>OV815292.1:12550000-15050000 GCA_929108145.2 Limnephilus rhombicus | reverse complement strand
GGACCACAAACTCTGCCGTAGGGTAGCGGGGCAAGAGGTCATCAATAGTGTCGCTTAAGTGTTTGAAGAGCTCGGACGTGTCTGATTCGCTAAGGTTCGGTGAGCGGTATAAACACGCTTAGAATCTTACCGTACTGGCAAGATTGACGCGTACCCATATTACGTCGAATCTGGAGTTTTCCAGATTCAACAGTCGAACACAGTTGACGTCAGCTCGACTATATAGACAGACACATCCTTTAAGTCTAAACATGCCTGTGAGGGTGAAGCCCGGGCAGTCCAGATAGGAGGTGTCTACAGGCTCAGCTATCTGCGTTTCAGACAGGAAAAGTAGGTTTGGGCGTTGAGAAAAAAGGTGGTGGTGGACAGAGTTTAAATTGGTGTGCAGGCCGCGAATGTTGGTGTAATTTACCAACAGTTTTAGCCCGCACCGGGGACGCCTATATTGTAGGTTGCAAGTTCATGATTTTAATTGTTGTTTTTTTTAATGAACTAAATATACAATTTGGCGTCCTGAAACGGGTATCCTTCCCAGTTGGACAGACAAAGTATCATTTTGTAATGTATTGTAATCTATATGCACGTATAAATAAATAAATAGAATCAAAAATAAATTTAATTTATTTTGCTTAAATTTAATAAAATGATAATAGTTAAAGTACAGAAATATTCGAACAAATAAATAAAGCGCGAAATTAAATTTAATTACATTAATTTGTGGTATTTCTCAACTTATTCATTAAAAAAAATATTATGTTGTATTTGTGACACATTGTAAAGCGGTAATCCTTCATAGTTGGTTAATCACAATTCTCTCGTATCGGTGTATAAATTGTGCATTGAAGAATAAAAAGATAAAAATAAATACTGGACTGCACGTCACGAAGGGATTTTGGCTTTTGTCTGTAAGATTGGAAGTAGACGGAGCTTAAGGCTTATAAAAGGCTTTAGTGATGTTCGGAAGCGTACAAAAGATTTCCCAACTCTGTACTTACTCGGCGTCTTCTCGGGAGGGTTTTTAGTTTTTATACATTATGTCAAGCTAAATTCACAAAGTTTTTACAGAGTGATTGCGCGAGTTATTGAAACACTTTCGTTCACTGCGGATTGCGTACAATAAAGCTAATTGTATGAACATTGAATTGCCTTATATGCTTTTATGAAAAGGTTGTGAAGGAAGGCCTTAGACTCACCTGGTCTCTTCTCTTCGCCAATGTAGCCACTGGTCACCTATTAATATGATTATCTCTAAAAATTTTAAATTAAAACACTTTTTAACTTATTTAATTAATTTAATAAATTTAATTAATTTAATAAATTTAATTAATTTAATAAATTTAATTAATTTAATTAATTTAATTAATTTAATTAATTTAATTAATTTAATTAATTTAATTAATTTAATTAATTTAATTAATTTAATTAAATTTAATTAATTTAATTAATTTAATTAAATTAATTAAATAAGTTAAATTAATTAAATTAATTAAATTACTTAAATTAATTAAATTAAATTAATTAATTAAATTAATTAATTTAATTAATTTAATTAATTAAATTAATTAATTTAATTAATTTAATTAATTTAATAATTTAATTAATTTAATTAATTTAATTAAATTAATTAAATTAATTAAATTAATTAAATTAATTAAATTAATTAATTTAATTGATTAATTTATTTAATTTTAATACAATATAATTCCACCACGTATAACAGAACAATAAATAAACACATGATTGTCTCTCTTAAAACGTAAAACAGTTTACCACAATGTCAAAATAAACAGCTTTAATCTGTGGTCGCGTCGGGTTTAATAATTATTGACTCACAAATTGAACTCATTTGCGGGTATTCCAAATATCACTTTCACAGATTCAATATTCACACATAACATGCGTAGCGGTGAAAAAACGACGAATGAATATTTTTGTCTTTGGCCAATGTCATAGAGAAAGAAATAGATGTGCAAATTTAGGCTATTAAATTACTTTTGATTTAAACAATCGGCAGGTACCATAATCCGCTCAGACACAGAGAATCTGTGATTAGGTAATGGTTGATGAATTCATTGTTCGTTTTAGAAATATCTGTTTATTTACTCGGAAATGAAAACCAATATTCTTATCGATTCCATTTAACCTTTTCAATATCAGAGTTCTTCCTGAGGAGATGGAAGAAAAAATATGTATCTCTTGATTTTTTAAACAAATAGCCGCGTATTTAGGGTATCGCTTGTGAAGGATATTCCCCATGGTCAGTGGCGTAATTATACCTTCTAAGGCCCGTGTCAAATTCATTGGATGGGGCCACCCCAGTAAAAATCATCGTTGTAATTGAATTTTTGAAAATCACTTAATTTACCCAAGAGTATTATTAGTATTGTGCGCATTTTTGTCAAATATCTAATAAATTTTATTTTCAAAAGCATAATTTATTATTTACAAGATATGTATTAATGAAATTGTTTTCTTCGAGCTTTCTGTTTCACAAAAGTATCAATTACGTCATCAAATTTAATGTTTCCCCTTGGCCGGGAGACCTTTCGGTCTTCGGCCCCTTACGTGGCGGCATAATTATTTGTAGTCGGAGGCCCTCTTAATATTTGGTTGCCGCCTCACTCACAGCACTCACTACCTTACACGCGCGGTAACAATATACGTGCCGGTAACATCGCGAATAGCGCGGCGGACACTACCTTTGCGTGCGGCGGTTGGCACACTACTTTTGGCACACTACACTTCAACAAAAGCTGGGAAAGCAGCTGGATGCGACGGAGTTCTTCCAGACTTTCTGAAACATGCTGGGCCACGGACAAAGTTATGGATCGCAAAACTGTTTACTGAAATTTTTAAAACTGGAGTAATTCCAAATATCTGGAAAAAAACTAAAGTTATTGCGATCCTCAAACCCAACAAGCCAACAGAAGATCCAAACAGCTATCGGCCCATCTCGCTTTTAAGTACCATGTACAAACTCCTAGAGCGAGTGGTGCTCCGCAGACTTACCCCAATTCTGGAGAAAGTGGTTCCACAAGAGCAAGCTGGCTTCAGACCAGGCCGTAACTGCTGTGACCAGGTGCTAGCTCTGACAACACACATCGAATCTGGATTCCAGAAACGGCTTAAGACTGCGGCAGCGTTCATTGATCTCTCTGCGGCTTACGACACGGTGTGGCACAAAGGCCTCCTTGTCAAGCTCTACGACACTATAGAGGATGGCAACACAGTACGACTTATTGAGCAACTACTAACTGGTCGTACTTTCAGGGTTTTTCTAGGAGGGCTAAAAAGCAAAAAAATGCACCTGAATAATGGCCTTGCCCAAGGCTCAGTGCTGGCCCCATCGCTCTTCAACATCTATACACGAGATCTTCCTCACACTGAAGGCAGAAAATTTGCTTACGCAGATGACTTCGCCATCACAGTCCAAGCCAAAACCCTCAATGCAGCAGAAGAGATCCTTAATTCTGACCTCAAGGCTATGGAAGAATTTTTCCTCAATTGGCGACTAAAGCCGAATGGGTCGAAAACAGTTGTGACAGCTTTCCATCTCAGTAATTCACAGGCAAACGCAAAACTCTGTGTTCAGTTTGATGGAAAAAATATTTACCATGACCCCCATCCCCGCTATCTTGGAGTAACTTTGGACAGGAGCCTGAATTACCGGAAACACATGGAAACAGTGGGCAAAAAAACCAGGACAAGACTAAACTTAGTCAATAAGCTGGCTGGTACTAGCTGGGGATGCGACGCCAACACGCTCAGAACGGCATCCATTGCCCTGGTTTTCTCAGCAGCTGAATACTGTGCTCCAGTATGGGCCAGAAGCGCCCACACTTCCATGGTCGACGTTCAGCTTAATGCCACAATTCGAACCATCAGCGGAACCTTAAAATCGACTCCTCTTCCTTGGCTCCCCGTACTTGCAAATATAACCCCGCCAAATATCAGGCGAGAGATTGCAACACTGAGGGAATACAAGAAGGCGCTGCAAAAAAGCGAAATACCCTTGCACGATGATGTCGTTTCTCACCCGGCATGCCGCTTAAAGTCTCGAAAACCCTTCTGGACGGAAGGAGAAAGACTCCTTCGAAAACCTCTCACCCCAGAAGATAGGTGGAAGCTTGAGTGGCAATCAGCCAACGTCAAAAACGCCCATCTCGTGCAAGACCCCATTGAGAGACAGCCTGGGTTCTCATTGCCTCGCAAACTCTGGACTGCCATCAATAGGATAAGGTGCTCCCATAGTCGTTGTGCTCATATGATGCATAGATGGGGCCTTAAAGAGTCGGCGACGTGTGAATGCGGTGCGGTGCAGACCACCGAACATGTGGTCAACGAATGCCCGCTCCATTCATTCCCCGGCGGGATTGATGAGGTCCACAGGGCAACGCCTGAGGCCCTAGACTGGCTCGCAGACCTAGATGTCCCCCTCTGACCCCCCACCATACGAAAGAAGAAGAAGACGTCATCAAAGTTTAAAGATCGGGCCATAGAATTTTTAATAGACAGAATAGCCAAATTACGTAGCCTGTCATGTCCCATTGAGTTTCTTAAATAGGCTATTATTAATTTTAGATTCGAAAATAATCTTTCTGCATCAGCTGTAGTAACAGGAATTGTAACAAATAACATTGATGCAGTCGGTGTATACTTAAGAAAGCTGCACGACATAATTTTTTTTATTTTTTTATTTTTTATTGAAAGAATAGATAAAACATAATATAATCAACAAACAAGTCCTGCTAAGCCAATTGAATTGGCTTGCCAATAGGTGCTTATAATTTAGTTTCATATACATATTTAAAATGTATATCTTATAACTACAGATTCAATATTTTTTCATATCAATATAAATATTTTTTTCCGATAGCCAATTTTTCACCATTTATTTAACCTTATTCATGGAATTACATTACTTTATAGTGTCAGGTAATAAATTAAATATCTTCGGTATGATGTATTTAAACGTTCTCTGTCCGTACTTATTGTTAAATTTCGGAACTATTAACCCGTCGTTGCGCGTTAATCCAGTGCTGTATTTATGTTCTAATTTCTCTTTATGCTGCGGGGAAAATATATGGTGAATTATAATTTTGTGCCATAGTATTGCCTTGACGGGTAAAATTTTGGCACTCTGAAACAGCAACGGTGTGTTATGTCTCTTGTTTGAAAATATTAGGGACGACTAATAATTTTACAATTGCGTTTTGTACAACTTGGACTTGTTTCAGATTGGTTATAGTAGTATTTCCCCATATTGTTAATCCATATCTTATAATAGATTCTGCCAGTGACATATTATATTAAGTGTTTCAATTGATAGAATTTTTTTAAAATTATTTATTTTAGTTAATTTATTATTAATAAATCAGGAAGTTCTCCAATACACGAAGCCTTTTCTATTTCGTTTCTGAAGGTGGATCGAAAACTGAGAATTTTTAGTCCTTTTTATAGGTATATATCAACAATTTCTACAGTTTTTTTAACCTAAATGTCATTTAAATTTCGCAAAGTGGCGTGTTGCAAAACACTGAAATTGCAAACAATTTCATTCATTGGATGGAAACGCGATTTTAGTTGATTAATAATGATGTCCAACACTCGATAAAATATGTACACTTTAAATAAACTTTCCGGATCTTGGAGTCGCTCATCTTGCAAAGTTCGTCAAAATGGCGTTAAAATTTTTGTTAAAAATGTTAGGTTACTCCAGAGCTCGTGACTTCTCAGGACGGAGCCCCGGCCTCCGCGGGGCCATTTTGCCAGCCTCTACTGTTACGCCACTGCTCATGGTGTCTATTATTTCTGCTAGGTTACAATCTTTATTCCAGCAAAATTACCCTTAATATAATAACAGATCCCATTTTGGCTATTTTGCTTGGATTGGCATCCATTATTATGTTTGTGTTTTTGTACGTTTTCTTTATATTTATGCAAGTACATGATAAATTATTTTTTTTTTTAAATAATGCAATTTTTTTTTTCATAGGTTTTTTTTTACCGATTAAAAATAACTCTTTGGGGGCTAAAATAATAGACTTCAAATTAGAAAAAAAATCTTATTAGGGACCAACAAAATAGTACACAAACATTTTCAAATAATTATTTAAGGTGTTATAAGCATAAAATAATGGTCTACGTGTGAAAGTGCGGTGCTGAAAGGGTTCATTAAACAACTCTAGGGATTCGTCTGGAACTACCGAAGCGATGCGCGTATTTCGAGCTCAATTGAAAACCACCAGAGGATCTCGAAATTGTTATTTGTATTCAGTAAATCGTCACTTTGGTTGGAACAGGGAATTTCATTATACCTCTACTCTCTACCTTGTTCTGAGGTATGCGGTGACAAAGTTTGCAAAAACGATTTCTCATAATAATCTATTTACCGATATCTCATTTTGAGGTTGAATCCTTTTTTGAAAATTTGAAAATTTTGAAAATTTTAAAGAAAAAAAAATGTTGAAAATGGACGTTTACTTACAATTTTATAACAAACCTAAACGTGCAGATAGGCTATTCCTAAAAAAAATCCTTATACAATACAGCCTGCTTTTTATACAAATACTAAATTAAAAAATAATATTTTGAATAACAAGGGCAAAGATCAAAAAATGAAAAAATCCGAAGTTTACCAATTGAATTGTAATGACTGCAACCATTTTTATAAAGGTAAAACTTGCAGAAATTTTAAAAAGACGATTAAGGAACATTTGAGATGTCTAAATAGCAATAATTATTCGGAATTTTCTAACCATCTAATTGAATTTAACCATTCATTTGATATAAATACTGGTTTTAAAATTTTACACACTAACGTTAGTGGTTTTCACTTAGAACTTTTAGAAATATTAGAAATTAGGAAAAATGTCAATAGAAATTTAAATATTATTAACAATCAAATAAATTTTGTGAATAACCCTATCTTAAACATATTTCCATTGTAATTTTTTGTATTTGTTCTTCTAAGCACCCCCCTTTCCATATATTCCCCCCCCCCCCCCTCCCCCTTATTGATCTTCTAAACATTTCTACCCACGCTTGTCTTTCTATATTTGATCATTTAGTTTTAGTACATACAATGTCCTGATGAAGAGAACATCGTTCTTGAAACACGTTGACTTTTTAAATAAAGATTATCGTGGTAAAAACAAAATGTTCTTAATTATTTCATTAATCTAATTAAATATTTTCCTGTAACATATATCAAACTATTAATACAAGATTGGCCCACAAAATCAGAAATTGTTAATTAGATTATGAGAATTCGTCTTTGCAATATTTGCAAACTCAGAACATGGTAAGATGAAGTTAGAATCTGATCAAACTAAAGAAACAAACTACAAAGCGCAGCGCCTCGTAAAATGGCCAACTCTCAGGTTCAAACAAAATGGCAATTGCAGAAGGTTCAAAGTGATGTTAAAACCTTGTAAAATTAATACAAGCTTTACAACTTAATGTTCACTTCGTCATACATGTTTCTACAGATGGCAGAAAATTATTTTGATTATAGAAATAAGTAAAAGAAATGATTTTGCATTCAAAGGTCATTTTTGAAAAAAATGATAGTTGTAACCTGGTCCTTGTGACGAAGTTAACGTGAATCATTTTATGTATTTAACTAGTTTAGATAGGTGGAAAATAACGGTTTAAAAATGTGTTTTTAAAAATGCAAGTTATATATAGTAAAAAGTAACACAAATTGCCACGGCTGAGAATCGAACCCCGATCAACTGCTTGGAAGGCAACTACCACCTTTACTATATGTACAACTACTGACCTTTGCACTGCCAAGTTTTGCAAGAACGGCTGCATATGTTCATTATAAGCACTAAAAAGAAATGTAAGAATTATGCCTTTTTCAACTTTAGAAAGTTACATACAATGTTCAGAATGCTCCGTAGATACAAACACTCTTTGATAAACACTCCAGTCCCACATATATCTTATTTTTGTTTATTTGCAAAAAGAGTATAAAAGCAAAGTATTGCAAAAGCGGTAAAGAAAATTACTTAATAAATACATTTACATTTAAGCTACATAAGTGAGTGATATTTCACGCTTAAAATCGTGAAAAATGCGGAACTTGAACAAATGTGGAAATTTGGACTTTGGAAAATGTCCACATTTCCTGCAAGACACGTAATAACCTAGTGAGTCTTCCTAGAGACATCACCATTGGTAAGTTAGTTCTGCACCTGGGAAGAATCAAAAACTCGTGTTGGAGGCCTAGCGCGAAATTATCCAGGACAAAGAATCCCATTTGAGCCATAATATCTGTTACTGATACAACACCATTTAAAACCTTTTAAGCCATCAGTGACATTTCAGTAATGCGGCATTTCTTCTGTAACTAAATACTGTTGGAAACAGTCATGGGTAAAAACCTAACTCTCTCATAAAAAAGCAAAAAAAACGGACGAATTTGATATTTTTCCGACTATATTACTTTTATAAAAAATTAAAAATAATAGGGGTTCTAAATTGGATCCCTGCGGCACACCAGAGTTTAGAGTTAAATTCACAATAGGACACGAATTTTCCCCTTTCGTTCAAATATTAACCCAGAACGACGACAATCGGTGGGGTCATCAGAAGCGTGTTAAATTTTACCCGAATATAACAGATCCAGGGTTCTGAGATTTGGAGATAGTAAATCAGCCTTTTCCATCACTAAGTTTATGCACGGGAAACTTAAAACTTTCTCCAACTTACAGTCGGAAGTTTGACGTGTGTCGTGTGCTTGTCAAATTATCAGTCACTCTTTGACTTTCCACCAAGAGAATGGAGTTCTTTCCACCAATTTACCCATGGCATAAACATGAGTGAATTTTTGCAATTAAAATTACAGTCTTTAGGAAGGAAAACCAATAACAATTACTCCTAATAATTGGATAAATGTTAACATTTAAAAATAGAAGCCATCTTTTTCATGAAATTGTTACGTACTCCCGTAATTGGGTCCGATGAATTACAAAAAAATATATATTATACTAGACTAGCAGACCCGGCCAGACGAAACACAACGCCATTACTCAATCTTTATAAAATCCACACCACCCGCTTGCCAGCTGCCCGCTGCCCGCTGCCCGCTGCCTGAATTGAATATTTGAATTTATCGGCTTTTCTCTACTAAAATAAGCATGTATTGTACATATAAACTAATTAACTCGCCACTAATTATACAATGCTTGCAATGCAACACTCGATATTTAGAAAGGGAAAATCAAGTTCCTACTTACTCTAGGACATCTATTTTCCAATTTCTTCTATAGAACGAATTTCAAAAGTGACAATAGTACGACCCGCCAGCCGTTTTAAATCGCACAAAAATATGTTTTATTTGAATTTCTCGGCTTTTCTCTAATATAATTTGCATGTATTATACATATAAACATTCCTCTTTAATCACTCTATCTATTGGTGAAAACAGTATGAAAATCCGTTGCGTAGTTTAAAAGATTAACGCGCACATACATTTTGAGCGACTTCATTTTATACTATGTAATGATGATAAACATCTGGGCTTTATATATATATTATGACTTTAATACAAAAAAAAAATTATTCTCTGGTTTATAATGAATGTAAAATAATTATTATTTCTGGTTGTATCCAATAGTAAACGCACGATGTGAACATTTTGTAAGAAGATGGGATAACTTTATTCTTAATTTTCTACTATGCATAAGCCGGTCAGTGGCCGAGTTGATATCGCATTTGGTTCCCACCCGGGCGTCAGCTAAATCCTCCATCACGACACAAGCACCATTTTCCGCTTACTGTGGTGGTGGTAGGAGGTATCTTCAAATTATCGTAACCCAGGAATATTTTGTCTTTCTTTACAAAAAAAAAAATATATTTCCGGCATATTCCAGAGTGAAAGATACTCTCAGTATCGCCTTGGTATTAGACCACCATTCAGAATTGAAACCTTGCTTGAAATGGCTTTAGACGGGTTTTGGTGATTATATTTGAATAGCCTATGGAATCATAGGATGGGGATCTGCTGCAAATCCGTACCTACACAGCCTGAATACGATTCAAAAAGGAATCATAAAGACCATATTGAAAGTACCAATTAGAACGCCTTCAACTGAAATTTTCAATAACTTTGACGTACCAAATGTACAACAAATATATTCCAAAAATATATTATTGAAGCTCTTCAAAAATAATGAATCCTCTACTAGACCGTGTATGCATAACACTAGATCGAATAAAAATGATATAAAAAATATTCCAAGTTATAAAACCACATTTGGACAAAGAAACTATACATACTTTGCAACAAAACTCCATAACATCCTCCCCCAAGACATAAAACTAATAAAAAATCCAATTGAATACAAATCAAGAATAAAAATATGGCTTAAAGAGGTCAATGAGAAAACCCTAGCGAAGACGCTAAAAACGACATAGAAGACAAATGAACTATATTTAAATAACTTTAGTCCTCCTCGGCACAGGACCCCCTAGTGAGGAGGACTAAGAAATACAATATTTTGTACTTAATTTCACATTTCATTTTGTATGTAAAATTTTTGTATATAGTCGCTATAATAAAAAAATAAAAAAAAAAAAAAAGCCAGGTACTTCCCCACCTTCTTCTTCCCAATCTCCTTCCCCTCCCCACTTACTTAACTTGTTGGGGATGCCATAGTCTCACTTGCTACAGACGGGAGCAGTTGGGACTCTTGTGAGGCATTCACATTAAAAAAATGTATTTGTTATCACTCAGCAAAATGTTCCTACATACACAAGAACAATAAGCAATCAATAAATTTGGCAGGTGGATATGGAAACCGCCGCCCCGGGAACCATTTAAGGGATAATCAACGCCCCCGGCCATAAGTCGCCCCAAGTGGTTCGCTACGTTTGCTGACTTAGCAGGGGTGCCCGGGATCATGGAGTGAGGTTTGTCTAGGTCTAGACGCTGCTCAGACACGGATCAGGAGAGTCTGGTTGCAGGAGACCTAACCTACACCTCTCCAGCCGGACTCTCAACTCACTGCCTTGAACGGCAATGGGAGGGATAGATTCATACGTCCGTCATTCCTGGACACATTGCCCCCAGATTCCTACTCACCCACGGAATATCTACTATGTGCGCACTTTTCCAATCACGTATAGAAGATGGGATTATTGAATGGGATCTTCCTTAACACTCCAATACACGCGTGTCATCTCACAGATTGCCAGTTCTGTTTTTTCGTCATAAGTTTGATGAAGGGAGGGGAGCCTGGTCCCCCGCCCTAGTATTCTCCAAGCTCGCCTAGCTCGACATTCCTGCAAAATTGCGAAAAAACAATTATACTATTCACTTTTGACAAATAAGTGAGCAGTCATCTGACAGATGACACGCGTGTATTTATGTCTCACTAGAGGGCGCGTGTATTGGAGTGTTAAACACCCACATAAAAGAAGAACTCCATAAGAACACCATCAAAATATATTTTTTTAGAACTTTATTATTTTCAGTATTATATGAGTCTACTCAAAAATTCTCCACTCAAATATAATTTACATTAAAATTATTTTAATCTCCTACATACACTTTTATATTAAATTTCTTTTTGAAATCTTTTCCGTTCTCTTTTCTCGGAAATTTACTCGCGTTAGACCGTTTATTGCTTACCAAGAACGACCCCACTGCTAGTTGTAGTACTTACAATAAACTTTAATATCGTCAAGGGATTTTCACCTCTTTACACATGGCAATATTCTCTATATTTATGTGATTACAGCACAAGAACCACTGCTCCCAATCGCCTTGAGTCAGTGAGACTATGGCATCCTCAATTGAGGTATATATGTTTTTGTGTGGCAGAAGGTAGTGGGAGGTGAAAGAGATGGGAAAAAGAAAGGTGGGGAAGTACCTGGCACCAAATACGGGTAAAGCCATTTCAAGCAACGTTTCAATTCTGAATGGTAGTCTTACACCAGAGCGATACTGAAAACATCTACAACTCTGGAACGTGCCTCAAATGTACTATGTAGAATTTTAAATGCAAATTAATCAAATAAAATTGATTGCGTTCGTCGAAATTTGAACCCGCTACCGTCATATAACAAGTATCAAGTGTCACAGTGGTCACGTATTTTTTTCGCTCCACAAAATTTTACGGTGTGCATTGATTGAACGAGTCTTTGTAGTGATTTTTATTGGCGATTACTTAAACAAAATCTAAATTAACACTGTGTAATTATAACAGCAGCTGCCAACCGGTAAATCTTTACTATTTAACTCATACTCATATTATCAACTGTCACCCGAGTGCAATAGACACATATTTTCACACGCCAAACAACGTCCAGTCATAGACATTTAGACAACTCAGATACAGGGTTGACACCACTATACCAAATAACAAATAAAAATCAAACAATCAAGATGAGTACCACCGATGCACTTTCATATATAAATAAGGCAAAGGAAGAAATAAGTTTATTACACACTAGCATTACTGATCCAGGGCTGAAGCTTACTAAGGATCAGATGACTAAATTACTTAATAAACTTTCCAACCTCTCTGGCACCATGTTGGATGTTGGTGTCAAAGTTGGAATCCTCGAGGGTCAGGTTAAGTCGTACGAACACATGGTCTCCTCAAAACTGATAAAATCAAACTCATCACAAGAATCTTCAAATTCATCAAATTTATCAATGTGCGAAGCTACTGATGAGCTCGAGGAGAGGAAAAAACGATCGAAAAATTTAATTATATTCAACTTTCCCGAAAGCTCAGCCTGTTCCCAAATCGACAAAATTACTGATGATACGACGAGAATCTCTACTACACTAACAAATCTAAACTCGACCATCATGCAAGCCAACGTTACTACCTTTCGTCTGGGGATCAGAAAATCGGACAAACCTAGACCTCTAAAAGTTATGCTTGCCAATCCCGCCCAAGCCATAGACATATTGAGAAAAAAAAACAGCATAACCGAGTACTAAAATAACCCTGGTATTAAATTTATTCCGATCAAACACCAGCCCAAAGAAACTACTTCGCCAATCTACGATTAACCCTAGACCAAAGAACACAAAATGGTGAAACAGGACTCACAATCAAATACAAAAATAATAAACCTACTATTGTAAATATTAATCCAAAAAACTAAAACCTATCATGTGTTACTACCAGAACGTCAGGGGATTAAGGACAAAGCTGAACGAATTTAGGATAAACGCCCCACTTACTTCACACGATGTCATCGCTCTTACGGAAACCTGGCTAGAACCTTCGATTTACTCAACGGAGCTTGGTTTACCCTATCATCAAATCTACCGACTTGACAGAAATATCAAGACCAGTTCCAGATCCAGAGGTGGAGGAGTCCTTTTAGCAGTCTCCAATAAAATGTCTTCAAAAATGTTAAAAACCAAGTATTGTGATGTCGAACAAATTTTCATTATGGTAAACGATAAAAATCAAAATTACATCATTGGTTGCGTGTACATTCCTCCGTCAGCTAATTTATCTATATATAAAAATCATTCCGAAGATGTCGAACTTTTAAAATCAAAACATAAAAAACATTAATTTTTAATTTTTGGAGATGACAACCTTCCAAATTGTAATTTCAACTGTACTAATTACCAATCAGTAGCATTATGCGAAAAAGAAATCATTGATATGTCAATATTTCTGAATCTCACCCAATTTAATAATGTACGTAATTCGAGTAATCGTCTCCTAAATCTTGTTTTTTCAAATGTTGAGGACATAATAGTTAGAAAAGCATTAGAGTCTATCCTTCCCATAGATAACCACCATCCTCCACTGTCAGTAATTATTCCAAACAATTCAAAAAAAAGTAATCAACTCACAAGTTCTAGTTTTAATTTCAAAAATGCCAATTACACTGAAATTAATGATCATCTCAGCAAGGTAGATTGGTCATTTCTCAAGGAAAATAATATGATCCATAATATAGAATCATTTTATCATAAAATAAATGCCATTATCATAGACTGTATACCTTTAATTAAATTCAAAGAATCAAAGCATCTAAAATGGTTTAACAAGGAATTAATCCAATTAATAGCTAAAAAAAAGTTTTACACATAAAATATAAAGAAGAGAGATCCCCATCAAATTATATTGAGTTCTGTAAAATAAGAAAAGATTGCAAAAATATGTGAAAAATTTGGTACAACAATTACATAAATAAGGTAGAAATGTCAATTAAAGGAGATACAAAACAATTTTGAAATTACACAAAGTCTTTGAAAAATGATGATATTAGCATACCCTCCAATATGTGCTATGAAAAAAAAATAGCCAACGACTCTCAAAACGTAGCTAACCTATTTGCCGACTTCTTTAAAAGTGTATATGTCCGTGACTCAATAATAGTCAACGATTACTCGCCTAGTTTTTCCTCAGATCATAAATTAAATTTAGTCAATGTAATAATTGAATATAAAGATGTATTGACTCAGCTAAAACAACTGGATCAAAGTAAGAGCGGTGGTCCTGATAATATCCCACCTGTTTTCTTAAAGAATTGCGCTACCACTCTTGCATATCCACTAGATTTTCTTTTCAATCAGTCATTACAAACAGGATACTTTCCTGAAAAATGGAAATACAGTTTCCTAACCCCAATATTTAAAAAAGGAGACAAAAATGAGGTGAGCAATTACAGACCGGTCTGCCTTTTATCAACTATTCCAAAATTGTTTGAGAAACTTATTTTAAATAAAATCATTCACTGTATCAAGCCAGTAATTTCACCTAACCAACATGGTTTCACTTCTTGAAAATCTACTTTGTCCAATCTTTTAATTTACCAAAACTTTATATCCGAATCCATGTCTAAGGAGTTACAAGTTGATTCAGTCTATACTGATTTCAGCAAAGCATTCGACAGATTTAACCATGACCTGCTGTTAAAAAAGCTACACAAATTAGGAATAGCAGGGTATTTATACATGTGGTTTAACAGTTATTTAAGTAACAGGCAATTGGCCGTTAAAATTGATGGTTTTATTTCATATAAATGTATTGCTACCAGCGGTGTTCCCCAAGGATCACATTTGGGACCAATTTTATTTTTAATATTTGTGAACGATGGTCTTTCTATTTTCAATGATGTCCAAGTTTTAATGTTTGCGGACGATAAAATATTCAAAGCCATAAGAAATATCAATGACTGTCAAACATTGTCAAATAACTTGCTTAAACTTTTTGTTTGGTGCCAAGAGAATTATCTACAACTAAATATAAGTAAATGTCTAATTATGAGATTTCATAGAATAAAAAATCCAATAATTTACGAATACTCCATCAATGATGTAATGCTAACAGCTGTAACCGAGGTGAATGATTTGAGTGTAAACTTTGATCAAAAACTGAATTTTATAAACCATATTGAAATTACATCAAATAAAGCTTTGAAAATGTTGGGCTTTATAATAAGAATTTGCAGTCAATTTAAAAATATTCAAACCTATAAAAATTTGTACATGTCTTTGGTTAGGAGTCAAATTGAGTACAACTCTACAGTATGGGCACCTAGCTACGCTAGTCATTCGCTCACGATAGAAAGAATTCAAAATAAATTCTTAAGATTTATTAATTTTAAAATGGGTATTACAAGGGATTGTGTCAACTATGATTATCTACTATGCCAACTCAATTTATTAAAATTATCTTAACGTAGAATAGTTAATGACCTAACATGTTTATATAAAGTCATAAATTCAATAATTGACAGCCATGAACTATTATACTTGATTTCTTTTCATATACCTCGCAAACCAACATCGAGGCAATATCTACCGTTCTATTGTGATAACTCCAACACAGAATCACAGTTGTATACCCCCGCTCACCGCATACAAAATTTGGGAAATGACTATAAAGATGTTGTTGACATATTCAACACACCATTCACCAAATATAAGCAAGTCATTACCCAATTTATATTGAAAAGAAGAATACATATTACATATAACAATACAACCTTTACATAGTCTTGGTAACAAATACTTATAACAATATGGATGTTTTGATAACAATTTTTAACTTGACAAACTTTAAACGCCGTTATGTGCCAACTATTTCAACTTGTTTCATTCTACTGTGAACACCAATTTTATGCACTTTTATTAATATTATTGTTGATATGGAGGATATTAGAAAATTATCTAATACTAGCTGGGTCACCCGGCTTCGCTCGGGATAACATTCGAGACAGTTCTGGAATACTTTGCATCTTGTATTTTATGTAACCTTTATTTTATTTTCTATATTTTATGATATCTGTATTTTGTCAACTCTCTATTTTGTTTGTAATAAAAAAAATGTACTGCGTTATATGTAAAAGCCCTTTGGGCGTTTAAATAAATAAATAAATAAATAACCGCTACCGCTAATCGAGATACTTACCCCTCGACCGGGGAAGTTTAAATCTCACCCAGGGAAAATACTTGCAAGAGAGCTTTAACAAATAATCAGTTAGTTTTATAGATCAATCACTGGAAAAACATTCTTAGCGCATTTTTTGTAATATCGGAAGTCGGCCTAAACAAATTTGGTAGGCACATACTTGAAATTATTACAAATCCTGTAATGAACATAATAGTAATAGATATATTTTTGGTCAAAATTGTTTTTTAAAATTAGAAAAAAAAATTGGAAAGGTTTTGTCGGAAGCTTATTGGCGTTTTAAATGATGCTTTTTTAAAACCAACCCCCATTGGCCACCCCTGGAACCATTTATTGGATAAAAAACACCCCAAGTAGTTCGCTACATTTGGTGACTTAGTGAGTCCCACTCCTCATGAGAGAGGTTTCTCTGGGTCTTGGTGGCGGATGCATTTGCCCACCTAATGATTTTTGATTTCTCCAGCCGGACCCTCCGACTCATCGCCTTGTACCGCAGTGGGAGGAATAGTTTCATATGCCAGACTCTCCTGGACACACTAACTGCCAGATTCCTACCCTCTCCTCATACCATTTTCCTTCCCTTCCTCTCTTTCTTTTCCCTAAAAAGACCCTCCACACAGCATCCCTAAAGATAACGTAGGGAAATAATTTTCGTCAGGGCCTTCTCTGTGGGTTCTTGTAAAAAAAGCCTAGTTAGGCCGGCAGCCCCTGTGCGTGGGATTTTACCGTGTTTAACACCGTTCAGAATACTGGCAATATTTAATTAAATTTTTTTGGCCAATTTATTAGATTTTTATGTGTCCAATTGGAACGAAACGAAAATTCGGAAATTAATTAATATTTTTCGGGCGGCAACTATAAATTCTCAGGTTTTATGGAACATCTAAATTAAGTTGCCTTTGTTACAGAATTCTATTGTTACATGCCCTATTATTGCCTCCCATTACTAACATGCTGAATACCAACAAATCGAAGGGATTGGTATGTAGATACCTACTCGTACATACAATGGGGAACAATAAACATCTCAGACATTCGTGGCCGTTCTGACTTTACCTATTGGAGGCACTGGAGGCAAGAACGTACCCAGTGAGGTGGTCTGACTTTACGCTTTCCGTTGTTATTGAAAGTATAAGGATGTTCATTGGATATCGGTAACAACATAGATGTACATTTTAATTAAATTTTGGTATAAACAATACTCATTATATATGTATACCTATATTGATGCCAGAATGTGATATAACCCATTCCCAACAATTAAGTCATAAGATTTATGTTTTCCAGGAATTGATTATTTAAAGATCTGCATAAAACAAAATATTATTCTTATTCAAATTTTATTTTTAACTTATTAATGAGTAAAACCTCAAATTGTAATATTTAATTAAATGAAGACAATATTGCGAAACTCAATCGAAAATCTGAAACTGAAAAATTAAAAAAAAGATACGGTCACACATAGGAATCGAAATAAGATGAAAATGGATAAAATTTATCCAAGACACTATCTGGATATCTTGCAATCATACATAAAGATAGCAGCCAATGAAAATATGCGCTAAGAAAATGAAGATAATGTTGGTAGTTCTTAATCGAAGTATGATACAGTTAAATATGACCGAATCGGAACGGAACACATTAGCTCAGCTGGTAGAGCTGCGCCCCGGCAAGTCAAAGGTCATGGGCTGGAGTCCTAGATGTGGAGAAATCGGGAGAGAATGGTTGAGGGAGTCCCTTTGACTTCTCCAGCCGTATTCCCTCGGAATACGTTCGTCACTCCTGCACATTCACCTCCAGATCCCTACCTACCCCTAATAACCTTTTTCTTTCAAGAACTTCCTCTCCTTCCTTTCCTAAAAAGACCGTTCACACAGCATCCCCAAAGATGAAACAGGGCCGGAGGGGAATTATTAAAAATAGGGAGACGGAAGACGGAAGACGGAAGACGGAAGACGGAAGACGGAAGACGGAAGACGGAAGACGGAAGATGGAAGATGGAAGATAGAAGATAGAAGATAGAAGATAGAAGATAGAAGATAGAAGATAGAAGATAGAAGATAGAAGATAGAAGATAGAAGATAGAAGATAGAAGATAGAAGATAGAAGATAGAAGATAGAAGATAGAAGATAGAAGATAGAAGATAGAAGATAGAAGATAGAAGATAGAAGATAGAAGATAGAAGATAGAAGATAGAAGATAGAAGATAGAAGATAGAAGATAGAAGATAGAAGATAGAAGATAGAAGATAGAAGATAGAAGATAGAAGATAGAAGATAGAAGATAGAAGATAGAAGATAGAAGATAGAAGATAGAAGATAGAAGATAGAAGATAGAAGATAGAAGATAGAAGATAGAAGATAGAAGATAGATTCTTCTTCTTATTTTGTTGTGTTTGTTATTGTCAGTACAGGGTTTGTATAAAAATACTGGTGAGCTCTGGCATTATGAAATTTGTATAACAAAATTGCAATGGGTGGCACGCTGAATGTATGGAAAGCGGGAGGGGGGAGGGGAACTATATAACGGGAACTATAGGAACGGGTAGGGGGTTCGCGGGAGGGGCGGAGAGGGGAACCTGGGAGGAGGAGGGCAACTCGGGAGGGGGGTTCACGGGACGGGGGAATGGGGGGTGTGGGAACGCGGGAGAGGCAGGGAAGGTGGAAGGGGAACGGGAGGAATGTGAAAGGACACGCAGGGAGAAAACATTTCATTATGAAATGGCATAACAACGCATGCCGGGTACCACCTAGTAACTTAATAAAATAACGTGAATATTTTGAACAAGAAACACCAGCCTGATTTTTTACGTCAAATATTTAATACTCATATCTTCAATACAATTAAAAATCGTATTTAGCAAACAAGAAAACAACAACCTCTCCAATCATTTCCAAAACAGGGAATTCGGAGATATTTTTGACAACACAAATAAAATAGGTAAACATGGAAGAAAAAATTCTTTTGTTGTAATGTGTTTTTAATTATAACTTCTCTAATAGATAAAATCTCTGCGAAATTCTAAACAGAGGTCGAAATGTTTAACAACTCAAAGAAGTTCAAAGGTGTCAAGAGAAGGGGGCTAAAAGCAACCTCCGGTTGTTTCGTTTGAGCCAAATATAGACTTGTACAAAATAGTTGTTATCTTGACGTTATATTATTTTGTTTGTAATTGTTTTGAGTTTAGTCGACACCTCAAACTCCTCGACAAAGGCGTAAAGAACTGTCAAAATCTGCTACCGATAATGACGTCTAGGCAAGTAAAACAGAATATTGACAGCAAAATATAATACAGGTAAATTGAAAATCTTAAATCTTCTCAAACTATTGACAACTGTACCTAGGCATTTTCGCCAAAGTTTGTGCACGTTTTTATCATTTTTATAAATTTATCATTATTTTACCTTTATATTTTTTAATTTTCGCCAAAACCAGATTACCAGACGGACAAAAACAGATAACTTTGACGGCCTTCGTGGTCCAGGGGTCTGACGTAGATACGCAAATAAATTTCATTTGGTTAATTTGTGTTATTTCACAATTAATTCATATAAGATAATGTATAGTATATTTGTAGTAAGTTCCAGTGGAAGATACTCTCAGTACCGCCCTGGTGTAAGACCACCATTCAGAATGGAAACGTTGCTTAAAATGGCTTTAGCCGTGTTTGGTGACCAGATCTGAAAAGCTTTCCTTTTCCCCACATCCTTCCCCTCCCCACTACCTGCAGCCTCACAACATACCCCAATTGGGGATGCCATAGTTTCACTAGCTCCAGACGGGAGCATCTGGGACTCCTGTGAGGTATTCACAAAAAAAAAATGAAACAAGAAGTCGGGATATTTTTTAATTACAGAAAATCTGGGACTAGCTATCTATTGATTAGAATACTAATGAAGGGTGATAAAGTTGATTCTTCAGTGGACA
Source organism: Limnephilus rhombicus (assembly GCA_929108145.2). Classification (NCBI taxonomy): domain Eukaryota; kingdom Metazoa; phylum Arthropoda; class Insecta; order Trichoptera; family Limnephilidae; genus Limnephilus; species Limnephilus rhombicus. The sequence goes on along the minus strand of OV815292.1, from coordinate 15,029,666 downwards.
TCTTCAACGTATCACATAAAAATGCATACAATATGATATATACGATTTTTCTTTGTTTACTGTTAATTATCTGTTCTTTGATCTATATATTAAAAATATATATATATATATGTTATTTAACCTTAAATAAAAATTGCTATCTACATTCGTTGTCTCCGCCTTTTTAACATGAGCTTTGCTCAAAAAAAGGTGTAAGACATATTAAATAATATATTTTGTTTTAAGAAAAAACTTTATATACTACATAATAACATAAAATTTTTGTAACATAAGAAAAAAAAAAAAAATGCAAAATGATTATTGCTGGGGCAGTTCAGTTATGTACAAAAAAAATATTTAAAAGCTTTCACGTGTAATATAATTTCATTAACTATTTCTATGTAAGTGCCCCTAAAATGGTGTTAAAAATATAAATATACAAGGTCACGAAATGAAACTAGCGGATTCTATGCCCAAAATGATAAACGCGGTATTATATTTCTTTATTCTCGTATGTTTTCTTTGGTGTATATGTAGGACAAAATTTTTGTATGTGAACTATTTAAGACAACACAAAACGAATCTTGCATACATAAATTTCTAAATCAGACTTTCTTTCATGTAGATGTAGGAAATTGTTAAATTATATATTTTTTAATAATTTAATTTTCGTGTAAATACGTCGCACGGTAGTTCCCATAGAACAATCTAGCTAGACAAAAAGATTTATTTATTTAGATTACACTTTGAATGTGCTTGTCGCTCGTCATGCGGTCAGCCTCTTTCCGGTGTGTACGCTGTTTGGTTGTTAGTGGTGTTATTTAAAATCGGAGAGAAACTATGCGAAGGAAGAAAGTCAATGGTATGTTCTTTAAAATTTATTAAGTATTTAATAATTTGCCCACTCAAAACAATTTTCACATAAAACCATTCTTTATCTATATTGTCTTATAGAATTTGTCGCTCTTACGTGCTCTTTTGACTTTTACAGAGCCTGTACCCACGATCTATTTTTTTAGATAATTTGGAGGTGTTAGAAGAAAAAAGACACGTCAAAGGTGAATTGTGCTGCAACATGGAATGTTTATGAAGATATAAATATTTTGCAAAGAAAAATAATTTCACGAGACTCGAGGAAAATTTACTAAAGAAGCACATCGCTTCATTTCTATTAATCTTTCAGAGTTTGAATTTAAATCGGAAGAATTACTTTAAAACTCAAGTCAATTATGAGACGTTGTTCTTGCATTATTCCGATACGATTAATGCCAGTAGAAGCTCTGAATATTCCGGATTTTTTAAAAAATCAGGGGATTTCATACGCCAAAAACATTGTTTTCCAACGCAAATGAAGATTTGTTTCATACACTACTTATAAGTTCGAATCTTATAATAACCTAAAATATCTCGATGTCATACCCAATAATGACAATTATTGTCGATTTCAGAAGCCAGCGAAAAAACTGCAGAAGTCTGTAGACAGTGCCACTACAGGTCATTTAACAATAGTGACGATAGTGACTCGGCTAGTAGTTCATCAACAAATGTCATTTGGTTTTATTCCTTTATTTTGTTATAAATATTTTTTTAAACTAATCACCTAGAATTAGTATACTGTTATTGACTTTTTTGAACGATTGTACTATACGCGTTGTTTTAGTATTTTATTTTGATTTGAAAATTCTGTAACAATGTTAAAAATAATTTTATATTTTTTAAGTATTATTTTTATTATATTGTGACCCTATTTGCAACATATGCCATGAAAAAATAATTTTGTCTAGATAGATTGGGTTTTGGGACCACTATGCGTCTTCTCAAAGTAGTTTGACCACAGTTTGAAAATGACCATTGAAACCGTAGGAGCTATGACAAAAATAAAAACTAAAATACTTGCAGAACTTACTGACAACATCATTAAAATCTGACCGGTCAGCGGCTGAGTTGCAATCGGTTTTGGGTCCCACCCGGGCGCCGCATGTTCGATTCCTCGAGAATTTCTACGAATTTAACACAAAAATAATTAATCAATTAATAAAAATTATTATTGTTGAATAAACTCAGTTTCCTTGGTAATTTAGAATTATTTTAACTGGCCGGAAACGTTATTATTCGGTGTTTAAATTTTACTGTCCGTAAATGGGTGCATAACCGCCATTGGTACTCCTCCCTTACCCAACTATGAAAAATCTAATCAAAATCGTGGGACATGTCAAAACCGCAAATTGGCACAAATGCTCACCTACTCTACTGTCTGAAATATATGCATTCCCATCGCGATTGACAAAAAGCTAGATTGATTGATTTTTACTAGCGTCCGACCGACTTTCTACCGAAACCGAAACTTTTTTAGACACGTTAAAGAAATGTTGTTAACTGAAATTTGACTTATTTTTTACACTTATACAGACAGTTCAACAATTAACAATTTAAATAAAATAAAATACAATAATTGAAGTTCGTGAAAAATATATTTTTATTAGTGCTGAAAAACAAACAAAAATTAACAAAAGACAAAAATTTGTCAATAATCGACAATAACAATTATAAAGGTAAGACCTCATTTATTGAGTATTTTAATTTTAATTACATTTACAATCACAATATTCTTATTACACGTGTTAAATGAAATAAAAAAAACGAGTGTGCTTTAGACCACACGACTGAAGTATAACTTCACTAACTTATGACATTGGGGTGACATGACATTGGGGTGACATATGACCATGGGGCGAACTATGACCCTGGGGTGACCTACGGCCGTGGGGTGACCTACGACCTTGGGATGACCTATGACCTTGGGGTGACCTACGACCTTGGGGTGACCTAAGACCATGGGGTGACCTACGACCTTGGGGTGACCAAAGACCTTGGGGTGATCAAAGACCTTGGGGTGACCAAAGACCTTGGGGTGACCAATGACCTTGGGGTGACCTATGGCATGGTTCTTCAATAAATGATTCCTTGTGCTCGCACCTCTCTCTTGCCCCTACAGTAATATACGAAACGTAACTCTCTCTCTTTCTATCTTCACTAACTTATATCTCCCTCTCAATTGTTCGCCTCGCCCGATCACCGTTTGCATCATTCACCATTCGTATCGATCACCGTTCGCATCACACTTTTCGTAACGCATTCACCAGCTTACCCCCCAAGTCGAGCGTGCATAAAAAAGTTTTACTAAAGCAAGTATTGAAGTATGTGAAAAAATTATTATTTATCTTTTTGATTTTACCTACTGCTATAAAACTAACAAAAATTATAAAAATTAACAAACATGTTAACTGTATGTAACAAACATAAATGCGCGAGAAATAATACATAAACTCACTGATGACGGCGGGTGACATACGAGCAACGGACTCACCCGAAGTCGGCCGAACGACGCGCGAAAATTCACGAACGCAGAGTTTCGGTGCGGCCGAAGAGGTTCGACAGATTTTCTGCCGAAACTTGATGTTTTTGCCGAAACTTGCCGAAACCGAGACCGAATCTTCGGTCGGTCACTAATTTATACCATAGGACCGGAGCGAGGGTAACTTAACTTATCTTTCTCACATGACCTTATATCGGTCAGACCATCTGTGACATCTAACTTATAGCATCCCTCGCCACTAAATAGTAAAGGACGAAATGATTCGTTTCATACAAGCTAGACGCTAATAAGTCACTTTTGAATTACCAAACAATGACGTCATGGCGACATTACCAGATAGACTAGATCAGGGATGCTCAAACGGTCGATCGCGTGCTTTTTGAGTCGATCTCGAGAAAAAATTGCCGATGTAAATAGATGTATTCACAATTTTTGTTTTATTTGATCTCAAATTAATGAGACCGCCCATTTTCACGAGTTTTTATTTAAAATTTATTTGTTACTTATATTGTCAATGGTCGCGCATTTTGGTTGTTGTATACTCTATCCTCGTTTGTGGTGTGTGACGTCACAAGTCCCCATAAAAAAAATCGTTAAATTATTGCATATTCATGGTGAAATATTGTTGAAAATTGCCCCCCAAAGATATCGATCTAGTTTCTAGTGTGTGGTTTGGTTTATTTATGAGTCAGTCAGTCCGAGTTGTAACTTGAAGGCGATACAAAGTTTATTAACAAATAATTCAAAATGAGGGCGGTGAATAGATTCACTCTTAATTCAAAAACCAGTTATGTGATCAGAATGTAAAATTCCAGTTCTGGATTCATCTGCTGACATATTTCGAAGGAAAACATTCTCTTATTCGACGTATAAAATTCTAGTTGCAGACTATGCATGTGCTGTCAGAATAAAGAAAAATCATTTTCATCTGAGTGTAGTTTTAATTCGCCGCACACAGATTTAGTTTAATCCAGTTCATAATGTAAAATTTCTGTTGTAATATTTCGAAGGCAAACATTCTTTTATTCGAAGTGCAGTCATAAAATTCAAGTTGCAGATGTATGTGCTGCCAGAATCAAAGAGAAGCCATTTTCATGTTCTGAGTGTAGTTTTAATTTGCCGGAAACAGATTTAATTTAAACCAGTTTTGTGTTTAAAATGTAAAATTCCAGTTGTGGATTCATCTGCTGAAACATTTCGAACGAAAACATTATCTTATTCGAAGTGCATTACTACATTTTTTGTTGCTGACTACGCATATGCTGCCAGAATAAAAAAAAAACTTTTCTTGTTCTGAGTGTAGTTTTAATTTTCCGCAAAGATTTAATTTAAACCAATTTTCTGTTCACAATGTAAAATATTAGTTGTGGATTCATCGGCTGACACATTTTGAAGGAAAACCTTCTCTAATTCGAAGTGCTGTTAGAAAATTCTATATTCTATACTGAATCAAAGAAAAACCATTTTCATATTCTCAGTTGAGTTTTAATTCACCGCATACAGATTTAATGTAAATCAGTTTTGTGTTCAGAATGTAAAATTCCAGTTGTGGATTCATCTGCTGACACATTTCGAAAGAAAAACATTTTCTTATTTGAAGTCCAGTCATAAAATTCTTGTTGCAAACTATTTATGTACTGCCAGAATCAAAGAAAAACCATTTTTATGTTCTGAGTGTAGTTTTAATTAATCCCACACAGAATTTTATTTTAAACCAGTTTTGTGTTCAGAATGTGTAATTCCAGTTGTGAATTTATCTGCTGACACATTTTGGTGAAAAATATTTTCTTTAAAAATATTTTAATTCACCCTACACAGATTTAATTAAAATGAGTTCTGTTTTCACAATACTTACGCAGAAGCGATTTTAAATTAAAACCTGCCCTGGGTACCATTCCCGATTTCCGAGAGCAGTTATAAATTAGAGTAGAATTTATGGACATGATTTTTATTCTTTTCAACCCCCCCCCCCCTCCCCCCCCCCCCGCTACATCATTGCAGAGTCGATCGATCGGAGTCTAATAATATTGAGGTAGATCGCCAGCAGTTCGAGTATGAGCACACCAATAAGTTTGAAAAGTGTTTTTTTTCGGTTCTGTAAAATGGTGGCTACTTTGGAAGGTATGTTTTAAAGTTTTTTTTTAAATATTTTAGTGTAAATAATTTTAGTTGTTTTTTAAATAATAAATAAGTTTTGTGTTTTTTTTGGCCTAAAAAATATTAAATTTCTAACTTCTCGAGAGTTTTCTCAGAGAGTTTATCAAAATCGCACTATAATTTTCTTTTTTTAAATAGTGCAACTAATATTCTATTCATATCAGTTTCGATATTAACCCACACGAATCCACACTATTATTATTTTTTCATTTTACAGGAACCACATACGAGATTTCCAGGCTGGAATTGTTCGTGACATGGAAGAGTTTGCCGAAGAAAGAAAAGCTTGAGGGAATGTTTATCAAAAATTTAAGTACATTTGAACTTAATAAGCTCGGTGCAAGTGGTGAAAAAAAGTTGAAAAACCAAATAAGGCCAAAAACCAAATAATCTTTGAATATAAGCAGAAAATGGACCGTAATTTTAGCAATTTATTACACTCAAAATATACTTTTTTATTTTTTACATATAATTGTTTTATTATAAACCTCAAATACAATATTAACATTTAATTCAAAGCGAAACTCAATCGAAAATCTGGAAACAGAAAAATCAGAAAAAGGTATTGACATCTCTGGGACATGAACCCAGGACCTCTTGCTTTCCGGGCAAACGCGCTAACCATTGCGCCACGGGACCGGTTTCAAATTCGGTTATTTTTAACTGTATCATACTTCGACTAAGAACCACCCACATTATCTTCATTTTCTTAACGCATATATTATTGGCAACTATCTTTATGTATGATTGCAAGATTCAAACCCGAACTAAATGCTCTCTAGATAGTGTCTGGATAAATCTTTATCCATTTTATTTTCATATGCGACATCTATTGACTTTTTCTGCAAGTCTAGGATGAATATTTTATTTTTATTTTAATTTTATGAGTAAAATCTCAAATTGTTATATTTAATTAAATGAAGACAATATAAGCGAAACTCAATCGAAAATCTGAAAACAGAAAAATCAGAAAAAGAGTCCCAGAGGTGTCAATATATTTTTCTACAATATTAACACATTATTTAAAAATTGTAAAAAAATATTAATAATTTTTTACACAAATTTTCATAAAATTTGTGTTGACTACACCTCAATAGAGGGTTAAAAATAATTTAATCATGTGTAAGAGTTTTTAGCGTCTAGCATGTATGAAACGAATCACTGTGCGATGCGGGAAAGAGAAGGGATTGAATAACTCTCAATATACACGCTATAAGATGGTTTTGTTACAGAACAACTTTATTACTTCTGTTTAAGAGAACATTGGATGGCTATAAAAACTCAAAGACTGTGATAAACAAAAACATCTTCATATTTCTTGGGAAATTCAGAATTTCAATACACAAATAAAGTGTAATTGGTGCGGAAAACTCATTTGAAACGAAGACTAACGTAATTCAGTAAACTTAACAAAGGGCCACGAGATATAGCTCGAGCACTTCAGAAGACAGAGACATTAATTCTACAAAGAAAACCAGAGCAGAGGAAATATTTAGAAATATCCCGCGTAATTGAAATTAATTCATATCTGGGTTAAGAAATCGTGTATGCTTATATTATTAAATATATAATTGAAATGTCAAATTTCCCACGACTAACTTTATTGTCTGCGTGGATTAGCAAAGGCAATCTCAGCAGCTCTGGACCTGATTACTAATTACGTTACGTGATATGGAAGGAAATCCATTAAAGTTTTTGTCAAACAAAGGTGATATTTCGATTATGGTTGTTGGTTATTATCGGTGACTCAATCCAATATTGTATTTGTTCATAGACATCCAAATGGATAGACAAGCAGTTACAGGTGAGGGGTAAAACCAAACTATAGAGGGCGAAGAGGGGAAAGATAACTGTGATTCGTTATACAATCAATCTGACAGTAAATAGGCATCTCGCATTACAATATCACCATTTAGTTCTTAAAAGCAAAATCTGCTTTGAATAAATAGACCTTTTTACATGGGAGCGCGAATTGCTTGCCACGATAATAACATATTTGCTAAGGCCAAATGCTCGCCCCAAAAAGACTCGCCCCAATACACATAGCAATATTTTGTTGCCGTGTTTAATTAAAACACTATTACAAATGTTTCATAATTTACTTACCCCTGTAACCAGCGACGAGCACATTGGAGAACCGCCCATATTCGCTATGTGCACATTGATATGTAGATATATTGTATAGCATACGCTACCGTTTTGGCGTTGTATTTCGTTAAATGTATGGATGTTACCTTCTAGCTGTTCACGGCAAGAATGATGACGTCACACATTTTAGATTCAAGCGAGGCTCTATCCCCTCCCCATGGAGCGAGCTGGTTCCAAGGAGGAGCTCCAGCCGGCGCCATGTGGAGGGGGAAATAATACGTTCTTATCACTTAGGGCAGGTCCATGTATATTCATATGTCCGTGTATTTGTTAGACTTTTTTAAAAGATTAAACTTTATTTATGAACAAAACTATTTATTTAAATTCATTTAGTACAGGCGCAAACAATCAATTCATCTTCATATTTTAAAGCTTAATTTTTAAAAAGCGCTTTTTCCCAAAATAATTATACTCGCGCCATCTGTGAAACAGTAGATTACGAATTCTTTTTAGTATTAATAATTCCAGATTTTTGCCGAAAAACAATTATTAGAAATTCCAATTGCGGTTATTACTGAATAAAATTACGAAATTAATAATATCAATAATCATTTACCTATATAAAATTAATGTGTCTTTGAAATTTATGTTTAATTTTTTCTATTGAATTTTAATGTATTTTAAAATGGGGGGACCAGATCGAGGAGTTGTATTCGACTTGACTACGTACTAAGCATGTATAGAAAAAGTTTATTGTTGAAATATTCCTAAAACCTCTGGAATTTCAAAGAATGAAGCTAAGCATTTTCATTCCTTTATTATTGATTGTGTTTATAACATTTGACTTGTGTTACTTTTTAATGTTCTAACTTCTACAGTAATTAGCATCCATAAAAAGATACAATCTTTTCAAGAAACTCGAATCTGAAAATATGAAGGTTATCGAATATGTTATAGGTGTAGGGGCGTGTAAATAGTCCCAGACACGAGGGAATACAACCCTATGTAATTAATGAAAGATGAACTCTTCTCTATGTGACACAAAACAGATTATACAGCAATTCCAAAATCCTCAGTGAAAACAAAACAATAATCCAGTCCAGTCCAGACAAACGACACTAGTTTCTTTCAAATATTGAATTTGACAAGGCGGTATTGTACAATCTCAACAGATGTTTATCCCAGGAAGAAAGTTCAAACAATGAATATTAATTTGCAAAATTAATAGTACGTGCCAAAACTCACAACAATAATTTAAATATGGGTTAATTTTGATTAGAACTGACATCTATTGGCTTTAAACAACACTCACGTCGAAAGTAATTGCCTGCCCCACAGAGGTCAAAAAGTGCCTGAATTAACTGAATTTCAATGTCACATAGGGAAATGCGATATAATACAACCACCATAGATGGCGCCCCCATGGTCCCATAGCATAAATTATTAATATGAGACTAATGCCCAAATGTATTTAAATATATTTTATGGCGCGTATCCAATAGGTTTGATAAAAAATACAATGTTTCTTTAAAAGCTACTGTACTTAATTATGAAGAGATTTTTGCTGTATTTTAAATAAGTCATGTTTTATTTAATGTAACCCGGCATGCGTAGCAATGGGTGACCGGACAACTCAGAATGAAATCAACTCAGAACCTCCTTTGAAAAGTCATTAAGGAGGGGGTAAGGTTTTAAAGGCGAAAAAAGGGCATATTATTTTTTTTTTTCTTTGAGATATGAATAATGTTAGTGTATTTATTTCATATACACGTTATAGTGTGATATCTGAAGTATCTTTGAAAAAAAATTCAATAAAAAATATCAATAAATAAATCCGTGAGAGCGAATCTCCGGAGACGCCTCGAAAAAAGTTGTTATGCGGTGAACATCATAACTCGTTTATCGGATCATTTGAAACAAAAAAGTCGAAATGCTTTTAAAAGGTGATATGTTTTCCCAGGTAGTCAGGAAGATTTTTTTTTGCAGCATGTTGAAGTAAAAAATGCGATTTTTGCTAAAAATTTGTTATTCTAAAAGGGAAAAAAATGGTAAAAATAAAAAACTCTTCCTGGTTACCTATCGATTTATGTGTAGAAATAGTATGTAAAATTTCAAAAGGATCGGTCAAGTGGATTTTGAGTTATAATGTTCACGAACTACAAAAAATTGTTTGCGAGAAAATCGATTTAAAGTTTTTTTTATATTCGAAATAAACTTAAACCGAGCATGGGGGCCGGTCGCTTGAAAAGGTGTATCTTTTTTAGTTTTGCTCCGATTTACTTGAAATTTTGACACAATACTCTTGACTTTGACACACTCAGAAAAAATGTTAAAAAGGTTTTAAAACCTTACCCCCCCCCCCCCACACCCCCTTAAAAGTGATGAAATTTAATGACCTTTCGGAGGTGGTTCGGAGGTGTTGAGTTGACTTGATTTTGAGATGGCATTGAACCGTTGCAATGCCATATGAAGGAAGAAATTGTTTCTCCCTGCGTGGCCCCTTTTCTTCTCGCATTCTCCTTCCACCTTCCCCGTCTTCCACCCTCCCGCATCCCCTGCGAACCCCCTCTCCTCACGGCTTTCCTTTACCGCGTTCCTCTTTCGCCTTCCCCCCTCACTCATCCCCCTTTTCGCAAATCCCCCTGCTTCATTCTCCTCCCATCCTCCATACCCTCTCTCCTTACCTGTCTTCTTCCCTCCCTGGCGCTAAACTGTATGAAATTTACTCATTTTTCAAACAACAATTATATTTGTTGTATATAAAAGTAAATTTTTAATACAAAATTTCATAACGCCATAGCTCACCGGTATATGTAGAAACCTTCACGGGGGTGTGCATACCAACTCACTTAAGTTTCATCATATTCGGATTAATGGTACAGGAAATAATTTCATGACGCCAAAGCTCACCAATATATTCAGAAACCTTTTGGGCATGCGTGCAACAAAGTTTTATCGTAATCGGTTGAATGGATTAGGAACGCATAAGGGACAAATAAAGAAAAAATCATTTTTATATGCAGATTTTCGCAACAACCGCTTACGCCAATTAAAACACGTAGATTTTTTTTGAATATTAGCGCGCTCTTTCTATCATTCGTATTACATAGGTACCCCCCTTTGAAACCATCTTCAGTAACCTACTTCTTTTTTAACGCTTACAACGTGGCCTTGGCACATTGAAAAAATGGCTATTTTAAAACATTAAACACAACAGTTTTATAGAAGATAAAAAGGGTGTATTTATGTTGGCATTCCCGCCTTGAACGGAATTTTCTTTTATCTTTAACACAGAGTATTCCATCCATAAAATACACCCCCACAGAAGACCCTAAAGTAATATAAATATACTTCATCAACCCAAACCCGAATGAATGGAGGAGATTAACCCTGGTTGTTTCTCTCGGAATTATCACACGGAGATCCCCGGAGGCTGTGTTTTACATATGTGCACGTGGCTTGTTCCAGGGAGACCTCGTGCAAGTGAAGAACCTGCCCTCAGTGGGGACCTTCGAGCTCAAGGGAAAAGCCATGGACTGCCTCGTCCTAACACACGGACTGAGACACGAGAACTTGAATCCGCTAATCGGTGAGTTTCATGACTTTTATCACAAATTTCTAATAATCAAATGAATTTATCACAAAATCTTATACTAACTAATAGTAAATACGAATTATGTAACTTCAAAGATGCAAAATCTACAGGTTTCGAGAATGATCTCTTCTTTAGGATGAGTCTAAATAAAAATCGGCGAAGGATAGACGACCTATGCTTCTTTTTCAAAGTTGTAAATTTAGAGCTCGACTGTTACGAAATCCTGAGTTCAGTTTCTATTCATCACAATTTGCAAATGGCATATTTTAAGGTTTCATAAACAAATTATGTAGCAAGCTCGCCAATTCCTTGCCTACATAGTTTAGTTATAGATATTTACATTGGGAGAGGGGTTAGAGGATGGCGGGAGGGGCAAACCCAAATCGGCATAATAATGATAGAAGTGGAGGAATGTGGGAGGAATTATATTTATTAATAACTAGCTGGTCCCGATGCGTTCCTATGCCATTTAATAAAGAAATTGTTTCTCCCTGAGTGTCCTTTCCCATTCGTCCCGTTCCCCTTCCGCCTCCCCTTCTTCTCGCCACTTCCACCATCCCTCTCCCCACTCCACTCCCCCCCCTTCCCCCGTCCCACAATCCCCCCTCCCGAGTTCCCCTACCCCCTCCCAGTTCCCCCTCCCCCTCCCAGGTTCCCCCCCCCTCCCTGGTTCCCCTTCCACCTTCCCCGCCTTCCCTCTTCCCTTTGCCCCTCCCTCGTCCCCTCCTCCCGCGTTCCATATATTCAATCCCAGTACATTCAGTTTTTAAACAGCCCGCGTGCCACCTTTTACAATTTAAATTTCCATTTTTCTTGTATATTAAATTTGGTACCTAACACAGGTACCTATTTAAAATATCTAAAATTCTTGATTCGATCCAATCTTTTGGGGGAGTACCTACTTTAAATAAATTTATCAACTTAAATATTTTCAAAAATAGAATCCTGATTTAAAATGTCATTCTCAAACATGCGAACTGTCAAACGTGCGATAGTCGTTAGGTTTTCTGAAATTATCCAATTTTCTGCGCAATTTTCTTAATTTTTCTCTCCCTAAGAACCATCCTCGTACTTCAAGAAATATTCTAAAAAAAGAATTAGCGAAATCGGTTCAGCTGCTCTCGAGATTTGCGCTTAGCAACACATTCTGCGATTATTTTTTTATATATAAGATTACGGAGTTTCATAGCCGTTAGGGGGGGGGAATGACTGGAAAAGTGTTAATAAAGTCGAATGTAATAAAAAATCTGAAAAAAAAATTATCGAAAATTTTCCGAATTAACCATTTTCCCATTCTACTACAGATTGAGTACTGATGAAGTAATTCCCTAAAACACTAATTTTCACTCTTTCATTAATTCTTCTGTCAATTTGGGTTTGCATATGCCTCCGCTCTCTAACCGCTCTTCCAAAGTTAATTTATATTTTGATTTAGTATACTGCTCATGTTGATGAAGAAAATAATTTTCTCGAGGCGTAGATTTTGCATATAATGATAATAAAGTGGTTTTTACAATTTTGTTTGACTTAAATTCAATTTATGACTTCATAAAGTAAAAACCAACCTAGGTTCAACCCAATTCTTCAAAAAAAAATTTAATATAAATTGGTTGGTAGTTGAATCAGCCGGTTCAACTGGGTTCTAATCAGCACCGTAATATAAAATTTAACTTATAACTTAAATAGGCTCTCTTAAGTCCTGGATTTTTAAAGAATGTCCCCTTTTTAAACAAATTAAGAAATTTTCCCAAGCAAACCCAAAACCAACAGAATTCAAAGCAGATTGTTAAAAGTTTCGCTTTCCCTAATTGTGCCTACGGGCGGTTTCTGAATTTTTTATTCTAAAATGCTTTTGCACGTTTTCAGTTATTTCCCTTTCAGTGAGAAATTATTGTGTCTGCAGATTCCCGAGATGAAAGTAGACTTTCATCTCTTTGTAACCCTCCATCTATCATGCTGCTGCCCTACTTCTTGTATGTTCAATAGACCATCTTCAGCTGATTTATTTTTAAAATTATTTAAATGCCATAAAATGGCTTTAACATTCAAGTGATACATGATTACACAGTTGTACACAGGAGGTTATCAGTATTATAATAATAAAAAAATAAGAATGTACATTAAACATAACAGCTAGTATTTAGTACACTTATGTGTTACAACCAAAAAAAAAGAAATCGAACTCTTAAGGTATAGAACGTTATAATTTGTTATAATAGCAGAGAAAATTTTAGTTAACCCTTCGAATAATAAGAAAATAATTTTCTGTCAAATTTTGCCTATCAAGGTTTGCGCGCAAAATTGCTGGTTCTTCCCATGCATTTTAAATGTTCCTATTTATGGTTGTTTTTGTAACGTTTTTGCAAAAACAAAAATTGTTCTAAAATTAAGATAAAATAATCTTTCAGATGTGTTTATTAGAAATCAACATTTTTGTTTCAAAATATTAAAATTTTAATATTGGAAATTTAAATTGGCTAAAAAATGCATACCTGCAAATATTAGAATTAAAGTAATTAAAATAGAAAAAACTTATAATATAAAATACAGACTCCTTTTCTAAATAAAATTTGTAATAAAACTGTCACCTCACTTTTTATCACTTTCATACAATTTTATTTTAAAATTAAATGTGTGATACGTCACAAATTGGCGAAAAATTCAACCGTCACTTTTGATCGGGTTTGTAAAATATCTGAAAAACCTAGCTCATATAATTCTAAGACAATAAGAAGCATTATTTTATTCCATTTCTAACATAAAAGAAATCACAAACATTCGCATGACAGGAAGAGAGATATCTAACTTTTAGTAATGCACTGTCGCTCTGGGACAATCTGGGTCTCCTGTTATCATAACGGCATATGATGTTTTGGGACAACTTGGGTCTCCTGTGATTAGACGGGTTAAGCAGAATAAAAATTAGTAAATAAAGGCGACTTGTTAGAAAAGTTGTCAACATCAAGTATATCTAATCATACATTCGCATTTTATATGCAAATCAAATATTGAGATTATTATCACCTTCAAAGTTGACTTTATTTGAAACTAGCTTTTTCCCGCGGCTTCGCTCGCATGGCATTAGGGGATTTCCACTCAGCCTCCTCCACCTTCCCTCTCCCCACTCCACTCCCCCCATCAATCCCCCTCCCCCTCCACCCACCCCCCCCCCCACTCCACTCCCCCACAACCTCCTCCATCCTTCCCTCCCCCTCACCCTCCCTTTCCTTCCCTCCCCTAACCCCCTTCCCCCCCAACCCTCCTCCCCCTCCCCTTCCCCCCTCCCCACTCCCCCCACTCACCTCTCGCATTCCACACATTCATTCCCCATACATTCAGTTTTCAAACTGCTCGCATGCCACCTGTTATAATTTCTTATACAAAATTCATAATCCCAGAACTCAACGGTAGTTGTATACAAAAAAAAAACCAACAAAAAAAAGAATTATCTAATTTGGTTCAGTCGTTCGGACTTACGCGCATCCATACATTTTGGTGATTCATTTTCATAGATAGTTATTAAGTACGAATTATTATTCTTCTTTTTATATTCTACCAAAAAATCCAGTACGGCAGTTTTATACTTAAAAAATGCGATACCTGTCTATCCAATTAAAACAATAATTGTTGTGTCAAAATTTGAGAATGACATTTTGCAAAACAAAGATTCTTAAATAAAAATTCTATTTTAGAAAATATTTAAGCGAATTTATTTGAAGTACCTACTTCCCTAATAATTTTAATCAATTATAGATATCTTACTAATCGTGCTACCTATTGCAATTTTTTCATACAAATTTCGTAATGCCAGAGCTCTGAGCTATAGCCTGTATGTTCATATTATTGTAAAGTTTCATTAAAATCCATTCTGTAAAGTAGGAATTAGTATTTTATACATATTTGAATTATAACAATAAAGGGATGTCCATAGTAACCTAATTAAAAAAAAAACATCGTTTCCAAGGCGACAATTGGCGTTTGCAATAAATCGATTTTGTTAGCGACAGAAAACGTATGATAAATAATTTCATAACGCCAGAGATTATTCATAACGCCAGAGCTTATCAATATATATAGCCTATAGATCTCGCAAATAATGTAGCTTTCTATTAGTGAAAGAATTTTTAAAATCTATTCAGTAGTTTTTGCGTGAAAGAGTAACAAACATACATCCATACAAACTTTCACCTTTATAATATTAGTAGGATGACTGGGCAGGTATTGCTAATTAGTTCTGCTATTTCAAGGCTGTCAGTTAGAGATTTAATAATAATTTTGAATTAAAAATAATAATTTTGAATAAAATAATACATTTATTAGCTACCACCCTTCTATCTGACATTTAAGATAAATGAAGTAAGTAGTTTAGAATTTGTAGTAAAATATGATATAGAAGCCAAATTTATGACTGCCAATGTTTTCATTAGCCTGTCACGCATCAACGCCAAGGGTCTAGGACGTTTCTACGCCGCCGGTTCTTCGCCGCCAGTTCATCGCCGCCGTTTCTACGCCGAGACGGTTCTACACCGGCCGTTTCTACACCGGCCGTTTCTACGCCAGCCGATTCTACGCCGCATTCAAATTAAATTAACAATTACAATTAAACTTTATTGTTTTAACACATACATACAGTCATAGAAAATAAAATAGAAAATACAAAAACTATCGAATCATTTAAAAAGTAGCATTAACATTTATTTTAAATTAAAAGAATAAATAGGAAAAATAAGATTATTGCGTCATTTGGTAATTGTGTGCTAGGCCACGTAAATAATCTAGAGGTTCCCTGTTTTCAAATTCTAAGACAATTCTTCGAATACGTTCATCAGCGTCACGGTATTTTTTCAGCTTCATCGGTGGTAAATGTCCGGCGATAAGTTGCTCAAAATAAGCGTCTCGTCCTTTTTGTACTTTTCGCAATCCATCTATAAATTTCCAAATAGTTGGGTGATGCATACATAATTCAGAACGCAATCGACGATTGGCTGCCTCTGCATGATTATTGGTGCGATCTTCTCCATCGATTGTTCTCTGGTATAAATTCCACATTGTTGGATGAAACATAGGCGGGCGCCTACCATTCCCGCGTCGATTTAAACGGCCAACATAGCTGTCTTCAAACCAATTTAGAAGCGGCTGAAGTTCTACTGGCAAATCATTTGCTAAAGCATCAATGTATTCATCTAAATCAGCTATTGGCACAAATGCTAATGCAATGACCATTTTAGCTCTCAATGCAAATTCAGCATCATTGTTGTATTGACTAATAACACCAATCTGAGCTAAATGCTTCCTCATATTTTGTGCTAAATGGAAGAAGCAACCTTTTACATTTACTTCAGGAAAGCAATCTTTCATGGCACTAAAAGCTGCATATTCATAATCACAAATGATAGAACCTGGACTTAAATTTGGCACTAGTTTTTTAATTAGTTCGAACATACGTGTGTATGTAACACGCTGCTTGTTAGGTAACAGAGCATACACTATAGGATGCACTCCTCCGTGTTTTGTTGCCATAACAATATAAACTTGCGAAAATAGCCTCGGTGCTATTGCGAAGGTACCATCAGTGTACCATGTATTGGCATTATGCAAATGCTGCAACCAGCTCCCTCTTCCAAAAATTAAAATTCTGTTTGCTCCCTCTCCATCGTCGCTTAGCAAAAAAGTTTCTTCTGTTCCTGGTTGAGGCACATATAGCTTATATCGATTTGGCAACACCAAATCGTTTAGGTCTGCGGGATCAGCAGGTGCAGCATTAATTTGATTCCGTTTTCTTCTGATTATTTTTCTCAGGGCTGCATTATTTGGAATCGATGCTAAAATAGCTTCAGGCACGTCGACTATACACTGATTTATAACTACACTTGTGCCCTCCATGTACAAAATATCTTTTAAATTAAAATAAATGTTAATGCTACTTTTTAAATGATTCGATAATTTTTGTATTTTCTATTTTATTTTCTATGACTGTATGTATGTGTTTAAACAATAAAGTTTAATTGTAATTGTTTATTTAATTTGAATGCGGCGTAGAATCGGCTGGCGTAGAAACGGCCGGTGTAGAAACGGCCGGTGTAGAACCGTCCCGGCGTAGAAACGGCGGCGATGAACTGGCGGCGAAGAACCGGCGGCGTAGAAACGTCCCATTCCCCAACGCCAACGTAGCTCAAAAAAATAACGTTTACATTACTGAACTGCTATTTTCAGCATTTTGCAAGTGCCAATATCCACCCACGGAGTATTGTTTTATTTCTTATTGTTCAATATCCTGAATATTGAACATTCAAACACCCAGTGTTATGAATATAATAGTTTTTATATTGTTCATAGATATTTGTTCAATATTCCACGACAAGTTCAGGGCTTAAATGTTCAATCTCCACTTTCAACCCATCAGGAGTCGGCTAGGTATGCTGGGAGGCCATGTTGGTTTTTAATTGTTTTCTAACTGTCACCGGAGCGGCACGATGTTTCATTAACAATACGTGTAATTGGGAATATACTGCTGTTATCAAATAAGTGAAAAATAACTTCACCGACTCCAGAAACAACATAGACCAGTAGCTTAAACATAAAGGTGTGTCTTCAAATTATGTCATTTGTTCGCTTTTTCAACATATTTTACATACAATTTTTGAACTTGCGAGGCATACACATAGGATGCTTAATTTATTATTTAAAATTTTAGTTATTTATTCACGTCCTTAGGTTTACATACAACAGCTTTAATAAATCATAGGAGTGCAATAATCTTTATTTTTATTAGTGATTTAAAAATTTAAGTCAAATACTACTTAAAAGATTAATTACTTAAAATTATACTTAAAACATACAATTTACCACTACATTGAACAAAAAATATCTCAAAGTTATGCGAACCGCATTTTTCAATCTCCAGACGATGTGTTCAATATCCAAAAAAATGAAACATTATTTTCAAATCATGTTCAATGTCCAAATTTAAATAGCCTCAAACTGCGAAATTAGACGTTTATTTTCTGTAATAGATATGTATAAAACGAAATGACCAAAGTCGCGAGTTAATTAGAATTTGCCTATAAAAAAAAAATAAACAGGGTGTGCAATTCACACGCGGTAAAAGTGAAACCTTCAGAAAACTGAAGTAGACAAGGCTACGAAGCACTACACAAAGAGGAGACCTATAGGCTTCGAGGCACCGCACAAAGTGGAGACCGATTATACCACATCATTTTCTCGCAGGCTAAATCTGATGGATATATGTGTTTGTTTCATTTTAGTGTCGCCATTTTTCTTTTCTTCGAGTTTCAAATCACAACGGTGCTAAAAAAGTTTTCATTTAATAAAAAAATCTCTTGTAAAATTTGCAAAATGGTCCATTGAACGTACAAGCACTAGGGCAGCGATGCCGCCTCTTCGAGAAAAGCCAATATTTTTTAAATCATAAAGTTCAATAGATTGTGACAATTTTCTGCCGAGTCAAGGAGTTGAAAGAGATAAAGGAACGGCACCGAGCGATTTAGATGCAAACAATAAATGCAAACAGACACAAGTAATGTATTTGAAAGAGCCGATCTCTTTAAATCTCTATTGAATAAGGAATTGAGATAGATAGGAAATGATTTGAATAGGGATTAGTGAATAGAGTTGTAATTTCCTGTGCAGGATTACGGGAATGAATGCAGACTGTTAGAGCAAAATCAGGCTGCGAGGGAGTTGATGATGTATTTAAGTCAAGGATTTAGAGCGTGGAGTTAAATTATGAATGTTAAGAGGAACTCCTGCGCCTTGGATCTGAGGCCAAAATACTTATTAACGAGGATAAAAATAATTACCCTTTTTTATTTGTTTTTTTAATTATAAAATGTATTCCAATACAGGACTCAATTTTTCGTGATTTTAGAGGCAAATTTTGAGATTTTTTTGTTATTTAATGTAAATTAAAAAAATATATGTAATTGCACAACATTCTTTGTAAATAAAATACCATATAAAATAAAATGTCAAAAAATTTAAAAAAAAAAGAGTGTGCCATTCACATGCGGTAGAAGAGAAACTTTCAGAAAACTAAAGTAGACAAGAGTGGGGAGGTTACGAAGCACCGCACAAAGAGGAGACCGATTGTACTATCTCATTCTCTCGCATACTAAATCCTAAAGATGTATGAGTTTTAGTGTCACTATTTTTCGTTTCATATCAAATCACAACGGTGCTAAAGAAGTTTTTACTTCAAAATTGTCACAAAGGCTTTTTTAGCCGAAACATTCAATAAATATGCGCTAAATTTCTGTTCCAACATTAATTAATCTGTCCTTTTTCTTTTCTTTATTTTTGTATTATATTTATATAATCACCAATTATTAACTCAGACTTTATTGCCAAAGTTACCTCTGAAATCAGGAAAAATACAATACTTTAATGGCCTATGTATGCTAATTTTCACCATAATTAAATAGAGTACCAGATATCCGTACTAGATGTTTGCTATACCTGTTGATTAGAAAAATCAATTTAGTTAAGTATTCTGGCCTCAAATCAAAATTTTAGTGTTGTTTTGAAAAAGCCGAGCAGCTGTTCCTCGGAACTCCAGTAAATAATATTATGTCTTAAAAATATATAATAATACATATATTCATATAGATCAATACCCGCCTATTCTGAATATATAAGCTTTATTTTGTGTCATTAGTTATTTTTTTATTTTTTTATTTATTTATTTATTTTTTATTTTTATTTTTATTTTTTTTTACAGTGAATACCGCACAAGAATCTCAACTGCTTCCGTCTGGAGCCAGTGAGACTATGGCATCCCCAATTGGGGTATGTTGTGAGGCTGAAGGTAGTGGGGAGGGGAAGGAGGTGGGGAAGAGGAAGGTTGGGAAGTACCTGGCTATTCAGATCTGGTCACCAAACACGGCTAAAGCCATTTTTAAGCAACGTTTCAACTCTAAATGGTGGTCTTACACCAGGGCGATACTGATAGTATCTTCCACTCTGGAACATGCCGCAAATATACTATATATTATTTTAAATGAATTAATTGTGAAATAACACAAATTAATCAAATAAAATTCATTTGCGCATGCCGGGTTCGAACCCGCGACCTCCGGATCGTGAGTCAAGAGTCTTACCCACTGGATAGTATTAGTTAATAAATCGTTATTTTGAAATGAAAAACATTTAAACCTATTTGACAGACATCACTGCATGTGACGTCATATTGAGTGTTCGGGAGTAGTTAATTTTGGCATTGTTGGTACCTGTATGAATTTTCATGAGTCGATTTTGTTTCGATATTAAAATTGTATTGCTTTATTTTTATGGAAACTGGAACTAAATTTGGTAGAATTTAAGCTCTGTAACTAATGTGAAATATATTTTTAATGAAAAACACAGTTTTTAATACACCCTCTTCATTTTAATTAATAATTGACAGCCAATCAGCATTCGTTTAGCTCAAGCTTCGTCAGAGTTTATTATATTAACATTATATTATCAGTTAATATAATAAGCCCTGACGAAGATTGAGCTATGCGAAACCTTATTGGCTATCATTTATTAATTCAAATAAAAAGAGGTGTACTAAAAAGTGTGTTTTATCATTTAATATTTAATATTATACCCCAAAGTATTTGCTTCCTTCGAAAGAATTAAATGTACCTTTTTTTATATTATTAATGACGGATTCACGTTAAAATAATGATGGAAACAGAAAACAAATTGCCGAGGAGGGGGGTGGTGAGGGGGGGAGGTGAGGGGGGCGTGGCTTGGGGGAATCTGGGGGCAAAAGCTAGTTAGTATAAAATAAATGCAGAAAAGTTATGGTTTTATCTGACATTTGACCTCAAGAACGCAGATCGGGACATTCAGAATACGGAAAAATTTAATCGATTGCGTCAAATATTTGTATTTTAACACTTGGGTACACTTCAACACAAAAGTTACGCGATGCTGACAATTTACAATTATTGTGTTCTTCAATTAAAAGCAGTTAAATTCAAGAATAAAAAACATTTCTAATATGGCAAATAAAATCCAGTACAGAGTATCTATCAAAACATGATTCAACCACACAATTATGCGCCGTGACGTCACACCCGACACGCCACATATTCGACGCGCTTTGGCGAGCCTTGAAAAATAAAAACTCTGAAAACTAACTTTAAAAACAAAAGTATATATATGTACTGGCATTCAATTTAGAAGGTTGCTTGTTTTCTGACAGATATTAGGAGTTTAGGAGGAATACGAAATTGTTGGTAAGCTCTCCGCGATAACCAAAAGATCAAAAATAAATTGTCACGTCGAATTTTGGGCTAATCTTCGCACTCTCACATTGCGCAATTGTTGTTTGGGTGGCAGGTGCTCGCTCTCTGCCAATAAACTAAAAATTGACATTTTCTTGCTTCAATTGTGCACTTATTCGATTTACTTTTGTAAATATTGAGGAGTCCTTCCACAGGTTGCCTGACGGAACCAACCAGGCCAGCGCTGGTCCATGAACACTGCAGCAGAGGCTCCCTGGAGGATGTCTTGATGATGGACGAAATCAAACTGGACTGGAGCTTTAGGCTTAGCCTCCTCACCGATCTTGTTAGAGTAAGACTCAAATTCTATATAAAACATATCCATGTTCCTATTGCAAGGTTCGTCGAATACGTCAATAGGCAGAAAATCAATATTTTCATTGTATAACTCTTGGATCAACTGAGTTTCTTTAAAGAACTGTCAGAAAAGTTGTTTTCTTTTTCTTCTGGAATTCTAAAAGTGGAGTCTTTGGTTTGTTTGTCTGTGACTAGCGGGCCTTTGGCCTTTTTAGATATCTGCAGCCTGGCTGTAACTTCTTGAGAAAATTACTTAAACTAATGTTTTGTGGTAT
The DNA here is from genome assembly GCA_929108145.2 of Limnephilus rhombicus. Lineage (NCBI taxonomy): Eukaryota > Metazoa > Arthropoda > Insecta > Trichoptera > Limnephilidae > Limnephilus > Limnephilus rhombicus. The sequence continues at coordinate 15,007,607 of OV815292.1, read as the reverse complement.
ACAACTGGTTGCTGGGGCCATATTTGATATTCTTGTATATATTTCAGGGTATGAGATATCTCCACTCCTCTCCGTTAAAGGTACATGGACACCTCACTTCTAGAAACTGCGTTATAGATGCAAGATGGGTGCTGAAAATTACGGATTACGGGTTGCCTCTGTTTTACGAGACTCAAGGGATTCCGGCTCCGGCAAAAAGTTCTAGAGGTATGTACCTACTTCTTCATTTGCATTACTTTTAATTTGAGAAAGTTCATTTTGCCAACGATATCCATTTATGCGATAATACCTAACTGAATCACTTCATTTAATAATAATATTGGCTATTGTTTCAGACCTACTGTGGACCGCGCCAGAGCTCTTGCGACACTGCGGACTGCGCAGGCGAGGTACGCCGCCGGGAGACGTCTACTCGTTCGGCATCATCATGCAGGAAGTGGTCGTCAGAGGGGAGCCATTTTGTATGCTGGCTCTTTCAGCTGATGGTGATTATTCAGGCTTTTCTTTTATTTGGGGGTTTATCCATTTTCTTGAAACCGTCCATTCTGCTTCTTTGAGTAATAACACAAGCTTGACGTGTGCATATAAAATGGTCCGTAGACATCATGTAATTATGTTGTCCGTTTGTCTGATATAGAGATTATCGAGAAGGTGAAGAAGCCTCCGCCGCTGATCCGACCCTCCGTGTCGAAGGGCGCCGCTCCTCCCGACGCCATTCACATCATGCGCCAGTGTTGGACCGAGCAGCCCGAGATGCGCCCCGACTTCAACCAGGTTCACGACCTCTTCAGGAAACTTAACCATGGACGGTGAGAAACATAAATACAATGCCTGGAATTGCTAAATATGTAAATGCGTGCGCTCCACACGCTCTTCCATTTTAGAGTCACGCTTGTAAGTACTATTAGTACACGCGTTCTACCAATATTTTTAATATTTTAAAGTCAGTAATTCAATTCGTTATTTTCAATTGATTATAATTTTTGCCTTATAGTATTTCGTGTAAATATCGGGCACCCGTGCTTTGGGTATCGATATAAAATCGTCGAAAGTTAAGTCTACCGATCCGATATTGTTAAGTTGTTATCAATTTGTTCCTGCTTAATCCCTAGATATCTTAAAGATATTGTTAGAAGTGTTGTTTGCCAGGATTGAGGAGCTGGTGGAGAATGTTTGACCTGTGCTCTGTCTTCTCATCAGACGAGGTAGTCCCAATACTTTACCATAAGAAATAGTCAGGCTCCTGGGGATCACGGTACTTCTAGGCCGCGATCCAGTGTTCAGTAATTATATTGGATGATGATTGATAACACTTTGCTCATGTTTGAGTGATTGACATTTATTTGAGATTAAATATTTTACACGATTTTGTGTTCATGTATGAAACGGGTAGAGAGGTACAAAACGCGAGTGGCCAGCGGGGTCGAGCGCTGGAGACGGAATAATTTTCTCGGTCATCGCCGGAGCGATCCAGAGATGTTTTCTTTGCGTGGTGGCGATGCCACACGCATAAATAAATAATAGTGATGCCCATAATATCATGTTTTGTATAATTGTACATATCTCTTGCAGGAAGGTGAACTTCGTGGACACGATGTTCCAGATGCTGGAGAAGTACAGCAACAACCTGGAGGAGTTGATCCGCGAGAGAACGGAACAGCTGGATATGGAGAAGAAGAAGACGGAACAACTGCTCAACAGGATGCTGCCGAGGTAGGAATGCTTAACACAGATATCAGTCTTCGGCAACATAAACAAAAGCCGCAGAACTTACCTTTTTACTTCTTCTGCCAATTCTTGTTTAGTTATTTACCGAAAACGAAACCAAACGAAATTTATTTACTGATACTATTTTTTTCAATTTCTCCAGTAAGCACAGACTTTTCATGCCAATTTGTGTTAGGAAAATTTGAATGCATATCAAGAGGAATTATTTTATCGTGTGGGGTTTTCAATACGTTTGAAGATCAAACGAAGCCTCTGCAGAGGGTTTGTTCTTTTAACGATGTTTACTGCTTCAGTGCTGATTTTGTAGACACACTAGAAATGTTTACAAATTTTTTTTAATGAAAGACGAACATTCCCGGGTAACGAATAACCTGACAATATTTGAAAATCTCTTAATACCATCACAGAAAGCGGAAAATGTTGCTCATGTCGTGATGGAGGATTTAGCAACTTCAACGGAAGCAATCTTCCGAACAGGACGTCCATCGATATGCTTGGTGTAACTCTAAGTGACCAGCTCAGGTACGGGGGCTCCATCGAAACCAGAGTTAAGTTAGCCTCTCAGAAACTGGGCGTACTGTACAGGGCCCGCAGATACTTTAATAGTACACAAATGCTAACCCTGTACAAATCGCAAGTGCGCCCCGCGGTTGAATTTGGCAGCCACCTCTGGTCTGGAGCTCCAAAATACCTAAAAAAAACCCTTGACTCTGTGCAGAAACGGGCGGTCCGTTTGATAGATTCTCCCATCTTAACAGACGGACTGCAATCTTTAGAGCACAGGCGTCAGGTGGGAATGCTGTCCTTGTTCTACCGGTATTACAATGGAAGATGCTCCGAGGAACTAGCGTCATTGATCCCCTCGGCACCGGTGCATAGTCGGGAAACACGCCAAACACGCGCCCAACATTTGTACACGGTTGATGGTAGTCACATGAGAACGGGTCGTTTCTATGACTCGTTCTTGAGTTCAACGGCTCGGCTGTGGAACGATTTGCCGGCCTCTGTGTTTCCTCCCTCCTACAACATGGGTCTCTTCAAGACCCGTGTTCACTCCTTCCTTTCCTCAAAAAGACCCTCCACACAGCATCTTCAAAGATGACATAGGCCCTGAGGGAAGTTATTTTCCTCAGGGCCTCCTGTGTGGAGTTAATGTAAAAAAAAAAAAAGCCAGCCGATGAATCGAACACTGGGTGGGACCCAAATGCGATGCCAACTCAGCCACCGACCGGTCAATTTTGTCTACAAATTTATTTTTTCGGAGTAAAATCCAACAATCCAGATAATTATAATCACTTGATGAAACAATTAAAACTCTCAGACCGAAGACTTATTTCCGATTTGACTATAGTATTATTTATTATAGACAAACCTGATTTATTGAGTCTAATTGCTTTCCATGATGTACAAACAAGAACTACTTGATCTAGCATTCTTTTTAATTGCATCAGGGCTGAGTCATTTAGATAATCACTCGTACCTGGATTGCAAGGTGGCAATACTTTCTCGGAAGTAGATGTGTTTAACTGCACAGAATATAAGAGGGCTATAATAACACATCTCAATAATGACAATCAATGTTGGCATAGTATTATTCTATAAACATTGTTTCTATATAATTTAAATAGCATATTTTACTTCGTGGTTACCGTTCCACAAAATTATTATGTTAATTGCATGCTTGTAAAAGCCCGTAAAGGCCCGTAACGATATTTATAATAATATTATAAATAAATAATCCCAAATCCCTAAGATCGCTAAACAATACATTATTTTAATACCCATCTTCCAGAAAAAAATATTGTTGGAAAATTGTAGTATTTTCATCATAACATTATTATAATAGCAAGAAACGTGATAACCAGTTCTCACATCTCGCTTCGAAAATTCCAAATTACATACAGCCCCTAGCGGGAGAGGTTTATGACACCGTCACGTCACTTTATTGGATGCCTTTCAACGAAATGAAGAATAAAATACCTCTTACTGTTACAGTCCAAGTCCTAATATATTTCGAAGGATTCCTGACAACCACTACTGACAATGCTCCTTGCTGAATTGTAGGTACTGGCTTTTAAAACGCCAGCACAGAATTCTTCGGACACGTTTACCCGGTAAATTTTAACAATTCTTTTAGGGGCATTTTTCAGAGAAAAATGTTGTGTTCTATTTGACAATAAATATATTATAATCTCGCATTAACATAAGGACACACAGTATAGAATAACAGTTAGTCTAAATATATTTTTATGAATAACAGCTAAGATAACTCCGAGTAGGATACAAATATTTATAATAAACAAGCTTTTACCCGCGCCTTCGCTCGCGTGGTATTAGATGGAAATTACTGTATTAAGAATTTCCCACGGGAATGAAACGTTTTTTCGGGATAAAAAGTAGCCTATGTCATTTTCCAGTCCTACAATTATCTCTATGCAAAAAATCACGACGATCGGTCGCTTCATTTACATTATAATTTAGGATTTTACATTAGGTGCTTTCTATAACACAATTCAATTTACCAAATTCTGACGTAGGCATTTACATTCAATAGTAAGTTCCCACATGCGTTGCTATGCATCTTAATAAAGAAATTCATTCAATCTTCATTAATTCATTCATTCATTCATTAATCATTCATTCATTCAATCATTCATTCATTAATTAATTCGTTCAATCTTTCACTTATTTCCCGGCATGTGTTGCCGTCCCGCATGTGTTCGTCCCATGAACCCCCATCCCGAGTTCCACTCTCCCCTCCCGGGTTCTCCTCTCCCCTTCCGGGTTCCCCTCTCCCCCCCCTCTCCCGCGAACACATCAAATCCTGAATGAATGAATGGTTTAGCAACGCATAGCATATATACACACGTATGTACAAATGTACACACCCAGAAACAAACATATTTTGATTTATATATATATATATATATATTTATACTAGCTGACCCGACAAACGTTTTTCTGCCATATAAATGATTTCTGGTGAATATTTTGGTTGTTAAATAAAAAATAACGAATGTATTGTAAGTGTGTGGGGATGGGATCTATGACAGAAAGAGTAATGGAGCGCTGTAGACGATGCCCGCCGATAAAAACAAAATACACCTACCAATCATTTTCTCAATTCAATATATTTCATTAAAGTAACGGACATAATGACCAGTAGCTTCCCGTGAATGACTTGCGCGTGTGTGGATGACAGTTCGATGTGGCGGACGTAGCGCCATCTGTCATTCAACAACATATTAGGGAACGTACCCATACTACGTGACCAACTTTTTGCAATTTTTAACCCCCCCCCCCTCCCCGCTGACCAAAAACCTAAGCCCGCCGCCGCTCATTTGTACCAAGCGTGACATTTTGAAGACCCCCCCCCATAAATGCACGTAGTATGGGTACGTTCCCTTAACATACAAAAAATTATCAACATTATCTTCATTTTTTAATGCATGTCTTTTGCCCGATATGCGTGATTGCAAGATTCTACCCAAATTTATTTGCAGCTTAAAAAATATGACACCACACTATTTCAGTGAATTTCTTCTTTTAATATTTCAGTGTACAAGTATATTCCTAATAATAATAATAATAACGTAGTATTTATATAGCGCAGTTTTGTGATATTTCACTTCAAGTGCGCTTTATTATAATAAACTTAAAATTAATCCTACAGTGTTCCTTACGAGTCCTTACAAAATACAAAATTGATTAAATTATGTGAAACAAAGAATAAACAGTATATACAAAGCAATTCCTAAAGAACAATATTAACAAAAAGAATTCATTAAAACTTAATTATAACTATATTTAAAAGAATTCATTAAAACTTCATTATAACTAATTTCCTATTTGAATTAGAAGTACGAATTCCCAGTAACTTTTATTTGGTGGGTAAAAATTTTGGCATTCTGATTGAAACATAAAATTGCAAAATTGTCGCACATATAGAAGTGGAATGAGTTGGGAGAGTGTCAGAAAGGAGAACTTTTGTGATCAATCTAGGTAGAGGAACGAGGAGCGAGTCGGGCCCCTCACTTTGCTTCAAACAGTTTTCAGTTCATTTAGCAGTTAGTTTCTGGAATACTTCAACTTTTGTTTAGGATAAAATCGTATACATAAAAATCTCGTGTCACGGTGTTTGTGGTCGCACTCCTCTGAAACTGCTGGACCGATTTTTATGATTTTTTTTATGTTTATTTGGTAGATATGAGAATTGGTTTTAAAGTATATTTCATACCGCTAGGTGATTAGGGTGTCCCTATCCAGAATTTTTTTTTTTTTTTTTGAGACATAATTTTTGTTTTTTTTTATTATTTGGCATCAAAAAATACCTATAACCTCAAATTTTATCTCTTCTACCCCTACCCTCCCATTTTTGAAAAGCAATTTTAGTATTTTTGTATGAACAAATTTAACCGTCTTTCGTATTTCAAACAGAACGAAATTATTTATGTTGTTGAATGACAGATGGCGCTACGTCCGCCTCATCGAACTTTCAACCACACATGCGCAAGACGAGAAGCGTCGCGTCATTTTGATATTTCATTCGGCATCATGTTCTCGCGTGGGCAAGCCATCGAACTTAACCTCTCAGGCCTCGGACATGTTGACAGAGGTTCAGAAAATTTCCGTTTTGCAATAAAATCCAAATAAATGTAATATTTCTGAATGTACCCGAAAACTGAAAACTGTTTTTAAAGGTGATGAAAAATGTTTCCAAATGTTATTATTAGAAATAAACATCGTTTTTTAAATAGAAAAATTATGAATGCAAACATAAAAAGTTTTAAAGATGACTCACCTAACTTTTTTCTAACTCAAACATATACATATTTCATTATTGTCACTTCACTTTTTTGACGTTTCATAAATAATGATTCACATAGTTTCATAAATTTTTCTCAAATTGCGGTCTGAGACTTTGGTTTCAAAGAGGTGCACAATTTTATTTTTCTATGATTAACTTCTAGATTTTAAAATAAAGCGTGCTGTTTTCTCTTTCCAACACCGTGTAGATCTTTTTTCTCACAATGACAGTAAGGGAGATACAACAATTACCATGAGACCTATGTGAGCTGATCCCAAAAGCGAACAAATTAGCCTGAGGGGTTAATTGTGTTGGCTAAAGACGGACTGACAAAAAAATATCATACACTCAATTGCTTTTCGAAATTCGTATTGATTTTCTTTATTCCATTTTCCTATTTTAGTTTTTTTTTTGTTTTTATCGGCGGTCATCGTCTACAGCGCTCCATTCCTCTTTCTGTCATAGATCCCATCTCCACACACTTACAATGCATTAGTTATTTTTTTATTTTACAACCAAAATATTCACTAGAAATAATTTAAATTGCAGAGCAACGTTTGTCGGGTCAGCTCGTTAAATATACTTTTTAATTTCGTTGATTTTCATGACCATAATAAGTTCTTCATTAAAAAGCAGATATTATAATTTTATATTACATATAGAAAAACACATTTTATTGCATTTTAACCCGTTTACTTACATGAGACCATATTTGTCCCAGCTCACAAAGGTCTCACAGAAATCGTTGTGTGTTTTTTACTATCACAGTGTGAAGTATTATCTACACCATAGGTTCTCAACTTAGGCGATAACGCCCGCTTGTGGGCGTTTGAGACTTTCAGGGGGGGGCAGTAGAAGATACAGAAAAATCAGGGGGCGTTGATGAGGCGCAGTGTGGCGTGGACTGGTAAAAAAATATGGTGCTAATGCTAATGCTAATCGCGTACTAATAATCCTACATGTATTATTATTACAGCTGGTTCCCGGCATGCGTTGCTATGCCATTCAATAAATAAATTGTTTCTCCCTGCGTGTCCTTTCCCATTCGTCCTGTTTCCCTTCCGCCTTTCCTTCCTCTCCCGCGTTCACTTTTCCTCTCGTTTTCCCACTCTGCCTCCTCCACCATCCCTCTCCCCACTCCCCTCCCCCTTCCCCCGTCCCGCGAACCCTCCTCCCGAGTTCCCCTCCCCCCTCCCAGATTCCCCTCCCCCCTTCCGCGAACCCCCTACCCGAGTTCCACTCCCCCTCCCCTCTCCCTCTCCCGCATTCCATAAATTCCATCCCTTTACATTTAGTTTTCAAACAGCTCGCGCGCCACCTATTGCATTTTGTTTATACAAATTTCATAATGCCAGGGCTCACCAGTAATTTTACAAAAACCTTTTCCTGACAATAACGAACACAAAAAAAAAATCCAATTTGGTGCAGTCGTTTGGAAGTTATGCGCATACATACGTTTCGGCAATTCATTTTTATTTATATGGATAGATTAAGAATTGATACAGAAGTTTATCATGAATACAAGAAGGAAGGAGGTAGCAACCCGGTACTTAAAATACAAAAGAAAAAAATTAAAATTAATTAAAATTAAAATTAATTAAGTAAGTAATAAATCAATTTAATTAAACTACCAGATTTAAACGGCCTTACTGGTGGCCTTTGATAAGACATCGCCTAATTAATCTAGAAGGGATTATATTAGTAGATACTTACAATAAACTTAGCTCTGGTTAAAATATATTTTGTCTATAGTCATACTAACACTTATTTTTATCTTGATTTTCCGCTAAGCACTTGCATACTGCTTACTAACAACACTGACACTGGAGGTCTAGATTCATTCAAAATTCAATGTAGATTTGTTCATTCAAAAAAATTAGAGTCCTTGCGAGAGCTTTGAAGGAGTAACCATATGTTACTTATAACAGGGCGGGTAAGTGGTGGATAACCTCCAATGGTTAAAATATATCCTTCTTCAAACCCAACTTAGTTTATGCCACCATTTTTTTTATTTTATTAATTTATTTAGGGACAAATGTACATTAACAATATAACAATAACACAAATTTAAAAAAATAGATGACTAGCATCATTGATCCCTTCGGCACCGGTGCACAGTCGGGAAACGTGCCAAACGCGTGCCCAACATTTGTACACGGTTGACATTTATCACATGAGAACGGGTCGTTTCTTCGACTCGTTCTTGTGTTCAACAGCTCGGCTGTGAAATGATTTGCCGGCCTCTGTGTTTCCTCCTTCCTACAACATGGGTCTCTTCAAGACCAATGTTCATTCCTTCCTCTATAATAATAATAATAATAAATTTGGACAACTTATATAGCGCTGTTTTTGCGAAAAATCGCCTCAAGAGCGCTGCACAAATTAGCATGGATTTTACTTTAGAATTTACTTAACTATGTAGGAGGTTAGATAACAAGTCGTCTTGCAGCTATCAAGCGCATTGATTATCATTATTCTAGCCCCCCAATAAATTAAATAAAATATCTTTTTATATGTACGCATTTCAATTTACTTAACTATGTAGGAGGCTAGATAACAACTCGTCTTGCAGCTATCAAGCGCATGGATTATTTGAATTCTAGCCCCCCAATAAATTAAATAAAATATCTTTTTATATGTACGTATTTCAATTTACCTAACTATGTAGGAGGCTAGATAACACCCTTCACACAGCATACCAGATGACATAGGCCCTGAGGGAAATCATTTTCCTCAGGGCCTCCTGTGTGGAATAAATGTTAAAAAAAAACACACACACACCGGCAATAGCCTTCCCAACTATGAGCTACCGTGCTCAGGCTGAATGTCCTGGGGAACGGCGCGGCGTCACGAACGGTGCCTCCGAGAAACAAGGTCGCATCTCGGAGTATTTCGACCTCACTCCAGCACTCAGGGCTCTGCTGGAGTGGACCTTCTATTTCCCTGGTAACTCGTGGGACAAAAAAAAATTTACCTTTCGAAAACTAGGGGCCTTTTGGGAACCTGGGAGTGCTGAGGCCACCTTTGTGGATTTCCTTCCTGGGGCCGTAGGAGGAACCAAGAGGAGAAACCGTGGAGAGGTGAGCTGAGGCCACCTCCATGAACTCTTCCCATGTGGGGCCTTCAAGGAACCAAGGGGAAGAGCACCCTTCCAGTGCGTGACCTTTGTGGAACCAAGAAGGAGTGAAGTGGAGAGATGATGTCCTCTTCCCATGTGGGGCCTTCGAGGAACCATGTAGGAGTGAAGAGGAGAAATGAGACCATCTTGGTGAACTCTTCCTCTGTGGGGCCTTTAAGGAACCAAGGAGGAGTGGACTCTTCCCTTGTGGAGCCTTTAGGGAAACAAGTGGACTCTCCGTAGTGGAGCCATCGGGGAACTAAGGAGTGAAGAGAAGAGATGAAGCCCTCTTCCGTCGTGGGGCCTTCAGGGAACCGAGGAGGAGTGAAGAGGGGAAATGAGACCTGGGAAGACACATTGTCGAACCAGAAGGTATAGCTTCATTTCCAATGACAATCCTGGTTAACTTTATAAAAGGGACTGGGCTACTATCAAAGGATTGAGGTAAAATGGGAGATAGTACAATGGTTCAAGTGCTATAATAAGTGCTCACGGGAACTATATATATGTAAACCGTCTCCGATTATTTAAGTAAGCAATGATAAAGCCTGATGAAGTAAGCAATGCTTACTTCATCAGGCTTTATTTAAGGGGGCATAATGAGACAAAAGCAGAAATATGTCATTTTTAAATCAAATTTTTGACTCTTTGACTCTTTTCCACATAAAAATTATAAATTGATTTCGGAAGACTGTTTTTTTATACAGTAAAACTATATTTTAAATTTTGAGAAAATATGTTTATTTTTAGTACAGTAAGGTTTTACCGTAGGTTGTTGGCAAATTTGTTAAATTTTCAAAAAAAATTGTGAAATACAACACACTTTTCAAAACATATACCTAATCATGCAGTAAAATAAATCAATAAATTATCTCGGAAAGCTATGTTTCAGAATTTTAATTTTAGTTTAAATAAAATCAATTAAAAAAAGAACCGCACACGTGTTTTGTGACGAAAATACTTCAGTTTGTCTATTTATTAACGGTCTTACAAACTAATATATTTAACAATTATTATAAGCAATAATTAGCAGCCTGAAACACCCATCTACATTGAAAAAATCTTCCGAGAAAAGATACATGCCGCTAATGGGACTTGAACCCGTGTCCTTCTGATTGCCGGTCAGGTGCTCTACCACTGAGCTATGTTGGCTTATCTAATAACCGCCAGATAATTCAATATGTACTAGTTTTTCATTCAACAATTACAGCTTATTACATTTTTTCCACCTGAAAAAACAACTTTATTTTTGTGAGAGAGGCATTGTTAGTGCTAAATCTCTCGCTAGGTGATGTCGAGACAAATTATATCTACATTTTTTGGTGAAATACGCATCTTTTCTATATATTTTCTCGGAAGATTTTTCAATGTAGATGAGTGTTTCAGGCTGATAATTATTGCTCATAATAATTGTTACCGTTTGTGCTATGCATAAAAAATCTTGTCTAAAAACGTTAGTTCGTCAATTAAAAATAATAATAAAAATATTTAAGTTTTTTTTTCATTCTTATTTCGCTTAGACATTATTGAAAAGTGATAAATACTTTTAATAAAAAAATAATTACAAAAAGTACATAATTTTAATAGTTGTATCATCACGCCTTTCAGCATTTTCGAATGTAGGTATGAATTAAAGCAAATTTTGAATGAAATAAAATCGATATTGAGTTATTATTTTAAAAAGCTGGTACGGAGAATAATTAATCTTTCTCATTAGAACCGCCCTGTACGATCGTAAGAACACCTTTCGATGAAATATGAATTCTCGGCCGCTGTCTGGTTAATGGCCCTTAAATATAATAAAATGTTTATGGTAAAACGGACATAATAACCAAGAAAGCAAATATAAAAATAAATTTAAATTTGTCCAATAAAAGAAAGCATGGTTTGATCACGGTTAAGAGAGTCCGAGTTTACTAACCGGTACATGAACTTAATTTGGGAGGCTGGTATTGGTACCGCTGCGCGGGGAACAATTTATTGGATAAGCAACACCTCTGCCATAGGTCACCCCAAGTGGTTCGCTACATTGGCAGGGGTGCCTGGGTTCATAGGTGAGGTTTTCCCTGGTCTTGGCAGCGGATGCGTCTGCTCACCAGCTGCATGGCAAGCCGGATCGAGAGAGAATGGTTGAGGGAATCCCTTTGACTTCTCCAGCCATACTCCTTCAGAATATGGATTCATAAATCCGTCACTCCTAGATAGAAATGATACGATCTACCCGAAAACAGCACGATTTTACTTAACCAAACAAAATTTTGCGAGATGTTTAAACAATAATTTTTAACAAGTGAATTTAATCTATACGTCTCCTCGGGCGTAGGGGACGTATAAACGCGATCTTTGACTCTACATTTACATTTACATTTATTTAACTTACTAATTCAAAAATGAAACAAACAAAGGTGCGAGGATTCGCCGGCGGAGGGGGGCTCGTTTTCAGCCTATCCCCGTCCGCCGACGGCCCGCACTTAACCATCGATAGGTACTGGATCTGGTCGTATCACGACAGAATGCTCTGAAATTCATAAATGAACCCCAGAGCACCCTGGTCGTGATACCTCTTAGCGTACCCCGGAAGATGCCAAGCTCAAGCAGGCTCTTAGCACTCTCGGGGCACCATATTCCTCTCCATGAGATTGTCGCGGCAAGCACCTGGACCTTGCTTGGGTCTGTTTGGTGCTTTTCCGCGACTTTCTGTTTTAGCTCCGTCGCTCTATACTTCCCAATCTTGTTTCTGTTCGCGCGTCCCAGGCCTTGTGTCGCTGACACAACCTGCGCGTCTAATATAATTGCGTTATCGCCCTTACTGGCTGTTATATCAGGCTGCAGATTGCCATCTCTCGTGGCGAACCGTGCCTCTCTTATCACACTCCATCCTCTGTCCTTAAGGGCGCCGCCCAGGGCATTGCACACTGCATTGTGTCGGAGTAACCGACCCCCGTGAGTCCGGGGGCAGTTCTGCAGGGCATGTGCCGCCGTTTCTGTTACATTACTGCAACCGGCCCGGCAGTACACCCCTGAAGTACAATTACCACCCCCCTCTCCATCGTTCCTCACTCTCCTCCCACGTGAGGTCCTCACGCGGGTCGGCAATGCGTTTATGTGGACCTTATGGTAATTGCGGTAGTCCGCAGGTGGGATGCCATTAGAGTTAGCCAATATCCAATCAGTTGAATATTGGCAACCTCGGCTTTCGCTCAACTCCTTACCATCGCAACTCTCATGTAGGGCCCGTGTAAAGTGGTTTTTAATTTCCTGGGCGTTTCTTACCCCCAGCGCCCTAAACCGGCGCTGGCACCAGCCGAGCTGGTTCTGAATAAATTCAGTCCGCCAGCAGAGCTGGCCCAGCGCCAATCCAGACCGTCGAAGGTTTTCTATTCTTGCTTCCCGAAGGACAGGTATACTATACGAGAGACACGGTACACCCAACCCGCCCTCCTTCGTAGGGGCGTGGAAGTAGCCCAGCGGCGTATCTCTAGGAAGGTCTAGCCACCGGCGTAAGGCCGCTCGGTTCTGCCTATCCAGACGCTTCAACAGGTCCGCGGTGACACGCCCAAATACCAGGCCATGGGTTAGGGCCGGCAGCAGGTATGTCACCAAAATGCGGAGCCTCTGTTGTGGTTTCAACGGACCACTGGTTATTCTTTTTAACTTTTCAGCTAACACCGTCGCAACCTTATCGGTGCCGGTGACCCCACCAAGCCCGAACGTGAGACCCAGGTATTTCCAGGTCGATATTACGGACGCAGAAGGAAGAAGGTGTCCACCTACGGTGAACTTGCCCTCGACCGACTTTGTCCGCTTTTCTCTCCCCGAAGCCACCAGGGAGACCGTCAAACTTTTGGTAGGGTTTAGAACCAATCCACGCTTCGCTAGGGCTCTTTCAAATGCCTGGAGGGCTTCCTGTAAGCCCGCCTCCGTCGTCGCCAGCAGGACGACATCGTCTGCGAAGGCCAGCGCGTTGGTCGACTGGCCGCCCATTCGAAACCCAATGTAGTTGGGGATACTTCGCAGAGCGATGTCGATAACAAGATTGAAAAGTATAGGCGACAGAGGGTCACCTTGTCTAACGCCGCGCCGGACGGGTAAGCGCCCAGACCGTGCGCCTCCGACTTCAAGCGTTGTTGTCGCCCCCTCGTACAGTACCTTAATATAATCGACAAAGGAGCTTGGACATCCGATTTGTACGAGGGCCGCCAGTAATGCCTCATGCGAGACCGAGTCGAAGGCCTTGGCAACGTCCAAGACCCCCATGAAGAGGCTCTTCGTTTGATTTTTCGACGACCAAAGCATCGTTTGCATAATATAAACATTATCCGCCACGCCGTCCGCGTTTCGAAAAGCCCTCTGCCGGGGGTCTATGACGTTGGCCCGGCCTAGGCGCTTCGCCAACACTTTGTGAAAATGCCTTAAAATGACCGATTGAATCGTTATCGGCCTGTATTCCACCGGATGCGGGCTAGGGTCCTTGGTCTTGGCCAAGAACACCGTCCGAGCGCTCGTCAGACACTTCGGTGGTTTTCCAATCAGCAGCAAGAGGTTGAGAACGGCTGAAGTGACGCAGTGCGGGGTCTTCCCCCACTGCCGGGCAGCAACCCCATCAGGCCCAGCTGCCGTGGCTACGCAGACACGCGCCTGGTACGCTTCATCTGCGCTAATAGGTTTGGCCATTAAATTTGCCAGAGAGTCCCGAACGGGCATTGTCGGTTGGGGCTCCCTAAATGGCAGGCTGGGTTCACCAATAATGGGCCCCCAGGCCTCCACAAAGGCCTCCAACTTCGGCATATTACTGACGTCCGAGGACTTACCCTCGAGTATTTCTCTGGCGATGGATCCAGGATCCTTACTCCATCGGTTCTGGGCCCGATGGTATTGCCGCCTTCGCTCCAACTTCCTCTCCCTCTTACTGCTGCGTTGTTGTGGCACATTATGCACTTCTGGCCGGTTAGCGGGCCTCCGCGTTGGGGGGGGGAATACTTCTAAGAACCATTCCGTAAACCCTGGTTCAAATTCACCCCCCTCAAGCACTCTATCTATCAAGGCCAGGAGCAAATCGCTCCTGAATCCTTGAAGGGCCGCCAAGTCAGCCCTAAGCGCATCCAGGTAGTGTGCCACGTCATTCCGTCTATCTGGTGACGGTGGCGTTGTCATGAGATGCCCCCTACGACCCCTGATTTCTTCTATAAACCTTTCCCTGGCCCTCTGATAAATGGGGCTGACACGCAACCGTCTCACATCCATCGTGGTGCGTGCCAGCCAGGGAAGTTTCTCGACAAGAATCTGGTTAATGGTTCTCATGGGTCCGCCTGACTGGATATAACGAGCCTCTGCCCGTGCCCACTCCTCGAGCTCCCGGTACTCGAAGCCTCTGACTGAGGCAGGGGTGGGCATTATCGGCGCCTCAGTTATTGGGGTCGTCGCCGGAGGAGATATTGGGGTTTGCGGGCCCCAGATTCCTACCCACCCTTCATACCCTGTTCCTTCCCAGAACATCTTCTCCTTCCTTTCCTAAAAAGTGCCTCCATACAGCATCCCCAAAGATGACATAGGAATTATTTTCTGTATGGTGCTAATGTAAAAAAAAAACAATGAACCTTCTAATAGTGGCTATATACAGATTAATTTAGCCGAGATTTTTTACCTATTTCCAGTATTTATTTTTTATTTATTAATATTCGTTATCGTACGGAAAATCTATTAGGAGGATGGTGAAAGAAAATTTTTAGAAATAGGTCAATAATGTCCAATATAAATAAAATCGGATACGTTTATCCGAGACATATTTATCTATATCGAGATGTCATCTACATAGGTTAAAAACCAGTTCTCCAAACACTTAAAAAAGATAGCTGCCATTAATATGGGAAAAAATAGTCGCAGATAATATTGTTAATTCTGAATTTGAAATATGAGATTGAAAAAAAAAACTTAAAAATAAGAGGTCTCGTTCACCGTCGTAGGTCTCGGCAAGACAAGAGATTCTGAGTTCGAGTCCCAGTTGCTTAGCTTTGTATTTTTCTGTGCCTACGTTTATTCGATTCTTCGTTTAGATTTGCTGATATTATATTCTTCTCTCGATATTTTCAGAAGATCGCTTTTAAAATTTTTTGCCAACAGTCATACCGTCGATTTTTAACATGGAGATATTAAAACTTATTACAGTGCTATAAACCAATGAATTTACCTGTATTTTTACCGTTTATCTCATATTTGTAGGATTTATAAAAAAATATAAAAAATCGTAAAGTTTATAACCGCGCGAATACTGCGTGGTTTTTACTTTGAAACTGCCGTGAGAGGTACTTATTCGAGTGAACATAGAATATTTTTGATTTCTGTATATAGTCTGCGGTATACTTGATAATGAAAAGTGGTATACTTTATAGAAAAAGGACTTAATTTCAACCATAAACAGCTGATTAGACAGCGTAATATTTTTGACATAATTATAATTATAATAGATAAAGCATTTCAATAGCTTCGTTTTAAATACAAAATAACAAAAGTGGGAGCAACAAATATTTTTTTTTTTTGCCGAATCGGGGAGATAATTGTCTTTTTTATCCGAAAAGCAATTGGAAACATTTAAAATGGCGCCAATATATGGCAAAAATCGCTCCAGTGGTTAATAAAAGATATATAATTACTTTCTCTAAGTAACCGTTACAAAGTGAGCTAAAGAGAAGGGAATGGACTGTAAATAGTAACAATGAAGATTTCCCTTATGGCGCGGTTATTGGCTAATCTGTTCACGCCGCGCCGGGCGAGAACTGGGATCACCCCGGGGATAGGGATAGGGCATTGGGGTAGAGAGAGGGGAGGACATAAAGGCTCGCGGCTGGAACCATCCAACCCCTTGTTCATTATTAGATTCTTTATGTGGCAGACATTAGACGTTAGACGTTAGGACGTGAAGGGGGTTGTATCGGGGTTGGGCGAAGCTCGCAGACTGGCGATTCTCTATTTGCATTAAATAAGAGGTATTTTAAAATATATTTCAGTTTGGGAGGAGGGAATGGGTACCGCCGCCCCGGTAACCTTTATTGGATAACCAACACCTCTGCCATATGTCACCCCAAGTGGTTCGCTACGTTTAGATATGTAGTAGGGGTGCCTGGGTTCATGTAGGCTTGTTGAAAAAATATCGATATATCGATATTTTTAGCCCATATATTTTGATCCGATATATCGATACAAAATATCAAATATCGAAAATTGTATCAAAAACGATATTTTTTTTAAATTTATGTATTTAAAGTCACTAGAATCCAAAACCATATAGGAACGAACGGAAAAAAGTAACTGTATTGGGTCATGACATCTGGCGGTTGAACTTTTAGCTATTAATAGCTTACAAATCTTCGTCTTTGCATTAGTATTTGTGATCACATTGGTATTGACTATCTCATATGTGTAGGTACATACATAGCTATGCTATTTCATACTTATGCTATTTTTTTTCTAAGCCACTCCTATGTGTTGGTTCCCAATTGTCTATGATTATTGACTATACCTTGTTCCATACACGAAGTCCTTTTTGACAGATTAATACGCCAATAGAATGTTACTGAGACGAATATAAACTTTGTATGCATCTCAGTTTACATATAAGTTAGAAGACAGCTTTTCAGTTTTTGATATTTTTGTAATTATTACGTAATAAATATGAATAGTGATAAAAATACCTTAATTTTTATTGAGATTTTTGTACATTAAAAAAAAAAACAAATTGTGTACAAAAATTACTATTGATAATATTGAGCTGCATACACTTGTATTTAAAAACGCAAAATCTCTAAAAAATTTGACCGATATATCGATAATTTTTCCTCGATATATTGAGGTTGATACTGGTATTTTAATAAATATCGATACATCGAGATATCGATATTTTTTTCACTTTCGACATCCCTAGGTTCATGGGGTGAGGTTTCTTTAGGTCTTGGAGGCGGATGATGGCCAGGACACACTGAACCCCAGATTCCTACCCACCCCTTAAACAATTTTATCATTCTCTATCATCAGTGGAAAGTTCATAACTGGCATAATTAACATCTTATTATTGTATTTTTTTGTATTATTAGTATTGCTGTCAACTTTCTCTAAAATAAATTAAATAAAATAAAAACAAAAACAAAAATTTTAAAAAACCCTTTTCCTTCCGAGAGCTCTCCCCTCATTCCTTTCCTTAAAAAAACCCTCGATGACTTAGGCCCTGAGGGAAATTATTTTCCTCAGGGCCTCCTGTGCGAAGCTCGTGTAAAAAAAAAGTTGACTGAAAAAGACGAAATTATTTTAATATGATTTTTTTAAACTAGCTTTAAGAAAATGTAGTTAAAAATTGATTATGTCTAAAGACGGTCTCCGTGTTTGAGTGCTTACGATCCTTTGCCAGGAATGCGAAGTAGTGAGGATAAAGAATATGTATTTAAGAGCGTTTAACCAGCCAGCGGACGAAAATCTACATTTCGTCGAAAGTTGTTCTTACGATCGTGCAGGGCGGTTACAACGAGAAAGATTCATTATTCTCCGTTCCAGCTTTTTTAAATTATAACTCAATATCGAATTTATTTCAATTCAAATTAGCTTTAATTTATACCTTCATCCAAAAATGCTGAAAGGCGTGATGATAAAACTATTAAAATAATGTACTTTTTGTAGTTATTTTTTGATTATAAGAATTTGTCTAAATTTAATAAGAATGTTAAAAAAATCTGAAATATATAAGTTTGTAAGTGCGTAAATAAATACTCAAATGGACCAATTTTCGTCAAGAAACACATGTACGTACATATTTTTTAATGATTTTATTGAAACTAAAATTAAAATTCTAAAACATGCGTTTGCTAGAAAATGTATTGATTTATTTTACTGCATGATTATATTATTTGAAATGGGTGTGGTATAATACAAAATCTTTTTTGAAAATTTAACAAATCTGCCAACGACCTATGGAATAACCTTATTATACTAAAAAATTTAAAAAATTCTCAAAATTTATTACATGTGAATGCTAGATAAAATAACAATCTTTCGAAATCCATTTATAATTTTTTGTCGAAAAGAGTCAATACGTCTAAAATCTGATTTGAAAATGACATATTTCTGGTTTTCTCTGGTAATGTTTGTGGCACATTGAGTGGTAGATACTTTCAGATCACCCTATTTTTAATGTGAACGCCACTCAAGAGTCTCAACTGCTACCGTCAGTGAGACTATGGCATCTCCAATTGTGGTATGTTGTTAGGCTAAAGCTAGTGGGAAGGGGTAGGAGATGAGAAAGAAGAAGGTAGGGAAGTACATGGATATTCAGATGTGGTCATCAAAGATGGCTAAAGCCATTTCAAGCAACCTTTCAATTCTTAATGTTGTTCTTACACCATGGCGATACTGAGAGTACCTTCCAGTCAGAAACGTGTCGCAAATATACTACGAATTTATTGTGAAATAAATTAAATTATTGAAATAATTTATTCGCACATTCCGGGATTTGTTATGATATACCGGGACTTTTTATTTTATTTATTAATTTTATTTTAGTTATTTGTACATTTAAGTTTACAAATTTCTAATTAATTATAATATTTCATATTGCAAACTAAATTTTATGTAGTAGCTCCTACAATACGTCTTGAACTTTCCAATTGGTGTAGACTTGAAAGTTTCTGGTAGCTTGTTATATAACTTCATCCCTTTGTACATTAAACTGTTCTGCGTATTCGCCTTGTCCTTTTTTTGAAGCCTGATTTCTTTGCACGTCCTTGTGTTATGTCGGTGAATGTCCTTGTTGAATATAATTTTATTTGAAAAGTATTTTGGTAAAATGTTGTTAATTATTTCATGTCTAAATATCATCGTATTCAAGGTCATCATCTGTTTCACGGTTAGTCAATTCAATTTTTAATTTTATTATTTTTTTATTTATTTGTTTGTTTGTTTTTTGTTACAAAGAATACAGTACAAAGAGGCTTTGACTGTCCAACTAGGAAGGTCTCCCGTTCTAGGACAGTCAAATGACAGAAACATTTTGATAGGCGTAAATTTACAAATGATCGATGTGGGATCAAGAAATCAAATAATACAAGGCAAAAATATTTAATTATTTATAATGTATGCACAATTTCATTATTTATTAATTTAATTATTATTAATTATTTATAATTATGCACAAGTGTCCTGTACGTACATGTTTCTTCTTCAATATAGAAAGAAGAAAGAAATGTAAAATTATAAGATTACTTGTAAATAAACCAAAAGAAAAATAATGCATATTACCAAAAGAAAAATCATACATATTAATTATAAATAAACCAAAAGAAAAAAAGCTCTTTTAACATTTTGTTTACTTTTGAAAATCTATTTTGACTTCGATTTCGTATTGCTAACTACGCTATCGACGTCTATTTAAAAAAGCTGATACTACATATATAATCAATACAGATATAATAATATAGATAATCATACTCAGAATCAATGGCTGTTGAATTAAATTCAGTTTTTTTATTAAGTTAAATATTACGCAATGAAGCAATTATCAATGCGCAACTGTCCGTATTTTGATTTTGTCAGTATCAGAGATTGCGTTGTGTACGGATTTATATTTTTGTGATTTTCTTACTTTTACAATTACTTACGGGAATTCGGGAGGCGGATACGGGTGACGCCGCCCCGGGAACCATTTATTGAATAACCAAAACCTCTACCATAGATCACCCCAAGTGGTTCGCTACGTTTGGTGATTTAGCAGGGGTGCCCGGGTTCATGATGTGACTTATGTCCGGGTCTTGGCAGTTGATGCGCCTGCCCACCTGCTGCGTGGCGGGCCGGATCGAGAGAGACTGGTTGAGGGAGGCCTTTTGACCTTTCCAGCCGGACTCTCTCGACCCATTGCCTTGCACCACGGTTGGAGGGATGGATTCATACGTCTGTCACTCCTGGACACACTGACCCCCAGATTCCTACCCACCCCTCATACCCTTTTCCTTCCCAGAACTTTCTATCCTCCCCATTCCTTAAAAAGATCCTCCACACAGCATCCCCTAAGATGACATAGGTCCTGAGAGAAATTATTTTCCTCAGGGCCTCATGTGTGGAGCTTATGTAAAAAAATGCGTTTCATTTCAGAGATTTATTATAATTATTGTATTTTTCCTTTGGAGGTGTGCAGACATACGTTCACCATTTGTCTCATTTTCGACTATTGAAATATTACATTGAGTGTGCAAGAAAGAAGGGCAGCTTTATATGATTAAAAACAAATGCACAACAATCAACGCATTGACATTTGACGTTTTTGAATGTTTGGAATTCATGCACAGTTCAATATTATACCCCTCACAATATTGCTGCAGTTCTTTCAAAATAGGAGAATTCGTTCCATACAAAATGTATGGGGAAAATAATTTTCTTTATAACTATTTATTTCGTTACATTTTGTGATATTTCAATAGTTATTATCCTATCCGGGGCGGAGACAAATCCAACAAATCAAAGATCATCAAAATCAGCCCAGCCGTTCTCGAGTTATAAATAGTGTAACTAACCCGACTTTGTTTTATATATAAAGAAATACGCTCGTCATTGAAAATATTTTAATGGAGATATTTAGGGAAATGGTTATTTTTTATTTTATTTGTTTATTAAGACATACACAGTACATTATAATACAGATTATAAGGTATGTTAAATTAAATTATTACATGGTTATGTACCTATTACGTAAGTCCATAGAATGTCATTTGGTAATTACGCCTGAGATATGAACCGGTCTTAAAACTTAATTATTGAATGAATGAAGTAATAATAATAAAAAGGAAGAAAGGATGGGGGGAGGGGGGAGATAAGGAGACATTTTAAAATCAAGAATTATTTGCTCACTAATTGTAATTGACTGATTAAAGTTTAATGAAAAGTTAAGTGTAAGTAATTTTAAAACAATTATATCACCCCAAGAAATTAAATAAATTAGTTTTGTATGTTTGCAAAGAATCATGAAAAATGTCTAAGTGTAGTAATTTTTCATAGTGGTTATAAGTTATGATTGCGCGAGTAATTGGTGAGTTACTCGCTGCATTAGTGTTATTGGATTCTATATGAAAAAGAGAAGTGTGCCTGGTACGCCTCATTGGGACATTTAAACCAATAGTGGATAGCAATTCAGGACTATCTATTTTATTATTTAGCAGGTTATACAGAAACAGCAGATCTGATAATGTGCATCTTTTTTGTAAACTTAACATGTTATTTGTAGTTTTGTTGTATATTTTATGTATTATTTTATGTATTTATTTCAGTTAAAATTTCAAATTGGAATGTTTGCTGAATGAGAAATATTAATAACTTTTATTTTATTATTTAAAATACCAATTTCACTTCACAAAAACCATTTACGCGAAAAATAAATTGAAAATTTGCCTTTATGGAAAAAAGTAGTCGGCATTTAATCATTTTTGCGATGCAATAAGCTGTCCTATAGTCCTCAAAGTGTAAATTGTTTGGGGTTTATTCTGAATTTATTGTGATTTGGACCATAATATGCAGTCAGTTGCAATATCAATAATTGCTCCACGTGCGGCATAATAGAGATTGATATGCTAATATAGTTTGGTAATAAATTTATTTAATTGAAGTTTATAACGCGTCCTAATGGCAAGTAATTAAACATCATAACGGTAAAGCATCATATCGATCAATTTATACAGTTAAGCACTCGAGCGATAGCGTTAATAATGGAAATACGCGTCCAGCGTCCGAAATTTCTGGGCGTTTGATTTGAAAATTTCCCGCCCTCATCAAAAAAATAATATCTCCTAATTTTAATATGTAGACTTACAATCTGCTTATAGTCTTAGAGAGTCATTGAATACACCTAGATTTAATGCTTTGCTCATATTTTTAGGGTTCTTAAATAAATTATAAAAAATCATAAAATTTATGCAACGCATGAATTCTGGGTATCATTTACTTTAAAATTGGCGTACGCAGTACCTATTTTGAGAATCTATGTATAATGTTTGTATGCGCATAACTTCCGAACGACTGCACTAAATTGGATAATTCTTTTTGTTTGTGTTCGTTTTTCAAGGTTTGTATAAAACTAGTGAGTGGTGAGCTCTGGCATTATCAATTTTTTTATAAAAAATTGCAATGGGTGGCACGCGAGCTGTTTGAAAACTGAATGTATTAAATGCGGGAAGGGGGGGGAACTCAGGTAGGGAGTTCACGGGGGGAGTGGTGAGGGGAAACAGAGAGCGGGAGGGGAACCTGGAAGGGGGGAGGGGAACTCGGGAGTTTGCGGGACGGGGGAAAGGGGGAGTGGAATGGGGAGAGGGAAGGTGGAGCAGGCGGAATGGGAACGCGAGAGGGGAAGGGGACGCGGGAGACGAAGGGGAGGCGGAACGGACAGGGGGCGAATGGGAAAGGACACGCAGGGAGAAACTATTTCCTTATTAAATGGCATAGCAACGCATGCCGGGAACCAGCTGGTATTAAATAATATGAATTCTATATGTTGTCTAACGCCTTTTTGATAATCACAGATACTAATTTAAATGTGGTAACATACGGTTAATGATTTGTAAAAAAAATTTCAGTAATTTTGATTATCGAAATGTCAATAAACAAATAGTAATAACAGAAGAGATGTGAGATAAATTGTGTTAAAAATTGAAAATAATTATCTTAGTTATCGTTGTGATAAATCCTGAAGTATACAATGCGCAGGAACTTTTGCAATAAGTCCAATAAATGTTTTAAAATATCTCTTCAAATTTGCCACATTTTGGCCAGCGAACGCTCGAGGATGTTGTCCATTTGGCCAAAATGTGGCCAAAAACGCTCCAATGATTGTATATTTGTTTACTTTATTTATTTAATCATGTCCTTTTTAGGGACATATGACATATGAATAGTAAAAATTATACAATTGTACGTAACTGAACTGCCCCAGTAACAATATTTTATATTTGTTTTAATATAAATTGAAGATGTCCACTGACATGGTATAATTATTTCCCTTCATTAGTATTCCGGGCAAAGAGGAATACATATGGTAATAAGTCGCAGAATTTCTACACTAAAATAAATCCCGACTTCTAGTATTACGTAATGGAATCCGGAAGCTTATCAATGCAAGCAATTACGTTTGTATTCGTAGCTCGAGCTCTCTCGAGAGCTGTGAATTCTAATTTTGGGAAATATGCTACGATAGACTTTCAAATGTTGTCCATTTTATTAAGACAATAAACCTCGATAGTGATCCATTGGCACTACTTACAAGTACTACTAATATTATCAAAGCCCGTGAGGTTAGAGATATTGCCGCAAAATCTAGTGACCGACCGAAGGTTCGGTTTCAGTTCCGGCAAGTTTCGGCAAAAAAATCTAGTTTCGGCATCAGTTTCGGTTCCTGCAGATAATCTGCTGAAGCTTCGGCCGCACCGGAACTCTGCTTTCTTGAATTATCGCGCGTCGTTCGGCTGACTTCGGGTGAGTTCGTGGCTCGTGTGTCACCAGCCATCATCAGCTGAGTTCGCCGGCCGGTCCGGCATGACTGTGGGTGTATGTGTTAATTTTTGTTGGTTTTATATTATTTTATAATATCAACAAAAAAATATTTTTTCTCATTCTTCAATTATTTTTTTTTTAAATTTCACTTAACACGTGTAATAGGAATGTTTTTTTTTTTTAATTTATTATTTACTATATTTTTCCCGCGGCTTCGCTCGCATGGGATTGGGGGATTACCACTCAGCCTCCTCCACCTTCCCTATCCATTTATAATGCCAGAACTCAACGGTAGTTTTATAAAAAAAAAAATATTATTCAATTTGGTTCAGTCGTTCGGATTTATGCGCATACATACATTTCGGTGATTCATTTTATTCAGATAGTTATTAAGTACGAATTATTATTCTTCTTTTTATATTCTACCAAAATATCCAGTACGGCAGTTTTCTACAAAAAAAAATCGATACCTGACTATCCAATTAAAACAATAATTGTTGTGTGATAATGTGATAGAAAATGCCAAAATTTGAGAATGACATTTTGCAAAACGAAGATTCTTAAATAAAAATTCTATTTTAGAAAATATTTAAATCAGCGAATTTATTTGAAGTACCTACTTCCCTAATAATTTGAATCGATTAAAGAATTAAAGATATCTTACTAATCGTGTCACCTATTGCAATTTTTTCATACAAATTTCGTAATGCCAGAGCTCTGAGCTATAGCCTATATGTTTATATTATTGTAAAGTTTCATTAAAATCCATTCAGTAAAGTAGGAATTAGTATTTTACGCATATTTAATAATAATAATAATAATATTTATTTCACATAAAATTTTACAATGAAACATATATGGAAACTTTGACTAGCCAACTAGGAATGGATCCTGTTTTAGGCCAGTCAAATTGACAAATTTAGTTCATATCATAAATTCATATTACATTGATTAATTATATAAACATATTATTTATTGAATGAAACAAGTGTTACGATTGAATTCCTCGTAGAAGCTTTAGTTAATAACTACAATTTTGAACTCATAAAAAAAAAGAAGAATAAGAAGAAGAATAAGCGAAGAGAAAAAACAATGTCTAAAAGTACAAATTTAGTATTGAATGCTTGTTTAACAATAGATAAATGTTTGGTCATTTAAATCGCTTGCAAAAATTGAGAATCGAGACATTCTTCAAGCGTGGTGACAATATCCATATTATAATGAACGTGGATGTTTAATAGTGATTACAAAAAATAATTATAATTATAATTAACGTGAGTGACGTATCCCTTAACTTTACGAGCGGGTGAAGAAACTCAAAAAGAATGTGACTCGAAAAGGATGCAGCAAATGAATAAAAACAATTTGTATATAAATATTTCATAAGTTAGCTAGTGTATAAATAGTGACATGACAGAGTGGTTGATAACAAATTGTATTTATTTCCCTTTCCTTGCTTCATTTTTTCATCCTACTAAGATATTTTCCCTTACAGCACTTAATATAAAATAAAACCTGTAAAGTAAATAAAATCCAGATGGTAATGTTAAAAAGAAAGATCACCGCAGGACTTGAATGTAGAACAATGGGAAGGGTATTGATAAAATAATAGACAATTATGTTCTGAAGTTATAAGTACGTGTTTTTGTAATATTACGTATAGTACGCAATTTTGTATAAATTATATTTGTACGTATTTGTATAAATTATAGCTTACGTAATTTTGTATAATAAAAAGAAAGATCTCCACAGGAGTTGAATGTAGAAAAATGGGAAGGGTATTGATAAAAGAATAGACAATTGTGTTCTGAAATGATAAGTACGTGTTTTTGTAATGAATGGAACTATGAGTGAGTGTTTTTTATTATTTTGTTTTTTTTTTTTTTCTTATATATTTTTAATTTTGTTTTATTTTATATGATGAGACTATCTATTGGTCAACATATCTTCGCTTTTGATCCTCCTTAAATCAAGGAGCCAGTCGTTGATCAATTTGCGCAAAACATTTGCACTTTTAGTTTTCCAATCATTAGGAATGATATTGAATAATTTAGGTCCTAAGTACGAAAATTGTCGTTGGCCGAGGGACGTCGTGATTTTTATTGGGACTATTGGATTGTTCCTTGAAAGTCGAGTGTCGTGAAGGTGGTCAATGGACGGGAAGTGTTGACGTTGTTTTTGAGCATGTAATATAATCTTTCTAATATACAATTGTCTAACATCAAGTACTTTTAATTCCGTGAATAATGCATCACTGGGGTACCTGAATGGTTTTTTAAGGATGACTCTTAGTATTGATTTCTGAGCTTTAGCCAGGGAGTCTAATATTGTTTTGGCACATCCACCCCATCCTAGGGATGCATATTCGAGTAAAGAATTACACATGGCATAGTATATTGATTTCATATCTTTAACAGAGAGAATATTTCTGATGGTTATAAAAAGGTGTGTAAGTTTTCTGACTTTTGAGGCCGTTGCGTTGATGTGTTCATCCCATCTCAGATATTTATCTATGGTGATCCCTAGATATTTTAAACTATCCACGCATTCAAGGTTATTGCAAGTACAAGTGTTCGGTTCATTGCAAATGTGAATAGTAATATTTAGTATTACCTTAGGTTGACCCGCTTGTGTTGCACTAAAACGTATAAATTTTGTCTTGTCCGTGTTAAGAGTAAGAAGATTGTAGTCTAGCCAATGTTTGATATTGTTTATTCCAATTTCTGCTTTTCTATGCGCTTCATGCCAGTTTTTGCCCTCAAATATTAAGACCGTATCGTCAGCAAAAGTGATGATATGATCGGCAAGGTTACTGTTGCAAAGATCATTAATATAGATATTAAACAATATCGGTCCTAAAGTACTTCCTTGTGGTACACCAAATTCGATATTGGCTGGATCGCTTAGAGTACCACTAATAATAACTCTTTGGCTCCGATTTTCTAGATAGCTTCCTAACCATTTAAGTAACTGCCCCTGTATTCCGATTAGCTGTAATTTTTTCAAAAGGATTTTGTGCGAGATGGTATCAAAAGCTTTAGCCAGATCCAGGAAGATCGCGATGCTTTTGATTCCTCGATCGATGTTATTAGTAACTCTATATAATTCTACGCTACGGTCATTACTCGATAAAAATGCTCCTTTCACAGAGAAGGTCTGCCGCATTAGGAATTGCAGCAAATGGTTCGATGATGAATGTCTTAAAAAGAAGAGGGAAATGCGGAAATTTGAGAGGATTTACAGACGAAACCCGACTTTCAGCAATCGGCAGCTTTGGATTACCAAGCAAAAAGTTTACAAGGAAGAAGTCACACAGAAGAAATCTAACTTTTGGTGTGAGCAAATTGAGACAGAAAAGGACCCTCGAAAACTTTGGCAAAACATAAGGACTCTGTCTGGAGAGAGCAACAATAAGGTTGATTCCTCTCTTGAAGCAAACAGCCTCGCAACATACTTCAGAAGTAAGGTTGAACAAATTCAGGCCCTCAGTGTGGTAGGATCGTCTTCTATCGCAGCATCAAGTCCGCTCTCCGGTGACTTCTCTACTTTTGCAGCAGTAACGGAAGAAGATGTCACGCGTGCTATAAAGTCTTGCCCTAACAAGCAATGTACTCAAGACCCCATACCTACCTGGCTCTTAAAACAATGTCTTCCGGATATAGCGCCTGTAATTACCGCAATTATCCAGAAGTCATTAGTAAATTCACTTGTACCGGGAACACTCAAGAAATCAATAATAACTCCGATTCTAAAAAAACAAAATCTTGATACTGACAATACGGATAATTACAGGCCAATATCCAATCTACCATTCCTTTCTAAACTGCTTGAGAAAATCGTTGCCAAACAATTGGTGGGGTACTTGAACTCCGCCGGTCTATTTGCCAAAAATCAATCCGCTTATCGACAGTTTCATTCAACGGAAACTGTTCTTCTGCGGTTAATTTCAGACTTGATCATCGGGATGGAAGCAGGTAAGTTGGGTTTGGTATCTGTTCTTGACATGAGTGCGGCATTTGACACGGTAGATCATAGTATTTTATTAAATGTGCTTGAAACCGAATTTGGCGTTCGAGGTGATGTTCTCCAATGGATGAAATCATACCTGTCTGGACGAGTAGCCTCAGTAATTTTCAATAATTCTACTTCACCTGAAACTCCCATAGAATGTGGAGTTCCCCAGGGTTCTGTCTTGGGTCCCATTCTTTTCATTCTCTATACGAATCGCCTCGAGAAACTCATTCAATCAGCTGGCTTTGAATCACAAGGCTATGCAGACGATCGTTTCATTTTCAAGTTTTGTTCCCCGGATGAAAAAGACGTCCTTAAAAACGAGGTGGTTAGTTTTATTAACACAGTCTCAAGTTGGATGTCTGTCAATAAACTCAAACTTAATCCGACCAAGACGGAATTTATTTGGATAGCTTCTCCTGGAAGGCAAGCCCTCATCGACTCTAATCCAATCCATATTCAGGGCACAGATATAATCCCTTCTACAGAAATAAAGTTTCTAGGTTTCACTATAGACAATAGTCTTTCTCTTGAATCACAAATTTCAAAATCTGTAAGTTCAGGCTTTTTCCATCTAAGGCAGATAAAATCAATCAGGCGTTGCCTTCCCTCTGATGGAGCAAAGTCACTCATAAATTCGTTCGTTGTCTCACGTATGGACTATTGTAATAGTGCGTATGCTGGCTTGCCTAAAAAACAATTCAATAGAATCCAGTCCGTTTTTAATGCTGCGGCGAGAATGATTTTTGGTGAATCTAAGTATTGCCGTATAACCCCGCTTCTAAAGGATCTTCATTGGCTTCGATGCCCTGAAAGAATAGAGTTCAAGATCTGCTTAATGACCTTCAAAGCATTGCAAGGAATGGCGCCAGCCTATATATCGGAACTATGTGTCCGACAAAACTTAAGCGATAGGCAGCTTACTCTAAGGTCAGCAGATCAAGATGTTACTAATCGTTTAATCGAGCTTTCTAGGTCAAATCGAGCCGTTTACTATGATCGATCTTTTCGTGTAACTAGCCCGCTCATTTGGAACAAACTTCCCTCAGCTCTTACTAATATCCAGAACTTGGCTGAATTCAAAAGAGCTTTAAAAACAAACTTATTTAAAAAATCATACCTTTCATGAATTTTAACTCCTTTTCAATCTACTATAATAAGCCATGTTCCTCAAGTTTCTGGAAATTGTTTGGTTTCGATTACCTCTTTACTATAGTTTTATGTGCACTCTGAATTTGTATTATTTCTAAATGTTAACTGCCTCCTGTTCTATATAATTTAGTTTAAATGATTCTTGTTGAGTGGCACAGTGATGGTTTATCATTATATATTGTCCTGTGCCAAAACAGCACTCACTATTGTTGTTAATATTGTTCTTTAGGAATTGCTTTGTATATTTTTGTATATTCGTTATTTCACATTATTTAATTAATATTTTAAGGACTCGTAAGGAACACTGTAGGTTAATTTTAAGTTTATTATAATTAAGCGCACTTGAAGTGAAACATCACAAAACTGCGCTATATAAATACTACGTTATTATTATTATTATTATTATTAGAAATTACTTTAGTCAGATTGCCAATGGCATTTTCAGTACCTAAACCCGGCCGGAAGCCATATTGTCTCTCAGAAAGGATGTTATTATCTTCAAGATAAAAGCTAAGACGATTTTTGACAATTTTCTCTATAATTTTTGAGACTGAATTGACCAAAGATATGGGCCGGTAATTTTGAATCGCAGATTTATCTCCGTTTTTGTGCAGTAATACAACAACTGAATGTTTTAGATGGTTAGGGAATATTCCTGATTTGAGACTTAGATTGGAAATGAACGCTATCGGAGATGCAATGAATGACTTAGTTACTTTAAGCAGATTAGTCGAGACTTTGTCTGGTCCACAAGCGTTAGATGGCTTTAGGTCGTCAATTATTTCCAAGACTTCATTCGTCGATGTTTGTATATTGTCTATTTTATGGACGAGGTTAGAGGTGACCAACTTGGCAAGTTCGATTTCTGTTTTATTGCATTTATCGAGAATTTTTTTGGCAAGTGTGGTTCCCACCGATGTGAAGTATTTATTAGCAAAATTCGCCATATTTTTAGGATTAGAAGAGCTTACGTTACCGATATCTAACGATTTAATTTCGGAAGACCTGTTTATTTTTGTTTTACTAATATTACGAAATGCTTCCCACATACGTTTTGGAGAATAAGAATTTTCGTAAATGAACGTTTTAAAATATTTTTCCTTTGTATATTTAATAATCTTTTTGCATAAGTTCCTATATTTCTTGTAGTGAGTTTGTACTAAAATATTATCTGGAAATTTTTTGGCCTTTTTGTGGAGTTGGTTTCTTTTGTGAATCGATTTTACAAGGCCAGGAGAGATCCAGGGCGTAAGTTTAAACTGGCTGTTCGATATGTGTTTGTTACTTGTATGTTTAGATATATATGTATGTAGAATACAAATGAATTCTTTCATCGCAATGTCAGTGTCAATTTGATCAAATACTTTTTGCCAGTTTTCTAAATGCAAGTCCTCAATTAAATTATTAAAGTTTAATCGAGGGACGTACTTGATTTTAGCAGGGGGGGCGGCTTATCTTTAAAACACAGGTCTGTCGTATAGTGATCAGAAATTGACGTGTGGATAACGAATGAGTCAGTGAGGTTAATATTTTTTACGTTGATGTGATCCAAACAGGATTTGTACGTGCCCTGTTCTCGAGTTGGTGTATTGATTGTCAATATGAATCCGTTTTCTGTGAGCAGGCATATGTAGTCATTGAATTGGTTGTGAAATGGAGGTAAGGTGTTAATATTAAGGTCACCTATAATGATTTGACGTTCAAATTTATTGGAATTGCTAATAACAGTTTGGAGTGAATTCAGAAAAGAATCTATGCTCTGGAAAGAAGGTGATCTATAAATAGCAAAGATACATAAATTATTATTCAGAACAATTCTAAGGCAGTTACCTTGTGATAATATAATTTCTTCGACTTGTGCTTGTATACCGTCTTTTATGTAGACAACAATCCCGCTAGATTTATTTATATTTTTAATTGAGTGATATTCCGTGTAAGTTTGTATTATTTTAGAGGTGTAGTTTTTATTGATCCAACACTCTGATAAAATTAAAACATCAAAAGTATGATTGAATTGATCTAGAAATAACAGAAAATCATCAAGGTTTGACATACTTCTGATATTCTGATGGATAATCTTTAAATTATAAGACTTCCAACTGAAATTATTTAATTTGTTGAGATCGTCAATCACATACGTGTTGCACGTTACATCTGTGTCATTGTAAATATCAGGAGGTAATTGAATCATGATTATTCAGGTGAGATGTGATGCAATGGAAATTTCACTACTAAACGATTTTGATCCATTTCTCGTGAGTAGGTATATTTGGTTCGAATGACTGGATGTGGATAATCACAGGATATAATAATGGCAATAATAATAAAAGAACTTTCATCTTGTAGTCGTTGTCTGAAGTAGTAATAAGTAGTGGTAGTAGCAATGATAATAATAGAACCTTCATCTTGCAATCTTTGTCGGCAGTATTAATAAGTAGAAGAAGTAGTAGTAGCAATAATAATAATAGAACCTTCATCTTGCAATCTTCGTCGGCAGTAGTAATAAGTAGAAGTAGTAGTAGTAATAATAATAATAGAACCTTCATCTTGTAATCGTTGTCGGCAGGAACCTTCATCTTGTAAAAGTTGTCGGCAGTAGTAATAAGTAGAAGTGGTATTATTAATAATAATAGAACCTTCATCTTGCAATCATTGTCGGCAGTAGTAATAGGTGGTAGTAGTAGTAAAAATAATAAAAGAACGTTCATCTTGTAATCATTGTCAGCAGTAGTAATAAGTAGTAGTAGTACCAATAATAATAATAGAACCTTCATCTTGTAATCGTTGTCGGCAGTAGTAATAAGTAGTAGTAGTATTAATAATAATAATAGAACCTTCATCTTGCAATCACTGTCGGCGGTAGTAATAGGTAGTAGTAGTAGTAAAATTAATAAAAGAACCTTCATCTTGTATTCATTGTCGGCAGTAGTAATAAGTAGTAGTAGTACCAATAATAATAATAGAACCTTCATCTTGTAATCGTTGTCGGCAGTAGGTATATTGTATTTGAGATAATCATAGGGAAGCCAGCTTGTTTTCATCGGATATAAGAATTGCGCCTGAACCTGTCTCTCTCCGCAGGTATATACGTCCTTGTTGGATCCATGCAAATTGATATTGTCTCGCTCTTGCAAATTGGCGAGTTTTATACCAAATCTGTTTCGCCCGAAATGTTAACTGCTCAGATACATAAATCGGCAACCGGGGGCCGGCGAGACCGATATTTAACGTGTTAAGTTTATCTTCGGTATTGGGTTTGTTCTTGTTGAAAGATTTCACATCAGCTAGCAGTTGATTTCTAGCCATGTTCGATTTTAGTTTAAGAACAATTGTCCTGGGTTGCATCTGATTATTGTTTTTTTTTTGAAGACGATAGACAGCATCGATATCTTTAGTTTCTAAGGGAGATCCTGTTTTTTTGAAGATGTTGAAGACCACGTCTTTTAGTGTTTCGTCTTTGATGTCGGGGATGCCTCTTATTTCTACATTACAAGACTTTAAGGCCCGCTCTTGGGAATCAAGACTATTCTCCAGTATTATGATTCTAGCTTCCAGTGCAGTATTCTTCGCTGTAAGCTCATCATTACGGTGCTCGACGTCGCGGATTCTGGCCATAAAGTCTTCATATTGTGCGTTCATGAATTGTATGCTTTCCAGTATCTTGTTGTTTTGGTCCATGATGTCGTTCTGTTTTTTATCCAGGCTGTTCGTTTTGGACATGACTAAATTCTAAATATCTTCGAGATTAGCGGGGGACGAAGGTGATGATGGAGCTGCTTGATCCTTAGTGGCCGTTGTTTTATTGGGCGGTTCCAAAGATGTGTTATCGCTGGCGGCCGCGGCGGTCGACCGTGTGTCCCTTTTACACTGCTTACACTTCTGTTGTTCTCGGCGTTCTTGAGTGAGTCGACGGAAAGTACTTTCCGTTATTCCTCCACAGGCTAGATGGTAGGTGCCTTTACACACCGAACACACAAATATCGACTCGTCTGATAGAATAACTTCAGGGCATACGCGGCAGTGCATTGTGAATGATTTATAATGACTACCGACACGACGTTAATATAATAGAATAGTATTTATTCTGAATTAAAATAAGTGCGACAGTAAAACACCAAGATATTATTCGAATATGTTAGACTATGATGCCACAGACAAGAAGCACTATTATTTTCTTGCTGAATATTTCGATTTAACGTTTAAAATAAACTTTAAGACGGAGTAAAATTGATATGAACTTGTCACAATGATCTATCGTGAGTAACTGAATTTTAACATCAAAGGGATGTCCATAGTAACCTAATTTTAAAAAAAAACATCGTTTCCAAGGCGACAATTGGCGTTTGCAATAAATCGATTTTGTTAGCGACAGAAAACTATGACAAATAATTTCATAACGCCAGAGATTATTCATAACGCCAGAGCTTGACAATGTATATAGCCTATAGATCTCGAAAATAATGTAGCTTTCTATTAGTGAAAGAATTTTTAAAATCTATTCAGTAGTTTTTGTGTGAAAGAGTAACAAACATACATCCATACAAACTTTCACCTTTTTAATATTAGTAGGATAGGATTAAATTGAATATAATTTAGAGATCGTTTAAATTTATAGCGAATAATATTGAAAAAGTTATAATTCTATCGGCAATTGTTTGCGTTAAGATCTATTCAGCGAAAGATCTACATTGATGATCTATGTGCGGTCTCATAAAGTGATTAAATCATTTTGATCAATCTTTATAAAGTGACAGTTCAGTGAATATTGTTGTCCGAATAAATATCCGCTTATTACAAGTACCTGTCAACTAACACTGCGCCCAAGTCAACAAATATTGCACTAACCTCACACTACGTCATATGTGGTCAATAGTGTAGTGGCTAACGCGATTGCTCAGGCACACCTAACGGACCGAGATCGAATCCTACCTAATCCAGAAGAACTTTGATATTTTTATTTTTCCTAAATAAATATCCGAGCTCCAAACCTTCCCAAGATGAATAGGCAGAAGAAATCGCAAAAAAAAGTGACATCTAGCGACTCAGAAGAGGATAATCACAATATAAATAAGACGACCAAATCTACAGGAAAAAATGCACCTGAATTAGGCGTTATTAATATGGAACAAATTATCGTACACATCGCCAAAAATATGGAAAATATTAAAAAAGAAATTATATCCAAAATGGAAAAAATCACAGCTGAAACACAAAAAGCATAGAATTTATAAGCAATCAATATGACGAGCTAATAAAAAAGATAGACCTAACTCTTAGTCAAAACAAAAAAAATTGAAGATGAAATAGCAATCATCAAAAAAGATCAACAAGACAAAAATACCACTATAAAACATCTGGAAATAAAACTTTCTGAAATTGAAACAAAATTCCGCTCAAATTACTTGGAAATAGCCGGGATTAAACATTCAAGTGGTGAAGAGGCGACTGAAATAGTTATAAGAGTTGCTGCAGCGGCTGGCGTAGAAATCAAATATAATGAAATAACCGAAGCTAAAAGAATACCGGACCGACGTACTGATGCCCCCCCCAAACTGCTGGTTCAGTTCAAGAACAAAACTGCACGTGACAACCTCATTGCCGCGAAAAGAAACATAAACTACGCTTCCATCAAAGGACTTACAGACGACAAGATTAACATTGGAGAAGAACTCTCTCCATATCACAAAGAACTTCTATGGCATACAAAAAAATTTGCTAAAGAAAAAAACTATGCCTATGTCTGGTACAAAGAAGGGAGAATCATGATGAGGCGCATCACGAACGATAAAATTATTTATGTTAAACATGTAGATGATTTAAAAAAAATTACATAAAATATCGGGTAATTACCCTTACATATTTCCACACAATCTACACATCATACAAAATGGATAATACTACC
Source organism: Limnephilus rhombicus (assembly GCA_929108145.2). Classification (NCBI taxonomy): domain Eukaryota; kingdom Metazoa; phylum Arthropoda; class Insecta; order Trichoptera; family Limnephilidae; genus Limnephilus; species Limnephilus rhombicus. The sequence continues at coordinate 14,972,381 of OV815292.1, read as the reverse complement.
ACAACATCTAACAAAACAAACTTATCAATATACCATCAAAATATTAGATCTATAAACAAAAACTTTGACCAATTCCTCATCGAACTCGACCTTACTAAAATCAAATATGACATAATTATCCTGACAGAATGTTGGCTAACACCTTACTATACTCCTAAAAACATCCCCAATTATACCCACCATCAAACCTCAAATCACTATAGACAAAACGATGGCATAGTAGCATATACATTAAACAACACTCTTAACTCATTTAATGTCAAAGAAATTTATATTACTAACTCAAACTGTCTTCAAATAACGTACAATGTCAACACATGTATCATTGCACTTTACCGCTCTCCTTCTCAACCTAACATCTCCTCATTTTTGCGCGACATAAACTGCTATCTCACGGATCTACACAAAATAAAGAACTTAATTCTAATGGGGGATCTTAACATTAACATTTTAAAAAACAACGAACATCCCCAATGCCAAGACTATCTAAACACACTGATGTTCCACGGAATGGAAAGCACAATCAATTCAGCAACACGATGTACGCCAAACTCCTCCTCCTGCATCGACCATATTATGGTTAAATCAACCAACCAATACACCTCCGAAATCCACATGTCATCAGTTACAGATCACTACGCCACCTCTTTCACAATGAGTTCCAAACACAACGTACAAAGCAAACCTCTAACTAAAACAACGAAGAAAACAATCAACTATGACAATCTTAACAAAACGATTAACTCCAAATCGTGGGACACACTCTATAACAAAACTAACATAGAGGAGGCCTGGAACTACTTCTCTACCTACCTACAAGATATCCTTGTCCAAAACACCAAAATCACCACAAACACCATTCCTAAAGCGATCAAACCTCTCAAACCTTGGATAAACCATACTATAATCAACTGCATTTGGAAACGCAATTCCATACACAAAAAATGTGCCACAAATCCATATGATATCACACTCCATAATTTCTACAAAAGATACCGTAATATCTGCACACAAGTCATTAGGAAAGCCAAAAATCTATATTACAACAAAAAAATTTCCGAATGCAACAATGACCCTAAAAAAATATGGAAAGTCCTCAAGGAAGCTACCAATTCAAATAAAGCCACCGACACCTTAAACTCTCTCAATATCAAAGATATCACTGTAGACTTTACATCGAACCCCAACACAATTGTCAATTACATAAACCAGTACTTTACAAACATAGGTCCGGAACTAGCAAAAAAAATCCAAATAAATAACGATACGCTTGGTCCAAGTGACCACGCGACCAATGATGATTTCCCAACCCGCTTTGTTCTTAAAACGATTACAGAGAAAGAAGTTTCTATAGTAATAAACTCGCTCAAAAACTCTTCATCAACCGGCATTGATGAAATATCTAACAATGTTCTTAAAAAAATTGCCCCTGGTATACTTCAACCATTAACGCATCTACTTAATATTAGCATCCGCCAAGGGCTATTTCCCACCATTCTAAAACAAGGTCTCATTATCCCTATTTTTAAAACTGGCTCCAAACTTGATATTAGTAATTATCGTCCTATTACGTTGCTAAATTCCCTCTCAAAAGTATTCGAAAAGATCGTCAATAATAGTCTCATGGAATATCTGGAAACCAATAACTTAATATCGCCGCGGCAATTTGGATTCAGAAAACATAAAAGTACCAATGATGCTATAGCCACGGTCACTGACCATATTTCTGGCCACCTTGATAAGGGCTTGAAATGTCTATCGGTATTTCTCGACCTATGTAAAGCATTTGATACAATCTCACACAGCAAACTAAAACGCAAAATGATTAATATAGGTATTAGGAACAAAGAATTAGGCCTCCTCTCCAGCTTCTTATCTGACAGATCCCAATGCGTTAAACTCAATACCACAAAGAGCCAGAATTTGCCCATTAGTTACGGGGTCCCTCAAGGCAGTGTTATAGGTCCAACGCTCTTCCTAATATATATTAACGAGTTATGCAACCTAGATATCGATGCCACTATTGTCAGTTTCGCCGATGACACTGTCCTACTCTTCCAAGCAAAAGATTGGCTTACCGCATATTCCAAAGCGGAGGAAGGAATTCAACAGGTAAAATATTGGCTTGACTCGAACATATTAACTCTAAATGTACAGAAAACCAAATACTTACTGTCTAGTCTCACCAATATCCCAAAGTCAAACCCAGCCCCGCCATTAAAAATACACAAATGTAAAAATTCATCTCTAAACCGGAACTGTGACTGCCCATGCCTAGAGCAAGTAAACATTATCAAATATTTAGGAGTAACCTTCGATACACACCTGAATTGGAAGCAACATATACATAATACTACAAACAAAATCCGAAAATCTATATACTTTTTCAAACAAACACGCAATTTCCTTCACCTAAAACTTTTAAAAACAGTATATTACTCATTGTGCCAATCTCACATCGAATACGGAATTCTAGCCTGGGGTAATGCATATTCCAATGCCCTTGATCCCATCATGAAAGCACAAAAACTAATCATAAAAATAATTCTTAAAATGCCGCTTACTACCAGCACTGATATTATCTTCAATTCCTTCAACGTTATGGACATAAAACAGCTCTACTCAAGATCCATATTACTTAATTTACACAAAAACAACAAAACACCATACAAAGCTACACAAACAATACACAATACCCGAGCCAAAAACAACGAACTTCTCCAAACTCCTTTTTTCAAAACCACCTTCGGGCAAAGACACTCTAAATACATAGCTTGCAAACTATACAATACACTACCAACTACGATCAGACAAAGTGACTCCTTTACAAAATTCAAACAAGATATTAAAAAATGGATTATAAGTATTGACGCCACACTATCACGAATATCTGTAAAATAAATCACACATAGACATAAATAACTTTTCACATACAACCTAACCCATATAAAACAAATGAAAATAATGGAATCCTGTCAAATTTAACCTATAAATAGACTAGGCAGAATTGATTTCATTACTCCATCTCCAACATTTATAAAATAACTCTCTTTAAAAGATTTATTACCCTTCCAATCACCCTTCTGTTTTAATTCTATTCATAATATGTATTTTACCTGAAATATCCTTGTAATTACTATATTCATTTATATACCTGTACGCCTGTCTCGACACAGGTATACCCTAGTGAGACAGGCATACAAATAAAACCATTGTATTATAGATAAATAAATAAAAAATAAAAAAATTACATGTAATACCTTTGATTATATAAATTGTAATACAATATAAGATATGGGTAGTCCCACAAATCTGTGACAGATCAGCTTGTCTGTAGGTTCTACCCTTTGATTATATAAATGTCTAGATATAGCGCTCGAGTGACGAAGCGCCAAAAAAAATATCTGCCAAAGGTTGGCAGATAAGCTTGGCCTGCCCGCTCAGTGGCGACACTATCGTTGTACGGTAAACACGTGTTGTGTGACATTTGATAATGACGATTTGAGCTATATCAGTGTGCAGGAATTACATAGGACGATTGAAAACAACAAAAAATGTTACCTACCATCGGTTAATAACCTTTAAATAACCATTCAGTTAAAGAAACAATTCAGTTTTAATAGTGTAATTTGGTCTTAGGACAACGCCGTTTGACCCCATGTTTTGACGCCATGTTTACAGGGTTGCCTGTTCTTCAAATTAAATTTTCCCGATAATTATTTCGAAGTAAAAACCGATCAGATTTACGGTCTTCTGCATCAAGTTAATTTGATAAGTTTGGCCGTGGAAAAATATTTGGCCTTAAGATATCACTATAAGACAAAATTGGATAATATTAACCGGGATGTAAAATCTATACGAAAACTGTTTAAAAATAAATTAAAAGGGAAGGTCATTAAGAATAAATAATAACTATCGATAGCTTTAGTTTTATAAAGTTGCATTGCCTTTTTTAGTGCGACAAGATAGTTTTACCATTTTTAGGGATTTACCTGGATGTGGGCCACCTTCTTTATTTGATGATGATAAAAATTTAAATTTAGACTCAACGATATCTGCCGGTCAGTTGGCAGCGTCTATGAATGTATCTTTCTTATTTTCTGTATTTCTTATTTATTTTTTAAAAATAATCAAACAAAAATAAATCTCTTTTAACAATGATTTTCTTTTCATTTATATCATTATATGTAGAAAACTATCTTACTTAAATGAATTCAAAATTAAACGAATTATAGGTCCCGCTAAACCGAAACATATTTTTTACCCACTTTTATGGGAAATACTCGGGAGCTGGTATCACTCATCACGCCTACAGTGACGTTGAGCGCTTAACGTTAACAATATAAGTTACCTATACTTGTGTGCGTGTCACGCACACAAGCGTTTCAAATCTGGCCTGTTCTTTTTTTCGGAGTTACAGCGCAACACTCTATCTAGACATTTATATAATCAAAGGTTCTACCATTTAATATTATTATATGTATAACACACGTTAGCTTAAGTTACAATATTAATACCTACATAATATAAGATTGAGGATAGATAAATGTGTTGTTCATTTATTAACCACTTTTTGTCAGTTTAGGGCAGGGTTCCTCATTCTTTTTAAAATTAATGTTTTGATTCAATTTGTTATAAATCAAAGGTACCATGTATTCGAGCGTTCTGCTACCATACTTATTTGATAGTCGTGGTATGTTTAGGCTAGGGAATGCAATCCCGCAAGACCATGTCAATCCAGGTATTTGCGGGACTGAACAATCTTAGTCCCGCTGGATCCAGATATTTGCGGGATCCAGCAGGGTGGACTTAGATATCTAATCAATCGTATAATAAAGACCTAATACCTCGATCTATCAACTTCGTTTTTATAGTTTTAAATTTATACCTAATCAAACAAGTTCTTTGGGACATTTTAAATGGTTTTTTAATATACCTTTAGTTAGAAATAGGTAAAGTTTAAGTCATAAATTGGCAAAGAATAAGATAAGACATAAATTTACGTAACAACTTAAATTTAAATAATAACTTTCACACGACAAACAATCTTCTTGTGCAATAAGCAGCATACTCGTAAGTTTAAACATTATTTTGGAAATAGCTTCGTAAAAAAGTTAAAGTATTAATTGTGTCGTCTGATAAACGGCTTCTGATATTGGACACAAGGTAGCCAGCGGCTGAAACAGCTCGTTCAGCTTCTACGCTGGTTGGCACAACAGTCTTTAGCGCATTGTAAGTGAATTGAAGGTAAAATATCCCGGTATACCGGGATTGCATTCCCTATTTTAGGCCTTTGTTTTCGGTAAATCTTGTTGTGTGGCTATGCACCAATAACTTATTATACGCGCTTTCTCCCGAATTATCCATAATTATAATGTATCAGAGAAGCATTTTTAATTGGAAGTAGGCCCTCAGATCCATACAGTAATTTTAAGTTGTTTCTTAGTTTGTAGATGCTAGGATTGTAAATGCAATTAATATTAAAAAAATCAAATAGTGAAGTCCTTCCTTTATAATGTAAGTGATTATTGCCTTTTTTTGTTCCAAGAAGTAGTTAACATGTTTTGTTAACTTTAATATTTTTTGTTTGTTTTATAACAGTAATATAAAAAAATATAGTTTTGGTTATAAAAATACGATCGAAATCAGTGCAGTCAATTTTTCTTATTTAGTATCTAGATTATACTTTAAGCGTCGATGACAATTGGCGAGTTTACAAGCTACTATCTACTAAGTTTAAAAGCGGGTAAATCGGCGAGTGAGATTGTCGTGATGACACAAAAAACTATCCACTCGCTCAGAAGCGTAGGAAACTGAGGTTGCTGCTAGCGCCAGTAACAAGAATAACGACGCCTGCGTGAACTAATTCTTCAGATGTTTGACAGTCGAAATCAGCTGTTTATCGGAAGCCATGTTGAAAACATAAATAAACCAATCACGAGCAAGTGGAGCAAGCGTATATGCGAGTAAAGTTGACGACCTTTCAACTTTTTTTCGTAGATTGTCAACAATTTGCTAGTCGCTGCTAGTTAGCAAGTAACACGATGACACTGGGCGAGTTTACTAACAGATAGTGAATTTCCCAGATAGTAGCTTGTAAACTCGCCACGTGTCATCGACGCTTTAGTCAAAGATGATTCTAACGTTGAGCTACTAAAAAATTTGACCTCTATCAACATAAAAATGAATTTTCTTTTATGGCCGTCTCACGCCAGCGTCGCTTTATTGTACATCAATCTCGGCTCACGTTAAGCGTCACCTTGAAAGTAGATATTACCCTTTGTTATTTTTGAATCATGTGTTGGTGATGGCGTAAATTTGGGTGGAGATTTTTTGCCTTGGTGGTTTAATTTCTCAAAAATTATCTGCATATGTGTCCACAAAATGGACGGTTATTACGGGAAGGCTATTTGAGATTAAAAATAGGTACCTACATGGGATCAATTGAAGCAATGCGTATTGAACAGTTTTTGCTACACTATAAATCGATCCACGTGTTTTGCGGGAGAGCTAAAAAACATTTGCAAGATTCCTTATTTTTTATTTTTTTTATTTTTATTATTATTTTTATTTAATTGAATATAATAACATGTGATACAATATAAGATATGGGTAGTCCCACAAAGCTGTGACAGATTAGCTTGTCTGTAGTTCTACCATATAATATAATTACATAACACAGATTAGCCTAGGTTACAATATTAATACTTAATATAAGATTTAAGATAGATAAATATATTGTTCATTTATTAACCACTTTTTTGTGAGTTTATGGCAGGGTTCCTCATTATTTTTTAAATTAATGTTTTGATTTAACATGTTGTTAATCAAGGGTATCATATATTCGAGCGTTCTGCTACCATACTTATTTGATATTCGTGGTATTTTTAGGCCTTTGTTTGCAGTAAATCTTGTTGTGTGATTATGCACCAATAAATTTTTATACGTGCTTTCTCCCGAATTATCCATAATTATAATGTACCAGAGAAGCCCTTTAATTGGAAGTAGGCCCTCAGACCCATACAATAATTTTAGGTTGTTTCTTTGATTGTAAATGCTAGGTTTAACAATTTTTTTTAATTATAGCAGTTTGTAAATTTTGAATGTATTTAATATTAATTTTGCCCGAGTGTCCCCAAGTTCGAATTCCATATCTAAGTATGGATTCGACCATAGAATGATATATAAGTTTGAGAGTGCATCGAGGCAACACAAATTTTAATTTATAAAAATTACTCGCCAAACATCGGAGCTGGTTACAAATTTTAATCACTTGTTTATCCCATTTAAAGTTATTATCTACGATTATGCCAAGGTAAGTATATTCATTTGTAAAATCAATTCTTTCACAGTAGCAAATGTTATCAATTTTTTTATGTATACATTCAAAATTGTGTGGGCAAAATTGTGTATAACAGGGTTAGTACAATTAAAATATATATATACGTGTAGTATACATATGCACCCAAGTTTATAAATATAATACGAGTATGCAAGAAAATAAAGAAACGATGTAAAAAAGGAGACTGAACTTCTGAAATTTATTTGGTGATATTTGATTCAATTTTTTATATAGAACTAGCAGGTACACGGCATGCGTTGCAATGTCATTCAAATAAATAAATTGTTTCTCCCTGCATGTCCTTTCTCATGCATCCCCGTTCCCCTCCCGCGTTTCTCTTCCACCATCCCCGCCTTACCTTCCCTCGTCACCCCTCACCTCCTTCGTTACCTTCCCCCTCCTGCCTTTCTTCCCTGCCGCTAAAATATATGAAATACATACATTTTCAAACCACTCGCGCACCACCTGTAGTAATTTTTTTATTCAAATTTCATAATGCCAGAGCTTACCATTATACATAGCCTATAATCTTCGCGGGCGTGCACACATCAAGTCACCAAATTTTCATCGCAATCGGATGAACGGTATGCAGTGCATAAAATGCGAACAAACAAATATTGATTTTTATGTATAACCAATGGTGCGACAACGCAATTTAAAACTTTTTTCTCCGATTGCTCGAGATTTTTTGGTGATCATTTTGAATGTTTTCCGCCCACATTAAATAAATCATACCCCCGAATTTTAATATGGACACATACAAACTGATTATAGTTCTATATAGCCAATGAATTCATCTATCTTTTGTCGATTATCGCATATTTGTAGGATTTATTAAAAAAATATTATATATTTGTAAACTTCTACTTAATTACATACAAATAAGGGAAACATTGCCAAAATCGGTGGCAAAGCAATCAGATGTATTTTAAATAGTGCCATGTTGTGGCAAAAAGCGCTCCAGTGGATAAGAAAGATATTGTCTATTAGTTTTGTCCCCTACCCGTTTATTTAAAGTTATTTGTTTAATGATCGATACTCCCTTGTAAAAATTATCGTTTAATGGTTCCGTAATCAATCTATGTATCGTGGAGTGAAAAGATGAATGTGTATAAGATTGTTAGAAGAATTGTGAATGGAAGTATCGGTATAGGTAGGTTTACAGTAGATATTGAAATCAATTTTATTTTTAACTAGCAGACCCGGCCACACGTTGCTGTGGCTAACGACACACAATGCCATTACCCGACCTTTATAAAATCCACACCACCCGCTTGCTAGCTGCCCGCTGCCCACTGCCTGAATTGAATATTTGAATTTCTCGGCTTTTCTCTACTATAATAAGCATGTATTATACAAGGTGGGGCAAAAGTAATCACCCGATGTTTTTTTGCTGTAATTTTTTTGTTTAAATGAAAAATTTGGTTCTGCTTGTGTAATTTGTTTATTTAATCCATTAAAATTTATTCCGTCAAGTCGAAAAAATGATATCGGGCAAGTAGCCGCCGCCAGAGTTGATGACCACACGGGCCCGTTTTATGGCATTTTCCATCACTCTTGCCAGAACTTCGGGCGGCAGGTTTTCGCATTCCTGGCAAATATTCTCCTTAAGGGCTTCAAGAGTCTGAGGCTTGTTGACGTAAACCCGCAACTTCAAAAAACCCCATAAAAAGAAGTCTGAAACGGTTAAATCGGGTGATCTGGCCGGCCAGTGCAAATCACCAAAACGAGAGATTAAGCGACCCTGAAATGCTTACTTCAGAATATCGGTTGTGGCTCGAGCAGTGTGCACCATTGTACCGACTTGTTGGAACCATATTATGTTCTCCAGTCCCAATTCATTCAATCGAGGAAGAAAAACTTCGGTAATCATGGCAGTGTAGCGCGAGCCGTCCACAGTCGTCATTTGGCTCGCGGCGTTCTCAAAAAAATGGCCCTATGACTCCTTTAGCGTAAACAGCACACCACACAATTACTTTGAGCGGGTGCAACGGCTCTTCGTGGGTGATACACGGATTTTCGGTGCCCCAGAAACGATTATTTTGTTTATTCACGTAACCGCTAAGATGGAAACGAGCTTCATCGCCCATGATAATTTTTGGTGAAAAATCGTCCACCTCTTCGTTGAGATTGAGGATGGCTTGAGCGTAGGTTATACGCGTTTGGCGGTCAACAGCTAACAGCTGATGCACAGTTTGCACTTTATAAGGGAACATCTTCAAATCTTTAAAAAAAATTCTGCGTAGGGACCGGCAGCTAATGCCCAATTGCGTGGCACGTCGTTTGGTCGATGTTCCGGGCTCATCTTCGATATCTTGGGCAACAGCAGCGATATTCTCAGCAGAACAGCTGCTCCGGGGCCGGCCAGCCTTGGGAACATTTCGTTTTGTCCTAGTCTCTTGAAGGCGAGTGGCCAAACACGGCAGTGTTTGTCCAGTTGGTGTCGGACGGCCAGGAAATCTGCGACGAAATTCACGCTGCGCCAACACAACCGACAAATTGTTGCACAAAAAAAGGAAGCAATTATTCCACGTTCTTGCGAAGTAAACCGATTCATGGCTTGTCGATTTGTATTCTGCATTTGTTTACTTCACAAATGTCAAAACCGAATTGACATTTGGTGAGATTTGCAAAAGTTATAGCGTTTTCCAATAGGGTCATTACTTTTGCCCCACCTTGTACATATAAACCTTCCCCTTGAATTATGTGGTCAATCTATTCAATCAATCATCTATTGGTGAGAACCGCATGAAAATTCGTTGCGTAGTTTAAAAAATCTATGCGCATATACATTTTGAACGACTTCATGATTATACTTAAAGTTAGGTCTAGAAAATGCAAGGTTGAGTTGCTACGAATTTCCAAAGTAAATTAAATTTGCTCGTGGAAGGAATTTATTATTTTGAGAAAAGAGTTTCATTGTCTTTACAAAAGCAAAAAACATCATCAACGTATCGTCTCCACAGTAAAAATATTTTTTAAGAGAGGTGATTTAGAAGAAATAATAATATTTTCAAGATTATTCACGAAAATGTAGGACTTGTTGGAGCGCCCAAGGGCAGGCCTTTCCTCTGTTGATAAATAAAAGTATTATATTGACATTAATTTTGTTATGGAAAAGTTTTTTTTAATTTCAGATAGCCCAAAAAATAATATAATCGTTGTGTATCATTTTTAATATAGTAATACATTATATACAAGTACACAAGACGTAACAAAGTGCATCACACAGAAAAATAAAAAAATGCGATTCGTTTGAATGGCCGAGTTTGTACGCTCGAGTCGTTTCCCCTTGGTGAAGATCACGACCTCAACCCAATGACGTTATATAAATAGACTCGCCGTAGTCTCACATATTCGCAAAATAATGTGGCAAGTAAGCAACACTCTTTTGTTTTCAGCGGTTTTCAGTAATTTCTTAATTCAAAAGTTATTTACGTATTAAAAAAATATGCTACTTCCACACCGAAGCCAAACTTCAAACTCGAACTTCCAACGCACGAACTACCCTTCTACACAATCGTCCGAAAGTTTGAAGTTGGAAGTTGGCCTCATTGTGGCCGTACCACAAGACAATCAAAGAATGTGTGTTTTTTCTCTAATGACGCATAAAATTGTCGGATGGGAAACATGAAAATTAATTGTATTGCTTATAATAATTGATAATAATAAGTAATATGTGTGTACATATAAATTAAATGTTTTTTCTTCACTTTTACAACTGTTTGCGGTGTAATGGAAACATTTTCTCATCATACAGGAGGGCATTGGCTTTTTAAATGCAATTTTCCTACTGCTAAGACACGACCTTACTCGACGAGTGACAGATTAGTACTAAAGTACTAGAAATCGAGACTAGTGCAATTGCCTTGCTTTTAACTTCCCACATTGAGATTTGTACCCCGCGTCTACAGTATATATCTTCATTGCCTCAACCCCGATAATTATTGCTCCAATGAACCATAGGGACGATTCCTGTTCTACGGACAAATGAACAGCTGTACCTCTGGCTGATTATACCTTAATATAATCGTCAAAATCGAGGTTTGTATTCCCCTGCTCTCTCTCCTAAAACTGGATCAATTTTTATGATTTTTTTTCATAGAAGAATGTATTCTTTTTTTGCACGTTATGATTTTTTGAGTCAAGCTTAACATCTATTGCGTTCTAACTCGTTCAATTTGGGAGTCGGGTGTGAGTGCTGCCACCCCATTGTTCATTGGATAACCAACACCTCTGCCATAGATCATCCGAAGCGGTTTGCTGCGTTTGGTGAAAAATTTTAGAAAAAATATTCTTACAGGTAGCAGGGGTGCCCAGATTTATGAGGTGAGGTTTGTCCAGGTGTTAGGTGAAACCTTTTAACATCTCTAGCAGGATTCTCTCGGAAGATCGCCTTGCACTGCAGCGGTAGGGATGGATTCATACGTCTGTCACTCTTGGAAACACTGACCCCCAGATTCGTACCCACCCCTCATATCTTTTTTCCTCCCCAGAACTTCATCTTCTCCCTTTCCCAAAATACCCACCACACAGCATCCCCAAAGGTGGCATAGTTCCTGAGGGGAATTATTTTCTTTGGGACCTCCTCTGTGGAGATAATGTTAAAAAACAGCAAATTTAAGGATTTTTGGAGGTTCGTAACTCCTAAATGAAGTCATTAATACTGTGGTTGCTATAATATATATTATATTTAAAATATTTGCAGTAGCTTCAAAATCTAGAGAGAAAATAGAGGAATACGTTTGTATCGACAAAACGCCGCTCGTGTTTTCTATTAATATAGCGTGTTTTTTGTTCCTCAGTTACGTGGCCGACAAGCTGAAGCTGGGCATGCCGGTGGACCCGGAAGAATTCTCGGAGGTCAGCATCTACTTCTCAGATATCGTGGGCTTCACCGCCATCTCCGCCAACTCCACCCCCTTCCAGGTGGTCGACCTCCTCAACGACCTCTACACCTGCTTCGATGCTACCATCAACGCTTACAACGTCTATAAGGTATGTTACATATTACATCACATATTATTATATACATGTTCAATTAAGTTATTAAATACACTAATGAAGTAATCAACAAAGCCAACAGAATGCTGGGATTTTTAATTCGCATATCAAATCATTTCCACGACATAAAGGCTTTGTATTCCCTTTACACCGCTCAAATCCGCCCTCTACTTAGAACACTGCACACCGATCTGGACTATATTGAAAGAAACGAAAGAATTTTAAACACGTATTTACTAAAAAAAACTTGTAAATACTTTGTTCAATTGACAAATTACCATGTTTGTGAAAACCATACTAATTAGAAACTGACAAAAAATAGTTCATTGAAAGATACGAACGTTGCCTATCCAGTTAAAGAAGATTGGTTTTCTGTTGTATCCAAAGATAATGAAATATAAGAGATATGCTATCAGCATTGATTAATCAACCTCAATGGTGTAGTATCCTGTACATCAATAATTTTTCTCAAAAAAGTGTTAAAAATCTCCCATCAGAAATCAAACCAGCATTTTACACTTATAATAATATAAGCAAACTTTTAACGAACGGTAAGGATAAGGAAGATAGTCTTTCTCACTCGGGAATTTATTCATTTCAATGCAGCGACTGCCCAGTTTTTTTTATATTAACATTAACATTAACACCCGTGTCAAAGAACATCTTAGATGTTTACACAGCTCTGGATTTTCAGAATTTTCAAACCACTTGATCGAAAAAGAACATAAATTTGACAAAAACTGCGGCGCCAAACTTATTCATAAAAACAATATCGGTGTAAGGTTGGGCAATTTAGAGGCACTTAAAATTAGGAAAGTCATAAACACTAATAGTAAGATAGTTAATAACCAACTAAATTTAAATAAAAAAAACCCATACTAAGATTGTTCCCTATTGATAAAGAACACGTCCGTCCCCTTCCCAATTCTCCATCTGTACCTTCTTCCTCCTTCACTTGACGAGTCCAGCCCATTTTTGGTAAATTATATATTATAATACACATATAACCTAATGTTAGTATTATACTGCCCTGATGAAGCTACGGTTGTAGCGAAACCCGGTCGGCATAAAGTATAAAAAATAAAAGTGGTGTTTACAAAGTTATTGTTTTATTTTAAATTAATAATTTCACATCACAAAGTATCCGCTTCATACGAACAAATATACTTTAATGTTGAAAAATTGCAATAATTTATTTTAAAGCAAGAAAGTAGTTTTAAAAAAATCTTATCTCTAATAGATTCATCGATCTGAGTATTGAACTGATAGTGGCCGCATTCACATGTGAACCTGCTGGCTTATTGCATGAGGGTGTTAACTTTTCCCATTGTCCATCGTCAGGTGGAGACCATTGGAGATGCTTACATGGTGGTGGGTGGGCTGCCGGTGCGCGTGGCTGACCACGCTGAGCAGATAGCCACAATGGCGCTGGACCTCCTGCATCAGAGTGGACGGTTCAAGATCAGGCACCTGCCCAGAACGCCGCTGCATTTGCGGATAGGACTTCACACTGGTAAGTGAATATCAACAACGATAGCAAGCAGTGGAATCCCTTCTCAGAGTATTTTGTTTGCATTTTATTTTCTCTCGTTATTATTGTACATACTTTTTATTTTTTTCATTATTTCTCTTATTCCAGGCTCCTCAACAGGGTGCAGCTCTATTTTTCATTTAATTTACTTACACTTTTATCTCTATATATTTTTTCTCTATAGATTTCAGAAGAATTATTCCACGGGCTGCCACATTTATTTATCTTTTGTATTATGTTAATGTAAGTACTAGCATACTGCTTACTAACCCCATATGCATGGACATTGGAGGGTCTAGATTCATTTAAATAAATGTAGCTTTGTTCAATAAAAAAATAGTGTCTTGACGTGTGCGGAGAAGGAGGAAACTATATGTTTCCTTATAACGCCATTGGGAAAGTGGTGGGGTCCCCTCCAATGGTAAGCTAATATGTCACACCTAAATAGTTTGATTTTTTTCACTTCCTCTCCCTCCTAATTTCTTCCAGGACCCCGTGACCTTGAAACAACATGATTTTATCTGACATTTTAGCCAATTTTTTTTCTTCAATACCCTTCTAAAAGATGTCCAAGTACACGTATGTTAACAGGAAATTATTGTGCAACAAAGTTAAATTTAAAACAATTTACATATATTTTTAGATCAACAAGATTTCATTTTCAATGTACGAGCAATAAATTTCTATCTGCCATAGATAGAACATTCTAGGAATGAAGATGGCGTTTAGAAAAAAAACTTGGTAAAACAATCAAATTAAAATTTGGGAGGCAAGTATGGGTACCGCCGCGCCGCCCCGGGAACCATTTATTGGATAACCAACACCTCTGCCACAGGTCACCCCAAGTGGTTCGCTACGTTTGGTGACTTAGCAGGGGTGCCCGGGAGCATGGGGTGAGGTTTTTCCGGTTTTCAGGCCGGATTGAGAGAGATTGGTTGAGGGAGTCTCTTTGACTTCTCCAGCTGTACTCTCTCGAAATATCGCGTTGCACCGCAGTAGGAGGAATGGATTCATACGTCCACCACTCCTGGACACACTGACCCGCAAATTCCTACCCACCCCTTATGATACCCTTTCCCTTCCCAGAACTTCCTTTCCTAATAAGACTCTCCACACAGCATCCCCGAAGATGAAATAGGCCCTGAGGGGAATTATTTTCCTCAGGGTCTCCTATGTGAGCATCAGAGTTCTATTAGATAGAAGAACTTTTGTTGCTCTGAGTTTGGCTGATTTTCCACCTTCTTATCCCAAGGGAACAACTTTTTAGGAATGCCATAATCCCACCGGCTCCCGCTGGTGAGCCTCTCTTGAGGTAAGCACACATAAAAGTGAACCGATTAACTACGTGGTTGGCTAAACTAGCTTCGGTTGGTTGACTGGCTAATGCGATATCGTTCAATGCTTCCTAAATTATCCTTGGCTAAGTGAAACGAGTTGTAAAATTGTAAAATTCATTTTCAGAGGCCGATGGTCATACCAGTCTCTTGAGAACTGAAAATAGAAAAATCTGAACCATGAGAAAAGTTTAAAGAATTTGCGTCAGTATATCCTTAAGGCGACACAATACCCTAAAATAAAGTCGTAATCTTAAGGACGTAAGTGAAGAAGGCGTAAAAATATGCGAAGCGCGGCCCCAGTGTATTGAACGGACCTACAGTCGAATTTGCCCTAGCAAATACTCAAAATAGTGTGGGTGCATAAACTACGCGTGGCCGGATAAATTGGTTCAGTCGAAAGTCGAAATCGAACTGGCAGGCCTAGAAATTTGATCTCTCCTCGGGATTTTTTAAATTTAATTATTATAATATGCTCAGATGTTTCTGGGAGGCGGGAATGGGTACCGCCGCCCCGGGAAACTTTATTGGATAACCAACACATCTGCCGTAGGTCACC
Source organism: Limnephilus rhombicus (assembly GCA_929108145.2). Lineage (NCBI taxonomy): Eukaryota > Metazoa > Arthropoda > Insecta > Trichoptera > Limnephilidae > Limnephilus > Limnephilus rhombicus. The sequence goes on along the minus strand of OV815292.1, from coordinate 14,956,611 downwards.
CCAAGTGGTTCGTTAAGTTTGGTGATTTAGCAGGGGTGCCCGGGTTCATCGGGTGAGGTATGTCTAGGACTTGGAGGCGGATGACCAGGACATACTGAACCCCAGATTCCTACCCACCCCTTAAACCCTTTTCCTTCCCAGAACTCTCCTCTTCTTCCTTTACTTAAAAAAACCCTTCACACAGCATCTCCAAAGATGACGTAGGCCCTGAGGGAAATTATTTTCCTCAGGGCCTCCTGTGTGGAGCTCATGTAAAAAAAAAAACGAATCCCCCCGAAAGTTACTAATTCATTGTCTAGGTCTAGAAAATTTAAATCTGTGCCTACCGCTAAATTTAGAGTCACGAAACGAATTAAAAAACGATAAATATTTTAAAGGGAAGGTACTGCTTTTATTAATCTTGAATATAAATAACTAATGTGGGTATCGATCTGAAAAAAGAGGTATTTTAGTTACGAATTTGAGCCTCGGGAAAATCCCAATTGACCAAATGGAAGGAAGGATTGTTGCTACGACGTTTACAAATCTGTTCGCGAACCTTACGTGTGTATATTTTCGTAATTTATTTATTTATTTGTTTATTAAGACATACACAGTTCATTATAATACAGATTATAGGGTATGTTAAATTAAATTATTACATGGTTATGTACCTATTACGTAAGTCCATAGAATGTCATTTGGTAATTACGCCTGAGATATGAACCGGTCTTAAAACTTAATTATTGAATGAATGAAGTAATAACAATAAAAAGGAAGAAAAAGGGGGGGGGAGATAAGGAGACATTTTAAAATCAAGAATTATATGCTCACTAATTGTAATTGACTGATTAAAGTTTAATGAAAAGTTAAGTGTAAGTAATTTTAAAACAATTATATCACGCCAAGAAATTTAATAAATTAGTTTTGTATGTTTGCAAGGAATCATGAAAAATGTCTAAGTGTAGTAATTTTTCATAGTGGGTATAAGTTATGATTGTGCGAGTAATTGGTGAGTTACTCGCTGCATTAGTGTTATTGGATTCTATATGAAAAAGAGAAGTGTGCCTGGTACAAAAATTTTACTAAACATTTTCAGCCTTACTAAAAAACCCAGTGAAAATTTTATTCAATTGACAAACGGCCGCGGATGTGAAAACATTACTAATAAAAAATTTGTTCTTTGAAAGAAATACACATGGTTTCCACGGCATGAGAGGGTAGTTTATCTCTGTTTTAACCATTGATGTCCGAACGATATTTGTAATTTTTCCATAGTATTTTGAATGTTCTATATATTTCTTATTTTTGAAGGTGTCGTAAAAACAAATACCATTTATGAAAACTAGATAAAATTACCTTTTAGATTTGAGTATTTTAAATACACTTTAGCTTTCAAAAACTGCCATATTTTAAGATTCAAACTCGGAAAAACATGGAAAAAAATTTCCTCCCACAACATTTTTGACCAAAATGTAGAGAAATTTAAATAAAATCAAAATTTAAAAAACACAGTCCTTTTATGTAATAAATTTGGAACGAAACTATAGCCTCACTTTTTTATCGTGTATACAATAAAAAAATAATGAAAAATTTCAAAGTTTTTTTTATTGCCAAAAAAATAACTTAGAAATAATACCGAAATTTAAAACAGATTTCTTGCATCTCTAAAGACGTTAATTTTTTTGATACGTTTACGAACACATGTATTAGATTTTAATATTATAAAAAATTATCATTTTTAACAAATTCTCTTAAAATAAAGATCTAAAATGAAAATTTTATCTTAAGTAACCTATAAAAAACAATATTCTGACAGTTCAACTTTGAAAGTATGGCGTTTGTACAATAACTTGATTAAACTGATGTAAACCACACAAATAATATGGTAAATATATCAATTATGTGAACAGAAGAGTAAATTCGTCACTACAATAGAAATTATTTAGTAAAATCACAACATTTAGGCACTAACAAAATTTTCCATATCCCGCCATAAACACACCGAACTGTTTTGTCATCGTGGGCCGATATGCACAGGTGCACCAATAATGCCCCTAGCGGAGAAGAATTAAAACAACATTGTTTCCTAGTAAATTAAAACCATATACAACGTTGTCACATCTTCAATGCGTTTTAACAGCGTGACCACGAAAGAAACGTTATTGGTAATAAAACGTCTTTTAGTGTATACGAGCTCTATGTATGTTATTGCAATAACACAGTTAATCGGTCGCGCTGTGGTTTTTTTTTAGTAAGGCTGTTTGTGTTTATGTTTTCTTCCACTTTTATTTCAATAAATATATATACATAATTAAAACAGCCCACACCACACGTACATAAATAATTAATTTAATGTATGTGTTTTTAGCGACATCTTTCGAATGGAGAGCAAACTTTTTGAAAATCAAAATATTCACAAATGTCTCAAAAGGACCATCACGTCCGCTGGAGGGCGTCGATGTAGTTTTGTGTGAAAAATTGTCCCTATTGCAGTTGTACTTAAGAATTTTCACACGGTGCTAACGGGACCCATGTAAAAAATCTGTGCTTTGCACGATCATATTTGTATGTCATCATTTGTATAAGATCATAGATCACATGAAAAATGTAATGAGGCGACCACGGGTCCCACCGCCCCGGGAACCATTTATTGGATAACCCACACCCCTACAATAAGTCACCCAAAGTGGTTCGCTACGTTTAGTGATTTAGCAGGGGTGCCTGGGTTCACGGGGTGAGATTTGTCGAAGTCGCGGGGGCCAATGCATTTTTTTTATTTTATTTTTTATTATAGCGACTATATAATTTTTTTTTTACATACAAAATGCAATGTGAAATTAAGTACAAAATATTGTATTTCTTAGTCCTCCTCACTAGGGGGTCCTGTGCCGAGGCGGACTAAAGTTATTTAAATATACTTCATTTGTCTTCTATGTCGTTTTTAGCGTCTTCGCTAGGGTTTTCTCATTGACCTCTTTAAGCCATATTTTTATTCTTGATTTGTATTCAATTGGATTTTTTATTAGTTTTATGTCTTGGGGAAGGATGTTATGGAGTTTTGTTGCAAAGTGTGTACAGTTTCTTTGTCCAAATGTGGTTTTATAACTTGGAATATTTTTTATATTATTTTTATTCGATCTAGTGTTATGCATACACGGTCTAGTAGAGGATTCATTATTTTTGAAGAGCTTCAATAATATATTTTTGGCATATATTTGTTGTACATTTGGTACGTCAAAGTTATTGAAAATTTCAATTGAAGGCGTTCTAATTGGTACTTTCAATATGGTCTTTATGATTCCTTTTTGAATCGTATTCAGGCTGTGTAGGTACGTATTTGCAGCAGATCCCCATCCTATGATTCCATATTCAATTCGAGAATGACATAACGCATAGTAGACCTTTTTCATATCATACTACGTGGCGGGCCGAATTGGTTGAGGGAAATCTGCCATAGACCTCTCCAGCCGGACCCATTGCCTTACACCGCAGTGGGAGGGGTGTCACTCCTAGACACATTGACCCCTGGATTCTTACCCATCCCACTTTTTCTTTCCAAAACTTCCTATCCTTCCTTTTCCTAAAAATATCCTCCCCAAAGATGACATAGGCCCTGATGGAATTGTTTTCCTCAGGGCCTATGTAAAAAAAACTTTTTAGACTTATGAAAGATAGAAAAAATGTTTATCCGTGCAAGTTTTATTAAAAGCCACCTAGTAAAGTCAGGTGAACAGGGTATACTCGTTTGCTACACACGTTCTATGTTATTCCTTCTATCCCGGCTAATAATCTCATTTGAAAATCTCATTAGCTGAGTTACTTTTTCATTGTTTCTAAGACGCTATTTTCCACGTTAGATTTCTCATCTATTTTACTTTCCACCAATTCTTCGTCTCCGTATTTACCTACTTTCTTTACAACTTTTTCATAAAACCGAACGAAGAAGTAATGTAAACTGCTAAATACGCATTGATTAGTATTCTTAGGGTAAGTGATTTAATTAAATACTCACGTGGTGGATCAAGGTAGTCTAAGATTATTACGGTTGACCTTAAAATAAGGATACTTAGGATAAAGATACTTTATAAGGCCTCTTCTATATATATATACTATATGTACCCGTGAAAATCTTAATATATATATATGTATATTAAGATTTTCACGGGTGTAAGATGTAGAACAATTTTTTCGGTTTACCCGCGTAACGTAGTCTTTAAAAGGGCTTTTTAACTCCTGACGTTTCGGACAGATCACACTGTCCATCTTCAGAGGCCTTATGTCTTCAGTTTTTGTCTCAAACTGATAGCTTTCGCATGTTTGTTCGGTCCAAAAGCTAAAACTTAAGTGAGTGCAAGTCACTTCTTATGTCTAGAACGAAGTACCCGGGTTGCAGGTGATTGATGGTTGAGGGGGGGGGGGGGGCGGGGCTGGCAGTAGATACCTGATTGGTTAAGCTAATTGGAGACACTACTGGTTATTTTGGAAATGCCGTTTTTGGGGGATTTTCATCGATGAAGACTTTCCAGGTGTTGGGAATTCTGATTGAGTCATTTCTAGTATTCATATTATTTTTATGTTTATAAATTTCTATTGCTTCGCGGTAAATTCTTTTTGGTTCATTGTATATGCTAGCTATTGTTTTTGTATTATTAAAGTCTATTTTATGACCTTCATTAAGGACGTGTTGTACTATGGATGAAGTTAAGCGTTTATTAGTGACATCTACTTTATGTTCTGCAATTCTACATGATATTTTTCTATTGCAACGTCCAATATACACCTTTTCACATGCCCCACAAGGTAAACCTTGTTCAAAAATAAATAAAATAAACTTCTCGCTTGTAACGATTTACTTGTAATAATTTATGCTCTGGTTAAATCTGGACCTAGTTCAGTCAATAAAGTTCAAAGTTCATGTGGTGCATTGGTCGGTTGTTTGGATGGAACAGCATTTCCACAAATCGATTTCTAAATTACAGATCTCCAATCCCATTCAGAGCTTCCGCTTCATTAGACTTTTGAAACCGTTTCTCGTTTCGATAGACAAATTGTGAAATCACCGCTTTAAATTGGAAGTTTGGTCCGATAATACTCGCAGAGGGGATGCAGTCATAATATTACAAGAAATGTAATGAAACTGAATACTTGAGTCAGGTCGTGTCAAAACAACAGGAGAGTATATGTATGAGTTATGTATCGGTTCTTCCTATCTTTTTTATGTGAATTCCTCAAAAGAGTACCAACTTCTTCCAAGCAGGTGAGACTACGGCATCCCCACTTAGGGTATGTTTGCGAGGCTGAAGAGAGTAAATACAGAACACAGTTGTTCTATGCAGCAAGGATTAAGGATCATAAAAGGATTTGGCTTATCATTATTTACGTCTTACTCCACTTTCGATTGATTTGAGGATTATTGTATTACTTATGTTTTTTTTGCAGGTGCTTGCAGGTTTTTACAGATGCAATACCGCCTCATGAATGAGTTTTTCTTTTGCCTGTTTAATTTATCTTTGTCTTACTAACCTATTTTTTTGCATTTTGTTTTTCCTGTTAAGAACTAGCATACTGCTTACTAACAACGTATGCAAGGACACTGGAGGTCTAGATTCATTCAAAATAAATAAATGTAGCTTCGTTTAATAAAAAAATTAGAATCTTGCGAGAGCCTTGAAGGAGTAACCATCTGTTACCTATACCAGGGCGGGTAAGAGGTGGATAACCTCCACTGTTTACTCCACTTTCGGTTAATATGTAATATTTCTTATTCAAACAGTTAGATTTAGCCATATTACTTGTATCACGAAAAGTGAGTAATTCACGAGTATGTCGGGGAAGACGAAAAAATATGCACGTTACATTTTAATTTTGTTAAAATGATTCTATTACGCGGTATACGAACTTCGCTACGCCATTTTTATATTTATCATATTTATTTTACATTTCATAGACAATCAATGCTGCCAATCATAGAAAAATTATTATTGCCGTATGAAACAATAATTTAGATTACATTTCATAGACCATCAATGCTGCCAATCATAGAAAAACTATTATTGCCATATAAAACAATAATTTATTCATGTTATGAGTTATGAAGTGAATGCATTATTGACAAGTTTGAACCTGTATTTATAATGGAAGAATATGAAATAAAGGTATTAGAATAATTATACATACCCGTTAGACAAACCCTGCTTGCCATACAAAAATTGATGGATGACATGCAGCTTTCGCAGCTCAAACCTCTAACCAGTAAGCACTGGAAATAATTCGAAGTAAATTTTTTTTGTTTTTATTTTGACTGGAATTTATTTCACATTTTTGGTACTTCCGACAAATGTCATATTTGATAAATTAAAAAAGGAATATTCCGTATTATTCGTGCATCGAACTTTGACAAAGAATTTCCGTATTATCGGTGAGGCGGGCTTATACATTTTTACCGGCTTATCTTTGTTCGTGGTGATGATGCATTTCCGGCTCGAAGGACCAGTTTACGCGTGGTCCCTGGGTTTCTTGAGGCGAGCTTCTTTGATGACTTATTTTGTTTTCAAACGAGGGATTGATCGTACAAAAGATTTTGAGGTTAGATTCGAAATGATACACCTGTGTTCATTTACTGGTATTTTGTTGATTGCGTATAACAGTTCAGATAAACTAGCAATAACGCGAAATGAATTGTGATGCTGCCTGCAAGGCTTTAAGATATGAAATGAACGAGTTTTCGAAAGAGATTGATAAAATTATTGATATGTATCGCTTCTTCGACTCGTTCTTGAGTTCAACAGCTCGGTTGTGGAACGATTTGTCAGCCTCTACGTTTCCTCCTTCCCTCAACATGGGTCCCTTCAAGACCAATGTTCACTCCTTCCTCTCCTCAAAAAGACTCTCCACACAGCATCTCAGATGACACAGGCCCTGAAGGATATTATTTTCCTCGGGGCCTTCTGTGTGGAGTTAATGTAAAAAAAAACAATGGTTTCAGAACGTATTGAAATTTTTGCTGCAAGTAAAATTGTTGAAAAATCTATCCAAAGACAGATTTGTTGTAGAAAGTTGAGAAAAGAGGCTACACAGACGTTACATAAAAAGTAAAGGAATCCATAGACGGAAATTAATCCATATGAATTTAAATATAAATTGTAGATGGAAAATAAAGTTAGTTAGTTACCTTACAGTTGTTGTTGCCTTACACCAGTGCGAAACTGGGAATATCTTCAACCCTGTAAAGTACTGCAAAAATACTTATATATAATTTTTAATTTATTTAATTGTAAAACAACACAAAATGTGACAAATTATTTAAACCCCTCAATCTCCAGATTGCTAGTCGAGAGCCTTACCCCTCGACAATGGAGGCTGTCACTATTAGATAGATCTATATGACTGTGCCTGATTCATTCACGCCAAACTATTTTAATTGCTATCGGAAAAAAACATTGATAAAATATTTTTTTAAATACATAATTTTATTTTCATAATTGACAATTAAAGGTGAATTGAATCATTGGAAGAATTGAACAAGTGGAAAAATTGGCAATTATTACTATTTATCAATTTACAAATTTACCATTTCACAGTGTAAACTAACTAACTAACCATCACGCCGTTTCCCCGCAGGGGTAGGCAGAGAGGACGGACCGCCAAACAACTCGGTCTTGGCACACACTCTTTGCCTCACTCACATTCATACATCGTCTCATACATTCTCTTCTATTATTCTGACTTTTGACATGACCCGACTCAAGTATCTGATTCACTTGATCGTGCCATGTCTTCCTCGGGCGTCCCCGACTTCTTCTACCATTCACATTCGCGTCGTATATTCTTCTTACACTACTTCCTTCGTTCATTCGCTCTACATGCCCAAACCATCTGAGGGTCCCTTTCTTAATCTTACTCATTATGCTTACATCAGCCTTACATTCTTTGCGGATATCCACATTTCTCACACGATCATACATTGTTTTACCACACATACGTCTCAGGGATCTCATTTCAACAGCATTCAGTTTACTTTCATCCTTCCTCTGCCAGTTCCATGCCTCACTGCCATACATCAGGGTAGGTACCAGGACTCCATTGTGGACTGCTAGCTTCGCTTTTTTTGACAGTTTTTTATTAGCGCCAACGGCATTCAGTCCACCATTAATGGAGTTACCGGCATTCACCCTTCTTTCAATATCTCTTTCAGCCTTCCCATCTCTCGTAAACATACTACCCAGATACACAAACTCATTTCACAGTGTACTCGTAGTTATTTCACCTTTGTGTCAAATGTCACGGAACTATTTTTTCCTGATAGTGCTCTGAATTTCACATTTCTGATGTGTTTGATTTTTTTGTTTGTTTTTTAAGCATTATCGCCAGTAAAACACTATAATTTACGGCGGTACCCATTGCCGGAGGCGGGAATGGGTACCGCGCCGCCCCGGGAACCTTAACTGGATAACCAACACCTCTGCCATAGGTCACCCCAAGTGGTTCGCTACGATTGGTGATTTAGCAGGGGTGCCCGGATTCATAAGGTGAGGTTTGTCTAGGTCTTGGAGGCGGAGGACCAGGATACGCTGAAACCCAGATTCCTACCCACCCCTTAAACCCCTTTCCTTCTCAGGACTCTCCTCTCCTTCCTTTCCTTAAAAAACCCACCACACAGCATCCCCAAAGATGACATGAGAGAAATTATTTTCCTCAGGGCCTCCTGTGTGGAGTTCATGTAAATATATATATATATATATATATATATATATATATATATATATATATATATATATATATATATATATATATATATTTACATGAACTAAAGCCCCCTGGAGATGGTCAATTTCGGTTGTCAATAAATTCAAATGTCAATAAATCCAAATGTCTATCGTTAATTTACGTAATTGATGCGATTAACAATTGCTTATTGATTTTTTAATTTTTTTTAAATTTTCTTTATTCATTTTGTTTATTACAGGATTGTTTTACATGATATTTCGACTACCAAGCTAGGCAAATGACCGTATTATGGTAGTCGAGATTCATTGGATGTTATATTTAAGTATATAATATTAATAATCATCCATATATGTGTAGATGAAAGTACAAACATATAGCATACATATTAAGGAAAATTATAAGGAAAATATTCATACTAGTATTAGGTACATTATCACATACAGGAAAGGAGTTAAACTAGGTGAATCTTGTATTAATAAAAATAAAAATAAAAGTAACAAATAATAATATTTTAAGGATAATAGAAATAAAAATAAGAATAATTATGTAAATCATCTATGCAGATGAACAATGATAGTCTTTGACCCCAAAAACAAAAGAAGTACTCCTAGGCAGCATATGAAATGGACGAACAATGTCAAAAAATGTCAAAAAGCATCAGCGTAATATAAAGTTTTGGTTGAAAATTAATTTAGAGTTAAGATTTTTTACTCTAGAAATATGAAAAAATAAGAACAGTTTTTAAGATGTAAGGCATTCTTTATAATATTTCCTTCCCTGAGTAAATAACCAGTTATGTATATTAATGGAATGTTTACAGAGACAATATTGAAGCGACTGCCATAAATTATTATTGCTACTTCAGATTGAAGGGGAAATTGTGGGTATTTTGATTGGTCGCATTGACAAGCGCCATTGACAAAACTCAATGGTTTGATCGTTTCGCTGTGTGATTGACAATCATTCGAATTAATCGAGAGCTTCAGAGATCAGTTTCACCGCGTATCGAGTCGTTATTTTACTTATAGTTGCCATTATATCGCGATTATCCAATTTTATGGAAAGTAAAATCCTAAGATTCCTACCTACCCCTCAAATGCTTTTCCTTCTCAGAACTGCTTCTTCATACTTTCCTTAAAAATACCCTCCACATAGCATCCCCATAGATGACATAGATCCCGAAGGAAATTCTTTTCCTCGGGGCCTCCTATATAGATCCAATGTAAATTTATTATGTGAGAGAATGTAATTTTTTTGTAATTTTTATTTTTTTAGCATTTCGGGTAAATATTCCTTATTCTACTACCTATATATAATAATATATATGTTTCTTTATTTGCATTGAATAGGCTCCGAAACTAATGAACCGATTTGAAAAATTCTTTCACCAATAGAAAGCTAAATTATCAGCAAGTAACATAGGCTGTATATAATGGTAAGATCTGGCGTTATGAAATTTGTACAAATGAAAATGTGTGTATTTCATATATTTTAGCGGCAGGGAGGAAAGGCAGGGGGGAGGTGGGGTTTGCGGAGAGGGAAGACACGAGGGAGGGGCAAGGTGGGGAAGATGGAAGGGAACGGGGATGCACGGGAAAGGACATGCAGGCCGGCCGGCCGGCGTAGTGCAGCGGTAAGACGCTTGACTCGCATTTCGAAGGTCGCGGGATCGAATCCCGGCGTGGCAAATAAATTTTATTTGATTAATTTGTGTATTTCACAATTTATTCATTTAAGATAATATATAGTATATTTGCGGCACGTTCCAGAGTGGAAGATACTCTCAGTATCGCCCTGGTATAGACCACCATTCAGAATTGAAAAGTTGCTTGAAATGGCTTTAGCCGTGTTTGGTGACCAGATCTGAATAGCCAGGTACTTCCCCACCTTTCTCTTCCCTATCTCCTTCCCTCCCCACTAACTTCAGCCTCACAACATACCCCAATTGGGGATGCCATAGTCTCACTGGTTCCAGACGGGAGCAGTTGGAACTCTTGTGCGGTATTCATGTAAAAAAAATGCAGGGAGAATCAATTTATTTCTTTGAATGGCATAGCAACGCATGCCGGGTACCAGCTAGTGTACAAAAATTGGACAGCCCTTTAGTAAAATATTGTCGTGAACGGGTATTGGACGATTGGTATTTATTAATTTTATCTTCGTAATTTTATGAATATATTTCATTTTAAGCAATTGTCAAACTACTGTTTCGGAAAGGATTATTATGTTAAAATATTTTCTTTCCGCAGGTCCGTGCTGCGCCGGTGTGGTGGGCCTCACAATGCCCCGCTATTGCCTCTTTGGGGATACTGTCAACACCGCCTCCAGAATGGAATCCACTGGTAAATTGCTCATAAACTTTATCCCTCATTCTGCAAACAGTAATACCGCAATCGCAACCCTTAAGCCAATGTCTTCATATCTTACAGTAAGTAGTTAAAAGAGAGTTACTTTTGTCAATAAAACTTCTTTGAGATTTCTCAGATACAATCTCGAGGCGACTGCCCGACTGACAGTCGTGGCCATAAAAGAAGAACTCGCTCAAATTTTCGGTAAACTTGGGTAGTTCTTGAGCTGTTTTTGGTACTCTAAAGCAGTGGTCTCTAATCTCCGGGCCGCGGTAACGGTCTGTGTTTCAAATGGTACTGGGCCGCCCATGGCCCTGTTTAAAATTTAAATTTACTTTGAAAAAAATCGATTATACCCAATAAAAATTAAAAATAATTATCGTCAAAATATAATTATTCAATTCAGAACCCTTTTACGCCAAGTTGCCACCGACACTTCTGTTTCACCTTCGAAGTAAAAAACACGACTACGCTTCCATCTTGCGCACTCGCATATTATACTCCTTACCAGAGAAAACCGGAGATATGTCATTTTTAAATAAAATTTTAGACGTATTGACTCTTTTCCACAAAAAATTATAAAAGGATTTCGAAAGATTGTTATTTTATCTAGTAAACGCATGTTTTAAATTTTGAGAAAAAATGATAATTTTTAGTAAAATAAGGTTATACCATAGGTCGTTGGCAGATTTGTTAAATTTTCAAACAAAATTTTGTTTTATACAACACCCATTTCAAATCATATAATAATACAGTAAAATCTTGGAAACGCACGTTTCAGAATTTTTATTTTAGTTTAAATAAAATCACTAAAAAAAAGATCCGCGCACGTGTTTTGTGACGAAAATACTTCAGTTTATCTATTTATTTACGGTCTTACAAACTAATATATTTACGTATTTTTTACATTCTTATTTTGCCTAGATATTTATTTATTTATTTAAGGTACGTAAACAGTCTTAATAACATAATATACATAAGAGGATAACAAAAAAAAGACCAATTATTAATGTTCACAGATAGGTATTTAGAAACATAAAAGTAACTTAATGTAAACTAGAATATTTAAGAAAAGAAAAAAAAAAACAGGACAAAGCAGCAATTAAAAAATATACATATAATACAGGTGTAGATTCAACAAATAATAAACCTAAATATAAAAACACAGCAATAAAATAAATGCGATTATAACTGTAAATAAAATAGGGTGCGAAACAGGTATTTGGATTGGGACGGGTAAGGGGAGGACAGGGATAAAGGAAAGTTGCCACGCAGGTAATTTAAAAATATTAGATACAATTAATTTAATTATCATGAATATGTGTTATGTATTATTCGCACGTAGAATGTTATACAAGGAAATTCTCTAGCGAAAGTAACTAGCAGTGAATATGTCAGCAAGTGTTTCTAAACGTGCAAATTCAATGTTATAGTAGTTACATGTCCTTTACATAAATTCATTTCGGTTGGAATTCGTGTTGCATCTATCAATGTAGAAAAGGGTATTTTGTCTGCCATATCGAGTCGGCGCGTGGAAATTTATTTTATTTAGCAACTCCGAGCAGTCAACTTTCGAGTTAATAATTTTGTACAGGAGCATCTGATCAGCGACAAGCCTCCTGTCGAGCAGTTTCGTGATTCGAAAATGATTCTCGATTTCATCGTAAGAGTTGTATACATTGAATGATTTAAAATTGAGGAATTTGAAAAATCGCTCCTGAACTCTTTCTAACCTGTTGACATAAACATAATGGTTCGGGTTCCAAACCTGTGAACAGTATTCCAGGTGAGGACGAACATGTGAATTGTAGAGAATCAGATAAGTCTTAGTGTTTTTGAAAAATTTGCATGTTCTTAGTACAAAGCCTAGACTCTTTGTTGCTTGGGTGACAATGTTATCGACGTGTTTATCAAAGGTAAGTTTAGAGTCCAAAAGAACCCCGAGGTCACGTATATGATCTTTATTTGTTAACAGCAATCCAGAAATGGTGTAATCATGCAGTATTTTCACACGGTTACGTGTGAATGTGACTTTGCAACATTTAGAAATATTGATAAAAAGCTTATTTCTAAGTCAGTCAGTCAAGATCTTCTTGTAAACGCAGATATTATTGAAAATTCATAAATACTTATGAATATGATCAAAACATAATTACAAAAAGTACATAATTTTAATAGTTTTATCATCACGCCTTTCAGCGTTTTTGGACGTAGGTATAAATGAGAGCAAATTTGGAATGAAATAAGATCGATATTGAGTTATAATTTTAAAAATCTGGTACGGAGAATAATTAATCCTTCTCATTGAAACCGCCCTGTACGATCGTAAGAACATCTTTTGACGAAATGTGGATTTTCGGCCGCTGGCTGGTTAAAGGCCCTTGAAGAGCCCGAGTGAGACGCAATGACGTGAGTCACCGCTCTTATATTCTGCTTGCCCGAATGAAAGTGGAATCGTTTATTGAGAAAACGTGACATACGTGTTGATTGTTTTGGTGAATTTATTCCTATTTTTCGACAAGAACTTTTATTGCGACCAACGAAAGCGGGCCGCGGTAAATTTATCAAACATTGACCAGTCCGCGGCGATAAAAGTTGGAGACCACTGCCCTAAAGAAGTTTGTGGAATCTTCATCGCACTGAATTCTTGCTTTGGGGATTTTTTTAATGGTTTATGTGTATTTAATTAGTAAATACGTAAAAGTTCAGATTGCGACATCTTAGTAGAATGGCTAGTGACAATTTATTGTTATGTGTGACATTGCTGAGAGTAGATTTACTTCCGAGGATGATCTTTGGACTCTCAGAATGGTCTCAGGATTTTATGCCAACTCTTTGTTAAAATGTGTTTTCAAGAGGTTGGTACAAAGACTCTAATGGATTAACGATTGACTTGAACTTGAAAACGTGGGGAGGGGGGGAGGAGAAGGAAGGGCGAGAGGGGGAATGGGGACCCTCTCCCTGGGGGTAGGGGGAGGGGGGAGTGTAGTGGGGATAGGGAAGGTGGAGGAGGCGGAGTGGAAACCCCCCTAATACTATGCGAGCGAAGCCGGGGGCAAAAGCTGGTTTTTTAATACAACTCAAATTCAAAAATTGCCTCGAAAATGAAGGAAAATTACCCTATATCATCATTTAAAACAAAAATAAAAAAGTAGCACATATTTCCGCACTAGATATTTATTATATGATAAAAAATGATTATTCGTTTGCCGTTCCCCTCAAGATTAAGAATATACCCTAAAAGACAAACAACATGTCCAAAATTGCAAGTTCTGATAGCACGCGTTTTGTTTAGGCTCAGCTTGGAGGATCCACTTGTCGCAGACGACCCGCGATAAGCTGGAGGCGGCGGGCGGCTACTCGCTGGAGTTCCGGGGCAAGACGGAGGTGAAGGGCAAGGGGCGCATGCCTACCTACTGGCTGCTCGGCAAGGCGGGCTTCGACAAGAAACTGCCCAAGCCGCCACCTATTGGGTAATTACCTCTTCTCTATCTACGACCCTGGTTACTGTATATCTGGACAAGCTGGAGGCGGCGGGCGGCTACACGCTGGAGTTCCGGGGCAAGACGGAGGTGAAGGGCAAGGCGGAGGTGAAGGGCAAGGCAAAGCCACCTACTGGCTGCTCGGCAAGGCGGGCTTCGACAAGAAATTGCCCAAGCCGCCACCTTTTGGGTAATTACCTCTTCTGTATCTATGACCCTGATTGCTGTATCTATGACCCTGATGCTAGCTTAAGGTTTGCTCGGGCGACCTCGGCTCTCCTTTGCCCTGCCTCCGGCTTCTCAACGCTGAATTCCTTAGGGTCGTCGAGCATTTCCTCCCAATCTCCCATTTACTTTTCTTTAAGGCACCACCGAGGAACCGGCTAAGGGGCGCGGAAGCTGAGTGTGGTTTACGGCTAGATCGAACGTCATACGCATTCTTGCTGGGATTGTCAATCGTTTGGAGAGGAATCCCACCCATTTTCCAGCTTTATACCCTTATTATATTATTTATGTACCGTGTCTTCCTCCCTACAGGTGCTTGCAGGATACACTGGATACAATCACCCAGCGCTTTCCTCCTCGTGAACTATCACCAACCGTTCCCATTGTCTTGTCTATAGTCATACTAACACTTATTCTATCTTGATTTCCCGCTAAGCACTTGCAAGCTGCTTACTAACAAAGTATGCGGGGACACTGGAGGTCTAGATTAAATGTAGATTCGTTCAAATAAAAAATCAAATGCAAATTCGTTCATTTAAAAAAATTAGAGTTCTTGCGAGAGCCTTGAAGAAGTAACCATATTATGTTACTTATACCAGGGCAGGTAAGTGGTGGATATCCTTCAATGCTGTATATCTGGACAAGCTGGAGGCGGCGGGCGGCTACTCGCTGGAGTTCCGGGGCGAGATGGAGATAAAGGGCAAGGGGCGCATGCCCACCTACTGGTTGCTCGGCAAGGCGGGCTTCGACAAGAAACTGCCCAAGCCGCCACCGGATGGCGCCTTGTGCATTACCTCCTCTCTATCTGTAACCCTGGTTGCTATACATCTGGACAAGCTGGTTTCTGTATAATTATCAAAAATATTCTCTGTCTGTACATTTAGATTCAAAACTGATCACACTGATCGCCTGTTGATGGCCATCGAACCAGGCAATTTTAACGATTTTTGGAGAGCCCTAACTCCTTTAAGAAGCAACTTGTCAAAAAAGCAAAACTTACCGACACCCTAGTAGTCATTATCTATATTATATCAAAAAACATTTGAACTAGTGCCAAAATCCAGTGAGGAAATTACAGAATACGTTTGTGCGGAGAAAATGCCCCTCGGTTTCCTCTAAAACTTCGATGCTGTAGTTTTTGCTGATGGGGTAATTACATCAGTGACAATAACAATACTAAAAAGGCACTTTTTGAAAAATTAAGTCATTAAATGACCTATTAAACAGTACTTTGCCTCCACATTTCTGTCTTTATTCTCTTCGTTCAAAATGACATCAATTTAGCAGGTTCATAAAAGTGTTTTTTTCTTTCTTTTTTCACGCTTTTCCAGGGAGAATAATTGGTGAGTACCCACGTCAGTAATGGCACTTCATTAATCCTATCACGAGAGTTTTCTTATCCCCCGTTTCTTGGCAAGCGATGTTTATTTATTGATAAAAAAAAAACACCCGTTTTTCTGAAATTCTTGCATAAAATGGTCTTTAGGCCGTTTTTATGCATTCATTTCAATTTGTATTGCAAATTAACCATTATTAATTAATTTATTTAATTTATTCGCTATGTGATAAAACGATGTGATGGGAAATAGAATTATTTGAACTAAAATTATGTTTATTATTTTTTTTTAACTTTGTGAGTAAAACCTCAAACGGTAATTTTTAATTAAATGAATGCAATATTAGCGAAACTCAGTCGAAAATTTGGAGACAAAAAAATCAGAAAAAGATATTGGCACCTCTGGGACTCGAACCCAGGACCTTCTGCTTACATAGCAATAGTTCTACCAACTAAGCTAATGTGTCAATATCCAATTCGGTCACTTTTAACTTTATCATACTTCGACGAAGATAGCAGCCAGTGCGCTAATGCGTTAAGAAAGTGAAGATAATAGTGGCAGTACTTAGTCGAAGTATGTACAGTTAAAAGTGGCCGAATTCAGTTTCAATGCCGGCAACCCGGGCATTTATTTATTTTTCATTTATTTACAAAGTTTTATTTTACCCACCTCACTAGACATAGTCTGTTCCGAGGTAGGTAAATAACATTTTATATTTATTAAAAAGGATATGAATCAGAGTAGATATAATATTATAAAAAGATAAATAGTAGTATAAAAAGATAAAAAAATGATGTGATATTAAAAATGATAAAAAATAATAATGATAAAAAAAGAAGTATAAAAAGATAAAAAACAAAAGTGAAATTATATGCCTATATGCACTTTGCCTATTCCTATGCTTACTATGCTTATATGATAAAGAAATATATATGAAAGATAAAAAAAAAAATTGGATATAGACACCATAGCTCAGTTGGTAGACCTGTTGCCATGTACGCAGAATGTCCTGGGTTCGAGTTCCAGAGGTGCCAAAATCTTTTTCTGATTTTTCTGTCTCCAGATTTTCGATTGAGCTTCGCTAATATTGTTTTCATGTAATTAAATAAAAATTATGTATCTGCTTTATTATTATTTCTTTCCTTTCCTCTTTTTCTTTATACAATACGCTTATAATTATTTCTGTTATTTCACTAGTAGCATCTCCACCCAGTAACAACTAAACTTTGATTTACGCATGCTGTAAGCCGCCGCTACCCGAATTTCTACCGATTTAATATTTAATAATATTTGGATGATTTATATAGCGCCGTTTTTGTGAAAAATCACCTCAAGGGCGCTTATTTCTTATATATCTATTTAGATCCAAACTGAAAACTCACTTTTTCCGATACTCCTTTCCATAAATTCATCATTCTATTTAAACTTTGCAATTTTTAATAGTTTTTTTTCCTCTTTTCTCTTTGTTTATAGTTAACTCAATCTGTTTAATGTAATCTGTTAATTGTGATACCTCAATCTGTTTACTGGTGAGCGATGAATCACCTTAATGCAGTAAAGATCGACTATTAAATTTATTAATTTATTTAAAATATCTATACCTTCCCGTAAATACAGTTAACCTTCATTATACTTTTTGCACCCGTATTCTCGAATTGTAATATTATGTAAAAACTTCCTACTTCTTCTGGCGCTAATCTTAATTGTAAATATGTGTGTTAATAAGTCACCAGTTTTAGGTTAGAATCTATATGTCTTAGTCATAAGTCACTAGCTATAAGTCTTAGATGTAAGTCACTAGTTATAATTGTAAATCTTAGTTGTAAGCCAGTAATATAAGTAGCTATAAGTCTTAGATGTAAGTCACTAGTTGTAATTGTAAATCTTAGTTTTAAGCCAGTAATATTAATTCTTTTATGTATTATTTGTACAGCGCCCTTGAGGTGATTTTCCACGAAAACGGAATTGGCCAATTATTATTTATTATTATTATCTAAACAAACAAAAACTGGGCGTACTATACAGGTACAAATCACAAGTGCGCCCCACGGTTGAATTTGGCAGCCACGTCTGGTCTGGAGCTCCAAAATACCTGAAAAATACCCTCGACTCTGTGCAAAAACGGGCGGTCCGTTTGATAGATTCTCCCATCTTAACAGACGGATTGCAATCTTTAGAGTACAGGCGTCGGGTGGGAATGGTATCCTTGTTCTACCGGAATTACAATGGAAGATGATCCGAGGAACTATCGTCATTGTCCCTTCGGCATCGGTGCATAGTCGGGAAGAACACCAAACGCGTGCCCAGCATATGTACATGGTTAACATTTGTCACATGCTCGGCTGTGGTACGATTTGCCGGCCTCTGTGCTTCCTCCTTCCTACAACATGTGTCTCTTCAATACCAATGTTAATTCCTTCCTCTCCTCAAAAAGACCCTCCACACAGCATCTCAGATGAAATAGGCCCTGAGGGAAATTATTTTCCTCAGGGCCTCCTGTGTGGAGTTAAAGTTAAAAAAAAAAACATTTGAAGTTTTTAAGCTCTTAAAAAAATATGACTTATTTTTTATTTCCCACGCCTAAAAGGAAATTATATGGAATTCCCTCGATAGAAGAAGAAAATCGCAAAGTATGCTCCGAAAATTATTATAAACGCGTTTGTTTCAGTTATTTTGTAAGTTATATGTATAAAATAATAGCAGTGTTTCTGAATACTGTTTTAGACAGCCCCCAAGAGATTTTTGCTCTATTTTAAACGATTCGCGTTTTATTAAACATTTTCACAATTTTCGCTTCAATTTTATCGTTTTAAATATTAGCGCGCTCTCTCCAACATTCGTAATTACATATCTCTCTATCTTCTTCTTTCTCAGCGGGGATACGGCGCCTTGTAGTTTTATGCATCGCAATGGCAATTTCAATCATTAATAATTAATTAATAATTTCAAACAATAAATAAATAAATGAAATCCGCTTTCTGTACAATACGATTAATAAATAAAATTTCATTATATAGCACCACTCTCTTTAAATGCTGTGTGTGCTAGAACATCTGTTCCACAGTATGGTATCTTTAAAAAGTTAGGTTACAACTACGGCTGTCGTATTTTATTAATTTGGCATTCCTTAGTATCGTTATATTATAAAAGGATCCCAATTATGTAATGTGGTTGTTCTCAGTCAAAGAAATATTTTTTTAGATAAGTTCATTGGGATCATTTGCTTTATATTTCCCTGAAGCGCGACCAAATCATGATTTTATTATTGGACTAGCTGATCTGGCCACGCGTTGCTGTGGCTAACGATACACAACGCCATCTACTGAATGGTTACCCAAACTTTTAACTCACACCGCCATCTGTTAATCTGCATAAAAATCAAATCGATTGGTCGCTCCATTTATATTATTATAGCGAGTTCCCGGTATGCGTTTCTAAAAGAAAGAAATTTTTCTCCCTGCGTGTCTTTTCCCGTTCGTCTCATTCCCCTTCCGCCTCCCCTTCCTATCCCGCGTCCGCTTCCCTTCTCGCGTTCCCACTCCGCCTTTCCTCTCCCCACTCCCTGAACCCCCCTAACGAGTTCCCCTCCCCCCTCCCTGATTCCCTCCTCACTCCCGAGAACCCCCCCTGCCGAGTTCCCCTTCCCCTCTCGAGTTCCCTACCACCTTTCCGGGTTCCCCTCTCCTTTTCGCATTCCATTCATTCAGTCTCGGTACATTCAGTTTTCAAACAGCTCGCGTGCCACCTATTACAAATTTTTTATACAAATTTCATAATGCCAGAGCTCATCAGTATAATATATAGAAACCTTCGCGGGCATGCACACATCAAATCCCCAAAGTTTGAATGAAATAGGTAAAGTCGTAGAAGATAGAAGATTTTGTTTAATTTTTCTGATTATTATTTATTTTTCTCTTTTTGCAGACTTCTAATAAAGATCTAATTAATTGAAAGCCAAACATTGCTTACTGTACGTATACTATACAATGTACAAACGTACAGTATTACGCAGCCGAGCTCGATTTCGCTGTTTCAGCAAATCCGAGCAATTTTAATTGTGCACCAGAACGAACACAAACAAAAAGTAGATTCTAGAATCGACATACTGCTTGTCTTACAACTAAACTTGTTTTAATTGACGTCATCTTTGTAACTCAGATAAACTACCCGGTTTCGCTCTCAATAGTTTATTTGGATATTGATTAAGACTTCTCTTGATACTACGCTCTTATCGGAATGCTAATTCAGTCAATAAGACAATTTCATCTGAATGGGGAAACGTAAAGCCATGAGATAGTGTTGAGGTCTTGTTCGATGTTGAAACCCCTTCGAAGACTTTAAACCAGTGTTTTTCAACCTTATTTGTGCCATGTCCCACTTTGGCCCTTCAAAAATAATAATAAAATACGGGAGTTGATTTCAAAGAGAGGTGTGTAAAACCGAATGATAAAGGGGCGCGCTTTTAATTTTAAAAATCTCTTTAAAAGAAAAACAAACATTCCCGGGTTACGAAACATTTAATAAAATAATGTTACTATATTTATTATAAAAACATGATGAAATATATAAGAAAAAATAAAAGTCATAAGCTAACAACATTTGAAAATCTCCTACTACCACCACACCAAGCTAAAAATATTGTTTGTATCATGATGGAGGACTTAGCCCGCCGAGGAATTGAGCACGGGACGCCTAGGTGGAACCCAAACGCGATTCCAACTCAGCCACTGACCGGTCTTATAAGATTATAAGTTACTGTTGTGAACGTATTTATTGAAACAAAACTTACTTAAAATAGAGCAAAAATCTCTAAACACCTGGGATAAGTGGCATTTAGAGAACACTTTGAAATTTATCACTGGAGAAATTGAAAACTTTGAAATTGTTCATGCCTATTGCACTCTTACAACCAAAACCAGATGTTTTTTGTAATTTTCAGAGCATTCTTTGCGATTTTTTTTCCACGAAGGGAATTTCATATAATTACTTTTTAGCTGAGTATCTGAATAGAGATTATCTTCAAAAATAAAATATATTTTTTTAGAGCTTAAAAACTTAAAAGTTTTCTAGAAAAAAATATTATATTATTTTGGTATAAATTCGAAACACTGATGGTTGCTAATAATAATCTCCGAGAAACTCTCCAGGGAGAGTCTCCGAAATGTCATTAATATTACTTTACCTAAATCTAATTTTTCAAAATCCCTTACACAATTCCCAAAATCCCAAACGAGCTTTGGCTTCACGGCATAACAGAATTCGTTTGTGTGGCAAATAAATGTTATTTATAGCTTAAATCCTTAAAAACCTGCTTATTATGAAACTGTCCCATTAGCATCATTATTATTTCAAATCATACAAAGAAACTTTATGTAGGTGTATGTAATAATTTCTACGTCATATATTTTCCAAGGTATATTTGAAAAGTGTTCATAAGAACAATTTTCTTAGAGATAACAAATTTTACAATATTCAAATGATCTCGCGCTTATTATTTCAACCTTTGTTGGTTCTCTCTCTCCTTCTTTTATTTTTTCATTTCGTTGTTCTTTTGATATTGTTTCTTTGAATAAAAGTAATTGAACCAAACAGTTTAGGAATTAAGTTCACCCTTTTTCAACTTCAAAGTTTGGCCCCTTTTCAATTATTGTAACCAATCATTCAACTCGGAATATAAAACTGTTTCTCTAGAAACCGACGAATGAAATCTTAAACTTTCTAAGTCTTATTAATTCACAATATTCGTAAATTTAATTTATCCAGAAGTTAAGCTTTGGTTTATGGGTTAAATTCTTTGAAAGAATTTCAATTAATCCGCTTTGGATTCGTGGTTTTATTAAACTATTACCATCTCTGCTTACTTAACTTTTTTTAATTTGTCCATAGTTTGGAAGAATCCCTGATGATTGATCGCAATCCGTCTCCCAGATTAGAAGAGCCGACGTCATCTGAGACTACAGGAGGTAACGTGTCCCCGTGCCACCCTGGGAGCGCTGGAACTGACGTGGAGAAGGTCTCTAACCATTTCAGCATAGACAGAAATTTCTTCAGCGTCGAAAAACCCTCGTCGCCCTTACCTCTCAAAGAAAATGACAATGGAATTACAATTATAACCAAGCAAGACAACTTTCTTCCCAGAGTCGTTAACGGAGAAAGAAAGAAACCAACTGGATTATCAGAAACGCCAAACAACTCTCAAGATAAAAGCGAACCAGTCAGCAGGATTCCGACAATAACTACCCAGTCCAGTGACGACCCACAAATAATGTTCGATCAGATAACCAAAGCGGAACTTCCAATCACAAATATATTGCATCACAACAAGCTGCAGGTAGGTGCAAACCAGCTCTCTCAGTACACTCTGGGAACACCGGTCTCCGCCTCCGAGGTAGCGGCAGCTCTGTTAGGGTCTTCCACGTCTCTTGTTAGCAACAGGTACAAAGATATCACCAAGTACAAACGATCGCTGATGATGGATGGACACGATCTCAGCCTGCCTTACAGCCATTACAGGTGCCTCAGTCCCAGCGACTCGAATATCAGTCAACTGAACCACGGGAAGGTATTTGGAGAACCGAGACAACACGCCGGCAGACTGTTGAAGAGGCAGTTTTCTTTAGACAGAGCGGATGACTCCGGAAGCACTATTCCGGAAAGTAACTTGGCTTCTCAAAGCACCGCGAGGGTCCAGCCGAGGCTGTGTAAGCAGAACTCTGCTGGTGCGGCACCAGACTTGGAGAGAATAGAAGAAGTCCCTCTAGTGCTTGCGTCTCCCAGGAACTACAAGAGGAGGTTAGAATCTACGGCCACATTCCCAGGCAGCTCTAAAAGCATTAGTTCTGAATCACTAGTACCTGGACAGAGATAAGGAATAGATTATTTTTTGTATCCGCATCCTACAAATGAAATATCACGTTGTTTAATTATTAAATACCGGTTGGTGTAAGAGACGTAGCACCTCTACATATCGATGGTTCGATGCACAAATTTAATGTTTCGCAGTATATTTACCGTTGAATTTTCTTATAATTCGTAGGTTAAGATAATAGTGTCTTCTCCAAGCGTATACGTACTTATTAAAATATGTATCCTATACTTGCACTAAAATACTGACCTTGCCAATTTACTCGTAAATATAAATTAATGTTCTTACTCTTATTATAAAAATAATACATAATTCAAACTTCTTATTTTCCGACAAATTATAATTTACGAATAATTATTCTAATAAATAATTATACTTTTGATTTAGTGAGGGTGTCCGGGTTCATGGGGTGAGGTTCGTATAGGTCTTGGCGGCATACATTTTCCCACCTACTCCGTGGCGAGCCGGATCGAGAGAGATTGGTTGAGGAAGACCTTTTGAGTTCTCTAGCCGGAGTTCTACGATCCAAAGCGTTGCACCGCAGTGGGAGGGATGGATTCATTTGTCCGTCACTTCTGGACACATTGACCACAGATTCTTACCCATCCTTCATACCTTTTTCCTTCCCAGAACTTCATCCCTTCCTAGGCCGTGGAATCATTTCTATATTTTATTTACATCTATTTGTTTTGTAGATTTCGGAAGAGAAACGATGTTATCTCTATTTTCTTACTAAAATATTAAACGCCGTCACAATTATAAATTGTATCTTCTCCTTATAAATTATCTATTTAACGTATTAAATTCCATTGACGTAGTATAATATATAAACGTGACCTGTGAAATTCATAATGACCCCGAAACCAATTAAAATTGGCTCAAGGCCCATTTATGAAAAAGTGCATGCATTGTTTTGCCCCGTTTATATCGCGTAGTTCTTAGTATTGTACCTTTTATCGGTCTATAAGGTCTACACTGAAACTAATTTGCATTCCAGCCGTCCGGACCGGGGTTAATTTTTTCAAACCCAAAAATATCCCACTACCGAATATTGTACAAGGTACATGCCGCGGACTTTATTTTTGAAAACGTAGTCAGCTATCAGAATACAAAAGAAAATGTATGCCTTTCAGATCGCATTTACACACCGCATTCATTAAAGTGAAAAATATATAATCTTTAAAATTTGTCGAGCAATGTTCCTGACGTCAAAACACACAATGAACGCTCTCTGGTTATTTCTTCCAGCGACTTTACGAGCGTGTACGGCTAGTTTATACCAAGTAGAATTGATAAATTCATCTCCACAATACGTCACGCGTAATTTTTGAGGCATCTTATTGGTTGATGAATGACAAAACTATATAATGGGATTTGAGAAAGAACTTTGTGATCGGTTTTAGGCTTTCCAAGGCTTTCTAGGCGAGGCGGTGGAATACGGAGAAGAGTTGTATTGTTAACATTAATTTACATGGCGTCATTATTCATAGACAGGCTACTTAGGTAAGGCACATCTAGCCATTATTGATCGAAGATTAAATTCACATTGTTTTGAATATTTCCGAGGTCTATGAAACATAATGACTTTGAGGGAATTTACTTTCCACGAAAAAACGATTTTGCAAGAACCTAATAATAATAATTGTTAAATCGACTCTCAGCCAACTCCTTACAAAGAAAAAATCATCTCACAGATTCCAACTTTCGATATTCAAGAAATGTAAATAATAAATTGAGAGGAGGTTGATTCCACCATTTATGGGCAACGATCAATTTGAAGTTACAATAGCAGGTGATTGCCTCAAAATGGGCACCTTTGTTGGGTATTATTAGATTTAACTTCGGAATGTGGAATTTCCTTGGCAGACTTCAATTGCCGTAATTACGGCTATTCACAATCGAAAAGCGGTGGAAATATTCCTTCGTGGAATTCCTGAATTTCGGTATCTAATAATAATAATAATAATAATAATCTTTATTCAAAGAAATAACAACAATATAACTAAAAAAAAAAAAAAAATAAAAATACATACTCAATGTAGTTTACAAATAGATTACATCAATCAGTACAGAAAAATTAACAAACAGAAAGTAACGTAAGAAAGGTTACACAGGAGTAGTATAGTTATACAGTATTTTTAGTTGTGCATTGCCTGCCTCACTAGGTGAACCTGTATTGAGGCAGAAATTTTGTTAATTGTTTCTCGCAATTTTATCTATGGTTTTTTTATAAATGTGTAAAGTAGGTTTCCATACAGCAAAAACTTTATTTTAGTTAACATTATTGTTTGCATATACCTACACAATTCATAAACTGCAAGTATGTAATATTTGGAACACGTGTCGGATTTCTCGCTGAGTTATGACTGAATTCCAACTGCATATCGACTTGAACTACGATCACGTTCGGTATAAGAAAATGTATCAAAATAATAGCGAAAGATCTGAATGGAGTTATTACCTTACTGCATTCCAAGGCATAAATCGCAACATATATTAAATGACACTATCAACTGTTTTACGTAAAAAAAAATTTTAAACGAACATTGATAGGTAATAGGTATATACGATTTATTTTTGTGTATTATGCCGTGTTGTGCTGCCTCCAACAGTAATACCAATATTAGTATGAATACCAACAGACGAATAATTTGTAATTAATATATGACCACAAGATAAAACTGACGTTTGTCAATAAACATGTGACACACCCTAACTAGTTCGTTACGTTTGGTGATTTAGCAGGAGTGCCCTGGTTCATGGGGTGAGGTTTGTTTAGGTCTTGACGGCCATCGTATCTGCCCATCTACTGCATGGCGGGCCGGACCGAGAGAGACTGGCTGAGGAGGTCTCCTGACCTCTCCAGCTGGAATCCCTACCCACCGCCTTGCACCGCAGTTGAAGGAATGGATTCACTGAGTCACTCCTGGACACACTGACCCCCGAATTCCTACCCACCCCTCATACCTATTTCCTTCCCAGATCGTCCTCTCCTGCCTCCACACATCATCCCCACCATCCTCCATCATGTGGAGCTAATGTAAAAAAATCAGAGTTTGCAATTCCCACACGATAGAAGAGAAACTAAAAAGTCGCTAGATGTCGCTTTCTTTTCTTTTGTAGGATTTAAACATGCGTTCGCTGGAAGTCTGTCTCTCTGACCGCTGAGATTTGTCAAGCGCCTTACCCGCTGCGATATCAAATTATCGCACCGAAATGCGAATTTACCGCATCACTTTAGAACCGAGGACCTGCCAAATAATAAAATTTAATGACGCATTTCCATTTCATTCGAATTTCAAATCACTAACGGGGCTAAAGAAGTTTCACATCAAAAATGTGGCGCCTGGAAAATGGCTAGTTAATACCATAAAAGGTAATATTTAACCTTTGAAGACTATGTTTGTTAGTGACTCTCAAACAAACATTTGAAACGGTAAATGATATATTAAACGAAAATAATGTGTAATCAATTGACTAATAGTCAAAGACGACATAGCAACAAATATAGGATAACCCATACAATTATTGAATAAAATCCTTGTTGACCACCCCCCTTCCCCTCCCCCATAATATGTGATGTATATAAACCGTAGATTATTCTTCCCGCTTCGCTGGTTTTTGCTGCTAAGCCCTGCAGGCTGCTTTTGATTCGGCTTCGCCCAGTTTAAATGTTAGTGACCATTTTATAAATAGTCACCATGAAAAAGCAAGCGCCACAGGCAATGACGTCATATATAATATAAAGACACGTGGTATTATTATTCACAACTGCCAGTTATAATAATAATCATATTATCGTCAATCTCTCCATATCCGGAGAGATTCACGAAATTAGAAATCCAATAGTAGATACTTACGCTTGCCAACCGATGCTCTTCACGCTAGATGTTAACGTAAGTGGCGTCATTTTTTGGCATTGCTTTAATTCGTTTCTATTACAAAAATAAATTTGCATACAAACTCCACGTACGAAAACAGTTTTGCGTAAGGGGCGGCGTCAGAGTTGTATTCTTAAATTTTAACCGTATAGTAGTTAGGATATTAATACTGTTTGATAATGATGGAATTCCACCACGAATTGTCAGTATCAAAAATAGAAAATAATGAAACAGAAAACCAGAAAAAGATTAGGAATTGAGTCCAGCCTTGCCGGGTGCGTATTTTCAAAACCTATACCGGTTCAGTAGCGACGATTTACATTTTAAATAGACCTCTATATTGGTTATTTTTATCACTTTGCAAAAACAAAAACTGTTCTAAAATCTAGATTAAATAATCTTTTTAATGTGTATATTAGAAATTAATTATTTTATTTCTAAATATTTACATTTTGACATTATTCTCATATATTGTAAATACACCTATATATTGCTTATTTTTCATCACTTTTGAAAAACAACAATGGGGTATTTCCACGTGTTTTTTTTATTGCTTCAAAAAATTAAGCAAAAAATTACGATGATTACAGCATTTTTATTTTATTTTTATGTTGACGAATAATTTTTCTACAGCGAGTTAAAGTTTCCCATTTTGGAATTACCGCAAAAACGATATTTTGGGGCGTGGCTATCGTGTGACGTCATGAGGGAGGACGCTCGCTGACAGTGTTTATTTATGCTAGTTCAGCTGAGCGACACTTGTGACGTCACAAACTCATTTCCCAACCATGGGCCGTTTTGATTTGATCAGTTTTAGATCGTTTTTAAAATCAATAATATTGAATGAAAACATAAAAATCAAACATTTTTAAAAGAATTATTAAAATCAGAAAAAAAATCTTTAAATATTCCGTACATTTTCAACAGAATTCCTCGTTTGTGGAAATACCTCATTGTTCTAAAAGCTAGATAAAATAATCTTTTCAATATATATATATTAGAAATTAATAATTTTATTTCAAAATATTTAAATAATGACATTGAAAATGTAAATTGTCGCGAACGGTATGGGTTGTGAAAATACGCTCCCGGGGCTGTGCTTACCTGTGTATCTTACTTCGACTAAGAACTATCAACATTATCTTCATTTTTTTTTTTGCTTGATTGCAAGATTCCTCCCGAACTAAATGCAATCTAGATGTTGTCTTGGATAAATATATCCAGTTCTATTTTAATGTGCGACATCTATTGAATTTGAAGTCTCCAAAATTTTTGTTCGAGAGTCACTAATATTGTTTTCAATGATTAAATATTACAATAATATTTAGGAACTCACACCATTCATGTAAAACAATTTCATCATAATTAATAAACCGCGAGCCGATGTAATGAACCTTGCGCCGTAAAACAACCTTAATTATCGTGAAATTCACCCCTACCAATAACCAGTATAACCACTAACCTTGTTCACCTGATTGCTTCGCAGTCAATATTCCATAATATACGATAAGGGTAGCATATTATACAAAGTTAGTGAATTATTCTTCATGATTACGATTTTGGATATGTTGTAATGGTTGATAACCATAATATATCATTTATTTTTGTTATGGTTAGTTTATAATTACGTATGAGTTTTAAATAACCATCTGAAAAATTGTGTTTCATGCCTCTATCTATTTAGCTAGCTGAAGTCCCCGGTGATGCCCGGGCTTATAACTTTTTGAGTATTATTTACAAATTTCAAATCTAAAATCAACTTCAAAAATACCTATATCATAAGTTGACATGGATATCAAACAAATTTATTTACAGTGTCGATTTTTTGTACTTATAGCTTATAAAGACAAGTAGCTTTATCCTTGATGCAAGTGAACTAACATAAATTTTATAATTCTGTTATTCAGCGGTACATCCTCTCTGCACACCCCTTCGGGAACACTTAGTTGTATTTTATGTTGGTTGGTATATCGCTTTTTCCATAAACCGACAGCATGTTCTATGTAAGTCTGCCGGAGGGCTAATTTTCAAGGGATCAACTGTAATGGAATCGGTGTGTGAATCGGTGACCCGACATTTAATCCGGCGACATTTGGTCAGGCGACAGTTGGTCCGGCGACATTTGATCCGGCCGACATTTGATCCGGCCGACACTTGATCCGGCGGACAGTTGATCCGGCGGACATTTGATCTGGCGACAATTGATCCGGCCTGATCCTTTAGAAGATTTTTTCTTCAAGTAAGTATGTAAAGAGGATATACGGCCGTACAACCAAAGTCGATGTACTTATATCTGAAGGCATCTTGAGTGAAAATCCGCTGTAAAAATATTTTTACTAACAATAATTTCGACTCTCTGAAGAAGCATGCGGCAATACAAAATACGACATACTTATACGTGCAGTCAGTTTAACAAAAAAACCGTAAAAGATTCCTACTTGCGTATAACTTTTTTATATGAAAATTACACTAGAGTCCCAACTGCTCTCAACCATCTCGAGCCAGTGAGTGCCAATGGCATCTCCAATTTTGGTATGGTGTGATACTGAGGGTAGTGTGGAGGGGAAGGAGATGTGGAAAACTTACCTGGCTATTCAGATCTAGTCACGTCATTTCAAGTAATCCGACTAAACCTACATATACTGTACACCAGCGAACAGATTACAAAAATCATATGATTGGGATGACCTATGGCAGGAATGTTGGTTATCCAATAAATGGTTCCCGGGGTGACGGTAAACATATCCGCCTCCTAAATCTTAAGTAGATGTTGCACATATAAGAATGTCGTATTTTGCTATTCGTCAGTATTCATTCCGAATTGAAACGTTACTTGAAATGGCCTTAGGCGTGTTTGGTGACTAGATCTGAATAGCCAGGAATTTTTTTCACATATCCTTCTCCTCCCCACTATCTTCAGCCTCACAACATATCAAAATTAGGAATGCCATAGTCTCACTGGCTCCAGACGGTTGGGAGCAGTTGGGACTCTTGTGTTTTGATAAAAGTTCTAAGAAATAAAAATAAAAATATGAAAAAATTAAAATCATATGATTTTTGTAATTTTTTGATTACTCTATACATACTTACTTGAAGAAAAAATCTTCTAAAGGATCAGGCCGGATCAATTGTCGCCGGATCAAATGTCCGCCGGATCAACTGTCCGCCGGATGAAGTGTCGGCCGGATCAAATGTCGGCCGGATCAACTGTCATGGAACCGTGTGAATCACTTGATATACGCTTTCAAAGATAACATTATGCTTATTTATTAGTATTTTCACTTCGAAGTCAAATTTAGATCTTATATATAAAAATCTCGTGTCACTCCTCCGAAACGGCTCGACCGATTTTACATGAATTTTTTTATGTTTATTTGTTAGGTATGAGAATAGGTTTTAAAGTATATTTCATACCGCTAGGTGATTAGAGTGTCCCTATCCACAAAAAAAAACTATTTTTTGACAAATTTGACATAAAAAAATACCTATAACCCAAAATTTTAACCTACCTCCCATTTTTTAATCGCGATTTTAGTATTTTCATATGAACAAATTTTACCGTCTTTCGTATTTCAAACAGAACGAAATTATTTATGTTGTTGAATGACAAATGGCGCTACGTTCGCGTCATCGAACTTTCATCCATACAGAAGCGTCGCGTCATTTTGATATTTCATTCGGCATCACGTTGTCGCGCGGGCAAACCATCGAGCTTATTTGTGTTGGCTAAAGACGGACTGACAAAAATATCGTACACTCAATTGCTCTTCGAAATTCATGTTGAATTTCTTTATTTCATTTTCCTACTTGGTGTTTTTTTCGTTATTATCGGCGGTCATCGTCTACAGCGCTCCATTCCTCTTTCTGTCATAGATCCCATCCCCACACACTTACAATACATTCGTTATTTTTAATTTACCTAACAACCAAAATATTCACTAGAAATAATTTATATGGCAGAATAACGTCTGTCGGGTCAGCTAGTTTTATATGAAAATAAGGTCCGCGCACCCTCTCCTCGTTAAAGTGAAAGTCTCCCACGGTCCCACGTTATATTAGGAATGTTTTATTTTATATTCATTTTATTGACAAGTTAAGTGTTTAATCTCAGTGCATATACTCTTCATCAAAAACGGTGTTGGTAAATTTAATTATTTGCTTAGACCAGTGGTTCCCAACCGGTGGTCCGCGAGATCTAAAACAAGGTCCACGAATTATATATTCATTTTCTACAAAAACCGAATCGAAAGGTATCCAAAAGCTGATTCGTAACCCCTTTGGTATTAATGATGGAGAGGTATCTGAATAAGTCCAAGAAGAGCACATTGAATCACAAAATGTTAGAAATTGCAAGCAAGCGTTTAATTACGCGATTAACAGTCTATCATTATTGTACCTTGTGGTCCCTGTGAGAACAAATAAATGTATTAGTGGTCCCTGGTCGAAAAAAGGTTGGGAACCACTGGTTTAGACAAAACAGAGACTTCAAATAAGAAAAAAAACAATCTGAAAAATTGTTGTTTTTAAGCTCATTATTAGCTACTATACTCGCATTCCATACACCATCAACCTATAAAATGTCTGCTCTAACCGCTGAGCTAATTCGCCCTAACCCTTTCGGTCACAGAACTCCGGCAAGGTCTTGGGTTTAATTTCTAGATGCGACGATGCCTTTTTCTGATTCAAGTTTTCTTTTGAGAATCACTGATATATTGTCTACAAGAATTAAATTTTACAATTTGAGATTTTAATCATTTAGTTCTTCAAAAAAAATTTTCATTCTAGAATTGTAGAAAAGTCAAAAGTCATAGATGTCGCACAATAAAGTAAAAATGGATATATTTTTCAAAAACACCAAATAGGTTAAATTTAGTTTTGGAAGAATTTTGCAATCATTCGTAAAGTTGGCAGTCAAATTATGAGTTAAGAAATTGAAGATAAAGAAGTATGATTCTGTTTAATATGACCCAAGAGGGTAGGGTAGAAATAGCTCAATGGTTAGAACAAAGCCCCGACAAGGCTAAAGTCCTTAGTTCGGTTGCTAGACCTTATGTTTTTCTGGTTTTTCTTTTTCAAATTAAATATCATCTTCAATGATTAAATATGAAAATGAATAACTGCATTCTGTAGTATTTAATTTTTATTGTAAAGTGATTGATAACTTATTTCTTTGGTATGACTGATTCCAGAAAAGTTAGAGGTATTTATAATGTTCGATCTGCAATATTTAATATTTAGTAAATGTTTATCATTTTATTAAAACACCTTTTCGATCATTATTATTGATATTATTTATATTTTGAATATTTCCTACGACAATAATTACATGTAAAATTATGTATTTATAGTCACTCTTACTATATTATTACATTGAATCGAGCTTTTTCAAAACCTCACTGTATTTGTATAGCTTTAAAAAGGGAGAAATTCTAATAACTGTAAAGAAGTTTTCCCCCCCAAATTGTATGTAAAGTTTATTTTAATTTAAATGTTATTATATAGAGAGTATGGTAATACTCCCTTCCTCCCTTGGAATAAAGAAAAACATAATAAATAAAGTGTATTTTACAGTAGGTAAGTACTGTAATGTATTACATAATTTCAGAAATAGACAATCGTATTATATTATATGTGAATGTTTATTTATAAGGGTAGTAAATTTAGTGTTCAATATTCCATAAGTTAGATAAATCTTTCCAACAACACCTATAACTCCAAATCAAATAAAGGATCTTTTTCAGAATAGTATTTATTCTCCGAAACACTTTTAAATGTTTGTATCTTTAGAATAAACACAGAAACCCTCAGAGCAATATCTACAAATATTTAAGTTATTAAGATGACTTAAAATATATAGTGGACGGGTAATTAAAATTAGAATACTGAAATTGTACAATAAATTTATTCATCTCATTCGCTCATTCAATCTCATTCATTAATTATCTTTGATTCATTGATGCATTCATTGATTCATTGATTCATTGATTCATTGATTCATTAATTCGTTGATTCATTGATTCACTTTTGATGATTCATTGATTCTCTCTCGTTGATTCATTCTCATAGATTTATTCATACATTTATTTAATCATTCTTTCATACGTCATTCCTTAATTCCTTAATTCGTTCACTCATGCATTCATTCGTTAATCATTCTCTTGATTCATTATGTCCATACTTTTTTGTTTTGCACATACAAAATTACTGATTTTTAGTATCTAGAGTTTATTAATCAGTGAAATTTCAGTTTTGTTGTGATAAAAAAATCTCTATTTGTGTTAGCTACTAAAAGTTACACAAAACATTTATGTTTTAATGTGTAAAATAAGTAGCATTGTTTAATTTAAATTATTGTTTGGGAAAGAAATTGATTATTTTCTTTTAGCGTATTTGGAAACCAAAAGAAGAATCGGCATTAAAGTAATACCATTCGTATAGTTTCATAGAATGAGAAATGTAAGTGATTATTTTACTTCTTCCACCATGATTATTGGCTGTTCTCGTAGATCTACAAATGTATTTGGTATTTAGGCCCTTCTTCCACAGGAGTACGTCAGAATCCGATCCCCGACGATTTAAGTACCTTGGAGACCCAAGTCTTGGGAGCACGTTGCCGACGTTTTGTAAACTCGTCTCCATCTCCTGCTATCAGCCGGTTGGGGTTGTTGGTACTCACGTCGACGAGAATTCAAACATGGCGTCAATTGTGTCAAACATTTTATAACAATGCGTGTGCTTTAGACCAATGCTTGGGAAAAAAACAGTCATGAAAGATTGACAGAATATAAAAATGATAGTTACGACTACTTTTTAATTTGGAGTGAGGTTATGAAAGTGTAAATTTTTTTATATTCTCTCCAGAGAATATCTTCATAAGGCAAGTACTGAGTCCTGTATCTTATCCTTTTGAACTGTAGGATGCTTGATGATAACTTAGATTCTCAATAACACAGTGACTGTTTATTGTCGCATTGTAATTATAAAAATAATTCTGAGGACAAAGGTCCTTCCGGGCTGATGAAGACTTCATAAATCTATCTTCGGCACAACTCGGCAATGAGACCATTGACCCGAAGAGCCCATGGACTATGTATATACTAGATAATTATTACTATACATTACAGAAAGCATTCTAGTTTTATCATTTCAAAAATTCAACAATTTTTGTTGACGACACGAGTATCGTGATTAGCGACGTGTGCGTACTGTGTGTAACAACTCATTGGCAACGTGAGTACACAACATAAGTATCGGATACTTGCTTATACCTGTAGAAGAAGGGCCCTACACTTCACTTTCTCTCCGTAGGTTTATAAAATTGTTGAATACTTATCAGAGTTTATTGGTTGTATCAGAAAATATATTATAAACACAATATATGTATTTAAAATAAAGTAATGATACATAGCTACAAAAAAATCCACAAACATAGAGGTTGACATTTTTATTAAATTTTTGATCTAAATGTTAGATACAATTTAATGAATCGTAATGTTAAGATATTGAAGCAATAAATTTACTATAAAAGAAAATACAGTGTTTTACTTGTAGTTAATTCCCCTAACAGCGCAGGACGTGTGCAGGTTGTAAGCACTGGCGAGGTAAACCAATAGACGTGTACTGTGGTCTTGTCTGTATGCCTGAGGTCAGTTCAAATTGTCTTTACTTATGTTGAAATTGATTAAACATTTTCAAATATCTGCATCCTGTACAAATCGCAAGTACGCCCCACAGTTGAATTTGGCAGCCTTCTCTGGTCTGGAGCCCCGAAATATCTGAAAAAATTCTCGCCTTAGTTTGCAGAGACGGACAGTCCTATTGACAGATTCTCATGTCTTCAAACGGATTGTAATATTTAAAGTACAGGCGCCGGTTGGGTGGGAATGCTGTCCTAGTTCTACCGGTAATATAATGAGAGATGCTTCATTGATTCCTTCGGCACGAGTGCATAGTCGGAAAACACGCCAAATGCGCACCCAACATTTGTACATTTGACATTTGTCACATGAGAACGGGTAGTTTCTACGACTCGTTCTTGAGTTCAACAGCTCGGCTGAAGGGAGATTTGCCGGCCTCCGTGTTTCCTTCCTTCTACGACGTCTCTTCAAGACCCAGGTTCGCTCCTTTCTTTCCACAAAGAGACCCACTACACAGCATCTCCAAAGATGACATAGTAGCGCTTACCACGTGATGCTGTCGCTACGTACAGCAATGTGATCAGTGGCGAAGTGTGAGAAAAAAATATTATTGTTTTTAATTGAAAAAAAAAATCATCAGACAGCAAAATGATATTTTCTTTTCTTCAAATATGCTCAGGAGTTAAAAATTCTTCGGGTACGTGCTGTTACACCATGTATAAATAAATTAAAAGTCACAATTGATGTCATAAGTTTTCTTTCATATCGGTAGAGATCACACTTTCAGGTTCTAGGGATAAATTTATGTTCAGTGGGTGTAGGTTTTGGTACGTGTATCCTCTCTGCGCCCTCTCTGAGCTCTAGAATAATGTAGCGTAGCCTGTTCCCCTGCAATTATTGTACGTTGCACGTGCTAGTAGACTCAAAGTAATACGTTCCCACGTAACGAGAAGTCAATCACTTATGTATACGTTTATATCTACCAGTGTAAGTGGAATGGAGTCCATAATAACTTTATCTGAACGGGTAAAGGCCACATAATGAGATTTTTTAGATTAAACCAACCTTTCAATAATCAATATTCAATTAACAATGTTTCCCTTACATCTGTCAATGACATCTCGGCAATATTTTTGTTTCCAAATTTTATTTTTTTCACACATTAACCCTTAATTACTGGCACAAAGAACATTACATAACTGCTCGCATGGGGTCACAGATGAACCCCAATATTATGAGTAGTTTTTAATATACATTGAAATGTATAAGTAAATGAAACTATTTTATTATTAAAGTGCTTTGTTTATTCTGTAATATCTAAGTAATAACTTGAATTACTAACTAATTATACAAAAACAAGTTAAAATAAAAAAAAATATCAATAATTAACAATTTGTACTTAGGTATACTGAGATCATAGTTTATACTCGTATTTTTAGGAAGTCTCCGAATCACTCTCGTTACACTGTTGACAGTATATTTTAGAGTGATCATTGCACACAAATCTTGTACATTTCTTGCATTTTGTTGGTACTTTGTAAAGTAATTACTCGCACGGGGTCACCGCTCAAGAGCGCAGCGACGCGTACTTCCACTCCCGTGACTTGGTCGCTACTAAAATACAAACTTAGAACCAAGACGCACATTATGAAGCTAGCGAGGGCGCGGGGGGAATCGGGCCGCTCCAAGTGCTTCATTTTTTAATCCGAAAATGCTTTGACCCCATGCGAGTAATTAAGGGTTAATACAGTTACTAATAAAGGGGTAAAAATGTTCGGCTTTATTCTCAATATAACAGCATAAAAAATCTAAATTCTTCTCTGGTTTGAAGTTAATTCGAATATGATTCTTACATCTGGTCCCCTCACTTCTAGTTATGGTTGCAAATATATCTTATAATAAAGATATTATTATTATTATTTCAGTTATTAGGTAGGTTCTAGTTTGGCGAAATACTCACTTTCTGGATTAATTTTATTTTTATGTTAAAACCGCACAAGAGTCCCCACTGCTCCTAACTGTCTGGAGCCAGCGAGACTATGGCATCCCCAATTGTGGTATGTTGTGAGACTGATGTCAGTGGGGGGGGGGAAGAGGAAGGTGAAAAATTACCTGGCTATTTAGTTCTGGACACCAATATACTTGGCTTAAGCTATTTCAATCCAAGTTTTAAATTTGAATGGTGGTTTTACACCGGGGCGATTCTGAGAGTATGTTACTCTCTATAACGTGCGTGCCGCAAGTATACTGTAATATATGTTTTATGTGCGGATGTGGATGTCGAAGGACCTTGTATATGTTTTAAAATGTGTTTGGCCACTGAACAAGTAAAAATAATGCAATAAGGAAAGGAAAAAAAAGGACTCACTGCGGAACCTTGTGGCACTCTGCTATCTTGGCTCGGTTTATTCTGCACTTATGACTATATTAGTCCGGTAGGCGGCATGCGGGATTAATTTCGGATGCGGTAAGCGGTGTATTAGAGATGTTCATGCGGCGATGGTCGATTAAAGACTGAATGTGGGTATGATAAAATGACAGGTATACAGGAATGGGTAGGAAAGCAACATGTGACAATACAAGCTACAAATACAGGGTCTATGATGTATGTAGGTAAGTAGTATGTAGGTAAATAGCTATATATCTTTGTATGTAGGTAAGTGTAGTATGTATTGTGTAAATGTCCAACCATACTGTATATTATTTTTAGTAAATAAATTGTTAAATAACGCAATTAATCCGCAATTAATCAAATAAATTTACTTACGCATGGGATTGAATACACGACATCCAGATTTGCTAGTCGAGAGTCTTACCCTTTGGAAATAATTTATACCCATTTCTTACCCATAAGAAATGATTTATTTATTAGTAACAAGTCATTTTATGTCTCTTAACTTCCAATAGTGAGAAAACTTGAGATGTGTTGGGTATCTTCCAAATAAGTTAAAGATTCGAATTATTACTAGTTGGTTTATTCAATATTTACAATGAATATTAAACTGTCCTTATTAGGCTAGACTAAGTAGTTCTGTTGCTCTGGCGGACGATTTAGATTATAGTTAATCCTTTTAAACATAATTATTTTCTTTTCTTATTTGATATGTAAAAAAGATGGCAACTTTGGGTTTACGTGATAATTTGACCTCAGTAGAATATTTAATTATGTGACATTATAATTTCACAATTATTACATTATCAACTGAATTCTTAGAGCAGTTGCACCCCTGAGATTTATTATCATAATCTTCTGTACATATACAAATCTCGTATCACGGTGTTTGTGGTCGCACTCCTCCGAAACAGTTTGACTGATTTTTATGAATTTTTTTATGTATATTTGGTAGGTATGAGAATAGGTTTTAAAGTATATTTCATATCGCTAGGTGATTAGGGTGTCCCTCCCTATACAGAAGAAAAAACTATTTTTTTGCCATTTTTTAAATATTTTGTTTTATTTGTGACCCAAAAATACTTTTACCAAATTTTAACCCCTTACCCCCACCCTCCCATTTTTAATCGCGATTTTAGTATTTTTGTATGAACAAATTTAACCGTCTTTCGTATTTCAGACAGAACGAAATTATTTATGTTGTTGAATGACAGATGGCGCTACGTCCGCCTCATCGAACTTTCATCCATACATGCGAAAGACATTCACGAGAAGCGTCACGTCATTTTGATATTTCATTCGGCATCATGTTATCGCGTGGACAAACCATCGAGCGTATTTGTGTTGGCTAAACGGACTGACAAAAAATATCGTACACTCAATTGCTCTTCGAAATAAATATTGATTTTCTTTATTTCATTTTCTTACTTTAGTTGGTGTATTTTTTTTAATCGGCGGTCATCGTCTACAGCGCTCCATTCCTCTTTCTGTCATAGATCCCATCCCCACACACTTACAATACATTCGTTATTTTTTTTATTTAACAACCAAAATATTCACTAAAAATAATTTATATGGCAGAACAACGTTTGTTGGGTCAACTAGTTAAATTATATAGTCTGCAGCAACAATTATACAGCTTGTTGTAAATTTTAATCATAATAAATTAACACATTAAGTTGAAACCCAAGCCTTTCTCATGGTTTGGTATAAAAGAAATATTTCCTTATGTTTTGATTTTTCAGAATACACAATCAGTATATAATATAATGTTGAATTATATTCATTGTATTATAATATGTGAGCCTGGGGCGTGTAAATAACCTCAGAACACTCTGAGCGGAATACTCAAAAATATGATTATGAATTTACCTTGCGCGGAAAATATAACACGAAAAAAGCAATCTTACAAATCTCAATGGAAAAAAAGAAACACTAACCTTGTATATTGATATCTGCTTGATATTTATATTTTAAGTTTGCGAGGCGGGAATGGGTACCGCCGCCCCGGGAACCTTTATTGGATAACCAACACCTCTGCAATAGGTCACCCCAAGTGGTTCGCTACGTTTGGTGATTTAGCAGGGGTGCCCGGGTTCATGGGGTGAGGTTTGTCTAGGTCTTAGAGGCGGATGACCAGGACATACTGAACCCCAGATTCCTACCCACCCCTTAAACCCTTTTCCTTCCCAGAACTCTCCTCTCCTTCCTTTCCTTAAAAAAAACCCTCCACACAGCATCCCCAAAGATGACATAGGCCCTGAGGGAAATTATTTTCCTCAGGGCCTCCTGTGGAGCTCATTTAAAAAAAAAAAAAAAATCTGCAACGAGGGAGGCCCCCAGTAATTTCATTCAACGTATATAAAGATCAGTACAGTTTTTGTAATTTTAAAATATGCACAAGTCTGTTGTCAACTTTACACAACTAAAGCAGAAATCACAATGAATTGCATGATATTGTTATGATAATGTAACATATCTTCTTTCTTCTTCATCAACGAGTCAGCGCGAATTCGCCGGTGGCTAAATGCTTCACTTTAGATAACGTGTGTTTAAATCTTCGATATGCGAGAAGGTTTGATCGGTCAATTATAAGTTAGGTAATTCAAACTTTCGCCAACCTATTCAATCTTGTACTGATGTATGTGTGATACGATTTTAGATTTTCACGGCCAAAAATTATTTTGTTATTAGTTTTTGGGGTATTATGCCGTGTTGCGCT
The DNA here is from genome assembly GCA_929108145.2 of Limnephilus rhombicus. Lineage (NCBI taxonomy): Eukaryota > Metazoa > Arthropoda > Insecta > Trichoptera > Limnephilidae > Limnephilus > Limnephilus rhombicus. The sequence continues at coordinate 14,917,013 of OV815292.1, read as the reverse complement.
ACCTCCTTCTTTAGCCTCTAAAGAAGGAGGGCTAAAGAAGGAGGTAGCGCAACACGGCATAATACCCCAAAAACTAATAACAAAATGATGTATGTGTGTTTATTACTCTTTCACGCAAAAACTACTGAATGGATTTTAATAATATAGGTCATATATCAGAATAACATATGGGCTTTATATAATGGTAAGTTCTGGCGTTATGTAATATGTATTAAAAAAAATATTTTGGTATGTATTTCATATATTTTAGCGGCAGGGAGGAAAGGCTGGGGGAAGGTGGGGTTCGCATACAGGAAAGAGACGAGGGAGGGGGAAGGTTGGGACGGTGGAAAGGAATGGGGACGCACGGGAAAAGACATGTAGGGAGAATCAATTTATTTCTTTGAATGACATTGCAACGCACGCCGGGGAACAGCTAGTTTGAAAAACAAGAGGCCCTGAGGAGAATTCTTTCCTTCATCTTTCGGAATGCTGTGCGGAGGTTCTTTTTAGTGAAAGGCGGAGAGTAAGTTGTGGGAAGGAAAAAGGTTTTTTCTCGTGAATACCGCACAATAAAACCAACTTCTAGGTGGGGAGGGGAAGGAGATGAGGAAGAGGAAGGTGGGGAAGTACCTGGCTACTCAGATCTAGTCACGCGCCACGTTTCATTTCTGAGTAATGGTTTTAGACCAGGGCGATACAGTGAGTAACTTTCACTCTGTAACGTATCGTAAATATACGTTTTATTATTTTAATTGATTGATTTGTGGAAAAACAAATTAATGAAAAAATTTATTGATTTGTTTTTAACGGATTCCCGCGACCTCCGGATCGCTAGTCGAGAGCCTTGCCCCAACTAGTTGGGTAGGAATCTGGAATCAGGCAGGCTTAGTGTATCGCATGAATTCATCCCTCTCACTTCAATACAGAACGTAGAGTCGAGAGAGTCTGACTGTAGAAGTCAGGGGGTCTCTCTCAACTGTCCTCTCCTGATCCGGCCTGCCTCGAAGCTAGTAGGCAGATGCATCCACCACCAAGACCTGAACAAACCTCACCCCTTGGACTCAGATACCCCTGTTGCAGCAAACGTAGCGAATCACTTGGGCTGACCTACGACAGAGGTAAGACAAGAAACAGGCATATCTTCCAAGACTTATCTTAAATTCTCCGACATCTGTCTTCCCCTTTGTTACAGCACTTTCTATTTTTTTTTCATTTGTCACCCAGACTGCCTGTTGGGGGAACACCTCTCCCCCGTTCACGTCGTGGAGGTTATAAATCCCGCCTGGCCCACCGGACCAAAAGTTAAATGACTTAAATCACCCGGAGATTTACGAGTAATGGCAGAGCATTATTATTAAGGTACAGCTGGGGTTGGAGTGTAGAGGACACAGGCGGAAATTTAATATAAGAAAGGGTTTATTTTAGTAACATTTTTTGTCCAGGTTTATTACTTAGTTTTAATAATAGTCGATATAAGTTAACAAAGGGAAAAAGTCAGTTTTCCAGAGCTCCAAATGCCCTTGTAATGGACCGTAAATACTAACGAGACGAAATGGTGTTTGCTGGAATTGGGTAATTACATATGTCGAAACAACAAGATGTGCAAGGAAAAGAGATAACCAGTCACTTACCACTGTATTCTGCGAAGGAGCACACGACACAACCACAATTTAGTTATACGGTTCCTCCGCCATACCTTGAGGTAATTATCGCCTCAACGAAACCAATGAGTTCAAAACGATATTATGTATTGTCGTAAAATGCGATTATGTACACCAAAAACACCAACAACTTGATTCCAAAGTAGTTCCAAATCTTCTTCTGTTATCAAAACAAGTGTACTCGAATTTTCACTATTTTTCTTGCTATTCCTCCAAATTTCTAATACTTTCTCAGGAAGGTTATGGTTAAAGTAGAGATTGGAACGGGATAAATGACATCCCGGTACGAACTATGCATATTATCAATTCAAAATCAAACAAGAGCGATTATGAATATTTTTATTCTTTTACTGTTATCAAAACATCTTTTGTTTAAATCTTCTTCTGTTATCAAAACAAATGCACTCGTATTTTCACTATTTTTCTTGGTATTCTTCCAAATTTCTAATACTTTCCCAGGAAGTGATGGTTAAGGAGAGATACGATAAATGACATCCCGGTACGAACTAAGCATATTATCAATTCAAAACCAAACAAGAGTGGTTATGAATATTTTTGTTCTTTTATTGCCATACACGCTTCCCTCAAGGTAGCGAAATATGGTGAGGATGGAAGCGAAACCTGTTTGGCATCTTGTGTAAAAAAATTGGTGTAAAACGAAGTAATTTATTATATTAATAATAATTCCACGCCACAAAGTGTTGCTTCATGCGAAAAAAATATTTTTCGGACTCATCGGAGGTATTTACTGTAAACCGTAAATATAGTCATGGAAAAATACATAGAAATGAAGAATCAAAATTAATATTTTGTTTATAATCAATTGTTTACATGTTGTCATCAATCTTATTAATCAATCTAAAATTTCTTGCTTTCGGACCCCAAAGAGGAGAAAACTTGAAACATACATAATAATAACCTTCATTGGAATGAGTCGGGAGTATCACCTATCCTTATCCCGTATTACTCTTCCTATGCCCTTTACCTTCACATTAGTTAAGGCAAAATAAAATTCCTATCTCTAACCAACTTTATTAGTATATTTTAATTTGGGAGGCGGGTATCGGTACCGCCACAACACTTCTATATTAGGTCATCCCAAGTAGTTCGTGACGTTTGGTGACTTAGTAGGGGTGTCCGGTTTCGTCGAATAAGGTGTGTTCAAATCTTGACTGCGGATGCGCCTGCCACTAGCTACGCGGCGGGCCGGAATGGGAGAGGCCGGTTTAGGGAGGTCCTCTGACCTCTCCAGCTGATCTCTCTCGACCCATCGTCTTGCACTGCAGCGAGAGGGATGGATTCATACGTCCGTCATTCCTCAGCTGGCTTCTGGCAGTCCTCCATCTCAACACAAGCAACATTTTCGGCTTTATGTGGTGGTAGTAGGAAATTTTCAAATATTGTTGGGTTATTCGTAGACCGGGAATTTTTGTCTTTCTTTTAAAAAGAAAAAAAACACACCTTTTTCATTCCCAGAACTTCCTTTATTTAAAAAGCCCCTCCACACGGCATCTTCAAAGTTGACATGGGTCCTGAAGGAAATTATTTTCTTCACTGCTTTCTGTAGGCGGTTAATGTAAAAATCTTAATATATAAAACAAAGTCGGGTTAGTTACACTATTTATAACTCGAGAACGGCTGAACCGATTTTGATGATCTTTGATTTGTTGGATTAGTATCCGGCCAAAATTCACGAAAAAGAAAGTTATATGGAACCAATTTTCATCTTTTGAAAGAGCTGTGGCAATGTTGTGTCAGTTGAAGTTTGCGTGAATTCCAAAAATTCAAAAACGTCAAATATCAGTGCGCTGATTGTTTCGCTTTTGTTCTTTAACATATAATGCTGCCTCTCTTTCTTACACTTCTTCTTCTCTGTGTGCCGTATCAGGTCTCCCCGACGTTGGCGACCACTCTTGAGAATGTCTCTCTGTCTTTTTCTTACACACTAAATATCAACAGTCGAAAATGAGACAAACGGTTAACGTGTGTCTTCACCCTTCCAAAGGAAAAATACAATAATTATAATAAATTTCCCTCACACGCATAAAGAAAATGAAACGCAATCCCCGTAAGGGGCCATCCATAAATTACGTCACATATTAAGGGGGGGAGGGGAGTAGCAAGTGTGACTAGGGGTATGGGGTGGTCATCAGCTCTGTGACTTCACATGTAAAAAAAAATTTACTACTGTTTTGATTACTTTTAGATGTCACACTAGGGGGAGGGGGTTTCATAAATGTGACGATGTGTGACAGGGACGGGGAGGGGGGGTAAAAAATCTTGAAATTCGTGTGACGTAATTTATGGATGGCAACTAAGTATGTGGAAAAGTAAGAAAATCACCCGTACACAAGGTCATCTCTAATATTGACAAAAACAAAACACGGAAGTTGCGGATCGATAATTGCTTCATTGTGTAATTTTTAACTTAATAAAAAACTGAATTTAATTCAGCTAATAAATTAACACAACAATTCTGAGTGGGTACGAAGTTCGCCGGGTCAGTTAGTATATAAATAAATAAGCAATATTTTGGCTTAGCCTTATTTAACCTTTCAGTATATCTTGATTATGTAAGCCTTGTATTCTAATTTTTTTATTTATTTGTAAAAGGGACAACAAATCTGTATAAATAAAAATGAATCGCCGAAATGTATGTACGCGCATAACTTCCGAATGACTGCACCAAATTGGATAGTTCTTTTTTTATTGTGTTGGTTATTGTCAGGACCAGGTTTGTATAAAACTACTGGTGAGCTCTGGCATTATGAAATTTGTATAAAAAATGCAATAGGTGGCACGCGAGCTGTTTGAAAACTGAATGTACTATACTGATGGGGTGGGAAACTCGGGTAGGGGGTTAGCGGGAGGGGAGGGGGAGGGGAACCCGGGTGGGTGGAGGGGATTCTGGGAGGGGTGAGGGAAACTCGGGAGGGGCGTTCGCGGGACGGGGGAAGGGGGGGAAGTGGAGTGCGGAGAGGGAAGGTGGAGGAGGCGGAGTGGGAACGCGAGCGGGCAAGGGGATGCGGGAGAGGAAGGGGAGGCGGAAGTGGAACGGGTCGAATGGAAAGGACACGCAGGGAGAAACAATTTCTTTAATAAATGGCATAGCAACGCATGCCGGGAACCAGCTAGTAAATAAATAAATTAGAATACATGGCAAGGCTTGGGTGTTTCGAATATTCAGATACTTGAGAACATAGTATTTATAACTTAACCCAAGGATTGCAATTTTACTGAAAACTTAAATTAATACCTCCCTGAAACTGACACTAATGAAACAAGTTATCTTTGATACTCGTATTACATTTCAGCTGCTTGAATTCAGGTGCTGCGAATTTTCTCCGTTGAAGATTTTCAATTTCAGATAATGAATGTAATGTTATCCTTTGAAACAAAAGGTTTTAACGAAAAAACTTTGGGTAGTTGGCTATTTTTTTTTAATAATCTAACTATTTATTACTAGAATCTACTACATGCTTGTTTCTAACTCCATTAGAAGAGTTTGCCGAGATTGTCTCTTTATTTTGATGTTTTTTTCAGCCGGCTTTGTATTAAATATTTTATATTTTGGTAGGGTGGTTTGTGTGGGTAAGATTTAATGGCGTCCGCTGGCTCTGTTCAGCGATCCGCGTGGTGATATACTTACTTCACTACACTTCTTAATCTGACTCCATTGGGTTACCAAATATACCGTGATTGAAAGAAATATTTCTGATACTGAAGTTACGATTTATTTAAGTTTAGAAACACGACAAGTATTAACTTGGAAGATTTATAAGGAAAGATACTCAAGCAAACAGCCAGCACGTCAGGTAGCCGGGAAACGAATGAATTCCGTTAACTTCGCCGAACGGAATTCGCGCAGGCGCGGCGACTGAGTTGCCCGCGTATAAAAACCAATTATTCGGCTGTTGAGTATCGTTCCCTACAATATAAATCAAAATATGCTCGCTTGCGTGTATTGTATATACCTATACATATATGAGTTGTCTATGTATTGCTATAGCATCGGAAATGTTTGAAACTTTCAAAATACCTTATTTCCATCCTCGTGAAGGTTTCTGGATTATTACAACCACATGACAATAAATTTGAAAAGTTTTTTTAATCATTACAAAAAACTCTTACGAAACTGTCAAAAATGTCACAAAATAATGATTGTTCAATCAAAAATTTTCGAAACTCTTTAAATTAATTACAGGGGTAGGCAGAGAGGACGGACCGCCAAGGTCTTGGCACACACTCTTTGCCTCACTAACATTCATACATCGTCTCATACATACTCTTCTATTATTCTGACTTTTGACATGGCCCGTCTCAATTATCTGATTCACTTGATCGTGCCATGTCTTTCTTGGGCGTCCCCGACTTTTTCTACCATTCACATTTGCGTCATATATTCTTTTCACACTACTTTCTTCGTTCATTCGCTCTACGTGTCCAAACCATCTGAGGGTCCCTTTCTTAATGTTGCTCATTATCAAAAGTAATATACATTTTAAATAGGTACCCCATGTTAGGTACCAAATTTGATTGATTGTTCTTATAATATAAAGAAAATAAATGCTTGTAATAGAAAATTTTGTAAAAAAATTGCAAATGGTGGAGTGCGAGCTGTTTGAAACTCGAATGTACCGGCACTGAATATATTAACCGCGGGAGAGGGAAGGGGATCGCGGGAGGGAGGTTCGCGGTAGATATGAGAGAGAAAGCGGGAAAGGTGGAGGGAGAACGCGTGATGGGAAAGGGACGTGAGGGGTAAAGGGAGGCGGAATGGGAAAATACACGAAGAGAGAAACAATTTTTTTATTAGTGGCTTTGCAACGCTTGCCGGGAACTCGCTAGTGTATTATAATTGGTTTTATAAGATAGAACGTGACGTATTATCGCAAATTAATTTCGAAAAATCTGAATTGATGGATCGACGAGCGTGGTCTTCGAATCCGAGGGTATTATTGTTATCATCAAAAATTTGTTTTCACAGAGTAAACCCAAGAGACCCCATCGAGAAAATGCCTGTTATTTTCTATTTATCTGCCTACAGCATAGCACCCCCCTTCCACCCTCCCCCCACTGGGACCCTCGGGAACGAGCCCAGGCAATAAATCCACCAGACACTGACGGAGTGACGACGTAGATCTGAAGCCGCCAGAATAGACTGAAAAACGCAACACATTTCCCCAATTCCGAGAACATTATCTTTACGATTTTCAGTCAAACTTTGTAGAACTTCTTGAACTAAATTTACTTTGTTATATCTACATTGTGGCAGATACTCTTAGTATCGCTCTGGTGAAAGACCACCATTCAGGCGGTACACAACCCTGATAATTTGTGTGCTCAAAACTCACATTTTAATCATTTCCGGCGAATTCGTAAGTACATTAACTTTTTTATTCCAACAGAACACTGGGGATGTAAATTCTTTGTATTTAAGATTAATTAAAACAATACCTTACCATTAATATATTTTACGTACAACGATTTTAAAACTTTATAACCCGTTTTTCAACTATAAAGTTAGCGGTAAGCACCAGATTTTATTTTTCTAGACGATGAATTAATAACTTCGGGATTGAGACACGGAGATACATTTTAAATATTAGTAACACGTTTTTAGAATTAATTAAAATTAATGCGGCGGAAAGGTCGAATCTCCAGGCCTGCTAGGGTGAATTCGTTCGATCAATACGCCATGCTGCGGGCGTATATTTGTTTACACGCTTTCTTCGCTTACGTCATTAAGATTGCCACATTATTTGTCTTCTTCTTCGTTTCTTTGATAGGACAAATTCGTCAGTAGGTCCGTCTAATACACGGGTCGCGAGTCGCAATTTGTATACACGGCTTCTTTACTTACGTCGTTAAGATTCTGAATATTTTTTAAGGTATATTGTCGTCTTTAGAACTGGAAAGTTACTTTTTTTAGGAGAAAACACAGATATATCCCACAGGCCTCAAGCATATTCTGTCAGGTTATAAAAATACTGCTTTTTATTTTTCTATTTGGAATAAAATTTATGGGTTCATGGGTTGAGGTATGTTGGCGGCCGATGTATCTACTCACCTGCTACGTGGTGGACCAGATAGAGAGAGATTGGTTGAGGAAATTTTTTTAACCATCCAGCCAGAATTCTTCGACCCATCGCCTTGCACTGCAGTTCAAGGGATAAATTTATACGTCCGTCACTCCTGGACACCCTGACCTCCAGATTCCTTACCAACCCTTCTCTTACCTATCTCTCTCCCAGAACTTCCTCGTTCCTTTCCTTAAAAAAAAACCCTCCACACAGCACCCCCTAAGATGACATAGGCCCTGAAGGAAATTATTTTCCTCAAGCCTCTAGTGTGGAGCAGTTCAAACATGGTAGAAGCGAAACTTCACCAAAACAATCTCTACCAATAGGAGCCTTGAAAAGTGATGTCATTATCAAAAACGGCCAATGCGGCTAGAGCGACGCTTCGTAGGTAGTGTAGGTACTATTCCTTGGTAAGGTTTCATTCCATCTCATTCTCTCGCAGGCTACATCCTATAGATATATGTGTTTGTCTCTTTTTAGTGCCATTTCCTTGTCACCCGAGTTTCAAATCACAGCGTTGCTAAAGAATTTTCACTACAAAAATACCTACTTACCAAATAAATAAAAATTTACTAGAAAATTATTATTATTAATCTGAGATTTAACTAACGTACAATTATCAATCCTATAGTTACATATAATATCCCCTGATTTTTCACGAATCTTCGCTAGTAAATAAATTTTAAAAACAGTCGTTTAACGGAAATTGCCTAATAACACAGGTTTATGATTGTAAATCTCAAAGTGATTGCTTCCTTAGAAAAAATAAATGTTTGGAATTTTACGAGGATTTTTACCTTTCAGAACCGCCGTCTGACGCGATGTAATGATTTCCCGACATCCCCCGGATTGTATTATATGTTGGAAAGGGGTCGTTAAGCCCCCCTATTCAAGGTGAACTTTGATCGCGCGACTACCTTACCGGTAGTTTCTATAGAACCAACATAGCAGCTAGTATTTCAATTTCGGGCTATTAAAGTCGTATGGGTTAAACACCTTTCAGATTCAAGAGTTTCGTATAATTTAAGGATTGATTTTCAATTCTGAAACTTAATATAAACGCAAGTAGGTTTATAATAAAAAATAATTAATTAAAAAATACGTTATCTCCACACAGGAGGCCCTTAAGACAAAAATCGTTTTTAGATTTTTTTTTTACATAAGCTCCACACAGGATCTTTTAAGGATGCTGTTTGTAATAAATTCAATATTTCATTTTGGCAATAAATTTGGGAATATTGTAGACATGTTTGCAGATTCTGTATTAGTTATAAAACGAAGTCTTTATAATTACTTTAATGAAATGTATGATTATAATTTTTATTTTTTTATTTTTTTACTATTAATTTAATCATTATAATTGTGTACTACGTACCTGCATAACTATTATTATCTATCTTTGTAAAATCCCAACTAGGGCGTAAGTAAATAAATAAATGTCTTTTTAATGAAGCGAAGGATAGGAAGTTTTGAGAAGTAAAAAGATATGAGAGGAATCTGGAGGTCAGTTTGAGCAGGAGTGACGGACGTATGAATCCATCTCTCCAACTACAGTGCAAGGCGATTCCGGCTGGAAAGGTCAAAAGGCCTCCCTCAACCAGTCTCTCTCGTTCCGGCCCGCGACGCAGCAGGTGGGCAGACGCATCCGCCGCCAAGACCTGAACAAGCCTCATCCCATGAATCTGGGCACCCCTGCTAAGTAACCAAACGTAGCGAACCACTTGGGGTGACCTACGGCAGAGGTGTTGGTTATCCAATAAATGGTTCCCGGAACGGCAGAACCCATACCTGCCACCCAAATTGGGAGAAGATGCTGTGTTGAGGGTATTTTTAGGGAAAGGATGGAGAGGTTGTTCTGTGAAGGAAAAAAGGGTGCGAGGGGTGGGCGGGAATCTGGGGTCAATGTATCCAGGAGTGACGGATGTTTGAATCCATCCCTCCCGCTGTGGTGTAAGGCTATGGGTCTAGGTTAGGTCTCCCTCAACGAGCCTTTCCCAATTCCGCCCGCCCGCCACGCAGTAAGCGAGCAAATGCATTCGCAGCCAAGAGTTATATAAACCTCACCCCATGAACCCGGACACCCTTGATAAGTCATCAAACATAGCGAAAACTTGGGGTGACCTATGGCAGGGGTTTTTAATATCCAATAAATGGTTCTCGAGGCAGTGGTACCCATGCCCGCCTCACAAATTCAAAATAAAGTTATCGAAAATAATTCTGAATGACAAACGTGCTTGAAATTTTGTTTTTTTTTCATATTCCACACACGAGTCCCATCTAAGCCCAATCGTCTGGAGCCAGTGACACTAGGGAACAATGTGAGGAAGAATCTGGACATTCAGATCTGGTCGCAAAATACGGCTAAAGTCATTTGAGCAATTTTTTTTAAAGAAAGACAAACATTCCCAGGTTAAGAATAACCGGACATTGAAAATCTCCTACTACCACCACAGTAAGCCGAAAGTTATGCTTGAATCGTGATGGAGGACTTCGAACACGGAACGCCTGGGTGGGACCCAAACGCGATGCCCACTCAACCACTGACCGGGCAATGTTTCGATTCTAAATGGAGGCCTTTCACCATTGCGATAATGAGAGTAGCTCTAATACGTGCCGCAAATATGCTTTTTATATTGTATGAAATGAATATTTATAACCACCTTGGTCGAGGGGTAAAATTCTCGACTAGCTTGGTAAAACATTAAAAAAATCAGAGTGTGTAATTCATACGCGGTAGAGTGAAACTAGAAAGTCGCTGGATGTCGCTTTCTTTTCTTTTGCCTGTTGATTTTAAAATGGTTTGAAGATTGGATATTGATTTACAAAAATAATATTTTTTATTTTTTTTAGATTTCGTAGGATTTGAACCACCGTTCTCTGGATTTCTCTGGCCGCTGAGATTTGCGATGCGCTATACCGCTGTGCCACCGGACGCTCGTGCGTAGTTGTGAATTTCCCGCATTATATTAGAACCGAGGACCCATCAAATAATACACTTTGATGACGCATTACCGTTTTATCCAAATTTCAAATCACTAACGGGACTAAAGAAGTTTAACTTCAAGAAATATATAAAAATAATCCTTGGGGTGCCCGTACGAACACCAACAAAACATAATTTTGAAAATACCTATATGAGTTTTTCATTGCTTAAAAATAAATTAAATAAAATACTCTACAAAAATTTTATGGAAATACACCTACATCAATCACAAGGACAAAAACTTCGAATCTATTCACTCCCAAAAGTTTGGTTGTAAATAATAAAATGAATAAATCATAAAAATTATGAATTATCCCATATTGGACGCTCACGCCAGTGACATCAACTGTAAATTGCCGGTTTCCTCTGAGTGTACCTTGGGTAAGAACAGTAAGGACTTGCAAATAATGAAACAAAGAATTTACGAATGTCGTCGGACAACTGACTGATTGGGCCAGTTTTTTTCCCTTTTTGTTGGGCTAAAAACATACAGTGTCTTCATGTGTTAATAGGGTTAGTTAGTCTTATCTCTGAAAGGAATATATGGGAGCCTGGATAAAACAAATACATGCTGCTTCATATGATTAAGACTGCCGAAAATAAATTATAAAGTCCTACAGTTTGTTGTGCGAGCAATTTAACCTTGCAAAGGCAAAACAAAACACGTGTACGGTGATCAGAATCTTATCAATATGAGTCATTGAAAAAAGTGTGACTGAACGTTCATCTGCTGTACGATACACAACCTACAGACGACAAACATAATGGTGAGAAAATCATGATGTAACAAACACAACTACCAACAACAGTTCGCCTCGGAACAGAAATCCCTATTGAGGACGACTGTGAATTTACTACTGTGCTATAGATGTATTTTAAAAGTTTAAAAAATAATAGGGATTGACTGTCTAAGCACTCTAAGCTCTAAGCAGTCTAAGCCATATCAAATATCCAAATAACCGCTTCCTTGATTTGTGCATGTTACAATCCAATTACCGAATTTTCATAATACCATGTAATACCACTTAAATAAGAAAAGCGTTTGTGTTTTAATTCTTTTTAATACACAATGGTTGTTTTTCGCTCTGGTGCCTACACCAATAAATCGGAAGTTTTTCCGACACGTGAGCAGGCCACATATACGAGTAGCTTTCCGTGTGAGAAGCATGGATTTTACAAATGTACTCCCTGCTATCCCCTATTGCTATACATCTCCTTTGCAATCCCTCCATCAGCCCCTCCGCTTAACTATATGAAATACATGCATTTTTCAAACAACTCCTGCGCCACCATTTATTTTTTTAACATAAATTTCATAACGCCAGAGCTCACGATTGTATATAGAAACCTTCGCGACATGCCCACAACAAATCATCAAAGTTTCAACGCAATCGGATGAACGGGATAGGAAATAATTTTATAACGCCAGAGCTCACCATTATACGAAGAAATCTTGGCGGGCGTGTGCACAACAAATCACCAAAGTTTCATCGCAATCACGTGAATCAATCGCAATAGGAATGCATACGTGACAAAAAGAAACATAATTTTTTTCCATATATATATACGAGTATATAAAGATTTCCATATTTTTCGACTTTCATGCAATATTATGACGGAAAACCGTCATAATACGATAATAATTTAGTTGGTAAAGTTGTACCAATTAATAAAGATACACATAGCCCTTGAGGTGATTTTTTCACAAAAACGGCGCTATATAAATCATCCAAATATTATTATTATTATTATAGATGGCGCTGATAGCTTTGTGATTTGTACCAAAAGGCACAGCCTTTTTCGATACTGACAAGAACGAGTCGTCCCTTGAATGAGCATAGCACACATATACATTTTTTGTGTCGAATGAAAACAACATCTTTTTCGGCATGACTTGTGCTCGTTTGCATATTTAGTTCCTTTCTTTAACCTTTACTGCTGATGTGGGAGCCGCTTCGTCCTAACAATAATAATAATATCGAAATACTCCCCTCCCCCGCGCGTGACGCATACGCCTCTTCAGTAGCTTTGAATTTAGTGACGCCAGAGCCGTAAGTTTTAAATTTTTAATGTTAAATTTCTGTAAGAAAATTCATTTAATTTTTTTGCGGGCATCTCTGACCCATCGTCAGTACTTACGTGAATTTTTTAAAGTTGTTTTTACTTTATAAAAATAAACATATGCAATTTTACTAAAGTTTTATATATCTATATAATAGTGTACTCGAGACACTATTGAAATATTATAATAAAAGTGAGTTCATTGTTTTTATTTAGTTTAATAGATAATACGGACTGATTTCTGATCTCAAGTGATTTTTGCAAAAAAATAATTTCATAATATCCAAAATGTCAAATTTAAGTTACAACAATAAAAAAACAATTTTATTTTATTTAGGTACGAGCATGTTTAAATTGTCCAATAAATAATAATTTTGACCTCAAAATTTTCATGGATCTCTAATATATAAACATTTAAAGTAACAGGCCGTGTGGCTTTTTTAAGTAGTTTTTTACTACGTAAAAATGAACATAAACAACTTTACTAAAGTTTTATATACATAGTTTATTCAAGACACTATTAAAATGTTATAATACAAGTGAGTTCTTTGTTTTTATTTAGTTTAATAGATAATACAGACTGATATCTGATCTCAAGTGATTTTTGCCAAAAATGATTACATAATATACAAATTGTCAAAGTTACCAAACAATAAAAAAAAGTATTTTATTTTCTTTAAATATATATAAATTGTCCAATAAATAATAATTTGGATCTCAAACTTTTCACGGATCTCTAATATATAAACATTTAAAATAACAGGCCGCCCAGGCCCCCACGTCAGAATGTTAAAGGTTAAATAAAGCGGTCGGTAGGGTGGTAATTGACTTCGCACGTATTTTTTTATCATTTATATTTTTTATTCGAGAAAGATAGGAAGGGCAGTGCTTATGTGCCTATATGGAACACACACCCCTGATCTAGTCTCTTCTCATGGTTCTCGGCAATACGGAACACAGCACCCTGCATCTCCATACAGCCACTGCCGTTGACAATAACTACAATGACCAACCAAACCCACAACAGGAGAAAACTCTGCGCACGATTTACGTCCTGTCGGAAACACTGCTCCATTACACACGTACACATAGATCATACATTAAACCAGTGTTTCTCAACCTTATTTGCGCCACGCCTCACTACTACGCTTCTGAACTTAACTGAAAAACGCCGATTGTGAATATTTAAGTTTTATTATGTGAATATTGAATAAATCGTCGAGAGCATAGATGTTAGAGAGGCGTTCTTGAATTTTTTTTCTTATTTGTTTGTTTTTTTCCAGTCGGCCTGATTTTAAAATATTTATTTTAATTGTTTATGTTCATCAAATGCTTGTTGACGCGTTTCGTTCCCGTATGAGGTCTTTTTAGTCCTGCAGAGATTATTTTGATAATTTCAAGTGGGTCTTTTGTCATTACATTTCAGAGGTGTCCCTTGTATTGTACACGGAATTAACAGACAAGTTATATAATTTTTTTTATTTTCATGGTTAGGTTCTTAATTTATTTTATTTAGATATTGCACGGTCTTCAAGATTTCGACTTACACCATGAACATTGCAAGCAATTCTGGACTTTCAACTACATCATTTAATATTTTATGTGGAAGTGCCAATCAGCGAAAGTCTTTTTGTCTGATAATTCAAGCAAATGCATATCATTTAAAGAGATAAATATGTCTTGACGAACTTACCGACATGCATACGATAAATAAAAGGAAAAAAAAAACTGAGAGAAGATATTTTCAAAACCGATGATCTGATTCGAATATTCAAGAATAAGAAAGAAGAAATAAGTAGTGATAGGAAACCCAAAAAGAACCATACAGCAAGAATAGGCAAGGGAAAGTATGAAGAATCAAGAATATCAATAATATGCAAGAAGAGACGAGAAAGGCCACGATAAAAAAGGTCGAGAGGAACCAAAAAGTTTGCAAGAGATGCAAGCTGAGATTAAAAGAGCCAAGAAGAAGCAATATGAAGCCAGAAGAACCAAGAAGAACAAAAATGGTTAGTGGAAGCAAGATAATGCAAGAAGTGGAAAGAAAATAAAAAATTCAAGATAAAACCAATAAGACCCACGACAAAAAAAAATAATAATAACCGAGAAGAGACTGGTAGAGGCGCAAAATTAAACAAGGGAGTAGTTGGAAGCAGAAGAAGTGGGAAGCATAAAGAAGTGGGAAGCGAGAAACCAACGTTCAATCATCTCCTTTATTCTTGTACCTACGTACTTTTCGATTACACTCCGCAAGAAGACGCGAAAAAACAGGCAGGGCAAACCAATAGCAATTAGAGCCAAATCAAGCCAAGGAGAGACAAGAATACACAAGAATAGTCGGTTAGAAGATTCAAGAAGAGCGAAGAGGAGCTAAGAAGGGGGGAGAAGATGCAAGAAAAGGAAAGATGATGCAAGATGAGACAAGAAGAAATGATTGGGTCCAAGAGGATCCAAGAAGAGGCAAGAAGAGCCAAGAAGAGGTAAATAGAGACGAGAAGAAGCAATAAAAGCCAAGAAAAGTCGAGAAAAGACAAGAGGATTCAAGAAGAGAAGATAAAATTAAAGAAGAGGTAAGAAGAGACAAGCCAAGCCAAAAAGGGCTAGAAGATGCAAGAGGAAGTAAGAAGAGCCAAGAAGAGACTACAAAATCCCAAAAGAGACAGGAAGAAGCAAGAAAAGACAAGAAAAGCCACGAAGAGCCAACAAGAGACGGAAGATTCAAGAAGTGGCACGAAGAGACAAGACAAACCAAGCAGAGGCGAGAAGAACCCAGAAGATCCGTAAAGATACAAGAAGAGTCAAAATAAGACGATAAGATCCCAGAAGAGACGAGAAAAAGCAAGAAGAGACAAGAAAAGCCGAGAAGAGGCAAGAAGAAGAAAGGCATAAAGAAAAGGAAAGGAAAAAGAGGAAAAAAATCATAACGCTCAAAAAGAGTAAAGGAGAACAAGATACAAGGAAAGTCAAGAACAGATGAAAAGATCCAAGAAAAGACAAGAATAGTCAAGAACAGCCAGAAATAGTCAGGAATATCCAAGAAGAGCCGAGAAGAAGCAAGAAAAAGGAAAGCATAAAGAAAGGAAAAAATACAGCTCAATCCATTCCTTTGTTCCTGCCCATCCTAAATTCCGATATTGGCTTATTAGGTTGCCATGTATACCGGTCGATTAAACTCCAATCTCCTTCCTATCTTCAGAGCACGTGTTCCTAGTCCTAACAAATCAGTGCCCCCTGGTGTACCGGTCTCACCGGGACAGGAGTGCTCCTGGCTGGGGTAGTACAATCGTATCGTATTGTATCGTATTTAAAAACGACTAAAACTGTAAGAGACTTGAACAAGTTCTGACAATTTACACCTCTTCCTCACGAGTCGGTCGGTCGCGTGCTTTAGAATGCGGAAAACGCGCTTTTGACTCGTACACGGGTTACTACTGCGGTATACAAATTATTTCAAAAGAATCGATGTTTTTTTTTCTTAATTTCGTGTGATCGTTTTGACGGGTCTTTAAAAATTCAAATTTTGAAAATTCATCATCATCATCACTCTTGGCCCAACAACCCCTGGTGGCAGGGGCGTGCACTCCATGTAGGCACATAAGCACTGCCTACCTTGCTGTATTTGTAAAACATAAGTATGTAAATAATATTATAATTTATTAAATTATTGCTAAAAATAAATTGACACTTTCAAAAATAAGCGCGAATAACTTGAGCAGCCCCTCATCAAACGGCATACTACAAACGTAGCATAAACTGTAACTAGAAACTGCAAGCGAGCCCTCCGACTGCCTCACTAAAATGCGGCCTTAGGGCTCTACAACCGGGATCGAAAAGAAGAAGATGGAGAGATACGAAATTACGAATGGTAGAGGAGAGCGCTAACATTTACAGCGACAAAATAGATGCGAAAATTGCGAAAATGTTTAATAAAACACGACTCGTTTAAAATAGATCGAAAATCTCGCGGGCATTATCTTAAACAGCATTTAAAGAAACACTGTGAATTTTTTCATAAATATAACTTATAAAATAACTGAAACAAACGTGTTTATAATAATTTTTGGAGCATACTTTGCGATTTTTTTCTATCGATGGAATTTTATATAATTTGCATTTCGGCGCGGGCATATTATCTTCAAGTATAACATATATTTTTTTAAGAGCTTTAAAACTTACCGTGTTTAAGAGAAATATATAATAAATCGGTAGAAATCCGGGTTGCGGGCCTTTAAGCAGGCATTATTTCTGCTTGGAACTAACAAGATAATCATTTATATCAATGTTTACGAAATGCACATAGCATCAAGGGCGGATCCAGGAATTTTTTCTGGGGGGGGCACAAGGGGCGGACGGGTAAAAAATCAACAATTACTGTTATTTCAAGTATGTATAGGGAGGTTTATGAAAGTGTCAAAACAATAGAAAAATTAAATGTTTAAAAAATACAGTTTTTGCTTCTAAGTATGTACTGTGATAGAATCTCCACAGTACACAAAAATACCGTCTGGGGGGGCACGTGCCCCCGTTCCACCCCCCCCCCCCCCCCCACTTAACTTAAAATCTTTGAGCAGACCATTTCAGATTGATTTTTAATTGATGACATGTGTAAAATATTTAGGTCTTCACAAAGGAATAAGATGGTTGACTGGTTTTTTGAATGAAGCACTTTTGATAACTTAAATTCTTCGTTTTTTTATTTTATGATTTGATATTTATAAATTGACGACAATAACTTTTTCCCCACCCAAGGGTTCAATGGTATTTAAGATTTTTCAGTGCAAGTTTTAGTTAAGAAGTGAGGTTTTTTAACTAGCGTAAGGCTTTTTATAAATGTACTTCCTTGTCTGTGGGGGGGAGAAGACAAAAATTATTCAATTATATAGACATCTGCTGGACAAATGACTTGTTGATAGTAATATTCGAACCTTGGGTACAAATTAAAACCACATGGATATTCTTAATCGCTCAATGAATATGTCCATACTGATAAAATTATGCAATTTACGTAAATTTTGGCGAGATGCTATTATTTACTTGGGTTCTTGGGGTGGATTTGTCCAGGTCTTGCGTCCTGAGGTCTTGAGGCCGATGCGTCCACCCACCTGCAGGATTGAGAGAGACTGGCTGAGGGAGGTCTTTTATCTTCACTATCCGGAATCTCCCTCACAATCACACTGACCCCCAGATTCCTACCCACCCCTCTTACCTACTTCCTTTCCAGAACTTCCTCTCCTTCCTTTTCTTTAAAAAAACCTCCACACAGCATCTCGTAAGATGACATAGGTCCTAAGGGAAATTATTTTCCTCAGTGCCTCCTGTATGGAGCTAATGTAAAAAAAAAAATACTTTCGAAAACGTCAAGTTTGCATGTGACTACTAGCAATCACCAAACATGGTGAATCACTTGGGATGACCTACGCCAATGGTATTAGCTCTCCAATTAATGGGCGGCGGTACCTATACCCGCCTCCCAAATTGAGTTAGTAAATTAAGAACTTACATCCTGTATGTAGCACGCGGTACAGGAGAGATTGTTTATTGCGGAGGTAAGCAGCTTATCCGAAACCAATTAATCAATATTAATAGTTAGTTGAAAGTCATATATTAATCTTAACTGTTATTGCTAACTATGTAACTAATTGGATTCTGAGAAAATCGATAATTATTTGAATTTATCTCAAGGCCATAAATAACTACCGCTTTGAAGTTGGAGACGGTTATTATTTAAGGATTCGACGAGTTTTGATTAAGGCTGTAAATCCAGTTAATTGGTTATTAGGCATATGAAATACGTAATATTTTTGCACTCTCAAGCGTTAGATGCTCTCAGTATCGCCCTGGTGGCGGATCTCCATTCAGGAGTGAAACGTTGCGTAAATGGAACTAGCCTTGCTGTCAGAATCATCTGATTTGAATACGGTAGAATGCATTGTCATCGACAACGAGTCTAGGTGCCTAGTTTTAGCGCGATTGGATGACGGGAAATGGGTTAATTTCCACCTCCAATATTTGCATTAATTTATTCAAAAAACAAAATCGAAATTTTAAAGATGCATTTAAAAATACCCGTATGATTTATTAGAAACGTGTAATGGCTTGTTCGCATTGAACAAGTAGTAAGTCAAGTAGCGAGTATACTTGCTACTTGACTCGCCGAAAATCGTTCGCATTACTTTTGAGGGAGCGGGCCGGATCGGCAGAGATGGGGCGTGAAATAAAAGGCGTCAGTCGGTGTAGTGAGTTAGTCATTTATTGGGCTACGTAGCGAGGGTCGGTGAAGCGGTAACATGATGTATGCAGGGTGCCGTATATGAGATGCTGCAGGCGCACAGAGGAGATGGTGTGGTGAAGGTCAGCGAGTTGCTCAACACCTTGGCGGTGGAGATGACCTATCTTCCAGGCCGTTGCTCGACGCTTTGAGTCGCGGAGATGAACGGTGAGTGGCTCGGTGAGCTGAGCCACCAGCAGGTAGTCCTAGCGAGGCGGAGCGTGTTTCCATGGCAGCGAAGCACGGTGCGCTTCGGGGTGCCATGAAATGGTGAGCTGATCCCTTGGCTGAAGGTGGCGTCGAACCTTGTTAGTCGCGGGATGTATCTGTCCTGCGGAGCTGAAGGCACGATGGGCCTTATAGCTGAGACGTGGTGATGGACCTCGCGGAAGCTGCCCTGGATGCGTAGAGATGCCATGCAGGAGCACTTATGCGGAGATCTGTTACATGTTGATTTGTTGACCAACTAATGGTCTGGGACTGACTGAGCGAGTGCCGAGTTGAGTCGCTTTATATACCAGCGCGACCGGTGGAGTAATGTTCCATTCGCCAGCAATGTGTACACTAGAAGGTACTCGAACATACCCGGTGCTGAATATTCAGGCGGCTTATAAACTCTAGACCTTTCCAGGCGGTGGCGAAATTATTATTTATCGGCGGCAGGCGGCCGAAGTTCATCGTAGCGACGGCATAGATAGGTAGGTACATAGGTGAGTAGCTTGCCAGCGCCGCGTGAATATTAGATTAGAAAATGATGTGTCGCCACACTTTCAAGTAGAGTACATATTAGTGACCACCGGCCGCCCATTGTAAGATGATGGCAGATGACGGGCTACTACACAACAAAGTGAATACTTTAATTAAGCATATTGTAATGCTTGGAAGAAGTGAAATTTTAGAAGAGGTGGAAGAATAAATTAGTGAGATGAAAATAAATAAACTATTGACACGAAAAGAGAATAATAGCAGCATAAATAAATAATTTTAGAGTAACTTCGCTCCAATTCAACGACATTTGAACTCTCATTTGAATGAACTCTGCTAAAATGGCGGGTTTGTACATGTCAGTGCGCAGAGACGCGTGGTCTGGGTCCTCCTTACTCGCCCGAAAAAATAGAACGAAATGGATTGAATCTACTAAAGAGCTGACTAACCGACTCTACTAAAATTGTAGTGTTCGGACGCGTCTAGTTACTAATATGCTCTCTACTCAACTAAAATACTTGGGTGTGGGAATGGCTCTTAAGGCGATCCAATTGTCCAGGAAAAAATCTAAATCGGAATTCACGCCCATTTATGGGAGGAGTTTAAAAATACTTGAGAAAAAGCTTTTGGAAAGGTTGGAAAAGGTATTTGAGAATTTTTTTTACTGGTTGATTTCGTAAAGGCATGTAAAAAACATTAACTCCTTTTTTATGCATTGTAATAAAACAGAATTTCAAAATTGATTTCACGAAACAAAGCGACGCGGAGCCTAGCGTCCGTTTCCCGCTCCGTTCGGGGGCGAACTGATAAAAAAACGGCCGTGACTAGTTATGTAGCCCTTCGGTGGACGGCATAGAGTTCACTTTGAAAATACAAATTCGTCGACTGCCGGGCGTACTGTAAAATAACAACGCGAAAATGCATATTTTATTTTATTTTGTGAACTTCGGGCGTAAATATCCTTTTTTTTCCGTTATTATAAAAGAAACTGAATTTGTTACATTAAACAATAAAACCGTATCCGAAAAGGGGTTTATAAATAGGAGAGTTTGGACTAAAGTGTTTTTTACAGACTTTATATTTTATTTTTTTATAAGCTTATTAAAAGATTTAAAAAACTGACCGATATTTTTTGTTAAATGAAACACGTTGTTTTATTCAGGAGACAGCGAGAACTGATATTTATTATGCTTAGAAACATAGACATAGATGGCATTAGTGGTAGGTACTTTGATAACTAAATAACACCCCCACTTATCAAAATAACGTACATAATACCATATTACAACAAAGGTATATAATATAACCATGTTAATTCTTTGCATCCTGCATACCCAACAATTGCATAAAATAATAATGCTTGGTACTAGCCAAACCTTTTGTAAATAGATCTGCTGGCATTTCAGCTGTTTCCAAGTATTTCAGTTCTACAATTTTATCATTAATACATTCTTTACAAAAGTGGTGTCGTATGTCAATATGCTTAGTTCTTTTATTATAGCTATTATTTGAAGACAACTTAAGTGCACCCTGATTATCATTAAATAAGGATATGGTGTATGACTCATTGTTTATTTCTTTTAACAAATTACTTAAATAAATAGCTTCCCTACAAGCTTCGGCTACACCAATGTATTCAGCTTCAGTGCTCAAAAGAGCAACTGTTTTTTGTTTCTTAGCCTCCCAAGAAATAACACATCCAGCTAAAATACAACACAAACCTGTATAGGACTTGCGATCTATGATGTTATTTCCCCAATCTGAATCAACAAATCCCTCTAATTTTGAATTACCACATCGACTATATTTTAATCCAAAATGCTTTGTTTTCTTGAGATATCTTAAAATACGTTTAGCGTATAACCAAGTTTCCTGGTTATAGCAATTATTAAATTGACTCAGAAAACTTATTGTAAAGGCTATATCAGGTCTGGTTAATACTGCTAAATACATAAGTCCACCAATAAGCTGTTGATAAGGAATTTGACTGTCAGGATTTTTATTTTCTTTGTTAATATTCAATTTAGCCTCTAAAGGTGTATCTGCTACTTTACAATCTGCCATGTTTAATCTATTTAGCAATTGATCAACATAATTCTCCTGGCTTAGAGTAACTGTACCATTAACTTTATCAATATTAACACTCATCCCTAAACAGTTTTTGACCTGACCCAAATCTTTTAACTTAAATTGTGAAGCCAATTCCTTTTTCAAATTATTACATTTTACACTATCATTAGAAAATATAAAAAAAATTATCCACATACAAAGTAACTATTGTCTTTTTATCATTCTTATTTTTTGTGTATAAACATGGTTCTAACGTACTACGTTTATAACCAATACCAACAAGACATTCATCAACCTTTTTGTACCAGGCCCTTGAGGATTGCTTAAGACCATAAATAGCTCGATTCAATTTAAGTACTTTATTATTGTCTTTTTGAGAATCTAATAAAAATTCTGGTAATTCCATATAAATTGTTTCCTCAAGGTCCCCGTTCAAGAATGCAGTAGTAACATCTAATTCAAGTTTTACAGATAATGCGAATAACAATCTCAAAGTTGAGTGCCTAACAACCGGCGAGAAAGTGTCTGAATAGTCCACATTTTTCTTCTGCATATAGCCCTTGGCTACTAAACGTGCACGGTATCGAACATTAGTACTATTATCAATTTTTTTTCGTAACACCCATTTGCATTTCACTATAGTTTTACCATCTTTTGGCATATCAACGAACTCCCATGCATTATTTTCTTAAAAACACTGAAGTTCATCTTTTACTGCACTTAACCACTGCTTTTTTTATTTCCCTGTAATGCTTCTTCTAAAGACAGTCCATTAGCATCATCAAACACACCCTCAGGAATGCACATATTCGTCATCCCATACCGCTCTGGCTTCCTAATGATTCTGCTGGATCTAACACGCTGCTCAGGTGAATCATCAACATCTTCAAAATCACTAGTGTAAGTATCAGAGAGTAAGTATCAGGAGTGTAAGTATCATCTGATGCATCTTCGACTTATGTATCCTCATCTAAGGTTATATCTTCTGAACGTGACGTATCTTTGCAACTAGTGTCCCCCACTGGACATGAGTTTTCTCCACTCTCAGTGATAGGTATATTAACCTCTGGGTTGTTTTCATCTTCCATGATGATGACATCTCTACTAGTTGTGATATATTTAGTTCTAGGGTTGTATATTCGGTAACCTTTGATGTCATCTGAATAGCCCACAAGTATGTGCTGTTCAGACTTTTTGTCCCATTTCTGACGCTTCTCTTTAGCAACATGAGCCATAACCTTGCTACCAAATATTCTTAAATGACTTATGTCTGGTTTACATCCAGTCCAGATCTCATATGGAGTTTTTTCATTTAAACTGGGAAGTACAGTACGATTTTGTAAATAAACTGCTGTATTTGACACCTCAGCCCAGAATTCTTTACCCAAATGCGCATCAAACAATAAGCATCTAGCCTTCTCGACCATCGTTCGATTATTACGTTCTGAGAAGCCATTCTGCTCTGGGGTATATGGGTTACTTTTTTGGTGCGTGATACCTTCCTTCTTGAGATATGAATCAAACACTTTGTTGCAGTATTCACCACCATTATCGCTTCTCAATATCTTTATTTTCTTATTTGTTTGTTTTTCAACTTTTGCTTTAAATTCTGCAAAACATCCAAGTGCTTCACTTTTGTGTTTGATAAAATATACAAATGTCATACGACTATAGTCATCAACGAAGAGTATGAAGAATCTTGAACCTGAAAGCGATCCTTTCTCCGTAGGTCCGCAAACGTCAGTATGAACTAAATGAAGTAATTCTTTGCTTCTTGTACCAGTTTTTGAGAATGGAAGACGACACTGCTTAATGCCCCAACTGACTCCGTGTCATTTCCTGCCATATCAAGCAATTTTGTTTTTATTACATCTGCAGTAATTATTATTCCACTATGCTCGATTGCTAATATCATGGGGTAGAATTTTTTGGTAGACCAGCAAGCATTAAACAGCCTATCCATTCATTGTTTACATTAAATCCGGTTCCGGATAATTTCTGGCCAGTTTCAATAATTTGCGTGACGTAACTCTGCATCGAGTCACAAGTTTCAAGACGAATCGATATCAAACTCCTTAATAAGGAAATGCGTCTTGAAAAACCATTATCATCGAACATTTGCTTTAGCCTTTTCCACAAGTCTGCAGTAGATGTAGCTTGCTTGATGTGTACATACAGTGACGGATCTATAGTGAGGACTATCTTCGCTTTTGTTTTTACATCATCTCCAACTGCAATAGTTTCTTCGGCCTTGATACACTTCTCCATGCCTTCCAATATAAGTAGGTTTTCAACGGCATACGCCCATACATCGTAGTTTTGTCGTCCAACCAACTTGGGTATACCTGTGAGATATGATGTCACTGCCATTTTCGTTAAAAATGTCCCGACACTAATTACGAGTTTGCATTCGCAATAACTCCTTGCTCTTTTCTCAATACGAACAAATACATCCGCGACAATTAGAAACGAATTTTTAACACAAATACCATTTAAATTATCATGACTGATTATTTAAAAAACGCTTGGGAATCTTCTGAGCCCATAACCTGTTAAATGAAACACGTTGTTTTATTCGGGAGACAGCGAGAACTGATATTTATTAAGCTTAGAAACATAGACATAGATGGCATTAGTAGTAGGTACTTTGATAACTAAATAACATTTTTAAGGGCCAAGATATGTTCTACACGCAGTATTTAATAAAAGCTTCTATAATACTTCTAAGTGAACCAATTTTCAAAACAAAAACATAAGATTTTGTATTATTTTGCATTATTTAGTATGGCTTCGGAGAGCATGCAGTCATAGGGATATGCTGAAACCAGTCAGCATGTATCTAAAGTCGAAAGTGATATTAAGAAAGTTACAATGTTTCATTTGTGCTCAGGCTCGAGTCTATATTTTAGATGACTTTTATTATTGATGAATGACGTCAGTTCTTTGTTGGAATGTGATGCGGTGCTGGTTTCTAACAATATGGAAGATCTACAGTCTCTCGTGTTTAGGATCAACCAAGTATGTATGGAAAATGAGTTAATGTTTAAAGTAAGTAAGTCGAAAGTGATAGTGTTTGAAAGAGAGAGTACGAAATATAGTTGTGAACGATGAATACTCGAAGCAGGTGGATGAGTTTGTGCTGGGTAGTATGTTTCTGAGATGGGAAGGCTGATAGAGATTGAAAGAAGGGTAAATGCAGGTAACTCTATTAATGGAGGACTCAATGCCATTGGCGCTAATAAAATACTGTCAAAAGAAGCAAAGCTAGCAGTCAACAATGGAGTGCTAGTACCTAACCTGATGTATGGAACATGGGCATGAAATGGCAGAGGAAGGATGAAGGTAGGCTGAATGCTGTGTGTGGGGCATATGTGTGGTAAAACCATGCATGATCGTGTGAGATCCCCAAAAATTGCAAGTCTGATGTAAGTTATAATAAATCTTCTCTTACCCCCCCCCCCCCCCCCCCCCCCCCTAATAATTAAATAAAAGTTTTAAGAATATAATCCTTCTAAACTAACTCTGTACGTAGAGTTCGTCGCCTCCATGGTCGTATTCGTAGCCTTGTAGTTCCGTCGCTCACGCTTCTCTTTTTTTTTTTTTTTTTATTATTTATTGAAACATTTATTATAATTACAATTTTACAACAAAATATTTTTTTTTTACAGGTTTTTTTTTTACTACTCTTCCATTAAAAGCATTTGCTTGTGTATGGAAGGGGAGTGTACATAAATGCTATTAGTTATTAGTTAGGTATAAGTTAGTACTTAAATAATGAATTGTACATAAAATATATGTGAGCTGTAGTATTTATTTGATAATGGTGTGTTTTTTTTTTTTTTAAAGAAAGAATGTTATGGAGAACTAAGATATTTGTAAGATTAGTTGACAGTAGTTTTTTTTTAAGAATATTTTTAAAATGTCTCTTGACAGAGAGCAGTATTCGGGTTTTATCATTGATGCTTCTGATTTCTTCTGGTAGACGATTGAAAAAAGTTCTTCCCTGATAAGTATAATGATGCTGTGCAAAAGACGTATTTAGTTTTGGGCATAGAAAAACATGTTTAAGTCGAGTTCTGTTTTCATTTAAAAATGGATATTTATCTTTTTCTTTTATTATTTGAATTACTGAATTTTTAATATATAAATCTTTAAATGTGGGAACTTGAAATTCTTCAAACAGGCGTTCAGTTGGGTAGTCTAAGGATTTTTTTAATATAATTTTAATAATTGTTCTTTGCACAATTTCTATTGGAAGAAGGTTACATTTATACGCGGATCCCCAACTAATAATAGCGTATTGTAGAGTGGATTGAACTAAGGCATAGTAGATTAAATATAGATTTTTTACCGACAGAAAATTTCTAATTCTTAAAAATATATATATTAATTTTCTGATTTTGTTTACTACTTGACATATTTGTTCCTTCCATTTCAGATTTTTATCGATAATTACGCCGAGATATTTAATTTTATTTGTTGTTTTTAATATTGTACAGTTTGATTTGCAATAATGTTGGCTGTGAATTTTAGTGTTATCGTGTATGACAATGTTAAAATTTTTGGGAGCGTCGTTTGGATGGATTGCAAATGGAATTACAAATGTCTTTTCACTATTTAATGATAGTAAATTAGTGTCGAAAAAATTCTTAAGCGTATTGATGTCTTCTGTGGCCTGTAATTCTACATTTTCCCAAGTATTTTCACTTATTATTAAAACTGTATCATCGGCGTATGATGTTATTTAACCATGTAGATGTTGAAAAAAAATATCGTTTACATATATGGTAAAAAGGATTGGTCCAAGCACTGTACCTTGGGGGATTCCAAAGCTTGAAATCTCTTGATCACTATTAATACAATTGATTTTTACCACTTGAGGGCGGTTTTTTAAGTAGTTGGTGATCCATTTAATCGCGTTGCCTTTTATGCCAATATCATTTAATTTTTTTAATAGTATCTCATGGGATATGCTATCGAAAGCCTTTCTGAGGTCAATAAATATGCCCGCACATTTTTTACCTTTATCTAATGATTCGTAAATGTATGAAGTTACGTTAGCAATTGCATCTTGTGTGCTGAGTGATTTAATAAAACCAAACTGGTTTTTGTTTAGTATTTTATTACTATCTAGGAAATTTACCAATTGTTTTTTTACTATTTTTTCAAAGATCTTTCCTATGTTAGAAATTAGACAAATTGGGCGATAATTCGTTACTTGGTGTGGATCACCAGATTTGTAAATAGGTGAGATTATTGTGTTTTTGTAGTTCATTGGAAATATTCCTTTCGTTAAACTCAAGTTTATTAAATGAGTGATGGGTTTTATTAAGTAAGATTTCATAGATTTTAACATGTGTGTCGTAATAGAATCAAAACCGGGAGACGAACCTCCTTTCATATTTTCTATTATTTTTAAGATTTCACATTCTGTTGTTATTTCAAATGTTGAAAGTATATTACGTTTCTGTAAATTTTTATGTTTATGTTTTTCCGGGTTAGAAGGTTTATGAATATTTTTTGCAAGATTTTTTCCAACATTTGCAAAGAAGGAATTAAATATGTTTGCACATTGTTTAGGCTGTAAATTGGCATCTATAATTTTTTTATCATGTTCGATGTACTTAATATTTTGAGTTTTTTTTGTATTGTCTATGGCCATATTCACAGTTTTCCACATTTGTTTATGATTATTTTCTGAAGATAATATTTTATTTTTAAAAAACTCTTCCTTACTTTTTTTAATATAAGAAGTTAATTTATTTTTATATTTTTTATAAAAATTATATGCTTTTTCATCATGGGGATTTTTTAAAGTTGTTTTATAAAGTTTTTCTTTGTTTCTGATAGATATTATAAGTCCTTTGGTAATCCAAGGTTTTAAACATCTTAATTTTGATTTTATGTGTATTATTATTTCAGTTGTCGAATTTTTAATGTGTTGTGACGGGATTTTTTCAAAGTTAGTCGAACATATTTCAGTATCATCACTCTTTAAAACATTGTTCCAATCTTCCTTTTTCAGTTTTTCGGAGAGAATAGTCATGTCTATTGTTGATTTTTTGGGTATTAAATTATGTTTTTTATGTTTAATATTATTATTATACAGAAGTAAGCATGAATGATGATCAGTTATGTTAGTTTTCCAAACAATTGATTTTAGTTTGTGAAGATCTTTAATGTTTACGTTTGTCCAAATGTGATCTAAACAAGATGGAGTATGTTCTTTTATTTCTCTAGTATTTTTATTTATGCAAGATATGAAATTTTGTTCAGTCATACAATTGATGTATTCAGTTTTGTTATTATTTTCTATTTTTTCATTAATGTTCACATTAAAATCACCCACCACGAAGCAGAGTTTATTTTTTAATTTTAATAATATGTATTTGAGGTCATTAATAAACGTAATAATACTCGAGCCATGCGTTCTATAGATAGCAATTAAATGATATATTGATTTGCCGAGTTTGAAATGTACTTCGATGCAGTTTACCAAATGTATTGGGTGTTCTATAATGTTAACAATACTAAATTTATTATTTGCAAATATTATTATTCCCGAATTTTTGTTGATATTTACTTTGGTAGAAATATAATTGTACTCAGGTAAGTGATAAGACGGTGATGGATACGCGCCATAAATATATTTGGGCATTAATTTCTTTAAATTGATAATTTATGCTATAAGACCATAAGGGCGCCATCTATGGGTTTTGTATTGTATTGAATTGAACCTATGTGACTTGAGATGCAGTGTATTCATGCGTTTCCTTACCTTTGTGAATCAAGCAATTACGTCTGACGGGAGTGTCAGTAAAAGGCCAAGAGATGTCTCTCCTGGTCAGTCATAAGAATAATTCATCCAGTGAGTGAATTATTGTTGTACCTAAGATTGGGTTTTCGGCACGCATTATTAATATGCAAATTTTTCATAGTTGAAACTTCCTTGCTGTGCGAAACATCTGTCAAGATTATGCGATATCGCCTTGACATTTTTATTGAAAAGAAGTGTCTTTTTGTGTGGACATCGTGGCTGAGCTGCATTCTCTGAGTGAGTGTTTGTTTGTTTTCACTTTGGTTTTTGAGATTGCTGGGTCAACTGTTTTTTTGTGTCACATAGGGAAGAATTCAATTTTCGTTAATTTTACATAGGGTAGTCATCCCTTAGTGTCAGGGGCTATTTACACGCCCCTACATATTTATTGGTCCTTCGTAGCCTGGATTATTAATTCATTCATACATTCAATTCGAGATTATAGCTTAATTACATGGATGTTTGAATTTACGTATTTTTTTTGGTAAATTTGAAGTACCTCTCATTTTTTTGAGAACTATAGCTGGTCTTGTTTTTTTGCTTTTGGATGACATATTTGGATGTTCGCGGAATTATCGTAATTTTGGATAATTATTCGCAACATTATTATTATTAATTAATTGTTAACATTGTTCGCAGAATTGTCGTAATTTTGGATAATTATTCGCAACATTATTATTAATTAATTATTAACATTGTAACATTATTGTAAAATTTTGTGGTAATCTTTTCGCATATATAAAAAATGCCAAGAATTACGGAGGAGGGTTTTGATGAGGCTCAAGACAGATCGCTTATTCTTTTAACCGCAAAAAAGGAAAATCTTTTTGTTCGTATGAACGATCTGTATAATGCAACAAATAATATATCTAATTTTGAGTCAAGAAATAACGAAGTGTTTATGGCTCAGTCAGAGATGATTGATCAAATGCGAAGTCAATTTGAAAATATTATAGATAGCATCAATGATCGTCAGTTAACTTTAAATCCAGAATTTAAACCAGATTTTCAAGCTTTAAATGCTTTTGATGATCTTTTTTTGAAGGTCAAACGAACTAGATCGAATATGAAAACTTCTGTAAGAGAGTCACTGACGTCACAAAATAAGTCGCGGGAGCCGTGTATGATTAATCTTCCTGCAATAGATCTTCCAACCTTCGATGGTAAGAATGAAAGTTGGTCGAAATTTTTTGAGTCATTTAAAGCCAATATCCATAATAATAGACAGCTAACTGACTCGCAGCGTGTGCAGTACTTAGTCGGAAAACTCACACATGGGGCTTTGAACATAACCGCAGGCATTGTGCCTTCGGGTGATACATATCAGATCATTTGGGAGAGTTTAGTTAAAAAATATCAAGATAAACGTACACTAGGAACACATTATTTAAATAATATTCTCGATGCGAAAAACTGTACGAATACATCTGCCAGTCTCAATTCTTTCATTGAAAGATATTCTTCGTCAGTGTCGGCATTAAAGCAGTTAGGTATTGAAGATTTAACTGATTTTATTTTGTTTCACTGCGCGGTAAGAAAAATTGATTCACAGACGGCTCAGAACTTTGAGCTGACAGTTCGTAATAAAGAAATTCCTTCTTATAATGAGTTAGTTTCGTTTGTACAAGATCAAGTAAAGATTTTAGAACGAACGAGTAACTCGCATGGTGTCGTAAATAAAACGCATCCCATTTCGTCCTCCCGATCAAATAATACTAAATCGTTCGTCGCGAGTAATGCGAATATTCCGCTCTTCCCAGCTCCGCCGAAAGGATGTATTCTGTGTAACAAAACTGATCATTTAATCAACGTTTGCTCAAAGTTTAAATGTATGAGTTCCCCACAGGCTCGATTTGAATTTATAAAATCGAAAAATGCCTGTGTAAATTGCCTTAGTGGTTCACATACAATCAAGTCATGCAAATCGGGGTTAGTTTGTGATTTGTGCAATAAACGTCATCATACATTCTTACATTTCGGCAGTGTGAATAATATGAAAACCAATACTCATGTACATACGTCGCAAGTACCTACCAGTGAAGAACCGTCAGTCCCCCCTCCAGTGTCATCCAGCATCAATGGAACTGGCATTGGTGATAAGCAAGTGGAGGGGACCGCGAATGTCAATCCTTCGTGTTCGCTTTGTGCCAAAGTAACACCGAACTCTTCTATTTTACTTTCGACCGCATAAGTATACGCGAAGCTTAAAAACGGAAATAAAGTTATTGTTCGGTGCCTAATTGATAATGGCTCTCAAAATAATTTGATTACGGTCGATTGTTGTAAGACGCTGAATTTACCAATAATTCCTTTGAGTAATTCGTTTGTCAAAGGAATTGGATCAACGTCTCGACCAATTTTCGGTTACGTGTATTTGGATATTGAGTCTCGCGTATACCCAGAGAATAAATATAATATACATGCGCTTGTCGTTGACAGTATCACCGATCAATTACCTAATCACTATATAGCCAAGGGTGATATGAGGTACTTAGAGGGCATACCTCTCGCAGACTTAACATGGAATATTCCTGGATGCGTGGATGTCGTCATCGGTGCACAACTGTTCCCATATATTTATTTAGGGAACAGGGTTGAATCGGGTACTAGTGCACCCCCCGCGTTATCGACCGCTTTCGGTTTCGTGTTGATGGGTGATTACCCCAATAATGTGCTCAACACAAACACATCATTCTCGGCACTCGCACTTAATGATTTAGTGCAAAAATTTTGGCTGTTAGAAGAGATACCTAATATAAAATTTCTAAGTCCGGAGGAGACAGAATGTGAGAATCTCTTTACTTCATCAATTTCTCGCACTGATGATGGTAGATATTCTGTTGCTTTACCTTTCTGTAAAGATCCAAGACAATTGGGTAATTCTCGTACTGCTGCCCAACGCCGATTTTTGGCATTGGAGCGAAAATTTAAACATTCCCCTGCTTTGCAGGAGAATTATAACAAGGTTATCAGTGAATATATTGAAAATAATTACCTATCAGAAGTCTCAGAGTCTGATATAACAGAAGATGGATATTACATCCCACATCATGCTGTCACTCGTCCAGACAAACCAATGCCTCGTATTGTGCTCGATGCTAGTGCTAAAACACACACAGGGCTGTCACTGAATGACATTATTCATACTGGTCCCAATTTGCAAGCCGATTTGTTTCTGCTTTTGCTTGACTTTCGTCTTTTTCCCATCGCTATGACTGCGGATATAAAGCAAATGTACTTACAGATTGAAGTTCCTAGCAAGCATCGCAGATACCTGAGGATCTTATTTCGATTCTCAAATAATGGTCTCATACGAACTTTTCAGTTCAATCGAGTTCCTTTCGGCTTGACGGCAAGTCCATACTTAGCAATGCGGACGGTTCGCCAGTTGGCCCAAGATATGAGACCACATTACCCGGATGCTGCCAAAGTGGCAGAGTCCAAGCTGTATATGGACGACCTGGTCTATTCTATTGCAGATGAGCCCAGCGCCATACGTCTTTCTCGAGAATTAATCTCGTTGTTTAAGTCCGGTGCCTTTGATTTAGTAAAATGGACTAGTAATTCTCAATTTGTACTTGAGAACCTCCCGGATTCTCACCGCAGCCCAGTGGACTTCACTGTTGGTTCTAACAATACCTCTAAGGTGTTGGGCCTTTCGTGGGAACCAGCTGATGACAGCTTCTTCTTTACGACATCTTATGTTCAGGAGAAGTGCACAAAGCGGAGCATACTCTCCATAGTCGCCCGTTTATTTGATGTCCTCGGCTTGGTCGCCCCTGTCATTCTGTACGCTAAATTACTTATCAAAGAGCTATGGCTGTGCAACATTGGTTGGGATGATACACCCCCTGATAGCGTTATTCGTCGGTTTTCGGCGCTTACACAGGAATTTCCGCTAATTTCAATGATAAAAATCCCTCGCCATGTTGGTGTCCTGAAAGACAGTACGGTGCTCGTTGTTGCTTTCTGCGGTGCAAGCATGAATGGTTATGGCTGTGTGATTTATTTGCACACCACTGATCTGTTTGGAAAAATTACAGTGAGATTGTTGTGCGCAAAATCAAAGGTTTCTCCCACCAAAGTGACGACCCTCGCTCGTTTGGAGCTCTGTGCCGCAGTATTGATGTCCAAATTAATACGGACGGTTCAAGATAATTATTCTGAGCGTCTTCCTATTGCAGGAACATATGCGTTTTCCGATTCTACCGTTGCGCTCTCTTGGATACATTCTTCACCGCATCGCTGGTCGGTGTTTGTTAGTAATCGCGTAGCTCAGTGCCAAGAAAATTTGTCTCCAGAGAACTTTTACCATGTTGCTGGTAGTGAAAAACCGAGCGACTGCCTTTCTCGTGGCATGCTTCCTTCCCAACTCGTTTTACATGATTTATGGTGGAACGGCCCATCATGGATTCGCAGCCCACCTTTGGAATGGCCATTAAAACCGTTTCACCCTACCAATACTGGTGAAATGCCTGAACACAAGGCTAATGTGCTCATTGCAACATTTCAGGGTGAAAAATCGGTCCTGAGTGAACTGGCTCAGCGTATATCCACTTGGGATAAACTACTAAGGATTGTTGTTTATGTCCTCCGATTCATAAAAAAGATATCACTTTCCTCTGGAACGGTCAATAATCTTATGACTGCTGAAAAGGCTGTGATTCGTGCTGTGCAGAGTATTCATTTTGCAGGAGATATTTCTGCACTCCAGGAAGGCAAATTTCATTCCAAAAGACTTCAGAGTTTATCTCTATTTCTTGATGGAGATAATCTGTTACGTATTGGGGGGCGGCTTTCTAAACCGGATTTACCTTTTGAGGTTAAACATCCAGTTTTGCTTCCCAAACATGACTGTGTTGTCGATCTGATCATCGCTCACTTTCATGTCGTGAACTGTCATACAGGCCCAGGACTTCTTATGTCTATCTTACGTCAACGCTATTGGATATTAGATGCTAGGACTGTTATTAGGGCGATGGTGCGGAAATGCAATTGTTGCTTCCGCTTAAATCCATCGCATCCTACACCGAAGATGGCAGATTTACCGTCATATCGTGTTGCAGAAGCAAAGGCCTTCGTACATACCGGTGTAGATTACGCAGGTCCACTCCGTATTACGCTGACTCGTCGGAGAGGACAACATTCTCAAAAGGCATATATTTGTCTATTCGTATGCCTTGTGACCAAGGCTATTCATATTGAGTTGGTCTCTGACTTAACTTCAAATGCTTTCCTGGCTGCTTTCAGCCGTTTTATTTCTCGGCGTGGCCCGGTAACATGCTTGTATTCAGATAATGGTACTAATTTTGTGGGTGCGAAGGCACAATTAGATGACCTCTACAAGTTTTTGGTTGAATCTGAATATGAGCCCTCATTAAAGCGCGAACTCGCTAAGCGTCGTATAGAGTGGAAAATGATTCCACCACGCGCGCCTCATTTTGGGGGTATGTGGGAGTCGAACATAAAGAGCATGAAGACACACTTGTACCGTGTGATTGGAACTCAGCTTCTCACCTATGAGGAGTTACAGACTGTGCTAGTTCAAATTGAGTGCATAATGAATTCGCGTCCACTTACAGTTATGTCTTCTGACCCTTATCCAGAAGTCCTTACGCCTGCGCATTTTTTAATGTCGACACCATTGCAGTACTTGCCTGCTTCTGTCCTGGCAGACGGTAAAATCAATTTGACTCAGCGTAAGCAATTATTAGACAGCATGGTTCAGTCCTTCTGGAAGAAGTGGCGTTCAGAGTATCTGCACACCTTGCAAGTCAGGCAGAAGTGGACTACTTCTGGTCATCCGATTGATATCGGAACTGTCGTACTAGTGGGACAAGAAGATTCCCCTCCGTTAAATTGGCCTTTAGGCGTGATAACTGAAATCCATCCCGGAATGGATAAAATTGTTCGCGTTGCGACGGTAAAGACAAGATTTGGTTCTTTTAAACGTCCGGTTGTCAAATTATATCCCATTCCAACGCAATAATTTTATATTTTATCTATTTTTGTTTATTTTTATTTATTTATTTATTTTTTTTTTTTTTAATTTTTTTTTTATTTTTTTTTTTTTTTGATTTTAGTCATTGTTCAATGATCTCTGACCCAGACATGGCATTACTTAATATCCGTTATCTTGGTCAATTGAACTTTATTACATTGTATTTTTAGTTATTTTTCTTTATTTTGTGAGATTCTGCGAATTTCCAATGCGTGTCATTCCTGAATATTACCGGTGAATAGTCACTTTATTTCTATTTCATTTCTTGTTTCATTTGTATTTTTATATTCTTTCTTTTGTAAGCTCTACGAACTTCCAAGGCGGGGAATATGGATACGCGCCATAAATATATTTGGGCATTAATTTCTTTAAATTGATAATTTATGCTATAAGACCATAAGGGCGCCATCTATGGGTTTTGTATTGTATTGAATTGAACCTATGTGACTTGAGATGCAGTGTATTCATGCGTTTCCTTACCTTTGTGAATCAAGCAATTACGTCTGACGGGAGTGTCAGTAAAAGGCCAAGAGATGTCTCTCCTGGTCAGTCAAGAATAATTCATCCAGTGAGTGAATTATTGTTGTACCTAAGATTGGGTTTTCGGCACGCATTATTAATATGCAAATTTTTCATAGTTGAAACTTCCTTGCTGTGCGAAACATCTGTCAAGATTATGCGATATCGCCTTGACATTTTTATTGAAAAGAAGTGTCTTTTTGTGTGGACATCGTGGCTGAGCTGCATTCTCTGAGTGAGTGTTTGTTTGTTTTCACTTTGGTTTTTGAGATTGCTGGGTCAACTGTTTTTTTGTGTCACATAGGGAAGAATTCAATTTTCGTTAATTTTACATAGGGTAGTCATCCCTTAGTGTCAGGGGCTATTTACACGCCCCTACAGGTGACTCAGCGTTCGTAAATGTTTCGGTTAACACTATGAAGTCCGGCTTTTTAATTAAATTATTTATTTTTAAAATTAGTTCATCTAAATTTTTCTGAATGCTACGTATGTTTATGTGCATAATAATTATATCATTGATGTTTTTAGAAATAATTTTGTTACATGAATCAGTACAAATACATTCATATTCTTGAATTTTAATATTTAATTCTAATTCACTATTTACGAAATCATCCATATAATTAATGCATTTTTGGTTGTATATTATATATAAGTTTTTTTATTCAATGTCGTAGTTTATTCTTTCTTTGGCTAATTTAAGCATGTAAGAACGAAACTTACATGTTTCGCTGTTTGTTCGGTGGTCTATTTCATTCATTTTACTGTTGAAGGAGTTTATTTCTTTCTTCTTGTTAGCTGCGTGACAGTTGGCGCATTTGGGCGGTAGTTCCAGGGATTTACACTCGGAGATGGGATGATCTTCTGAACAGTGCTTGCATGTTGGTTTATTCATTTTATTGTAGCATTTTTGTGCTGTGTGTCCGAATCTTTGACAATGGAAACATTGGGTAAGAACGTTACAATCGGTTACATAGATTCTCATGAATCCTAGATGAATTTTTTTTCTATTTATAAGATGTAGTCTCAATTCTGGATTTGTTCGGAGAATTAAGTTTTTGTTGTTAGTTTTTTTGTTCGTAATGATGGCTTTAACTTGTAATATGTTTTTATCTTGGTATTTTTCACATATCATTTTGATGTCGTTGTTTTGTTCAATTATGCTTCTCTCTCCTTCATTCCTTTGGCAGCGCCACGACACCCCTTTACGTAATACGTTTTAGGTATACGTGGCGAGATGCTCTCAATTAATCAACTTGTAATTAACCCCTTAACGTTGTGTCATTTTTTGTTTTAAAGGTTTGATATGGTTAATCCAATTTAATTAATAATTTGTTTGTGGTAAACCCTTTGTTCTTTTAGGTATGGCGTGTTACAATTCACTAGGGTCCGATTTACAATGACTGACTCTAGCTAACTTGAAAATAACTAATGCTACCGTTCGTGCAACTTCCTCCCCTACTAACGTCCGTTCTATACTTGTTTGTTGATGATTATTTCTTCTGAATTAACCCGCGTCATCTTCCCTAGTACCTAGTACATAAATATACCTTTATGCAGTGAATTGGGAAGATCCTACCTTTAGTATAACGCTGCGAATCCTCTGCTATTCTTGGGACGCTAACATAAAAATAATTTGACATTGTGCTCTAGCTACGGATTTACAATCAAAATTCAACCAATACAGATTTGGGGTGCACAAATTCTACAGTCACAGCAGTCACAGTTGTAAGTGAAGTTTGTTAGTTAATTTTGAGTTTGAGTAGGTATTTTTGGGAGATTACTAGGGATTGACATGAAACAAAATATGTATTGCTTCAATTGGACTCCTCCATTTCCACAACTGACTTGGTGAGGTTCAATTAAAACCGCCCGGTCAGCCTCCAATTCCATCACCTCCAGAGAATATTTTGATGGTCGCAAGCGACGAATGAAAAATCGACATGTTTTGCTTCCTGTCGGGAAAGGGTTTGATGTGTGTTTCCGGTTCTAGGGTGATAGTGGGAGTGTTCTCAACCAATGCCCCGCCAAATTATAATGGTGATAATGCTAATGTTGCTTGATGAAATGTCATCTCATATCGCTTGATGTGAGGATCTGCTTCGATTTATGGTGTGGTAGCCGATGCCCGGAAGCATTCAGGATTGCGTGGGTGGCACGAAGTTTTAGATCGTGACATCCTCAAAGCCGAATTGATGATGATGATGATGATGATGATGATACTGTAGAAGTCTTTCAGCATGTCAATGACTAGAGTCCCATTCACTCCTATAGCATCGAACATGAACATTAAACCGAAGTGGATTAGACAAACGGCAATGTCAGGAGGTCGGTGGAGCCGCTCCCTCCTCTGATCTCGTGAAGTTTGAATTTAGTAAAGGTGAATTTTGATGTCATCGACCCTCGCCCCTGCAGTCACACAGCTCCCCAACAGTCCCGTTCTCCGTCCGGCATACCGCCTCGAACCAGTAGAAATAATGTTTACGTTTTCCTAGGCACGTTAGAAACATGCGTCAGCCTTTAGCCGCGGTGAACATCGGTATTTGATTTGAATCAAAATACCTCCCCTCGCATGACGGAAACAGGCGTGACGGTGACGGTCCCCCATTTAGCGTCACGGGCATCCGCCCTACGATAGGTGATATCCCAAGCCCATCTCAAATATCAGCTCGAACAAGGAATGTCAAGCTCGGCTTCCAGGGTGCTGGGTCCATTAAAGAATGGCACCGGGTCGTGAATGCGGCTTCCATTCCTTCTGTTTCCCCTGCTACGCTTTCGTCCAAAGTACATTCCCAACCTGATGCTGGATTAATCTAATTTGCGAATGAATGAATTCTTATTTTGGGGAAAATTATGAAAATTTATCAGGTTTCCGACAAAGAGCCGCCGATCGATTGCTAAAACAACTCTGTATGTCATGTTCTCTTCGTTCCGCTGACAAGGTAACTCCCAAAGAGCGTAACTAAAGGGTAGTGAAGCCAACGCGAATTTAGTCACTTATTTTCCTTTATTACGGAGGTAGCCCGGCCAGATCGTTATCTCCGTCCTGTATTTAATTGACCTCCCGCGACAGCGACTCTTATCAGCTGATACCTCTAGAGGGGGGTGGAGGGAGGAGTTGTGGGAGCACGTCCTTTGCCTTCCAGACGTCTCCCAATGCCTTTATGACGATACATGTGATAGCATATACGTCGACATCATGAAAGGGATCCTGCCTCGCTCTCAACTGCTTCAGGCCCGTCCAGAGACACAGGTTTCCAAGCCTACATCACAAAGGATTCCAATTTAATTGAACCAAGCTCGTAATCATCGCTTGCTTCGCCTCCACATTTGGGAAATAGTGTAGCCCACCAGCAAATCGTTCACTTCGACCCCGATCATAACTGCATAAAGTGCAACCTACATTCATGGAATAGGGAAGCTTAACTCAAAAATTACTCCAGCAATCACCAGCTTCAGCGCCGTAACTCGTTTGGTTAAATTTGAAGGAAGGAAATTTGGTAAATAATAATAGCAGAGCGCGTCGCGCGCGATGTCTGAATACCTACTGACGGTCTCGTTCAATCGCAAATACTAAGGATTTAAGCTAGAATGTAAATTTTGTATAAAATATACCTAACGTAAAGTACTATGCTCACTTCCAAGCGCGAGTTTAAACGAAGTCAAAAGCTAGCTTATGTAGGTCTCTACATAACAGTAGGTCTTGAGATCCCTGAAATTTGAGGTAAAAGGTGTGGGGTTTTATTTTTGGGAATGGGAATTCTATTGTATACATTTTGTTAGTAGGCAGAGGCCTCATGCAATGCATCCTTTTTCCAAACCGATATAGTACGTACAGACCTTGCCTAACAAATATCTCCAATTACTGAGTAAATTCTAAAATATTTTTGAGAATAGGTATTCCTAATGTAATGTAATTTATTATACCCAAATAAACCCCTAACCTATTATTTCTGATGTAATGTCTCGCAACACAATCGTAAGATAAATAAATACCTCTTGTCCGTTAAAATTAACAAAACATCCCCAAAAGACCCTCTCCCCTTACAATCATTGCACCTCGGTGGCCCCATTATGGTTATTGGTTTGAAAACTTCTTTAGCACCGTTGTTATTTGAAACTAGATGAAACGAAACTTAGTGACGCAAAAAAAAGGAGAAACACGTACATCTATAGGATTTACCCTGCGAGATAATGAGATACTTTAATCGGTCTCCTCTTTGTGAGGTGCTTCGTAGCCTCCCCACTCCTGTCTCCTTGGGTTTTCTGAAGGTTTCACTTCTACCGCGTGTAAACTGCACAACTGTAATTTTTTGTTTCTAAAATGCTGACAGCTGTTTTTTTATGAAAACTTCTTTAACACCGTTGTGATTTGAAACTAGATGAAACAAAACGAGCGACACTAAACACATCTATAGGATTTATCCTGCTAGAGAATGAGACAGACTAATCGGTGTCTTCTTTGTGTGGTGCTTCGTGGCCTATCAATCTTCTCTTCGTGCGGTGCTTCGTAGAATAAAATATGAAATAATTTTAACACTTGGTAACGATATTATAATAAATAAACCCCACAATTAACGTATTCCTGATAATGTACATTAGTCATTCTTCCGAAGTTTAGTTTTCATAAGGTTTCACCTCTACCGCATGTGAATTGCACTCTGATTCCACATACCCCATCGACTAGACAGGGAACCCGCCTAAAATGTCAAGTTACACAAAATTAAATATTAGCTATTGTCCGAAGTGTCAAAAGAAAGGAAGTCTAAGATTTTTGACCCGAACCCAAAACAATCGCGTCCCTCACTTTAAAGTATCTCAGCATGACCTTTGGTAGGTACACTTTCCGAAACCTAGAATTAAACTTGGCTTTTGTTTCTTTATTCGCAAGGCCCGTACTAAATATGTAATAGAGTATTTTAAACAAGCTTACCAAATTTTCCATGCTGCATAATCCGACTCAACCTCCACATGCACTTTCGCAAGACACAAAAACTCATGCAATTATGAACTGAATTGAAAACAAATTAATTTCGAATGTACATCCGAATACTTTCACAAAATAGCGAACTTCCCGAAGTTAATTAAATTAATTTCGTCAGTTTCAAAATTATTTTCTTTGTTCATGCGCCCCAACCGCTGTTATCACCCGTGTACCCCCGAGATTTCCACTCACTCCGCAAACTGTCCGCGCAATTTCAACCATCCGCTCCCGTCATCTTTCCGTGACTGTCTTTATTTAAGATTTGATTATCCGCGTTTTCTTGTCAATAAAATGCATTGTTTCCCGTCTACACGCCCGAATTACTGTTATTATTCCCTGTATAACTGCAAAATGACCATCTCCCTCCGCGAACTTTTCCTGACCGCCTTTATTTAAAATTTGATTTCACTTCTTTTCCTTCCCTGCCCGTGTGTGCGGTCCAAGTCTCCTCGTTTTTAATTTATCATCTTCTTCTCTAAAAATCCTTCAAATATTAGGTTTAATATCCAATATCATCACCGATATATTTAACTTAATCGACCAGCCTGTCAAATTTAATCACCATTTTCGAAGAATTCTGACGTTATTCCGTGTTTTTTAGTTTTTGTCGCAGTTTCAGAACTTCAAAATAGTAATTAATTGTCATATACTTGAAAGCCAGAATGTATCCCAAAATGACACGGTCACACGTGGCACCAAGCCCTTTTTTGCATTCAGAATGGTCTTCGCCGGGGGTCTCCATAAATTCATCAACCCAGAAGTTATTTGGATTTCAGAAATTATTTTAAGTTGTACAGCGCTCCTAGAAAACGGCGCCATTCAAACTACCTGTTCAAAAAGTGAAGGTTATTGCCACCTAGCGGTATATTTTGTAACTTGACTGTTTGAATTACAGATTACAAGTTACGGCCATAGGGTCGCACTGTTTTTAAGGATAGAGGATAAAGCAGATTTCTGGAATCTGTATATTATTTAGATTTAACAATGGTGGTTGTTTTGTTTTAGTATGTGAAAGTCCAGTTATAAATACGACAATTTCAGTTAAAAACATGCTCTCTTAATAACGTGGATCTCCTGTAAACAGCTAGCATTATCTAGCTAGTGGTCAAAGTGGCCAACTTAAGTGTTTTTGTTCGGGTCGGGAACAAATTTATTGTGAAATGTGCCGTGAAAATAAATTAGAAGATTTCCTACGTGAATCCATGTTTTTATTGAAGTCCTTCTGCTCAACTACCCATTTATAACACTACCCAAGTATTATTATTATTAAGGCGAGTTCATCACAAAGTATAATGAGTAAAATTAAGAAAGGGACTCTTAGATGGTTTGAGCATGTACAGCGAATCAACGAAGAAAGGAGTATAAAAAGAATATACGACGCAAATGTGAATGGGAGAAGAAGCCGGGGACGCCCGAGAGAGGCATGGCACGATCAAGTGAATCAGATACTTGAATCGGGCCTTGTCAAGATTCAGAATAATAGGAGAGTATGTATGAGTCGAGGTATGAATGTGAATGAGGCAATGAGTGTGTGCCAAATTGTTGTTTGGCGGTCCATCCTCTCTGCCTTACGCTGCGACGAAACGGCGTACAATATTTCACTTATTTATACTCCATCACAAAATTAATAATTTCCAAAATAACTTAACAGTTTCAATTCTTGGAAAATATTTCTCTCAGATATTCTATATCAAAGACTTAATAAATAATTCTTTAGCCAACGAAACTCCCGCCTTTACCAAAATATTCTTAGAAAAGAATTTGTTCTGATTTCTGTAAAACATAATCCCATTCACTGAAGCCTCTGCTTCGGGCTATTTGAACAAAAGAGATACAACATGTGTTATATCCCACCTTTATCGTCTTAAATGCGAGGTCTTAATAAAAATGTTTTCATCGCAAAATCTCGAGGATTTTAGGTACCCATAAACTATGTAGGCTTTTTATAGCACAAGTGTTTTGAATGTTTAGTTTTTATTTAGGTGTACTGAAGAGTTCATTTTTTGTTTTTTTTTTTGTATATGAGTACCATAAAAGAAGCAAATATGCCCGGAGACAGTGAGACTATAGCATCCTAATCAGGATATCTTGTGATGCTTAAGAAGAATACTGCGAATGCTTTCCATATAAATTTGAATGGTACTCAATGTCGCCATTACCTTTTGGTTCTACCCTATTTAACATGTGAATCCCAACTGCTCTCAACCGACTGGATCCATTGAGACTACGGCATAATTTAAACAAACTCTTTGTGGAATCCTACAAATTATTGTAACATGGGTATAATATATTTAACGATTTGATTTGTTATTGTAATGTTTATATTATATTTTGTTCTATGTTATTGTTAAATATTACATTGTTTAAAATATTTCACGGTTTTCCACAAGATTATTATTATTTTTTTTTTATTATTGGCAATGTTTATTAAAAATACATATGAAGTTACAACAGTTACATAGTTACATAAGGTTAACAAAAAATAAAAAAAATTGCCTTTCCTCACCATAAAGAGACAATGCTCTTGTGTTTGGTGAGGGAGTTCTAGCTCAATTAGTAAATTAATGATCGTGTAAGTTAGTAATAACGGCTATTGTAAATAATAAGAAGGTTAAAAATCTTGTATAATTTAAAAGTAAAAATCCTGTAGAGTTTAAAAAAATCATAATATAAATTAAAAAATCTTTATAAATGGAAGAATCATGTAAGTTAGTAACAAAAATTATTGTAATAAGTAAGTAAAGGATACGTAAGAAAGAACGCAGGATTTATACAATAGTAGACTCAGAGATTTAGAAACTAAGAAATGAAAGAAAAAAGAAGGAATAAATGATTTATAAAATAGCAGACTTTAAGATACAAAGTAAACATATTTGGGACTTTTATAGCAGTTTCAGGTAATTTTTTTAATTTGGGCTTAAATTCCTGCATATTTTCGATGGTTTTTAATTTTAATGGGAGGTTGTTATAATAGATTATGCCCAGATAAAGATAGGAATTTTGGATGTGCTTAGTATTAAATTTAGGAATTTTAATAGTTTTCTGGTATCTTGCTGATGTATTGAATTGGAAGTTACGAGTATTTAACTGTATTTCTTTGTAAATTTGAAGAATTGAATATTTTTTATAGATTTATACAAGTGGTTTTTTTTTTCTTTAAAAACTACTTGTATATTCTTAAAAGTTTTTTCACTTTTATAACTTTTGGTATAAATTCTATGTATTTGTAATCCTCGATATCTTAAATATTATTTTCTAATCTATGTAAAAGCCCCTACGGTCGTATAACAACAATAAATAGATAAATCCTCAATTTAGGGATATATTGTGAGGTTGGAGGTAGTGACTAGGGGAAGGAGATTGGGAAGAGGAAGGTGAGAAAGTAAAATTTAGATTAGTCCTGGGTCGATCGTGAAAGACCTGATCGTCGAAACCCGCTCACGAGCCACCAAAGAGCGAGCGGGTTATTTATTCGTCAGCATCCGGGTCTTCCGGGACCCGTGAACCGCGACACACTCCCGCAACCTACCAACTACGATACATTCCTGCACCCCGTCACTCACGGACCGATCGCCGGGTGCCCATGTGGTAAGTGGCGAGACGTGTCAGCTCCCGGAACTCTCGAACTGCAACTGCGACACACTCGGTCGCCGATTGCCGATCAACACACACACGTGCGTGACGTAACAGTATCCTGCTTCCTGCCCGTGTGTCACGTCATAGCGGGATTGTTTAGTAGATTCGATTTTTGAATATTTGACTAGACACGGAGACGTTTTTAATAAGAGCGTATTGTTAATCAAAGTGCTAAGTGCTGTTTTCATAAAAACTTTTCATTTTTCGTGTGGGTGTGAATGTAATTGTGCATTGTAATAGAAACTATAAACTGGTAAAAGTGTAAAATGTCTGACCTTAATAAAAAGAAATTATAATAAAGCATTACAGCTTACAGCTAATTTACTTATTTAAATTCTCAATAAAAGTTTCAGAACAACACGTTTTTTACGAGGTTTTTACATCCTTCAAAACATGATAAAACATTGTTTATTTAACCCCTGAAGCACGTCTTT
Organism: Limnephilus rhombicus; assembly: GCA_929108145.2. Taxonomy (NCBI): domain Eukaryota; kingdom Metazoa; phylum Arthropoda; class Insecta; order Trichoptera; family Limnephilidae; genus Limnephilus; species Limnephilus rhombicus. The sequence continues at coordinate 14,872,809 of OV815292.1, read as the reverse complement.
TTAAAAATTTATTTCTGGGACATGACATTACTAGTTACAGGTGTGAGCTGTGAGAGAACGTTCACAGAATTATAACCTAGGTTTCGTGTCGCGTATGACTTGACCGGTCTGGGTGGCGAGCGTCTACCGCGCGGTGCGCCCGTAGAAAGTAACTGGGTGATGAGTAATCGAGGGTCTTCGCGACCCGCTCTTGACGCCAGTGGGTCGTGAGCAACCTGGGTCTTGTAAAACGATTGATCGCCCAGGACTAATTCAGATCTGATCACCGAACACGGCTAAAGCAATTTCAAGCAATGTTTCAGTTGTGAATGGTGGACTTTCACCAGGGCGATACTGAAAGTATCTACCGCCCTGCAAAGTGCCGCAAGAATACTTCAATGTACCCATGGGGTGAAGTTTGTCCAGGTCTTGGCAGCGGATGCGTCTGCCCACCAACTGCGTCCATCCCACATACCTTTTTCATTCGCCGAACTTCCTCCCCTCCGTTTTCTAAAAATAACATCCACACAGCATCCCCAAAGTTGACATAGGCCCTAAGGGGAATTATTTACTTGAGGGCTTGCTGTGTGGAGCTAATGTAAAAAATGAATAAATTTTAAAACAACGTTTTGACCGGTCAGTTACTGCGAGTCAAGAGCCTTACCGCTGTACTGGCCGTCGCCTGACCTAAATGGTAGAGGCGTTTGTCCCGGTAAGGCGAGAGGTTACGGGTTCAGTCCCAGTTGCGACCGTTATCTTTTTTATTTTTTTGTGTCTTGTTCTCTTTCATATTTTTGTTTAGATTATTAGTGTTATATTCTTCTTCAATTATATTTTATATATTTGAAATAATCTTCAAAAGATAATATATAAACAGAGAGTTGTTCTAATAAAAATTGTATAATTTTTAACTCTGTATTTATGTAGGTATAACCTGTTTATATCTTACAAATAAATAAATAAATAATATATTGTTATAGTTAAACGGCTGACGGGCGGCATGGTCTGGGGGTAAGGCTCTTGACTCGCAATCCGGTCGCGGGAGCGAATCCCGGCGTGGGCAAATAAATTTTATTTGAATAAATTCCGTTTTTTCACAATTAATTCATTAAAAAATAATGTATGGTATATTTGCAGCACGTTCCAGAGTGGAAGATACTCTCAGTATCGTCCTGGTATAAGACCACCATTCAGAATTAAAACGTTGCCAGAATTAAAACGTTAGCCGTATTTGGTGACCAGATGAATAGCCAGATACTTCCTCACCTTCCTCTTCCCCATCTCCTTCCCCTCCCCAATACCATCAGCCTCACAACATACCTCAATTGGTGATACCATAGTCTCACTGGCTCCAGACGGAGCAGTTAGGACTCTTGTGAGGTATTCATATAAAAAATTAACGTGGGGTCGTAGGTCATTCATAATTAATACTTCACTTAACCCTTTTTAGCTGTGTCAACACATGTGAAGACAGCCTTTAAAAATACTAATTTTAGGAAATTTCGTCACAACCCTAATTTTTCCAGCTCGTAAATTTCAAATAACCTTCCCTTAATATTTAGTATTTCATTACCCAGCAGATAATCTCACATGGCCCCAAGGGTTCACCCTTGGACCTTCCTCAAATAACGCTTGGAAAAGGCTCTGTATTTTTTGGGGTTTCCTGAAGGTCTTTATATTTTGCCTTAATTTATTAAAATTGAATTTATTTAATTACGTGATACACCTACAGACATGAATATTTAAAAAGCCTTGGATTAAATATTTGAATAAGAATGAGGTTGTCTCCTACAACGACAAAAAATGCAAAAAAAACACAAAACTTGTTTATTATTTAAAAAAACCACTAAAATTATTTACACTAAAGTATTGATAAAAAACTTTAAAATATACCTTCCAAAGTAGCCACCATTTTACAGAACCGAAAACAAAAATTTTTCAAACTTAGTACACAATTTTAAACGTCGAGCTGCAACGAGCGAATAAATGCAAACGATAATTTCAAAATACATTATTCAACTTTAGACCTCTGGTATGAGTCAATGCCTGCACTAATCACCCTAATTAAGCATGAATTTATTATCCTGTCTATCTGGTAATGTCGCCATGACGTCATTGGGAATTCAAAAGTGACTTATTAGCGTCTAGCTTGTATGAAACGAATCATTGTGCGGCGTGTCAAATAAATTATTATTATTGTCAAACAAATAAATTTTATTTGATTAATTTGTGTCATTTCACAATTTATTCATTTATATGTAGTATATTTGTAGTATATAACATGTAGTATATTTGCGGCACATTCCAGAGTGGAAGATACTCTCAGTATCTATCGCCCTGGTGTAAGACCATTATTCAGAATTGAAACGTTGCTTGAAATGGCTTTAGCCGTGTTTGGTGACCAGATCTGAATAGCCAGGTACTTCCCTACCTTGATCTTACCTATCTCCTTCCCCTCCCTCCTACTTTTAGCCTTACAACATACCCCAATCGGGGATGCCATAGTCTCACTGGCTCCAGACGGGAGCAGTAAGGACTCATGTGAAAAAAAAAAAGATTTTTCATGTTAGATTTACAATTACGTTTTTGAATTAATTAATTTGAAAGGATAGAACTTTTCCATAGTAATTAAATTACTTGCCAATGATTTAAGCCGTAAAAACGTAGATATTTGCGGCAGACATTTTTTACGTTACTCCACACAGGAGGCCCTAAGGAAAAAAAATCCCTCAAGGTCTGTGTCATCTCTGGGGATGGTGTTATGGAGGGCCTTTTTAGGAAAAGGAAGGAGTGGAAGTTCTGGGAAGGAAAATATATGAGGGGTGGGTAGTAATATGGGGGTCAATGTGTCTAGGAATGACGGACGTATGAAACCTTTCCTCCCTTTACGGTGCATGACGATGGATCGAGAGAATCCAGCTGGACAGTAGGTTAGCAAACGCATCGGCCGCCAAGACCTATACAAACCTCACCCCGTGAACCTGGACACTCCTGCTAAGTCACCAAACGTAGCGAACCACTTGAGGTGACCTATGGCAGGGGTGTTGGTTATCCAATAAATGGTTTCCGGGGCGGCGGTACCCATACCCGACTACCAAATTATAAAACTACTGCAGCATGGCCATTAATATTGTCTCATGTCTAATCTCGTGACGTCATTGCGTATGACGTCACGAGACACAGTTGCATGCATTTTGAAAGGATCATTTTGAAAGCTCATAAACATGACTTTTTGAAGATATCTTTGTGCCAGGAGCAGTTGGGACTCTTGTGCGGTATTCACTTTAAAAATATATGTATTTAAAACTGACAATCGCTAAATAGGCAAAATTTAAAATTTACTAATCGTTAACAAAGTTTTTCTTTTTTCAATGTAACTCAATAATAATATGACAAGTTTAAAAACAATTGCAATCATTTTAAAAAAGGTAAACATTAGCATATTATGCAAATGTGATTGCAAAACACACAGTGTTTCATGTAAATTAGTTCGTTGGATGTTACACTAATGAAAAACAAACCCGGAGAATAATGTATCTGTATTTTAGTTCCCTGCCGTATCTCTTTATGCTTAAAGGTAACTTGCTTAACTCCTGAAAACATGAAATAGTTTTATGAATCCAATTAAAACACCAAATATGTAGGTTATTTCTCTTTAATATATTCGCTAATAATCAACAACATCTGTGATCATAAAATCATATGAAAATGAGCTGGATAGACAGGGTTACAAATGAAGATGTTATGGTTCGGATGAATAAAGAAAAGGAAGTAATTAAAACTATAAAAATCCGAAAACTTCAATATCTTGGACACGTGATGAGACATCCAGAGAAGTATGAGATTCTGCATCTCATAATGCAGGGAAAGATTGCCGGAAGACGGGGCCCTGGAAGAAGGAGAACCTCATGGCTGAAAAACCTGAGACAGGGGTTTGGCCAGTCTACCGTGGAGCTGTTCTGTGCCGCAGTAAACAAAGTCCGCATAGCCAACATGATAGCCAACGTCCGTTGAACGGACAGGGCACAAGAAGAAGAAGAAGTGATCGTGACATAAACCTTAACATGTACGAGTGACTTTTAACTCATGTCAATTATTTAAACATTTCAGATAATAATATTGTTTTTTACCATAATATCGTTGATGATGCGCAAATATGTGATGACAAATTTTGTGCTATTTATATAATTTTTTCATTTGAATAAAACACTGAAGAAGTTGAATAAATCGTCAATTTTTAAAAATGAGCACGCATTTGTCTTGTTTCCCGTTGTGTATCGGTGACTAAGTAATCAATAACGTAGCTCCAGAGAGCATCAAATAGAAATACCAGGGTAACAAACACAGTTCCAAAAATAGCTAAATGATGTAGGACAGATTCAGAAAAAAAAAATATTTATAATTTGTAATTATTTACCAACAATCATAAACTGTAATTCAATTACTTAGCATATCATTAGTTTCTTAGAATAGCACTGCCTAGTTAGAAACTAATGTTGACTTGGCCGTAATGTATTCACATCTGTTTTGCAGCTCATCCTCGTCGTACATAGACTTACCCACTTACGCAATATATTAATTGTGAATTTACGTCTTTTTTATTTTATTTTTATTTAGTAACTATATAATATTTTTTACATTTTTATATGAAACATGTTAGTTAGATGTATATATAAAATAGAAAATATATTCGTAGTCCTCCTCACTAGGAGATCCTGTGGTGAGGGGGACTATGCTTTGGATAAGTTTTTCAGCGACTTCTATGGTTTAACTTCATTGTTTGGATAAGGTTTTCCAGAAACTTCTATGACGATGTTTTAAATATACTAGTAAGGTCATTTTCCGATAGTTCCTTCAGCCAACATTTAATGTCCTCCGTGTAGCTATTTTTTGTTTTAATTTGTTTGATACTAGGTGGGAGTTTGTTATATAACTTTACCATTAAAAATTCAAAACTTCTTTGACCAAATGAAGAGTTACACTTTGGAATATTAAGTATGTCTGTTTGTTTGGCTCTGGTTTTATGAGCATGTGAGGTGTCTGCCTCTGAATCATTTTTGTGGTGATGTACTAGAATGTTTTTCGCATAGATTTTCTGTATGCTTGGAACATCAAACTGATTAAAAATTTCTGTTGTTGACGTCCTTATGGGGAGCTTTAGAATGGTCTTTATGATGCAATTCTGAGTTATCTTGTTGTTTTAAATGATAGATGCTGCTGAGCCCCATCCTATTAGTCCATATAGTCTATGTCTACTATTCGGATTAATTCTTGTATCAAATAGTCCCAACAAAGGCTGGCTCTATACCCCAACAAATATGACAAATATTTAATTATGTACTCGTTGTTCCTTCTTTAAAAATTATGGTCAAGAATTGCCTAAACTAAATTATTCATCCATCAGGTGGTATATTTTTTCATCAATTAATTATGTTGTGTAAAAATAATATTTTATCTTGAATCTTTGCTTTCAGAATACCAATTTTTCAGTAACGTGAAATAAAAAAAATTATGAAATACCGATGAACAGGCAGAGAACGACTCTTAATTTGGTTTATTTCACATCCAAAATAGACTAATTGCCATTTGCCGTACATTCGGGTAAATAAAAACAGGATTAGTGTAAATACCTACATAGAGACATGAAACACAATCTATGAGGTACTTATTTAAAACTCATCCGTAATTATAAACTAACCATAACATAAATAATTTATGGAGCTTAACCAAACTTAACAATTTGGGTACCGCCGCCCCGGGAACCATTTATTGGATAACCAACACTTCTGCCATAGGTCACCCGAAGTGGTTAGCTACCTTTGGTGACTTAGTTTACCTTTGGTGACTTAGTTTATTTTTATTTTACACAGCATTAAATTTATTAAATGGATTAATGACCAAACTTTTATTGATTCTATCGTCCACCTGCATTATTATCGTAATGACTGTACATTTCGGATTGTTGTAAACGGTAGTGGCGCCCTCTGTTATTTTTAAAAAAGAACCGTTTAATTTTTAAAACGGAATCCCCGATGAGAAAATATAAAATTTGCAAGGCTTTGAATCTCTCAGATTCAAAAACTTTTTATACAATTTCCCGACCCATTTTCTGTTCAATTTTCCACACAAAATTTTACCCATTTTCAGTTTTCCCGAAAATCTAAAAAACTCAGTATTCAAAAATTTTCCAAAATGTACATATACATTTTCCAAACTTCACACAAAATTTAAAGAAGATAAATGTTTTCATAAAAATTTCTCTGCCTATGTTTTTTACCCAGAAAATACTAGAAGATAAATAATTTTCCAACAGAAAATATCCGTAATATCAAAAAAAATTCCGACCAATTTTTCGATTTTCAAGGAAGAAATATTTTCAGAAAATAAAAATTTCCGGGTGATAAATTTCTTTCTTCTATTGAAAAATTAAACGTCGTGTTGGGTTAGATATTTATATTTTTATTTCGTCATTTGAAGTTTGGAAAATTATCTTATTGAAAAATTGAGGATCAGGAATTTTTATTTTTTTTTTAATATTTTGTGAAAATCGAAAAATTGGTATAGGGCGAGAATTTTTTTAAATACAGAATAAGAAAGCCGCCTGCAGGGGCTAGCAGCAAAATGTTGAATATTTGTAATAATCCGTAAGCATCCCAGATGACATAGGCCCTGAGGGAAATTATTTTCCTCAGGGCCTCCTGTGTGGAGTTAATTTAAAGAAAAAAACTACAACAAGAAAGTAAAATGAGAAATCTAAAGAAAAACTTTTTTATTGGGGTACCAGAATTGCATTTTGATAAAATGCGATTATAGCTTAGAGCTTAGAGCTTAGTTCTTCGGTTTAATCTTAAATTTAGATATAAGGTCATACGAATTGATCGCTAGCGTCGAGGGCCGTTATGATAGGAATATCTTTAAAATGGATTTCCATAAAGTAAGTGATTTCCATACAATGTTTCATACACTGTCAAATGTGTTACTGTAAAGACGTGCCATACATTTTGCGAACCGTTTTACGGACCAGATGAGTCTTTCTATCGGTTCTCACTTCAAGATTCCACTTTGTTTAGCTACCTGTCGTAATATGGGGAAACTTTTGAATCGGGGGCGACTTAGATCGCCCCGAATATATTTGCGTTTTCGCTACCACCAATTGTTGGAAACGTAAAAAATAAGTGTCAAATTAGTTGATTTCTAGTTATATTCAAAGATATTGTCGGTTAAATTGTGAATTTTTTGAAGTGAAACTTCTTTAGCCCCGTTAGCGATTTGAAATTCGGATAAAACGGATTAAGAAAGGGACCCTCAGATGGTTTGGGCATGTAGAGCGAATGAATGAAGAAAATAGTGTAAGAAGAATATATGACGCAAATGTGAATGGAAGAAGAAGTCGGGGACGCCCGAGGAAGACATGGCACGATCAAGTGAATCAGATACTTGAGACGCGCCTTGTTAAGAGTTAGAATAATAGAAGAGTATATATGAGACGATGTATGAATGTGAATGAGGCAAATATTGTGTGAAAAGAATGTGTACAAAGCCCCGGACTCTCAGCGCCCAGAGAGATATTCAGCGAACAGAGGTTCGAAACCCACCAAATCCAAAAAAATATAAACATTTTTATTTTTGTAAAATCAATATCCATTCTTCGATTTAAAATAAACAGACAAAAGAAAAGAAAGCGACATCTAGCTACTTTCTAGATTCACGTCTACTGCGTGTGAATTGCACACTCTGTTTTTTTTTAATACGTTTTTAGACAGCGAAATGTAAAAACTATGTGATGACATCAATGTTTATTTAAAATGGAGATATTATTAAATTGTACGATGATATTTATTTCAATTAAAAATGTACTCAACGCTCACGTCAGTACATTCTGTAAATTGCCGACTTCCTCTTCAGAGTACCTTGGGTAAGGATTTTCAAAATGAAACACAGACTTCACGAATAGAGCAACTGACTGATCGGTACAGTTGCTTCTCTATTTATTGAGCTAAAAGCAAAGTGTCTATACATGTTAATTTATTAGTTTTTCTTATCTGTGATAGAAAAGCATGGGTGCCTGTATAAAACAAGTATTTGTTTATTATAAATTTGTTTCTTAAATCCCACGGTTTTTTATGCGAGTAATTTAAACCCGAAAATTCAAAACCAAACACATCTACGGTGATAAGAATATTATCAAGAGAAGTCATCCTAGAAAGTGTGGCGGTAAACCCATCTGCTGTCCGGTACAAAAAACAAAAAGTGTGTGTTTTCCAACACACGGTTTTTTTCACCAAAACTAAATATACATTTTTTTTTAAATATATTTAGAGAGTTTAAACATCCGCAATAAAAAAGACGTACCTACTATGTTTCGGACTCAAACGTTCATAAAAAATATTATTTTGTTGAAAATTGACAGTCCCTATTACGGTACTGACAAAGTTACGAAACATTTCGACCATCAAAATACAGCAACAGGCAGCAGGCCGTGTACACTTCAGTGTACAGTGCACACACCCCGTAAGTTATCTGTTCAAGTAGCCTGTATGAGCCGGGCGATCTCCCGGTCCGGCAGCGCAAGGAAGGGCGAGTGCAGCGGGGCGACGAGGGAGCGAAGCAGCATCAGGAGACGGGCCCCGCGTTGGAGCGGCGAACAGCGCGACAGGCAGCAGGCGGCCCGCCCCGCGGCGCTCTGCAGGCGGTGGACGATGTAGGGCTTCGTGGTTGGATCTACCAAGCAAATTGTTTTATTAACATACAGATTTTACAATAATGTAAAATTGGATAACTTGCAAATTTTCTACAATTTCATTTTTTTTTAAATAAATTATTTTTTAGTCACTCCTGGCCAAGAATTAAAACTTCTAATAGCAGATTACTAACCCGCTCCACTATCACTGCATCTTAAGGGCCCGCAACTCGGATTTGTACCGATTTATTACATATTTTCCTTAAACACGGTAAGTTTTAAAGCTCTTAAAAAATATATGTTATTCTTGAAGATAATATCTAGACTCTAGACCAGGGGTGCTCAAACGTAAACTGCTGGAGATCTAACTCAGTGTTATTAGACTCCGATTGATTGACTCTCAGCAGATTTTCAAGCGCCGGGGGGGGGGGGATCCTATTTTTTTACTGCGACCTCTTATGCCGATTTTTATATCACATGTGACGAGTATTCTTGCAATAAAATCATGTTTATGTTTATATTCTACTACAAACTTGTAACTACTCTCGGAAATCGAAAATGGTATCCATGTATTAGGATTTTGCATCTTCATAACACAAGGCAGGTTTTAACTTAAGATTGCTTCTGCGTAAGAGTCCCGAAATAATAGTTACACACGGGTCAGTCAATTTCTCAGAATTTTGCAGCACATAACATGACGGCCTCTGTGTTTCCTCCCTCTTACGTCCTGGGTCTCTTCAAGACTTATGTTCACTCCTTCCTTTCCTCAAAAAGACCCTCCACACAGCATTTTCAAAGATGACATAGGCACTGAGGGAAATTATTTTCCTCAGGGCCTCCTGTGTGGAGTTATTGTTAAAAAAAATGCAACTCAAATCCAAAGCTTCACTCGGTAAACGAAGAATCCGCAACTTGTTATTTAATTTATCGCTATTTTGTTAACAAAAAACTGGTTTAAATTAAATCTGTATGCGGTGAATTAAAACTACACTCAGAACATGAAAATGGTTTTTATTTGATTCTGGCAGTACATGAATGTCTGCAACTTGAATTTTATAACTGCCCTTCGAATAATAGAATGATTTTCTTTCGAAATGTGTCAGCAGATGAATCCACATCTCGACTTTTACATTCTGAACACAAAACTGTTTTAAATTAAATCTGTATGCGGCGAATTAAAACTACTCGCAGATGAAATTGGTTTTTCTTTTTTCTGACAGCATATAAATAGTCTGCAACTAGAATTTTATAACTGCACGTCGAATAAGAGAATGTTTTTCTTCAAAATATGTCAGCAGATGAATCCGCATCTGAAATTTTACATTCTGATCACAAAACTGGTTTAAAATTAAGATTGAATCTTGTTGTCCCCAGCTTTAATTACTATTACTCTCATAACACGCGTATGGTTTTCCAACGAATTACTTATTTAGAAGAATGGTTTGAAATAAGATTAAACTCTAAATATAGTAACGATTTTCTTCGAAATGCGTCAACAGATTAATCCACTACTGGAATTTTGACAGATGATTCGGAACATGAAACTGGTTTTAACGTGAGACTTAATCTACACGCGAGTCTTCGGCTTTAATTTATACTACACCCAATTTAATTGATATTTATTGATATTTAATTGATACTACACTTAAAACACGAAAATGGTTTTCCTACTATTTTTGTACTTGGGACTAGGGACTCATGGAAGTTTCCAAATAAAATTTCAACCGTTTCAATAAATGCTTCCTTCACAACCATTCCAACTTCAAATAGTTTCTTGTGTTTCGCCAATATATGAGATTTTTAAATGACGCGATCGTTGCAGCTTTTGATTGTTTGGCTGGTCTTGTGAACAATGTTTGTTCTTTCTTAAAACAAATTATCAAATCACATACTTTTCGTTTTCTTAATTCACTCTGTGGCGGGAAATCCTTTTCATAGTTTTTATGAATGGTTTTATAATGTCTCTCTAAGTTCCCGTGCTTAGGTATTGCAACTGAAGCACGGCAAATGAGGCAAATGCACTTATCCTTCACCATACAAAATAAGAATTCTTCCTAACAATCGTTATTTAAAATAACACGTTTTACTTCTATTCACCGCATTCATTTTGTATTATTTATTAATAAACTTCGTATCGCTTTCATGTTACAACTCGGAATGACTGACTCATAAATAAACTGAACCATACACTAGAAACTAGATCGATAACTTCGGTCTTTTGAAGGGGGCAATTTTTGACAATATTTCACCATGAATATGCATAATTAGACGATTTTTTTTCTATGTGGACTTGTGACGTCTATACTATAGATGAGGATAGAATAAACAAATAATAAAAATGCGCAACCATTGACATTATAAGCTACAAATAAATAATATACAAAAAGGCATGAAAATGGCTGACTGGTCAGCCATTCGACTTCTGACTGGTCAGTGGTTGAGTGGGCATAGCGCTTGGGTCCCACCCGAGCGTCGCGTGTTCGATTCCTCGACTGGCTAAGTCCTCCATCACAACACAAGCAACATTTTCGGCTTTCTGTGGTGGTAGTAGGAGATTTTCAAACATTGTTGGGTTATTCGTAACCCGGGAATGTTTGTCTTTCTTTAAAAAAAAAAAAAAAAAAATGGGCGGTCTTATTGAGGCCTAATTGAGGATCAACTAAAACAAAAACTGTAAATAGATCTATTTACATCGGCAAATTTTTCTCGAGATCGACTCAAAAAGCTCTCGCGATCGACCGGTCGATCGCGATCGACCGTTTGGGCACCACTCCTCTAGACTTTGCCCGCGCCGAAACCCAAATTATACAAAATTCCCTCGATAGAAAAAAATCGCAAAGTATGCTCCAAAAATTATTATTAACACGTTTGTTTCAGTTATTTTACAAGTTATGTGTATAAAAAAATCACAGTGTTTCTTTAAATGCTGTTTAAGATAATGCCCGCGAGATTTTTGCTCTATTTTAAACGAGTCGTGTTTTATTAAACATTTTTGCAATTTTCGCAACGATTTTGTCGCTGTAAATGTTAGCGCTCTCCTCTAACATTCGTAATTTCGTATCTCTCCATCTTCTTCTTTTCGGGCCCGGTTGCGGAGCCTTAAGTAGGCGAATGCGATGCGAACGCGATTTTGTAGCGGTTTGAAATGGTATAAAGCGAAACTCCGCGTAGGACACTGCGCGCCTTCCCCCCGTTCCCGCTTCGAAACTTCCAGTAATCTATTTATCTGTGGTCTGTGGTGGTCCATTCGCTGTTCAAACGGGCACAATACACTTTAGTATCCCTGAAAGCACACACAGGCCGCCAAACAACAACTTCATGATAAAACTAGTTTTAATTTATGATCGACATTACGATGCCTAACTAATGCGAGATATCTCTTGTTGAAAAGTGAAACTACTAAGTTATTTTTACGAATACAAGGTATGCAACGCGTGGGAACATTTGATATAATTCTAATAAATGTTTTACAATATTTTTTCAAATTAGCCACATTTTGGCCAGCTAACGCTCAAGGGTGTTTGCAAATTGGCCAAAATTTAGCCAAAAACGCTCCAATGAAGCGTTTTTGGCGACGTTTTGAACACATCATGAATGGTTCAGTGTACCGCCAAAGGCATTCGCGAATGGGCCAAATGTACTTGTTCGCTTACTCGTGTATACGGGTACCGGTTTTATTTGTTGAAAAATTACCTAAATAAGGTTCTATTATAAACAACATTAGGATATTTTTAAGTTTAATTAATTATTATTCACATTTCATAGACTCCATAATCATTTTAAAAGCTCCTCACTAAAAAAATCCCCGAAACTATTTTCACCCAACCCAACGGAACGGTCACACCTGCCACGAAAATAAATCTTTCGGGAAAACCAAATAAGTTCATAATCGACCGCTGCTGCCATACACAGGCCGCCACCGGAGAGATAAACCGAGAGAAGTGTTATGGGTGTGTCAGTATTACCTAATAAATCGCAATTTTTCTTCTTTCTGGTATTCCAATTGAATAGCCTAAGAGCTGGCGACATTAAACCTGTAATGATAGGTCTCCCAAAAATCATACACAAAAATCGTTAGGTCATTCATAGGGGTACACAAAATGGCAGTGCTGCCATTTCTGAAACCGGTCAGCACTAAAAAAAAATTATTTTGAAAAAAATTATTTTTCAAGACTTCTGTAATCATAAGTCTCCAAAATTCTGATTGTTCCTCGAGACAGGGGAGGGGTAGGACAATACGAAAAAGCAGTGCGGCCCGTCCCCCTGATGGGACGCCTCGTACGAGGTATCTGTAATCATCGGTCTCCTCAAAAAATCAAAGCTTATCTGAAAGATCATCAAATTTTGTGAAAGAAAAACCACTGCTGCCGTTTCCAATAAGTGGATAAGATGGCGGCAGCAGCGTTTGAAAGTCGCCCTCCGCGCAACCGAAATTGGCGTTTAGATTCGGTTTTATTAGCGATCGGCCGGTTTTTTCGATTTGTATTATTGAAATACGCCTTCTACTGTCACGAACAATGAATTTTACGTATCGTTGATTGTTTAAATAAATGAAATCGCACATTTTAAATATCGCATAAAATATGCGATTTCATTTATTTAAACAATCAAAGATACGTAAAATTTATTGTTCGTGATAGTGGAAGGCGTATTTCAATAATAAATATCGAAAAAAACCGGGCGATCGCTGATCAAACCGATATCTAAACGCCAATTTCGGTTGCGCGGAGAGCGACTTTCAAACGCTGCTGCCGCCATCTTGTCCACTTTTTGGAAACGGCAGCAGTGGTTTTTCTTTCACAAAATTTGATGATCTTTCAGATAAGCTTTGATTTTTTGAGGAGACCGATGATTACAGATACTTCGTACGAGACGTCTCTTATTTCTCGGCAGTAACTGAGACGGCCCTACCCCTCCCCTGTCTCGAGGAACAATCAGAATTTCTGACCGGTTTCAGAAATGGCAGCACCGCCATTTTGTGTACCCCTATGAATGACCAAACGATTTTTGTGAGTGATTTTTGAGAGACCTATCATTACAGGTTTAATGTCGTCGTCGCTCCAACTAGAAGGTATTAACCATAATTATTTGACGAATGAATTTAATTTATTTAATCTCTCACATCGAAGAATTATATCCGACTATTTGTCGAGGTTGTAGCGGGAATGGCGAGTGGATACTTATTTCAAGAGAACCGTCTGAATATGTGGTGAAACGAAAATGGAACATTTTCTCGAGTAAACCTTCACCCGAGTGATGTGTGAGAATGTTCCATTTAGTAATGTGCAAAATCATATTAAATATAAAATAATTAAGAAAATGGCTTCTAAAGCTACTAATCAGAGTGATTTTGCGAAATACCCTAAAACCACTGAATTCGCATTTGATTCGGTTTTGTTTTCTGATATTGATTTCTACACGAGCCTTCCCACAGCTTTTCCCAACCCCAATCTCCTTTCTGTGGTGAAACCCAAAACATACAGTTCACTTATTTTTCACAATGTAACTGGTTTTCACCCTTAAGGGTGTTCTAGTCCATCGTTTCAAGGGTTGGAGAACGAGGAGGCGATGTTACGCTTTGAAAGTATTTAAATAGGTAGGTACAATACAGCAAAATAATTTGGAAAATCGAGGAAAAGTTTTGGCGTCGAAGATGGGATGTGAATTTAATGAATTTCCAATTTTAGATAAAGATTGATACGTAGAAATGAGAACTTTTTTAAGAGAGATTCCACTTGTAGTCTTCCTGTTTCTTCTTTTTTAAAATTTTTCTGGCCCTCTGGATCCACACAGGAGGCCCCGAAGAAAATAATTTCCACCAGGGGATATTTCACCTTAGGGATGCTGTGTAGCGGGTATTTTGAAGGAAATTAAGGAGAGGACATTCTGGGAAGGTAAAAGGTATGATGAGAGGGTAAGAATCTAGAGTTCAGAGTATCCAGGAATGACAGACGTAAGAATCCATCTCTCCAACTGCGGTGCGAGGCGATGGGTCGAGAGTCCGGCTGGAGAGGTCAAAAAGCCTCCCTCGACCAATCTCTCTTGATCCGGCCTGCCACGCAGTTAGCGGGCAGACGCATCCACATCCACCGTCATGACCTGGACAAACCCCAGCCCATGAACCCGGGCACCCCTTGTTTAGTCACCAAACGTAGCTAACCACTTGGGATGACCTGTGACAGTGGTTATCCAATAAATAGTTCCCGGGGCGGCCTACAAAATTGTGAATGACAAAGGTTATTTCTGTACCTATTCACCTTTCACCCTTCAAGGGTATTCTAGGCAATCAATTCAAATTATAGAGAAAGGAAAGGTGAATATATACATATATTCATTTTATTTAATTGAGCAAATTTCAAAATCATATATGGAAGGTTTAATCGATTTCAGACTTAGAAGATATGAGATGTTGAATGGAGGGGATGTAATTTTAGAAAAGGCTTGATAGAAGAGAGGTTATTGTTTAGAAAGGGACAACCAAAAATGTGTGATCTAAAGTTCCCACTTCTAGACCACAGATAAGTAGCTCTAGAAAGTCAAGCACTTGAATTTTAAAAGGGTGAGAAGTAACGGAACAATGGCCAATTCTTTCGAAAAAGAGAGTTAATTTTCTAAATGGATATATAAATTCTTAGACAAAATTCCCCGCCCCCCCCCCCCCCTCTTCTATACATAACTTAGATGAAACATTATTTTTTGAAGTAAAACTTCTTTACGCACGCTTGACTTGGGGAGTAAGCTGGTGAATGCGTGACGAGAGCGTTACGAAATGTGTGATCGGGCGAGGCGAACGGTCGGGCCTTTACGCACGCTTGACTTGGGGAGTAAGCTGGTGAATGCGTGAAATTTGAGAGCGTTATGAAATGTGTGATCGGGCGAGGCCAACGGTCGGGCGAGGCGAACGGAAGTTGAGAGGGGTATATAAGTTAGTGAAGTACTTCAGTCGTGTGGTCTAAAGCACACTCTTTTTTTATTAAAATAACTTTCTCTTATAAAACTTTTGAAGGTTATTCCCATCAATGTAATATATCATTAAAAAGGAAGGTAATACTAACAAATCTAAAATAAATACAAAAATGAAAAAGACACAGAAAAATAAAAAACTCGAACCCTGGATCTCTCGTCTTATTATATCTCGTCTTATAATATCTCGTCTTATAATATCTCGTCTTATAATATCTCGTCTTATAATATCTCGTCTTATAATATCTCGTCTTATTATATCTCGTCTTATAATATCTCGTCTTATAATATCTCGTCTTATTATATCTCGTCTTATAATATCTCGTCTTATAATATCTCGTCTTATAATATCTCGAATTAGCAATATTATTCACGACATAATTTTTCGCATATTTTTAGCATTATTCAGCACTCTAAGCAGGGGTTCATGGGGTGAAGTTTGTCTGGTTCTTGGCGGCGCGGCGGATGATTTTACCCACCTACTGCGTGACCTTTTGACCTCTCCAGTCATAGCCTTGCACGGCAGTGCCAGTGATGGATTCATTAGTCCGTCACCTGTCCCATTGTCTTGTCTATATTTTGTCATACTAACACATATTGTAACTGTATTTCCCGCTAAGAACTTGCATACTGCTTACTAACAACGTATGCAGGGAAATTGGAGGTCTAGATTCGTTATAAAATGTAGTCGTTTTTACCAAAAAAATTTGAGTCGTTGCAACAGCCTTGAAGGGGTAACCATCTGTTACCTATAACAGGGCGGTTAAGTGGTGGGTCTTCCAAGTCCGTCACTCTCGCTGACCCTATAGAAGAAAAAAGAAAAGCTGCAAATCGTTATCTATCATCCCTATATCCCATGATGTGTAGAAATAGCCGTCTATCTACAGACAATAAATTACTGCTTTATAAGACAACCATCAGATCATGTTTTTCATACGGTTGCCCAATCTGGGGTTATGCACCAAAAACCCATATTGATAAACTTCAAGTCTTTCAAAATAAATGCATTAGACTCGCCTTAAATGCTCCTCACTGGAGTAGAATATCTACTCTCCACAATGAATCCAACGTCCCGTTGGTTAAAGACCTTATCTTTGCACAGGCTACTAGGTTTTTCGCTGGCCTAGATAGTCACTCTAATCCCACTATAAACTCTCTCGCTAAATACAGTGAGAATGATCACTTTAAATATAAAAAACCCAAATCTGTCTTACGTAGAGATTAATAATTTACGTATAGAATATTCCTGCATAAAGCCGCAGTAAAATAAAACTTTCATTTCTCGAAAACTCATTAACATTAAAAACCATGTAAAGCATCATTAGATAATCCTTTTATAAATATGTTAGAGCAAGTAAACTTCGGTTTAGGTACTCTGAAAAATAAATAAATCCAAAGTCCAAAGTCCTCTCGCTGACCCCCAGATTACTACACACCTCCCTTACCTTTTTTCTTCACAGAACTTACTCTTCTTCTTTTTCCTAAAAATACCCTCCACACAGAATCCCCAAAGATGACCCATGTGAAAAAAAGCTAAAACAAACTAGTATTAGTACTAAAACGTTTTTTGTCCCATAGCGTAGTCTGGCGGTAAGACTTTTCACTCGCAATCCGAAGGTCGCGGGATCGAATCCCGGCGTGGACAAATAAATTTTATTTGATTAATTTGTGTCATTTCACAATTTATTCAGTTAAAATAATATATAGTATATTTGCGGTACGTTCCAGAGTGGAAGATACTCTCAATATCACCCTGGTGTAAGGCCACCATTCATAATTGAAACGTTGCTTGAGATGGCTTTAGCCGTGTTTGGTGACCAGATCTGAATAGCCAGGTACTTCCCTACCTTCATGTCCCCTATCTCCTTTCCCTCTCCACCACCTCCAGCCTCACAACACACCCCAATTGGGGATGCAATAGACTCACTGACTCCAGACGAGAGCAGCTGGGACTCTTGTGAGTTATTCAGATAAAAAAAATATATATAAAAATACTAACCTATCCTGCAGAGCAAGAGTGTCTCCAGCAGTCTCCTTTCCACGAGGTTGACTCCCACCTGCCGGCAGTGATGCACAGCGGCCACCACTCGGTAAGGCAGCCAGGGCGAGGGGTCGATGGGCCAAAAGGCTGCCCTGCAAAATACACAACACATCGATCAACCAGTTGATTAGTCAGACATCTCCAAAATTTAAGTTTTGAGAAAATGAGGAAAGCAATATTTGAATGCGCACCATAAATCAAATATTATTTACACATTTTTGTGTATTTTTTATTTTAAATTTGCTATTAAATAACATCGCAAGGCTTACCGGTCTGGTACATTACTATGACATTTTGAAATATACTACTAGTGACCCAAAAAACAACAACATTTTAATGTACAACAACCACCGATTATTAATATGAGAGTATACAATGTATCGGGAGCATATCCTATCCTTTTCCTATATTCCCCTTTCTCTCCCCTTCCAATAACCCAAAATTAATTTTAAGATATTAAAAATTCATTTTCGATGTACTTTAGCATAAGAGACTTCTGTGGCATGACTTCAGTTCACTTGTATATTTATCACTGTATATTATGTAAAAGCTGTTTGTTTCTTACAAATAAATAAATATGCTCTACTTGTTTTTTGCATAATATTTGATTTGGTGGTGTTTATAAGTAATCTGAGTATTGTATCAGATAGAGGGAACACTTTTACATGTAACTGCGTACCCAAATTTCGATATTTGCATAATATATTTTTGGAATAGGTTTAAATCAATTTTACATAAATTTGAACTATTGAAAAAAAAATCGAGATAAACAGTTTTTTTAATTTTTAAATTGTTATCAAGTTCATTTTGAAGAACTTTAGAAGGATAATAACCATCGATATTTTCTGTCATTGAACTCAGAAATTAAAATAATTAAGTAATACAAAAATAAAAGCAATAATTTTTTCCATCGTGAGTAACTACTTATCTAGAAATGGCTTAAATACATCGTATGTAAGTGGTAAAACCACAGTTTGATAATGCCTTCAGGGGGCGAAACAGCTGTCACACATAATAATAATGATTACTAAGCAGAACTTGTTTATAATAAACTGTTTTTATAGATTAAACAGTAATAATTTTGAATACAAAAAAGAAATAAAAATTCTACATTTCTGATAAAGAACCCGTTAGTTCCATTCCGCGCACATATATAATAATATATACAGGTGTAATAGCACGTAGCGGAAGGATTTTATACAGCATGTTGATCATTCGGCTACATGCTGATTCATGGTGTATAATTTTATACCTCAAAATAAACAGTTCGCTCCAAACGTGCTTCAATATTTCATTTTGGTCATCTCTGGTAAGGAAGGTAAATTCTTCATTACATCTTGCCTCCCTCAAAGCCACCATCAAAATGTTCATCACCAGGCCATTTACGATATCAACTGCGGAAATAAAAATATATTAGTAGGTTTCTATATTATTTCAGCACCTGAATGTAAAATAGTTAATCCCCATATTTTGTTATAAGTTCGAATTTTTTTCCGTTTCGCAGTGCAATACAAAAAAATGATTAATTTCTGAACGTATCCGAAATTTAAAAACTGTTTTTGAAAGGTCATGAAATACGAGGTGAAGATTGATAAAAATTTTGAATGCAAACCTCAAAAAGTTTAAAAATGGCTCACCTTACGTTTTTTCTAACTAAGATTACGATAATGAAAAAAAATTAAAATACACACGTATTTTATTAGACAATGTAATATAAACATAATCATCAAGCAATCTTCCGAACAGGCCCTCCATTGATATGCTTGGTGTAACCCTAAGTGACCAGCTCAGGTATGGGGGCTCCATCGAAGCCAGAGTAAAGTTAGCCTCCCAGAAACTGGGCGTACTGTATAGGGCCCGCAGATACTTTAATAGTGCACAACTGCTAACCCTGCACAAATCACAAGTGCGCCCCACGGTTGAATTTGGCAGCCACCTCTGGTCTGGAGCTCCAAAATACCTGAAAAATACCCTCGACTCTGTGCAGAAACGGGCGGTCCGTTTGATAAATTCTCCCATCATAACAGACGGATTGCAATCTTTAGAGCACAGGCGTCGGGTGGGAATGCTATCCTTGTTCTACCGGTATTACAATGGAAGATGCTCCGAGGAACTAGCATCATTGATCCCTTCGGCACCGGTGCATAGTCGGGAAACACGCCAAATGCGTGCCCAACTTTTTTACACGGTTGACATTTGTCACACGAGAACGGGTCGTTTCTTCGACTCGTTCTTGTGTTCAACAGCTCGGCTGTGGGATGATTTGCCGGCCTATGTGTTTCCTCCTTCCTACAACATGGGTCAAGACCAATGTTCATTCCTTCCTCTCCTCAAAAAGACCCTCCACACAGCATCCCTGATGACATAGGCCCTGAGGGAAATATTTTCCTCAAGGCCTCCTGTGTAGAGTGAGTTAATGTAAAAAAAAAAAAAAATCATCACCTTGATGTTTCATCGTACTAACATTATAAAGGCGAAAGTTTGTATGGATGTATGGATATATGGATGTATGTATGTTTGTTACTCTTGTTAAGCAAAAACTACTGAATGGATTTTAATGAAATTTTACAGTAATATAGCTCATAGATCAAAATAACATACAGGCTTTAGTTCAGAGCTCTGGCATTATGAAATTTGTATTAAAAAAATTGGAATAGGTGGCACGCAAGCTGATTGAAAATGAATGTAACGGGTATGGTTGTTGTGGTGAGGGGGGAGGGGGATGGGGGGGAAGTGGAGTGGGGATCGCGAAGTTGGAGGAGGCGGAGTGGAAACCCCCTAATACAATGCGAGCGAAGCCGGGGGCAAAAGCTAGTGAAAAATAATTCTAAATAAAATTCCCAAACATAATTTTTTTTTTAAATTGCAGTCGGAAACTTTGAAACTTTGGTGTTTTCAAGTTGTACGTTTTAAACACTGTGGTTAACTTTTGTGATTTGAATAAAAAGCGTGGGGTTTTCTGTTTCCAACACCGCTTAGATTATATTTTTAACCACGATAGTAAGGGAGACACGACGATTTCTATAAGTCCTATTTTAGTTGTTCCAAAAAGCGAACAAATGGCCTGAGGGGTTTTAATAGACCACCAAAATAGCGTTGGGTTAGTTTTATTCCAAGTAAACATTTTACACACAGTTTCCCTACAATTTTATACCATTACTAGCTGGTCCCGGCATGCGTTGCCATGCCACTTAATAAATAAATTGTTTCTCCCTGCGTGTCCTTTCCCACTCCGTCACATCCACCTTTCCTCTCCCCACTTCACTCCCCCCCTTCCCCCGTCCCGCGAACCCCCTCCCGACTTCCCCTCCCCCCTCCCTTGTCCCTCTCCCCCCTCCCAGGTTACCCTCCCCCTCCCTGGTTCCCCTCCCCCATCTCTCCCTCCCTCCCACTTTCCATAGCAATAGCCGCTTCCTCGCGTGCCAGCAATTGCAATTTTTTTATACAAATTTCATAATGCCAGAGCTCACCGGAAGTTTTATAAAAACCTTGTCCTGACAATAACAAACACACACAAAAAAAAAACAATTATCCAATTTGGAGCAGTCGTTCGAAAGTTTTGCGCTTAGCAACTCAGCGATTCATTTTTATATTATAGATATTCATAATAAACTCTCTAACATTGCTCCACAAAGCTAGTCACTCTAATGTAGACTGTGTATAATTTATTAGCACACGTTCATCCAAAGTAACCTAATATATTCGGCAAAACTTCTTACTCCACAGCCTGAGAAACTTAAAATATCATTCACTCACCTGAAGTAGCTAAATAACTCGCGCCAAAACGGGGACTCGCGCCAAAAGTTTGACAGATGTTGGCCTTTAAAATTTTGGTAAAGGCGCCGCGTTCTGAATTCAAATCAGGCTTCGGTCCCCGCGGCTGGCGGAATACCGCGAGTCCCTCCCTCTCCACGTCTCTGCTGAATGTCTGCGCTCCTGGTGACAATACTCGGCTGGCGGAACCGTTAACTTGTGATAGAAATATGCGGTTCTTTGAGAGTCTGGGACCTCGCTCTTCTTGTACAGCTGAAAAAGGTGATTGATTAAAAAAATATATTAATCGTATTATTACACATTTCCTGAAATAACTAAAATGAGGATTTATGCTGCTTTATAGTACACGTCAAACTTTAATGCCGACCCGAACTTTAAAGGATCCTTCTTTTTTTTAACTTAATGAGTAAAATTTCAAATTGTAATATTTAATTAAATGAAGACAATATTAGCGAAACTCAATCGAAAATCTGAAACGGAAAAATCAGAAAAAGATAGGTCAAATCTGGGACTCGAACCCAAGACCTTCGGCTTTCCGGGCCGCAGCTCTGACTAGTGACCTCAATAAAAGGATCCATTTTCGCGCGAAAGATACGTAAAACATACGTGCGACAGAGAAAGGCGTCGGTAGGAAAGTACCTATGCCGCTTTTCTGACCTTAAACTCCGACCTGACGACCTCCGTAGTCCAGTGGGTAAGACTCTTGACTCACAGTCGGTCCGAGTATCGCCCTGGTGTAAGACCATCATTCAGAATTGAAACGTTGCTTGAAAATGGCTTTAGCCGTGTTTAGTGACCAGATCTGAATAGCCAGGTACTTCCCAACCTTCCTCTTCCCCACCTCCTTCCCCTCCCCACTACCTTCAGCCTCACAACATACCCCAATTGGGGATGCCATAGTCTCACTGGCTCCAGACGGGAGCAGTTGAGATTCTTGTGCGGTATTCACTGTAAAAAAAAAAAAACTCGCCTATTACTTCGATTTCTGTATCAACGTCGGTATTAAAGTTTGGCTTGTACTGTACCAAAGGTTTGTGATTTTTCGGCTACGTAGCATAGATGTCTCTAGTGCTAGCAGCTCATAAGGCTTGTTGTTGCTTGGTCACTAGCTAGTTCCATATATTTATGCTTAATTCAGTCGAGTGGCGAATTACTCGCCAAAAAGCGTTCACATTACGGTCGAGTAAAGTACATTAGTGAGTGGCGGATTGGAAATCAACGGGCTGTAACGCAATACATAGTCCAAGATCCCAGGGCCCCCAGACGACTCCAAATACTAATATCTACAGCCTGTATGTCGGACGAATATCTACAGCTCATATGTTGAACTAATATCTACGAACTTCAGAGTGTTGACTAATATCTACAGAGCGTAGGTTGAACTAATATCTATAGAGCGTAGGTTGGACTAATCAGCTAAATGTGTCCAATACTCCGATATTAGGGATTTTTACATACATACTTACATAAATTTCGATTTCGATCGAAAATCGACTTACAAAAAGTTCGATTTTTTCAGTTTTTGGAATTCCTGTAGATATTAGTAGACGCCTCCCCCCAGACGTTACGTATTTTCTCAAGCACCAAAGTGTGGGATAAAGTAGTGGGGTCTAGGACGTTTCTACGCCGCCGGTTCTTCGCCGCCAGTTCATCGCCGCCGTTTCTACGCCGAGACGGTTCTACACCGGCCGTTTCTACACCGGCCGTTTCTACGCCAGCCGATTCTACGCCGCATTCAAATTAAATTAACAATTACAATTAAACTTTATTGTTTTAACACATACATACAGTCATAGAAAATAAAATAGAAAATACAAAAACTATCGAATCATTTAAAAAGTAGCATTAACATTTATTTTAAATTAAAAGAATAAATAGGAAAAATAAGATTATTGCGTCATTTGGTAATTGTGTGCTAGGCCACGTAAATAATCTAGAGGTTCCCTGTTTTCATAATCTAAGACAATTCTTCGAATACGTTCATCAGCGTCACGGTATTTTTTCAGCTTCATCGGTGGTAAATGTCCGGCGATAAGTTGCTCAAAATAAGCGTCTCGTCCTTTTTGTACTTTTCGCAATCCATCTATAAATTTCCAAATAGTTGGGTGATGCATACATAATTCAGAACGCAATCGACGATTGGCTGCCTCTGCATGATTATTGGTGCGATCTTCTCCATCGATTGTTCTCTGGTATAAATTCCACATTGTTGGATGAAACATAGGCGGGCGCCTACCATTCCCGCGTCGATTTAAACGGCCAACATAGCTGTCTTCAAACCAATTTAGAAGCGGCTGAAGTTCTACTGGCAAATCATTTGCTAAAGCATCAATGTATTCATCTAAATCAGCTATTGGCACAAATGCTAATGCAATGACCATTTTAGCTCTCAATGCAAATTCAGCATCATTGTTGTATTGACTAATAACACCAATCTGAGCTAAATGCTTCCTCATATTTTGTGCTAAATGGAAGAAGCAACCTTTTACATTTACTTCAGGAAAGCAATCTTTCATGGCACTAAAAGCTGCATATTCATAATCACAAATGATAGATCCTGGACTTAAATTTGGCACTAGTGTTTTAATTAGTTCGAACATACGTGTGTATGTAACACGCTGCTTGTTAGGTAACAGAGCTTACACTATAGGATGCACTCCTCCGTGTTTTGTTGCCATAACAATATAAACTTGCGAAAATAGCCTCGGTGCTATTGCGAAGGTACCATCAGTGTACCATGTATTGGCATTATGCAAATGCTGCAACCAGCTCCCTCTTCCAAAAATTAAAATTCTGTTTGCTCCCTCTCCATCGTCGCTTAGCAAAAAAGTTTCTTCTGTTCCTGGTTGAGGCACATATAGCTTATATCGATTTGGCAACACCAAATCGTTTAGGTCTGCGGGATCAGCAGGTGCAGCATTAATTTGATTCCGTTTTCTTCTGATTATTTTTCTCAGGGCTGCATTATTTATATGAGCTTTAGTAAAGTAACAGTAAAAAGATATTTATGTCATAAATTATATCGGAAATCTTGATTTAAAGTTGACGTCTTTTTTCCAAATTTTTTTTTCAAATTTATTTTCTTTAATGGAGTAGGAAAAAAAACTCCACGATTCTCCACTCTAATTTTAAAAGAATATTATTGATGTATCTTTTTTGTACATGGAACAATAAAAATTATCACCAGCCGTCACCAGCCACTCCAGTAATTGCATTTTTAAGGAATGATTGTATTTTTCATCAATTATTTTTTTGAATTCAATCTTTGATTCCTTTATGTCTAAGAAAGATTAACATAATGTTACCTTTATTACTATAACTAATAAAACGTCAAAATGAATTTTATTTTCAATTAGTCACTAAAATTAAAAATTTCATTGAAAATAACATCAGAAAGTTAATTATTCTGTAATTTATGTAATAACATATTTTTTAATTTATGTTATTACATAAATATAAAATATCCTGTACTATCTTTTGGAGTCTTTTCCATTTGGTTATTTTAATGCGCATGTCATTAAATGTATAATATATTTTTAAGTAGGTACCTGCCAACTATAAAATGTTTATAAATACATTCAATTTGCGTGTGAGCATTTTTAGCAGGAGTTAATATATAATTAGATTACCTATTGTGTGTAATTACACTAATTACCCCCATTAAACCATTCTACCCCCAATTATCATTATTTAACGTTATTCCCCACTGTCTGGAAAATCCTAAGTATTATTGCTATGTACATCGATTAACAATGTTATGTTTATTGTTTGGGATTCTCCTTCAATTTATGAAGTTATTATAGAGAATCTTTCAAAAATTTTGTAATATTTCATATAAACACTTAAAAACAACAATAAACAACCAAATGGTCGAACGCCGAGAGGGATGTCGCGCCAGCCAGCGCTCCAATTTCAGCCACTGTGCGGCGATTGTAACTTGCATGTACAAAATATCTTTTAAATTAAAATAAATGTTAATGCTACTTTTTAAATGATTCGATAATTTTTGTATTTTCTATTTTATTTTCTATGACTGTATGTATGTGTTTAAACAATAAAGTTTAATTGTAATTGTTAATTTAATTTGAATGCGGCGTAGAATCGGCTGGCGTAGAAACGGCCGGTGTAGAAACGGCCGGTGTAGAACCGTCCCGGCGTAGAAACGGCGGCGATGAACTGGCGGCGAAGAACCGGCGGCGTAGAAACGTCCCATTCCCAAAGTAGTGTCAGTATGTACTTTGAGTGAATGCATACCTGCTAGCTTGGGTCGACGGCCAATCTACAGGTATCAGGTGCAAACGGTACGTAAAAACATTACTCATTTTATTTATAGTCTCAGTGCTGATTTTTATGTATATTGTAGAGAATATTGTTAAAAAATAATAATCAATACTGCCAGACACTTGCCATCCGCATCAATTCAGAATCAAGTCAACTCAACACCTATTTTAAAAGTCATTTAAAGCCATGAAAAAAGTTAATAAAAAATAGCCCGTAACCTAACCTAACGTAAACTATTTAACCAAATTTAAAAGCAAACAAATTTGCCTGAGTGGTTAACATTATTATTATTTTTTTTATTCTATATTTTTTCCCATTAGGTATATCTAAATACATACGTACATTTCCAAAATTATTTTACATATTTTCTAAATACAGCAAGATGTAATTACATAAGGTACAATTAATATTGTAATACTTAACAATAAGTAAATACATAATAGACAAAAGTAGGTAATTGGAACCCACTAAGGTCCTGCTTGCGTGTGGGTAATATCAACAAAAATGGGTAATATGAACAAAAATATTACATCAATAAGTAAGAATAAGAAAAAAATGTTACTTTTAAACTAAATGTTTAGAAATTTAGGTATCTGTGAAAAAATGTAGAAAAAACAGTGAAGCAAAATTTTATATATATTGAAAAGCTGTAACTGTTTAAACGTATAACTTTACTTTTAACAATACACCAACCGGTGTCGACACAGCTATCAGTACAGATACACAGTTTTAATTTTTTTCGGACGACGCGACGGCACAAATGTACCGAAAACAAATCGTGTATCATTTAAAATGCGTAGGTATTTTCAAATTTTGATTCAAAGCGGAATATTGTGTTATCTGTATCTACTTGGTTTATGATAAGAAAACTTATTTTAATGTGTAAATCGTATAGAGTCCCCTGCACCCATCTGGAGCCAGTTATCGGGGTATGTTGTGGGACTGAAGATATTAGGGAAGGAGATGGGAAAGAGGGAAATGGGAATGCACCTGGCCAAGGGCCTCCTTCCCCTCCCCACTACCTTCAGCCTCACAACATACCCCAATTGGGGATGCCATACTCTCACTGGCTCCAGACGGGAGCAGTTGAGATTCTTGTGCGGTATTCACTGTAAAAAAAAAAAAAGGGCGGGTCCAGGATTTTTTTCTGGGGGGGCACAAGGGGCGGACGGGCAAAAAAAATAACAATTACTGTGAGGATATTTTTCTCGGGGAGGGCATAAGTGGCGGACGGGCAAAAAAATCAACAATTACTGTTAGAAATAAACTTGAAGTATCATACTTCCAGTTTATTTTTACAAGTTCAAGTATGTATAGGAAGGTTTATGAAAGTGTCAAAACAGTTGAAAAATTAAATGTTTAAAAAGACAGTTTTAGCTTCTAAGTATGTACTGTGATGGAATCTCCACAGTTAACAAAAATACCGTTTGGGGGTGTCCCCTACCCCCCCCCCCCCGCCCCCTACATCCGCCCTTGCACTTGGCTCTTTAGATCTGGTTACCAAACACGGCTAAACCAATTTTAAGCTTATTTTATTATTTCAATTCCGAATGGTGACAAACCACGGGGCGATTAGAGTATCTTCCACCCTGGAACGTGCCGCAAATATATTATACATTATTTTAAGCGAACTTTCTTTCGAACTGCGTCCTTCGGATTCTAATCGAGAGCCTTATCCGTCGACAAAGGAGGCCGTCAAAATTTCTATTCTAAGGGCCGGTTTTATAAACGTCCGTTCGTTACGCTTGATACCATTTTTGGTTTACCGCCACAAATATTTGGTTTACTGCCCGATTTTGCCGTTTTATAAACGTTCGTTAGGTTATCGGTAGGTTAAGTATCGGTTAATGCTTAACTGACCGATTTAGACCAGTTAAACGGGTAACGATCCGTTTTGTTGCTTGTTGGCGCTCAAATATTTTTGACAGCTGTCAGTAGTAGTTGGTTGTTGCCCGACGATCGTTTATTTTAAAGAGACAGTATTATATTATTTGCATTTGTAACATAGATTATTCATCGAGCAGTGAAATGAGGATGAGTCGATGTCAATGATGGCATTTTCTCAATTAAAGAGATAAGACTGTTTAACTCCTCTGAAGTGAAATTTTTGCTTTTGGTTCTCTTGTTCATTTTGATATCTGAAAAATTACAATAATTACATTAAAACTTAATTAGTGATAGTGTAAAAATGATTTAGTTTATGTGAATACACAACGCGTATGATAATAATACTAATCGTGACCAAATCACTGATATTTTATATGATTAATAAATATTTAAATGATTAATAAACATAAATGTATGTAGTTTTGAAGTATATTTTAGAATTGCGTTGATAATCGTGTTAATAATCGCGTCAGCAAACACTCCAAGCATTTAAAATAACAATCGACTTTGACAGTTAAAGTTATACCCATAGATAAAAACAATATCAGAGACAATAATTTGCCAAAAACATTGCCAGTAAAAAAACTTTAGGACCAAACGT
Source organism: Limnephilus rhombicus (assembly GCA_929108145.2). NCBI lineage: Eukaryota > Metazoa > Arthropoda > Insecta > Trichoptera > Limnephilidae > Limnephilus > Limnephilus rhombicus. The sequence continues at coordinate 14,844,603 of OV815292.1, read as the reverse complement.
AACCTATGACTGCTAGTAATGCAAATTTGTTTATAGTACGGAAAATAAAATAACGAATGGATAGCGGTCCGTTAACGAAAAACGGTTCGTTACGTAACAGAAATTTGGTACTTCGTTTATAAAACCGGCCCTAAGTTGATTATTTCTGAAAATTCCTGCAAAACTTCGGATTTATGAGAAATTGTGATTACAAGTAAATAAACCGGGATATTGCCCAGCCCGAGGCATCAGATTTTAGAATCATAACAATATTTCATTATTAGAATAAACGATCAAATTCCATATTTACCCGCAGCGTTCATTTTCACAAGAAAGCATTTCTTCAGTCTGCAATAAGGGCACCAGTTCCTCCGAGCTTTATCCACAACGCAATTCCCTTTGCCAGCTAAAATATTAATAAAACCAAAGTAAATTATCGGTTTAAAAATAAGTATACAGACAACGAATCAGGACTAGCAAATCTTTTTAGACACAACTCAGTTTATTAATATATTTTCATCAATATCAGCCCAACAATTTGTCTTCAGTGCTCCAAGAACATCACATCCCCATTATAGCCAAGATTTAGCCCGTATTGTGCTCCATCATGGGCAAGAAGCACCCATACTTCTGTGGTTTACGTTTAGCTTAATGCCACAATGCGAACGATTGTCGGGAATCTCAAAAAATCTCCACTGTCCCCCCCACATACTTGCAAATGATTCCATGATAGTTGATTCCACGCCATTCCACGGTAGTTGGACCCACGGCATATTTACAAGGTGGCGCAAAATTAATCACCCTATCGGAAGATGTTATAATTTTTGCAAATGGCGTCGTACCTCAATCATATTTGACATTTGTGAACTAGACAGCTGCAGAATACAAACAGACAAGCAATGGAGCGTGGAATAATTGTGTCGATTTAAGCTTTAACGCTTTTAGTGATTTTGTGACGAAAGTCATCATGAGCGACGAGGCGCATTTCCACTTGAACGGTTACGCCAATAAGCAAAATATTCATTTCTGGGGCACGCTACAGGGCCATGATAAACGAATTCTTATACTTCCGGAATTGGATGAGCGAGGCTTGGTGAACATGTGGTTTCAAAAAGACGGTGCAACCACACACACAGCACGAGCCACAATGGATATTAAGCGGAACAATGGAAGCGTAATCTCTCGCTTTGATGATTTGGTATGGCCAGCAAGATCGCCCGATTTAACCATCCCAGACTTCTTTCTTTAGGGCTATTTGAAGTCGCGGGTTTATGCCAACAAGCCTCAGACAATCGCAGCCCTTATGGAGAATATTCGACAAGAATGCGAACAGTTATCACCGGAAATCTTGCGGGAAAGTCATGGAAAATGCGATAAAATTGGCACAAATGTGTATCAACACTTGCGGCAGCCACTTGACGGATATCATCTTTTTCACTTAACAGAAAAAAAAATAAAAGTCCAAATAAAGATATCTATTACTCAAAATTTTTTTTTTACTTAGTAAAAAAGTTATTCAAAAACAAAATTGGATGATTAATTTTGCGCCACTCTGTATATACAATATGTAATCGGTTTAGGGAAAATACGGTGTGCCTTCTTCCACAAAACATAACTAAATGTCCCGAAAGGGTGTGCAGAGAGGATGTACCGCCGTATAACAAAAGTATTTTCCTTTTTTTTACATGAATACCGCACAAGAGTCCCAACTGCTCCCGCGTGGAGCCAGTGGGACTATGGCATCCCCAATTGGGGTATTTTGTGAGGATTAAGGTAGTGGGGAGGGGAATGAGACAGGGAAGAAGAAGGTGGGGAAGTACCTGACTATTCAGATCTGGTCACCAAACACGGCTAAAGCCATTTCAAGCCACGTTTCAATTCTGAATAGTGGTCTTACACCAGGGCGATACTGATAGTATCTTCCACTCTGGTCGTGCCGCAAATATACTATATATTATTTTAAATGAATAAATTGTGAAATAACACAAATCATTCAAATAAAATTTATTTGCCACGCCGGGATTTGATCCCGCGACCTTCGCAGTGCTAGTTAAGAGCCTTACCGCTGGACTACGCCGGCCGTCTAAAACTACATATAAAATATATTTTCATTTATAAATAATTTATATGTCACTAGCAGAATCTATTATAAGATATGGATTAACAATATGGGGAAATACTTCTATAACCAATCTGAAACAAGTGCAAGTTGTACAAAACGCAATTGTAAAATTATTGGTCGTCCCTAATATTTTCAAACAGAGACAAAATAAACCGTTGCTGTTTCAGAGTGCCAAAATTTTACCTGTTAAGGCAATACTTTGGCACAAAATTATAATTCAACATATATTTACCCCGCAGCATAAAGAGAAATTAGAACATAAATACAGCACTAGATTCACGCGTAACGACGGGTTAATAGTTCCGAAATTTAACAATAAGTACGGACAGAGAACGTTTGAATATATCATACCGAAGATATTTAATTTATTACCTGACACTATAAAGCAATGTAATTCTATGAATAAGGTTAAATATATGGTGAAAAATTGGCTATCGGAAAAAAAAGATTTATATTGATTTTGATATGTATGAAAAAATGTTGTATCTGTAGATATAAGATGTAAATTTTAAATTTTAAAAATGTATAAATATGTAACTATAATATAAGCACCTGTTGACAAGCCGATTCAATTGGCTTAGCAGGACTTGTTTGTTGATTATATTATGTATTATCTATTATTTCAATAAAAAAAAAAAATAAAAATAAAAAATAAAAAAATTCAAATGCATCAAGGAAAAAACTGCTTGTCTATATACTGGTATATACCAGCACATATGTACAAAAAATCGACACTGTAAATAAATTTGTTTGATATCTATATCAACTTATTATTAAAGGTATTTTTGAAGTCGATTTTGGGTTTAAAATTGGTGAATGATGCACAAAAAATTATGTAATAATTATAATTTCGACAGGCCAACTGTCGGGTCGCACCCTTTCAAATATAACCCCATTCCATATCAGGCGAGATATTGCAACACTGAGGAAATTCAGGAAGGCGCTACAAAATAGCGGAATGCCTTTGCACGATGGTATCATCTCTCACTCTGTACGTCGTTTGAATTTCACAAAACCCTTCAGGATGGAAGGAGAGAGGCTCCTCTGGATGGCGCTCACTCCGAAAGATAGGTGGAAACTTGAGTAGGTAGCTATCGGCTGACGTGAGAAATTCCCATCTCATACAAGACCCTACTGAGAGATAACCTTGGTCCTCACCTCCTCTAATCCTCCATCAATAGGATAAAGTATTACCACAATCGTTTTGCTCTCACGGCGTAGGTGAGGCCTTTTTATATATTTGTAGCAAGAATTTGGTCAAATCGAATCTATTTAAATATAGAGTACCATTAAAAGTCTGTTAAAAATCAGAGAAAAGTATATCAATTGCCTATAATATGTTGGCTAATTGCTCAAAAAATCTTTCATTCATTCACTTTTGTTTTACACTCTTTTATTTACATCATTTTTAATTATTTCTGTTACTTAATCTTTCAAGCTTGTCAACAATTTATTGACTCTGATAGTTACATGTTCGATCGGAACATCACCTAAGCAGCAGTGTTGGAGATGCTTCAAGAAAGAGCAAGTGATTGACAATAAATTACCAATGTAGTTATAGGAAGATTGCTACCTGCAACCATATACTTGTAACCAGAGTAACTTGATGTATCTAATGTTGATTAAGTGAATCACGATGCATTACCAATGCAGCTGTAGGAAGACTGGGCTTGCCACCATATACTTGTAACAGGGGAAACTTGTAGTATCTAGTCTACAAAAAGTGAATCACAACATATTACCAATGCAGCCGTAGTGAGACTGCCACCTGCTACCATACACTAGTAATCGGAGAGACTTTGTCTAGAACAAGTGAATCACAATGTATTACCAATGAAGCTCTGGGGGAATGCAATCTGCCACCATACACTTGTAACTAGAGAAAATTGAAACATCTAGTTAATCCAGTCAAAATAGACATTCCACCTCGCTTTAATTCTTAACAAGCCGGATTTTTGTATAAGTTTTGAATACGTCATTATGAATGCTATGTCAAAAGTCCCCATCGATCCCGCTCTGGCAAGGTTTTTTTTTCGAGGTCAAAGGTCACCATTTTTTGTTTTTTGCAAATATCTCTGAAACGGTAAGAGCTATCGAAAAAAATATTTTGTAAAAGTTTGTAGATCGTAAAATTCTCTACAAAAAATACATTTATTATTTTCTCTACGAAGCACCGTTCTCGAATTATCGCGATTTCAGACCGTAGGTATGCACACATTTCCGCACCACCTTTGAGGTAGTGTACTTGGCGCTTTTTTTAATGTGGTTTCCCCAGTAGGAGTACTTCACGATACAGGGTATCCGGGGGTAAAGTGCACTAACTTCGGGAGGAGATTCTACACGATAGTACAAGTAAAAAAGATAAATACCCTTTTTCGAAATTACAATTTTTAGAAGCACTTTTCAGGTAAAAAGGTAAAATCGTGTGCGGCCAATTGTAGCAGCAAGAAATTTACATTATTCATCATCAGATTCTACATTATCACTCGTTTCTTCTTCCTCGCTCTCTTCTTCCTCTTTTTGCTCAATTTGTGTTGACTGCTCTAAGAAGAGATATATATCTATATAAGACTTATACAAAAATTCAGCTTGTTAAGAATTAATGTGAGGTCAGCACCTTTTTTCGTCTATTTTGACTGGAGTAAGTGTAGAACAAGTGAATCACAATGTATTACCAATGCAGCTGTGGGGGAGTGCGATCTGTCACCATACACTTGTAATTAAAGAAACTTAAAGTATCAGTAGTTTTAATATATAACACGATAATCACAGTGTATTACCAATGCAGCTGTAGGCCATGCTCCTCCGGACGCTCCTCTTGAAGAAGCAAGAGCAACCGTCGCAGCAGAACACCCCGTAGTGCTTGCCGAAGCTACGGTCCCCGCACACGCGGCAGGACACTGGGTGAGGCAGACTGCGACCTGCCATCACAACACATATTACATGACGTACTTCAGATGAGGGTACAGGAAAAATATAGTCATCTTTGCAAACCCAAGCAAAATGGTCAAATTAAGTTGGCGTATATCTTTCGCTCTCAAACAAAATCACGCACTCCTAACACAGATGGCGATAAGATTCACCGTCTCCTGTTTTGATTTATGCAACAACAAAAAACATCGCCAAAATGTATGTTTTATTTAATTTTGTACAAAAATTCTGATTATGACCTAAACAACTTAAGTTGCCACATTATGCAATAAAAATATATCCGAAATGGAGTTTTGCAAGTACGAGATTTTACTCTTAAAAGGCCTGATAGCAACAAAAACGCTTATCAACAAATCCATCGCGGCATAGCTGAAGATGTGTTCTACCCGATGTATTTAACTAGAGCATCTATAATACTTCTAGGTGATCAAGTTTTCAAACCAAAAACCATTTGATTTTGCAATATTTCGCATTGCATCGCCCCAGGGATTTGAAAATATTAGGTAACTAACAGATTTCAGATGTTGAAAATTAATAACATTAAACTCTGAAAGAACGCTTTGCTCAAATGCACCGTAATTGTGTTATTAACTCGATATGAACCAATTTATTTATTTATTTATTTATTTATTGTTTTGGAACATTTACAGAGTATTAACAGAAAAAAGTCATTGGATTAGCATTGTAAAAAGCGTACATGTTAATAGTCCACTTAAAAATGTTCACAGAATGCACAGTTTAATAGTTGTTAACAGAAATTAGGAATATCAAAATATAAACGGAGGTATAAAAAGAGATAACAAAAATAGTGATGATACAATATAGAGATGACAAAGATAAAAAAAGATTTAAATTTAAATACTATGACTTTTGACGTCGCTAATAACTAAGAAAGAAATTTTATTCGAATTATTTTGAATAAGTCTCCCTAAGACGACACGGCTACATGTGTGAAAAATATACAGCTTAACAGGTAATATTGAAAAAAATCAATCAGAGATTATTATTAAATTAGGAGTAGGTATGTGAGTTTCAAACTATTACCCATTTTAGAATTTTTTCGTATTTGAGTTATGTTAGAATTAGATGTTGACACATCGAAAATGATTTTTTGTTATTTAAAACTAATCGAATTAAGTCTTTAATTATTTTTTTTTATGTTTACACTTCCAAATTCAAAATCAAAGTGACACCGGAAGCAGTTCCGTCGGCATTCTTATAAGGTCGCCATCTTGCCCGGTAGTTGTGAAGTGACCACTGGTCTGCCACGCGCCCCGCTCCACGCCTCTTGATGCCACGCGCCCGCCACACCACGCCACGTGACGTGTGACGCGTCATTAGGGTGACACTTCCCGCCTGATTCCACAGAACGTCGCCAGGTCGCGGTGGTAAAGATGACAGCCGATCAAAAGATTTCACTGCGGACTATCTTCAAGGGGTGGTAAAAATAATAGGGGTGGTTTTAATTAATTTTAGATGTCCAATAAAAAATATTCGATCTTCGGACTTATTTTATAATTTTCACGGTTAAACTTATTTGGTTTTTTGGAAGATCTACAGTCTCTAGTGTCTAGGATGAACGAAGTATGTATGAAGAATGAGTTAATGATGAATGTAAGTAAGTCTAAAGTGTTTGAAAGAGAGAGTACGAAAACAGTGTGCGATATAGTTGTAAATGACGAATACTTGGAGCAGGTGAATGAGTTTGTGCATCTGAGTAGTATGTTTACGAGAGATGGGAAGGCTGATAGAGATATTGGAAGAAGGGTAAATGCCGGTAACTCCATTAATGGAGAACTGAATGCTGTTGGCGCTAATAAAAAACTGTCAAAAGAAGCGAAGCTAGCAGTCCACAATGAAGTATTGGTACCTACCTTGATGTATGGCAGTGAGGCATGGAACTGGCAGAGGAAGGATGAAAGTAAACTGAATGCTGTTGAAATGAGATCCCTGAGGCGTATGTCTGGTAAAACCATGTATGATCATGTAAGAAATGTGGATATCCGCAAAGAATGTAAGGCTGATGTAATCATAATGAGTAAGATTAATAAAGGGACCCTCAGATGGTTTGGGCACGTAGGGCGAATGAACGAAGAAAGTAGTGTAAAAAGAATATATGACGCAAATGTGAATGGTAGAAGAAGTCGGGGACACCCGAGGAAGATATGGCACGATCAAGTGAATCGTATACTTGAGACGGGCCATGTCAAAAGTCAGAATAATAGAAGAGTTTGTATGAGACGATGTATAAATGTGAGTGAGGCAAGGAGTGTGTGCCAAGACCGAGTTGTTTGGCGTTCCGTCCTATCTACCTACCCCTGCGGGGAAACGGCGTGATGGTTAGTTAGTTAGTTAGAAAAATCTGTGACATATTCACTAGATTATGCACAGAAGTCGATAAATAATTTTGTAAATTTAAAAAAATCCAGACAAACATACCTGGGATACCAATAACTTTTGGGAGGTGGGTATGGGTACCGCCGACCCGGGATCCATTTATTGGATAACCAACACCTCTGCCATAGGTCACCCCAAGTGGTGTGTTACATTTGGTGACTAAGCAGGGTTGTCCGGTTTGACGGGAGTGGTTTGTCTAGGTCTTGGCGGTGAACAAGTTTACAAACCTTCTGCGTGGTCGGTCGGATCAGGAATGACTTGAGGAATGGTTGAGGGAGACATTTGACCTCTAAAGCAGGACTTTCTCGGCCAGTCGCCATGAGAGTGATGAATCCATACGTCCGTCACTCCTGGTCACATTGACCCTCAGATTCTTACATACCTTTTTTCCTTCTCAGAACTTCCTCTCCTTCATTTCCCTAAAAAGCCCCTCCATACAGTATCCCCATAGATTACACACAGACCCTATGGGATTTTTTTCCTCATGGCCTCCTGTGTATAGATAATTAATGTAATGTGTAGGACTAGTTGTTTTTTACAATAATTGTTAAAATTATTATTATTATTATACGTACATACGAAGTACGTATTTGTCTCTTTTTAGTGTCGCTATTTTTCATTCCATCGAGTTTCAAATCACAACGGTGCTAAAGAATTTCCGCTTCAACTAGCATGTAAAAAAATATTTTCATGTATGTGTATTTATAATTTTGAATATATGTTTTAATAATTAGTGTGTATTCACACTTTTCACAGCCCTGCCACACAGTTAGGGGGGAGGTAGTTGGCGAGTGATTTTGTTTGCTGTACACGGGTAGTGAGTGAGAGGGAGGGTACTTACCTTCTCACCTCACCTGTCGACACAATGGAACTAAAGGTAACTAGATAATCATTCTGTATCACTACAGTGTTGACATTACTTTCAATCATATTTCAGCCCCTGTACATTATAATACAGGCGACACCAAAGTTACGTCTGCAAAAAACATTAATAAAAACAACAAAAATACTTTTAAAATACCTAATACTTTAACCTTCCTATACTCGCGCATTGGTCTCTCAGACCGACAAATCAATAATTCGTTTTTTTCTCAAAAATTAACAACAATGGGACTTTGAGGTTTTTACTAGCTTCTTAAATTGTTGTTGGGCATTGTTTAGTGCGGCGCGCGTTGGTGGACGTGTGACACTTATTTACTGTTATCGATCTTTTAGGTAAGTAACAATAATTAATACCCAAAAATCCTAATAAGTATGATTAATTCTTATTTTTAAAATACTTTAAAAATTACTTAATACTTTATTTTAGTCTTGATACTTTCATTTATTAGATTCACAGTTTTTTTTCACACGTGAAAAAGTTTATTTTTGTTATTAAAGTTAGAGTTCAAAAAATTATGTTATTTTTAAATGGCTGAGTTAAAAGTCTGTTTCTACCAAATAAAGTAAAAGTTTTCATATTTTTCTTCTTTTTAAATTCAATAATACCCCTTTTATATAATAAATACCAATAATGCTTTAAAAAAGTATATAATTAATGCACAACAGATGAGATGAAATCTCGGTCTGAGACACCGTACGCGAATATACGTGTCATGCCGTTGGGCGCGAGTATACGAAGATTGTTACAACTCATCCAGTTCAACATTCCTTCCCGTAGATTCCGAAATAATGAATTGCTGTTCCTCAATCAACATTCTACTAATTATGGATATCATTCTCCTTTATCCAGAATGTCGAGACTTGTCAACGCAAATCAAAGCGTTGAATTTTTTGGTTTAAGCCTAAATGACTTTCGGCAGTCGTTACGCAATGTGGTTTTTTTAAAGTCTTTTTAAATCCATCTTCAAGCTACTTGTAGTTATGTTCTCTATGTACTTTTATATTATATGTATTTTGTCAATGCTCTTCATCTATATATAATCTCCTTTCATTGTGATCTCTCTTTTTTTTCTATTCGTGTTATTGTTATATTGTTAATTGGACTATTTGTCCGTAAATAAATAAATAAATAAATTAAGGGAATATGAAAACTTCACTGATTGTTAAACTTTACAATACACGGTGACTAAAATTAATTAATGAATGTGCAAATCAAACACCAGCTACCCACCTGTTTAATCCTTTATTATTTAGTATAAATACCCACTTAAAATGAAATACGTGTGTTAAAAAAAATAGCAGTCAACTTTATGTTTGAATCTATTATTTTATTATTTTTCTTCTTCTTTTTTGTTTTTTGTTTTTTTTTTTTTTATTTTTTTTTTTATTAAGGAGAAAATACAGACACAGACGTCAATTGACAAGAATATACAAAACAATTAATAGAGAATTCGCCTGCATCCAAACTATTTCTCACGAATTAACATTGACAGCAGATGAAAACATATACAAATATTTTTACCGTTAAATACGGAAAAGACGTATGTATATACATAAGTAAATATTATTTTACAGAGAGATGAAAAAAGAATGCGCAATATCCTTATAAAAGTTTACAAATTGTTTTTGGAAAAATTTTGATGGTAAGACCAAATATATATATATAGATAAAAAATAATGTCATACAGAAATTTAAAAAAAGAAAGGTAGTTAAAATTATAAACCAAGCAATGTCTAAGGTATTGTACTTTGTAGGAAAACGGCCTTCAATTTTCTACTAAAAGTACTGCGTGTATCAAAAAATAAGTCGGAATCCTTGATGTTTTGATTTTGATTAAACGATTCGCACATTCTTCTGATTGGATCCCTGACACCAGCATTTGTACGCGTCCGGCTAATGTGGAATAAGTCGTTAAGCCTTGTTACTCTGGGTGGTATTTTGAAGTTTATTAGTTTCAGTAGGTCAGGACAGTCGATAAAGTTATTGCAGATTTTATAAAGCGTCATGAGGTCAAGGTATGTTCGCCGGTTAGTTAGAGTGGTGACGTTATAATTCGAGAGCATATTTATGTACCCCCGTTTAGGTGCGCTCATTCTGTAATTGAGGTATTGCAGAAATTTCTTTTGAATACTTTCAATGTTGACTTTATAGACACCGTAAAGTGGTGTCCATATGGAGGTGCAGTATTCAAGTTGAGAACGGACCAGCGTGTAGTAAAGTAGAAGATAAGTTTCAGGTTTTCGAAATTCGCGGCTGTTTCTGATGACAAATCCTAGCATGCGGTAAGCTTTATTCACAATGTTCTCAATGTGCGCATCGAAATGGAGTTTAGAATCAAAAAGTACGCCTAGATCTTTTATACAGTAAACGCGCTCGAGTAAATAGTTACCAATACAATAATTGTGTATAATAGCGTTGTGATTTTTAGTGAAGCTTATTTGTTTACATTTGTTGTAACTTAGGTAAATTTTGTTTTCATTGCAAAATGCTTCGAACCTTACTAAGTCGCTTTGGATGAGCAGACAATCGTTTAAATTCCTAACAATGGCAAATATTTTTATATCATCGGCGTACAAAAGAAATAAACAATGCATGAAACATTTAGTAACAGTGTTAATAAAAAGTATAAATAACAGTGGACCCAGGATTGACCCCTGTGGTACGCCAGAGGTAACTGGTTCCCACGTAGAAGTATGTCCTCGTAATGATACAGCTTGCTGTCTTTTTGTCAAATATGAGACAAACCAACGTAATAAGTTTCCCCTAATTCCGTTGAACATTATTTTTTTAATAAGAATAAGGTGGTCAACCTTGTCGAAAGCTTTTTTGAAATCGCAGTATATTGCATCTACCTGGTGGCCTCGATCCATGCTAGTGAATAAGAAATTTGAGTAAATTAGTAAATTACTCATTGTAGATTTGCCTTTTACAAACCCGTGTTGTTGTTCTGTAATTTTGGCGGCAAGCTGGGGATATATATTATCATGGACAAGTCTTTCCAAGAGTTTAGGGATCGCCGAGAGAATAGATATTGGCCTATAGTTTTCGACTTTTTGACGTGAGTCACCCTTATGGACTGGTATAATATAAGCCAACTTCCACCTATCAGGGAAAACCCCGTCACTCAGGCATTTATTAAATATTATGGTAAGTGGAACATACAATGACGACGCAGCAGATCTGAGGAAAAATGCCGGTATTCCATCGTGACCCGCACCTTTGTTTATATCTAATGCCTTTAAACTTGATTGCACTTCTTGTTCCGTTAGTTCAATGGTGTGAATGTGCGTAAGTCCAGAGTCCCGAACGGCCTCAAGTTGGTCAATGTTAATTGAGTCATTGATAGAGGAGGGTTCAAATGTTGACTTGAAGAACTCAGAGAACATATTACAGATTTCTTGGGCATCATTAGATTTGCGCCCTTCGAAGGACATAGTAGCAGGATATCCATCAGATGATTTTAAGGAGGATATGTATGACCAAAAGCATTTAATATTATTTTGCAATGAACTTTCGATGTTTTCAAAAAATAACTTTCGAGATTCACTAGCCAATTTTTTGTATGTAGCATGTAATGGTCCGCCACTCCTGGCTTTGACACCAATTGTGATGAACCCTACCTAATTGATTTACTTTTCTAAGCTTCTACCTCGTAGTTCAAATCTCGTAGCTACGTTCATAATTCTACCCTTATGTCCTACTGATCACACCCCTAGGTATGATGGCCTGACTTAACCCTCTTTCCGGTTTGTTTCTACCTCAGGCTCGTGATTTTTTCTAACCCCTATACTTTATAATCTAGCTGAACCTACCCTATTTTCTCAAATCCCTGCGATTTTCTCGCAGTAAACAAGATTTAAGATTTTTTTGTTCACATTATTTCTATATTCTTCGTTGTGTATTTTTTTGTTTTAGAATTTACATCTGTTTGCATACTTAATATGCACACATATGTAGAGAAGATAATGTATTACGTGTGGTAACCCCTAGATTCTTTTAGAGAAAGTGTGAGAATTTTCCGATCTATTTAGTTATTATTATTTTAGTATATTAAACCGAGTTTGATAAACTAGCCTCACCCTTAAACCTCGTGTCTGCTTGATTTCCGTAGGAATTTTGTTTGTTTATTTAATCCTTCCTATCACCGCTGATGCGTCGATAACATAAACCAACAGTTAATAAATTAAACATTTCAAGAAAGAAAACCTTACCTTTGTAGGATGGTCGTATTTGAAGGTCCAGTTTTATCACTCGAAGTCCTTGTCTGCAACTTCCCCTAACATAGTGTTTAGTATTCATGGTTAGTATTCATGGTTAGTACTCGCAAATTGTTGAAAGGTAGGAATGGATGGAGATGGGTGGATATGGGGATAATATGTTTGCTGAAAAGTCGGCTCCTCCGCTATCCAAGTGAAAACCGATGAACAACAATTACAAACCGGATTCTCCCCAGTACGTTTGCTAGGCTTGTCCTTAGATCCGAGTTTTACCCTCTTCAACGGGCGTCTCATGCTATGAAAGGGGCCCTTCACGCCAGCAGGAGGAATACCTAGTCTTCATGCCGTTTTTCTGTCTTACTCCGACTTCCGTCTCCTCCGGATTGAATTTAACTCTACTGAGTCTAGAAGGGGAATTACATGTCTTCCCTTATCATGCCTCTATCCGTTGAATGTGGCGTAAGCTTGTGACGGGCAGATCCATCCTCCCGCGTGACCGACCCAGCGTTACACTCCACCTCTGACTAGCTGACATAAAACGCACCTCGTGAGCCTTATGTTTGCTTTCAGGTTCGACAAGGACTTACGGTATGCAAATAACCTGCAGCTTTAATGCCGCGTCAGCGTACTGTCCGCATACGTCCTTCCTCTTCCCCGTATGCCCACCTCGACAATACCGCCACAAGATCAAAGCTCTCCGACCAGAAAGGTTGACACTTACATTTCCGGATAGCCAACACTCACATACAGAAGCCTTGAAGTCTAGATACGTGTGCAAATTCGGATTTAGGACTGTATGAGTATTTGAACACCAGTGCTTTTTAAATGAGGTCACTAGTTCCTCGTGTGTTAGGTATTTAGGATTGCGGATGATTATGGATTCCTGGATACCTACTTCCTATAAGAGAAATTTATAAAATGAGATAAATCATGTTTTCATTGAATCAATGACCTCCTGAATAATAATGATGAGCTCTTTTGAGTTTGAAGCTAGTCGCGGTACTTTACTTTGCGAAATTTTTGCATGCTGTAACAATGCTACCTATTGGCGATCGCTCTAGTATAATCAAGTTGTTTAGAATTGAATGAATTTAACGTCAATGTTGCTATCACATATTGAATGCAGATTTCGTCGTAAGCTATAATTGATAAACTTGTCCCTTGGCATTTATGCTTTGTTTTGTTTATCTATTGATGGGATCTAGGTGACTGTGTCAATGGATGACATTGAACTCCAATCGAATTTTTAGATACACAATCGAAGGTCATATAAACATACCCTAATCATGCTGGTGAAAAGAAGCTAATAGGTATTTGTTTTACAAGTACGCTAGGATGCCAAAATTGATTTAGTGATGCGTTTCTATCTAATTATTTGTTAAGTATTTGTTTTATTTAATGTATGTGTTGTTGTTTATTTTTCCCTCATCTTATTATTGTCTTTATTTTGTAATTTAAAAATATGGAATGTATTGCATTGCACTTCCCCTGCATACATACTGGAATAAACCATTATTATTATTATTATTATACAAGTATGCCAATGTAATTACCTAAAATTGATTGAGAGGTACATTTCTTTTAAATCGTGTAGTACCTAATTACAATGCGCCAATAGTTAATTAACTCCGATGAACGAATGAACGATAAGGGATAGGTACATCATTTTTTATGGTTTATTTGTTTACACTTCACATAGACGACCTTCGGTTTACTGACCTACTTTGGAGATTGTTTATTTCTACGGTCATTGTCCTCTTGAAACACGATTCATTGTTTAACTAATTCATTTATATTTTATTTGTCCTAGTTTTTACCCAAACATCGGTCGTTTAAGTAGGTACTTTGCTAACCTAAGGGGTACCTGGATGACCTAGTTTCAACTAAGGTATAATTTGCTTGACCTAGTTTTGAGAAATATGGGTGTTTCGGTTACGAATCAAACTGATATCTTAAGTCGCCGTATCCTTATGCGCGCTTAAATAAACAATAGACCTACCTAACTAAAACAAGTACTTGTATGACCTAATTTTTAAATAGGTATTTCCTGTGTGACCTGATTTTAAGACGCACGGATACTCCCGCATACGAAATATAGAATAAGGGGACTCCTGAATAGTCATTCATTACGTTCTACGCGCCTCGATTCGTTTTATATGAGCTACATATAATAAATTAGCGTATTTCTAAAGCAGGTATTTCCTATTTGACCTACCTTCGAGCAAGTGAGAATTGTTACCAGTGTGTTAGTGACAAAACTTTAAAGCTCCGATTGGTTTTTTTTTTGGTGATGCCGCCCGTTCTCTGTCTCTGAAAATAATTAATAATTGGTTAAATCTTACCAGCCTCGATCGATTACAATTTTTCAAGTCGGGAATTTTATGACAACGACATTGTGATCAAGGCTTCCTTTTTTTTGTTTCCTAGCTAACGGTTTCCTATCGGCCTTTTGGAGAAATGACTCTGATGACGGGAAAAACTCTTCAAATATCTGTCTATTTAAGATTCACTTCGGTATTTCACTTAGTTTCTCAACCTCGTATTAACCTCGTTTTTATTTCATTCGATTCGAAAAATGATTTATCAAATTGCAATTCAGATGTTTTAATTTTAAAACCCGGAATAAGGTAAATTATTATTTATTCTCAATATTTTAATATCACTTTAGAATTAATAACCGTAGATACGTACGTTCTCTAAGTGTTCGGATTATTATCACTACTGTTTATTATAATTCGTTATTTAATTCACAATGAAATTTTAAGGCATATTATTATGGAAACACTGTCGCAAAACCATCACTCGAGAAATTCGTTATTGTTATTTATTTCACCGATGTTAAGTAATTTAGAGTAAAATTATAGTTTTAATTATTATATCATCTTTAGTTAGTTTTAAAAATAATCGCGTCATGTGTTTTCTTTTATCCGGTAAACTGTATTTATTTTAAGACACTGTATTTTTTTGTTAAATATTAGAAAGTCAATAACTATATGTTGTAAAAGAAACCCGAATATTATTAAATTCTTATTTACTAACTTTAACCACTTTCAATATAAAACAAAACACCCGAACGTATTATTTTTAAGCACTTTTTCGGATTTTTTATTCCTCAATTTAAAAGGGAGATTATATACCGAATTTACTCCTTTGCAAACACTTGTAGAAATTTCAACTTTTAATAAAGAGTTATACGTTTGTTCCTGGACCCCGGTCTGTATCCCAACTGCCAACCGACTCTCAACTAAACTCTCAACCAACTCCGCGTTCTTTATCAAACCATGGCGTTTTAAAGACTTCTTAAAGCTCTCCTTTCGTAGGAAAATGACTTCTGATCACCCAGACCTTCATAGAAAAAAAACCAAATTCGGTTCCTCCGTATACGACCTTTTGTCAAATCTCTGATAATCTCCTATCTCATGTTTTAGACCGAAACCAGCCTAACATCTCTCTCACGTAGGAAATCACATAAATTTTCTCATTGACATGTATTTATTTAAAATTTTTATGTACTTTGGTAATAAGTCATTGTTAATGTGTTTGTAATAAAATTTTATGGGAATTCTATATTGTAAACATTAGTTAATTTTTATTGCCCTTTTTAATCGATAATGGGCCTTTTGTAAATAAAAGGCATGTTCGGATCTTCATTGTTTTTGAAAACAAAATACATGTGTGGTCGACAACCATTTCCTGCGCCCACTTTGTCAGTAGTCAAGCTCAATTATGTGATCCTTTCAACGGCACAAATGACATAAAACGACCATTTCTGTTGAATAAAATCATCCGTAATTTGTCCGGTATTGTTACTTGACCCCAGACACTTAACAATACTAATTGTATTCCTTTGAGATTGCAACTAGCACACTCTATGCCCCCAACTAAACCACCATCTTTTTATTAAATTTTCTTCTAAAAATCGTCCTTCTAATATCTCCGCTTCATTTAGAATTGATAACAATAATTTTCCACTGTTTTATGTATATTTTTCATTTTTCCTTTCGTCAGACTACGTTAAGCATCCTTTCCTGCGATTTGCTTTAATTGTAGAGTGACCAAAATGTACTGCGGTCTTAGATATAATTTTCTCAATCTCCTGTTTGTTGTGAATGGTGCTGTCAGAACAGAGTAATCCTCATATCGGTACCTATTCAAGTAGTTCCAATTAGTTTTCTCTTGAGATATTTGGTTCTAATTACTTCGTTTCACCGTTCCATCACCATATAAATTGGGTTTTCCCCCTTTCCCAGGCTATTATCTTCAGTTTTGAAATTTTCCGAGATTCCACCCGTTTTTTGCGATCATTCCAGGTCGGTTTTAATTAAATCGTTCCCCGGGACCATTCATGTTACGTTTTCCGTGCCCTTATCAGTGATATTTATTTTCAACATTCCCGTCTAAGATTTTTTTGTTTCCATTTGAAACTTTTGGCGCCCAAAACCTCCAGTTTTCGATCTCGCCTTATGTAAACACGATCCGGGGTTAATAATCCTTCAACTCTTTGTCTAAAGGTTTGTTTATTATACAGTTCGTTCACCCTACGTTCCTGTGAGAATTTATTCAAGGCCACTCAATCTGATCAAAGTCCACCAGAACTCTACACGCCTCTAATCTCTCTGATTGGTTCAGATCATATTAATTGCTTTACACACTCTCTTATTGGTGGAATTTAAACTTTCTTTGTTCTCGAGACAATTATGATACGGGGCTTTCCTCGCTTCAGTATTTATACAGATCTCTGTAATAGTTCCCAACTGCTCGGACAGATGTCGCCAAATGTACCGAATCCTCTACATAGTATTAAGGAGGAAAAAAAAATTCCTTGCGGGCTTCTCGTAGGTTGAAGGTTAGCATTCATCACAAGCACGTAAGAGGGAAAATTTACGATAGTCAGAAAGACCTTTATATGTCTTCCATTTGAGCCAAACTTTATCTTTTTTCCGTGATAAGCTAATAAGTTCGGGAGTAAACCATATGGGGAATTTGTCATTTCGTCTGGCCAATACTGGAATAAACTCATCAATTATATTGTTTATTATTACATAGAATCGGTCTACTGCTTCTTCTGCTGATAAATTCGCGATTTCAGACTTCCAATCAATATAATTAATGTCATTATTAATTTGAGTATAATCAGCTTTCCTGAAATTGTGCCTACGCTCTTTGTTGTTTTTAATTTTTGGTTGAATCGCAGATGATATTTCAAATTCCAGGGCTGGATGGTGTCTGTCCTCTGAAAGGAGAGGGTCATCGCTATGTGTAACTTTTGTTTCGCGACTGTAAAATATAAGGTCTAAGAATTTATCGTTGTGGTTAGGTATACAATTATATTGAAATAAGCTCATCAATGCCATTATTTGAAGAAAAGTTTGCGATGCAGCCGTGTTTGAGGAGGCAATACCATGATTGCAGCCTTCGGAAAATGTCAATGTAAGAGTAGGTAGATTCAGATCTCCAAGAACACAAAACGTATTATTTGGTTCTGATGAAAAGACGGATTCCAGGTTTTTGGAGAAAATATCATAAAGCATTATTGGCGAGACAGGAGGTATATATACAGCACATATGGTGAGATTTAGAGACCTTAACGGAATTGATATAAAGATTTGTTCAATTTGATTTTTTTCCCAATCGTCGAGACGGGAAGCTGCGAGTTCCTTGCGCACTGCCACTAACACACCACCTCCGTCCATCTTACCGGTAATTATACGGTTCCTATCTCGTCGGAATACCGTGTAACGCGAATCTATGAATTCGGCCGTGTTTACACTTGCTACAAGCCACGTTTCAACTAGAACTATAACATCATAGTTATTCGATGAAATATTAATAAGAAGCTCCTGAGTTTTGGTCTTAATACCACCACAGTTCTGGTAATAAACAGATATAGATGATGAGGTCATTTTTTTAGAGTAAGAGTGTTATTCGACTTATTCCACATTTGCGGGAGTGATAAATTAATTAGGACGTATGATGCAACAAAATTATATATAAAACATTGATTACTTAGTGTAAAATATGAATGAATATGCAGGAAATATGATAGTGCTATATGATTATGGAGGTATTGCGCTATAAACAAATATATTGAGTAATTTTGCAAGAAAAAAATTAATGACCAAGAGTGCAGGATAGTGATAGAAAGCTGGCATCGATGGCAGCAGTAACAAGTTTGTTCTAGCAGTCACATATTTTGTTGACCATGAGTGCTGATTTTTTTAAGGTCTCCCTCGCAACGAATGGTGTTATCCATGCATACCTTTATTACCGTTGCTTACCTTTATTATTATTAAGTTTATATACCTATTTATTATTGTTTAAATAACTAAGCTAAACAAACAACGGTTATTTTTGTTTTAATTGTTTATTTTATTTTATTATTTATCTTTTCTTTTTTTCATATTTCATGCAACAGATATATGTTGGATTATAATATGCAATGCATACACTAGTTGCCTTTATATTTTAATCCTCTGTTATTTAGTACATATACCTATTATTTTCTAAGTTTTCAACTTATTAAATTTATTTTATTCTTTTTATTTTTTCCATTTTCTTTTTGTTTGCAAAAAAACATGTTCATACTCATCCTAATTTGATTGTCCTAAAACAGGAATCATCCTAGTTGGGCAGCCAAAACATTTTATAAATAATGTAAAATAAATGTTTAATCTTGTACTGCATAAAATAAATTAAACAATAATTAGATAGATAGGTAATAAATAACAAGACAAAAATAAAATTTTAATTGTATTTATTAAAGAAAATGTGTTAATTACGATACTAATATCTGGAAAGGCCAAATTCGCTACCAAATTCATTCACTGCCCAGATTTGGAGAAGATTAGACAAAAAAAAACACCTCTCTTTTACAAAATCTGCTGCCATAGAGGATTTACTGCTTTGATTATCTTAGCTCGTGGCGCCTCTATTAACCAACATTTTACAAATGGTGTTACCTAAAAGAATTCATAATCTGATATTTCATAGATGGAGCTAGTTTAATTATTTTAGGAAAGAATCTTTTTTCAAGTTATGCTTTAAACGTTAAGATAAATTAATTTTTTGCGCCCGTACACATCTAATAAGAATATAAATAAATAGTTTTATTTTAGTCGGGCATTTTCCGAACTTCCACCAAGCAATTTCCTCTTCTCCTACTCCTTTCAGATGTATAATGTATCCCAAACGAGGATGCCATAATCCAGTTGGTTTTTTACAGTTGGTAATCCATTAAAATAAGTCTTTTTGCTTTTAAATAAAATATATTAATTTATCGTTTCTTTAGATGGTAGGTATTGTCACTAGGACAAGCCTGAATTGAGGTTAAGAAGTTTAAAAAGTAATATAAATAACACAAAATAATAAAGTTACGTGATTGAAAGAACAATAACACTATTACATTAATATTTCTTACCGATAATGGGTACCTCTGATCTGAAGGAGGCTAGTACATTGTTATGTAAACATAGGGTGGCCAAGTGTTTTAAAGTTGATTCGAATTAGTATTAATTTAATCAATACTAAGATGAAAAGAAAAAATGTATATAGTATTTATCTATTAATTTAGCTGGACAACGATTTATTTATTTATATATTTTGACATATACGGCACAACATGTGCCATTAACATGTTAACTTATAAATAGTACAACAAACAATTATAACATAATTAACACAAATAATTAACACATACTCGTATATAATATGGTATACATGTATATAAAACATACATAAATATTTACAGCCTTACTAAAAAAACCCCGTGAAAATTTTATTCAATTGACAAACGGCCGCGGATGTGAAAACATTACTAATTAAAAAATTGTTCATTGAAAGAAATACACATTGTTTACACGGCCTGAGAGGGTAGTTTATCTCTGTTTTATCGATTGATGTCCGAAGGAAATTTGGAATTTTTTCAACGTATTTTAAATGTCTTGTATGTTTCTTATTTTTGAAGATGTCGTAAAAGCAAATACCTTTATAGAAACTAGATAGAATTGCCTTTTAGATTTTTGTATCTGAAATATACGATCGTTTTTGAAAATTGCAGTATTTTAAGTTTCAACATGAAAAAATTTGAAAAAACAGCTGACTGTAAACATATTCTATTAAATGGTCGAAAAATTTTGGAAAATTCAAAATTTTAAAAATACACACCTCTTACTTTATGAATTTGGAAGAAAACATTTGAATTTGAAAAAATGTAATAATAATTCCGAAAAAATAACTGAAAAAATCTAACATTTGGATTCATTTTTACGCAATAAATACTTCGATTTCTCGAATTTGTTTTTATTTACACATGCATGAGGCTTTTACATTTTTAAATAATATTACTTTTATGGAAGTTTTATTAAATTCACGCAGAAAAGTCGTTAAAAAAATTAAATTTCAGAAATAACCTAAAATCTATCTTTAACGAAACTAAATCATCAACATAACAATATTTAAAGGACTAAAACTGAAAAAAAGTAACACCAGCATTGGTAATTATGTTGAATTACACTAATATCACAGTGAATTGTCATTTAAACGAAAATTATCTTCAAAAACATAAAAATTAACTGCAAATACAACTGAACATTGTCAAACATTGTTTTACCGCTAAGTTTATAAAACAAGATGGCCGCGCGCCTGCGCAGATCTATGTGAGATTCAAGGGGACCAACATAAAAATCATAAAATACGTGATTGTGTTATTAGTAAAGACGTAAAAACACAGTGCTCCGCGCAAGCAACAAATATATAGTTGACCGCTCGTTAAGGCGTTTTGTTATTAGTAAGGCTGATTATGTTTATTGTATATATTGATTTTTTTTTATTTTGAACACTGATTATAAATATTGACAACATCTCTATGATTTTAAAAGGATTCGAAAGCACATTACTTTTAGGTTTCGTTTTTCTTCCGTAACAATAAGATTTATTGTAAATTTCCATTTAATGAAAACGGTGATAATAAATAGCAAAGTCGATAATAATTTTTATTCCAAGGAAATAGTTCATAATAAAATGACGAAAATTCATCAGTCCTGACATCTAGCGATGGAAATGCAAAGATATTTATCTCGCGGTTGCTGCACACGTTGAGAGAAGATGAACGAATTTGGTAGTTTTCTACTTTTCCCGTGTTATTAGTAACTAGCGCAGATTCGTTAAAAATCACAAAACAGGCTGAATTCTCGACAAGTCAGTTCCAATTTTGAAAACGCAAACTAATATAGGTACTTATTAACATTTTTTAACCAAAATGTCTTTAGTACAACGTGTCACTGGTCACTTTTCAGTAAAAAAAAATATTAAATCTGGACTTCAAAAATATATTTAATTTTCAATATTATTCTGTAATAATAAATCTCTAATTCGCCCCCGGAGTAACTCCCGATCAAACTGTTATTATTTACAATAACGTAACAATGGCACCTCCACTTTTAAATAATTCAACTCGCCATCCACCCCATATTGCCTATCACACTCCTTCACCTCCTAGCTTAATAGCGCCCCCCCACTTAAAACTCGCCACCCCTGGGTGACAGGTGACGGGTGACAGGTGACAAGTGACTGAATAAAGATGAAAGGTGAAAGGTTCTCGTGATAATAATGTGTCTTGTATTGTGTCTTGTGTCACGACACTGACAGTCTTTGTCGCACTTAACCTGTTCGATGCCACAAGTGATAGGGAACTACCTAAAAATAATAATAACCTTAC
This sequence comes from Limnephilus rhombicus, assembly GCA_929108145.2. Lineage (NCBI taxonomy): Eukaryota > Metazoa > Arthropoda > Insecta > Trichoptera > Limnephilidae > Limnephilus > Limnephilus rhombicus. The sequence goes on along the minus strand of OV815292.1, from coordinate 14,822,359 downwards.
ATAATGTTTGTATATAATGATTGAAAGAACTTGATTACGTCATAAATAGCTGGAGATAGATAATAATTAATCGTGCTTGGTCGATTATCAACGCAGCGAAATAAAAAATTATAAAAATTACAGAAAAATGGTGCGATAGTATCTACTCAATATTCTAATTGGTAAACGAATGAAGGTTTTAACATCACATATGATATTAACCAGCGATTTCTTAGCACATTTTGGGTACAAAAATTAGATGTCGTTTTCTTACGGCGGGATCAGGCATTGAAAATAGACCAAGGCAGGCTAGAAATCCCTGGTTCGATGAGGAGTGCGTACAGAGCGTCTGCAAGAAAAATGTTTTGAAAAAATTATGTATAGAAAGAGGAACAAGAGCAAAAAGACAAGCCTACGAACAAGCACGAAGAGATGCTAACCATTTAATTAAAAGAAAGAAGAGATTGTATTTTAACAACATATTGTTGAAAATCGAACATTAATTTCGAAGTGGACGAAGAGTTTACCTACTTGGGCTCCATCATAACGCAGGACAATGAAGACCCAGTAGAAGTAAGAAAGGGCATTACAGCCGCTAACAAAACTTACTTCGCGTTGCTGCCAGTGTTCAAGTCCCGAAACGTCAAAAGGAAAACCAAAATAACCTTATATAAAACAATTATCAGAACGGTCTTGGCCTATGGATGTGAGGCGGGAACACTGACAGCAAAGTCAGCGGAACAGCTGGACATCTTCGAAAGAAAGGTACTTCGAAGAATCTTAGGAGCGGTGCGAGAGGGAGAGGCATAGAGAATTCGCCACAATAATGAGCTCTATAATATCTACCAAGCTCCCAGACTCTCCACCCATTTAAGACTCCAAAGATTAAGATGGGCCGGACATGTGCACCGAATGCCAAGCACATGAGTACCGAAGAAGGTTCTGACAGGACACCCGGGAGGTAAACGAAAGGCGGGCAGACCTAGACTGAGATGGGAGGATGATGTCAGGAAGGATGCAAGAGGATTACTCCATGTTGCAGATTGGAAGACGACGGCCGAGGACAGAGGGCGGTGGAGGCTTATTTTGAAGGAGGCCAAGGCTCGAAATGGGCTGTAGCGCCATTGAAGAAGAAGATTGTAAATACAGCTCTATATTGATATTTTTTATCACTTTGCAAAAACAAAAATTGTTCTAAAATCTAAATAAAATAATCTTTCCAATGTGTATATTAGAAATTAATAATTTTATTTCTAAATATTTAAATTTTGATATTGAAAATTTAAAGCGACTGAAACGCGGTACGGATTGTAAATACGCGTCCGGGGCCGTTAATTTTCTTTTGGGGACCAAATTCCCCGTCTTGGTCAGCGTTGAACAAAGGAAATATCCAAATCGTAAATAATTACGATACCCAACTCACCTTCACGAAAACGATGAGCTAAATTACGAGAAATTGGTGATACTTGGAATCAATAAATAAATATCATCACCTTGAAATGGATAAATGCTACAATAACAAATCGAAAAATTATATCTACCAGCGATATTCACACTTTAAGAAAAATTATTATTCACAATATTGTATTTTAGATCTCACATGTAAACTTGAAAACAATAAAAATGGTGCGAGGCTTTGGTATTGGGGACTGGAACTGACTTGGAAAGAACTATCACATACAATTTTCATACATGTGATCGCAGGACATAGCAATCAGGGAAAATACAAAAAACACACAAGCCCCACAAAGAATGGTAGTTTTTGTACCAAATAAGTCTGACCTATAAATACAAAGCACAAACTTATCACAAATCAGTTTAAAAAACTACCAGCCAAGGAGAAACAGTATCCAAGAAACCAAAAAGTCTCCATGTTCAAACCTTTAAAAGTGTTTTGATTCAGTATTAAATTCAGTTTTGGCCATTTTACCTAGAATCATTTATCAAGTAGTAAATTCATCCAAAAGACCATTGGCGTACCAAATTCCATTGGCGTACCATTGTGTCCAGCTCCCTATTTGTTTAAACAGTAATACAGAATACGTACAAACGTCTCGTACAACTTCGATAAAAAATGATAATTTATTTTTAACTTACAAAAAAATACAGCTAAAAACTTATGAAGAAAAGCTAATATAGGGTTAGCCATAAACATTGGCATTTTAAAAATAATCATAGGAAAAAATCCAGATTTTATTTAAATAAATTATTATTTATAAGAACAACAACGTGCTGGAAAATCGGCATTCCTCAAATCAGGCGCTTAGATTTTCGAAAACTTTTCGACACAAATCTCTGAATATGTTGACCATCTCTTGGTGGATGTTCTCCTTTAATTGGAGTAGAGCCGCTGGTTTATTTACGTAGACTCGACTTGTAAGATAAAATATATGTATACACAAATATATCCCATTAAAAAAATCAGCTGGTGTTTTTTTGTTATATGTTTTGACCACCATGCTAGGCACATGCCCGTGTTGTGGTGGTCGATTTTTTATACAGTAAATTAACATATGCAATATAAAGAATGTGTGAGAGTATTAAGAAAATATATAATAATATAATATTCAAGAATATTATAGAACACAAAATAGTATAAAAGAATTTAAATTTAAAAGAGTTACGAGTATAAAATCAAAGTAAGCACATGAGACAGGATTTTTATGTTGAAAATCTACATTATCTACATTATTTAACAACAATTTTTGTACAATTAAATGTTGGGCTTTCTTCTTCAAGTCCGGCGAATTACATTGTACAGCTGTACAGTAAGTATGTAGCAATGTAGTATATAGTATAGTTGTTCATGGTTCAGTCCGGCGAATACTAAATTATAATTATAGTTACCATGGTTTATTGCTGGGAAGTACATAATATGGGACTTCGTCGGGTTCAATACACAGTGGTGCCAAACAGTTTAAAGTAAATAGTTTAAAAGTGTTTAAACTTTCAGCTAATTATACTATAGTAATTACATATAGTTCTTTACAGACAAAAAAAACTTTTATTGGTGGTATATAATCTATTATCAATTTTATTTATAAAAAGTAACTTACAATTATATACAATTTCGTCATGGAGCTGGTGAAATAAAACCAAGAAACAAAGAACAAAAAAAAAAGGCTTGGAGTGAAAAATGGCAGAATGGCAGAATGGCAGTGGCAGAAAAATAAAAAAGGCTTGGAGTGGAAAGGGCTATGAAATGATTTTCTTTTCTCCCATTTTGATAAAAAGAGTTTTGAGCTTTATTATATTTTCACAATGAAAATAAAATAAAATGATAATAAAATAAAATGATAATAAAATAAAATGATAATAAAATAAAATGATGTAAAATAAAATGATGTTTTCCTCCAAATAAATGAAGTAATATGGTATATTATATTACACAGATAACAGTAATAAAAGCAGTTTAGGCAAATGTTGAACTTCATAATAGAATTAGACATCTATCCCTGTTTTAGCAGAAAATGTTAAGTTAAGTTAATTAAGTTAGTTTAGGTAATCAAGATTCGGGCTGCGGGGAGGCAATGGAATATCTCCTCTGCGCGAAATCAGTTTGTTAGGAAAATATTTCCAACCAATTTCGTTTGCTCCATGGCCGCCCTTTTTGTTTTCCTGCAGGTTTCTTCGAAACTTTTAAACCATGATTTAATTAAATTAATACTTGGGCACTGATTAATTAATACTCAATAATTGGTGATGCGAACGAAATAGGCGACGTGCATCATTGTTTTGTAAAACAGAATAGAATCATTGTTGAACAGAAAATAGCAAAATCATTGTTTTTGTGAAAATGTTTTACCCAGAAAGCACGTTGCTCTCCTGTAAAGCGATCCATTGTGACTAAATTTCCAAGAAGCGAGGAGCCACTCATGAGTGACCCTACTGTCTTCCCCCGTTTGGAACCCGCGCTAGCACGATTACAAAAGGGAAATATTTATGGCCTATCCTAATATAATATACCGACATTGGAGAGTTTTGTAGAAAAATAAAACGTTATCAATGTACCTAAATATTTTATATAGATAGCATGACAATAACACGTCAGTAGTCAGTTTTAATTTGATCTATTTTGAAAAAGTCATGGCCATAAATATACCAAACCACCCACGTCAGAACAACATTAATGATGATGTAATGTTACAAGTTGTATGAATGTGCAAGGAGCGTGCGCCAACGTAGATGTGTGTGTCGGACCATTATCTCTGCCTACCAATAAAACGACATTGTGGTCAGTTACATAATTAGGTATTGTTGGCTAAGTATCTACTCAAACTTATATCTTCAAAATGTCAAAACGGCGTCTTTCTTGGCGCGGGGACTGGAGCTGGAATTGATAACTTTACAATATCGGATAAATAGGTAATTTCCGATGATTTTATATCGATGTCCCGAGCACGATTTCACCATTGATAGTCGGACCGATATTGACAGGGAAAAAATAAGAAATCGATATACGCTGGCAACACTGAAGGTATTTTGTATGAATTGACACTACGACAAGCAATACTAACCTATATATGTATTGGCGGTCCGCATTTACTTAAATACGAGTTATATTTAATCAATTAAGCAATTACTTAAATATTATTATTTGACCGGTCAGTGGTTGAGTGGGCTTAGCGCTTCGGTCCCACTCGGGCGTCGCGTGTTCGATTCCTCGGCTTGCTAAGTCCTCCATCACAACACAAGCCACATTTACGGCTTTCTGTGGTGGTAGTAGGAGATTTTCAAACATTGTTGGGTTATTCGTAACCCGGGAATGTTTGTCTTTCTTTTTTTTAATTTAGTTAATGAGGTCTTTATTAATTTTTTTTTTTTTTTTTTAGATGAAAAGTAAATGTTTACAATAATAATATGTTACATTATCAGTTTTTGTGGTTACCGAATTAGTAGAGAAATATTCTCGGGTCTAATTGGGGAGCTAGTCTATATACCTACTTATGTTATATATTTAGAACTGCTTATAGATAATATGTTACAAAAATGAAAATAAAATACTGTAAGATATTACAAAAAATTGTACAATTAGAAAAATATATATAATTGTAAAAATATTATTATAGAAATATGATATCAACAAAATATTGGCAACAGATTATATATGAAAATCATCGATACAAATAAAATAATCTGTTACTTAACTGTAAAAATACAATGCGTTTTTTTTTTAATTTAAGATAGTTTTTCTCACTTTTTATTGCATTGGGTAATTCGTTATATAGCTTTGGGCCTACATATTCATAATGGTGTTGTGCAGCTGTCGTGTTGCATATAGGTACATATAGGTTCCCAGATGTTCTAGGTCTTATACTTCGTGTTGAGTATCATATTTCCATCATTTTCGTTTCTCAAAGATCGAGCGGAATAAATTGATTGCTTCTACGGATCACATATACCTACGACTTCTTTCATTTCCAAGAGCTTCATTAGTTCAATACGTTTCTTAAATACGGCAGTAATTTTGCTTAACGAACGACGTAATTCAAAAATATGTGTATACTAGCTGACCCGACAAACGTTGTCCTATCTTAGCTATGAAATTCATCTATAGCTATGAATATTCTAACTGGAATAAATAATAATAAAAAATATATTATTCCAAAACATATTGTTTATTGTAATGCTTTTTGATACAACCGATTCTCCCTGCGTGTCCTTTCCCATTCGTCAAGCTCCCCTTCCGCCTCCCCTTCCTCTCTAGCGTCCCCTTCCCCTCTTGCGCTCCCACTCCGCCTTCCCCCTCCCCACTCCCCTCGCCCGCTTTCTCGACCCGCGAACCACCCCTCCCGAGTTCCTCTCCCCTCTCCCGCATTTCATACATTCAGTCCCGGTACATTCAGTTTTCAAACACATCGCGTGCCTCCTATTGCAATTTTTTTATACAAATTTCATAATGCTAGAGCTCACCAGTATAGGTATATAGAAACCTTCGCGGGCGTGCTCACGACAACTCGCCAAAGTTTCATCGCAATCGGATGAACGGTTAGCAATTCATAATTTCGCAATGCCAGAACTCACCATTGTACCTATAGGCATAAAAACCATTGCGGGCATGGACACATCAAATCCCCAAAGTTTTAATGAAATAGGTAAAGTCGTTCTGAAGATATGGCGTGACCAAGGGAAACAGGGATTAATTTTATATATATGAATATATAGATTGATAGTTAACCGAAACTTCGGGATTTGATATTATGGCGGCCTCGCTAAAATTTATTAACCGGTCGGAATACGTGTTAGCAATCGTAGACCGTGGTCGGAATATGTGTTAGCAATCGTAGACCGTGGTCGAAAATATTGATAACTCACCATAGATGACGGATTTGCTCAATAACGTCTTGATATGGGATTTTATCGACAGACCTCCGGTTACTGTTCTCATCGGCGAACTAAAATGCATGTGTGCATGAGACGAAAATACATAAAAGCGAATGAAGCAAAAGTCGCGTGTTGAGACAAGACGTAGTTATGATGTAGGTTCCTAAACATAATATTCAAAATGGCGTCCTTGATTGTTTAATCTTCAGAGTTGGCAACATTCAAGATGGCGTCCTTCTTGGCGCGGAGACAGGTTCTGTTTTCTGCAGCGCATAGATCGTACCCCCCATGGGATTTATAGAACTTCATAGCGATTTCATTGTCCACAAGGCAGTGCCAGTCTATCCGCGAGCACTCGTTGTCGCGAGCCATCTGAAAACATTTACGCTTTATTTACCAAAAACTCAGCCTTTCAAATTAATGTTAGGAATAAAAATTGTAACAATATATTATTAGCCATCTTTTTAAAAATAAAACATATCTATTAAAATATTATTAGGTACTATCTGTCTCTGAGCAGACTTTATACATAGACCAAATAGTCTTTATTACCTAGGACTTAAATTTTTATCTACTGCGCAACACCGGGAAATTTTATCATTTCCATGGAGCAAACGTCGTCTAACTTTCCAGGATATTCAAAGAGACAAGCTTCAAAGTACGACCGGTGACCGTTTTAAAGAGAATGACTGTTTTCATTGATTAATGTTAAAAAAATTGACGCACAAAATAATTGTTTCGAATAACATCCACGTACATTACAGTCACGAAATTGTGATCCATTGTTCAATAATGCATTTTAAATCAGACGTGGTTTTAGATTTTCACATCCAAAATTATTCGTGATTATTTTTTGGGTTGTGCCGTGCGCTTCCTCCTTCTACAACCAACATTATCCATCATCATCACAAATCCAAGGTGATGGTTGGTTTCAATTATGTGCTCAATTATTTGCAGATTTTGCACGCTCGAAAATCATCTGAGATCCTTTTGGAGATGGTCATGGCCGTGATGATGGACACCGTAATGCTGTACGAAACTTTGGCTATAGATGGAGGTAGTGCAATATGGCATAATAACCCTGACATTAATCACGATACCTACTGTAGCCGAGCAACGAACAACCTTAAAAATATAATTCAAATTCGATTTTACAGACTGGTATCACCGAGCACCGCTCTCCGGTCTAGTGCGTGACGATGCAAACGATTCCGGTTTCAACGTTCGTTCCGTCCGCTTGTTTTTTCCCTAAGCGAGATAATTATTAAATCTGTGCTAACTTATTGTAACACAAAGTTTCGATGTAAACATATTTGACTCGCGTTAATCAAGAGTTATTATTTAAAACCTCCACAACACATGCATCCAGTTTACAGACGTGGCAAGGACTGTAAACTGTCAAACCCTCTGGATAAAATATCTAAACATAACCCTCTTGCCAAACTACCATTTTAAATTAGATTCAATTGCTTACTTGGCAAAATCCCTTCCAAAGCCGATGGCCAATTTTTTCTCCCCTCAGGTTGGATTTAACATAAAAGTCCTCCACATACATAGCCTTTCCAGACCAGCTCGAGTAGGCGAAGTTTCCAAAGATGTAACCAACCAACTTGTTTGCTTTAGTGCACTCTGCGACCATACAAACAAACCTCGGAGGGCTAACGTCGAAACCATCTCGTTCCAGTACTGAAATTTACAAAACATTTATTAAAATGGTAAATATGCAGTTAGTCCACCTCACGGATAATACGGATCGTTCGTGTTGTCGAAGTTTGATGCACGGATAATACGGAATGTTCCTTTTTTAACTAATAGACAATCAAATATGACATTTGTCGGAAGTACCAATCTTATAAAATAAATTCTCTAAAATAAACTCGCTTTTCATCATACTTTTAAAAAACATCCCAGGTTTTGAATGGTTTGTTTGGCTACGCAGGGTTTGTCTAGCGGGTTTGTGTAATTATTTTAATACATTTCTTTCCACGTTCTACTGTTATAAATACAGGTACAAACTTGTCAATGATGCATTCACTTTGTTTTACGCAAAAATATGTTTCTATGATTGGCAGTAGTGATGAAATGTTAAAATAAAAACGATGAATAAACATGGCGTTACCGTGCGAGTGAATTAATTTTAACAAAATTAAAATGTTAAATGCATATTTTTTGCAGTTTTTTGATCTCCCCTGACATAAATACTCACTTTTCGTAATAATAAAGCTAAATATAACTGTTTGGATAAAAAGTTTTCCGTATTAACGAGTAAGCGGTTTAATGCATAAATAATATTAAAATATATTACGAGTAGGAATATTTATTTAAAGTATAATTGGCCCACGTAGGTACGAAAACTAAATACCAATATGATAACTATAAAGTACGGCAAGAAATTTAAACTTTGTCCAGACACTCCACACAACACATGTGAGCAGTTCCCAACTAGAAAATAAATAATTAAGCACTCAAAAGGGCAAAACAAAGTGGCTATTAATTGTAAATCAATTGTTAAAATATAAAAAATATATATTTTCTCACATACTTCAATTTCTGTTTTTTTTTATTTATTTAATTTAACACGTGTTAACTGTCTGAATAAGTGTAAAAAAATAAGCCAAATAACAGTAAACAATCAATTTTTAACATTTCTAAAAAGTTTCGGTTTCGGCAGATTTTCTGCCGAAACTAGATTTTTGCCGAAACTTGCCGAAACCGAACCTTCGGTCGGTCACTAGTTTTAATATTCTCCTAACGAAGGAAGGGTGCAGCCGAAACCGGTAGAGTGTTACTAAAATAAAAGTGGTCTACAACAAATTTATGTGTTTTTTTAAATTATAATGCTGTACAGCCAATGCATTAACCTGTATTTTACCGTTTATCTCTGGATTTATAACAAAAATATTAAAAAATCGTAAAGTTTATAAACTCGCGAATCCTGCTTGTTTTTTACATTCAAACTGCCGTGAGATGTACTTATTCGAGTCAACATAGAATAATTTCGATTGCTGTATATTATCTCTAGTATACTTGATAATTAAAGGTACATTCTATGGAAAGGGGACTTAATTTTAACCGTAAACAGCTGATCAGAAATTCTGCGTAAAAAAAATTCAAAAATGTATTTTTTAACATCGTTACAAAATAGTCTAGGAAATTCGTATTTGCGACATTATGGTCAAAATAGATAAAACATTTCAATTGCTTCGTTTTAAGACCAAAATAATAAACGTGGGAGCTACAAATACATATATATTTTTTTAAATTTTCCAAATCAAGGAGATAATTGCCTTTTTATTAGAAAAGCAATCGGCGACATTTAAAATGGCGTGAATGTATAACAAAAATTGCACCAGTGGAAACAGCAGTTGAATAAGCAATACTAATACTAGTATTTCAATGACGTTCCTGGTTCTAAACAAGGAGTTTTAATAAAAGAGACCGAATCAAGAAAACCAAACTTAATTTCAAATCCTAGAAAAAACCCAAGAAACGAGTATTAGAAATTTGTGAGATTTGAAGAATACATAAAAATATCACCAAACAAATTACAGAAACTTTTATGGGTTATTGTGTAATTCTCCGTGACATGACAATATGACACGACGCGACGCCGCGACGACTTGAAACGCCCGAGGGCCGGCATTTCAGAGATGCATTTTTTTCCTAAAAATTAAATTAGTAAATGTGTAATTTTTTGGCAAATTTAGGTGAAAAGAAAATATTGGTAGAATCATTGTAATATTTTCGAACACAAATCAAACATACATAAAACACACAAATAATAAATAGGATAATTATTTATCGCCAAAATTTCTAAAAATAACACACGCGACGTAAATAAGTACTTATCGTAGGGCGAGTAAGATAAGCAGACAACGTGACAACATTATTTTTTTTACAAGTTGGCAATACTGCAGCTGTCAAATCAAAATTTTCCTTGAAATCGCGAATTCAAAATTGAAAGAATGGAAGATGCAAAATGCTTAAATTTAGTCTAAATTTTCAAAAATTAAGCAAATTTATGTTAACAGTCTTATTATTATTGATTTGATGAATTTCGGTGCGGTACTTACTTTCAGTTGTCAGTTTAGATCCATTCGGATAACCTTCAAACGTCGCTAATTCCTAAACAAGAGAAAATTTTCCGGTTAAAATGAAGTTATGTCATGTTTCAGTTAACAAGAATAACACAGAATCTAAAAATATCGCTTACCACAATCATATCCATCACGGTGGGCATATCTTCCCGCTTAGCATCGCGCACTATTATGGTGCTCGACATTTTAAAGGTTAAAATAATTTGACAAAACTGTTTGCACTTCACACAATACTCTATCAGTGGCTGTGATCCTGTTGAATGTATTTAAGAGTGATTTACAGGCTGAGATTACTGTTATTAGAATGTTTTCAGATATGAGGTCTGTTTCACATGAGTACCTCCAACTGACTGTGTTTTATCAGTGAAGTGTGTTTGGTATTCTAACCAATAAATTTGAATGTCAAAATAATATTAAGGAAATAAATATATATTTTTTAATTCTTATGCTTTCGTATGAGACGTTTGCTTTCAAAACCATTTTACAATGTTGTTTCATTGTTTAATCAACTGCTTCTGGTTATTTTTTTAATAAAATTAGATGAAGTTTTCTTAATTTAAAATATATGCTTTTATGCAATGACGTTATATAAAATAAATAGACTCGCCATAGTCTCATATACTCACAATATAATGTGGAAAGTAAGGAACACTCTTTTGTTTTCAGCGATTTTCAGTATCATTTCTTAATTCAAAAGTTTATTCCTGTGTGATAAAGATAGACAATCAAACAATGTGTGTGTATGAATGACATGGATATATGAGCGGGCTGCGTATTGCTTGTCACTTTTTGATGGAACGTTCGCTGTATCCTTTTCTTGAGGCCCGCTAGAATAAAAGGTCCGGCTGCCTGTTGGAGTTTGATATGTCGAGCTATGCAATAAATACAATAGGGCAATGACAGTTTTCAAATGGTGGCGATTGTCATCAATACTTGTTAGAACTACTGATTTATGTGTTGTTTTACCGCAAGCAAACAAATAAACAGAGTGTTTAGGCTGATTAGTCTACTTTAAAACAGTGAAGTTTACTTAGCAACAGAAATTTGGCTGTTGCCCGTCCAGACCCTTTACTTTAGTAGGACTTGAATTTTCTCTAATGACGTGTAAAACTGCGAGCGGGAAACATGAAAATTAATTGTCATATTTATAAAAATCGATAATAATAAGTAATTTGCGTGTACTTACAAATGAAATGTTATTCCTTCACCTTTACTATTATTTGCCGAGTAATTGAAACATTTTCTCATCACTCATTGACGACCTCCGTAGTCCAGTGGGTAAGACTCTCGACTCACAATCCGGAGGTCGCGGGGTCGAACCCGGCATGCGCAAATAAATTTTATTTGATTAATTTGTGTTATTTCACAATTAATTCATTTAAAATAATAATATATAGTATATTTGCGGCATGTTCCAGAGTGGAAGATATTATCAGTATCGCCCTGGTGTAAGACCACCATTCAGAGTTGAAACGTTGCTTGAAAATGGCTTTAGCCTTGTTTGGTGACCAGATCTGAATAGCCAGGTACTTCCCAACCTTCCTCTTCCCCACCTCCTTCCCCTCCCCACTACCTTCAGCCTCACAACATACCCCAATTGGGGATGCCATAGTCTCACTGGCTCCAGACGGGAGCAGTTGAGATTCTTGTGCGGTATTCACTGTAAAAAAAAAAAAAAAAAATCACACAGGAGGGCATTTTGGCACTTTTTAAAATGCAATCTACTTACTGGTAAGTGCTGGTAAGACGCAACCTTACTATTATCGAGGCATCCGGATTATAGTGTGCAATATTTTAATAGCAATAAAACACATTTTTAACTTGGATTTCATTTATTAAAGTAAAAATTTAAAGTTATATACTAATGCTTATAATTTTCGCACTTCTTTAGTGTTTTTCGTGCACCGGGACCACGTTCTGTTTGGCTAACAAACTTCAAGATTTTATCTTTGTTCTTCTTTATATAGCCTACAGTTGATCTGCCTATACAAACCTTCGTAGCAATGGCAGGATAGTTGTCACCTTTATCTAACATTCCTATAATACGCAATTTGTCTTTTATTGACAATGTAGAATATTTACGCAGCGGTGCCATTTTGTCTAACTAAATTAACTAACACTGCAAGGGGATACATAAAAGACTGATGAGTGACGGCAAATGGTTGTGACCCGCACACTTCCCCCCCGCGAACGTTCCCCCGCACAATCCTCTCTGGATTACAGCGTGCACCGATGTAACGGGGGTCCGGATTAGCGAGGCTCTACTGTAGATTCAAAAATTCTTGAAATCTACTGATAAGTGATGATGTTTCACGATAAACTGTTTTTCTCCGGAAACATTGCATACATTGCTTTTTTGTGCATTAAAAGCACCAAAGATTACGTAAGTTAATTTAGCATAAATAATAATAATAATAACATAGTATTTATATAGAGCAGTTTTGTTATTTCACTTCAAGTGTGCTTAACTATAATAAACTTAAAAGTAATCCTATAGTGTTCCTTACAAGTAACGTACACCTTTTTAGGCGGGAACGTTTTCTTTGTGGAAATAACTCATTCTTTAGAGTATGTAGGCCTACTTCCAGTTTGCTCGATCTCTATATTTCCATGCTCAAAACTAACCGAAATTTAAAAAAATCTTTTTTTTAGTTCCACAGTAGTCACTATCCTCAATCTAGATAAGGGGAACCGTTGTGCGGACCGTTTCGGACCGTTTCATACAAATCTTAATTTTGGATTTGAAGCCAAAATACCCAACCAACTGAAAAAATATATGTTTGTGATCGAAAGGTATATCAAAAAATATCTTCTTTATTTTTTTTGTTTTAAATTATAAAATATGGACCATTAAGTCTTTTAATATTTTATGATTTTAGAAGCAACTTGGCCAATTATTTGTCAGTAGGTACATAAATGATAAATGAAAAAAAAAAAGTTTTATAGAAATACAATGAAATATAAAATAAAAATTGTTAAAAGGAAGTATTTTTATGGGTGTAAATTTAAATTACAAAAGACTTATCTACGTTGGAACAAAAATAAATATGTCCTATATAAATTTAAATTACTACCAAAAAATGCATTTTTTACAATGTTTTTTTTATTTTTTATTTATAGCACAGTAGAGAGGCAAGATATTTTTTTAGTAATTATAATCAACTCACGAAAAAATCTAAAGTTGCATCCAAAATGAAGCAACACTCAATTCTTTATTTATCTATATATCATAATTTAAAACAAAAATAAATAAAGTGGCACATATGCGTACTAAATATTATAACTTTTGATTAAAAAAACTATTTTTCAATTTGGTTGGGTATTTTGGCATCAAATCCAAAATTAAGTTTAGTATGAAATGGGCTGCGCCAATGTCAAGTTATGATTGTTCATATTTTGTTGTTTATTCTTTGTTTTTATTTATTTATGACATCTAGAAATTGAGAATAGGTTATTGGTGCTTTTGGGTTTTAAATTTGGAACATTACGGATTCCAAAATCTGGACTCCTGTTCTAATAACCTAAAATGGAAATACCAAATAGAAAATGTAGCAAAAAGAGTGCGTACACTTATTCATATATTTATTTCATTGCGGGAAATCTTAAAAACACACTACTTAAAAAATATATATTACGGGCTATGCAACTCGATCATAACCTACGGATGTATTGGGTGGGGGGGTGCAGGGAAAACCATATAAAACTCGTTATTGAAGGCACAGAAATCTATTTTACGTGTTATAATGAAGAAACCTTTCAGATATTCGAGCGACGCTCTCTTCAGGGAATTTAATGTACTAGATGTTCGACAGTGTTACATTAAAAAGATAATAATTTATGCTCATAAAAATAAATATAAATTGAAAAAAGTCGAACACAAACATCAAACCAGAAGTAAAGGCAGAAATGACCTTTCTATTCCAACAACCAACACAGCAGCTTATCAAATGATATTCTCATACCTGGGACCGAAATTATATAACAAAATCCCTTTACAACTAAAACTGTGTGAAGTGTCATCCTTCGGTAAAAAAATAACAAAATGGTTACAAGATTTAGGCAGGACAGAGTCAGAAATATTATTAAAAAATGTTATTTGATAATTATGTATTAAGAGCACCTTATATATTTCTTTTGTTTCCAAAATTTTTCTTTTCTTTAATTTTTTTTCACGTACTGTTTTTCGAATACATTTTTTCTTGTTAATTAATTGATTCTAGAACCTATTACTCCACTGTATAATTATGTAAATGCAAATTGTGAAGCTTAACTTTACGAATACTTTATGAATGATAATGTACCTACCAACCTAATATGAGTATGTAAATTTGACTGTCCTAGAACGGGAGACCTTCCTAGTTGGACAGTCAAAGCTTCCTTATACTGAATGTATTTTGTAACAACAATAAAAACACATAAACTAAACACAAACACAATCAGGATTTAATGATTATTAATATTGTTTTTTTTTTCTTTTTGTATTAGCTCCACACAAGAGGCCCTCAGGAAAATAATTTCCCTCAGGGCCGATGTCATCTTAGGGGAAGCTGTGTGTAGGGTCTTTTTATGAGAAAAAAGTATGTGGGGTGGGTACGAATCTGGGGATCAGTGTTTTCAGGAGTGATAGATGTATGAATCCATCCTCCCAACTGCGGTGCAAGGCGATGAGTCGAAAGAGTCCGTACGGAGAGGTCAAAAGGTCCCACTCAACCAGTATCTCTCGATCTGGCCCGCCATGCAATAGCACCTCCGTGAACCCGGGCATCCATTTTAAGTTACCAAACGTAACAAAGCACTTGGGGTGACCTGTGGTAGAAGTGTTGGTTATCCAATAAATGATTCCCGGGGCGGCGGTACCACACCCGCCTTCCAAATTATATGATTAAGGAATCTATGCATTGATAATCATGCATCACGGACTTAAAATATTTACGTCCTTCCAATGCAATCTAACCATTTGACTTAGGACGGTTGTTTGAAAAAATTTTACGAATTCATCAAATATTTGAAGGTAATTTTCACGTTCTGTGTTAGTTCTATTCAAGTTCTGTTATTATATCATTATATGCCAGTTGCTTAATAAAACTGAAATAAACTTGTGTAGAACTTGCACAGAATGTGAAAATTAGCTTAAAATATTTTGATGAATCCGTCAAATTTTTTGAAACAATCCATCCTTAGGTACATATTATATGACATTGTAAAACTTCATGAATCACATGCGCAATATCTGCATTAGGCGTAGGCTACATATTTAATATTTATCAAGATATTGATGGATTGTCATTCATTGGTCCAATCCAATATTTAGATCACTGGACGTTCAATATTTATTGACATTCGCAATATTTATCAAATATCGTGATGTTTATTGAACGTGTAGGCTAGCGTATTCCTGAAATCCGTATTGAGAACTCACGGATCGTGAAATCTAGACATCTGTGATCCATATTGTCAATACGCTAGCCTACACGTTCAATAATTATCACGACAGCAGTGTGGATCAGTTTAAAATCATTATAAATATTTTTGTGTGTTTAAGTAACTGATTGAATAATTTAAAGATAATTTTGTGTTGCTGAGCGATTTTCCTTATTATGTAACTTCACTGATAAGAGTAATTGAGGTGTCTTAGCGAAACTGCTAACCGAAGAAACTCTTTCTTATCTGAATATACTTAATGACAACAACAGAGGACAAAGAAATACATGTACATGTGATTTAATCAAAATGCTTGAATATATCTAATTATCTTTATTGTTTCGTTATTGATCCATTACAGTTGTATTTCTGGGCATTTGAACACACATTTAATCTAATATCTTACATTAGTATTCGCAATATAATTCTTAATCTAAAGTAACATTTATGCATTATAAAGTGACGTAATGAAGCTATGCTAAGATAATTTCTAATAATAATAGTACTTTGTACACACCTTAACAACAACTGAACAAAATATGGAAATATAAACAATATCAGTCATTCGTTAATATTTAAAGTGAAAACATTTTTATCATAGCCTCAAAATATTATTAATTCTATACAATATTGAACAATTTACATAGAAGTAAACTCGGCTATTTAATTAGATCTTTTTTCCAAGTAATATTATAAATGCGAAAGTATGTATGTTTGTCCTTCTTTCACGCCGCAACGGAGCGAACGAGCATTGTGATTTTTTTTGCATAGGTATAGTTGGAGGACTGGGAAGTGACATAGGCTACGTTTCATCCCGGAAAAGGATTTCATTTCCATGGAGAAAATTTTTGTACAGTAATTTCTGCCTAATACCACGCAAGCATAGCAGGGGGTTAAAGCTATTAGGAAATGATGTGATTTTTTCACAAAAACTGCACTGTACAATTATTATAATAATTACACTATTATTATTTATTATGCAATCATATTTCAACATTAGGACGACTTTTTCTTTACAGTAATTTATAATAAATATTCAAAGTTATAATGTGATTTAATTAACATTTTTAACAATATTGCACTCTAAATTTAGTACTTGCACAAAGAACTTGTAACAATTTGTTTTACGTCGAATATGTACCTTTATATTTACAATATCTTTTCCAGTAAATTCATCATTTGTGGAAAAGTCTTTTGAGGCAAATTAATCTATTACTGCTTCGTAATTAAGTAACAAATTCTTTTTGTAGAAGCAAAATAACATCTTATTGTATAAAAATGCACAGCCCAGCTGAATAATGTATTATCTTACATAGCTAATTATAATATTTGTATTATGGGCTAATACACCTATATTATGTCAGGTTATCTTTATTTACAAACACAATATTCAGTAAATTCTTGCTTCTGTTAATTAAAACTTTGAAAATGAACAATTTAATTGCGTTACCTAATTAAATTATTTTTTAAACATCGTAGCGTTAATGTAGTAGACGTTTGCATACATTGTATAAATAATATATTTGCGTATTGTGTGCAACAGAGTAAGGATTTGATATTGTCTTCTCTGTGAGTACCTTGTAACCTCTCTTTCTGATAGCAAGGTTTATGAGAAAGAGGCAGACTTTACAGCGGTGCTATCAATTAACAATTTCGTTACAAAACCATTAGAGAACATTGCAAATTCACTAAATAAATAGCTGCAAGATGAGGGGTTTTTTTAATAAATAAGCATTTTATGATGACGCCATGAGTTTGGCAGCTTGAATAACATTATGCTGGTGGTGATAACCACTCATTTCTCCCACTCCTGAACTGATGGATGCAATATTTGATCCGAGGGCTCCAAAACCATGCTGCAACGGAGGGCTGAAGTGATACTGCGAGTTGCTCACTCCGTTACCCCCGTGGTAATGATGCAAGGATGGATTCCCTCCGTATCCCTGACTATCGTATCCCGTGGCAGAACTTGGCTCACTTTTAATCGGCGGAGAATTGAACATGGATGGGGAATTAGACAGGTAGTTTTGAGTGTGCGCTGAAGAAGTCAAAGAAGGATGAGATGATTGCAAGGAATGGTGGTGGGAGTGAGAGGACTGGGAACTAGACAGCAGAGGGGTCTGGCCGAGGTAAGGACGCTGATTGGAAGAAGAAGACGAGGAAGATGGTATCTTGGCCTGAGACTCGGTGGAGTGGTGCGACTGTGTGTGCGTGTGTGACCCGGAGTTGGACGTGAGAGGAACAGCAGTTTGGCTGATGGGCTGCTTGGAATCTGGAAATTAAACAAAATTTTTGTGTTAAGGGTGTTTTTTTTTTTTTTTTTTTTTATTAACAGAAAATAGTTTTTTTTCTTGTTTACATTGCACCTGCAAAGCTACTGCAAGTAGCTTGTCGGCAGGAAAATAGTGTGGACAACAACATGATACAATATACAATGTTTTTTAACATTTCACATTAAAATCATTCAGTTCATTCTTCTTTACTTAAATCATTCAGTTCATTCTGCTTTGAATTGCAAAAAATAGTATTTCGCTGTTGACTTATTGGTGCTACATAATAAAATTCGATTTTGTAGGTGGGTCTGAATTTCCCCATCGCCACTGCTTGTGTTTTCTTTTGACCCTTCAGTTTTTATGCGTTAAATAATGTGCATATTTATGTGGAAAAAAGTTATAATCACCAAATGATGAATTGACTGTTCAAAAGTGAGTAGTGACTGTTCAAATGATAAATTGACTTTTCAAGAGAAGTAGTGGTTTTGTAACTCTATGGATCATGTCTCCTATTGATTTTATAAAATTTAACACTTATTGGAAAAAAACAGTTTTACGAAGCTGTTGCATGGGCAATTTTTGTTGAAAGGTATTTATTTCTTGTAACATTATTACTTTTGGAGAACTTCTGTAAGCATCACCAGACTATCCCCAATGCTTCACCTTTTTATTTTTGACAATAACCTAATCTTTTCGCTAAAGTTCCACACTGTTCGCAACTCTTTTTTGCGGTGCTTCTGATTTTAAAGGTGCGAGGGGTACCCAAAAGAAACCGAACTGACGTTGTGGTGGGCCGAGTTTTTGAAGTAACCTGTTCTGCCGCTAGGGGGCATATAGAGCCACCATTCCCGAGTCAGTAAGCCAAACATCATCGCTAAAGAAGGTTCCGTTTAGTTTGTGTGAATTTTTTATGAACAGTTGTTTTGTGTGCTCGTTGTTTTTGCAATAGCTGATTCTCATGAACAGCGCGCGGCCGTAAAGTTTTGCGTCTTTCTCGGAAAAACTGGCACAGAAACTCTTGAAATGTTAAAACAATCACAGGGTCAGACTGTTAACCAGGCTTTCTGGAAGTTTTGAAAAGATTGCGCAACAGTTTGCGGCGGAAGAGGCCTGAATTGGGGCGATTGGTTTTTCCATCACGATAACGCCCCTGCTCACACAGCCTTGTCTGTGCGCCAATTTTTGACCAAAAATGCCATAACCCCTGCGCCTCATCCTCCTTACTCACCTGACCTTGCCCCCTGCGAAAATGAAAGCGTTTTGCTGACATTACTGAAGTGAAGAAAAAAACGACAAAGGCGCTGTCGGGCATCACAGAAGATGAATTTAAAAAATATTTTGAGCAATGGAATAAAAGATTGGACTAGTGTATTAGTGCCGGTGGAGAGTACTTTGAAGGGGATTGAAGGTTTTTAGTTTAAAAATTAAATATATAATTTTTTTTTAAATAACTTTATTTTGGGTACCCGTTGTATACTGGCTTCATAAACAAAAAGGCCGCTATAAATTTTCAATTGTCACATTTTAAAAATTGTCAGCAGCCTTTTTGCTTGTGACGGCAGTACAATTATTAGTACTGTACAGAGTGAGGTCATGGCGAAAATCGAAGAAGAGGATGTCTTAGTTACGGTGGTCTTTGTTTTCAATTTTTCGCATTCTATTAACGCACACCACTGCCTCTACGTAGGACTCCTTGGGAAGTAGGAGGGCAGCAGATTATGAAGATGACACCTCATTTGGCGGCTGTCCTCGCTTCAGATTAACACAGACCATCATTTAGAACGGGCGTCAGGTCCAGTTAGATTTGATAATAAACAAGATTCGTAAACTCGACGAACGAAAGTAATATTGCAAACTCCAGATCACCAGAAATGCATTGCTAATCAGAAGAATTACCAGTACGCCACTATCGGTTAGAGAGATTAACTTTTACGGCGGACTACTAAGCTGTATACAACCACTATGTAAGTTATTTGGTTGGTTTTACCTTCTGCCCCAGGGGAGGCCGGTTCCTCCTTCTTGCCGTCCTCTCCACCGCCGGCCTTCTTGGGTTTGCGCTTCCGGGTCTGGATGCCGTCCTTGCGCATGGCGAGGGGTCTGTTGACGCCGTGCAGCTTGAAGTAGAGGCCGCATGCATTGCACACGGGCTCCCCCTCGTTGTTGCGACGCCACAGGGTAGTGGTACGCGTGCCGCAGTTTGTGCAGCACAGACCCAGACGCCGGGTTGCCGTCTGAAATTACGTCAAGGTACAGGAATTAAAATAATTTATTTTAGTCTGCAAAAGATAGACAATTCAACACAAAATAGATACACTGATTGAAGTTGTTTTATGTGTATCTGTATGCATGATCTTAGCCACTGTAGCGATGGGTGCTCGGTTTTCGATTTGGCCATTTATTCGATTTAATTAATACCTCCCAATATTAATATGAAACCTAGGAACTGTTTACTGCGGTTTAAAGCCAGTGAATCCACCTAGATTTCACTGTTCAACCCACATTTGGGAGGCGAGTATGGGTACCGCCAAGGGCGGATCCAGGATTTTTTTCTGGGGACGGGCAAAAAAATCAACAATTACTGTTAAGATTTTTTTCTGGGGGGCGGGCACAAGGGGCGTACGTGCAAAATATCAACAATTACTATTAGGATTTTTTTCTGGGCGGGCACAAGGGGCGAACGGGCAAAAAAATCAACAATTTCTGTTAGAAATAAACTTAAAGAAGTTTATTTCTACAAGTTCAAGTATGTATTTGAAGGTTTATGAAAGTGTCAAAAAAATAGAAAAATTAAATGTTTAATAAAGACAGTTTTCTGTACTATGATGGAATCTCTATAGTACACAAAAATACCGTCTGGGGGGGGCACGTGCCCCCGTGCCCCCCCCCCCCCCCCTAAATCCGCCCTTGGGTACCGCCACCCCGGGAACCATTTATTGAATAATCAACACTTTTGCCATAGGTCACTCGCTGTGTTTGGTGACTTAACAGGGGTGCCTAGGTTCATGGGATGAGGTTTGTCCAGATATTGGCGGCGGATGCGTCTGCTCGCCATCTGTGTAGTAGGCCGGATCGAGAGAGTCTGTTTAGGGAGACCTTTTGATCTTTTCAGCAGGAGTCTTGGAACAACGCCCTACCCCAGTGGAAGGGATAGATTCATACGTCCGTCACTCCTGGACATACTGACCCTCAGATTCCTACCCTTTTTCCTTCCTAGAACTTTCTTTCCTAAAATGTGTTACACCACCAAAACCTTTAAGTATTTTCTTATTATAATTTGACCGAAATTTTAGTTCACAGTTAGTTGTAGAACCCGAGAAGCTATTGTGGTATGGAGGTTGTAAAAAGAAAAAAAACTTATTATTGTACACTGTATTTCAAATGAAAAATCTTTTGAAAATATTAAAAAGGTAAACTATTCTGAAAACTTCGACACTTCGTAATTACTGCCACCTGTTGAAATATAAACAAAGCTAGTCGGCCAAACATCCGCTAGATGGCTCTGCCCTAAATCCGTTAACCTCGTTTGAGAAACTCACCAAAATATTACGGGAGCGCAAGATTCCTGTTATTTCAAGCACCGCGTTAATTTTTTTATCGATAGATGTCGCTAGTAGTTCAAAATACTACTGTGTGGGGTTTTCTAATAAAAGTGATGTCATTATTATAACTGCTTACAAGTCTCTTGCTGGGCTTGATAAGGGGTCTGTTCATGCCGTTCATCTTGTGGTACAGTCCGCAGGCGTTGCACAGATAGTGGCCCGTTCCGTCTCTCCTCCATAAAGGGGTGGAAATGGCTCCGCAGTTGACGCATTCACGTCCCTCGCCGAAGCTGAACTCCATACCGTTGTCTGCAAAAAATAGTACAAATTAATATACACATTAACGTAGGCTTTGATATTACATTTTCTCACGATTATTTGTTATTTTGTTTTGCCCCGCTGTCTAGCGATACCTAAGTACCTACATTATGTTAATCTTTATCACTTGCGATGTCGTTTGCAATGTTTTGCATAACATTATATGTAGCTACCAGTACCTACATTGGGCCAATGCGCTGGCCCAAAGGACCACATGGCGTATATTGTATGAGAAAGCCACAAGCCAAAAATGTATGTATTTTTAGAGTGCCTTATATCGGCACGAATATAGGTAAAAGGCAAAAAAATCGCTTGGCAAACGGAGTCTAGTTTTTGTTTATTTTGTGAATAAGAAATTAAAAAGTTAGTCATCGGAAACAGTCAAAGTTAATTTTGGCCATAAAACTATATTTTAAATAGTTGTTTATTATATATGTTTACGTTTCTTATACATAGGGCTGCCATCCGTCCGGGTTTCCCCGGATTTGTCCTAGTTTAGAGGGCGTCCGGGGAGCGTCCGGGCGGGGTTTTATTTGATGTCCGGGTTTAAAATTTTTTATTTAAAGTCTTAAAATTTAAAGTCAAACGTATACGTTTGCCCTGAGGAAGCAACGGTTGTTCTGAAACCGGTCGGCTTTAGACAAATATAAAAGTGGTTCAAACAAAGTAACATTGTTTCATTTATCTTTAATTAAAATTAAATTCAATTTCCAAGAATACAGCTGCATTGATTTTTACAAATTCCTTTTGGAAAGGGAAGATATTCTAAAAGTTATCGGAAAGAGTGATAAATACAAAAAAATAAAAGTAAAAAAAGGCGAGAGGCTGAGGAAAAAGCTATAATAGCTAGATAATCAAATAATATACTTATGAGTGCAAAAATTTCTTTTCATTTTTGTAGAGTTATGGATTGTTTTTATTACGCAAAAGAAATTTACAATATGGCTGTTGATTAAAACTTTAAGGTGATATAAATAGGTATGGTTTTTGGTTATTTTATGCTTTAAAAAAATAATAATGTAACTTACATTACAGTAAGTCTAAACTTTAAAAAGTTTCAGTTTAGTTGCTTAAGATTTAAGAAGACTGAATTTAGTTCATATTGTTTTAAGAGATATATTGTTGTTAAAATGGCTGCTGATAAAAACTTAAAGATATAATTATTATTGAGTTAAAAGAGTTACCTCAAAAATTGTAAGACTCAATACTAAAATGGACCCAGTACTTTTAAGTTTTTTGTTTAAAAATTTAATTGAATTTAGTTAGGCTTAATATTTTAATAAGGTTTTGTTTTCATAACAGAGTATATTAATAATTTGTGATTTTTAAGAATAAAAAAATTTACTGATTATTAAAACAATTTTTAACAAACTGTAATAAGATTCTGTTTTGTTAGGTACTTTTAAAATTATGATAAAAGAGACTAAATTTCATTTTAAAATAAATAAAAGGTGATTAATGACATTTTCGACTGTTTTTTATTACACTGACTATGTTTTAAAAAACCTGTTGACATGTCCGGGTTCTGGCCCCTAAAATCCGGGGTTTTCACGCGTCTTGTCCTGGTGGCCAAATTTAAGAGATGGCAACCCTACTTATACACCATAACTCAACAAAGTGGCATTTCATACCCCTTTTGACGTCATTAAAACTGATGGAAAAAAATAGCCTAACTTAAGGTAACCTATTTAACCCATTTTTCATCACTTTTAAGGCGATCCAATAGTTCAGGAAAAAATCAAAATCGGAATTCACGCCCCTTATTGGAGGAGTTAAAAATACTTGAGAAAAAGTTTTTGGAAAGGTTGGAAAAGGTATTTGAAAAATTTTTTTACAGGTTGATTTCGTAAAGGCCTGTAAAATATATTAATTCCTTTTAAGAAAACGGAAATTTAAATTTATTTCACGAAACTAACGCGGAGTCACACAACTGTCTCCCGCTCCGGCCGGGGCGCGACTGATACGAAATAGGTGTGCCCAGACTGCCCAGTGCATGATTCTTGTACCCTTGCCATAAGAATCAAGAATCCACTTCAAGAATCCAAATTCATAGAGTGCGGGCCGTACTGATTGATATCAAAAATAACAATGAGAAAATGCATATTTTAAAAGAAACTAAATTTGCCACATTATACAATAAAACCAAATCCGAAAAGGGGTTTATAAATAGAAGAGTTTGGACTTGAAACTGTTTTTTATAAACCTTATACTTTATTTTTTTATAGGCTTATTAAAAGACTTGAAAAAAAATGACCGATATTTTTAAGGGCCAAGGTGTGTTCTACACGCAGTATTTAATTGAAGCATCTATAATACTTCTAAACCATCAAATTTTCAAAACAAAAACAAATGATTTTGTAGGATTTTACATTATTTAGTATGGCTTCATCTTAATAACTTTTCAAAAGAGTGACGAAGTGGCACTTTGCGCGTCAATGCTAGGTTTAGAGTCTAGCCCTCTAACACAGTCGATCGATAAGGATTGATAGGATAACTTTCGGTTAACATCTTATCGTTCCGTCGCATGACTGCGTATCGCCAACGAATAAATAACATTTTAATTAAATGAAGTCAATAATAGCGAAACTCAATCGAAAATATGGAGAAAGAAAAATCAGAAAAATATATTGGCACCTCTGGGACTCGAACCCAGGACCTTCTGCTTGCATGGCAACAGCTCTACTAACCGAAATAAGGTGTCTATATCCAATTCGGTCACGTTTAACTGTGTCATACTTCGACTAAGGACATTAACTTAATTTTCTAGCACATGTTTCTAGCTGTTATCTTTATATATGTTTGCAAGAATTGGTTGCAATGTTTGCAAGATATGATTGCAGGAGTTGGCTCGGTTGGTAGAGCTGTTGCCATGTTATCAGAAGGTCCTGGGTTCGAGTCCCAGAGGTGCCAATGTCTTTTTCGGTTGAAGAGAAGAATAGAGAAACAATGCAACAACACGTTACAGAAGAGATTGTTCATTTGATTTGATAACGCGAACCGAAAAACGAATTATGAGAAAGAAATTCCCATAATTCGTGGTTCGTTTGGCTTGTTATACGTTCATGTATACGTAGCCTCACAAGACTTGAGTAGGGATGTCGAAAGTGAAAAAAAATCGATATATCAATGTATCGATAATTATTAAAATATCAATATCGACATCGATATATCGATGAAAAAATATCAAAATTTTCAATCCACTGTTAAAGAAACTGGTGTGGGCTCAAAGCCGTGGTTCAGTCGACAATGCTCTGAAGCAGTGCGACGAAAAAACGCGACTTACCGAGCCTACAACACATTTCGAACGTACGAAAACAGAATAGTATATAACAAAATGGCAAAGGAAAGCAAGAGGATCATAAACAGGTCAAAATTCGAGCACGACCTGCAGATCAGCAGAAAGCTGGCTGCCTGCCCGCACGGCAGCAGAGCATTTTGGTCGCTTGCGGGCTCAATAGGTCGCAATTTTTGCAAACCCAGTCTGCCACCTCTTGCTAGACCTGACGGTTCACTAGCAAATACCGCCGCCGAAAAGGCTAACTTATTAGGCAAAATGTTCGCGGAAAACTCGACCCTCGATGATCAAGGTGCTACCCCGCCGTCGGTTCCTTATTGCGGTTTTCATATGAAAAAGCTGAGGATCCGGCATCAGGATGTTCTCCAAGTCTTACGAGGGCTTGATATTAATAAAGCTAGTGGGCCTGACGGAATACCTGCCCCGGTATTGCAGAGGTGCGCTGCAGAAATAGCTCCAGTTTTGAAGAAGCTTTTCAAAATGTCAAAAGTCTGGCCCTGTGCCCTCTGGTTGGAAAAAAGCGATCATTCACCCTATACCAAAGAAGGGTGACCGCTCCAACCCAGCCAACTACCGCCCCATAGCGATCACATCAGTTTTGTCTAAGGTGATGGAACGTGTGATCAACGACAAACTGCTCACATACCTCGAGAAGAACAAAATTATTAACGACTGTCAATACGGATTCCGGCGGAACCGCTCTTGCGGTGATCTTCTCGCATATGTGACGCATGTTTGGGGGCGGTGCCTGGAACGTTTCGGTGAGACCCAAACGGTTGCACTGTATATTTTCAAGGCCTTTGACCGGGTTTGGCACCGAGGGCTTGTCAACAAACTGTCTTCTTACGGACTTCCCGCATCCTTGTGTGCGTGGATTGCCGACTTTTTGGGGGAGAGGTCGATTCAGGCGGTTGCTGACGGTTTCACCTCTTCCTCGCATTCGATAAATGCTGGCGTCCCACAGGGATCGGTTCTGTCACCGACTTTGTTTCTGTTGCACATCAATGACCTCTTGTCATGTGCACCGATTCATTGTTGCGCGGATGACAGCACAGTCCATGATAGCTTTTTGTTTGACATGCCCCCAAAGGGCACGCAAACTCCAATAGCTCGGAGGGCTTTAAAGCAAAGAATGGACGGTTACCTCGAGAGTGTTTTCTCTTGGGGTAAGAATAACCTCGTCGAATTTAATGTTTCAATGACCCAATCATGTTTGATAACGTCTAAAAGGGGTCGAAATGAAAATCTAGTCTCCTTCAACGGAAGCAATCTTCCGAACAGGACCTCCATCGATATGCTTGGTGTAACTCTAAGTGACTAGCTCAGGTACGGGGGCTCCATCGAAACTAAAGTTAAGTTAGCCTCTCAGAAACTGGGCGTACTGTACAGGGCCCACAGATACTTTAATAGTACACAACTGCTAACCCTGTACAAATCGCCCAAACACGCGCCCAACATTTGTACACGGTTGACATTAGTCACATGAGAACGGGTCGTTTCTATGACTCGTTCTTGAGTTCAACGGCTCGGCTGTGGAACGATTTGCCGGCCTCTGTGTTTCCTCCCTCCTACAACATTGGTCTCTTCAAGACCCGTGTTCACTCCTTCCTTTCCTCAAAAAGACCCTCCACAAAGCATCTTCAAAGATGACATAGGCCCTGAGGGAAGTTATTTTCCTCAGGGCCTCCTGTGTGGAGTTAATGTAAAAAAAAATAAAAATAAAAAAAAATAAAAGTGAATTCAGCTCAATATTATCAATAGTATTTTTTATAAACAAAGTGCATTATTTTAATGTACTTACAAAAATCTCAATAAAAATGAAGGTATTTTTATCAGTATTCATTTTTATTAGGTAATAATTACAAAAATATCAAAAACCAAAAAGCTGTCTTCTTACTTATATGTAAACTGAGACGCATACAAAGTTTGTAGGTAAGCGTCTCAGTAACATTCTATTGGCATATTAATCTGTCAAAAAGGACTTCGTGTTTGGAACAAGGCGTAGTCAATAATCATAGAGAATTGGGAACCAACACATAGGAGTTATAAAAATATCGTATTTGATACAATTTTCGATATTGGATATTTTGTATCGATATATCGGATCAAAATATATGGGTTAAAAATATCAATGTATTGAATTAAAAATATCGATATATTGATATTTTTTCAACAAGCCTAGACTTGAGAACTTGAGACAGGTAAGTTCCTAAGGGTGACAAATGATATTTACTAGGTATAAAATTACAATTTTTTGTGCTTTATTTACCAATTTCAAACGTAAAATCAACTTTAATGGTTAGAAAACCAGGCGAATTTATACACCGTGTCTATTTTTGTACTTTGTCCCGGTGTACACAGTATAATAGAGAAGCAGATTTTTCCTTGATGCATTTGAATGAAAATATGCGTTACACTTTGTTATTCGGCGGTACATCCTCTCTGCACATCCCTTCGGATCACTTAGTTACCTGTAATTTGTGAATTTAATTAGGTATACCGTATTTTCCTAAACCGACTACTGCATATTGTATATTGTATAAGTATGCCGGGGGGCCAATTGTCGGCGGATCGACTGTCATGGAACTGTTCCTAAGCATGTTGTATAGGGATAAATGAATATTATTGATTGTATAGTACCTAAGTATGTCTCACCGTAAGGGCTCGTCCTCTGGAAGCCGTCGTAAGCACTTCTCCATGAGCTCATCACCATGGCGTTCTGCGCCCCGTAGAACTGCGGCGTCAGACTAGCTCCTGGACAAACAAACAGACAAACACATTAGGATACAAACTCATTACAATACGGTAGATATTATATGCTCTACATAGCATCCCTAAAGTTTTTCCCCAAAGTGAAATTATTTCCCTCAGGGTCTCCTGTCATTCTTAGGAGCCCTTTTCAAGGAAGGAATCTACATATATAAACACTGAGTAGATAGGTATAATATATAATATACACTGCAAGGTTCGTACAAAATGCATATAACTAGGTTAGCTCATACAGGCATTTTTTTCTGAAAAAAAAAACGCAAGGGGCCGCTTGCAAGCACGTGACGTAGCTTAAAGTCCATTTGGATTCCGAAAGGAACGATGTATTTCATTTTTCAATAGGTAGAGTCTGTTAAATAAGCGTAGAAAATATAAAAAATGGAACTACAAAATTTACCTGTAAAATATTCTTTGACACTGAAAATATAGAACACTGTTACACATTAAAAAATAAATTTTTTTTGTTCTTAAAAAAAAACCGGAGAAGCACTGTTGTTAAGTTACCTACTTAATGACATAAATTTGATTAAATTGTGTTTTACAAAGCGATTGGCTTTCATTTAAATTAACATAAATTTGAACTTAACATTAGGTAGAAAGGATGAATCATTAACGGTGAGTTTAGTTACACTACTTTTAGATCTGAATGAGTTAAATATATTCAGATCTAAAATTAGAGACATGATCTAAAGCCTGGACAACGCTAGTAGCCAATATTAAATAAATGTGAGCAATTTTTAAAGTGTGCTTTATATTTTATTACAACATCGTTATTCTTCATTACGTTACACAAATTTGCAAAGATGTAAATCGTATACCTATACGCAATACTAATTTTGAGATCAGTGGAATGAAAAAAAAATCACTTTCATGCCTTTTTAATTTTTGATTAAAATGTTGGTTACACAGCTTTAGATTACCACCATGATTATATTTTTAGTATTGCCATTTGAACAACAGTGACGCCCTCCTATGTTTTCTTCTCTTATTTGACAAACGGTAGATACCTACATGATATATTTTTTTATTAAATTTACGTTAATTTCTCCGTATTTATGTTTATACCCATCCACAAAACATAATTTAACTATTTTTCACGATTTTTCTTTATACCTACTCACTAAATAATTAATATAGGTACTTCAGTGAAAACCTATTATTGTTGGTTAAATTTCTATACATATTTCATCAAATATTATTAATAATTGTAACTGTTGGTTTTCCAAATAAAATAAAATAAAAATAAAACACATACAAATCGAAATAAATTCGGGATAAAATATTGTTTTTTCAGTAACAATGTGGTATATGGTTGAAAATGGTACAAAATGTGTGAATGGTAGAAAAAGTCGGGAACGCCCGAGGTAGATAGACTTAACGCATTATCTCTGCATTAGAATGATATACAAAGTCGAATTAAAATCGATAAAATTATGTTTTTAACAGTAACAGTGTGGTACATATTATTGAATGGTAGAAGAAGTCGGGGACGCCTGAGGAAGGCTTAAGGCGATCCACTAGTTCAGGAAAAAACCGATATCGGAATTCACGCCCTTTATGGGAGGAGTTTAAAAATACTTGAGAAAAAGCTTTTGGAAAGGTTGGAAAAGTTATTTAAGAGTTTTGTTTTACAGGTTAATTTCGTAAAGTCCTGTAAAAAATATTAATTCCTGTTTTACGCATTGTTTATTGTAATAAAACGGAAATTTAAAATTGATTTCACGAAATCAAGCGACGTGGAGTGACACGTCCATCTCCCGCTCAGTTCGGGGCGTGACTGAGGTTAGGCGACTGTGACGTGGACAGTAGTTCTTCGGTGGACGCCATAGGGTTCACTTGGAAAAACCGAATTCGTCAACTAGCGTCCGTATTGTAAAATAACAACGCGAAAATGCATATTTTATTTTATTTTGGGAAGACTGGGAGTAAATATCAACTTTTTTTGCGATCATTATAAAATAAACTGAATTTGCCACATTATACAAGACAACCATAACCGAAAATGGGTTTATAAATAGGAGAGTTTGGACTTGAAAGTGTGTTTTTTAGACCTTATACTTTATTTTTTTATAGGCTTATTAAAAGACTTATAAAAAAAATGACCGATATTTTTAAGGGCCAATGTATGTTCTACACGCAGTATGTAATTAAAGCATCTATAATACTTTTAAGCGATCGAATTTTCAAAACAAAAACATATGATTTTGTATGATTTTGCATTATTTACTATGGCTTCATCTTAACGCATTATCTCGGAATTGATACCTACTCGTATATAAAGTCGAATTAAAGACAATATAATGCAGTTTTTTTAACAGTAGATAACAATATATAGTGTATACGGTATACAATAGCGAAGGGTAGAAAAAGGCGGGGACGCCGGAGGAAGATTGCCCCATCAAGTGAAACGATATGAATCCTAAAAGTATGGGATAGGCGGCTAAATATAGGTGCATTTAATAGTTCTGTAACACTGAGTATAAAAATTTGCAGGAATGATTTTTTGAAAGACGGTGGGAAATTTCCAAGCTTAAGGCTCAAAAATTTCCGAGAATTACACTGATGATTCGATTACAATGAAGTCCTGACTAGGCTAGGCTATAAATAGTTCAGTTGCTCCGGCGTGCTGGTTGAGGAATTGTCTAAGACACGAACCGTGATAGATGGTGCTCTTCTGATAACTCTGTTGATTGGGAAATAGCAAAAATTCGAATTACAAACTAAGCTATCGACATCTATTGAAAGAAGCTGAAACTACGTGGATATTCAGAAATTATTTACTAAATCGTAAATATGAAAATAATTAAAGTGTAAAGGAAAGATCTTGCAAATAGATCGCGATGTAGTTTCCATATTAATTTTTATTTATTTTATATGGAAATATAATACATCGGTACCGGAGAGGTAGTTTTAACACATTTTTACTAATTTTGAATGAGAAATTGCTACATTAGCGACCAGAAGAGCGATTATGTGGAATTATGCGGAATCGATTCCATACGTAATCGCCTGTCAGATATCTGTAATTTTCCTAAACCCTTTTCTTCTCATTTTCCTTCCCAGAACTCTCCTCTCCTTCCTTTCCTTAAAAAAACCCTCCAGACAGCATCCCCAAAGAACATAGGCCCTCAGGGAAATAGGGCCTCCTGTGTGGAGCTCAGGTAAAAAGAAATGTCTGTGACAAACGTTTGAATTCCCCAAATTGGGGAGAACTTCTTCTTCTTCTTCGATGGCGCTACAGCCCATATCGAGCTTTGGCCTCCTGCAACAGTCGCCTCCAACTCCTCCTGCCCTCAGCGGCTGACTTCCAATTTGGTACCTGGAGAAGCTGTGCTGCATCCCCTCTTACTTCGTCTTCCCACCTCAGTCTGGGTCTTCCCACTTTTCTCTTTCCACCTGGGTGTCCAGTCAAAATTCTTTTTGGGACTCGTGTATCCGGCATTCTCTGTACATGCCCAGCCCATCTCAGCCTGAGGAGTCTCATATGTGCTGAGATGCTTGGGGCCTTATATATATCATACAATTCTGTATTGTGCCGGATGCGCCACTGTTCACCCTCTTTCACGGGTCCACATATTCTTCTCAGTCAAATCCATGGTATACCTACAACTTTAAAGGTAGGTAAATCGTGGATACTTACGCATTTCTTGTTTTAAACTAGTTGAAGTCAGCAACACATCAGCCCGTGGAAAAAGCAATTGCAAGCCATAAACAATCACACAAATCTGACAGGAGATTAAGCATGGAATTGATTCCGTATTCACAAAAGATACATAATAAAATGGCAGCTCTCTACGCCTCTATGGCCAGGTATTTCTCCAAACATTATTTGCACACTTACAATGCAAAAAAAGTTTTTAAATAGGAAGTTACTTAGTTACTTACCATAGCCCTCCGTGGTGTGATGCCACGGGTTCTGCACGGCGTTGCCCCCCACGAAGTGTCCGTGACCGTGTCCGTGCCCGTACTGCGCGGGCGCGATTGCGCGCGAGGGGGGCACGTACACGGGGGCCTGCGCGGACCCGGCACCCCCTATTCCGTACCCCACGCCGGTCATGTCACCGTAGCCCCCTGCGCTGTTGTGGAACATGCTCGCCCCGAGCAAACCTGAGGAAAACCGATGAAAAAATCCCAGAAACTTGATGAAATTTTGTAAAAACCCAAAAATGGCACTTAATTTTCACTTTGATATCGTAAATTTTATCAATACTTTTCAAGAATTGTAAGGCACATAGTTTCTGTAATTCACAAATAGAAATTTATCATCACTTTGGAGTAATTTAAAATGTTTTAGTATCCTCAAATGACGTTAAAAAACCCAACTAATTCGAGCAGCTTCTAAAGAAGACACTTGTAATATTCCCACATATCGAAATTTCTTTAAACACTGATTTCACTGCAAATAATAATGATTGCAAATTAAATGCAATATTTTTATTGTTTTGGAAACGTTAATTTCCCTTTGACTTGGTACCTACTAGAGCATTAATTTAGCTAATAAATAACAGTTTTAACAGTATTCATTGTTCACTATATTCTTCCATTTTGTTCACATAACTTGTTCGGATATTAAAACACTTTTTTATTCAGTTTAGTGTTTTTGATTTGTTTTAATGGCCGCTCATTAAAGTTTTATGACTAGCTATAATAATGGGATTACCAAGCCGCAGACTATCTGTGAATGCCTTTTATGAGCCTTGTTGTGTTATTGAGTGCACTTTGTGAACCTCCTGTCTCGTGTTGTGCGGATCTGAAAATAAAAGAAACGTAGATAAGTTTTAGCACAATTAATACAATCTTATATCAAAAATAGACAGATTTACTTCTTTATTTTATTCGATTAATTACCACCCTGATGCACTTCTGAGTACCTACCTACCTACATAACTTCAGTTGGACAACGATCTAACTGACTTTTTTTTTCAAAAATTATATTTGAATGCAAAACTATTTCTTTCGTTCATTTCCACAAACAAAATAATTTTTAGAACCATGTGTTTTATTTCCCTAGATAAGAAGGCATTATAAAACCAAGCAACATTTATTTTACAAGGTTCTAACATCACCTACACCCTCTATTTTGTTTGTATCTATTACACCTGACATAAAGACACAGACATCAGATTGCTTACACGATGGTATTCCTGCAATGTGTACATATATGTAAATATAGAACTAGAAGAATATGTTTATTTAGGTGTTATTATTGAATGCTTTTTCAAGTGGGGTATAGGTACAAATAAACAAAGTTTGTGTACCTACGACTAAGATCAATTGTAAGCAGATTGTATAAACTAAATTTTTTGTTCCTATCTGCACACTTCGAGTAATTTATTTATCTCTAGCTGAATCTGTTATAACGTATGGAATAACAGCTTGGGGATTTTCCCGTAAAACAAATGTCGACCGTGTTTAATCAGTGCAAAATTCATTGGTATTAACTAAAAAAAAATTTACGAAGAAAAGCATAATATTCCATATTTTTATCAGTCACAAAAATTTTTCAGTGAGAGCAATTATGTGGTACAAAATTATATTTCAGCACATAAATAACCCCTTATTTTATATAAACAGGCTGGCATATATACTCGTTTTAACTTTAATGAAGGGATAATAAGCATACAAATAAATATGGACAAAGAACGTTAAATTTGGCATGCCAGTTGTTTAAATATCTGCTGAAATTAAAAACTGTGCCCAAAACAAACAATTGGTGAATTTACTGAAGACTTGGCTAACTGAAATAATTAATTTGTATTAACTTACAATGACATATTATTCTAAAGACTTTAAAATTGTTATTTATGTTTTAATAATTTTTCTTTTCCCTATATTTCTGTAAATTTTTTTATTTTTATTTTTTGCTAGCAAACCCGGCCAGACGTTGCTGTGGCTAACGAAACACAACGCCATTACCCAACCTTTATAAAATCCACACCACCCGCTTGCCAGCTGCCCGCTGCCTGAATTGAATATTTGAATTTCTCGGCTTTTCTCTACTATAATATTATACATATTAACCTTCCCCTTGAATCACTCTATCTATTGGTGAAAACCGCATGAAAATCTGTTTCGTAGTTTAAAAGATCTATGCGCACATACATTTTGAGCGACTTCATTTTATACTATGTAATGCAATTCGAGCGATCGCCACTAATTATACAATGCTTGCAATGCAACACTGGATATTTGAAAAGGGAAAATCAAATAAGTGACATCTATTTTCCAATTTCTTCCGTAGAACGAATTTCAAAAGTGACTATAGTACGGCCCGCCAGCCGTTTTAAATCGCACAAAAATATGTTTTCTTTGAATTTCTCGGCTTTTCTCTAACATAATTTACATGTATTATACATATAAACATTCCTCTTCAATCACTCCATCTATTGATGAAAACCGCATGAAAATCCGTTGCGTAGTTTAAAAGATTAACGCGCACATACATTTTGAGCGACTTCATTTTACACTATGTAATGATAATGATAATCATAAAAATGTAACTATTAACTCATTATAATAAGATCTTTAATGTAAATAACCCGTTAGACAAACTGCTAAAAAGTGATTTATCGGGACTTTCTTGCCTTTTTTTGAATTTTTTGTAAAGTGTGTAAAATAAAAAAATAAAATCTGACAGTTTATCGTTGTTATGAGATGCAATGTAGTTCGACACTGTGATTGGGTAGGATTCTAAATTCGCCCTACCGTGTTCTGAGGTTTCAAAGTTTGAAACCTCAGAACACGGTAGGGAAGACGAATTTTCGTAATCTATTTAAAAAAAAAATTTTGAGGTTCGATCTTGTATTAAGTATTTTCATTTATCATATTTCAATGAAAAATATTTAAGACGTTTCCCTAGCTTGAAATTGCATTGTAGAAATGTAGATTGAACTGGAATTGAACCATAAACAATGTATTATTATGCCCTATGGTTATTACGCTTATATTGTTTATAAAGAAATTTTAAAAAAAATTCTAGTCAATGGAAACGGTAGAAAAAGCTTCAATTTATCCAAAGGGCAGTATTTGCAATGTGAATTAATTATTTTTTTAATAACTTAATAATCGATCAATATTTTCGATTAATATTCTCTACGAATTGTAATTCATTTAGCATTCACGTTCGCCGCCTTAAGCAAGCACAGATATTTGCTGATTTAGACGAGTGCCACACACAGTTATGAAAGATAAAAGATCATCGCACGCCCAATATCGCTCTCCATCGTAATCTGCCGTAACCGCTACCGAGGCGGTCTGCGACAAGTTATGCGACCCCCTATCTGCCGTATACAGGAGACGGGGTCATTTTAATTACGGAGCTGCCTAAACGGGCGGATGACAGCAGCTGTCAAGTTGATAGATTCAGTACAAAGAAATGGCATTTCGTGGTAGCTCTCTAATTACCCCCTCATCATCAGCAACAGTAAATGTTTAGTTATATATCAGTCATCATCAGCAACTATTTATGCACATATTAACTAAAATATAACAGATTACTAACACAAAGGTAAAAAAGATTAACTGCTGAATACTAGTATGTGATACTCCAGTTGCCTTAGACGTAAAATCATATGTCATTAATGCTTTAAATTTGACCACCGTTTTTTTAATATTATGCATAAAATAATTAAACACTCAGAATAAAATTTCACGACTTTGTCCATTCAGTGATTTGCCACGTCCCGTTTTGTAACAGGAATCCACAATGTCAAATTAAATATTACACCTGCACACTTTACAAATACTCTGTGTTACCAAAGGAAGAAATATTTGATAGGGTCGTGTACGGTACAACACATCGCTCGCGGTTCAACAGATATCTGCTCGCGCTTTTATAGCTGTGTGTGTCACCTACATTATATCTTTTCTGGCTATCGCTGTGGAGAAATGGCTATTAATTAATTCTACTTGGTTAATTTCTTTGATTCATTTACCCAATCATTTAATCATTGAAAAATTTCTTTCCTACTTATTTATTACTTTGAATTTGACGATTTTGTTGTTGCCGTATAAGTTGAATTAAAACTCTTAATTTCTGAAATATTAAATGCATGTTAATTATTTAATAAAAGGTTTATCGTAACATTATGACTGTGAGCTGATAAACACAACGTAAATACCTAACAAGTAGGTAGTGGGGTACTTAACTAAATTGTTGGTAAAATGAGCTATACTTAGCGAGCTAATGTTAGAATTTCTGAATGATAATGAAGCCATGGGTTACAAATACTTGTTAAAAGTATCTTCTCTTCGGTGTTTAATAATTATTTTAGATAAATTAATTTTTTTTGTAAATGATTGAATGAACAATTTTCATGAAAAACCCGACTTTTTCCAAGTATTTGCACGAACAAAATTTGCTAAAATGTTGGAAGATAAGATGTACATTGTACATAGGTTAGGTAGGTATTTATTTTTAACTAATGAGTACCCGGTACAAGTTGCAATGCCACTCAGATAAATAAAGTGTTTGTGTTTTAATTCTGTTTAATGAGCTGTTTTTGGATACACAATGTTTTTTCCATTTGTTCCACGAACAAATAAGAAAGTTTTCAGAGGCATGAGCAGGCCACTACAGCTGTCCCTGAGAGAAGCATGGATTGTCAAAATTTACCCCCTGCCATCTCCTACCGTTGCTATGTCTCCTTTGCCATCCCTCCCGCTGCCTATCTCTCGTCCCCCATCCCCCGTCGTCCCCCACTCCTTTCCAGCATGTCCTTTCGCAAGCGTCCCCGTTCCCATTTCTTTCTCCTCCCGCGTACCCATTCTACTTTCCCGGCATCTCCCCGTTTCGCATCTCCCATCCCGCAAACCCTTCCCCCGTACCACGTTCCCCTTCCCACCTCTCGGATTCCCCTCCCCCTCCCTCCTGGTAACCTGGTAAGGTGATTGTCCCGCCTTCCCCGTCCATGAACTCCCCCCCTCTCTCCCTCTCGTGTTCCCTTACCACCTCCCGCGTTCCCCTTCCACCCTCCCCACTTTCACCCCCTTCTTTATCACCCCTCCCGTGAATCCTCAACCCCTCTTTCGTTCCCCTCCTCCCTCCCGTTTTCCCCTCCGCTCTCCCGGATTCCCCTCCCCCTCCCTCATATACCTACCAGCTTACCTGCTCTTAGCACTAAACTTTGAGTTACGTTTTAGCTTTAAAAAATATGTATATGCCATATTGGACCTCATTCTGTAATTCATTTCATGTGGTTTTTTTTACCGACCCGCCGAGTTGTCAACTTCGTGACATCTGGATCTGGTGAATTGCGTTAATCGGCGGTGGAGCGATAGCGCCCGCATCCACCATGCCCCTGACAGTTCGGCTGATAACAGGAACAAGTTTTTTTCAGTTGAAACAATGTCATAAAAGCGTTGTTATCAACTGCTGGAGTTATCAACTGGCTGAGTTATCCTGGATGACTAACAATATAGTCGATAACGCGCCGGTGCCAGTCGATTACTGAACGCTTGATAACTCGTTTAAACAACAGTTGATAAGTATTGTAATTTTGTTTTTAGTTATCTGTTGTTTTGTGGAGAATTCGTGAAATTAAGTATGAATATACTGAACAAGTGTATTTCCATTTATTTTCATTTGCTGACAGAGAAGTGGTTTATATTTATGTAGGAAATAAGCATGCAGGTTTATACAAATAGGGACGATGGAATTGAAGATATTCACGAATGAAAGTGTAATCATTGGTTTGTTTAGGAATTGAGCTCCGGAACGAGACAATCAAAAGAACTCGTAAACGTTGAAGGTTATCCGTCCACCACTTACCCGCCCTGGTATAAGTAACAGATGGTTACTCCTTCAAGGCCCTCGCAAGGACTCTAATTTTTTTGAATGAATGAATCTACAATTAATTTTCCAGTGTCCCTGCGTACGTTGTTAGTAAGCAGTATGCAAGTGCTTAGCGGGAAATCAAGATACAATAAGTGTTAGTATGACTATAGACAAGACAATGGGACAGGTTGGTGATAGTCCACAAGGAGGCAAGCGCTGGGTGATTGTATCCAGCGTATCCTGCAAGCACCTGTAGGTAGGAAGACACAGTACATAAATAATAAAGGTATAACGCTGGAAAATGGGTGGTATTCCTCTCCAATCGATTGGCAGTCCCAGCAAGAATGTGCATGACGTTCGATCTAGCCGTGAACCACACTCCGCTTGAACTCGTAAACTGACCAGACCCTAGACACATCGGGCAACTATGTACTTAAAATGGACAGATGAGATGGACTCACTGAGGGAACTGCTAGGACTACTAAAGAGACACCGCCATCTCAGGAAACACATGCAGTTTTTGGAAGTGGAAAACACCAATTGATGCAGGAAATATGAAGATAATGAAGAGAATCCTATTCACCCACGGTGCCAATGTCCCGCTCTGACGGGAACAAGGCTCAGGTATCATGATAGACACATTATGGAATCAGGAGACAAATATTCAATGATAGCCTTGGGGAACAGGAATGAGGTGAAATGGGAGAGAGCACATTGGGTTCATGGCCTGAGTGCTCACGGGAACTCTCCGTCAACCGTATCCCTTTTAATTATTAATTATTTATACTAGACATTGAGCAATAACGAGTTTTCTTCGGTTGATGATTGGCACTGCAGAATTAGTGGAAGCTCCTCAGTAATCTTAATAAACCAATGATAAAACTACCAAATTATCACACGATTTCTCCGAATATAGGCAGAGATTCTGGAGAGGATACTACGTTTTGGCACCCCTTGCTTCATTCACATTTGTGCATCGTCGTGCGTTCTCTTGACATGTCTCAACTCAAGTTCTCAAGTGTTTGATTCATGATCGGGCAATAATGAATGTTTTAGGGTGTTCGGAATCTCTTTCATTTGTAGGTTTTCATTGCACTAATTTCTCTTTTCACAAAGAATGGGTGGAATGGCAGCCTTTGAGAATTGAAAAAAACGAATGACTACATAATCAATGGGTTATATATATATTTTTTTATTTATTAATTTTATTTTAGTAATTTGTACATTTAAGTTTAGAAATTTCTAATTAATTATAATATTTCATATTGCAAACTAATTTTTATGTAGTTTTATAACTCCTAAAATACATTTTGAACTTTCCAATTGGGGTGGACTTTGAAGTTTCTGGTAGCGTGTTATAATATGACTTCATCCCTTTGTACAGAAAACTGTTCCGCGTATTCGCATTGTCCTTTTTTTGAAGCCAGATTTCCTTGTGTTATGTCTGTGAATGTCCTTGTTGAATTTAATTTTAATAGATAAGTATTTTGGTAAAATGTTGTTCATTATTATACGTATAAATATCTTCGTATTCAAGGTCATCATCTGTTTCACGGTTAGCCAATTTAGTTCCTTTAACATTTTGTTTACTTTTGGAAATCTATTTCGCTGAAGTATTATTCTCATTGCCCTGTAATGAAGAATTTGAAACTTATTTTTTTCTCGTTTGTTACATAGGAAAAGAATAGTTGAGCAATAAAATGTGGAGCAATAATTGATTTGTAGATAGTGATTTAATGTTAAATTGGAAAGATTTTTACTAATTTACATTCTAAGGCGATATCCAACGAGATTTTAAATAGCTACCTTCCAAATTTGTTATTTACCTAATTTTTATAGTGCAATAACCAAAAATACTTAAGAGCGTTTAACCAGCCAGCGGACGAAAATCCACATTTCGTCGAAAGTTTATATTTATATTATATTATATTATTTTTTTTTATTACATACGAATGCTAGATAAAAGAACAATCTTTCGAAATCCATTTATAATTTTTTGTGGAAAAGAGTCAATACGTCTAAAAACTTTTTTGAAAATGACGTATTTCAGGCTTTCTCTGGTAATGCCCTCTTAAGTACTTTCAATTTTAGTAAATATTACAGGAAAAGAAAATACATAGGCATGGAACCTCTATAGAAAATATTTTTTTTATATAAAACCACCCCACAATGTTGAACCTGTTCCGAGGTGGTGGAAACGATCGCTTACTAAAAATATTAGAGATATTCAAAAGAAAAGAAAAATCACGCGCTTTGCAGATTCAACCTTAGTTAAATCTTGACTCTGCCATTGGTGGAATGCAGAACATACATTAGAAGCTCGCCGAAAAATATTTTTGGGAAAACATTTTTTTAAGATAATCTCTGGAACTATACATAATCCACCTATTTTGAAAGAGATTAACTTATATGTCCCAGACAAGTATACTCGTGGAAGGTCCCATACCCTTTTTTATGCTCCAAAAGCGAGGACTTCTGCCTATCAGAACGCGCCAGTCAACAGAGCGACTGAACTGCTCAACGAGTCTGCATTGACCATCGACATTTTTAACGTAACCTACAGGCAGTTTAACAATTATCTTTTGACGTATGTCACAAAGTAGTGAAACTGACCTTTTTATGTGTTTTGCTATACTTTTTGTCTAATTTGTAATCTTCTCCATAATGTATTGGTGAATAACCGTTTTACGGAGAACATGGAAAATAAATAAATAAATAAATAAACAAATAAAGCCGACTTGATACTATCAAATATTCCTAAACTCTCTGTAGAACTACCTATCTAATGATTCACTCCTACAAATCGATTAACACCAATCACCAGCTATGAGTATCCGCAGTATATAATGCTCTTGTTGACTATCCATAAACCTACTATGAATTTTGTGTTTGATTTTAATATTTGCCTTAGGTTTTGAAGTGAAATTCAATGAAACGAAAAATAGCGACAATAAAAAGAGTCAAACACATGCATCTGTAGGATTTAGACTGCGAAAGAATGAGATAGTATAACCGGTCTCCTCTTTATGCGGTGCTTCGTAGCCTCCCCACTCTTGTCTATTTTTGTTATCTGAAGGTTTCACTGCTACCGCGTGTGAATTGCACACTCTGTTTTTTTTAAGATTACGGTAATAGGATTTAGCCTGCGAGAGAATAAGATAGTATAATCGGTTTCCTCTTTATGGGTACTTCCAGTAGCTTCCAGAGCGGACCGCCCCGGGTGCCACCCGACGGGAGGTGACACCCGACCGTGGAAAAAAAATTACGAAGGATATTCTCACAAAAATATTGAATACGGTGTTATTTATATTTTCGTAGGTCTATGTGGAATGTCAGAAAACGGGGAGAATTTTGTGCCTGACGGTCTTTTTTTTATAGACGAAAATACCACCCACCCATGCTTAGATGCTGGCTACGCCACTGGGTGCTTCGTAGCCTCCACACTCTTATCTAGTTTAGTTTTTTGAAGGTTTTACTTCTACTGTGTGTGAATTGCACACTCTGATTTTTTTTATGATTACGGTAATGTCCGAAGATGGTATTTATCTTCGAAGTCTAACTAACTAACTAACTAACTAACTAACCATCACGCCGTTTCCCCGCAGGGGTAGGCAGAGAGGACGGACCGCCAAACAACTCGGTCTTGGCACACACTCTTTGCCTCACTCACATTCATACATCGTCTCATACATACTCTTCTATTATTCTGACTTTTGACATGGCCCGTCTCAAGTAGCTGATTTACTTGATCGTGCCACTAGTGTTGTCTAAATCTTATTTCGTTATTGTGTTTTGCAGTACCTATGATGGTTTTCATTATATTTTTGATAATATAAGAGAGATAATTTTGATATAGGTATAGTTGCTGAAAGTTATAATAAACGTGTGTTTTATAAATACAAGAGAACCCGACGCGAAATTCATTTGCATTTTGAATGCAACGAGAAAGGTTAATAACACTTCCTCTGCTGCGCGAAATAAGGAAAGCACTGGGCTAATGCATACATATACTTCCCTACTTTTACCTAATAAGGAAAGCACTGGGCTAATGCATACATATCTGTACTTCCCTACTTTTACCTAATAAGGAAAGCACTGGGCTAATGCATACATATCTGTACTTCCCTACTTTTACCTAATAAGGAAAGCACTGGGCTAATGCATACATATCTGTACTTCCCTACTTTTACATAATAAGGAAAGCACTGGGCTAATGCATACATATCTGTACTTCCCTACTTTTACCTAATAAGGAAAGCACTGGGCTAATGCATACATATCTGTACTTCCATACTTTTACCTAATAAGGAAAGCACTGGGCTAATGCATACATATCTGTACTTCCCTACTTTTACCGAATAAGGAAAGCACTGGGCTAATGCATACATATCTGTACTTCCCTACTTTTACCTAATAAGGAAAGCACTGGGCTAAAGCATACATATCTGTACTTCCCTACTTTTACCTAATAAGGAAAGCACTGGGCTAATGCATACATATCTGTACTTCCCTACTTTTACATAATAAGGAAAGCATTGGGCTAATGCATACATATCTGTAATTCCCTACTTTTACCTAATAAGGAAAGCACTGGGCTAATGCATACACCATTAAAGGAAACATAATCAGTTTTGCTGATGATACTGTTTTATTATTTCAAGAAGAAAATTGGACTGATACATTTAATGAGGCTGAAAAAGGGCTTAGTGCACTTCAAAATTGGCTTAAAATCAACTCGCTTACCCTTAATATAAGCAAAACAAAATATATAACATTTTCAATGAACTCAAGGGGCCAACCAATAAAATCACTAGAACTAAAATTACATGAATGCCATGGAAATAATATACAATTTTACTGACCCGTCATCGAAAAAACACAAAACATAAAATATCTCGGAGTAATAATTGACGAAAATCTTAGATGGGACCTACACATCAAAGGTATTACGGAAAAACTCACAAGCCTTATATATTTCTTCAAAAATCTAAGAAACGTGCTAAATAAAAAGGATATGAAAAAGGTCTACTATGCGTTATGTCATTCTCGAATTGAATATGGAATCATAGGATGGGGATCTGCTGCAAATACGTACCTACACAGCCTGAATACGATTCAAAAAGGAATCATAAAGACCATATTGAAAGTACCAATTAGAACGCCTTCAATTGAAATTTTCAATAACTTTGACGTACCAAATGTACAACAAATATATTCCAAAAATATATTATTGAAGCTCTTCAAAAATAATGAATCCTCTACTAGACCGTGTATGCATAACACTAGATCGAATAAAAATGGTATAAAAAATATTCCAAGTTATAAAACCACATTTGGACAAAGAAACTATACATACTTTGCAACAAAACTCCATAACATCCTCCCCCAAGACATAAAACTAATAAAAAATCCAATTGAATACGAATCAAGAATAAAAATATGGCTTAAAGAGGTCAATGAGAAAACCCTAGCGAAGACGCTAAAAACGACATAGAAGACAAATGAACTATATTTAAATAACTTTAGTCCCCCTCGGCACAGGACCCCCTAGTGAGGAGGACTAAGAAATACAATATTTTGTACTTAATTTCACATTGCATTTTGTATGCAAATTTTTTTTATATAGTCGCTATAATAAAAAAAAAATAAAAAAAAAAATATATATATATATATATATCTGTACTTCCCTACTTTTACCTAATAAGGAAAGCACTGGGCTAATGCATACATATCTGTACTTCCCTACTTTTACCTAATAAGGAAAGCACTGGGCTAATGCATACATATCTGTACTTCCCCTTCTTTTACGTAATAAGGAAAGCACTGGGCTAATGCATACATATCTGTACTTCCCTACTTTTACCTAATAAGGAAAGCACTGGGCTAATGCATACATAACTGTACTTCCCTACTTTTACCTAATAAGGAAAGCACTGGGCTAATGCATTCATATCTGTACTTCCCTACTTTTACCTAATAAGGAAAGCACTGGGCTAATGCATACATATCTGTACTTCCCTACTTTTACCGAATAAGGAAAGCACTGGGCTAATGTATACATATCTGTACTTCCCTACTTTTACCTAA
The DNA here is from genome assembly GCA_929108145.2 of Limnephilus rhombicus. Lineage (NCBI taxonomy): Eukaryota > Metazoa > Arthropoda > Insecta > Trichoptera > Limnephilidae > Limnephilus > Limnephilus rhombicus. Next base: position 14,778,482 of record OV815292.1, on the reverse strand, counting down.
TAAGGAAAGCACTGGGCTAATGCATACATATCTGTACTTCCCTACTTTTACCTAATAAGGAGAGCACTGGGCTAATGCATACATATCTGTACTTCACTACTTTTACCTAATAAGGAGAGCACTGGGCTAATGCATACATATCTATACTTCCCTACTTTTAATAAGGAAAGCACTGGGCTAATGCATACATATCTGTTCTTCCCTACTTTTAATAAGGAAAGCGCTGGGCTAATGCATACATATCTGTACTTCCCTACTTTTAATAAGGAAAGCACTGGGCTAATGCATACATATCTGTACTTCCCTACTTTTAATAAGGAAAGCACTGGGCTAATGCATACATATCTGTACTTCCCTACTTTTAATAAGGAAAGCACTGGGCTAATGCATACATATCTGTACTTCCCTACTTTTAATAATTATATTATTCCCCACCTAATCGAATGCTAGCATGTAATAATAATTTTTTTTTTATTTGATTTCACGTACGTTTATCTGTCATACACAACAACGAAGATAACCTACGAATAACTAAACGAACGCATAATGCATTATGTTCGTCTTATCACAAGACTAACTTGTCATAGTTCCTCAGCATAGGCTTGTTGAGAAAATATCGATATATCGAAATATCGATATTTTTAATTCAAAATATCGATATTTTTAGTCGATATATTTTAATCCGATATATCGATACAAAATATCCAATATCGAAAATTGTATCAAAAACGATATTTTTTTAAATTTATGTATTTAAAGTCACTAGAATCCAAAACCGTACAGGAACGAACGGAAAAAAGTAACTGTATTGGGTCATGACATCTGGCGGTCGAAATTTTAACTATTAAAGCTTACAAATCTATTGTCTTTGCATTAGTATTTGTGATCACCAATACTATCTCATGTGTGTATGTACATACATAGAAATGTATGCTATTTTTCGCCATTTTTTTCTAAGCTACTCCTATGTGTTGGTTCCCAATTGTCTATGATTATTGACTATACCTTGTTCCAAACACGAAGTCCTTTTTTACAGATTAATACGCCAATAGAATGTTACTGAGACGCATACAAACTTTGTATGCATCTCAGTTTACATATAAGTTAGATGACAGCTTTTTAGTTGTTGATATTTTTGTAATTATTACGTAATAAAAATGAATACCTTAATTTTTATTGAGATTTTTGTACATTAAAAAAAGCAAATTGTGTACAAAAATTACAATTGATAATATTGAGCTGAATACAGTATTATTTTAAAAACGCAAAATCTCTTGAAAATTTGACCGATATATCGATATTTTTTCCTCGATATATCGACGTCGATATTGATATTTTAATAAATATCGATACATCGATATATCGATTTTTTTTTCACTTTCGACATCCCTACTTCAGCAATCATCCGTTATCTCCATTGCTACTAACGTACCTACTGACTCAGCTGTTAGCAACAAATACCAGTGCATAAGTAATTATTAATTATCTAATACAGCAGCAGTCGGGAGGTAATGCAGTTATCTAAATGCAACGATTAGCTCCTGATACCGGTCAGGAAATAATAGATTACTGATTAAAAGTCACTTGAGCAAAATGATCACGTATTATTATTCAATATTGTATTCACGCAACGTGTAAAACAGCCAGTTTGTTTGAATAATTATTGAGAACAATGATGAATGGTGTGAAATCTTTAGAAAAGTAAAGTAGACAAGTGAGGGGAGACTGATTATTCTATCTCATTCTCTCTCAGGCTAAATCCTATGAATGTATGTGTTTGTCTCTGTTTAGTGTCGCTTTTTCGTTTCATAGAGTTTCAAATCAAATAGCAATATTGATATAAATGTTCCCAATTCCCATTGTTTAAGACGCCATAATATGTTTCACCTGAACACATTTAAAAATAATATCGCCTATTTTAGCCCTCTGACCCAAATGTGTCGATTATATAATAAGATAGAGTGTGCTAAAGTAGATATTTTTGCCGATAATTTATATGGATTAAAAAAAATGCTCTACGATTGATGAAAAATATGTGCTAATTTTTTTATGTATCATTTGTGTCTTTAATTATGTCTCTTGTCTTGCCTCTCTTTAATTGTCATTTGAGTAAACTTTGTATTTTTTTTATTTTTTTTTATTTGTAACTGTTTTCTTTTTTGTTTTATGTTATCAAATTTTTATTTAAACTTTTTCGTTATTAGTTTTTGAGGTGTTATGCCGTGTTGCGCTACCTCATTCTTTAGCCAACTTTCGGACATCGTTGCAGTGTCCATCATCAGGGCAGATCCGGCAGATCCGGTAGATGTGTCTCTACCTGATCTGCCGGATCTGCCCTGATGATGGACACTGCAACGATGTCCGAAACGGTGGCTAAAGAAGGAGGTAGCGCAACACGGCATAACACCCCAAAAACAAATAACGAAAATGCTTTTGGCCGTGAAAATCTTAAAACTTTTCTTTTATTTAAACTGTTTAAAAATTGAACCATTATATAATTTGGCTGATTGATTTTATATAAATATTTACCTATTTTTTCTTATTTGTATAATTAACTGTTTTTATAACTGGGTTGTTCTCACGTGTATGAGAAAATGAGAACAATCTGTAAAAACACAGTATAAATAAATAAATAAATAAACAAACAACGGTGCTAAAAGAAGTTTTTTTTACATTTGCTCTACCCAGCCCCGAGGAAAATAATCCCCCTCAGGGCCTATGTCATCTTTAGGGATGCTGTGTGAAGGGTCTAAAGCGTTTATAACATCAGTAAGATTAATATTGTTTTTGTTATTTTTTATTTCTGTGTAAACTGCTTATTGCTCTCATCACACGAGTTTCCAGTGAGACAGCCAGAGTGCATCGTCAATGTAATATAATTAATAAAGATGAATGAATAAAAAAATAATTCAAGTGCAGTTTTGCACGCGGTAGAAGCGAAACTTTACCAAAACAATCTCAACCAATACTTGAAAAGTGAGGTCATAATCAAAGCGACCAATGAGCGCAGACCTAGCGTAATTTCCGTTTCATATCTCAACCAATAGGAGCCTTTAAACGTGACATCATAATCAACATGGTCAATGAGCGCAGTTGATGCGTCACAGGTGCAGTGATCGTCATTTCCATTTCATCCGAAATCCGAATCACAGCGGGGCTATTGAAGTTTCACTTAAAAAAATCAGAGTGTGCAATTAACACGCGGTAGAAGTGAAACCTCCAGAAAACTAAAGTAGAAAAGAGTGGGTTAGACAACGAAGCACATCAATGTGAAGGATGAATTTTTTCCATACTTTTGTCGTCGAATTCCAGTACACCTTTCCTATAGGTACATTTGGTCATCTCATTCGTATATATGGTTTCTTCTCCGGAGTCGCTAGATGTCGTTTTATTTTGCCTGTTCATTTTGGAGTGGTTTGAAGATTGGATGATGATTTTATAAAAATAAAAATACTTTTTTTTTGCTTTCGTAGGAATCGACCCAGTGGCGTGCACAGAGTTTTTGATTGGGGTAGGCAGTAGGAAAACCGCCGAATTGATGAAAATAAATATATAAAAACTTACTACAAATAACCCCCTTCGTACAAGTTTTCGCTAAAAGTGTGCTTGCTGCTGGTAAGATAAATAGTTGATAGAAATAGATAACAAGAGATGGCTCTGTCGTCACTGATTGCCATTTGCTAATTTTGTTCCAGAAAGCACTGCCTAATACTAACAAAAAAACCTCATAGAAGCAAATTCAAAACGACGGTTCTACTCCATGCTATGTGCATTTCGTAAACATTGATATTATATCTTGTATGAAGTTAGCTCATAGCAGAAATAATTCCTGCTTAGGCCGTATTTTAGAGAGGCAGTCGGAGGGCGTGCACGTAGTTTCTAGTTACAGTTTATGCCACGTTTGTGGTATGCCGTTTGATGAGGCGCTCGCATAGTTTCTGTTGCTCAGCTTTTTCGCGCTTATTTTTTAAAGTGTGTATTTATTTTTAACAATAATTTAATATATTATAATTTAATTTTCAAGCTTATGATTTTACAAATACGGTAGGGTAGGCAGTGCTTATGTGCCTATATGGAGTGCACGCCCCTGATTCGACCCATGGTCCGCTGAAGATTCGTCAGGCGCTTTATACCACTACACTAAAAATGTTGAGTTTGTCTCTTTTTATTGTCGCTCGCTTCCGTTTCATCGAGTTTCAAATCACAACGGTGCTAAAGAAGTTTTCACATCAAATAAAAAAAATAGGAGGCAGAGAACTATTGCAATTTAAAAATTGCATTAATTTACCGTTACCTAATGTGTTGTTTTGAGGGCGGCTAGTGATGAGAGAAGATGAGGGTTGAGGGGTGAATGTGTTGGAGAAGGAAGTGTGGATGAATTAGGGGGAGTGACAGGAGACCAAGGTGAGAACACGAGAGGGGAGGATAAATCTCCCTGTCTCATTACTTAGCCAGAGTTATGTCGGTTGGAATGCGCTTAAGTCAAACTGAACACTAAGTGACGTTATTACGTAGATAACTTCTAACAGCAAATGCAAGTTAAACCTAGGAAAATAAATTAAAATAAATTATAGGTTGTAGGAAATATGTTTACATAATATCAAAATAAGCTTGACAGACAGTGTTACTTGAGTAAAAGTTCGGTAATGAATTGTCAAAATTTGTGAAATTGTGACTAAATCTATTCTCCCAGATTCAAATTCTCACAGACAAGCTTAGTTAGGTACCTGCCTGAAAAGTCAGGGCAATAGGAAGATTACGATTTCTAGATCTTAGACAAGAAGCAGAAACAAAATGTCACCTCTACCCATCTATCGACCACTCTCACAACATACGATATTCAAAGCAATTACGTGGACATGGTTACAAATGAAGATGTTATGGTTCGGATGAATAAAGAAAAAGAAGTTATTAAAACTATAAAAATCCGAAAACTTCAATATCTTGCAGATGTGATGAGACATCCAGAGAAAGATTGCCGGAAGACGGGGCCCTGGAAGAAGAAGAACCTCATGGCTGAAAAACCTGAGACAGTGGTTTGGCCAGTCCACCGCAGACATTGATATATATATTGTTACTGTTACTGTTCTAGGCCGCAGTAAATAAAGTCCGCATAGCCAACATGATAGACAACGTCCGTTGAACGGACAACGCACAAGAAGATGAACAAGATAAATGCTATAACTTTTGAATAAAAAATAACTTTTCTAGAAAAATGAAACAATACAACTTTTTTGGTTGTTTGTTTTTGGGGTGTTATGCCGTGTTACGCTACCTTCTCCTTCTTTAGCCAACGTTTCGGACAGCGTTACAGTGTCCATCATCAGGGCAGATGTGTAAATGATAGTGGTAAAATGTGTGCTTCAGATACCAAGAACTTGGTATCCGGTAATTGACGGCTACACCAAAGCTAAATGCAGAAAACCATCTTCAAGCTTACTGTGATTCCAGCTCGCAGTGGAGTGGAGCTGGCAACACGGTATTGCTTCGAAGTACTTAAGCACACATTTTACCACTATCATTTACACATCTGCCCTGATGATGGACGCTGTAACGCTGTCCGAAACGTTGGCTAAAGGAGGAGGAGGTAGCGTAACACGGCATAACACCCCAAAAACAAACAACCAAAATACTTTTGGCCGTGAAAATCTAAAATCATATCCAATACAACTTTGTATAAACCACTTATATAATGCGTAAATCCTACCGGTTTCGGAACAAACGTTCCTACTTCAGGGAAAGCTTATACTATTTGACAGTGGTAAAACTGTAAAATTTAGTATAATTATAAACTGTCAAATTAGTATAAGCTTTCCCTGAAGAAGGAACGTTTGTTCCGTTACAGTTTACTCTTGTAAAACTGTAAAATTAGTATAATTATAAACTGTCAAATTAGTATAAGCTTTCCCTGAAGAAGGAACGTTTGTTCCGAAACCGGTAGGATTTACGCATTATATGTAATGACCGTGGCCGGTTATATACATTACTTCTGGACTCCTTGTGGTGGATCCAGATTTCTCTTGATGGTGATCTCAGTGGGATTGCAATAATAATACGGGGGTAGACTATTACTGTTTATTCCGAGGTCGTACAGAGGTGCTTCGTAGGAAGCCTAAATGCAAAGAGAGGACGAATAGACAACATTCACGCCTTTTATACGTTCCGCATGCTGTCTCACTCATACACGCATGTCTCTTTCATACTGCAAGACATACGTTCACTACATTATATAAGTGGTTTATACAAAGTTGTATTGTTTCATTTTTCTATAATGAATAACCACAAAGTGATAGCTACATTCAAAAATACATATTAACTTTTCTGTTTGGTCAAGGTGTTTTGGCCCCAAATCCAAATTTAAATTTTGTATGAAATGGTCTGCGCAGTCGTTACCCTTAACCCCACTCCTAAAGGAAGATACCAAATCTAAATATTTAAGAACATATTACCTTTATTGTATTATGTATTACTTATTACTAAATTAATAATGTTTATATTCAGCAGATAACAATCACGATAGATGTATGTTCCTGCTGCTTTTTAGTCAAGTACCGATAGTTTTTTTTTTAAGCCACCCGCGAGTATGAATTATTACCTACCTTGTCTAAGACACTCGTACTACTTGAAAACACGTGTTTGGTTTATTTTTTACCGCACTTGTGTGCAGTATACATGTTTCCCGTATATTAATGCTTGACAAATGGCTGCGGGTGAAATATCTTAAAAGGGTTTTAAAGAAACAAATTGTTTGAGTGTTCTTTGCGCAATATGTTTTATTTTTAATAAGTCGTTCCCATTTGGTGAGGTTTTATATAAATCTACGGGTTTCGGAGTAAGTCTGTATTAATAATGCATTAGACTGTGTTGGGGTTCGACCCCAACACAACAATTTTAAAAATATTTGAATGTGCAAAAAGTTCGAGCAGATTGTGGACATATTCTACCAAATTCGAAAAGAGTAACATAATAAAAAAGATGATAGAAATTCTGATAGAGAAGGGTATTAAGCGTCGATTACATTGAGCGAGTTTACAAGCTACTAGCCGGTAAGTTTAAAAGCGGGTGAATCGGCGAGCGAGATTGTCATGATGACACTCAAAACTGTCTACTCGCTCAGTAGCGACAGTAGAAGCTAAAATAACGACTCCAGTGCCAACCAATTCGGTCGATATTTTGTAAAAAACTTCAGGTCGCAGATAGCGCCACACGCTAGCCAGCAGCGAGAATAACGGTTCCGGCGCGAACTAATTCTGACAATTACGAAATCAGCTGTTGGTAAGCCGCCATCCTGAGCGTGTAGCGAGTAAAGTTGACCACCTTTCAACTTTTTCGCAGATTGTCAAAAATCTGCTAGTTAGATAGTAATACGATTACACGGAGCGAGTTTACTGACAGATAGTTAATTTCCCAGATAGTAGCTTGTAAACTCGCTCAATGTCATCGAGGCTTTAGACAACGACACGTTATAACAAATGAAAAATTTACACTAATTGTTTACCCTCTAGCAAACGTTAGCTTTAAAAATAATAAAAATTACAACAAAATAATTCTCACGCTTTCTCCGAGGGTTTTTAGAAATATTTGTAAAATTTTTGACAGTGGCTCAAATCACCACTCCTTTTTTTATGTGAATACCTCGCAAGAGTCCCAGCTGCTCCCGTCTGGAAGCAGTGAGACTATGGCATCCCCAATTGGAGTACGCTGTGAGGCTGAAGGTAGTAGGGAGGGAAAGGAGATCTGGTAGAGGAATGTGGGGAAGTACCTGGCTATTCAGATCTGGTCACCAAAAATATTTTAAGCAACGTTTCAAGCAATTCTGAATGGTGGTCTTACACCGGGGTGATACTAAGAGTGTGTTCCACTCTGGAACGTACCGCAAATACGCTGTACATTATTTTAAAATTATTTCATTGTGAAATTATCCAAATTAATTAAATACAGTTTATTTGCGCACGCCACGATTCGATCCCGCGACCTTGGGATTGTGAGTCAAGAACCTTACCCCTCGACCGCGGCGGCCGTCTTGTTGTAAGAGATTGATGGACAGAACACAGTATTATAAATTATAATGTATACTATATATACAGTATGTATATATTTAGTACCTACTTCACTCCCGAAGACGAATATTTTGAGCGACCAACAGACCAGAAGAGCGATTCAAAATCTTTTGTGGAATATTTAGGAGATAACGGACGTGATCTCCTGTCAGATTTGTATGATTTTTACATGTTTACTGTCACATATTTTAATTTAGATCGTTTTAAACACGAATTCCTGCAAGTATGCATGATTATTTATTCACAAATCTGACAGGAGATCACGTCCGTTATCTAATAACCATCCCACAAAAGATATTGAATCGCTCGGCTGAAAGTTATTTTTCGGTGATTTTCGCCATTTTTTTAGGAAATCTTAGGAAACGCAGTGGTATTTTGCAGCAAAGATATTATGTTATTGATATTTTGCACCAAAAAATTACCGTATCTTTCGTTTTATGGCTATTAAAGCTTCTCAGGATTGCTAAATTCGCGCATACATTTTCAGATCCCTACTGATGGTAGATGTAGATGGAATGGCAAGGGAAAATGATGCAACTCATTGCATCGAAACCGATGCGACTGATACGGGTTTAATTCCACTGAATTGGTCCCGACCGCAGACTATAGACTGCATGATTAAGATTTCAATATAATAATTTTATTTCTGCACACGAGGCGAGAGACCACATAAATCACACAAAAGCGTGGGTTACATTTTAGTTTATTTTTATCCTAAACCGAAGTATTCCCTCTGAAATCAGGTCATTAGCAATTAATCATCGTCGGCTCGGTAGATTCCCGACGACAAACTAACAGTAATGAGCCCGGGATTGAACCCGCAACCGTCTGCATTGACACGCGCGCATTCCCGGTTCACCCGCGCCGCATTCCCGAGGGATCCGGTGACGAACAGGATCGAGGTGAAACGGGAGAGGTCGTTAGTAGGAACAAACCGTACATACTCTAAAAACACATATGAACGATTTGCTTGAAACTTTTTTAGAAAGAGTAAAAATATATTTTCTGTCTTTCGTAGCTGTACTTTTGAAATGGTCCCAGTTAATCTAATAAATATTTGATTTTTTATTTTTTTTATTGAAACGTTTATCAAAGTTACAATTTTACAACATAATATGACATCAATATTTCAATCACTCTCCTAATAAAGCAGCTGCTTGTGTTTAGGAGAGGACAACTAAATATTTTTACATCTGTTTAAATTAACAAAATGTATGGTGATTGGATACAAGAAGACATCCAGTGAAAGCAAAATTAAAATTGATGGTGAAATTATTGAAAATGTTACTGAAATGAAATACTTAGGAGTTATATTAGATTCCAAACTAAACTTCAATAGACATGCTGAATACACCCAAAAGAAAATTGGCAAAAAGATATCTTTTTTTGGAAGAATTCGGCCAAAAATTTCTATAAAAACTGCAATCACCATATACAATTCAATTATTGCTCCACACTTCAACTACTGCTCAAGTATACTTTTCCTATGTAACGAAAGAGAACAAAATAAGTTACCAATTCTCCAAAACAGGGCAATGAGAATAATTCTTCGACGAAACAGATTTTCAAAAATTATTAAAATGTTAAAGGAACTTAATTGGTTGACCGTGAAACAGATGCTGACCTTGAACACGATGGTATTTATCCACAAAATATTGAACAACACGTTACCAAAATACTTCTCAAATAAAATTTTATACAATAAAGACATTCACAGATATAACACAAGGACGTGCAAGGAAATTAGGCTACAAAAAAGGACAAAGCGAATACGCAGAACAGTCTACTGTACAATGTACAAGGGAATGAAGTTGTATAACACACTACCAGAAACTTTAAAGTCCACACCAATTGGAAAGTTCAAGATGTATTGTAGGAGCTACATAAAACTTGAAAAAATATAGTGAATATGAAATATTATTATCAATTAGAAATTTGTAAACTTAAATGTACAAATTACTAAAATAAAAAATGCTGTACTGTTGTGGTACGGTTAGCCCTCCAACAGATATTATTCTTTTGCTAATATTTAATTGTAGTAAATTATTTTTATTAAAGAAATCTTTATGTAATTGTGGTAGTGCAATTTTGTCATAAATTTTTGAATGTGGGGGAACCGGGAAATCTTGGAAAACATTTATTGTTGGGTAGTAATAGGGCTTTTTTAAGTTGATTTTTATTAATATTTTTTTATTTGTTTCCAGTGGAAGACACTAGCTATAGATACTAGATACTAGCTGGTTACCGGCATGCGTTGCAATGCCATATTCAAAGAAATAAATTGTTTCTCCCTGAATCACTTTTTCCGTGCGTCCCCGTTCCCCTCCCGCGTCCCCTTCCTAGCTAGCTTTATGAATTATAGCCTATAGGTATGTTATTCTGATATGAGCTGTATTATTGTAAAGTTTCATTAAAATTCATTCGGTAGTTTTTGCGTGAAAGAGTAAGTAACACTCATACACACATACAAACTTTCGTGTTTATAATATTAGTAAGATAATTAATATTGTCTAGTAAGGATGTTGCAACCGAAACTGTAGGTAGGTACACAGTTTGGAGCTGGCTCAACTCTCGGTAAAGTTTTTTTTTAAATGAGCTCCACACAGGAGGCCCTGAGGAAAATAATTTTCTCAGGACCTATGTCATCTTAGGGGATGCTGTGTGGAGGGTCTTTTTAAGGAAAGGAAGGAGAGGTAGTTCTGAGAAAGAAATATGCATGAGGGGTGGGTGCCAATCTGGCGGTCTGTGTGTCTAGGAGTGACGGACGTATGAATCCATACCTCTAACTGCGGTGCAAGGCGATGGTTCGAGGGACTCTGGCTGGAGAGGTCAAAAGACCTCCCTCAACCAGTCTCTCTCGACCCAACCCGCCACCCAGCAGGTGGACAGACGCGTCAGCCGCCAGGACCTAGACAAACCTGTCGCCATGAAACCGGGCACCCCTGCTAAGCCACCAAACGTAGCGAACCACTTGGGGTGATCTGTGGCAGAGGTGTTGGTTGTCCAATAAAGGGTTCCCGGGGCAGCGGTACCCATACCCGGGAGTTGTCCTACACGAGAGAGTCAACTGTCGCCCGTTCGGATCTAATACCCGAACGGTTACGAAGATAGCCGATGATATCCGATTCGCAGGTGGGCATTTTCAGTGACCAGTTCCCCCGCGGCAGATAAGCACAGAGCATCCATTAAGAACGGATGTTAAGTCCAGTAAAATAGAGATTAATTGCAAATAAGACGGTAATAAACATGACTCGTAATGAACCGAAGTATCATTGAAACTCCCGATCATCAGAGTAGATACTATTGTTAACCAGAGAAATCAACAAGATACCACAAATATGTAGGAAAACAAGGTTAAGGAAGGAAAACCATGACCAATCACTTATCCTTCTTCTTGGACTAAAACAAAAGCACTCGAATTTGCACTATTTTCTTGCAATAGGCCACTTGCGTCATATTAAAAAAAAAACGGTTTAGGCAAATATTTTAAGACATTCTATATTTTTTTAATCTATTTTTGAAACCCTGGCGATTTTTTGAAAATTTCAATCCGAAAAATCAGACCATTTTTATAAACCGGAAAGACGGGACATAATTTTATAGGTGCGAAAAAACGATAATTTCATAGCCGAAAATCATTTAAAAAAAAAAAACGTTTTCCACAAGAAAGCGCACAGCAGAATAACGAGGCATACCAAAAATATTTTATTTTTTTATTTTTTATTATTTATTAACCAAGAATAACATTACAATATATACAATATACCTAGATATACATATATAAATTAATTTTTTTGGTATATACCACCTCACTAGGCTGAGCCTGTTCTGAGGTGGCAGGAATTTAATTTAATTTTGATATCTTAATCTTGGAAGATAAAAAATATAAATTTAATTTAAATAGATAAATGGAATAAAAGAAAAAAATATAAAGAAATGAAAAAAAAGATATGAGATAAATAGATGAAAATAGTTAAGGAGAAAAGAGAAAAAATACAGGTGTTGAGCGTGTTATTACATCTCATAAATATTTTTTCCTTGATCCATCTTATTGATCATAAATCATTATAATGTTCAACGTCTGTATTATCTACTAAATCCAATGTAATATACTTGTACTTGTAAATTATAATAATAATAAGAATATTATAAAATTTGATTTTGTTAGAATCAGCACCACTCTACCACTAAAACACGCACAGAAAGCGTAAAATGTAAGGGGTTCTCTTCATAACATCTGTCAAAAAGTCAAATCAAATGATAAGTTCGCAGAGAACAAACAATAAATCTAGTGAACCTTAAATGTCAAATTCAAAAATTCGCCTGAAATCAAAGTGTTGCCATATAAAAAAAAAAATCAGTGTGGAATTTTACAAAATTAATAGGAACATTTTCGGAGACGGGACATTTTCATGTATAGTTTGGCAAGAAAGTGTAGAAATTAAATAAATTGGAACTAAACGTTTTCATTACTATGGCAGCACCGAATTATATGACGTTTCCTATGGCTGTCATGTTATCGCATGTTACGGTTGATTTATTGTCTTAAATCTGAGTAGAAGATCGCTGATTTGATAATATTTTTATTCATTGTTTGCCTGAATTTAATTAAAATGAATAAACCATTACATAGTGGTGCAAGAGGGGTTAAATTCTGCGTTTTTCAACGCTGCCTAGCCGAGTGTCACGCGAAGAAGCTTCTGTCTGATTTAGAAGATGTTTACAAATGAACTGCAGAAATGACTGGTACGTAGTAAAGTTTGTTTAATAAATTTCATTAGTATTACAAGATTTATGCCAATTTTCGAGCGATAATAACCATTACAATCTGATTTGAGGTTATGTTAAAAAATTCGAATTTGACATTTCGATTTGACAGTTAATATGCGGCCATAGGAAAAAGGGAATAACTCAATAAAAAAAAATATCTTGTATGCAACTTCTTTAAACTCGTAGAAAAGTTACTTTTTTCTCGTTTTCTCTTTTTTTCTTTCTAAGTAAATATTATTTAGTGTGTGTTTTTAAAACTACCTTCTATAATAATAATTTTAATGATGTTTTTCACACACAGGTAAATCTGAAACAACGGTAAGACGAATCGTCAAGGAAGGGGAAAAGGCAGATGGAAATTTTGAAACACGGGGAAAACGGAAAATGGGCATAATAATAATAAAATATGTAATCGCATACCTAAGTGCTGATGATCGGAAAAATTGTTGCAGAATATTATGCACGAGGCAGTACTATATATGATGATATCGATGAACTGCGTTTAGATGAAGATGAAGATACGGAAGAAGAAGAATCACACGAGGATAAAGACAATAATTACATGTCGGGTGTTGAATTAATAGACTTAAATTTTTAAGTACCCACGTTTTTATATCGAAATAAACGCCCACTTAAAACTTATTTTGTTTTATTTTACTTCTATTAAATTACAGTTTTTTGTGCAAATTTTTTGAAATTACAAATACGCTCCGAAATATGCATTTTGCCAGAAGTGTTTTTTTAAAACATACATTCTTTGTCATATGAGCCATCTTGGTGTTGCCATTTAAAACTAGAAAACGATCGCAGCGCCATCATTTATTTTCTACACTTAATTGCCAAACTGTAGTGACGTCACGAGCCCAAATAATGGATTTATTTATTTAAAAATAAATAAAAACTGTACTTTTCCATAAAATTTTACTAATATTTTCGTAATCTTGGTAAAAAAATCTATCCACACCATTTTTTTCCAAGTCGTTATGAAATCCATGCAAGTGGCCTATTGTTCCAATTTTCAAACGGTTTTCCAGCAAGGTGACGGTTAGGATAGTGGGAATTGAATAACGTGACATTCCGGTATGCATGAACCAAACATATTCTCATTTTAAGACCAAACTGATTAATTATATTCTATTAAATATAATATAGATAAGATTCTATTAAATTATCAATAATGAAAAGGTTTAAAGAAATTCTGCTATAACTATATTACGCGTAACAGCTGTTTCGCTTTCGGAATACATTGCCAAACTTATTTTTTTCTAATTGAACAATTAAAAAGCATGTTTTCATAAGTCGACTAGACAACCAAATTTACCAAATTTTATGGCTCATACGATCAGATTGTCCGCCTTTTAAACGTGGATGAAGATTTGAAAGAGTTTTCTAAAAAATAAGACGTACTGTAATATTTAATTTTGATAAAGTGCGTCATACAAATACTATTAGCCAAGTGCTTGGATCAATCTTAATAATGATCCTTTTAACTTTTACCAGTCGTTCTCAAACTGTCAGTGGAGAGTTTAAGTCTGAGAAACAAAACCAGTATTGGCACACACATTCATTGTCTCATGATACCTACCTTTCTGTTATTCATGTCCAGAACATGACCCACGGTAGAATTTGGCAGCCACCTCTGGTCTGGAGCTCCAAAACACCTAAAAAAACCCTTGACTCTGTGCAGAAACGGGCGGTCGGTTTAATAGATTCTCCCATCTTAACAGACGGACTGCCATCTTTAGAGCACAGGCGTCAGGTGGGAATGCTGTCCTTTTTCTACCGGTATTACAATGGAAGATGCTCCGAGGAACTAGCGTCATTGATCCCCTCGGCACCGGTGCGTAGTCGGGAAACACGCCAAACACGCGCCCAACATTTGTACACGGTTGACATTAGTCACATGAGAACGGGTCGTTTCTATGACTCGTTCTTGAGTTCAACGGCTCGGCTGGGAACGATTTGTCGGCCTCTGTGTTTCCTTCTTTCTACAACATGGGTCTCTTCAAGACCCGTGTTCACTCCTTCCTTTCCTCAAAAAGACCCTCCATACAGCATCTTCAAAGATGACAGATGAAGTTATTTTCCTCAGGACCTCCTGTGCGGAGTTAATGTAAAAAAAAATGACCCAAATCCAGCATTCGGTTAACTTCATCCTGTCATGCCTTGTTTGGATTTTCTCTCGGATGTCCCCGACTTCTTTTACTATATCCCTCCTTTCTTCGTTCATTTGCTCTAGGTACTTCCTAAACCTAACTGTTATATCTGTTAATCGTACACATTACACTTATGTCCACATACCTACCAAGTTTTTATCATTTTACACACACATACTATGATTTTACCACACACACGACACAAAGATCTGATTTCTACAAAATTCAATCATTTCCATCCTTCCTAAACCTTCGTACTATTTTCCAAATATAATCAATTAAATTTTTTCGTCAATTATCTACCATTTTCATATTTTATTTGAGAAAAAACTGAAAACTTATAATTTTTCAGGGTTAGCTATGCTTTCTTTATTGAGTATTCTACAGAAATTTTAGAAAAAATTAAACATTGCTAGATGCGCAAGACTACGAAAACCTTTATGTGTATAAAATTGATACATAAAGTTTTCTGAAAAATTCGTCAAAAACGTCAAAAATGTCACTTCTCATGTTTTAGTCTCATTTTTCTGGCGCACCCTACTCAAGTGCTTACCGAGTAAGAACCGCAATCAACATCGCAAAATAACCATCCGTGAGTACCGTGAAATATACTTTGCTCTTGGTACAGGTTATAATTACTAGTTATTATACTAATTATTTATAGTTACTGGATACAATCACCCAGTGCTTGCCTCCTCGTGGAGTATTACCAACCTGTCCCATTGTCTTGTTTATAGTCATACTAACACTTACTGTATCTTGATTTCCCGCTATGCACTTGCATTCTGCTTACTAACAACGTATGCAGGAACACTGGAGGTTTAGATTCATTCAAAATTAAATGTAGATTCGTGCATTTAAAAAAGTAGAGTCCTTGCGAGAGCCTTGAAAGAGTAACCATGTGTTACTTATACCAGGGCGGGTAAGTGATGGATAACCTCCAACGTTGGTATAGATTCATGAAAGTCGTTGGGGACCATAGATATCGAATGTTTCAGAGGTTCGCTAACATCGTAGTTAATGACACATTGTAACTGCATTATGCGAGTTACGCAGGGATCGAGCTGTTCATCTTTCAGCAAAATATTAGGTATATTTTTATGGTCTTCGCAAAGCAGACAGGTCAACCTTATTTTGTAGGTAGATAAATGTGGTTTCAGCCACTGATATAAGTTCTAATTGAATTTCCGTGTTTGAATTGATTTCATACCTTTTTCAGAGATCTAATGACCAAATCAAAGTTAACGGTCGTGGGTAGCTTAATTACCTATCTTCAGTCTGCCACCGGACAGTCATATCCGTCTAGACAGATACCTATTCAATATATATCTACACCAGTAAGTAGCAGTGGCGAATTGTGACATTTCTCCTGATTTTTCCCAAATTTATGATGTTACAAGAACATTAAGGCGATCCACTAGTTCAGGAAAAAATCGGAATTCACGCCCTTTATGGGAGGAGTTTAAAAATACTTGAGAAAAAGCTTTTGGAAAGGTTGGAAAAGGTATTTGAGAGTTTTGTTTTACAGGTTGATTTCGTAAAAGCCTGTAAAAAATATGAATTCCTGTTTTACGCATTGTTTATTGTAATAAAACGGAAATTTAAAATTGATTTCACGAAATCAAGCGATGCGGAGTGACGCGTCCATCTCCCGCTCAGTTCGGGGCGTGACTGAGTTTGGCGACTGTGGCGTGAACAGTAGTTCTTCGGTGGACGCCATAGGGTTCACTTTGAAAAACCGAATTCGTCGACTAGCGGCCGTATTGTAAAATAACAACGCGAAAGTGCATATTTTATTTTATTTTGGGAAGATTGGGTGTCAATATCAACTTTTTTTGCGATCATTATAAAATAAACTGAATTTGCCACATTATACAATAAAACCATAACCGAAAAGGGGTTTATAAATAGGAGAGTTTGGACTTGAAAGTGTGTTTTTTAGACCTTATACTTTATTTTTTTATAGGCTTATTAAAAGACTTATTAAAAAAATGACCGATATTTTTAAGGGCCAAAGTGTGTTCTACACGCAGTATTTAATTGAAGCATCTACAATACTTCTAAGCGATCAAATTTTCAAAACAAAAACATATGATTTTGTATGATTTTGCATTATTTACTATGGCTTCATCTTAAGTTCACTTTATGTAGGTAGTTACTTTCTTCACTTTGTGTAATCTAAAACCAGAGCAAAGTAAATAGTCACGCTATATATAACTAATTGAAATATTAAACCTTTGGATAAAGAAGATCTGAATTATTAGCTGTACCTAAAGTTGTGTAACAAACTTCCTCATAATATTTCACCGGCCATTGTTCCCAATCCAACTGATCAACTGTTGAGCCGAAACTTTGGCTCAACACTCCTCGAATGCAGAAATATGCTCTTCCCAACGCAATTCTCCGACCAACAAAGCAGAGTTACAAAACAAATTACTTAGCTGATCGGAGAGTCATGCGCATTCTTGCTGGGACTGCCAATCGATTGGAGAGGACTCCCAACCGTTTGTCATGCCCTTATTACTTATCTACTGTGTCTTCCTCCCAAACAGGTGCTTGTAGGATACGCTGGATACAATCAACCAGCGCTTGCCACCTCGTGGACTTTCACCAACCTATCCTATTGACTTTCTATATTTTGTCTTACTAACACATATTGTATCTGTATTTCCCGCTAAGCACTTGCATACTGCTTGCTAACAACGTATGCAGGGACATTGGAGGTCTAGTTTCGTTATCAAATGTAGAGTCGTTTTTACCAAAAAAATTAGAGTCCTTGCAAGAGCCTTGAAGGGGTAACCATCTGTTACCTATACCAGGGCGGGTAAGTGGTGATCCAATGGTCGGAGACTCAGATTGATCGATTGAAAAGTTGGGAACATCGGCCGTAAGTCTACCAATTCTAGGGCACAAATATTTACCAGAAAATGAACTGACTAGTGTTTTAAAAACATAGAAATATAAAAAGTAATAAAAATACCCTACTTAATCCTTGTAGTTGAATCGTAGAAGTCGTTTATTTGGGAAGTTAAGTATTTGGGAAGTATGCACGCGAGAAACGGAAAGACTGATAAGAGTGATATGGATAAAAAAGCAGAAAGGTTGGCAGTACCTACTTATACAGCAGATTTCTGCCGCAAACCCTTATGTATTGAAATGAGATACAGAATTTTCAGCAAAAGGACAAAAATAGAATGAATGTAATGAGAACGTGACCTACAAAACTCTACAATTTGTGTGGATTAGTTAATTTTCTTAATCGTGTTCTTATATCTATAAACACTTTACATTTTTAGTTCACACTTACGTATGGTTTTACCACACATTAAGGTAGTAGTGCAAAATCACGTGTTTTTGATTTGAAAATTTTATCACTTAGGTATTAAAGATGCTTTGTTCTGCAAATGGAATGTAAAACACTTCTTGGCCCTTGCTACAATTGAATAAAATAATTTGTGCGTAAACTTCACAAAATATAACAAAAAAACCAATTAGCTATTTTTTTTTTGCATAGATTGCCATATTCCAAATGTTACACGTCGAGATGGATCGCCTTAGGGCCCGAAAAGAAGAAGATAGAGAGATACGAAATTACGAATGTTAGATGAGAGCGCATTTACAGTGACAAAATCGATGCGAAAATTGCAAAAATGTTTAATAAAACACGACTCGTTTAAAATACCACAAAATAAACAGCATTTAAAGAAACACTGTGAATTTTTTCATACATATAACTTGAAAAATAACTGAAACAAACGTGTTAATAATAATTTTTGGAGCATACTTTGCGATTTTTTTCTATCGAGGGAATTTCATATAACTTGCGTTTCGGCGCGGGCAAAGTCTAGACATTATCTTTAAGAATAACATATATTTTTTTAAGAGCTTTAGACTTACAAATCCGGGTTGCGGGCCCTTAACGAATAATTTGTAAAAATTTCTACATTGATGCTTCCCACTCTGTCGAAGCTTCATGCAATTTCATGATTTTCGCTTGATCTTTATTACTAATCGGTTTATATTACAAATATCATAAAATGTGCTTTACGTAAACTTAAATTTTCCTACTGTTATCCTTGAGTAGATTTAAAAAAAGTATTTTTTCACTACAAATGTATAAAATGAATGCGTAAAAGAAACTACTTTTAAAAATAAGGTTTCATGGTTAAAATTATCGGTGATAGTTTCCCTTCATTAACTTTTTTTCTTTCTTATACATTTATTCACGAAATAAATAAAAACCACTTTTGCCCTTGAAATTGTTACTTTTAAATTCCGTTCGTCAAGCGATTTTTATGCACATTACTTATAATCGTGGCGATGTAAAGCACACTAAGAATACATGGTCCTGTATATTTTATGCCTGTACAGTATGAATAAAACAAAAATGTACATTTTTAGGCAGCATCGTGCTCATTGGTCAAATCTTTGTACATAATATATGAGTAGTTTCGTGTCAGTGATCAATGAGCCAATGAATGCAATTTTTAGCCATACGTTGTTATTTGTTTGGCTAGTTTGTAGTTAGAAGTAAGATTATAGAAATAAATTTAAAATTTGTATAGCGCACTTGAGGTGATTTTTCACAAAAACAGCGCTGTGCAAATCATCCAAATATCATTATTATTATACATTTTTGGCTTGTTACTTTCTCTCATCTGCAATATTTGAGAAACTTAGAGTTGGCGCTTTGTACAGCATTCCGGCTCCAACGAGACTGGGAAGATATCTGGCGCTGATGCAATTAGTTTTGATCTTAGTCTGGCCATCTGTTAGTAAAGATGCCAGGATAGCAGGACGGGATGGGAGATGAGGTTTCCAGTCTCTAGTTGCCAGTACAGTACCACAACATAGCACTTGACCCCGTCTGGTGGCTGCTGCCTGTACAGCAGCGCGGTCTTCAAACGCAGACGAACAGATCGAAATAACTCACCACTTCACGGCCTTAATAAACCGTTACAATGCTATTTTGGTACGCGAGAAATTATTTGTTAAATTACCGATATTTTCATCTTGAAAATTGATGAAATTATCTGACAAAGCTTTTCTTCTTGTGGGAGTGTCTGACTAGCTTTGGGGAATGTAATATGAACACATTTTCTTCAAATATTCTCTCCTTTCAGAGGTTGGTTTATGGTCCGATATAATTTCAACCCACAAACAGTACGCCCGGAATTGCACCCGTAGCAGTCGCGTAGATTACAAAGCCGTCAAGTGCGACTTCTTTCTCTGCTTTGTAACATCTTGCTCTTTAGATTTGATCACCAAACATGGCTAAAGAAACTTCCAGCAACTTTTCAATTCTGACTATCTACGACTCCTGAACGTACCGCAAGTACCTACATAACTATAGATACAACATATTATTTTATTTGTATTAAATGTGAAATAACACAATTTAAATAAACAAAATTTACTTATGTACGCAGGCATTCGAACTAGCGACCTCCTAATTAGTAGTCGAGAGTCTTGCCCCTCGACCACAATACATTCATTCGTGGTTTTACAATAGGCAATATAATACAATACAATAAAAATGGTTTTACTGAGAAATTTCATTTCTACAGTAGACATTTTTATGTAAATGTGATTATCGCACAACGGTTCCAGACTATGACATCCCCAATTGGGGTAAATTGTGAGGTTGAAGGTAGCAGGGTGGGGAAGAGTAAGATGGGGTTGTATCTGGCTTTTCAGATCTGTTCACCAAACACAGCTAAAAGCCATTTCAAGCAATGTTTCAATTCTGAATGGCGTTCCACTCTGGGACGTGCCGCAAATAAACTTCATGACAATTCAATCATATAAAAATTATTTGCGCACACCGGCATTTGAGCACGCGATCTTCGGATTACCAAGAGCCTTACCATGAGGTATACGAGGCATGATCTCGATCATCAATAACATCATCAGCTCTCCAGGGACTTCCCCAAGGCCACCACACGATGCGGGTTTCCCCCGCCCCAGAACATAAACAAATAGATAAAAAGGACCATGAGTAGCTATTTGGAGTGCATTACGCACCGCACACGGCTGATAAGGATAAGGCGGCACACGCATACGCCACTGAAGGCAGATCCACGAGGACACAAGGTCCTCTAGGTCCGCTAGCATTACGTGTAGACAGGTCTTTTTATCTAATCCGTAAAGATAACGCCAAATGAATGCCAGATGGCTGCCGGTCATTTAGAAATTACACTCAAATTATTGATGTTATTTAGTAAATAGTTAGATATTTATTAACGCCCTAGTGGGCTTTTACATGAAAATTTTACAATTGATTTCAGTGTTTAACTACAATGCGATAAATATAGTTGTACTACCTATACGCAAGAAAATAACACACGTGTAGGTACCCATGCATTTAATAAAATTTAGTGCAAATTAGCAAATATTAATACCCTGATTAACTAACTAACTAACTAAGCATTACGCCGTTTCCCGCAGGGGTAGGCAGAGAGGACGGTCCGCCAAACAACTCAGTCTTGGCACACACTCTTTGCCTCACTCACATTCATACATCGTCTCATTATTCTGACTTTTGACATGGCCCGACTCAAGTATCTGATTCACTTGATCGTGCCATGTCTTCCTCGGGCTTCCCCGACTTCTTCTACCATTCACATTCGCGTCGTATATTTTCCTTACACTACGTTCTTCGTTCATTCGCTCTACATGCCCAAGCCATCTGAGGGTCCCTTTCTTAATCTTAATCATTATGCTTACATCAGCCTTACATTCTTTGCGGATATCCACATTTCTCACACGATAATACATTGTTTTATACACATACGTCTCAGGGATCTCATTTCAACAGCATTCAGTTTACTTTCATCCTTCCTCTGCCAGTTCCATGCCCCACTGCCATGCATCAGGGTAGGTACCAGGACTCCATTGTGGACAGCTAGCTTCGCTTCTTTTGACAGTTTTTTTTTATTAGCGCCAACGGCATTCAGTCCACCATTAACCGAGTATCGGCATGTATACCGGCATTCACCCTTCTTTCAATATCTCTATCAGCCTTCCCAATACCCTGATTAAAAATGTAATAATAATATAAGCCTGTACCTAATAGTTGTTTTTTATTTGGAGGGTCTTTTTAGGGAAAGGAAGAAGAGGAAGTTCTGGGAAGGAAAAAGGAAGGAGGGGTGGGTAGGAACTGGGGGTTAAGGTGTCTAGGAATGATGGACGTATGAATCCAATGGCCGCCAAGTTTCATGTTGACTGTCGGCCGTCTCTTCCCGGATGAGGTTTTTCATGGTTCCCTCATTCCCGAAGGCAAATGCGGAAGAGCTCCAAATAAAAGGACATGACCAACTCCTTTCCACTCCCAACATAACACAAACACACACGTATGTATATATTTCCCCTTGCTTGCTGCTGATTGCTATATTGAAGCTATGCAAAACACGCAATTTTAGTAAGGTTTTTACATAACAATTTTTCCCTACCGACGAAACCTATAATAGCCAGGTAACATTTTAAATACCCACATGCGGTAAAATTTGTGAGACGCAAATGACGTCGTTCTATTTGTACTTATTTGTATAAAGAACATTAACTTTAAATTCAGTAAATTTAAATGATTCATCTCTTCAAGAAATATAAGAATCTAGTAATAGAATTAAAAAAAGTATGAATCCGTTCCTTCCACTGCGGTGCAAGGCGATGGGTTGAGAAAGTCCGGCTTCAGAGGTCTACGGCAAGGTCTCCCTCAACCAATCTCTTTCGATCCGGCCTGCCACACAGTAGGTGGGCCAACGCATCAGCGGCCGAGACCTAGATAAAGCTCACCTCATAACCCCACCACCCCCGCTAAGTCACCAAGTGTAGCGAACCACGTGGCAGAGGTGTTGGTTATCCAATAAATGGTTCCTGGGGCTATGGTAGGTACTCATACCCGCCTCTCGAATTGTAAGTAAAAGAAAGTATAACATAGAAAAGTAAGTGTGTGCCTAGGTGTACCCTTACAAATTATTGCAAGCGTTACAAATTATAAATTAATAAAACAGAATAAATAAGAACGTAATTTATTCACAAGGTGTGTAATATTATAAGAGGGAATTAAAAAAAAATAATAGTTGAACCAACACAATTTATCAAAAAAAAATATATATATATATACGAGTATGTAGACACAGAATTTAAATAATAAGATCTGACATAAAACCAAGTGTAGTGTATAAAAGACGTATAATTATTTGTGCGTGTTAGGGCCTTCGCTCATGGAGAAACTAAAAAAAACAATTGTCGACGCAATCGCAATTAACCTCCTGAATGAAATCGATGTTTTGCTGATCTGACATGTCAAAACATGACAAAACTTGATAGTTCGTGTATGCAACCTAAACGCGGTAAATTTGCCTTGGTAGCGTGGCAGGCTCACGAACTGTCAAGTTTTCGAGTAATCTGCGACGTTTAGAAAAATATTGTTTTTGTTCAGGAGGTTGATTGCGATTGCGTCGACAACTGTTTTTATTTTCAGTTTCTCCATAAGCGAAGGCCCTTACAACAATTAAACAAAAAAAACATGATTTGCTCGTAAGGTTTAAAATGAGGGAAGATTTTATAAAAATAATGATCAGTATTTAATTATTAGCTGATAGAATTGAAATTAGTTTCCTTTTGAGACTTGCAAAATTGTTACCACTAAATATATCCTTAAGTTTGCAGAGTTTATTCGCGAAGCGATGAATCCTATGATTAATTGGTGAATAAATAGAGTAATTAATAGATATTTAATGGTAGATACTTTCAGTATCGCCCTGGTGAAAGATAACCATTCGGAAATGAAACCAAAAATGTGTAATTTTATGCAGGCATAATTTTAATATCTTAAATCGTTGAAACATGTTAAGAATTATTGTAATAGGCACCCACGTATAGGCTTTGTCTTTGTGGGACTTTTTGTTCACACTTTAATTTTTAGTATTTTCCTTTGTTTTTGTTTATTTTTTGTATTTTCATTTTATTACTCAATATTAGATATTATTATAACTGTTCCAATGTACCAAACACCTTGAAAAAAAATTACTATAGCTGTTTGGTTACCAGATCTAAATGCTATTTAGTAAATAGCTAGGTAGGCACTTTCCTACCTTCCTCTTCCCCATATCCTTCAGCTGGGGATGTTGTAGGAAATAGAAAGCAGATGGTATATTTAGGTACCTACCAAACTTTAATTTTGAAAGAAAAATTGACATAATAATAAACGAATGGTTAATTTTTTTTAAAACTATGTATAAGTATTTTTGAGGTGTTATGCCGTGATGCGCTACCTCCTTCTTCAGCCAACGATTAGGACAGCGTTACAGCGTCCGTCATGAGGGCAAACGTTGGCTAAACAAGGAGATGGCGCAACATTGCATAAGACCCCAAAAATAAATAACGAAAATACTTTGGGCCGTGAAAATCTAAAATCATCTTTACTAAGTATATGAAGTCGCTCCCGCTATATGTGCACTTAGATCTTTTAAACCGCGCAAAGGATTTTCATGCGGTTTTCACCAATTGATAGAGTGATTCAAGAGGAAGGTTTGTATGTATAATACACGCATATTATAGCAGAGAAAAGTCGATAAATTCAAAGTTTCAATTCAGGAAGCGGGCAGCGGGCAATTGGCAAGCGGGCGGTGTGAATTTGATATGTATGCAAATTAACAGATGGCGTTGGTTATAAAGGTTGCAACTTGTGGCCGGGTCTGCTAGTATCTATCTTATATTATAGTAATAACATTTGACAATTTTTTCAATGTCTCGTAATACTATGAACTTATGAATAATAAGTTTTCGAGTAGGTATCAAGCATATTAAATTTAAGTCTATTTTTAGCAGCCCACAAATTAAGGAAGATTTCATGTCCTAATCGGTAAATTGTATCCATATTAATCAGAATAGTCTTTGTGAGAACTCCCCAGAGCGACCAGTTTCCTTTGCACCAATCTTTCCTCCCTTCCCTTCTACGTTATCCCTGTCAAATAATAATAAATTGACCTCTCCTCTCCTCTATAATTCAAAGGGCGTGGCTCGATCCCCCCATCCTAGCCCCTCCCATTTAATATCCCCCCCTTGCCCTTCTCCCCGCCAGGCAGTCAATCCCCACCACTCGGAACGAAACCGGTTATTAAAGTTAAGTGTATAATCCGTACGGGCAATAATATATTCGTATTATACTCGGGACTTCTTTACCGACGGTGTATTGGTGAAGAGGCGATTCAGTTTTTTTAGTGCGGCGACCTGGGATTATAATATTTTATATTAGATATGCGTAATTTATTCTTGTTTGGGATGTAGAATTTATTTAATGAATTTACCTGCCATCACAGAGGTTCATCGACCTCTTGCTTTTAATGTTAGGTCGGTAGTGTACAATAAAAACATGTAGATTAATGCACATGTAATTTAATATTAGTCCAGTAAAATGGTCCAAAAAGAGGTGTAGAGCTGCTCGAACCTAAACGATTCCTTCAGAAACTTGTGAGGCCAGGCCATTTAGCGGAAATTCGCGGAACTTCGCAAAAAACACTAAAAAACCACCACTTTGAATTTTGAATTGAATGTTTTGTTGATAAATTTTGAGCTATTGTATATTTTATTAACTGAAACACGTTCACATCACAATAAACTATCTACGAAAACCACATTACTTGCATTTATTACGTAAATTAATAGGTTTTATGATCGTTTTATTCGCGATACACGCATTTATTGCGACCGTTAAATTCGCGGCAAATTCTGACAGCCGATTGTCATAGAAAAAATCGTTTTAAAAATATTCCAGGGTGACAAGGTGAATGAAACTTGTAGCGTCTCCGAGAGTAATGACAGCGCAAGCGATTCTGACATTGTTCTTCATACAAATTGTGTACATATAAGGGCCAAAATCGTAGACCAAAAGTTTGTTGTCGGAAATATTATTCAAATATTTGAATTATTTTCTCGCGCATGCGCAGATGCCGCGGCCACCGGGTGACAAGCGGCCGCCCAGAGGTTGAAGGTGATTAGGGTGTGAACATACCATAAGTCCTGACATTTAGATGTCGAGCTAGAGGAGAAAGGTCCCAATTTTCGGGTTTCCACTTATATCTCAAAAACGGTGCCTCGCAGGGGAAAATTTTTTAAGCATAAATAAAAGCTCATAAAATTATCTACAAATTTTATTTTTTACGTAATTTTCGAATTTCCAGCCTTTTTTGAGTTACACGCTCCACAAATGTAGACATTTTCAAAAAAAATCATTTTACCTCACTTTTTTCATCAAAAATTCCTTCATATCGTCCAAAATATTCGTCAGAGAAAGAATTTTACAAAAAATAAGTTGTAGATAATTGAATTCCCTTTTAGAATATATACACATATGCAGATTAATCTTCAACCAGTAAATATTGACAGAAATTTAAAGTTCTTTTTTGTAAAATGTCGTCGTTTTCCGAAAAAGCTCATTTTATCTCATTACTGACAACACTTTTGTTTGTAACAGATTGTGGGACTTGGACTTCATTTATGTTCAGAGTTCCTAAAACAATTAGTTTAATGACAACTCTTAGTTAGTCATTAAACTAACGACGGTTTGTGGAAAAAATCTTGTCTAATTTTACTCTAAACTAATTGTTTTAGGAACTCTGAACATAAATGAAATCCAAGTCAAAGTCCCACAATCTGTTACAAACAAAAGTGGTGTGTCAGTAGTAGGTAATAAGATAAAAACATCTTTTTCTAATAATGACAACATTTTCCAAAAAAAACTTAAAATTGTTGTAAATGTTGAGATTAATGAGTTGAAGATAAATTTATATATCTATTATATGTATTCTTACAGGAAAATAAATTCTTTATCACTTCTTTCAATCGAATTTATTTCTCCCGTGAATATTTTGGACGATATAAAGGAATGTTTGATGAAAAGTGTGAGGTAAAATGATTTTTTAAGAAAATATTACATCTGTGGAGCGTGTAACTCAAAAACGCCTGGGAATTCGGAAATTACGAATAAAATAAAAGTTGTAGATAATTTTATGAGCTTTTATTTATGCTTGTGAAATTTTCCCCTGCGACGCACCGTTTTTCAGATATAAGTGGAAACCCAAAAATTGCGACCTTTCTCTTAGATGTTAGGACTTATGGTATGTTCACACCCTAAGCACCTCGAACAAGTTTCTGAAGGAATCGCTTAGATCCCTGCTCACGCACTCTACACCTCCTTCCTTGACTGGACTACATGGTAACGTAACCATTACGTAAATGAGGAGTATGTAGGTGTGTTTTACATATTGTATGGGCGGTAAAAAGATGGTTATATTCAAGGCGATGAGAGAGACGCCGTACCTACATATGTTGTTACCTCTAATGTGTCGTTTAAGAGAAAGATGGACAGATTTCAGCGGAGCTTTCACCGATGTGCTTCATCAAACTTAAAAATGCTTTTTTTGTGCTTTGAAAAAAGATTTCGGAAGTACCCCATATAAAAGAGTATCTCCTGTCTTAATTGATTTCTCAGCAAATTGGTTTAATCGGTAATAAATCAATTTAGACACCTTCAAAAAATTTATTTTTAGAATCCTATAAATAAGTCGTCTCAAAGTGGCTTAACCACAGTTTGAAAATGGCCTTGTAAGCCGAATACTACTGTCACAAAAATAAATAAAAAATAAACTGAAATACTTGCAGAACTTGATAATAACAAAATTTAATTAAAAATACATTTAAAAAAAACTAGGTAGTTAAGGTACTTAATAATGCTTTCCGGTGATTGATGTTCCCAAAAAAATTTCTCCAGTAAAAAAATTTTCGGTCAAAAAAATTAAATGAGGTTCTACTGATTATGTAATGTGTATTTCTTGGTAGAGCATCAGAATCTCCCTCAAGTTTGTGGGAAGGGAATTACAGTCTTTATCTTCGGGCATTTTTAGTTAAATAAAAGAAATAATTTAGCAGTACAATATCACCTATATTTTAAAGGTATGGTGTATACATGGGTGCCCTCCAAGGGGTCAAGAATTCCACATTTCCTAAAGAAATAATAAAATAACACATAAGCAAGAGAGCATACCTGTGGACCGTAATTTATCTAAATTATCCTGACTCTAACGCTGACGCGAATCACTGTTAATAGGCGACCAGGAGCACGCGGGGTCTCCATAGACAGGAACCGAGGAAGGCCCCAGGGCCTGGGGACTCCTCACCAGGGAACAGGAACCAGGAAAGGCCCCAGAGGATGGGGACTCCTCCACAGGGAACAGGAACCAGGAAAGGCTCAAAGTCTCGGTTGTGCGTACCGGTGAAATCTCGGTAGACGCCGTTTACCGCGCCCTTCATAGATCAGCGCCGGGCCTCCATCCGCCTCAAATATCGAGTTCCGCGAGGATAACCCCTCTCAAAGCCTTGGCCACGTTAATATCATGAACGCCAAACAAAGGATTACACCGATTATCCACACTCAAGTACGAGAGTGAAGGTGAGCACATTGACAATATGGCGACTCGCGACTTCACCATTTAAACTTTTAAAAATCCCGTTTCACTCACGGAAACAACACGGCTCGCGGTTATAAAATAATTCATGATTCTTTTTTAAAAATGGGTAAAACCCGTAAAGGTGAAACTATCACATATTTAACAAGCAACTTAAATAATTCGGCGACTTGTCGAATTGGCGTCGGCTCCCTAGACGACGAGAATTCAAAAAGTGCCTCCGGAAATAGATGGCGCTATTTGCTAGCGGTAAAGAACTCATCGTTACGGCGATCATGATAAAACGTGAGCGGCCAGGTGAGTTTAAGATTAACTAGGTCAAGACAATATTTATTTAATCAAAATAAATATTATCGTGACAATTAGACACAAAAACAATTAATAATTAAAAATGCTTTGCTGGGAAGATTACCAGACCAAAACAAAGTTGATACATCCTACCTCCTACCTATTGGCCTTAATCTACAACTTGACAAAATCCGTGATTGTTCACAAATTTAAATGTTTAGAGTTGATGACGAAGAACACATGACGATGTGTCGCTACAAGCCATTTTTTTACAATAGCTGCTTACTGAGGAAAATAATTCCCCTCAGATTATTTGTCATCTTTTGGGATGCTGTGTGAGGGGGCTTTTTAGGGAAGAGAGGAGAGAAAGTTCTGTGATGGAAAAAGTCATCAAGGGTGGTAGGTATCTATTAATAGAATGCAGTGTGTTCAGAAGTGACGAACGTATGAATCTATCTGTTCTGCTGCGGTGCAAGACGATGAGATCAGAGAGACCAGCTGAAGAGGACTAGGGTCACCCCAAACTGACCTCTCAATATAGACATAATGCAATAATATAATAATATTATTTTTATAAAACTATAAAAATATTCAGCAATGTCGGCCTCACTGGGTGTGGGTAGCTCACCTGTGCTGTGGCCTCTATTTTATAAAACAAACATTTATAGATACATATTGTGGTGTTGTTTACTACCTACTGCGTAGGTATTGGCAAACGTTACCACTTACAACCGGCAGTCCGGAATAAATATCCTTGCGACCAGATGTGCATTTATTTTACCTCAGTATTCCCGTACATTACATTGGCGACGAGGATAAATTTTGTTAAAAAATACGTCGATTGTGATAATAGTGAACAACGATGGCTAAGTTCAGTGAATATGATGTGATCAACGGTAATTGGACCACTTACTGTGAAAGATTAGAAAGCAGTTTTTTGGTTAATAAAACGGTCCAAGATTTAAAAGTACCCACATTAATTTCAGTGGTGGGCGATATTGCATATGAACTTATGGTCAACTTATGTAGCCCGGTGAGACCAACTGAAATGAAATATGAAGACCTGAAAAAAATTATGCATGATCATCTTCAACCAAAACCGTCAGTGATGGCGGAGAGATACAAGTTTCGACAAACCAGGCAGCAGCGGGAGGAATCCATTTCACAATATGTGGCGACACTGAGGAAATACGCAAGATTTTGTGAATTCGAGGAGAAACTAGACGAGAATTTGCGAGATCAGTTGGTGTGCGGACTTCGCAGCGATGTGATTCGACAACGCCTTTTTGCTGAGGAGACGCTCACTTATGCTAAAGCCGTTTCATTAGCAAGCGCTTTGGAAGCGGCAGAGAAGAACGCAGCGGACGTGGAGGGCGCAGAGGTGCTGGCTGCAGGAAGCAAGGAAGGAATAGCGGGGCTAGGGGCGGTACATGCTCTAGCGGAGACGCAGATCAGGAACTCAGCGGGGAAGAGACAGGGTACCGCAGGCAGGAGCAGCTGTCGGATATGCGGAGGCCAGAACCACGAAGAGGTCAGATGCAGATTCAAGACCTACATCTGCAGCTGGTGTAAGCAGGAGGGCCACTTGAGGCGTGTTTGCCCTAAGCGAGACCAGGATGGGCGGCGGGCAACAGAGGAAGGCCGCACCGAGAGGCGTTTAAGAGTGCGAGATTCGAGGAGAGCTGTGGAACAAAGAAGGAATGCTCGAGTAAAGAACCAGTACTTCGTCAAAGAAAACGAAGAAGATGAAGAAGAGATCCTCCAATTGTCCCTGCAATCGTGTCACTCGGTATAAAGATGTGTTCAGAGGAGGCTTGGGGCGTTTCACCGGCGGGCGTGCGAAATTACATGTACAGCCGGGCGCGAAGCCAGTCTTCTGTCGCGCTAGACCGCTCCCGTTCGCGCTACGTGAGCGCGTTACCTCAGAACTTAAGGCGATGCTGACAGCGGGCGTAATTGAACCGGTGGAGACATCAGAATGGGTTACCCCCCTGGTACCCGTTTGTAAGAAGGATGGCTCTTTAAGGGTTTGTGCTGATTTCAAAATTACTTTGAACCCGATCTTATTGGTCGATAGGCATCCTTTACCCAAGATTGACGAGTTATTAGCAGGTTTAAACGGAGGAATTTTTTTTCTCGAAAATTGATTTATCGACCGCCTACAATCAGATTGAATTAGATGAAGAATCAAAAAAATTTACGGTAATTAACACTCATCTCGGGTTGTTTAAGTATAATAGATTGGTGTACGGTTTAGCATCTAGCCCAGGGATTTTTCAGAGATATATGGAAAATTTGTTTAAAGGGATACCGAACGTTTCCGTTTTTATAGACGATATTTTGATAACTGGAAAAACTCCTCAGGAGCATAATGAGTCATTATATTCGGTTCTAGATGTTTTACAGAAAAAAGGGTTGCGCGTGAAACAAAATAAATGTGTTTTTTTTGCAGACCGGGTATCATATTTAGGGTTTATTGCTGATAAAACGGGAATCAGTACTTCCCAAGAAAGAATTGAAGCGATTGTAAACATTGCTGACCCGACAAATGTGTCAGAATTGAGATCATTTTTAGGCATGGTCAATTTTTACGCAAAATTTGTAAAAAAATTAAGTTTATTTTTAATGCCCACTGCATAGACTGCTTAAAAAGGAGTGTAAATGGCAATGGGACAATTCGTGTAGGAAGGCGTTTGAAAAGTAAAATCATTATTGACCAGCACCGAAGTTTTGGCGCATTACGATCCTGAGAGGCAATTAATTTTAACATGTGACGCATCTTCGCGGGGACTGGGAGGGATTATCTCGCAGAGCGGGGCAGAGGGGGAAATGGAACACCCGGTGGCATACGCCTCACGAACCTTGAATAGCGCCGAAATTAATTATTCACAAATTCACAAGGAAGCGTTAGCATCGTTACAACGATGGGCCATAATATTGTCTGCATATGATTACGATATTGAATACGTACGTTCGGTGGATAACGGAGCCGATGGACTATCACGATTACCGGTTAAAAACAGCGGGGTGATAGAACAGGAACAAGTCGAGCAAACATATTTGCATTTTGCCGAGGATAGTTTGTTATTGGATCACGCGGTATTAAAAAAGGAAACACAGCGCGATAACATTTTAGGCAGGGTCATCGGGTACATTAAATACGGTTGGCCGGAATACGTTGAAATATATCAGTTAAAACCGTTTTTCAATAGAAGAAAAGAATTGTATGAAGAACTAGGATGTGTAATGTGGGGGCATAGGTTAGTCGTGCCAGAAGTCTGCAGGTCAAAGGTTTTGACGGAGTTACATGAAAGCCACATGGGCATTGTAAAGACGAAGAGTTTCGCACGGAGCTATGTTTGGTGGCCAGGTTTGGATGAAGCTATAGAGACGAAATGCAAGGAGTGCGAGGTTTGTGCAGCTGAAGCGGCGGCCACGCCGGCATCGGTTCCGCGTCCATGGCGATGGCCGGAACGCCCTTGGCAGAGGCTTCATCTCGATTTCCTGCAAATTGCGGTACGCACGTACTTAGTTTCCATTGATGCCACTTCGAAGTGGATAGAAATTTGTCACATGACACGGACTACGGCAGAAGTCACAATTGATAAATTACGGGAAATATGGGCATGTTTTGGGCTACCGCGTCAAATCGTTTCAGACAATGGTCCTCCCTTTACTAGTGAGAAATTTGAAAGCTTTATACGGGAGAACGGTATAAACCACGTATTTTCAGCACCTTACCATCCGGCGTCTAACGGTGCGGCGGAAAACGCTGTTAAAATTTGTAAAAACGTCATTAAAAAGGCTTTACGGGATAAAGTAGACGTAAATATAGCATTACAACGATTTTTGTTAATCTATCACAACACAGAACATTGCACTACGGGGGAGACACCGGCACGAGTATTACAGGGCAGAGCACTACGTACCCGTGTAGATGCAATGAGGCCGGATAGGGCAGCTATAGTAGAGGCGGGTCAAGAACGACAAGTC
Organism: Limnephilus rhombicus; assembly: GCA_929108145.2. NCBI lineage: Eukaryota > Metazoa > Arthropoda > Insecta > Trichoptera > Limnephilidae > Limnephilus > Limnephilus rhombicus. Next base: position 14,745,746 of record OV815292.1, on the reverse strand, counting down.
CAGGCGGCAGGTGGGGCCAACCGAGCAGTAGCCGCGGGTGATAAAGTTTGGTTCCGTGATTTCGGTCCAGGCAGGACATGGGCAGAAGTGCAAGTGCTGGATAAGGTAGGAACTAGGAATTTAAGAGTATCAGGGCTAGATGGGGCAACATACAACAGGCATATCGACCAAATAAGACCGAGGAGTTCATTGGTGTTCCCGTCTGTTTCCGGAAACGGAGACCAGGGGGGGGGGGGGTGAGTTCGGAGACAGAGACCACTGTAGTAACGCTGCCCCCGCCTCAACCCGTCAGCCCCGAGGAGCCGCCCCAAGCCTCAACTGAGACTACGGTGAGTCGCCGCTATCCAGAGCGGGTTCGGCGTCCCGTTGATAGGTTTAACATACATAACGAGTAATGTCCTTTTATTGTCTATACGTAATAAACACATGTATACTTTTTTTTTCGCTTTCCAAAGCAAGATTTAAAAATGTTCATTTATAACTCATTATTATTATTATTTTTTAGTTCTAGACTGATATGTTACTTATAGTAGTATTTAGGGGTGAAGGTGTGGTGTTGTTTACTACCTACTGCGTAGGTATTGGCAAACGTTACCACTTACAACCGGCAGTCCGGAATAAATATCCTTGCGACCAGATGTGCATTTATTTTACCTCAGTATTCCCGTACATTACACATATTACATTAAAAATAAAATTAAAATAATGCAACATAAAAAAAAAGTAAAAATTAAACTAAAAATAAAAATTTATAATTTAGGTAAAATGTATTTTTTTTAATGATGTGTTTTATATTTATTTTTGTGTGTTACGTGTATGTGTTTTATTCTTATTATGTAATGAGATTTTGGAAATATTGTCTTTTTTTTTCTTTAATCCAATTTTTAATTTTGAGTATGAATTTATTTTTGTTTTCTTCTATTTTATTTTCAAGGGTAAGACTGTTGAATGCTTTTATAGCATAATATTTATAGTGCCTTTTTCCAAAGCTTGTATTCGCTGTCGGAGTTTTTATGTTATTTTTGTACGATTGTCTTACTGGTCTGTTAGTGATATTTTGAGATTGTTGAAATTTGTTTTTTTTTTTGTCGAAAATGTAGTTTAGTAGAGTTTTAACGTATAATTGGCGTATATCTAGTACGTCACAACTGTTGAATATTTGATCTGTATTAGTTAGTCTATGTTTTTTAAGAATTTCCTTTAAGATCGTTTTCTGCGCGATTTCTAAGTGAACGATAGCTGAGTTTGTTGCTCCTCCCCAGACAATTATTCCATATTCTATTATTGATTGACAAAGTGCAAAATATATTGTTTTCACTTGTTTTATTTTATATACGTTATGTTCCTTATGTTTAGGAAAATGTGTAATGTTTTGAGGAGTTTATTTGTGATTTGTTTGATATGATGTGTTCATTTTAGGTTATGGTCAATTACGATTCCTAGATACTTTATTTGTTCTGTTTTTTCTAGAGAAGGGCAATTGCAGATGTTGTTATTTAAACATTGGTGTATTTTTATGGTGTTTGTGCTGTTTTTTGGTTGTCATCATCACATCACAAATAAAACTATGTGAGTGAGTTTTCACGAATCATGTCACAAAACCTAAAATTGTAGATATCCAATTAATAAGTTATAAAGTAGGTAGGTACTTAGAGCTATTGCCAAAGGTCTGTTGTGAAATTCCAGCAAACATTTGATTTGTGCAGATTCGTGAGCCGTGTAGGTAGGTAATAAACCATCTGGTAAAACCTTATTATAATGCAAAAGGCAGAGATCCTACGTCCTACGTACAATACATAGAGAGCCTGCAGATTTTATGGAAGAATATTGAATAATGTATTTGTATCTCGGTGAGAATTCGTACTTTTCAACACAAAGGACGTGAAAATTAACATTAGGTTCTGTACATATTTGTTTTACTAAACCCTAAGAAAAAAAAATTATCCTCAAAGCCTCCCCTATCGGATTAATGTGAAAAAAAAGTTTTCCCACACAATTTGCGCAATTAGAATTTTTATTTAAATTTTTCTTCGACATTATCGACGGAAAGAAATTTCATAACTACTTTTTATTAAAGTTTTGTTAATGTTTCGTAATGTGTTCAAGAAATTAAATAATATCGGAACTTTTACTTTGAATTTGGATGAATTGTTCAAATTCCGTGAAATAGTTATTTTGGATGACTTTCTATAAACGTATATCTAACGAACTTTCAGAATGGTACCTAAATGCTCTCGTTATCGTCCTGGAAAACTAACGAACTTTCAGAACGGTACCTAAACGCTCTCGTTATCGTCCTGGAAAACTAACGAACTTTCAGAATGATACCTAAACGCTCTCGTTATCGTCCTGGAAAACTAACGAACTTCCAGAATGGTACCTAAACGCTCTCGTTATCGTCCTGGAAAACTAACGAACTTCCAGAATGGTAACTAAACGCTCTCGTTATTGTCCTGCAAAACTAACGAACTTCCAAAATGGTACCTAAACGCTCTAGTTATCGTCCTGGAAAACTAACGAACTTCCAGAATGGTAACTAAACGCTCTCGTTATTGTCCTGGAAAACTAACAAACTTCCAGAATGGTACCTAAACGCTCTCGTTATCGTCCGGGAAAACTAACGAACTTCCAGAATGGTACCTAACCGCTCTCACTATCGTCCTGCAAAAATATAACTAACTTCCAGAATGGTATTTAAACGCTCTCGTTATCGTCCTGGAAAACTAACGAACTTTTAGAACGGTATCTAAACGCTCTCGTTATCGTCCTGGAAAACTGACGAACTTTCAGAATGGTACCTAAACGCTCTCGTTATCGTCCTGGAAAACTAACGAACTTCCAGAATGGTACCTAAACGTTCTCGTTATCGTCCTGGAAAACTAACGAACTTCCAGAATGGTACCTAAACGCTCTCGTTGTCGTCCAGGAAAAAAACCTTCATGTACATAGAGTCCAATCGATACCTAAAATGTTTAGTTCTGAATAGCTAGGTAAATTTCAACATCACATCTTCTTCCCCATTACACTTCAGCCTTACGAGATACAACTATGATTTTACATAAGCCCACCGGCTCGTGCACAAACAAAAATTATTTATTATTCATCTAGACTTACAACCCTATGCCTGTCTCACTAGGAAATCCTATGTTGAGAGCAGGCGCTGTTAAACATGAGCAGTTTATAATAAAAATATAAATAACAACACAATATAACATTTAGGACCATCCTCCTCATAGATACGATAACGTATATTTTCGATTTATTAAAGCCGATTTATATATTTAAAAAGTCTAAGTATACTATTCGGTACTTGAACCTATGAATAGTGGCTATATATGTGATAAGTTACTATGTACAACTCCTACTCTAGGCAACTCGAAACAGCAGAAATTAGAATGCTTAGATGGTCGGCAGGAGTATCACTAAAAGATAAGTTCACGCATTCGTGGTAGCCTGGGTGTCACAGACATAAACAGTAAGCTGGAGGAACGACAGTTGAGATGGTATGGGCACATAAGACGGAGACCATCAGACCACACAGTGAAGTAGGCAATGTCTATGGAGCTTCATCGACAGTCATCCAGAGGAAGTCCGAAGAACTCCTGGATGACTCAATGCTCCAAAATACTTCAGAGAAACGGCCTGGATGAAGGCGATACTCAGAACAGTAGAAATTACAACCTGAGAACGAGAAGAGCCGACCCCAACAGCCTACCTAGGCAATGAGTGGGGACAGCGCAAAGAAGAAGAAGAAGGATAAACTATCAGGAGGATGGTGAAGTATCCCCTCAAAGTAACTGATAATCATCATCGTACAAACATCAATGAAAAAATACATGCTTACGAGTTGGTTTTTATAATATTATCTTTAATGTTAGATTTGTCTTGGCTTGTAATCCAAACTTGGTGTCTGATTTATATTTAATATAGATTTTGTTTTGTCTAATGGCCAATGGAAGGGAATTGTATAATCTTTTTTGGCCAAAGTTGTTTTAACAAAAGGGATAAGTAAGAGATTATGCCTTTTGGTTCTAGTATCTCGAGCAGCTTGGACATTTTCAAATGTAGTTCTGTGTTTGAAGAGTAAGATATGCTAGTATGTTTTTGACATAAAGTTTTTACTTTTATTAATTGACACCTAGCGTTCAGATAGATTGACTGATTGATTCATGAAGTTACTAGCTTGCTTATTAATCATTAGGCGATTAGGCGGTCAGGGAAAACCACTGAATATAAAATGAACATAAAATCTCATCATTATTAACATAAATATCCTTCTAACCAGCTTCACAGGAAATGGAATGTACCAATCCAGGATGTATGTGGATGTAAATAATATATTATAACTAGCGAGTTCTCGGCATGCGTTGCTATGCCACTTAATAAAGAAATTGTTTTTCCCTGAGTGTCCTTTCCTTTTCTATTTTCTCCTCCCCTTCCCCTCACGCGTTCCCACTCCGCCTTCCCTCTCTCCACTTCCCCGTCCCACTTCGCCCGTCCAAACCCCCTCCTGAGTTTCCCTCCTCCCCTTCCGCTTTCCATACATTCAGCCCCGGTACATTCAGTTTTCATATTGCAATTTTTTTGTACAAATTGCCAGAGCTCTCCAGTATGTATAGAAAAACCTTAGCTCACAACAACTCACCAAAGTTTCATCGCAACCGGATGAATGATTAGCAGTGCCTAATTTCATGACGCCAGAGCACACTATTATATATATATGATATAGAAACCACCGCGGGCACGCGCACATCAAATCTCTAAAGTTTCATCGCAACCGGATGAATGATTAGCACCGCCTAATTTCATGATGCCAGAACTCACTATTATTTATAGAAACCATCACGGGCATGCACATCAAATCCCCAAAGTTTCATCGCACTCACTATTATATACTTATAGAAACCATCGCGGGCATGCGTACCTACATAAAATCCCCGAAGTTTCATCGCAATCGGATGAACGATTTAGCAACGCATAATTTCATGACGCCAGAGCTTACTTTTATATGTTCCAAATTTCCATCCCCAAATCCCCAAAGTTCCATCGCAATCGGATGAATGGTGAGCATTACCTAATTTCATGATGCCAGAAATCACTATTATTTATAGAAAAGGATTTAAGTGGTATAATATGTGTCATTTCAATGATACATAAGTAGGTATATTTGCAACCCTTTCCAGAATAGTAAAGTCTCTTAGTATCGTCCTAATAAAGACCAACATTCTGAATCTAAAAGATGCCTGATATGGCTTTAGCCGTGTTTATTTAACCCCTCGTGCCAATTTGTTTGGTTTTTCGGAACAATTCACTTAGGTCTCACAGAAATCTTGTCTCCGTTACGGTAACCGACGAGTTCATCGAAAATCAATTCATCGAAAGCAAATTCATCGAAAACGAGTTCATCGAAAATCAATTCATCGAAAATCAATTATTCGAATGATCAATTCATCGAATCGCCAATTCATCGAAAAGCATTTTTTTGTAGATATTAGAGCTGTCAAAATTAAATAATCTAAAAGGTATGTTTAACTGAGAAATGTGTTTAGCAACTGTCAGTTTCGTAGTGACAATGTAAAATTTATAGGTTATCTCTTCGATTTCCGATTGTCTGATACTGCAAAAAAGGGATATCTAAGGAACGGTGACCAGACAACTAATAATGAAACCAACTCAGAAAGCTCATTAAGAGTGATGATAAAAAAATATTTAAAAATCGGTTAAATAGGTTAAGGTTAGGTTAGGTTAGGATAGGTTAGGTTAGGTTAGGTTAGGTTAGGTTAGGTTAGTTTAGGTTGACCAATGCTTTTTTAACTTCTCGGTCCGCTTGGCATTTCTCTCAAATATCAACAAAATATATTTTTTCGATGAATTGACGATTCGTTGAATTGATCATTCGATAAATTGGTTTTCGATGAATTGATTTTCGATGAATTGGTTTTCGATGAACTCGTTTTCGATGAATTTGCTTTCGATGAATTGATTTTCGATGAATTGATTTTCGATGAATTCGTTTTCGATGAACTCGTCGTGAACCCTCCGTTACTACCTACCATATTATCTAAATCTAAATGGTGTTAGAAAGAGACAAAAAACACCATGCTTTATATTCAAATCTAAAAAACATCCACAAAAGCAGTAAAATGCACACCTTTATGAAAACAAAGTTTCGGATCGCAGTTTCAAAAAAAAAATTGGAATTTGGGAATTTTTTATAAATTATTTGTATGCCAACGATAAAAAATTGAGGTGACTATAACGTTTCTAATGTCTAATAAAATAAACAGGAACGTGTTTTTATTTTTTTTGGTTATCAGTAATTTTAGTTAGTGAGCTATTTTCAAAACTTTTTTATGTTTGCATGCAAAAATTTTAACTAATTAACCATCACGCCGTTTCCCCGCAGGGGTAGGCAGAGAGGACGGACCGCCAAACAACCCGATCTTGGCACACACTCCTTGCCTCGTTTATATTCCATGTACCTACCAATTGGGCATTACTCACGTTCCGTCCTCCTCTTTGCGCTACCGAAGGGGTGGCGATGTGATGGATAACGAGTCTCATCGACAATAGCGAGCAAAATGTTTATATTTCAAAAACAATATTTTTTTTATTTTTAACTAGCGAGTTCCCGGCATGCGTTGCAATGCCACTAATAAAGTAATAGTTTCTCACTGCGCATCTCTTTCTATGTCCCCTTCCCCTCACAAGTTCCCCCTCCACCTTCCCCACCTTACCTCTACCCTCTTCCGCGAACCCCCTTCCCACGATCCCCTCCCCTCTCCCGCGTTCAATATATTCAATCCCTGTACATTCAGATTTTCAAACAGCTCGCGCGCCACATGGTTTGCAAAATGTCATTCTCTAATTGTGACATTTTTGACAGTTTCGTAAGAGTTTTTGTAATGATTAAAAAAACTTTTCAGATGTATTATTATGTGGTTGTAATAATCCAGAAACCTTCGCGAGGGTGGAAAGAAAGTATTTTGAAAGTTTCAAACATTTCTTATGCTTACACAACGCACATCCTACATAGAAACATACATTGATTTTTATATAAGCTTGTGTCGCTCTCCTTAGAGAGAAAAACAATGGCCTTATTTTTAAACGCCCGGGGTCTCAAAAGTTTCGTATGATCTGTAGCTTTTCTAAAATGTAAAAATAAATGAAATTATTGTTCACTATTAGCCCGCTAAAATGGCCGGAAGTTTTGAAAAAAAGAATAGATTTCGTGATTTGGGAAAAACTAAAACAAAGGGTCCATATTTTATATTTTATACCAAACTTAATTTTTATTCCATCATCATTACATAGTATAAACTGAAGTCGTTCAAAATGTATGTGCGCGTTAATCTTTTAAACTACGTAACGGATTTTCATACGGTTTTCACCAATACATAGAGTGATTGAAGAGGAATGTTTATATGAATAATACATGTAAATTATATTATAGAAAAGCCGAGAAATTCAAAGAAAACATATTTTTATGCGATTTAAAACGGCTGGCGGGCCGTACTATAGTTACTTTTGAAATTCGTTCTAAGGAAGAAATTGGAAAATAGATGTCCTAGAGTAAGTAGGTATTTGATTTTCCCTTTTCAAATATCCAGTGTTGCATTGTATAATTAGTGGCAAGTTAATTAGTTTATATGTATAATACATGGTTATTATACTAAAGAAAAGCCGATAAATTCAAATATTCAATTCAGGCAGCGGGCAGCGGGCAGCTGGCAAGCAGGTGGTGTGGATTTTATAAAGATTGGGTAATGGCGTTGTGTTTCGTTAAGCTTTCGAACACGTTCAGAAATATTTAATTTATTGCAAAGCGTAAATATTTTGATCCTCTGACAAAATATGGCCGAGGCCTGAGTGGTTATAAGATCAGGTGCTTCCCAGCCTCCATCTGTTTTTCCCCTCCCTACACCTACAGTTGGGAATGCCATAGTCCCATCGACTTCAGGCATTTGACCTTCTTACGCGGTATTCACATAAAAAGTAACCCACTAATGTCCATCAACTCAACTCGATTCAATGAGCCCATAAATTATTTATTATAGCAAAAAAATAGATATTTATGAAAATATGATGATTTCTTTTGCTAATTCGTGTTTCGTGGAGTGTGCCTACCACTAAATATAATTAATACGACACCTGACTTGGCTATTATTCAATAACAATAATAATAATCGAATGGCAAAACATAATAATAATTAAATTAACTCCGAGCGGTTCGTGTCTCGGCTATCTTAAGAGCAATCATTAGTTATTGGGGATTAATCGACACTTTCAGCTGGTGCCATCTGCCGCCGCGGCTAGAAACAATAAACCAAATGCCGAGGGTCAGCTATATCATTACTTTGGCCTCCCGACTCAGTCTACGAATTTAATTTAACCGTTAAGGTTAAAGAGACTCCGCTATAAAATAGTAAGCTATAAACCGGTCTCTCTCGACCCACGGTCTGGCACAGAAGCGGGAGGGATGGATTTAAAAGTCGGTCACTCCTGGACCCATTGTCCCCTAGACTCCTACCCCTCATACCTTTTGAATTCTCAGAACTTCCACTCCTTTTTTTCCTTAAAAATACCCTCCACACAGTATCTCCAAAGATGACATAGGCCCCGAGTTCCTCAGAGCTTGACGTGTGGGGTTAATGTAAAAAAAAATTGTAATTTTATCGAAGGAAGCAAATACTTTTGGGTGTGACATTATACAACGTGTCCGGAAACTCGTAGTACAAGCGGAAAGGTGGTGAATCTACATAACGTAGAGAACCCAAAAAACTTATTTTTTTCGATCTGAGCATTGCGATTTTAATATATATTTTTTCTATTTTTCCATTTTTTCGGCAACTAAAGGGTTAAAAAACATTTTAAGCCCGGTTTACCCTTCGATGCATTTTATAAGACATTACACAGCTGAAATCAACCCCCAAGTGAAAGTTTTTTTCAAATTTAACCTAAAAAATTCAAACTTCGGACCTGATTTATTCGAAAACGAAAGCTCAAATCAAAAAAGTTATATCACAAATCGACTCCGAATTTGATGTAGATTTACCAGTTTCCCGCTTGTAGGTACTACGAGTTTCCGGACACCGTGTATATTAAATGAAAACATCAAGAAGCTATTGAAATGCTTTATCTAGACCATAGATGTCGCAACTCCAAACTACGTAGACTATTTTAGAACGATGTTAAAATAAAAAAATTTTAATATTTTTTCCTGCCCAATTTTTGATCAGCTGTTTACGCTTAAAATTTAGTCCTTTTTGCACCTTTCAAGAATACCACAGACAACATACAGAAATCGAAAATTTTCTATGTTGACTCGAATAAGTAGGTACCTACCTTTTATGGCAGTTTCAAGTGAAAAATCATGCAGGATTCGCGCGGTTATAAACTTTACGATTTTTTTTAATCCTATAAATATGAAATAAACGGTAAAATATAGGTTAATTCATTGAAATATAGTACTACAATAAGTTTTTATGTTTCAATGTTAAAATTCGAAGGTAGGATTTTTTAATGTTTGCGAAAAATTTAAAAAATTATGTTCTGGGAAATCTCGAGCAATCAAGGCAAATTAATTTATTTCGCGTGATCGCTCCAGTGGCTTATTACTATCACGAACTTAGACGATCGAGTGAATAGAGGAAACAGTCGGGTACACCATAAGAAGATATTATACAGTCAGGTGTATAAAATTCTTGAGTCTGCTTATATCAAGAGCCGGCAATACCAGAATATTATGAGACGATTTACGAATAATATAAATGGCAAAATAATTGTGCAAATATAGGATGGTGATCTCAATCTACATCCGCTATAATGGTCTTATTATGTCTTATGGTTAGTGAAATGTATCATCATTAGTTTATGTTTAGTTCTGACATTACTTTAGTTGTCTGTGGGTTCTTTGGGTCACATGGTCTCGTTTACGAGATATGCCGAAGGTAACCGAAGGCAGGTGTGCAGAGTATAATCCTATTGCTCGGCATTCGGCAGACAAAACCTAGCTTCCAGTTAGTAAGGATGTTAGTCCTCAGAACTATATATATGTATATAAGACAATTTGTCTATTTGTTGTACTTCTTTATTGGTAATGACAAAACAAATCATGTATTGTGTTGCTCTGTTAACAAAGAAACTACATTTGATGTTTATTTGTCGATCTTAAAAACATTATAACACTTATTTTTCTCATATCATAACTTGAATGTTTGCTACATAGCTAGTCAAAAACAATAATGATGTTTTTTATGTCACCATGACAACACATCAATGAATGACATTTGAAAAGCAATTCATTATTCGAACACGAATGAATCCTACGCATTTCTAGGTAGGTTTTCCTTTACATATATGTATACACTAGCTGGTACCCGGCATGCGTTGCTATGCCATTTAATAAAGAAATTGTTTCTCCCTGCGTGTCCTTTCCCATCGTCCCGTTCCTCTTCTACCCCCCTCCCCTCCATTCCTCTCCCGCGTCCTCTTCCCCTCTCGCGTTTCCACTCCGCCTCCTCCATCTTCCCTCTTCCCACTCCACTCCCCCCCTTCCCCCGTCCAGCAAACCCCCTCCCGAGTTCCCCTCCCCCTCTCAGATTCTCATCTCCCTCCCTGCTTCCCCTCCCCCCCCTCCCGCGTTCCATAAATTAATTCCCGGTACATTTAGTTTTCGCGTACCACTTATTGCAATTTTTTTTACAAATTTCATAATGCCAGAGCTCACCATACAATAACGAACACAACAAAAAAAGGATTATCCAATTTGGTGCATTCTTTCGGAAGTTATGCGCGTACATACATTTCGGCGATTCATTTTTATTTATATAGATATATATATATATATATATAGAGTACCTTTTGTGCAAATTAATGGATTAATTATCAATTATTATGGTAAAACCATTTGTTGCTTATGAAATAATATTTTTACGTAATTATACAAAAACCATTATCTAAATTAATAGGAAATATTTCCCCTTGTGGCTTTAATAACTACTTTCACTCGTTTTGGCAAGGAATTCGTTAGTTTTTTGTATATATGAAAAACACCACCAAAACATTTATTTATTGCAATATTTGGTTGTTTTTCAGTTTGCTCAAAATAACAAGTCGAAGGAATTTATGAAATATTTAAAGGATAATGAGATAACCGTTTTATATTGACCCGGGAATACACCAGATATGAAACCTATGGGAATTTATAGGCCATGCAAAGCTAGAGTATGCAAAATCGACTGCACTACAAGAACAAAGATGGCAGAAACGCTCTTCAGATTTGATTTTGGGATGAGAAGATCTCTGAAAATTGTCAAAAACTAGCGGAGTCCATGCCAATACGAGTGAAAGCAGTTATTGAAGCCACAGGGGGCTATATCTTTCTTTAATTTGAATTTTAATCTCTCTTTCAAATCCCACATATCTGACATTAACTTCCGCGCCAATAAAATGCTTGGATTTGTTCTTCGTAATGCGAGATCATTTACTAATGGAATTGCAATACGGAGAACATATGAAGCACTTGTCCGCAGCATCCTGGAATATAGCTCCATTATTTGGGCCCCTTCTGAACAAAACCATATCCTAGAAATAGAAATCTTAACAGACGGATTACCTTAACAGAAGGATTGCAATCTTTAGAGCACAGGCATCGGGTGGGAATGCTATCCTTGTTCTACCGGTATTACAATGGAAGATGCTCCGAGGAACTAGCATCATTGATCCCTTCGGCACCGGTGCATAGTCGGGTAACACGCCAAACGCGTGCCCAACATTTGTACACAGTTGACATTTGTCACATGAGAACAGGTCGTTTCTTCGACTCGTTCTTGTGTTCAACAGCTCGGCTGTGGAATGATTTACCGGCCTCTGTGTTTCCTCCTTCCTACAACATGGGTCTCTTCAAGACCAATGTTCATTCCTTCCTCTCCTCAAAAAGACCCTCCACACAGCATCCGAGATGACATAGGCCCTGAGGGAAATTATTTTCCCGAAGGCCTCCTGTGTGGAGTTAATGTAAAAAAAAAAAACGCAAAATAGTGAAAAAAAGGTTTATGCATTACCCGTATATGAGGGAATATACCTACTACCCATTCCTGTATCCATCATTGTTCTTAACAGGAATGCTCGATTTTAACACCCTAGAAGGCGGCCGAAAAATATTTTTAAGCAAACATTTTTTTAAGTTAATCTCCGGTACCATACTAAATCCGCTAATATTGAAAGAGATTAACTTATATGTCCCTAACGCGTATACTCGTAGGAGATCCCATGCACTTTTTTATGCTCCGAAAGCGAGAACTTCTGCGTATCAGAATGCACCAGCAGGGCGACTCAACTGCTTAACGACTGTGCACTGAACATCGACATCTTCAATGTCACCTACAGAGAATTCAGTAACTATCTCTTGACATACGTCACAACTCACAACATAGTTAAACTGCCCCCATGCACTTTAAACAAAAAAATTGTACCATAATTTTTTAGTGTATAACTGTTTTATGGAGAACCTATGAATAAAATAAATAAATAAATATATTTCATATTAATTTGCATAATGGTTGTTGTATATTTATGTAAAAATATTATTTTACAAGCAATCAATGATTTTAACACAATAATTGACAAATATTCCATTTAATTTGCACAATACTGTAAATTACGATACGTTAATAAACGGTCACTGTGATTCAAAGAACCTAAGTCTTTTAATAAGCGTATTGTAGTACTGGAGAATACTGGTACAAGTAGTCATAAATAACGAATGTCTCTGAAGACGACATAAGAGACGTAAGATGTATTAGTTAGTTTAACAAAATTTAAACATCGGTAACCCAATAACAACATGGTAGGGCCGGTATAAAACTGGAAATATTTTAGTGACTTCGATCGTTAGGGATAATTTATCGTCCGAGAGATAAAATTAGAGTGACTGAAAAAATAAAAGTGTCCCTCTCATTGGGGAGTTAGTCCCTCATACTAATGGGCCTAAGTGGCCGCTAATGGTCGGTGAGGGTCCAGCGTTATCACTCCTCCTACTTCACACCCCAAACCGCACACCATGAAACCCAGACATCATGAACTACAGACCGCAAAACCAGCACGATGGGGCTGCCTTTTTTAGCTGCACGTTGTTTACATTATCACCAATCATTACTTACATATTTCGATTGTCTGTGAGTTCTGCGTTACTCTTGCTCATTGAACTCAAATTTGTAAAATAGCAACGAGAAAATGCATTTTTTATTTTATTTTGTGAGGTTTAGGTAAAAATTTCAATTTTTCTGCGATTATTATAAAAGAAACTGAATTTGCCACTTTAAACAATAAAACCATATCCGATAAGGGGTTTATAAGTAGGAAAGTTTGCACTTGGAGTGATTTTTTATAGACCTAATTTTTTTTAGGCACATTAAAAGACTTGTAAAAAAATTGACCGACATTTTTAAGGGCCAAGATATTATGTTCTACACGCAGTATTAAATTGAAGCATTTATAATAATTCTAAGCTATCAAATTTTCAAAACAAAAACATATGATTTTGTATGATTGTGCATTATTTAGTATGGCTTCATCTTAAGCCATAATATTTTTCACTTCAGTTGCAGTTCTTGATTATATATCCAACATACCTACCTGCGCAGAAATGTAGAATCATTTGAATTTTTATTTAAAAAAAATTAAAACAAAATTTCGAATGAAAATCAAGCTCTTGTTTATAGAAATCAGCAATCACATAAAATTTTCATTCCCGTTTTGACTCTGACCACGATCGCTTACGAGCTTTCTATCTAATAAATTATTTTTTTATATTCTACAATTTTCGATCGAAATTCCAGTTTAAAAAGACTTCACTAAAATTAATTGTGTATTTACTCGTAACAAAGAAACTGTGAGTTGACCAAATATGTCTCCAAAAGCCTATGGACAAATGGAAGAGGAATATGATAGTGAATGTTCTGATTCTCCGGGAGAGATCTGGTTCAAGTTTGCAGCAGCTCCACTCCAAAGTGGCAGAGGAAGTCCCGGCTCCAGGAGTAGGAGGGCCCCCAGGATCATGGTGGGCAGAAGGAGAAGATCACGGTCCAGGAGAAGGCGTCGTGGTGGAAGGAGACGTCGGCGCCGAAGACCTATTTCTTCTGAAGACTAATTTATATCCATACATTAAAAATCCCCATTTCAACTGCCAATCTCCAGCAAACTAATTTCTAAACGGAATAGTATAATATTTTTTGCGTAGTTTAATTTTCTCTAGTTTTCATTTGTTTGTCCATATTTTTCTGCGATATTGTTTGTTATTTTTACTATTATTTGGCCCCAAATTAAATTCAAAAATAAAATCTAATTACTTGGTAAATGTGATTCACTTGATAAATATGTACGCCTTTGTGTTTTATTTTTTTGTATCTTTTTGAATAAATATGTATTGGTATTTTAATAAATTGGATTTTGAAATAATATAATTATTATTATTAAACAATAGCTTTCGCCCTCGGTTTCACTCCTTCCTTTCCACAAAAAGACAGCCCACGTGTCATCCACGAGGGGGGGGGGGGGATAGGGAAGGTGGAGGAAGCGGAGTGGGAACCACTATGGGAAATACTATGCGAGCGAAGCCAGGTCTTGAGTCCATTGTTGTAGGAGTGAGGAAATACAGAGGCCAGCAAATCGTTCCACAACCGAGCTGTCGAACTCAAGAACGAGTCGTAGAAACTAGTTCTCGTGTGACATATAATGTCAACTGTGTACAAAAAAGTTGGTGCGCGTTTGGCGCATTTCCCGACTGAGCACCGGTGCCAAACGAATCAGCTAGATCTTCGGAGTATGTTCTATTGTAATAACGGTAGAACAGCATTCTCACAGGACGCCAGTGCTCTAAAGATTGCAATCCGTTTTTTTAGATACGATAATCTATCGAAAGGACCGCCCGTTTGGGAGGGACCCCCAGGTGGAGGGTTTTTTAAGGGAATTTGGGGCCCCAAATTTATGCTTGGGTTACCCTTGCGATTTGTTCAGGATTAGCAGTTGTGTACTATTAAAGTATTTGCGGGCGCTGTACAGTAAGCCCAGTTTCTGAGACTAACTTAACTCTGGCTATTCATCATTTACAAGAAATTCGCGATATTGGTCAGTGGTTGAGTGGGCATAGCGTTTGGGTCCCACCTGGGCGTCGCGTGTTCGATTCCTCGGCTTGCTAAGTCCTCCATCACAACAATAGAAACATTTTCGGCTTTCTGTGGTGGTAGTAGGAGATTTTCAAACATTGTTGGGTTATTCGTAACCCGGGAATGTTTGTCTTTATTTAAAAAAATGTATATACTATTTTTTTACATTAACTCCACACAGGAAGAAAAAAATGTCTATTTCATCTTTGGGGATGCTGTGTGGAGGGTCTTTAAAATGAAAGGAAAGAGAGGAAGTTCTGGGAAGAAAGGGGTATGAGGTAAAGGTAGGATATATGGTAGTCAATATGTCCAGGAGTGATGGACAAATGAATCTACCCCTCCCACTGCAGTGCAAGGCGATGGATCGAGAGAGTCTGGCTGGAGAGATTTAGTTTAGGTTTCCCTCAACGAGTCTCTCCCGATTCGGCCCGCCACTCTGTAGGTGAGCAAACTCATTCGCCGCCAAGAACTAGAACCCCGACAGCCATGTTAAGTCATCAATCAGAAGTAGTGAACCTAATTCCGGGGTGACCTATGGCAGAGGTGTTGGTTATCCAATAAAGGTTCCCGGGGCGGCAGTACTCATACCCACCTCCCAAATTGAATTTTGCTCTCTCGCCTCGCGCTTCAATAAAACGAACCCTTCTCATTTGCTTCTCATAGGTATGTCGGGTTAGTTGTGGAATAACTCAATTTGTTAACATTCTCTTACATCGGGCACTGACATCACCAAATTTTAAATAAAATTAATGAAAACGTATTCTTCCTTCATTTTTAAATAAAATTTTTAGTCCATTCGTCGAAAGTCGCAGTTTTTTTAAGCACCTCGTTTATTTTTTCATTCCGCTTTTGGCCACAATGCAGAAATATCTTGAAATGTCTATAAAAAATGTCTACGAATATCTTCAAATGTATTTGTCAGAAGTTAAACAAATTTAACATTTAAATATAATCGTAGTCGCACAAATTTTTAGGAACTAACTCCATATTGCACTTTATCTATTTTTATTTTATTTTTATTTTTTTTATACCGGGCCGCGTATCACAATCCCTACCGCGTTTCAGTCACGCTACGGACTGAAACGCGGTAGGGATTTTAATGCACAAATCACTTACAAACACTACCGCGTTTCAGTCGCGCTACTGACTGAATCGCGGTAGGGATTGTAATGGTAAGCCCACACTGCGGCCAACGTTCCAACTTCAAACGTTTGGACGATCGTGTGGAGGGGTGTTCGTGCGTTGGAAGTTCGAGTTGGAAGGTTGGAGTTCGCGTTGGCCCGGGATCGCCTTCGAGGCGATCCCGACGGCCAACTCACACGAACCAGCCTGTCGCAGCTGTCCACACCGTGCCACGTACTATTAAAATGACTATATTATTACGGAGAGTGGTATAAAAATTGTTTGAAAACATGTCGTGTATATAAGTATATGATTATACGTACGTAATAATTGTAGGCAACTGAAAAAGATACAGCGTAGCTACAGCTCTTTCATGTCCGCCATTTTGAAGTACGGAATTCGGGGTTGGAGGGTTGGCCGCAGCGACCACACGATCGGCCAACCTTCCAACTCCGAACTAAGTTCGGAGTTGGAAGGTTGGCTTCAGTCTGGACGTAGCATCATGCATAAATCACCCTACAAACACTACCTTGTTTCAGTCGCCTTACGTTACGCTTCGTTGCTCTATCTGTTTCTGTGACTACCGTAGTTATGGAGGGGTTAGCAGAGAGGATGGACCGCGTTTTTTTTAACTTACAATTTTTTTTTAACATCGAAATTTTTTTTTTTAACTGAGGGTGACCACCGTAATTATAGAAGGGTAAGAAGAGAAGATGGACCGCGTTTTTTTTTAATTAAAAAAAAAATTTACCTTGAAAATTTATTTTTTAAGTAAAAAAAATCGCGCCTTTTTTTATTTAAAAAATACATTTTCAATGTAATTTTTTTTTTGAAGTATAAAGAAATGCGGTCCATCTTCTCTACTAACCCTTCTGGTCGTCACTCTCACAAAAACAGATAGAGCAAGACTGAAACGAGGTAGTGTTTGCAAGGTGATTTATGCATTACAATCCCTACCGCGTTTCAGTCCGTAGCGCGACTGAATCGCGGTAGGGATTGAAAAAACGCAACCGGGTCCGAAAAGAAGAAGATGGAGAGATACAAAATTACGAATGTTAGAGGAGAGCGCTAACATTTACAGCTACAAAATCGATGCGAAAATTGCGAAAAAGTTTAATAAAACACGACTCTTTTAAAATAGAGCAAAAATCTCGCGTTCATTATCTTAAACAGCATTTAAAGAAACACTGTGAATTTTTTCGTACATATAACTTGTAAAATAACTGAAACAAACGTGTTAATAATAATTTATGGAGCATACTTTGCGATTTTTTTCTATCGAGGGAATTTTATATAATTTTCGTTTCGGCACGGGCAAAGTCTAAATATTATCTTCAAGAATAACATATATTTTTTTAAGAGCTTTAAAACTTACCGTGTTTAAGGGAAATATGTAATAAATCGGTACAAATCCGGGTTGCGGGTAAAATGTGTAGGCCCTTCGATTGTAGTTTAAAGTAAAATTAATATTACTTCAAATAATATGAAAATTTAGCAAAAATATTAACATTTCTGTATCGATCCCAATCAAGTCCTCGTCAACAATGTTCTGGGAGTAAATACTCAAGTTCTGTAGGAGAGGTGCCGGAAAACAAGCCGACTACAGAAGTGAACATAGTTCCACTTGCTCCGTTGCACTTTGTCGTATTATAATAATAAGAAATTTTTCTTAAATCCATTTATTCAAACACCAATATAATTACAAAAAGGCAAAAAAAAAAAAAATCACAAAGCCATACAAAATTTTAAAACCAATAAGGCTTCAGATTTTATGTTCGGGAGTTCGGGTTAAATCTTTCCCACAGGAAAAACTTAACCCTTTCACGCACTTTTCAACAAATGATCATCTATGCAATTGCACTATATAAGTATAATAAATAACAAAATAATACAAGAACAACATGTCAACCTACCAGAGACCAAATGGGAAAATAATTCACCGACCCTCTGAGGGTTCGGCTCGGTGGAACTCCTAATTGGACCTATGAATCCTACTGATCCCTCAATACAAATATTTAAAAAAAATTGTAATCTTACATGTATTTAAAATATTTTGATTTATGTTTGATTATGTTAGTTTTGTTTATGATTTTGTTTTTTTGTTTTTTATTTTGTTATGCACATTTTGATTTAGATGTTCTTCGTAAAAAAAAAATGCATGAAAAAAATTCAAAATAAATAAGTAAACTGAAAATTTTATAAAATTCCACACAGAATCGCGGTGGAAAGAGGGATCGCCGTCGTCGCCCTATTAACCCTGACTATTAAATATAACATTATGTCCATACTTTCATAATCCTCGTTCCAACTGCCTATTGCAAGCTATACAAAATTTTCAAATAAATCCTATTTAGAACGATCACCAAAAAATAAGAAATGACAAAACAGACGAACTAGAAAATTACTCTAAACTGAAATTTTTATAAAATTCCACACAGAATCGTTTGATTTAATGATTGAAAGCGATAGGCAGTCTTCTTTCTCCGAAAGAAGGTGCCTATCGCCATCAATCATCAAACGATTCTGTGTGGAATTTTATAAAAATTTCATTTTAGAGTATTTTTCTCGGTCGCCTGTTTGTCATTTCTTATTTTTTCCAGATCGTTCTAAATAGGATTTGTTTGAAAATTTTGTATAGCTTGCAATAGGCAGTTGGAACGAGGATTATGAAAGTATGGACATAATGTTACGTTTAATAGTCGAGGTTAATAAGGCGACGACGGCGACTCCTTCGTCCACTGCGACGTCTTCGTTTGCTGGACCGCGACCATCTCCTCCTGCCCTACATCACCTTGAAAACCTTAGTGTTCCTGGAACCAGGTGGTCTTCTTCTGCCCCTTCACGCTGTCGCCGGAGCTGGTGTAAACCTGAACCAGATCTCTGCCGGAGAATTAAAATATTCGCTTCCATATTCCTCTTCGTTTTATCCACCTCCATTTGGGTACATCTTCTTCGTTCCCGCTGACAAATTTTCTTCGATAAATGAACACAAGATTTAACTTAAATTTTTCAGGTAATTAGGGCGATGTCTTCGCCTGCTGGACCGCGACCATCTCCTCCTGCCCTCTATCAACGTGAAAACCTTAGTGATCCCGGAGCCAGAACCCTTCTTCTGCCCCTTCGTGCTGTCGCCGGAACTGGTGCAAACCTGAACCAGATCTCTCCCGGAGAACCAGAACATTTACTTCATATTCCTCTTTGTTCTGTCCACCGCCATTTGGGTACATATTATTTGGTCACACTGTTCTCTTCGATAAATAAAGACAAGATTTTACTTAAATCTTTTTAGAATTTTACTTTAAAAATGCTTTAAATTTGTTAATTGGAAAACTCGTAAACGATCGTGGTCAGCGCTCGAAATGGAATGAAACAAAATGTAATTGAAACAAGAGCATTTGTGTTTGATTTGAAATTTTATATATTTTTTTTAAATTCAAATGCTTCTCTATTTGTGGGTAGGTGCCAGCGTAAGGCAATAGAATTTAAATGTAATCGCCGTTATGGAACTCAAGTGAAAAATATTGACTTAAAAATTAAAAATATAATCCTACTAATATTATAAAGGCGAAATTTTGTATGGATGTATGTTTGTTACTCTTTCACGCGAAAACTACTGAATGGATTTTAATTAAACTTTACAACAATATAGCTGATACATCAGAATAGGTTATAGGCTATATATAGCTATATAGCTTAGAGCTCGGAAATTATTATGAAATTTAAATTAAAAAATTGCAATAGGTGGCACGCGAGCTGTTTGAAAAATGAATGTAACGGGTATGGAGAGAGGGTGAGGGGGGGAGATAGGATGTGGGGGCAGGGCGAATGGGGTGTGGGGGGATTGGGGATGGTGCTGGGGGAGGGTGAGGGGTGAGGGGGGATTTGGGGGGGTGGGGGGAGAGGGGTGCGAGAGGGCGGAGGAGAGGAGGAGGGGGGGGGGGGGATTGGAGTGGGGATAGGGAAGGTGGAGGAGGCGCTGTGGGTACCCCCCTAATACTATGCGAGCGAAGCCGGGGGCAAAAGCTAGTGTAACAACAATATATGTAATATATTTGATATATTTAATACATCAATGTTAATATATAAGCATACCTTATTGAAGTTTTTTTCATCAAGTAGGGGAATGTTGTGATGAAACTGTTTGAATTGACTAGCATATTGGTGGTGTTTTGTCGACTGAAGGAGAGAAGCTATTTTGGATCTTTTTAAATATTTTGTGCCTGCATACTGTGTGGATTAATTTCAATAGTATTTTTGCTTCGTATTTGTTTTTGTGCAAGTGTTGTAAACAGTAATTTCCTGCACTATTTACTAGTATAATTTCGTAAATATTGTTATATATATATATATAAAAGCCTAAATGGGCGTAAATAAATAAATAAATATGAAATTTATACATACTATAATTAAAATTACACGTTAGGTGTGTAGTATATATTGGTTTTTCTACTGGAGCGTTTTTTGCCACAATATGGCACTATTTAAAATACATCGGATTGCTTTGCTGCCAATTTTGGCAAATTTTCCCTTATTTGTAAGAAACTGAGTAGGAGTTTACGATTATATAATATTTTTTTTATAAATCCTACGAATATGTGATAATCGACAAAAGACAGGTGAATTCATTGGCTATATAGAACAATGATCAGTTTGTAGGTCTGCATATTAAAATTCAGAGGCATGATATTTTTTAATGTGGGCGGAAAATATTCAAAATAAAAACCAAAAAAAACTCGGGCAATCGGAGAAAAAAGTTTTAAATTGCGCTGTCTCTCCAGTAGTTATAGTTATAAGTTAGATAAGTGCATAAAAAATAATATTCATATCAATAGTAGGTAATATGTAAATAATTGAAATGCATAATTATAAGTTGAGGGTTCTCAAAACACGCCTCACTAGGCTAGCCTGTCTAGGCTAGGCAGTCATTTTGAAAGTGTATTTATAATACCTGTGAACATAGCTGTACTTGTATTCAAATATAAATATTCTCTCAAAAGTTTGATTGCATTAATAACTTCGAATTTGAGTGACTGCACCGGTAATTTTTAATCTTTTAATCCAAATTTTTACGTTATCTTTGAAAATTTTTTGGGGGCCTTAAAAATAAAACAATTAAATAAAGTGGGCCCTTTATAAAACAATCCCTACGTGGTGTCACAGTCGGGGCCCCTAGGCAATGAACGCCTTGGGGCCCCTTTACCATAGCCGATGCGTGGACCCTAGGCAGTTGCTACACTGCCTTATGGACAATATGAACCTGCCAGGGCCGTATTAAACACGTCGAGGCCCCTAGGCAATGCACGTCTCGGGGCCCCTTTACCTTAGGGTAAAAAATAGAAAAAAAGGCGGACCAGCGAATTTTATTTTGGATTTTTTATGAAAAATTTTCATCTTTCATAACAAATATAGAAGGGGGCCCTTTATAAAAAAATACCTACGTGGTGCCATAGTGACTAGATTTTCGAACAGTTAAAGACTTGGTGCATGGTGCATGCAAATCGGATGTATAGTATTAATATATGTTGTCAATCGGGTTGAAAAACGTAGTTTTGAGAAAATGCGTTCAAAATTTTGCTGAAGGATAATTCAACATAGATACAAACTGTTAAAAACGGTATCATACACAATTCTGTATCTCCGTCAATTTTACGAATTTCCTTAAAACATTTGGTGTGTATTAATAACAAATGCATCTTTAAGAAAATGAAGTAAAAAAAAAAAATACAAAAAATCTTTTTACGTGTCCTAATGCCCTAAGGCCATGTTTACGATTTGATCAAGGGAACATGGAAGCGTTTGAATGCCCCCAGGACCAGAGACCCGTGTGAACTGAATAAAAAGCTTGTAAAATTACATCAACTTCTTCAACTAGTGAGGGGGGGGGCGGACTCATTCAGCTTTGCCGCCCCGGGGCTCTGACGGGCTTAGTCCGCCACTGGCCGGAGGATTATTATAATAATAGTTTTCTGTGCCTTTATGGTTGAGTGTAGTGCCACCTCCCCATTATATGATACCATACTCAATAATAAATGGACAAACTTTATTTACTGTTTAGAAATATGTTTTTGCCTTATCAATTCTTTGAATCATTTATTAACTAACCTATATTTTTATTACTTTTATCCGTACCTTCTCATAAAATCACTAATATTTTTTTGTTTTAATTTTTTTTTTTTTTTTAAGTTTCTTTATTCTTTGAATTATTCATTACATGAATTGGGGATTTTTCGACCACCATACTAGGCACATGCCTGTGTTGTGGCAAACAGAAGATGTAAAAATATTTAGTTGTCCTCTCCTAAACATAAGCAGCTGCTTTATTAGGAGAGTGATTGAAATATTGATGTTTTATTATGTTGAAAAATTGTAACCTTGTTAAATGTTTCAATAAAAAAACTGCAAAATAAATCATTTCAAAGTGTTGTTAAGTCTCGATAGTTTCATATTGTTCTGAAAAAGTACGCAGTCTTTTTCTTATTTTGTTTGCAATTATTTATGTGTGACTATTCCATTTGAAACATAGATCAATGGTGAGGCCGAGGTACTTTGTCTTTATAGTGCGCTCAAATGAAGGGACCTGACAACATTCATCGGAATTTAAAAATGTGTGTATTCTAAATAGAGGCAACATCATTATGTTGACCTGTGATATTTATGCTTGATGTGACGTATTTCACGCAGCAAAGACCCGTACAAACCTCACCCCATTAATCCGGGCACCACTGCTATGTTACACTTACCGACTCACTTGGGGTGGGGTACCCATTTCCGTCTCCCAAATTGACGTGTTTATTTGAAACGTTTGAATAAATTCTGTATTTGTGTGTATGAGTTTATTATTTTTTTTATACACATATAAGGAGACAACGTGCATCATTTTTCCTCTTCAGGCCTCGACCGTATTATTTCAAAATGTTTCCGCTTTACATCAAAATCCAAATAAACGAAATTTTTCCGAACAAAACTATCACCAAAAACTCAACTATGCCTCAATAATAATTGTCGAAAATACGAAAAAATAATAACAAAGCGTCAAACAGAATTAATAGCCTTGCGTCTGCGTGCACACTCGATTCACAAATAGGTACAAACGGAAGTGCTGCCATCTATATTATTAATAGAATAAAAAAGTTACTTTTGTAATTCGGTTTCGGATTCAATAATTTGTCGAAGGATGGCGCCACTTAGCAGGTCGCATGAGGATGTGCCCCCCCAAGGTATAAGTACTAGGTTTCGTAGAATTTTAGTATCTCTCCGGATATGGAAAGATTGGTGGAAATACTTGACGAGTTGTGAATAATAGTATCACGCGGCTATATTATAATATCACGCGGCTATACGACGTCATTGCCTGTCACGGTTACTTTGTCCCGGTGACTAGCTGTCACAGGATCACAGTGGATCCGAGAAACCGACTGTTTTTGGAACCGGTTCCTATCGGATTTATAAAATGGTCACCAACACTCAAACCAGGCAAAGCCGAACTAAAAGCCGCCCGCAGGACCTAGTACCTGCTAGTTCTGTATGAATATTCTAGCTTATTGAGTAATTTGGATTGTTTCATCGTAAAAAGCATTCTTCTTAGAAAAATGTGTCGACAATCCGGACACGATAATTAGCCACTGAATAATAAAAATAACTGCTCAGTTAGTGTACTGAAGTGCTGTGTGCTGGGTAGGTACAGTATACTGAGTGGTGATATCTTATCGAGCTTATGAATTTGATTCATAATAAACGGGTCATTAAAATAGATAAAAATGGGTGTGATCAACATTTTTATCAGTGGCGAACATTTATTCCGACACAACCTTGCCACGACACAGCAGCTGTTTGCGAACCACGAATTACTGGAAAGGTTGCTTCGTTCCTTTTCCATAATTCGTGGTTCGGCCCGAAGGTTTTAGGATCTTAGTTCGGAGTTTGGGCACCAGGGGGGCAAGGGCCGGGGTGCCGTCTGCAGGAGCTCTTTAGCCAGCTTCCTGTAATAATTACCATCAACTCTCAAATAATTTCCGAAGTTGCCTGTAAAATGAAAAATTGAATTCTTTAATGGCCTGTGTTTTATTATTTTTTAACGATGTAATTGATGAAGTATCACACTTGGGTACCAGATTTTGCTGAAAAAATTTTACTAAAAATATATTTTTGCCGTTTGGTTGGGTATTTTGGCCTCAAATGCAAATTTAAGTTTTGGAAGAAAAAGGCGCAGCCGTTCCTGTTATTATCTATATAAAAATGAATCTCTGTTTCCCTTGGTCACGCCATAACTTCAGAACGACTTTACCTATGTCATTCATCTTTTTTTAAAGTTTTCTAATACTTTGTAGAAGGTTCTTACGGAAAGAAAAAATAAGAAAATTGTATAATTTCAGAAAATTTAACGACTATTTTAACTTCGCACGTCGCGCATTTGATGAAATTGAATTTAACAGGCAGCTTTTAAAAAAAAAAAAAGAATTGTGTATTGATTTTTAAAATTATAGATATTTTAAATAGGTACCTTCTATGTTAGGTACCAAATTTGATTTATTATTCTCATAATATACAAAAATGAATATTTGTAATATATGAAAAATGAAAATTTTAATAAAAAAATTGCAGTAGGTGGCACGCGAGCTGTTTGAAAACTGGATGTTCTGAGACTGAATATATGGAATGCGAGTGGGGGGTTTGCGAGACGCGAGCGGGAGAGGGGTTGAGGGTGGGCGGGAAGGTGAAAGGGGAACGCGGGAAGGGAAGGGGATGCGGGAAGGGAACGGGGACGCACAGGAGGGGACATGCAGGGAGAAACAATTTATTTCTTTGAATATGGCAATGCAACGCGTGCCGGGAAGAAGCAAGTAAGTTATGAAATATGTCAGTTCAACGGTTGGTTGTCGACACCTGAAAATTTCCAAAACGGTTGAGATAAATAATTCCAACAATAAAACGAGATAAGCCGCTCAATGCAATGATTTAATCACACTAATATTAGCCGGTATTGTGTTATATTGCATTACTCAGTTGGCACTCACACCGCTAATTAATTGCACCAGACAGCTTTCCTAAACTCATTCATTATTATAATAACAACGATTTAATGATTTTCTGATAACACCAAGACTACCTAACATATAACACCTAACACCACACTAACACCAGCGGGAAACGTGTGAAATGCCATAGCTAGAAGTGTTGGCTCATGTGTTACAAAATTTGATTATATCTTTTGAGCCACTTTTGGAGGTCATTGATGTTACAATGAAATATTTGCTAAAAATTAGATATCCAACCAATTAGTCCTCTTCGGTAAATTCTGTGAACGTCAAAACCTTTAACGTAAGATAATTAATAAAATAATCTATTTGGGTGCCCATTTCACTGCTCAATTACATGGTGACTGGGTTTTGGTGTTGATACAATAGATGTTTTATTGCGTCAAAACTAAAAATATATGCCATTGTTTATAAATAGCATTTATACACCAATGAAATTTAAATTAACGTT
Source organism: Limnephilus rhombicus (assembly GCA_929108145.2). NCBI lineage: Eukaryota > Metazoa > Arthropoda > Insecta > Trichoptera > Limnephilidae > Limnephilus > Limnephilus rhombicus. The sequence goes on along the minus strand of OV815292.1, from coordinate 14,719,971 downwards.
GACACGTTTCCGACACTATCCATGCCTTCTTCAAGGCGGATGTAGATACAACTGCATTACGTTCTACTCAAAAAGTTATTGGCTTTTGAAAATATAACAATATTAAAGTTACAGTTTAAATAATGGCGTAAGTTTGTGAAATATCACTATTAGAGAACTTTTGTTATTTTACAAGAGGAAATATATAAATATTACAAGTAGGTACCTACGCCCAATTTTTGTATTAAATTTTAAAACTAATTATTTTTTATTTCATGCAGGTTGGAGAGGTTTTGAAAATGCCGAAAAGATATGTAAGTAAGTACCTATATGTTTCTCGTAAATTTAAGCGTATAACTTATCTTATTTTAAAAAAAAAATATGCGACACTTCACAAGAAAGACCCTGACCATGGAACTATGATTAATATCCATACTCTTAGCCCCTGACTGTACCGTATAAAGGCGGGGAAACTATGCCAATTATTATATGGAAACTTGCCACCCGTTAGAGCAGGGTGTTGAGGGTTAGGAAGAAGAGGGTTAAGGAAGAGACTATAGGATTGAGAAATGCAGGTCTTGAAGATACCCGAATTTTAAGGTGGAGGAAAAACTGTTGCCAGTAGCTCGTTCCACATACGAACCGACTTACACAAAAACGAGTCGAAAAAACGAAACCAACATCAACTGTGAACGGGTGTTCAGCTCGTGTCCGTCAAGTTTCACATATGTGCACCGGTGCACCGAAGTTCAATGTTGATAGCTCCTTAGAGTAGGCTTCATTAAAATACCTGTAGATCAGACTCAGCATGCCCACATTGTACCTACATTAGGGATGGCAATCGGTCAATTGTCAACGTACCCTATTTTGCACAGAATCAAGTAGGTTTATCATATTATCAAGTAGGTATTGTGCGGCTCCAGCCCAGAGGTGGCTCCCAAAATCAATTGTTGGGCGAACTTAGATTTTTATAGGATATGTAGAGATTAGCAGTTGGTCACTATTGAAGAATCTGCTAGCCCTATACAAAGCGCCCCATGTGGGTATCGAACCCGTGAAACGCGGCGTCTTCTATTCTACTATTTTTTTTATTTTTTTTAAGTGAAACTTCTATAGCCCCGCTGTGATTCGGATTTCGGATGAAACGGAAATGACGATTACTGCACCTGCGACGCATCAACTGCGCTCATTGGCCGCTTTGATTATCATGTCACAATTAAAAGCTCCCATTGGTTGAGATATGAAATGGAAATTACGCGAGGTCTACGCTCATTGGTCGCTTTGTTTACGACCGCACTTTTCAAGTATTGGTTGAGATTGTTTTGGTAAAGTTTCACTTCTATCGCGTGTAAACTGCACTCGAATTTTTTTATATGAATACCGCCCAATAGTCCTTAACTGTTTTCGTCGGGAGCCAGTGAGACTGTGGTAGGTATGTTGTGAGGCTGAAGGTAGTGGGGAGGGGAAAAAGTGGAATAGGAAGGTGGGGAAGTACCTGACTATTCAGATCTGATCACTAAACACGGCTTTAGCCGTTTCAAGCAACGTTTCAATTCTGAATGGTGGTCTTACACCAGGGCGATACTGAGAGTATCTTCCACTCCGGAACCTGCCGCAAATTGCTCCTCGTGATGTGACAAAGTATTTTAAGTTTTCCTACATATTTTCAGAACACACCAGACACTAAATACTAGAAAGTTAGTCAATAATCATTTCAACAACGCACTACAATCACATAATATTAAACAACATACCGCCCATAAACAAACATCCATAAATTATCCAAGTATCCGGCGACCTCTTGCACCTCACATTACCAGGAATAAAGGTGTCGATTGGATCATTAGAGAGTGCCGATGAGAGTTAACAGAACAGGTAAGAACTAAGTATGTTGCCTTCATCCTACGATAGATCTGGCCACAAGAGTGATAACGATAGTCGGTAGATTAGATCTTGATGGATATCTCAATCAAGTCAACATCAGTCACCGCAACCGCTACATACGAGGGTTGTCCGAGAATTAAAGATCTTTCTTCATTTTCGGCGACGCGGACAATATTTTTCACAATCAGCTCAGACTTTCTCCTAAAAAATGAGCGGTGATTCGGCTTGGTAGCTGCTTCAGTGCGATCTTTGCGTCCGTTTGAGATGGACGCTCCGCTGTCGACTCCCGCCGCCTTCGAGGTGCGCTCAATTATTCGCTTTAGGGAGTTCGCCCTGTTGAAGTTCGTAAGCTCGCAATTTTGATCCAAGACGTCAGTAATGGGGTATATCCACGTTTTTTTATTGCTTAAAAAAATGAGGCAAAAAATTTAAGCAAAAAAATTACGATGATTACAGAATTTTTATTTTAGTTTTTTTTTGACAAATAAATTTTCTACAGCGAGTCAATATTTCCCATTTTTGAATTACAGCCAAAACGATAATTTGGGGCGGGGCTATCGTGTGACGTCATGAGCGTGGACGCTCACTGAAAGTGTTGATTTATGCTGGCCCAGCCGAGCGACGCTTGTGACGCCATATTCCGATTTTCAAACCATGGGCCGTTTTGATTTTGTCAGTTTTAGACCGTTTTTTAAATCGATAATATTGAATGAAAACATATAAAACAAACATTTTTAGTAGGATGATTAAAATCAGAAAAATTATCTTTAAGGCGATCCACTAGTTCAGGAAAAAATCTAAATCGGAATTCACGCCCTTTATGGGAGGAGTTTAAAAATACTTGAGAAAAAGCTTTTGGAAAGGTTGGAAAAGGTATTTGAGAGTTTTGTTTTACAGGTTGATTTCGTAAAGGCCTGTAAAAAATATTAATTCCTGTTTTACGCATTGTTTATTGTAATAAAACGGAAATTTAAAATTGATTTCACGAAATCAAGCGACGCCGAGTGACGCGTCCATCTCCCGCTCAGTTCGGGGCGTGACTGAGGTTTGGCGACTGTGGCGTGAACAGTAGTTCTTCGGTGGACGCCATAGGGTTCATTTTGAAAAACCGAATTCGTCGACTAGCGGCCGTATTGTAAAATAACAACGCGAAAATGCATATTTTATTTTATTTTGGGAAGATTGGGTGTAAATATCAACTTTTTTTGCGATCATTATAAAATAAACTGAATTTTCCACATTATACAATAAAACCATAACCGGAAAAGGGGTTCGTAAATAGGAGAGTTTGGACTTGAAAGTGTGTTTTTTAGACCTTATACTTTATTTTTTATAGGCTTATTAAAAGACTTATAAAAAAAATGACCGATATTTTTAAGGGCCAAGGTATGTTTTACACGAAGTATTTAATTGAAGCATCTACAATACTTCTAAGCGATCAAATTTTCAAAACAAAAACATATGATTTTGTATGATTTTGCATAATTTACTATGGCTTCATCTTAAGTATTCCGTACATTTTCAACAGAATCCCTCGTTTGTGGAAATACCCCATCTACACAAAAGATTTTGAGGGAAATATGGCGTATGCAAATTGGCGTTCCCAAAATGTCTCTTTGAATCGGTTTTTCAACCATTCAAGGCGACGCTTTTTGAGTTGAATGGATTCACCACCTAACCCCAGAATCAAAAAGCCAATCAATGACATGAGCATCTTTTGCATCTTTTTCCTCATCTGAAGCAACATTTGGCCGGAAAACCTTTGAAGACCGACTAGGACGCGGAGGGAGCGGTTTTAGGCAGCGGAGTTCTACGATAAGGGAATCGAGGATCTAGTGCCACGGCTCACCAAGTGCATCAATCGTAACGGGGGCTACGTCTAAAAAGAGTGGGAAATGTACCTAAAATATCATACGATCTTTTGTAAATATTAATTTTTCATGATTTTTAAAATTAGAACGGTTTTTAATTCTTGGACAACCCTCGTACATAGCATGGGTTGCAGAGCCCGGCGCTCGGCCTCAAGTCTAACACTGTGTCACACGTTTCACTTTTTTAATACCGTTAAGGTTATGCAATTTATTTTCGTAAGTGTTTATAAGTAGGTAGTTAGTTAGGCACCGGCTAAACTAGTAACGGCATGTATAGTGCAGTCCATGTATGCTCTAAGAATGCAGCCCGAGAAAAAAGGCAGCCAAAATGCATTCACGAAAATTTATAAAAACGGGTGTTCACAAGGCCGTATATTGTGGTGGTTTAGGGGGTTAACCCCCCCCCCCCCACCGCCAACCCATCGGCCCCAGAATTGCGCAGGAAAAAATAAAATAGTACTCGTAGATTACATTCCATTTTCAATTCGGGAGGCGGGTGTGGGTACCGTCCGGTATTTATTGGAAAACCAACACCTCTGACGTAGGTCACCCCAAGTAGTACGCAACGATTGGTGACTTGGCAGGGGTTCCCGGGTTCTCATGGTGAGGTGGTTTGTCTAGATATTGGCGGCGGATGCGGATGCGACTGCCCACTTACTGCGCGGCGCGAGGGTCGATTCGGGAGAGACTGGTTGAGCGAGACCATTTGACCTGTCCTACAGGACTCTCTCAACTCATCGCTTTGCACTACAGTGGAAGGGAGGGATTCGTAAGTCCGTCACTCCTGGTCCCACTGACCCCAAGAATCCTAACTCCTAACCACTACATCTTTTTCCTTCCCTGATCTTCCTCTCCTTCCTCTCCTTCCTTTCCTTAGGGCCTCCCGTGTAAAGCTTATGTAAAAAAATTAATTGAAAGTATTATTTTTTAATACACCAAAAGGCTACTAATATTTCCAAAAGTTAAATTTTGAAATTCAGTATAAGTACGAGATTTTTCACAAGTACCAACAGCAAGGGCGGATCCAGGATTTTTTCTGGGGGGGGCACAAGGGGCGGACGGGTAAAAAAATCAACAATTACTATTACAATTTACAAGTTCAAGTATGTATAGGTTAGTTTATGAAAGTGTCAAAACAGTAGAAAAATTAAATGTTTAGTAAAGACAGTTTTTGCTTATAAGTATGTACTGTGATGGAATCTCCACAGTACACAAAAATACGTTCTGGGGGGGGCACGTGCCCCCGTGCCCCCCCCCCCCCCTAAATCCGCCCTTGACCAGCAGTATCATACATCGCTCCATGACCAAATGTAAAAGCCTACAGGCAAAGATATAGGTATAAACTTAGAAGATAGTGATTAAAAAATCACAGCCTAATTCATTTGGCATTTTCACGAGACCGTAATCGACCTTTTCCATGAACATCCATTAGGATTTTATGGAATCCTGCATAGTTTATGAATGGCAAACGCCCAAATAGCCCAAGACAATAACACTTGTAAACATTTAATTAAAATAAAATAAAACGTACGAGTATTGTTCACAATATTGAAAAGTTGTTGCTTTGGATTGAAAATTTAGAAAGATAAATATGTATAACTAGTTCTGTATATGGTAGGTAAATAGCCTCACTTCATCAGGGATGATGTATGATTACTTATGAATTTAAAAGGGCTTTACAAACAGAATTATTTGAATAATCATACTATTTCTGAATCTTAACTTCTTTCAATATACCGTAATAAGCCATGTTCTCAAGTTTCCAGTAATTGTTTGGTTTCGGTTCCTTCCTTATTGTACTTTTATGTTTAATGTCCACTCAGAAAGTTTCTTATTTCTGAACGTAAACTGCATCCATTTATTTAATTATATTTTATATTTAATGTTCTTGTTTTGTCTTGTGCACCGTTATTGTATAAATTAGTATTGTCTTGTGCGATCACGATGAATGCATGTCAGAATAAGAAATGTGCAGATAGTAACATCAAATTAGATTGCAAAAATCAAACTTCATAGATTTTCGATGTATCTAAGAGTTACCAAATTTTGTTTGATTTTTTCTCCTTCAGCGGTCCCTCTCGCTGCTAAACCAGTCCAGTCCAACCCGGTACCGGGCGATCGGCACCAAGAACCAAGCACCAAGCACCAAGCGCTGGGGCTGTGAGATCAAAGGCAATCCGGAATTCACAGATAGTTGTCGTTAATTAATGGGCAATCGATCTCATCGAATCTGTGACACCTCAGAGATAATTCAACTGTAGGGGGTGAAGATTACTTTTTGAGATATATGCCATCAAAAGTCCTTCGGCAGTTGACTAAGAAATAATTGTCAAATTGTGCCTGCCATAAAAAAAGAAAATACCATAATTTGTTCATCATATCATAAGGAACGAGACATACAAGATTATCCGATTGAAAATCCAAAGCAAAATTGATACTTGATAAAATCTAAGAGACTGGGTGCTCTGATTATGGCAATCCTCAGATAAAGGAAGAAAAAGTATTTTTGGGTTCAGTTTACAAAAATGCTGACACCAGAAAGTAAATAAACCTCGTGACGAAACTAACCAGCCCAGATGATATAATATTGGCTGGCTTTGCAGATTTGAATCTTTCGCGTATTTTGTTGTTGGCATTCGTAGCTGATTCGTGGGATCCAAAAATGTGCAAACACCAGATTTTGTCACCAGCACTAACGAGTGGTTTCTTTACTCTGCTTTTACAAGATATTTACGCTAATATAACCACGCTTCTTTAATGTCTGACGTTCACTGAGTTTATTTCACTCATGGTTTGATGAGACATATTATTATTATTATTTTTTTACTTGAGCCCTAATGATTTGAACTGAGATTTTCATAAAGCACCCCGCTATTCACTAAATAATTTTCGCTCTTGAAAAACGTTGTATATTGTGTGATCGTGCCGGTTTAGTGGTATACCTATGCCTACATAGGAATTGGTATTGAATAACTGCAGATGTTTTGCCTAAAATATGCCTTCTTATTGTCTATTCCCGCTACTAACCATAGACCAAAACCTCAGTCTAGTTCGGCTGTTTGCTCGAACAACTGTTTTTTCTATTTTTTATTGCTTGGCCTCCTTATTAATTGACCACTATAACACATCCCCATAGTTCTTCCAACAAGCAAGTTTCCGTGTCGCTGACGTCACCTCGTCCGTCCACCGCGGCAGCATCAATACAGAATCTCTGACAACATTAATATTCATCTCCCAGTCCTACAAGTACAACGAACACAACCATCTCCGGACCCAAGAAACCCACGGACTACAGAGAACTTTACAAGAAACCAGCTTTTGTCGGAGCGGGTATTTTTTTCAGTATTTCTGATTGGCGTAACGCCGATGAAGAATGCAGAAAAAAGGTGTTGAAATAATGGTGTTGGATATTTTATTTGGCGGTTTTTGTGGTCCATTGGTGAAGCGTTGTATTTCGAACGGAACGGTCTCGATTTCACAGATTTGTTTTCAATACAAGTACCTACGTCAGGATCTTTCCACAGGTAATAATTTATATAATATACTTATGTTTTCTTCGTAGATTAATATACGCAGTGCTATTACCTATTGGTACATATGTCGGTAGTAGTAATATTCTTGGTTTCACATTATTTAATCAAATTTTGTTTTAATGAGACGTTTAAATAATAATATTTATAATTCACTCAATGATTTAATGATTCATTAATGACTATATTTTATTTATTTATTATTTTTTTTTTTTTTTTATTTGGGAGACCAACAGTTTACATTAATAACAGAGTATAATAATTGAGTACGATAATTGAACCATTTACAGGTTTCCACATGGGTAGTTTTAATGATGTATCATCATCTATTGTCCTATGCCAAAACAGCGCTGCTGTTGTTAATTTTGTTCTTTTGGCATTGCTTTGTATATCTCTACATCTCTTCTCTACATGTGTACAATTATACATATTATACATATTATTAATTAAAGTCCTCCGCGTCGTCTGTCTGTCTGTCTATCTGTCTGTCTGTTCGCGATAAACTCAAAAACTACTGAACGGATTTTCATGCAGTTTTAACCAATTGATAGAGTAATTCGTGAGGTATATAATTTGTCAAGATTTTGTGTAAATTGGTTGAAACATAACGATAATTGTTAGACGTGTCGGATAAAGCGTAGCTAAAATACTGCCTAATCCCTTTGGGATATAACAAAACAATGCAGGTGGGATATTCCTATTTTATTGATCTACAAAAAAGTCCGAGATGGCATAATATATATCTATCTTTTACGGATAGCTTACTATACCCATTCTAACTTCTAAAAAAATGGTCACGTACAGTGCGGTAATTGGAAAATTTAGACGGATACGGTTTTAATCCTTATCAACTTAAATGCGTTAGTTACCTCAAGCATTTCATGCACATTATTATAATCTTTCAAACCATCTACACGTATTGTAAATTAAAGGCCTCCGCGGTGTCTTGTCTGTCTGTCTGTCTCTTCACAATAAACTCAAAGATGGCGGTATTATAAAGGTTGGATAACCATCCAGTAGTTGGCGTTGTGTTCAGTTAGCCACAGCAACGCGTGGCCGGGTCAGCTAGTACTGTATATTATTTGTTTCACATTATTTAATCATTTTTTCTAAAGACTCGTAAGGATTACTTTTAAGTTTATTATAATTAAGCGCACTTGAAGTGAAATAACACAAAACTATATAGTATTTATATAACGCAGCACTGATAGCAAACGCAGCTGACACAGCAATTTTTAATATTTAAAATGGTATTTCTTGTTAAATTTCCTCATTGAAAAGTGCTAATCGCATTGTAGGTATATTTATTTAGAGAGATAAACACGAAATGAGTTTTAAACGTTGCTCCCATTTATTTCAAATGACACCAATCTAATAGTTTTGTGAGTAAGAATAGTGCAGGTAAATGAGGGAACGGGATAATTTAGTGAGTGAGAAGCGTAGTTGCAAATAGTTTAGTAATAAAAAGTCGTGTAGGTACTAAATAAGAGCACTCAATAGTTTAGTGAGTAAGAAGTATGGTTATCTACTAAGAGTGAGTAAGAATCATAGTTACTAATAGTTTAGTGAATAAGAAATGTAGGTACTTGTAGGTAAGTGTAGATAGATATTTATTTATTTACGGACTTACGTCCAATTCAAAACAAAGTATCACGAAGTATAGAAATGAACAATGTAAGGATTCGGATGGTACATGAAAGCAAAGACAAACATTGAAAATAGAAGAAAAAATAAGTGTCAAGTCACGTCAAGACCTTGCAAAAATTAGGGTGAATAGGACATATCTTCATTTGTTTAAAGAGCGACAGAAATCATTTAAGCTAATACCAAAAAAATCAAGGTCTTGACGTGAGTTGACCAGTCTACACATTCTGGACAGTGGTGAGTTATAACCATAGTTAGTCGAGTGCTGATTGAGGAAAAGCAGGTCTTTATTTCTGAGTCTACGAGAAGGAATATTAAATGTGATGAGTTGTAGTAATGTAGGCGAGTCGATTAAACAGTTAATAATTTTGAAGAAACAAATGAGATCAGATTTTATCCGACGGTCTTCTAAAGGAGAAAGGTTTAGAGTTTGTTCAATTTCAGCATACGAGTATTGCCTCGCTCTAATCCTAGCCTCCAAGCAATTCCCTTTAGGAACCGATGTTGAACGGATTCAATATGACGAATATGGACAGCATAAAAAGGAGACCATATAATACAAGCATATTCAAGATGGGGGCGAACCAAGGAGCAGTAAAGAGTTCTTAGGGTATTTATGTTTTTGAAGTCAGAAGTGGTTCTAGTGATGTAACCAAGTAGCTTGAGAGATTTATTAACAATCACATTTATATGTTCCCGGAAAGAAAGCTTGCTATCAAGAGAGACACCAAGATCTTTAATAGATTGAACAGTTGTTAGGCAATTATTATTTAATTTGTATTCGAAAACAATCGGATTTTTAAATCTGTAGAAGGACATAATTTTGCACTTATCGACATTTAGTTCCAAGCAATTAATTTTACACCAGTCATTGAAAGAGTCAATATCTGATTGGAAAAGAAGGCAGTCATGGTATTTTTTGATTATTTTTAGTATCTTAATATTGATTAACTTTTGGAAGTTTGTCAGCAATCTAATATTTCCCCAAATATCTAAAAACTGAGATTTGTCAGTTCGATCTTACGAGTATATTACCTATCACCTAGAGTCCTACGATTGGAAAATACGAGGTTATTGACGTTAATAATGATTATGATATTTTTGAATGAAAATGATTTTTTTTTCAAACCAGTATTTTGTAAAAAGATTTTCAGGATTCTTTCAGTTTGGGGATGCGCCGCATCCACATTTTAGTATAGCTTCAAACAAAAAGTTAAAATTTGGAAAAAAAATAAAAATCGTTTTCAGCTACAACAACATCAATATCGTCTCGTATTTTCCAATCTTAGCACTCTAGCTCACTGAAAACTCACGGACCTATATATATATGTATTATTATTACATTATTTCAGGGATTAAATAAGAAAATCCTAGGACAACGTACATACTTGGTGCGATCAAGTAATATAAGTACCTATTACCTATAGCTACTATTCTTTACCTTCTCAATCTTCTCATGGCTCGTCTCTCACAAGATCTACATTAGCTTGTGTTGTTGGGAATGTCAAGTGGTCTAATTCCGAAGCCGTCTGTGTTTTATTAGGACGAGCACCGAGCACTGAACACTGAACGCATCGGCTCATCAAAGTTAACTGTTTTAACTCTTTTTCAACCATTCTTGTCTTTCTCTACTCTGTTTGATGTTGATACGATATTTCAAGGACGATATTTCTGCTTGTAGCAGGATATCTTTATTTATTTATTCTGAGTTTTATAGATGTTACGTGAGAACAATCCAGTTCTAAATACTCAGTATGTATATACAAATAGATTATACATAAAATTACAAAAACCTACTAGGTTTAAGGGTACATTACGAAAGCGGTAATTTGATATGCTGTAAAGGATAGTAAATCCAAAAATGGGTGCAAAATTCTCTTAGTCTTAGACTCCGCGTCGCTTGGTTCCGTGAAATCAATTTTAAATTTCCTTGTTATAACAATAAATAATGCGTAAAAGAGAAGTTAATGTTTTTTACAGGACTTTACGAAATCAACCGGTAAAAAAAAGTATCTCATATTCCTTTTCCAACCTTTCCGAAAGATTTTTCTTAAGTATTTTTCAACTCCTCAAAAAAGGCGTGAATTCTTTCGATTTTTTCTTGGACTATTGGATCACCTTAAGAAAACAAGTCATTTTTCTGAAAAACTAAATACTTGTTATTAAAGAAACTTACAAAATTCAAGTATTCATAAAGATCTATTCAACTTTATTTTAATATAAAAAATCTATAAAAACAAGAGATATAATTTTTCGAAAACAAACGAAACTTTCTTTTCGCTCTCCTAAACAAATAACATTTTGTCATTTACCGAACTTCAAATTTCTGTGATCGATAATCCTATTAATATTATAAAGGTGAAAGTTTGTATGGATGTATGTTTGTTACTCTTTCACACAAAAACTACTGAATGGACTTCTTTCACTAATAGAAAGCTACATTATTTGAGACCTATAGGCTATATATACCTATTGGTAAGCTCTGGCGTTATGAATAATCTCTGGCGTTATGAAATTATTTATCATACGTTTTCTGTCAATAACAAAATCGATATATTGCAAACGTCAACCAATTGTCGCCTTGAAAACGATGTTTTTTTTTTAAATTAGGCAATTCACCCTAAAAAGAGCGCTTTGTTGGCGTCGTACTTAATAACTATCTCTAAAAATGAATCACCGAAATGTATTTTATTTTATTTTATTTATTTATCTTATCTTAATATATCGTACGTATGCGTATAAACGCGAACGACTACACCAAATTGGATAATTCTTTTTTTTGTTCGTTATTTGGTACAAAACTACCGTTGAGTTCAGGCATTATGAAATTTGTATAAAAAAATATAATTGGTGGCACGCGAGCAGTTTTAAAACTGAATGTATCGTGAATGAATGTGTGGAACGCGAGAGGTGAGAGAGGGGATTGGGGAGGGGGGGAGGATGTTGGTGGAGGGGGATAGGGGAAGGGGAGGATGATGGGGGGAGGAGGTTAGGGGAAGGAGAGGGGGGAGGGAAGGAAGGGGAAAGGAGAAGGATGTAGGGGGTGGGAGGAAGGGGGTTGATGGGGGGGGGGTAGTGTGGGGAGAGGGAATGTGGAGGGGTAGGGGCTGAAGGGAGGGGTGGGTGGAGAGAGAGGGGGAGGGGGTTGATGGGGGGAGTGTAGTGGAGAGGGGGAAGGTTGAGGAGGTGGAATGGGGTGGGAGAGGGGGGGAGGGAAGGTAGGGGAAGGGGAAGGGGTGGAGAAAGGTGGGGGGAGTTGGAGTGGGGAGGGTATGGGGTTGGGGAGGGGTGGGTGGAGAAGGAGGGGGAGGGGGAGGTGGGTTGATGGATGAGTGGAGTGGGGAGAGGGTAGGTGGAGGGGGGAGGAGTAGGGGGAGTGGAGTGGGGAGATGGAAGGTGGAGGAGGCTGAGTGGGAATCCCCTAATACCATGCGAGCGAAGCCCCGGGAAAAGCTAGTATTTTCATAAAAATACAAATTTACTAACAAATTTGATAAAAGCTCAGTCAAATCTATTATATTTATAAAAATGAATCCCTGTTTCCCTTGGTCACGCCATAACTTAAGAACGACTTTATCTATTTCATTATTTTTATTTTTCTAATACTTTGTAGAAGGTTCTTACGGAAAGAATAAAAATAATTTGAGAAAACTTAAAAACTACATATTTTAACATCGCACGTATGACAGTTCGCGCGTTTGATGAAATTGAATTTAGCAGGCAACTGTTTTTTTTTATGTATCTATTAAAAGAATTGTCTAGATATTTTAAATAGGTTCCTTTGTTACGAACCAAATTTGATTGATTTTTCTTATAATATACAAAAATGAATATTTGTAATATACGAAAAATGAAAATTTGAATTAAAAATTTGTAATAGGTGGCACGCGAGCTCTTTTAAAACTGAATGTACTAGGACTAAATGTATGGAACGCGGGAGGGGGGTTTGCGGACGGGGGAGCGGGAGAGGGAGAGGGTGGGTGGGTAAGGTGGAAGGGGAACGCGAGAGGGTAGGGGATGCGGGAGGGGAACGGGGACGAACGGAAAAGGACATGTAAGGCGAAACAATTTGTTTCTTTGAATATGGCATTGCAACGCATGCCAGGAACCAGCTAGTGATAAATCAAACAAAGAAATGCAAGAGACACAAATCAAACATAAAATGATTAGGTAGCTCAACATATTTTTGAGCAATATCAGAATATTTTTTCTGAATCCGCAAAAATTATCGACGAAAATGTTTACTTCAGCACTCTATCTTATTATATAGGTCAGGGATGGCGAACCAATGGCACGCGACACAATATTTTGGGCACGTCACTGATCAGTGATCACAAAATTTATTATGCACTACGAAAAAAAGTGTGAAGTGTTAAAGTAGGTGAACGAGCGAACCCGAGCGATCCCTACGCTACAGAATGTTCGAGTGCGGTGCGCAGTCTGCGATACGGGGGTACGGTACGGTTCCCGGGGTGGCGGAGGCAAGCGTGGCGCTCACTCGTTTGTTTTCGTACCTACAATCTACATCGCGAGTTTCTATTGCAAATGAATGACGCATAGTTTCTTTATGCATATCATAATAGAGAATTTCGTTAAAATAATTGTATTTTAAAGTTTATTTGAGTTTTATCTATGATTTAAGCGTTATTTAATATGGCTTGTTCAGCAAAAAAACCAATAGTGCAAGATAGTAAGAGTATCAAAGAATTTCAAACTTGGTGGACAGAGAAATATGCCATGATAAGTAAAGGCGATAAAGCGGTGTGTGTTTTCTGTTCTGGAACAGTGGTATGTAGAAAGAACATCGTCTGTGAAACGGCATTTTGAAACAAATCCCAAATCCGTTTGTCAAAAAAACGTATAACGCAAAATGTTCATACTTCTTGTAATAAATAAAGAGTTTTTAATTGATAGTAAGTATTTACTATTATTATTTTCCCAAAAATCACAAAGTCAAAATTATTTAGACATCTATGCAAATAGTCTCGCTTACTTTAAAAAGCAAATTAACAATAGACTAACCTAACATGTAATTGAGAATTGAAAATACTTATCTTGAACTTGAATGTGAATGGCTGTTTTTCACTCTATTTGTACTTTACTTTTTTTGTTTTTCTGTTTTTTTACATCGTATATCGATCTTTTTTTTATCTTTGTCATCTCTATATTGTATCATCACTATTTTTGTTATCTCTTTTTATAACTCCGTTTATATTTTGATATTCCTAATTTCTGTTAACAACTATTAAACTGTGCATTCTGTGAACATTTTTAAGTGGACTATTAACATGTACGCTTTTTACAATGCTAATCCAATGACTTTTTTCTGTTAATACTCTGTAAATGTTCCAAAACAATAAATAAATAAATTTTTAATTTGGGAGGCGGGAATGGGTACCGCCGCCCCGGGAACCTTTATTGGATAACCAACACCTCTGCCATAGGTCACCCCAAGTGGTTCGCCACGTTTGGTGATTTAGCAGGGGTGCCCGGGTTCATGGGGTGAGGTTTGTCTAGGTCTTGGAGGCGGATGACCAGGACATACTGAACCCCCCTCCACACAGCATCCCCAAAGATGACATAGGCCCTGAGGGAAATTATTTTCCTCAGGGCCTCCTGTGTGGAGCTCATGTAAAAAAAAAAATTGATCCACGTCTATGACCTCATTGAACATTTCTTAAAAAAAATGGCACGTTCATACGTAAAGGTTCGCCATCCCTGATATAGGTAATAGACACATTTGGGTCAAGAGCTAAAATGGGCGATGATTTTAGAAAAATATTATTATATGCACGAAGACGTTTAATATCATATATGAAGATGATTAAAAATGCTTTCACATTTGATAAAACATAATATACATAACTAGCTGACCCAGCAATCGTTATTCTGCAGTATAACTGATAGTTTGATGAGGGGGTCGTAGCGCCATCTGTCATTCAACAACATAAATAATTTCGTTCGGTTTGAAATACGAACGACGCCGACGGTTAAAATGAGAGGATCGCGATTAAAAAATTGGAGGGTAGGGGTAGGTGGGTGAAAATTTAGGGTTAGGTATATGTATTTTTTGATGCCAAATTCAAAAAAAAAATATTTTTTTCTTGGTACGGACTCCCTAATCACCTAGCGGTATGAAATATACTTTACGACCTATTCTCATTCTTACAAAACATACATGAAAATATTCATAAAAATCTAATATTAAAAATAATAATATCTTTGATCGAAAATATTCAGATATATCTTGTAGTCCCAAAGAGAGAGGTTACGTGCGGTCATCATTCTAGTGTCTATCACCTGTTTTTATCGTTCTAGTTTTTATATTGTCTTGGTAATTACTGTTTGTATCTATAAAGTAACGTCAACAAGAAATAAATAATAGTCAATAGTTGTTAATTTCTTCCTGCATTTGTAGTATTACAAGTTAGGCACGAATGATTTGGGATTAAGAATCAGATGTGACAACCCTCGGAGGTATTGTGGCACCATCCTGTTCTCAGATGTGTTCAAGTGGAAAGTTAGGCGCCACCACTTCAAACCATCTCATTATTAGAGCAATATGCACCCTTTTACTACAACTAACTGTATTACTGAAGTCTGACGTAAGGTTATGCGCTCAATATCTCAACTCGGTGGCTAAATTCGTGTCCAAAAGAAAGAAGGACGTGCTACTAGCGGCTTTTAAGGTGGTACACAATCCTAATAATGTTTGTTTGCTCA
The DNA here is from genome assembly GCA_929108145.2 of Limnephilus rhombicus. NCBI lineage: Eukaryota > Metazoa > Arthropoda > Insecta > Trichoptera > Limnephilidae > Limnephilus > Limnephilus rhombicus. Next base: position 14,704,340 of record OV815292.1, on the reverse strand, counting down.
AAACTTACATTTTAATCATTTCCGGCGAATTCGTAAGTACAATAACTTTTTTATTTCCATGCCGCACAAGGGATGCGAGTTATTTATATTTTAGATTAATAAAAACAGTACCTTACCATTAATATATTTTAAGTACAACGATAATAAAACTTTATAACCCGTTTTTCAACTGTAAAGTTAGCGGTAAGCACCAGATTTTATTTTTCTAGCCGATGAATTAATAACTTCGGGAGGACAACATGGAGACACATTTTAAATATTTGTAACACGTTCTTCAGAATTAATTAAAATGAACGCGGCGGAAAGGCCGTATCTCCAGGCCTGCTAGGGTAAATTCGACCGCACGTTGGTCTAATACGCCGTGCCGCGGCGTATATTTGTTTACACGCTTTCTTCACTTACGTCGTTAAGATTCCCACATTATTTGTCTTCTTCTTATTTTCTTTGATACGGCAAATTCGACAGAAGTTCCGTCCAATGCACGGTTCGCGAGTCGCAATTTGTATACACGGCTTCTTTACTTACGTCGTTAAGATTCTGAATATATTTTAGGGTATATTGTCGTCTTAAAAGAAGAAGGGGGTCAACTGCAAGAACCCAGGTGTTGTGGGAGGTTAACTTTTTGTCAAAGATCACCTTACCAAAAAAAGTTACAGTTATAATAATATATTTTTAAATTTTTTTATAAGAAAAACTCTCTTTTTGTAACTTTTGAAGGTTATTACAACGTTGTTACTGTGTCAACCACGTAGATCCACTTACACGCCTTAGTTGCCTTTCGTTCCACAATTTAACACAGTATACCTCTTTTGTCTTTTGTTATAATGGCATACAGAGTTCTGGGCCAAAAAGGCCCCTTTCTCTTTCATGAGTTTATAATAAAATTATGTTTGTACAAAAAATGAATTTAGGTGGTTGTTAAAATTTTTTGCAAGGGGTGGTGGGGTCATGGCTACAATTGGGGGGGAGGTCTTTTTGGAGCATTTGTTTAGGTGTATTATGTTTGTTTACTTTATTCTTGATGAGCTGAGTCAATGAGGATTTGGACTTTGGAGAGGAGTCTAGAATTTATTTAGAATTTAGGAGCTTGGGGGGATCGTAGGATGGGGAAGAGGCGGAAAAGAGGCCGAAGCTGTAGTATTTGAAGTATGTATTAATTATGTATTATATCGGTACTTTATAACGCGTTGAACACTAAACAAAATCGGCACTTAACCATTTACGGAAGTCGTGGACTACTTAGATGTAGAAAGGTTCACATTTGTTGAAAAAATGTATCAAATATTGAAAGATTTGGAGAAGATGTATATTTGGTCAAGAGTAATACAGGAAAATGGTGTTGAAGGCGATTGTACAACATTGTTAGTACCCACGTGATAATTGTAAGGAGATTAGGTAGTGCAATCAATCATAATTATGCGTAGTTATTTATCTTACAGTTTATCATAGCTCCCATAGCCGTTGTGCTCATATGATGCATAGATGGGGCCTTAAAGAGTCGGCGACGTGTGAATGCGGTGCGGTGCAGACCACCGAACATGTGGTCAACGAATGCCCGCTCCATTCATTCCCCGGCGGGATTGATGAGGTCCACAGGGCAACGCCTGAGGCCCTAGACTGGCTCGCAGACCTAGATGTCCCCCTCTGACCCCCCACCATACGAAAGAAGAATAGCGTTGTTAATAGGATTTTAAAAAAATATTAATAATTATGTTCTCCGTTTCAACAAAGTTTTATTTTAATACATAATTCAGTAATCATTTTACATAGTTACCCAATACAGATATTTAAAATGCATGATAACGGTGCAATGTATAGTGTGTTAGGGAACGTACACATACTACGTGACACACTTTTTGCAATTTTTTACCCCCCCCCCCCCCCCCGGTGACCACGTGTAGTATATTCCAAGACCCCCCCCCCCTACAGTTTTCACGTAGTATTTCATAAATATGGTTTCGAATCATTTTTTGCTAACAAAAAATAAAAAATGCATTATTTGGCTTATATTTGTCTTTATTAATACGGCGCTTGCTGCGTGACAGCAAGAGTGCATGCATTACAAGTGGAAAAAATATTATCAAGATAAAACTTATGTCAAAATATATTGAAACCGGAACGTAATTTATGGAAACGAAAGTCTTGTTATTTTTATAAACATTTTTCATCTCAATCATCTTCAACAAACACGTTCCCTAAACTTTTTCACTTATTTGAATGTACGAGGGTGAGTTTTTAAGTTTGCGGATTGGGTAAGGAGTGGAAATAAAAACCAAAATTATTTTTTCCTTTTCAACATATTCACCTACTACCCTAATACATTTTTCCGATCTTTAAATTAACTTAAAGGAACTTTATAACAGCGCGGAACTCAATTTTCTCCACATTTCACAATTTCTTCCCGATTGAAGTGTTTTGTCGACGATAGCTCAAAGACTAATGACCTAATAACGATAAAACCCGGTTTTTATCCTAAAAATGAGTTGTTCAATTAGTATCCAATTCAGCGGTACCCCCATTAATCACTTATCTTCCCATTCCGCGAACTTAAAAAACCTCCCCTCGTAGCTCGAAAACAAAACGCGAGATTTCTAGATTGACTACGTGATAAAAACCTAAGCCCCCCCCCCCCCCCCGTTGTAACCAAGCGTGGTATTTTGATGACCCCCCCCCCCTGAACAGGTCATGTAGTATGGGTACGTTCCCTTATATAATATAAAGTGTAAGGTAGGTACTTAGGATTCGGATTGTATTATTTACCAATTTTAAAACCTATTTTTTACAGGAGCACCATACGGGAGACCCTGAAAGTCTTTTTAGGGGGGGAAGTTCTGGGAAGGAAAAGAGTATTAGGGGTGGGTAGGAATCTGAGGGGCAGTGCCTGATAAGTCACAAAACGTAGCGAAGCACTTGGGGTGACCTATGGCAGTGGTGTTGATTTTCTAATAAATGGTACCCGGTGCGGCGATATCCATACCCGCCCCCTAAAATCGCCTTGGTTACCAAACGAATCTATTTAGTGTCGATTTTATGTACCTATAGGTACCTACTGGAATTACAGTTTAAATAGACAAATAGTTTTATCCCTGATGCATATGAATCAAAATATGTTTTTTTGTTATTCGACTTTGTTATTTATATTTTGTGTAAGTAGATAGGTACCTATACCGTATTTTCCTTAAACCGACTGCATGTTGTAACGTGGTATCACCGCCCCCCCCCCCCCCCTCTCCCTTTTTAAGGGGTGGGGTGTGGTTAGAGAATTGTGCTCTTGGGGGGTGACACTCGGTCGGGTGGCACGCTCCCATCGGGTGGCTCCCGGGGCGGGTTGCCCCCCCCCCCTCGTTACGCCACTGATAAGAATGCCGGGGGGCAACTGTCGGGGGAACAACAACTATCATGGAATCTGTGTATTGTATTGGTTAGTTTAGTTTTCTTAGAAGATGGCTGCGATGATTGGACTACCTAACTTTGACGTACCAAATGTACAGCAAAAATATGCCAAAAATATATTATTGAAGCTCTTCAAATATAATGAATCCTCTACTAGACCGTGTATGCATAGCACTAGATCGAATAAAGATGATATAAAAAATATTCCAAGTTATAAAACCACATTTGGACAAAGAAACTATACATACTTTGCAACAAAACTCCATAACATCCTTCCCCAAGACATAAAACTAATAAAAAATCCAATTGAATACAAATCAAGAAAAAAATATGCCTTAAAGAGGTCAATGAGAAAACCCTAGCGAAGACGCTAAAAACGACATAGAAGACAAATGAACTATATATTTAAACAACATAAGTCCGCCTCGGCACAGGACCCCCTAGTGAGGAGGACTAAGAAATACAATACTTTATACTTAATTTCACCATTATATTTTGTATGTAATTTTTTTAAATAGTCGCTAAAATAAAAATAAAAAACCTAACTTTCTATACGTATAGTCTTGGTAGACTGGTAGGTAACTCATTAGTCATGTCATGGTAAATAGAATAAAAGTAACTGATTTATTAAAACCACAGTTAATTCAGATAATTAAGGAACATGTCTTTAGAATTATACGAGTATAACGTATCAAACACGACATGTGATAAAAACAAACAAAAAATTGGGTTGCCTAATTTGAACCACTGTCTCCTTGTTTGGACCTCTGGGTTGCCATGATCGGACCACAGCATATTTTGAAGTGACCTTGGATTTTAAAAACGGTTAATTTCTTCGTTATTTGTTTTTGGGGTGTTATGCCGTCTTGCGCTACCTCCTTCTTCAGGCTAAAGAAGGAGGTAACGCAACACGGAATAACACCCCAAAAACAAATAACGAAAATGCTTTTGGCCGTGAAAATCTTGAAACGTATCTGGTTAATTTCTGTTTTTTACCTCCTTTTCACTGCTCCTGTCTGGAGCCAGTGAGACCCTAATGATACTTTCATTCTGGAAAGTGCCAGAAATATGCTACCTATACATTATTTTAAATTTATAAAATTGTAAAATAACACAAATAAAATGTATTTGCGCGTCGAAGCGGGATTTGAATCCGCCTTCTCTAGATTGCTAGTCGAGAGCCTTGCCCCTATACCAAGAAGGACGTTAAAAATAATGATATAGTCCATTAGTTGCGCGTTCCATTGTTTGAAGTTTTGAAGCCTTCCGCTATTTTCATTATGATAGAAAAAACATTTTGTAGGGAAAACTTCTTTAGAACCATTGTGATTTGAAACTCGATAAAACAAAATATAGCGATACTAAAAAGAGATTTAACACGTATATCTATATCTATAGGATTTAGCCTACGAGAGAATGAGATGAGTATAATCGGTCTTCGCGTTGTGCGGTGCTTCGTAGCCTTAGGGAACGTACCCATACTACGTGACACGTTTAGGGGGGGGGGGGGGGCTTCAAAATGTCACGCTCCATACAAATGAGCGGCGGGTTGCTTAGGTTTTTGGTCACCGGGGGGGGGGGGGGTTAAAAATTGCAAAAAGTTGGTCACGTAGTATGGGTACGTTCCCTTACCACTTTTGTCTAGTTTCGTTTTCTAAAGCTCGTGTGAATTGCACACACTGTTTTTTAAACAGATACAGTAAGTAAAAACCTATGGGGTAGTGATTTAGACAATTCCTTGAAATAAATATGTAATTGATTTTATCACGATCGAAGAATTTATTATTTAGACGTTCGGGAACCATTACACGAATATAATAAGATCCGCCTGACGGACACGGATAGTCCACTGGCAGTAGATAAAAGATGCATATATATATATATATATATATATATATATATATATATATATATATATATATATAATGAGCCAGTGGAAAGTGGTTTAGTAGGAAAGACCACTTCACTTGTGAAATGATACAAACCATAGAACCGTATATTTATGTCGTATGACGAAGCCGACTTCGGATACCATTATTATTATTAATTTCCAGGGTTTATTCAGATTTTCCCACAACAAACAACAGCCACGAGATTACGACATGTTAAGTTTGGCGTTTTGGCGGGGTATAGGCTTTAGAAAATTGTTGATATTAAGTCGGGTAGTAGGCAAAATCTTAAACAATGCGTCAGATTTATCTGGAGCTCAAAACAATTGATAATTTTACAAATCCAATCGATAAGTGTAACTTCCGATGATTTTATATTGATGTCCCTAGCACGGTTTCACAATTGACGTCCGAACCGATATTGACATGAAATAAATAAGAAATTCACACCCAAACGCTGGCGACACTGGTGGAACTATCTACGAATTCACTTCCCGAAACGTCAAACATCAATCAATTACGTAAAAATATGAATAAATTTAAAAAATATGAATTAACGTAAACATATGAATAAATTGGTAACGTTGAATTGAAATACTAACCTAAATATGCATTAGCAGTTCACATTTAGGCACTTTTTGACACTAAACGGTAGTTATGTAGTTACTGAGGTCTTTATTTATATTTGAATAACTTTCTTTCTTTATTTATATTTGAAAGCCCACCACAACGGCCGGCGTAGTCCAGCGGTAGGGCTCTTGACTCGCACACCGAAGGTCGCGGGATCGAATCCCGGCATGGCAAATAAATTTTATTTGATTAATTTATGTTATTTCACAATTTATTAATTAAAAAATACATATATATGTATTATTATTGTAAATATTTGCGGCACGTTCCAGAGTGCCGCCCTGGTGTAAGACCACCATTCAGAATTGAAATGTTACTTGAAATGGCATTAGCCGTGTTTGGTGACCAGATCTGAATAGCCAGGTACTTCCCCCCCTTCCTCTTCCCTATCTCCTTCCCGTCCCCACTACATTCAGCCTCACAACATACCCCAATTGGGGATGCCATAGTCTCACTGGCTTAAGACGGGAGCAGTTGGGACTCTTGTGCGGTATTCATATAAAAAAATCGGAAATTAATCGTTGCTTTGAACGGCTTTAGCCGCCTTTGATGATCAGATCTGAATAGCCGGGTACTCCCCCTCCTTCCTCTTTATTTCCTCCTTGCCCTTTCACTACCTTCAGCCTCAAAACATGCCCCAATTGGTAATACCATAGATTCACAGGCTCCAGACGGTTGGGAGCAGTTGGGACTCTTGAGCGGTATTCACTTTTAGATCGGATGCTGTGAGATCTGTACCACTGTACCAGGACAGGACTGGACAGGGGTCGGAGTGAGGGGGGTAGGGAAAGGATCCGGAGTACATTTCCATGTAACACATTACGCGAGGCGGTGGCTGGGGCGTCGCAAACCATCACACAAACTTGGTACACATGTATTTAAATAATACGTACCTACCTACTTTTAAATCAACACCACAAAATAATAAATTAGCACGTTAACACAGTAACGTTATCTTTTTCACAATATATGTAGGTAGGTACATATTATTAAAACGATACGTACTTACATACTACATATAACAATAATGGTACCAACTAGGCATAAAAATTGCTTCCCAAACGAGTCTAGAGGTCACGATTTCAAGCAAAAAAATCACTTATTTTGAAAAGTTAATCAATTGAAATTGTAAAACATAATTTTATCCATAAAATGACATTTTTTTAAAGTTATTTATTACATGCGTTCATACATTTTGTATTATAATATGCGAGCCCGGGGCGTGTAAATAACCCAAAACTCTCTGAGCATAATACTCAAAAATATGATTATGAATTTACCTTCCGCGGACAATATATCACAAAAACAGCAATTTGACAAATCTCAAGGGAAAAAAAACAGAAACACTAACCTTGTATGTTGATCTCTGCAACGTGGGAGGCCCCCCAATAATTTCAATCCACTTCAATTAAGATCAGTATAATTTTTAGTTATTTTGTAATATGCACAAGTCAGTTGTCAACTTTACACAACTTAAGTAGGAATCACAAAGAATTGCAAGATATTTAAACAACATGTTTCAATAATATTTTTGAATAAATACATTTTAAAGTGCACTATTTCTCCAAACAGACAAGTGTGCGCCATCTATTTTTTATTTTATTTATTGGAGAAAATCAACAGATATTTTACACTTATAATAATAACATTAACAGCACACATAATATCCAATAACAGATTTTCACATAAGAAATTAAAATTAAAATTAATTAAAATTACCCGTAAGAAGTTAACAAAATTATATCCTTGAAAATTGTAAAAAAAAAAGATATAAAAACACAATATAAACTCTAATATAAACTAATAATCTGCTTACTAAATTTCAAAATATAAACTAGTCAAGAGTCAGAAATCTATTCTTACTCCACAACAGCAATAATAATAATATGTACATACATACAACTCAGAGTGAACACAATAGTAAGTCAAATGACACGTAATCTATGATCCATTGTGGCTGATCATGATGTTTTTGCAGTTTTTTCGAACAATACATATCAGTGTCTCTGATAATCCAAAGAGACCGCCAAATCACCATTCTTGCGATATATATATTTCAACGAACAAAAAAAAACATATTATAATGCCCAACCACATTTCTAATGGAAAAAAAAACACATTTTTAGTAATTTATGCTAATATTTTTAATAAAGTAATTAACAATTTTATTTGAATTTTATTCAATAGAAACGATAGAAAAAACTACAATTTATCTAGTTATTTAGCATTAATCTTTTCCATCACTAGCTGCTCTTATACTGGCCAGTTAGACCTCTGAAAATTACATATTATTTATCTAAATGAATTTTTTTTTGGCATTTCCGTGTGTAGAAATATATATTTTATTAATTTTTCGACCCCTGCCTTATATTTATTAATCACCCATTGATCCATAAATGGTTGTTAACCCATTCCGGTCCGGCGGCCGCTGCGAGAGAACGTCTCCATCGTCTGGCGCCGGCCGACACGGGATTAAGGGCGAAATAAAAACAATCACTAATAAGATACTAAAAAGACAAAAAAACTGAATCAGAAAAAGAGACGCCGGTCTTAATGTGTCAACACGCCGCTGCCGGTCGTGGGAGAAAAGGGACTAAGTGTTTTCGATAGTATTTTTTTATGAATGTATCGCATTATTTATTAATTTATGAGGGTTTTTCCGAAAATCAGAATCAATTTTCATAGTCCGCGATAGTACTTAATTACCTATCTATTAGAGTGCGCCCTGATGAACGAACTAGAATTCTAGAATACTAGAATACTAGAATGCTGGATTACTAGATTACTAGATTACTAGAATACTAGAATACCAGAATACTAGAATACTAGAATGCTGGATTACTAGATTACTTAAATACTAAAATATTCTTGAATTCTAGAATACTAGAATACTAGAAAACTAAAATAGTAGGAAACTAGAAGATAGAAAACTAGAATATTAGAATATCAAAAAACTAGAATACTAGAACACTAGAGTACTGGAATACTAGAAAACTAGAATACTAGGATACCAGAAGAATGCGGTAAAAATACATACTACCATTTTAGAAAACTAGAATACTAGAATCTAAACTTGCTTAAATGGCTTCAGCTATGTTGATAACAAGGTCTGAATAACCAGTTAGGTAGGTACTTCCCAATATTCCTCTTTCCCATCTCCTTCCCTTCCTGACTTCTGTGAGCCTAATAACATATCCCATATGGGGATGCCATAATCACACTGACTCCGGACAATTAAGAGCAGTTGGGACTCTCGTGGTGAATGCTGACAGAATGTTAAAAACTTCTAGTACCTAGTCGCCGAAACTCACGACAAAACCAATAAACCGATGGCAATGATAAACAATGACAACTTTGATGTTCGTATTTTTGCAGTGGGGACGTCCCTACTTTGTATTTAGGCTTATATGCTGGTTTTGCATTAGTTCTCCTTTTGCAACCATAAAAAGTATTAATCACTTTGGTTGGACAGGGTTCTAACTTCGATTGACCGATTTATGATTTTGATCTTGAATAAATTGTTCACATTTTTTAGAAGAAAATATTTGAATTGGACGTATACTTAAATACATATCATTTTATAGTATACCTAATCGAGTAGATATACCTACCTAACCATATGTAACCAGGGTACCTAGCGTGGTCGATTGATATAGGTTTTATCGAAAATGTCGATAACTTGTCTTCGCTCCCAAGCACGACTGCAGGCCGCTAACGAAGACAAGTTATCGGCATTTTCGATAAAATCTATATCGATCGACCATGCTAGGTACCCAGCTAGGGCATAATAGTTCATGCATTAAGGTTCTAGTTACATTTCCCTAATGCTGTTCTTGGATTAGTTCTAATTATATATTTTCCTTTAAAATGTGTTAAACATGTATGACCCTCAAAATCAGAAATTGTTAAGTAGATTATGAGAATTCGTCTCTGATGCAAACTTTGACACCAAAGAAAGTGATAAGAGAAACTTAGAACCTTCTCCAACGAAAGTGACGAATTACACTGCGCCTCGAAAAACTGTAGGATAGAAACAAAATTGAGAACTTCGTCATTCAAGTATCAAAGGAAATACAACGTAGATAGCTCTGAAAATTACTTTGGTTATGAAAATGAGCAAAAAAAATGGTTTTGCTTTTTACAAAAAAATTTAAATGTGAGTTTCCTAAAACCTTGTCCAACTAAAAGGTGACTTATTCTGTAAATGTGCATAAAGTTTAGTACGTGGATAGTTACTATTTTATTAGTTCATTTATAATGAAAGTATTTTTTAATGGAAAGCTGCAGTACCTAAATATGAACTCCGATATGAAATATGTAAAATTTAAAGTGGGCACAACTTGTATGACAGTCAATAACCTAAAACAGGACTTTTATACATTGTACATTCAGAGAAACATACATTCACAATTATTTCATAATCTCCGATCTACGTTCATTACATAACAGTCAGTATCATCTTTTGGTATATTTTACTTTTGTCAATTCACATTTTAAAGTGTTGGATGTATTATTTTTATCGGACTAAATCCGTGAGTAAGAATCCGTTCCTTTCCCCGTTGTACCTGGCAATCAATCGATACCAGATAAAAGGAGAACGGGGAATAAAAAGGTCACCTCAGAGATAATGTGTTAATCCATTACTGTGACACGGGCCCGGAGAGTGGACAGTGGGACCGCTATATGTAGGGTGCCCTACCCACCGGACCCGGGGCCAGAGGAGCGGTGTCATAGCGGTCTCAGAGCGGTCTCACAGCGGTATCAGAGTGGTCCTGAGGCAAGGATTGAGGGGTCGAAGCCGGTGCGATCAAGACGAGCTACATTACAACAAGATGCTTTCAGACTAGGCGCCGCTTGTGCTGCTGGAGGGGAGTTGAACCCAGGGGCTCGCAATAATACTAAAAACCCTATTAAATGCGTTATAATTTGTCTCGCGAAGAACTTCCAACAAAAACGTACATTCAGACAAAATATAATAGGTACAGACACGGTGTTTCACGCTCAGACTGCGAAACTCCTGATGGTAATTTTGATAAAATGCGTGGAAAAACATTTTCTTCTCATTAGCGCACATGCAAAATAGACAAAAATTCACTGCTGACAATCACCTGACATAAAGTAGAAAACAAGAAATGCCTCGTGGACGTGTTTCATTGCATATGGTGAACCAAATATTCCCCATGATTACGAAATTCAAATGTGAAGGAGATCTACGATCCCAGGCTAGTGTAAGTGAGACAGAGCTGGTGTTAAATCGGCTAAATGGATTTTTTTCTGTAGTGTATTGATCGTTCACGTAGTTTAATCTTCCTTCAATATCTGTCGATAGCTTAGTTAGTAATCCAAAATTCTGCTAGATCCCAACAATTGGCAGATGAGTATGATATCCGAAAAGTACCATCATTGGGTACGAACGGTTACGATGATTGCCGAAGGCATCGGCAAGATTGGGCGGGCTCTTCCAGTCCGCTCGCCGCGGCAGCAATACTATTAATACTAGTATAGAGCCTAGTCTAGTTTCTATGGATATCTGTCCACTTTAGTATTCATTGTAAATATTTGCAATAACTAAATAAATCAACTAGTAAGCACTTGAAACTATAACTTTTTGGAAGGTACCCAACACATCTTAAAGATGTATTATTATTGGAATACTTTTTAAGTTGTCTTATTATTGGAACAGTTCTTAAATTGTATTATTATTGAAATACTTTATAAGTTGTCTTATTATTGGAACAGTTCTTAAGTTGTCTTATTATCGGAACACTTCTTAAGTTGTCTTACTATTGGAACACTTCTTAAGTTGTCTTATTATTGGAACACTTGTCTTATTATCACTGTCGTGATGGAGGATTTGAACCATGGCTTGAACGAGTTACAACCCGACGAATTGCCACTCACCAGCCAAATAGTACCTACGAGCGGGAACTGGTGAATCTAAATATCACATAGAGAGCCAACTTCGTATTTTCTTTTGTTTATTAGTTACACAGTACATTATTATACAATTTAAAATGAATATTAAATAAACTAAACTAATATTAATTCAACTTTTTTCAAATGTTTCGGCAACTCCTTAAGACGGGTCTAAGCTTCGACATTCCTCCGGCAGTTTCGACGAATTTTAAACATTAAACAGCTGTAATCAACCTACAAGCAACCGATTTTTTTATTCTTCAAATAAGATTATTTCAACACTTCCAACATCGAACTCACTTTACACAAAAATGGAGTTATAAATTTTAAAATGTTTTACCCTAATCGACTCGAAATTTTCACTTAGATTCACCAATTGGCACCAAACCATATTTATTTATTAATTACTATTTATGGGCACCTACATTGTAAATAAAGAATGAAATATTGTAAAAAAAAAATACTTCACACAAGAGGCGTCGAGAAAAAAAGATTTCCCTATGCCACGCAGCTGGCGGGCAGGCGTATCCGACGCCTAGACCTAACCTTGACAAACTTCACCGCATGAATCCGGACACCTATGCTAAGTCACCAAATGTAGTGAGCCACTTGGGGTGACCTATGGCGAAGTTGATTGAATCCAATACATGGTTCCAGGGGCGTCAGCAGATATCCAAAACCCGCCTCCGAAATTCAAATTTAAATAAGAAACGACGATTTTTTGGCAAAGAAAATGAAATAAAAGTAAACTGTAAAACTACGTAGGTACTACGCGTTTCATGATTTTTCTTGATAGATTCGAAATTATTATCATACACAATCCCGCTATCTTATTATTTAATGTACAGCCGACAAAATAGGTAGGTGATCTGTAGATAATACACAATTCCAGCAGCCCGCGAGTTTGAGAGGCCTGTCAGAATGTTCGGCCTATTTACATGTCCCGGCGTCTTCAGGTGTTTTTATCTGTTATTTCTCCGCAATCTCAGTTTCCTCTTACCCTTCCTTTTCACCTCCCTCGCTATCACCGCATCGCTCAACAGTTTATACCAAAGCAAGCGAGTTACGTTAGTATCGCAGTTGACGATCATTAGACGTCAATTAAAAATATTAATTTCTCTAATGCGAGATTATATATCAATTAAAACTTTAATGTCAATGCCGAAAAATGAAACGGCTCTCCATACATTGTGGATATGGATTCGACATTTAACCTTCTTGCCGAAAGTCATATATCCAAAAAAGGTAGCAACACCAGTAGAGTTGAAAACGTTACTTCAGAGTTTGACAATTATTTTCGAACATTACATAATACCTGCCTAGGTATTTTTTTGGTTTTTATGTAATGTTGTATCATCTGCGTATTATTTGTCAGTTTGTTAAGTCGTCTGGTCACAATCTTATCACAACCCGTAACATTTTTCATTTATTCCATCAAACCTCATTTAACTAGTTTATATAAAAAAAAATAGTGGTCGATATCTAATAAAAATCTTGGTAGGAGAGTGAACCTTATATTGGTGAGGTTTGTCTAGGTCTTGGTGGTGAATTCTTTAACATGATTTAAACGCGGGAGAGATTGTTTTTTTTTTTTTTTTACATGAGCTCCACACAGGAGGCCCTGAGGAAAATAATTTCCTTCAGGGCCTATGTCATCTTTGGAAATGCTGTGTGGAGGGTTTTTTTTAAAGAAAGGAAGGAGAGGAGAATTCTGGGAAGGAAAAGGGTTTAAGGGGTGGGTAGGAATTTGGGGTTCAGTATGTCCTGGTCATCCGCCTCCAAGACTTAGACAAACCTCACCCCATGAACCCGGGCACCCCTGCTAAATCACCAAACGTAGCGAACCACTTGGGGTGACCTATGGCAGAGGTGTTGGTTATCCAATAAAGGTTCCTGGGGCGCGGTACCCATTTCCGCCTCCCAAATTGAGGATAACCTAGAACCTAGACCTCTCCAGCCGTAGGTAGGTACTCTCTCGACCTATTCAGATTCTTACTCACCCCTCATACCTTTTCCTTCCCAGAAATTCCTCTCCTTCCTTTCCATAAATTGAACCCCTATACAGCAACCCGAAAGATGACATAGGTCCTGAGGGATTTTTATTTTTCCTCAGGGCCTCCTGTGTAGAGCTAATGTAAATAAATAAATAAAAATTAATTAATTAGGTAGAAGTAGGTAGGTACGAGGTAGTAGGTACCTACCTATTGTATTCTGGTATATTCGAGTATTTCGAGAATAGTCTATTTTTTTTTTAATAATAATAATTATTATTGTGAAAACCTATAATTATCAATAAATTGTTGGTTCCTTCTAGTTTTTTTTAATGTAGATTCTCAACACTCTTCCATTCATCGCGTTATTGTGTAGGTACTATAAAAGTTTTATTTTCCATTCATTTCAAATTAAGTGTATAGGAACAGTGGGTTTATTAATACAATTTCGTAATAACATATATTCCAAGCTCCAAGATCGTGGTTGTACCCCTTATCGTATATAGGGGGTACAACCCCTCCCCCTCATCTCATCGGCCTTAATATTGCTTAGGAAATAGAGGATTGTACTCCTGAAATACATAAACCTCTGTGTGGTGTGGGTAATGCAATGAATGATAGTGTGAGAAGTGTAGAGATTCGTAAAGAATGCAAAGATAATGTAAGAATAAATAGTAAGTTTAAGAAGGACGCTTTGGGCATGTAGAGCGAATGAATGAAGGTAAGGGGGTAAGGAGAATATATGAAGCGAATGCGAATGGTAAAAGAAGTCGGGGACCAAATTATTGGGTCGGGACATGTCAAGAATCAGAATAACAGAAGGAAATGTATGTGGCGACGTGTGAATTTGAATGATGCAAGGAGTGTATGCCAAGACCAAGTGGTTCATCATCTCTGCCTATCCCTGCGAGGAAACGTCATGAAGGTTGGTTAGACAGAATTATTGAAGATTCTCTCAGTATCGCTCCAGTGTAAGACCACCATTCATAATCGAAACGTTGTTTGAATTGGCATTAGCCGTTCTTGGTGACCTGATCTGAATACCCAGGCACTTCCTCTTCCCCATCTCCTTCCCCTCCCCACTACTTTCAGCCTCGCAACATACCCCTAATGGGGGTGCCATGGTCTCATTGGCTCCAGACAGCAGTTGTGAAGCTTTTGCGGTATTCACATAATTAAGTTTTTTTAATTATCAAAGTTAGATTTAATAATCCAATTAAAACCAAAAATGCACTTCACAAATTACTAGAAAAAAATAACGAAACCGACCGCCACAAGTAACATCTTCTGTTTATCATAGAACCTAAAATTTTCATCAATGAAAGTCTGAGGTTTCCGATTCTAGAAAAAGCTCCGACATTTCTGGGAATCCAGTCCAGAATCCGCTGAAGTCAGGTAGGTAGACACCGGCACTATATTATCACAGAATGGGGAGCACACCTTCCAGTGAAGGTGCTGGAAGGTTGAAGGGCCCCGGTCCGTATTCTGGAGACATACAAATTAGCATCGCTGACAAGTTAGACGGGAGACGAGATTCTATGGCAGCCATAGACAACCAACGGCAGACAGCTTTTATTATTTACACGCCTTTTATGATTCATTTTTATGAATGCCGAATGAAGTGTATCTACTTTTTGTTAAGGCGATCCAATAGTTCAGGAAAAAATCGAAATCGGAATTCACGCCCTTTATGGGAGGAGTTTAAAAATACTTCAGAAGAAGCTTTTGGAAAGGTTGGAAAAGGTATTTGAGAATTTTTTTTACAGGTTGATTTCGTAAAGGCCTGTAAAAAAAATTAATTCCTGTTTTACGCATTGTTTATTGTAAGAAAACTAAAATTTAAAATTGATTTCACGAAACTAAGCGACGTGGAGTCACACGACTGCCTCCCGCGCCGGTTGGGGCGTGACTGATACGAAATAGGTGTTGCCCAGTGCATGGTTCTTGTGCCCATGCCATAAGGGTCACTTCAGGAATCCAAATTCGTAGAGTTCGGGCCGTATTGATTGATGTCAAAAATATCAACGAGAAAATGCATATTTTATTTTATTTTGTGAAGTTCCGGCGTAAATATCAATTTTTTTTGCGATTATTATAAAAGAAACTAAATTTGCCACATTATACAATAAAAAGAAATCCGAAAAGGGGTCTATAAATAGGACAGTTTGGACTTGAAAGTGATTTTATAGACCTTACACTTTATTTTTTTAAGGCTTTTTAAAAAATTTAAAAAAAAAAATAACCGATATTTTTAAGGCCCAAGGTATGTTCTATACACAGTATTTAATCGAAGCATCTATTTTATTTTATTTCATTTATTTTGGAAAATCAACAGATATTTTACATTTGTAATAATAAAATTAATAATATACATAATACCCAATGATAGATTTTCACATAATTAAAATTATAATTAAAAAGTAAAACAAAAAGTAAGGGTCCTGTACTCATAAGAACTTAACAAAAATATAACCCTGAAAATTATTAAAAAAAAAATAAAGATATAAAAACACAATATAAACTGTAATAATCTGCTTACAAAATTTCAAACATGAAGTAGGAGTCAGAAATTTGTTCTCACTTCACAACACCAATAATAATAATATGTACATTGTACATACTTACAACTGAGTAAATACAATAGAAGTCGAATGACAAGTATGCAACTGACTGGAAAGGATTCAAAGCAATAACATGGTAACTTGCAATACGGTCAAAAAATTATTTAATGTTGACTATGACATACTTTTTTAAGGTACTTAAATTACATGAGAATATGTCTATATCATTAAAATTCTTATCAAATACATTACATGTTCTGAATATAAAAGCATTTTGTCTGAGATTAGTAGAACATTTTTGAAGATGAAAAATTGATTTTTCTCTGGTTCTAACGGAGGGGACTCTAAAATTAATCTCAGCCAAAAGGGGTGAACAATCAATAAAACCATTGATAATTTTATGAAGATATATTATATCTGCGGAGTCTCTTCTAATTTTTAATGATTTAAGTCCATAAGGGTCCTGCAAGCTGTTAATGTTATGATAACCAATATTAAACTTGAAATTTAAATGATGAACAAATTTTCTTTGGATGGCTTCAATGCGTTTAATATAAATATTATATTGAGGATTCCATATTTGAGAAGCGAATTCAAGATGACTGCGAACATATGAAAAATACAATATTTTAAGTGTTTGGATGTTCTTGAATTCTTTTCCAATACGGAATAAGAATCCTAACATTCTAAGGGCTTTCTTCACAATCATATTAATATGTGCCTCGAATGTAAGTTTACTATCAAGTAGAACACCTAAATCACGAATTTGAGTAACCCTTTTGAGTGATTGGCTGGCTATATGGTAGTTATGGTCAAATTTAATTTTATTTCTAGTGAAGGTAATCACATAACATTTAGAAGTGTTCATGTTGAGTTTATTAATTATACAATAGTCATTAAGCCTATAAAGATCTTCTTGTAATTTAATGCAGTCAATGATAGAGTTAATCGGAAGATATATTTTCATATCATCAGCGAAGAGTAGAACATTTGCATAATTAAAGCATTTTATAATGTCGTTGATGAAAATTGTGAATAGTAACGGTCCCAGGTGAGATCCTTGGGGTACACCAGAAGGTATATTTACGAACTCAGAGATGAAGCCATTAATTGTTACTCCTATAATACTTCTAAGCTATCAAATTTTCAAAACAAAAACATGTGATTTTGTATGATTTTGCATTATTTAGTATGACTTAATCTTAAGGTGTCCCGCATTTATGAATTGCCTTTCTGTACCTATTTAAAAAAAAACATTTTTTTTATAAGAAAAACTCTCTTTTTATAACTTTTGAAGGTTATTTCCATCAATGTAATATATTATTGAAGAAGTTAACAATAATAATTTCGCTATTGCCACTTTCTGTCAAAAAACCGTAATATTTGTCAATCTCATATTTCAAATTTTATTTTTATTATCTTCAACCAATTTCTTTTTTCCATATTATGGGCAACACCCTTTTTATAAGAAACAATAATTCTAAGAATTGGGTTGTAACTTGGATAGCGTCTCGGATGAATATATCCGCATTTATTCATATGGAACTATTGACTTTTCATAAAAGTCTAAATGAATATGCAATTTTTACAAGAAAATCTCTCTGTCCTTCCTTGAAAAGATTCTTCACAAAGCATTCTAAAAGATGGCGCATTCTTGACATACATTGTCAGATATGTTAACTTAGAAGTTCAATATACAATGTTCAAAAAATTGTGAAATCTATACAGATTATTATAAAAAAGTGACTCAAATATCTTAGTCGTGTCATGAGGAACAACAAATGGAATATTAGGTAGACGTGGTATGTATGGTGCATCTCGTTTTTCTGATGATTGCTAACATTCGACATAATAAGGCACTACAAAAAAATCAGTGTGGGCAAATCACACGCGGTAGTGAAACCATCAGAAAACTAAAGTAGACAACAGTGGGGAGGCTATTTTTCGTTTCATCGACTTTCGAACCACATCGGTGCTAAATAAGTTTTCACTTCAAAAAGAAAAGCTCTAACTAACTGTAAAATTAAGGTTTTTCAAAGATCTTTGCTATATACTCTCTAATATGCTATTCAGTTCTTTTATTGTTTCCAAAAAACATCTCAGGTAGGTTTTTCAGGTTTTCGTGTGGGTACATTATTTGTTCTTTATTTTTTTTAGATTATCCTGAGGTTTGGTGACCACTGTTCTCAGTGGACGGTCGACTAACTTCCGGAGTATCACCGATCGTAAAAACCCTCTAAAACGGACCCTACAAGATCAGATATGACCGTTTTACGACCACCTTTGTTTTTTACCTTCGGAATTTAAAATTTTAGCATCGCGAAAAAAACTGACTTCACTGAAACGTCTCGGGTCGAGAGCCGATTCAGCCGATACAAATGCCTGGCGCCGAGGAGGTAAATGTGTTTTAGTAGTTTTAGATAAACCTTAGTATCGGATGATGTAATTGGTCCGAAGGACACACGGGCATACAGCTGTTGGGATTGATAAATAGCTCTGAGGAAAGGGGGAAAATAGAAAAGTTGGTGTGAGAGAATTAACACTTGATGGGTCAGTTTGCTCAATAATGACGAGGTATTTTTATACAGTAAAATTCGGATATAATGACTTCGCATATAACGTGGAATGTACCATAAAAGTCATAATTTGTATTAAATGTTTTATTTACCGAAAACGAAATGTATCTATCTATACTACCTATTACATACATATTTCATAACAATAAGTACAACAACATTTAATATGTATCATAATAAAAGCATGCTTAAATTAATTGCCAGCCTGAAGATGTCCCTAATAGGATGAAACCGGTACTGGTGAAATAAATAAGCGGAAATAAGAAAAAGTGTTTTAATTTCAATTTTAATACATTCTTTTTTTTTACAGTGAATACCGCACAAGAATCTCAACTGCTCCCGTCTGGAGCCAGTGAGACTATGGCATCCCCGATTGGGGTATGTTGTGAGGCTGGAGGTAGTGGGGAGGGGAAGGAGGTGGGAAGAGGAAGGTTGGGAAGTACCTGGCTATTCAGATCTGGTCACCAAACACGGCTAAAGCCATTTTCAAGCAACGTTTCAATTCTGAATGGTGGTCTTACACCAGGGCGATACTGATAGTATCTTCCACTCTGGAACATGCCGCAAATATACTATATATTATTTTAAATGAATTAATTGTGAAATAATACAAATTAATCAAATAAAATTTATTTGCGCATGCCGGGTTCGAACCCGCGACCTCCGGATTGTGAGTCAAGAGTTCTTACCCACTGGACTACGGAGGTCGTCAAAATTCTTAAATTATTTTGCGAATTTTTAGGTTTAAAATCAACAACTGTTTTTGAAAGGTTTTAAAATACGCTTTAAAATTTTACAAATTGAAATAAACACACATTTTTTGAGCGATACAATTGTAGATTTTCACGGCCAAAAGTATTTTCGCTATTTGTTTTGAGGGTGTTATGCCGTGTTGAGCTACCTCCTTCTTTAGCCAACGTTTCGGACAGCGTTACAGTGTCCACATCTCCCCTGATGATGGACACTGTAACGCTGTCCGTTGGCTAAAGAAGGAGGTAGCGCAACACGGCATAAAACCCCAAAAACAAAGAAGGAAAATATTTTTTTTGAAGTATAAAAATTTTGCAAGCAAACACACAAAATTTTTAAAAATTGCTAACCTTACGTTTTTTTTATCAGTGATAACGAAAGTGATATCAATGATAACGAAAAAAAAACATTGAAACACATTAAATGAATATACCTATTATAAACGTTATTGTGTAATCTCATTTTTTTCTTGTTCCATGTGAAAATAATAAAAAAAAAAATTCATAAAGAGCTTTTGTAACTTTTTAAATTACGATTCTAAACTTTGGTTTCAAAAGGGTTTACTTTTAACTTATTTTGTGGTTAATTTGTAATACCTAAAAATAATAATAATAATGTAATGTGGGGTGTTTTCTCTCCCTAACACCGTTTACATCATATTTCTCACTATGACTGCAAACTCTGTACGTGCCTCCACAAGTCTCTCCTGATCCACCGCCAAAACAAGGTCTTGGCGGTGGATGCGTCTGCCCACCAGCTGCATTGCAAGCCGGATCGGGAGAGATTGGTTGAGAGGGTCGCTTTGACTTCTCCAGTCGTACTCTCTCGGAACATCGGCTTGCACCGCAGTGGGAGGGATGGATTCATTCCGTCACTCCTGGACTGACCGCCAGATTCCCACTCACCCCTAATACCATTTTCCTTCCCTGAACTACCTCTCATTCCTTTCCTAAAAATACCTTCCACACAGCATCCCTAAAGATGACATAGGTCCTGAGAGGAATTATTTTCCTCGGGGCCTCGTGTGTTGAGCTATTGTAAAAAAATGTCTCACCCAACGAACCCGAGCACGCCTGCTAAGTTACCAAGCGTAGCGAACCATTCGGGGTGATTCGGCAGAGTTGATTATCCAATAAATGGTTACGTGTTACGAGACTTACAAAAATGGATAATTTAAATATTTTTATTACGTATTGTTATTTTATTATTATATACAACACATTTGTATTGTAAATGTACTAAGAATAAATAAATAAATAGTAGCGTAGACCCGTTGAAAATCACGGGATAGTCTGAATTCTTGAAAATATAAAGTTCCACCTTTAAAAATTAACGTTCCACTTTTGAAAATATTCATTAAAATATTTTACGTATTAGCCATAAATACTTATACCTGCTTTATTAATTACTAGCAGACCCGGCCACACGTTGCTGTGGCTAACTAAACATTTATAACCAACGCCATATGTTAAATCAAATCCACACGTCGCTTGTCCGCTGCCCGTTGCCGCTTGGCCAGATATATTATGTATTTCAACCAAGTTATACAAAACCTTGACAAATTATATACCTAAAAACCTTCCTCATGAATCACTCTATCTATTGATGAAAACCGCATGAAAATCCGTTGCGTAGTTTAAAACATCTAAGGGCACATACAGCGTGAGCGACTTCATTTTATATTTAGTAATAATAATAATAATAAAAAAGATAAAGATTCACAAGATCAGTTTAATCAGATGATTTTGAAAATTAAACTTCAATTCATGGTAAATTTGAGTTGATTGTACCAAATTTCACGAGGACGCACAGACAACAGAATTTAGTACCTAAGCTTAATTTTTCTGGCGCCAAAATAACTTTGTATCAAAGTAATTCAATTTGATCTTTAAATTCCATGTGACAGAAATGTTCCATTCAACATTAAAACAATGTGACGTCACGTGCACCGCTGTCACCGGTCACCGGATGGGCACGCAGAGATATTTATGGATCTCAGACGCCGTCAGGACCAGCAGTCGCCAATATGGTCAGTGGTCACGTGGAACTACTTACACTCAGTCCCAGGTGAGAATTAGTCCATTTGCCTAATGAAAGGGACCCTACAGGTAAAGCGATGGGAAAATGGACTCTGCTTAATTAAATTAAATTGAAGTGCCAAGTGATAACTTTATTGGGAAAAAGGCTCTGATACTAGGGAATATATATATTTTTATTAATTTAAAATACATACATATACAGGTTTAAAGTAAAACGTTTAGTTGTTAAAACTAATTACAATACATTAATTTCTTTTTAACGAACCTACCCAACTCAACAGAGAAAACATTTCGGAGTAGTGCAATTGTAAAATATAGATACAGAAAGTATGTTATTACAAGTAAGTATGTTATTACACACAAGCCCTGCTTATTTATGGGGGTAAATCAAATAGGTATATTATGTAATTAATTATTGTATAAAATTTATTGTAATTTATTTATCTTTTTGTGAATAAAAAAAAAAAAAAATAATAATAATAATATTAGAAAATAGATACATGAAGACAAGTCGACATAATGAACTTGAATTAAATAAGAGTTTATGGAAATGCGATTAAGTACCCAATTAATTATCCCTAAAAATCTTTAATTAAATCATGTCGTGGCAACATTGATCACGTGACCAATGTAGTTCCTCCAACCGCCGCTGGAAAGGAAGCGACATTCCAGTTACGGGACTTGGCTCTTGAACACGCGCTCAAACATTAATTAATCTCATTTCCATTTCTACCCGCGAAGTATAGAATTGTAAATGTGTCTGACTAAGACGTAATAAATTATAAAACGTGGAGAAGGCTTTTATTGTTATAAATACACGCAATATCCTTCCCTGGAGTTAGAGTAAGTATATCGACGACTTCAAATAAGCCATCCCCACAATTGGTGACCTCCGACGATTAAAAATGGTCACATCTAGTGCCTTTCGACGTTTAACGCCATTTTTTTCAACGTATAGACCATTTTTAAAATTCTTTTTGCACGTGTTCTCGAGCCGCAGTTCCGTAGCTGGTTTCCTGGGAATAATCTGGTGAGTACCGTTTCAATTTTTATATACTTAAGCAATCTAATATATCCCAGTATTTAAAAAATTTATACCCTATGTTTTTTGGTTTTCAACGCAGAACGAATAATATCACAGATTTGTACAATTACGTAATAAATGAAGTTCGTGTGTTTTCGGGTACCGATTCACACGTGTCTAGCCATTTTGTTCTACCCAACTTTGCTAATTCAACTTGAAATAACAAACTGATGCAAGACTTTGTGGTAAAGCTTGAATATTCTCCAATCTCATGTTTTCACACTCCCAACTCTTTTGTGAATTTGATTTACGAGCATGTTTTTTTGAACGTTCGGATTCATCACAGGTTATGTTCGTATGCAAACACACGTATAAATCTGCAATTTAAAATGACCCTACTTGTGAACACTAATATATGTCCTGTTCTTATCTCGGATTAAGTGCGTGTTACCCTCTATTCTAGGCATCGAACATCTTCAGCAACGCGTGATGCTACATAAGGGAGCTTCTACAGACGAGTCGCCCTTCCTGCAGCCCTGTCTACAGCTGGACGCAGCCCCCATTGCCTGCATCAGCTGCGGACACCCTCAGAACGCGAAAGGGAGCATCTAACTCCGAGTCTCTATTTCTGCAGCCCGATCAACAGATCGACGCAACCTCCACAACCGCAGACATTCTCGGAAACCAGACCAGCATCAGCTCAACAACGTTCAGCCACGTAAATTTTTGACTCAACATCATTTCATTACATACACAATACACTCTGCAAAATAACATGTCACAATTTATACGACATTTCTAGTAATAATATCTTGCATACCCACCACAAAATTTCACAAGATAATATGTTACAATTCCGAACACATGTTTTGAAATAATATTTCTTGATACTCACATCAAATGCTATCGCTTATTATGGTTCATTATTTATTATCGCATGTTGAAGATCGCTACTTGAATGCTAAATGTTTATTTTCGTAAAGGTTTGCACCTCGGATATTTTCTAGTAACTTCCGTAGATTTTACATAGATGTCAACATCTCGTAAAAATAATTTCTTTGCGTGCTTATTACCGTTTAAATGTTGAAATGACCTCGGATGAAGAATCTCCAGCGACCACATCAACTCATCAACTCAAGACTTTGTTTCAAGAACCGATAACTCCGCAACCAAAATCAACCAACATGGAATCAACTGGTGAATCTAGTTCTGCGACAGCAGTAAATCACGTGTCCGTGAGATTACCAAATCTGTGGAGGGATCAGATTTCACTTTGGTTTATACAGGCAGAAGCTCAATTTGCGAATTCGCGCATTAAGGAGGATTTCACGAAGTACAATATCATTATAGCAGCCTTGGATTCACAAACCTTACAATGTGTGAGCGACATTGTGACTCATCCACCGAACAATGACAAATACGCCAATTTGAAAGCAGCTCTTATAGACCGACTCCAAGACTCGGCTGAGAAACGCCTCACACGCCTACTCACAGGAATACAACTTGAGGATAGGAAGCCAACCGGTCTATTGAGACATATGCTGGAGCTAGCAGGACCTACCTTAGCGGATAACGCAATTGTGCGTACACTGTGGTTACAACGCCTACCACAACATGTGCAAGCAATCCTGTCAGCACTACCCGACAACGACATTAACCAACTTGCCACAGCTGCAGACAAAATTCTAGATGTCTATCAATCAACCGATTGCAGCGCCATGGAAAATCACAGCTTACCCAGTTCATCTCGTCAGGAACCAGCTGAACAATCCTTACTACTACAACTGCAGCAACAAATAACAGCACTTTCGCGTGAAGTATCCCAGCTACGCATAGCCAAAACCAAGCCCACATCAACCTATAGAGGACGGAGAAACCAGAGCCCCCGTCGTGAACCTGGCCGCTCAAGATCCGGGTCACGCAATCCATCTCCCAATAGGAATCAAGATGGAAAATGTTACTACCATGCAATATTTGGAGAAAACGCACATAAATGCTCCAAACCATGTTCTTATGTAAAGAAGAAGTCGGGAAACGACAACGGGAACTCCCAGTAGAGACATGTGAGATCCCTAATACCTCTTGTCGTCTCTTCATCTATGACCGGCGAACAAGTCATAAATACCTAGTGGATACCGGCGCAGACGTCTCTGTCATCCCTAGGAACATGACTTTTGAGAAAGGCTACTTAACCTCCGACAACTGCCCTACCACATTATATGGGGCAAATGGAAAACCAATAAAAACATACGGCACGAAAACAGTTGAACTCTACTTTGGCCTACGCCGCACAATGAAATGGCGCTTTATAGTAGCCGATGTTTCCAAACCCATCATTGGCGCAGACTTTCTTCACAATTACAACTTGACAGTCAACTTGAGACGAGCAAAACTTGAAGATCAGTCTACTGGATTAAAAATTAGAGGAGCTACCTACAGAGGACCAGCACCGGGCATCGCCACAATTTCCTCTTCTCAAAAGTATCTTGACATATTAAAAAAATACCCTACGTTGACAAGGCCTACTATGCAGACACCGGATGCAATTAAACATTCTGTGACTCATTGCATAGAAACCAAAGGCCCGCCAGTATCTGAACGTGCACGCAGATTAACACCGGCACTCCTTGAGGCAGCCAAGCGTGAATTTAAGTACATGATGGAACAAGGGATTTGCCGCCCTTCTAAAAGCAACTGGGCCAGCCCTTTACACATGGTAAAGAAGCCAAACGGCGAATGGCGTCCGTGTGGTGACTACCGAATCTTAAACTCAAAAACGGTCCCTGATAAATATCCCATAGCGCAACTTCAAGACTTCGCCCACAAACTAGCAAAAGCGAAGATTTTTTCAACCATCGACTTATCGCGCGCTTATCATCAGATACCCGTGGAACCAGAGGACATCCCTAAAACAGCCATCATCACACCGTTCGGATTGTTTGAATTCACCTCCATGCAATTTGGACTATCAAACGCAGCTCAGAGTTTTCAACGATTCATGCATGCAATAACAAGAGATCTAGATTTCTGTTTTGTCTACTTAGATGACATTCTGATAGCTTCCGCTGACGAAGAGGAACATAAAAAACATCTAGATTTGCTTCTCAAACGACTCGCTGATAACGGACTTGTCATTAATATCCAGAAATGTCAATTAGGAGCCGCAACAGTGAACTTCCTCGGACACACAATAACTCCAGAAGGCATGACTCCAATCAAGGACAAAGTCAAAGCAGTGACAGAATTCCCACAACCTAAAACTGCGAAAGAACTACGTCGCTTTTTAGGTATGTTGAACTACTACCGCAGGTTCCTACCAAATTCGATCAACACCCAAGCAATTTTATACGACAGTATTGCCGGTTACAAAAAGAATGACAAGAGGATTCTCAACTGGAACCAGGAGCAGACAAAGGCATTTGAAGATTGCAAACAACAACTAGCGAACGCAGCTCTACTTGCGCACCCAGACCCAAACGCAAAGCTTGCAATGATGGTTGACGCCAGTGACAAAGCATTAGGCTCTTCATTGCAACAATCAAAAGCAAACACCTGGGAACCGCTAGGATTCTTCTCCAAAAAGTTCACTCCTGCTCAACAAAAATACAGCACTTTTGACCGCGAACTTACCGCCGTTTATGAATCCGTGAAATACTTTAGGAATCACATCGAAGGCCGTCATTTCAGCATTTTCACAGACCACAAGCCAATCACCTTCGCATTAAACAAAAAACGCGCGTCTAGCTCTCCCCGGCAAGAGAGACAACTTGATTACATAGCGCAATTTACAACCGACATCAGGTATGTCTCTGGAAAAGAGAACGTTGTCGCGGACACCCTATCTCGCATCGATGAGATCAACTGTCCCACTGTAATTGACTTCGAGCAAATGCGGTTAGAGCAATGCCAACCTGACGGACAATTCAAGGCAAACGATGGCAGCACCCTTGCTCTACGTCAAATGGTGATCCCTGGCACTGACACTCGATTGTGGTGTGATATTTCAACAGGTCATGTTAGACCACTTGTTCCACCCAGCATGCGACAACAAGTCATAGCAAGCATACATAATGTTTGCCACCCTGGTATCTTGGGAACTACAAATACGGTAAAACAAAGATTTGTTTGGCCCTACATGGCGAAAGACATCAAGAGCTTCGTCAAACAATGTATACCTTGTCAAAAAGCTAAGGTAACAAAACATACGGTCGCACCTCTAGCAACGTACATATTACCTGAGGATAGATTCCGTAACATTCACATCGACTTAGTCGGACCACTACCGCTATGCAATGATTACCAATATATACTAACCATGATCGATAGGTTCACTCGATGGCCCGAAGCAATTCCCCTGAAGAATATGTCAGCAGAAACCGTAGCCACAGCATTGACTACGCATTGGATCGCTCGTCACGGAACACCTGACAGCATCACCACTGACCAAGGACGACAGTTCGAGAGTTGTCTCTTCAAAAAGCTCGCAGAAAAGTTTGGCATCAAACACTCAAGAACCACTGCTTACCATCCTCAAGCGAACGGTATTATAGAAAGATGGCATCGTACTTTAAAAAGTTCTCTAATTGCATGTGGAGAACAAAACTGGGTTGAGAACCTACCTCTAATACTTCTCGGTTTGAGAGCTACAGTGCGTGAGGACCTAAAATGCTCCCCCGCAGAACTTACGTATGGCAGGACATTAAGACTTCCCTGCGACTTCTTCTCAGAAACTCCTCGCGAGGAACCCGATACGTATGTAGGACGCCTACAGAGAAAGTTCGAAAGTATCAAATCGACCCCTGCCAGTAATCACAGCGCAAGAAAATTTTTTGTGCACAAGGACCTACCTGTCGCCACTCATGTCTTCCTGAGAACAGATAGCGTAAGAAGACCCCTTCAGAACCAATACGAGGGTCCTTACAAGGTAGAACAACGTGATGACAAAACATTTGTCATATCAATAAAAGGCAAATCCAAACGCGTCTCCATAGACCGACTCAAGCCTGCTTTCGTTCCGGTTGAAGAAAACGTCACGATACACCCACCAGTTCCCGTTACACCGATAACCAAGATCACAACGCGTTCAGGTCGGCATGTACATTTCCCAAAGAGACTGGGGACGTAATAATGCACAAAAAGATATTTTTATTTGGCACTTTTCTCATTCATAACTCATGATTGAAATTAAATAAATTTCACCTAGCTTTGTATTGCAAACCATATTCATAAAGTATACTTTTCTTTAAAATACTGCGAACAACACAATATTAAAATGCACAGATTTTTTATGGAAATCCTACCTGTAATATTGTAAATTGTCAATTAACATAATCTAAAACTTAGATCATTATTGTGTATTCACAAGTGTGAAACACCTTCAATACGATGTAACAACTCATCATTTTACTGCATAACTCATGCAACTTAAAAAAAACATAACATAAAATCATTTCTAATTAGATGAAAACTTTTCATCATTCAACTGCATAATTAGTGCACTTCAAAGGTACTACAAACACCACTGTGTTTTTACAATTCTTAAAAATGTTATAATTAAAAATGTAAAATTCACATCATACAACCGCATTTATGCGTTACTACATGTATTACAGCATTATCGTAATGGCGATTATAATCAACTTTTCGCACAATTAATTTAAATCATCATATTATACATTATGTACCAATGTACACACTATCTACTCTACAAACTATGTACATAGTAGGTGACTCTTTACCACATGGTAAACATTGTTATTTATGCATTTTTGTTTTTTAACCATGCTTCCCTGGATGTACACGGCACTCTTATACATCCAGCGAATCATGTGGTTGAAATTATTTATTTTTAAATATACTTTTTCTTTCACGATTATACACTTACAAGTTAAAGCCGCTTTGTCTTACGTACGTAAAGGAACATGGTTATTCGACTTACATCAACAAAAAACACACTTTTACGTACTGAGGACAATGTGCAGCTTCTTTGACTTAAAAATCGTCATTTTTCGCTACAGATTCGCATAAACCTTTATTATTTATAATTTTATGATGAACGCCTAACTAAGGCTCCAAAAATATAATACTTAAGAAAACCCTACCATATCTACTTATGTATCAATTTAAATATTTCTTACACTAGATATAGCTTAGTTTAAAACATACCTTCTACTATAGTTTTCTTTTTCAATATAACTCATGTACAAAATACAGCATTCCGCTATATACAACCTACCATCGAAATGTTTATCAAGTTAATTACAACTTTTAACCACACATTTGCGATTTTTCAAACATGTATAATGTTATTTTAAGGTTACTTTAAGTCATAGTTTTAAATATTTTTTTGTATACAATCAATGTATAATGATTTTACAACCAGCGTTTCTAATTACGCATGACTGGTAAAATAATTTTACTAACTCTGAACATAGTTCATTGAGGCAACAAATTCCATGTACCACTACAATCAGCTGGAATCATATCTCAAATTCCATGTACCACTACAATCAGCTGGAATCATTTCTCAAATTCCATGTACCACGCTATATTATGTACACCAATGCTCCGAACACCTAGTTCGTCGATTCGTTTAACACTGTAAATAAAGTAAAGAGTTCATAGAGCTTGACAAGTTTTAAAAACATTATTTAAAACTAACTTGTAAATACTCACACCTAAGAATTAACTGATTTCAGCAACAAATAAAATTGTTTATAAGATACAATAGTATAGTAATCTCAACATTACGTTTCATTGTTACACACTTAATTTTATGATTTCATGTATTAGAAGTAAGATTTTCAGTAATTTTTTTTTGGTTAAACCATTAATATCTTCCAATGTGTTCTTGAAAGTATAACAGCAGTCTACTTCCAAAAACTAACTAATCATTCTACTCTGCTCGAGTAACCTGCACAATTTTCCGAACACATTGGAGACTATTCTTGTTTTGACGGAAGGTGCCGCCGTCAGAATAGGATTAACATCACTGGTATAGTCTCTCTTAACGATTTTCTATTGTTTATGTTTATCGTTAGCACTGGAGGGGAGGCTATGGAAATGCGATTAAGTACCCAATTAATTATCCCTAAAAATCTTTAATTAAATCATGTCGTGGCAACATTGATCACGTGACCAATGTAGTTCCTCCAACCGCCGCTGGAAAGGAAGCGACATTCCAGTTACGGGACTTGGCTCTTGAACACGCGCTCAAACATTAATTAATCTCATTTCCATTTCTACCCGCGAAGTATAGAATTGTAAATGTGTCTGACTAAGACGTAATAAATTATAAAACGTGGAGAAGGCTTTTATTGTTATAAATACACGCAATATCCTTCCCTGGAGTTAGAGTAAGTATATCGACGACTTCAAATAAGCCATCCCCACAAGTTCAAATACAATATAGATAATACACGCATAGATATAGCAGAAATATAAATAATATTATTGCATTTACTTAACAGGTAGTAGGTAAGTAGGTACATAGCGTTGGTTGATACGTAGCATAGGGGCCATTCATTTATTATGTAAGCCAAATTTTGCTAGTTTTCGACCCCCTCCCCCCCTGTTTAATATTTATTACGTAAGAATCTAAAGGAAAAAATGAATGCACGTTTGGTTTGTTTTAATGTTTATTTTTCAAAGTAACAATTTTTAGAAATGTTTATTTGTACTTGCAAAAGGTATTAATAATTTTAACTTTGCGCATTTTTGTGATCTTACGTAAGAACTATCGAGACTCCCGCCCACCCCCTTGTAAGAAAAAATCAGACATGGTCGACCCCCTTACCCTCCTAAATCATCTTACGTTATCAGTTATAAGGGAATGGCCCCATAGTAGAATTAGAAGACATAAGGCGCTTTTATAATTCCCACAGTTACGGCACGTCAATGATACAAAAAGGCTTACTTTCCCTATCAAACTTACGTTCCCTATCAAAAAACCGTTGTATCTTTTTATTGCACTCTGAATTAGAGTGAGACAAACGATGATTTTAGATTTTCACAGTCAAAAGTATTTTCGTTATTTATTTTTGGGTGTTATGCCGTGTTTCGCTACCTCCTTCTTTAGCCAACGTTTCGGACAGCGTTATCAGGGCAGATGTGTGATGTGTGTGTGATGATAACACTGCGACGCAGCGTAACACTCCAAAACTAAATAAAGAAAAAAAGAGACAATCGATGTAAGTACATATAAATATCCATTTTTAAATGAAAACAGAACTCGACTTAAACATGTTTTTCTATGCCCAAAACTAAATACGTCTTTTGCACAGTATCATTATACTTATCAGGGAAGAACTTTTTCCAATCGTCTACCAGAAGAAATCAGAAGCATCAATGATAAAACCCGAATACTGCTCTCTGTCAAGAGACATTTTAAAAATATTCTTAAAAAAAAAACTACTGTCAACTAATCTTACAAATACCTTAGTTCTCCATAACATTCTTTCTTTTAAAAAAAAACACACCATTATCAAATAAATACTGCAGATCACATATATTTATGTACAATTCATTATTTAAGTACCAACTTATACCTAACTAATAACTAATAGCATTTATGTACACTCCCCTTCCATACACAAGCAAATGCTTTTAATGGAAGAGTAGTAAAAAAAACCTGTAAAAAAAATATTTTGTTGTAAAATTGTAATTATAATAAATGTTTCAATAAATAATTTAAAAAAAAAAATATATATATATGTGTCTTCTTTTCCCCGAAGGAGAATTCAATCATTACATATTTATCATCTCCTTCACTCTTATTAAATAAATAAGACGCCGCGTACCGTTGCCGTCGCAGTGCCATTACTGTGGGCAAAGAAGCAGCCATTGCCACATATACAATGATGTCTCTGGTGAACTTTATAAAAGGGACCGAGTTACTGTTAAGGCGCCGTATCCCCACTCAAAAAGAAGAAGATGGAGAGATATATAATTACGAATGATGGAGAGAGCTCGCTAATATTTAAAACGATAAAATTGAAGCGAAAATTGTGAAAATGTTTAATAAAACACGACTCGTTTAAAATAGAGCAAAAATCTCGTCGAGGTTGTCTAAATCACCATTTAAAAAAAATTGTGCAATTTTTCATACAGGTAACTTGTAAAATAACTGAAACAAACGTGTTTATAATAATTTTCGGAGCATACTTTGCGTTTTTTTCTGTCGAGGGAATTTTATAAACAAATTACCTACCCTTTCAATTGGCATCTGAAAAAATATCATGTTAAAAAAATCCATAAGAGCTTGAAAACTTAAAGTGTTCAAGGGAAGATTGTTGTATGTCCATAGAAATTCAGAGTGCATAGGTAAATGGTTTTATTTTTATACATAATTACAGTCGAGATTAAATTCTCCCAATTAATTACCTTACTTATTGTGTTGATAACCTTCCATTGATCGAGTTAGAAATAATGTTTTTTTCGTCTTATGCATACCTACATTACTTAAGTGTCAACGACCTACGAATCTGCTAATGAAGTCATCCCATTAGATAACTCGCCGATGATTTTCTGCCATAAATTTCCTTTAAATCTGCAAACAGCACAATAAAAATTAAAATCAATATGCTTTTTTATGCGATGTGAACCAAATTAATTACCGAATATAAACTGGAAAACACTCCACAATAATACTCGGACCCGATCTAGATTGACAAGTTATTTAATTGCAGAGATTTTGAATAAATTAAAGTAACGACTCGTTAATGCTAAGCGAAACGCTTTTACGAATAGTTAATAATAGTTAAGTTATAAAAACACACACGAATACGGCAGATGTATTTCTGAAACATTATCTTACTTTTGAATATCTAGCAAGTTGTACGTTGTTTAACCATTATTATTGACAGAAATTCTCGAGGAACGATTGCCTAATTTATCGTTAGTGTTTTACAGAAAACGGTGGGCGGTTATGTATTAAATCCGAAACAAACAAAATATCTATTAATATACATATAGGCAAATAAAACTTTAGGTTCCTATTCGTGTTTGATTTTCTGAAAAACGAAAAAACTCTGCAACGGTGAGTCACGAAACTTGTATAACTTAAGAAACTTGTATATCTAAAATTTGCAGAATGGGCAACATGTTTAAGTTGTCTAAATTCGAAGCTACATTTTTATGTTAACTTTTAATTATTATTAATGGTAGATAACTATATAATAATATAAGACCTTCATATATTGTAAAGTATTTAAAAGGCTTAGGTTAGGTTAGTTGGGAGGCGGGTACGGGCACAGCCGCTCCAGGAACAACACCACTGTCATACGTCACCCTAAGCGGTTCGCTACGTTTGGTGACTTTGTTTGGCTTTAGCGGCGGATGCACTTGCCCACCTACTGTGGCAGGCCGGATCGGCAGAGACTGGTCGATGGAGACATTTTGATATCTCCACTCGGACTCCCCTTCCCCTTAAATTGAGAGGGATGGATTCATACGTCTATCACTCCTGGACACGTTGACCCCCAAATTTTTATCCACCCGTCATGCCATTTTCCTTCCCATAACTTCCTCTCCTTCCATAAAAAGACCCTCAAATGTGACTTTGGCACTGAGGTATTTTTCTTCTCAGTTTCTTCCCTGTGGAGCTAATGTAAAAAAACATTATAATTAAAAATCACAACTAAATGTTGCATTTAGTTGGGTTTTTATTTGTATTTCCTGAGAACATGTTCTAGAATCCATGATTAATTTATTTTTAATATTTTGGTACAAAAGTTTAACAACCTTACTAAAAAACCCAGTGAAAATTTTATTCAATTGACAAACGGCCGCGGATGTGGAAACATTACTTATTAAAAATTTGTTCATTGAAAGAAATACACGTGGTTTACACGGCCTGAGAGGGTAGTTTATCTCTGTTTTAACGATTGATGTACGAACGAAATTTGAAATTTTTCCAA
Source organism: Limnephilus rhombicus (assembly GCA_929108145.2). NCBI lineage: Eukaryota > Metazoa > Arthropoda > Insecta > Trichoptera > Limnephilidae > Limnephilus > Limnephilus rhombicus. The sequence goes on along the minus strand of OV815292.1, from coordinate 14,670,655 downwards.
AGTATTTTGAATGTTCTATATATTTCTCATTTCCGAAGGTGTCGTAAAAACAAATACCATTTATGAAAACTAGATAAAATTACCTTTTAGATTTGTATATTTGAAATACAATTTAGTTTTCAAAAACTGACATATTTTAAGATTCAAACTCGGAAATAAATGGAAAAAAATTTCTTACCAAAAATTTTTTGACTAAAATGTAGAGAAATTAAAAAAAAAAAAACAAAATTTCAAAAACAGAGTCCTTTTATGTAATAAATTTGGAAGGAAACCATCACCTCACTTTTTCCTCGTGCATACAATAAAAAAATAATAAAAAATTTCAAAGTTTTTTTATTGCTAAAAAACTAACCTAAAAATTATACCGTCTTTTATATCAGATTTCAATTTCATTTCAAAGATTTCAAATCATTTCGCGTTTACAGCGTCGTTTACAAGCGCGAACAACGAATGCGCAGGCGCCGCGCGCCGCCACCTAGCGGTTATGAAGGAAAACAAACAATTTAGTAGGTACTTAAATATGCATTGTTGCCGGATTTAAAGTACATTTTAAGACCAAACCTTATTAGTAATATTTCCTGTTTTAGTGTATTTTTGTTTTATTCATGTTGCTGCAACTACACGGGTTATCTGGCGTGCTGTGTTTTTTTTAGTAAGGCTGTAAGTGTTTAAAGTATAATAAAAAAATGTTGGCCTCACTCTGGCAGCTGGGTTACCTGTGCTGAGTTTCCCAATTTATAAGGAATAGAGTACTTTTTTTAGCAGGCGAGCTGTAATAGGTGCCTCCCTGGTCGTATCGGGTTAACGGCTTACGTCGTTATGCCTACATTGTGGCAGTGGCCGAGAAGGAAGGTATCAGGCGCCGGCCTTACCGCGGCGGGTGTTTGTTTGTTTAAAACATTAGCCTTTTTTACTATCACACGTCTTAAAACACGATACGTTATTCTCAATCCGACTGACTGAAGAACCCGCTCTAGGGTCCTGCCAGTAAGAGCTTCGTTGTTAGCTCTCTTTCTGTTGCTTGCACCGTTTATGAGGATGAGGGAGAGGTTTCAAATGAATTGCTAGTGGTATGCATATACCTCATCTGCCTTGAGAGTGGACATTTTTTTAGTTTCTAGTTGATAAAAAAAGGATTCTATTTGTGGACAATTTTCTAATTTAATTCATTATTGGGGAGATGTGACCACTTGGCAAACTTTGTTGGAGGTCTAGCATCTATTATAGTCAGTTAAAATATTTGCGATCACGATCAATTATTGGTAAGAGATATTCCAACCGATGACAGTGTTAATTGATAATTTTAGCCCGGTCTCAATGTTTTTTTTACATTAACTCCACACAGGAGGCAGTACATTAACACGACACTGGAGAAAATAATTTTCCTTAGGGCCTATGTCGTCTGAGATGCTGTGTAAAGAGTCTTTTACGGAGAGGAAGGAATGAGCATTGGTTTTGAAGAGACCCATGTAGGAAGGAAGAGGACACAGCGTTCTCATGTGGCAAATGTCAACCGTCCACATGTTGGACGTTTCCCAACTATGCAACCGGTGCCGAAAAGATCAATGATGCTAGTTCCTCTTCCTTTTCTTCTTCTTGGAGCATCATCCATTGTAATACCGGTAGAACAAGGATATCATTCTCACCAGTCGCCTGTTCTCTAAAATCTGTTTGTTAAGATGGAGAATCTATCAAACGCACTGCCCTTTTCTGCACAGGGTCGAGGGTTTTTTTCAGATATTTTGGTACTCCAGACTAGAGGTGGTTGCCAAATTCAACCGTAGAGTGCACTTGCGATTTGTACAGGGTTAGCAGTTGTGTACTATTAAAGTATCTGCGGGCCCTGCACAGTTGTGGGTACAGTAGGTACGCCTAGTTTTTGGGAATGTAATTTAACTCTGGCTTCGATGGAGTCCCCATACCTGAGCTGGTCACTTATGGTTACACCAAGTTACACCAATTTTTATATAATAATTTCACACATTTACACTAGACTTCATACAAAGTAACTGGTCATCATGAAATAGGCAGCCGCCTAGTACGAAAATTAATATATCCACTGTACGTAAATATCTTAATTAAATATCATTAATTTTATAAATAAATAATTTACATGTTAGCCGGTTCATTATTATTTTACGCAGCATGAGAATTGCGCCAATGCATTGCTCGACTGCAGCTATAGGTACCTACCTACTCGTGCAAAAAGTCTGAAAAATGAATCTTTTCACAGTCAGCAACATTGTATGTTACTATCTAAATATGTAAATGTAAAAGATTATTACTGATAATTATATTCAGGCAAATGTGTTTCTGTTTCTGTTTAAGTATGTAAAACATATGAAGATAAATCCTAGCAAAAATAATATATATGTGCAGAGCCATAGAGGTGATTTTTCACAAAAACGATGTATTAATAATAATTAAATTATTTTTTATTATTTTTTTTAGAATAACTTAATGAATAACACTTCAAATTGTCATTTTTAATCATTATTGTTGATTCAAATGAAAATTTGAAATAGAAAACTGAGAAAATTCAATTCCGCGAACCGTATATTTTTCTGTTTCAATTTTTGGTTTGAGAGTCACTAATATTATCTTCAAATGATTAAATATTATAATTTAAAGTTTTACGTATTCCCAAAATATATTCAATTTAGACTTGCACAGGACTCAATAGATGTTGCGCATTAAAATAAAAATGAATTTATTTATCCAATACACTATCTAGATTCCATTTAGTTCGGGAAAAATCTTTGCCATAAAGATGGCAACCATTAAATGCATAAAAAAATTAAGAAAACGTTTTTAGTTCTTAGGGAACATACCCATACTACGTGACCCACTTTTTGCAATTTATATCTAATGGAAAACTAACATTTCGTATGCCGATTTCGCGTTAATAAAGAAACTGCTCGACTTTTGACTACCTTTTAGGTAATTGCAGATATGATATGTGGGTCGTTTTCCAATTTTGTGCAGGTAAACTTGTCCCCGAAGAAAAAAAATAATAATACAAACATTTTAACATTTTAACGTTACAACAATTAATTTGTAAACTGTAATACAAATTCAAGATCTTATAATTGGTGATTCTTGGTAACAGAATTGATTTTCATACATTTTTCTTGTGTCCCAAGTACCGGTTCAATATACATAGAATGATTTTTCGAAAGTAAAACATCTTTACCCACGCTCGACTTGGGGGGTAAGCTGATGAATGCGTTACGAAAAGTGGGATGTGTTACGAAAAGTGTGATGTAATCGATGCGATCGGTGATCGATGGCGAGGCGAACAGTTTGGCCTTTACGCACGCTTGACTTGGGGAGTGATAAGGATAAGGATAAGGGTGGTCACCCCAAGGTCGTAGGTCACCCCAAGGTCGTAAATCACCCCAAGATCGTAGGTCACCCCAAGTTCGTAGGTCACCCCACGGTCGTAGGTTACCCCAGGGTCATAGGTCACCCCATGGTCATATGTCACCCCAATGTCATATGTCACCCCAATGTCAATGTCAATATAAGTTAGCGAGGTTTTACTTCAGTCGTGTGGTCTAAAGCACACGCGTTTACTTTTATTTTCTGTTATGTACCTACATCTATAAACATTCATAGCGCATTTTATAAAGATTTTATAATATTGCATAAAATGCGGTCATACACTAGATTGTCATAAAATTTCCGCAGGAAAACGGTTTTGCGTAAGACGCGGATTCTTAAATTTCAACCGTACAGACGTTGGCGTAATAATAACGTCAGATGCCTTCCTCGTAACCAGTGGATTGCTTACCATAGTGAGTATGTACGGTGTTTAAATGTATGTTATCGTGTAGATACTTGGGACGTATACAATCTTTAAGGCATTGCATTTGCCTCACAGATAGTTAAATACGGCTTGTGTTATTATCGTTATTTTTAATTATTTCACTTAGGCCACAACCTGACGATCTGAAACACTAAATAAATAAATAGGTGGACATTAGAGGAAATTACCGACCGATTGAAATGGAAGCTGCCGGAGACGTTATGAGCTTTTTTAATACAAATTTAATCAAAGACGGCGGCGGCAAGCAAAGGTACGCTTATGTTTGGTTTAAACTATTTTATAGCCGCATTAGAAATACATTAAAATGTCTGGCCAATAAAAGCCTTAGACTAAACCGAATCCACTTTGGCCGTTTATTACCTACTATTACCTACCTTTGAACAGATCAGTCTCTCTGATCGCAGGTAAAACTAACTTTATTATAAATTACTGACTTAAAATAGAAATGACGCATTTTGTATTTTATTTGCTACGTTTTAGCATAAAAAAGCAAAATAGAAAATGAATATGCGTTTTTGTTCCTAAAGGCAAGTTTGAGTTTTCTAATTATTTATTAATTTTCAACGCCCTAATGGGCTTTTAAATGAAAATTTTATAATGCAGAGACAGTTTTTAAATAAAAAAGATAGACTATAAAAAGATAACTAGTAAACATCATATTCAAGGTAGGTATATATGTATAGATAAATTTAAGGAACGATAGTGCATTACAATAAAAGAGAAAGTAGTAAATGGCATAGAAATAAACTAGTAGATATCTAGGTATGTTGGTAAATACAAAATTTGCAGGTGACTGATTAGTTGTGTTGAATAATACATGACGATATGCAAGATACATAAAAAGAAAACGGTAACAAGTTTTTACATTGTAGAAATGCACAAATATATGCATTATACCCTACGTGATGCTCCTTAAATATCAAAATATTCTACATAAAAATATTGTTCAGGTATTTCTTGAATAATGGTTAACTTGTATTAAGGCGATCCAATAGTCCAGGAAAAAAATCGAAATTGGAATTCACGCCCTTTTATGGGAGGAGTTTAAAAATACCTGAGAAAAAGCTTTTGGAAAGGTTGGAAAAGATATTTGAGAATTTTTTTTTACAGGTTGATTTCGTAAAGGCCTGTAAAAAACATGAACTCATTTTTTACGCATTGTTTATTGTAATAAAACAGAATTTTAAAATTAATTTCACGGAACAAAGCGACGTGGAGCCTAGCGTCCGTTTCCCGCTCCGTTCGGGGGCGAACTGTTAAAAAATCGGGCGTGACTAGACTGACAAGTCATATAGCCCTTCGGTGGATGGCATAGAGTTCACTTTGAAAATCCAAATTCGTCTACTGCCGGCCGTATTGTAAATTAACAACGCGAAAATGCATATTTTATTTTATTTTGTGAACTTCGGGCGTAAAAATCATTTTTTTTTGCGATTATTATAAAAGAAACTGAATTCGCTACATTAAACAATAAAACCATTCCCGAAAAGAGGTTTATAAATAGTTGAGTTTGGACTTAAAAGTATTTTTTACAGACTTTATATTTTATTTTTTATAGGCTTATTAAAAGACTTATAAAAAAAATAACCGATATTTTTAAGGCCCAAGGTATGTTCTACACTAGCATGGAGTGAAATTTCTTTTTTGAGAATTTCGAAATCGGCATAGTTGGAAAAGATGCTCCATATATTAACAATTACAACAAAAATAATTAAAAAAAATATTTTCATAAAACCTGGACATCGCCAAAGCTTTGTATTTTATCACTTTCACGATTTTACCTAAGTATTTATAGCTTATGTACGCGAAATAAAACACACGTAAAATTTGTGTTTTACCATTTATTTTACAGATAATACATTCATAGATTGGTAGAACGGAAAAAATAGTGGAAATAAAAAATGTTCTCATATTATTTACCGCATTGAAAAACTTTAAAATTGCAAAAGTTGCTATGAACGGTACTGCATTTAGGTGTCAAAAAGTGGCATAAGGTTTCGTGACTATAACCTTGTTTTTATTAAGTCATCTCGTCTCAAGGGTTCACTGACAGCAGCTGAGGCTTCTGTTCAATGTTCTGTCAATTTTCACACATCCCTCTATGCCTTGAGTGGGCAAGGAAAATTCTTTACCATGACATCGACAATTATCGTGTGATCGGTAATGGCTTGTCAAATTTTGTGTAATTATACATTATTTACTATGGCTTCATCTTAAATACATCGATATTTGAGGTAAATTTGTTCTCTAGTGTGTGAAGTCGATAAATAGGTGCATGTATGTGGTAGTTGGTTCCAGAATTATGGTTGCAGAATAATATGTTTTGCCTTGTTTCTCGATTAAGTAGGTACTTTATAATCGATGAGATGCAGGAGTTCGCAACAATCTAACTCGTAAATATTATTGTTATTTTTCGTTATTTGTTTTTGGGGTGTTATGCCGTGTTGCGCTACCTCCTTCTTTAGCCAACGTTTCGGACATCGTTGCAGTATCCATCATCAGGGCAGATCCGGCAGATCCGGTAGATGTATTATTGTCATTTGTAAATAGTGAATTAGAACGGGTTGAACGAAAGAAAATTAAAAAAAATATATTTCTTTTAGGAAATTTAGCTCCACAGAGGAGGCCCTGAAGAGGCCGTAAAGAAAAACTCTTAAGGCATATGTCACCTTTGGGGATGCTGTATGAAGGGTCTTTTTGGGGAATGGAAGGAGAGGAAGTTCTGTGAAGAAAAAAGGTTTGAGGGGCGGGTTGGAATCTGAGGGTCAATTTGTCCAGAAGTGACAGTCGTATGAATCCATCACTCCCATTGCAGTGCAAGGCGATGGGTCGAGAGAGTCAGGCTGAAGAGATCCGTCATGTAGTAGGTGGGTAAACGTATTCGCAGCCAAGACCAAGACAAACCTCAACCCTGGCCCTGGCACCCCTCTAAGTCACCAAACGTACAAATAATACAATCACATAGGTACAAATAATACCTTTTTGAATTGGATATGTGAATACTTCACAAGAGTCCCAGCTGCTTCCATCTGGAGCCAGTGTGACTATCGCATCCCCAATTTGAATATGTTGTGAGTGGGGTGGGGAAGGAGATGGGGAAGAGGAAGGTGGGAAACTACCTGGCTATTCAGATCTGGTCACCAAACACGGCCTTCTAGTAGTTTTGTGAACAGTGTAGAATTCGCATCCAAAAAAGTACTTTCTAAATTTCTCTTATGTAATAAATCAATCCAAAAATTACTCTGAAATCATAAGTATTGTAAGTCGGTAGGTACGTAGTTAATTACTCAAAAACTTAATTAATTTATTTTTAATTTAAAAAAAAGAAATTTTACAATTGGTTCCTAAAAACGTCACTTTGCACAAATGAAAGTTCTTTTTCAAAATTTCTTCAGGTAGGTAGTTATCTACCAGTAGAAAAAATGTGAATTAGAAAGTCCAAATAAACACTACGATTTCACATTTGAAAAAAAAATCTTTAGCGAATCATTGAAACGGCCACCATCTTGGAAATGAGACGGAACGTACAAACAAATGAACAGACTGACGAATTCCAAAACGATCAGTCCATAACTTGAACAGTGAACATTGACAGAGACCACACAGAGTTTATGACATTTATACTCAAATTACAGCACGACATAGCTTTAGTAAAGGTAGGTTTACCTACACATGTAGCTGTGGGAAGGTATTTATGTTTGAGCTATAAAACATTAAATAAATAAGCCACTGAATTTATTCGCTAAGCCATTAAAAACTCAGTTCTACAGCTGAGGTATGAACCAAAGAGGTATGAACCGTCACTGAGAATGTGCCTATACACGGTGTCCTAATAACTAATGATATTACGTATCTTTAACTAGGTACCCATTCTACAAACTATTACTGGTATTATTTGGATCACTATTTGGGCACTAAACCACGTATCGAAACGGAAAATAGAAGCAGTGATACTGTAGGTAAAGGGGTGCATTATAATATGCGAGCCTTAGGTGTGTAAATAACCCCAGACCCTCTGGGCTTAATACCCAAGAATTATGATTATGAAAACTCTACTTGCGCGGACAAATATATCACAAAGAATTTTTTTTTTTTTTTTTTACAGTGAATACCGCACAAGAATCTCAACTGCTCCCGTCTGGAGCCAGTGAGACTATGGCATCCCCAATTGGGGTATGTTGTGAGGCTGAAGGTAGTGGGGAGGGGAGGGAGGTGGGAAGAGGAAGGTTGGGAAGTACCTGGCTATGGCACAAAGGAAAACTCCAGGGAAAATAACAGATCCACCAACCTTGTTTTGTAGTTCTTGTAGCTTGGAGGCCTCCGTAATTTCATCCAATCAATAGTTAAGTTCAATCAGTGCAATCCTTTTGTGACTTGAAAACTTGCACAAGAGATGAGATTTGTCAATTAATACACAACTCATAAGTTTTTCACAATGACAAGAAAATTTTCCATAAAAACAGACAATGTCAGTTATTTTTTGTTTGAATTCTATTTTCAAACCATCAGGTGTCTCTGTTAAATCCAAAGAGTAGATAACCTAACCTAACTACCATCCTTGTGATATAAATAGATTTATTTAAATATTAGAACAAACAAAATAACATATTGTAATGCCTAACCAAGGGGTCATATATATACTTGCCTCAAAATACCTTGGATAGATATCGCTTTTTCCTGTATTAAAGACACATTGAAGAATTAGAAATATTTCTAGAAACGGCTTTGAATATTAATATTATTTCTTAAAATATTGAGAAGCATTATTGACACTACTGTCTCTCGGCAACTTTTGGTAGTCTGGGTAGGTATATATTCGGGTACAGGTCACCCCAAAAAGTTCGCTGCGTTTGGTGACTAAGCAGGTGCCCGGGTTCGTGAGGTGAGATTGTCACCTAGCTCTAGGTTAGGCCTCCTTCGCGATCCGATGGGCCGGATCGGGAGGGAGGTCCAACCTAGAACTTCCTACCTTCCTTTCCCTAAAAAGACTCCCACAAAGCATCCCCTAAGATGACAAGATTTTTTTCCCCAAGGGGGAAAGGATTCAAGGTTTTTTTTTCCTCAGGGTCTCCGATGTGGAGCTGATGTTAAAAAATTGAATACCAAAACATATTTTTCCATCAAACTTTGTCAATGGGTATAGTGTAGATAGTCCTTCGTAGTGCACCACATAATAGGATGATATAACATAATATAAGTACTCCATCTCATTTCAGCAGCACAATACAGACGAAATAAAGCGCGTGTCACGTGATCAATTGCGACGTGAAGCAGTGTGATCAGTGGCGACGTGTAATAGAAAAAATATTAAGTACATCATGCCGATGCACCCTGTATAGATAAGGTAAGTAGGCTATTCATATAGTATCCACATCTCTGCCATAAAAGTTAAAGAGGTTTTTAATTCCTAAAGCTCTGTCTGGCCATAAATCTCATTTATTGCATCGAATAATCGTTTTGATTAATGCTATATTTTAAACCCCGGACTGATAAGTAGGTACTTATGCTGATGCTCTTGGTTCAATGTCTCATCGTGAATAATACCTAAAGTTTATGATGTCACCGTGGCCTTTATGCGTTTTTGCTTCCTGCCCTTGTTTCGCGGTGTATCCAAGGGCTGCAGACTTGGTCCTAATTTATTTTATTTTATTTGATTTCTAACAATGTGAACCCTTCTTCGAACTGATAATGCTAAAATTGTTGATCTACAACTTTTCAAAAGACAACTAGTAGTCAATGTACTTAAAGCATTTCGACTCGTAGTAAAAATAAGATCGTTCAAGTAAGATTTTCGATGTTCACAATAATGTTCGATCAATTTCAAACAAATTTAGGCACACCGTTATAATAAATAATCTTTTACAAATATTGGTGCATCTCTTCAGTATGCTAACCTAAATGTAAATAGGTACGAGATGTATAAATCAAACGAGGTGAATACTTACCTACCTACGTGTAATATTATAGGTTAAAAAAAGATAATGAAAAAATAAAATAAAAACGCTGATTTGAGATAACGTACAAGAGAACCGCCGCAGTCACCAACAAGACCAATTTCCAATTATTGCCAATTCATTTCCGAATATTTTAAGCATGTCGCCAAAGCGAAAGCCGATTTACAAATTTACGAGACTAAAATAAGGACTTAATTAATTATGCCTTGACTCCGCGGCCAGTGGACACCGTGGTCTCGCAGTCCTGCCATAGAAGTCTCCGCGACACGGAGCAAAACAGATAGAGAGGGGAGAGGTCCCATGGACCAGGACCGCGGATGCTGGGAACATCATTACCATACCCAGTCGCTAATGACAGACCACAAAGAGACCGCCCCAGCAAGCAAGCGCCACCGTGTTAGAGGTATCCTAATCATTCGATTTTTGATATGCTTTTCAAACTGTTTATTAATTAACTATCTAAGTTCCAACTGACTATTCCAGCCATAATCTGAATATAACGAATAAAGGGAGCTAAATAAATAAAACAACAGTTAGGCATCTTTTACCAAGCTTCGCGTAAGATCTCTTTTATTTTTTTTGATATCTTTTTACTGTGTTGAGCACTTGAAAATTATAGAACCACCACTTCCGTGTTTTGCGTTTCTTCTTCTTCATGAGCATTCCGGCGCCTAGTTTTGAAAATGGGACGCTCTCTATATATATTTTTTTTAAATAAAAGACGCCTAGAGAAAAATGCAAAAGATATGGAGTGACAGAGGCGTAACGAAGACCACGAAGATGAGACTCCTCCTGGACATTGGTTTTCGCTACATTTCTCTACGGATAGGAAACATAGACACTTAAGCCAGTGAAAGAAAATGGATAGACATCTTTGAAATACTCAGGATTCCATGGACAGCCACACCGACAAATGTGTCCATTCTGGAAGAGCTAGGCATCCACTACAGGCTTCCAACTATCTGCCTGCAACCTACTTTAGGATACTTTGGACACGTTGTTCGCTAAACTAAGGAAGTGGAATGCAGAAGAAGCAGGAGAAGGTCACCAATGTGCTGGAGTGATCAAGTAAGTAAGCTCTCCACGTAACGTAGGACCGCGAGGAGTAGAGGAGCCTTGTCCACCATGGAAATTGGAGTAGGGATAACGTCTTCAACAATGAGGAACCCGCATGAGAAGAATACTTAGTTCAAGATTTTCCTATCCTTGGCGATTCTCATCCATCGGAAGCCTTTTTTCTCATCACGCCTGTCCTCCTTATTTGTGAGCAACATCGTCTTCTATTTGCAATGTAATGATACCTTCGGATAAGACTGTGATTCCAATGGTCATCTATAAATCGTGCTACATGCCCAACATATTTCTTGAGGTTGGAGATCTTTTGAAGTTCTTCGCAAGGCTTCGAAATTACAAGCAAAATGGCACATGTTTTTTTTTCACAGATAAATTAATATTTCTAAGCTCAACATCTCATGATGGAAGTGATTCTGTGAGCTGATATTGTAGTTAATCTAGAAATATGTTCGAATTTTACAGCTTGTCATCCGAGTGTTTTTTTATCTGAATACCTCCCAAGAGTCCAAACTGCTCTCGTCTGAAGCCAGTGAGAGTATGGCATCCCCAATTAAGGTATGTTGTGAGGCTGAATTTAAATGGGGAGGGGAAGGAGATGGGGAAGAAGGCAATGGGGAAGTAACTGGTTATTCAGATCTAGTTATCAAACACGGCTGAAGCCCTTTCAGGTAAAGTTTCAAATTTGAATGTTGGTCTCACACCAGGGCGGTACATAGAGACTTTATGTTATATTTAAAAGTGAAAACCCAACTCAATCAAATAAAATTATCTGCGCACGCTGGGATTTGAACCCGCAACCTCCGGTTCGCTAGTCAAGAGCATTGCCCCTCGATCACGGAGGCCGTCTGATTGCTGCATCAGAAAACAAATTACTGCTGTATAGGAGGAGAATAAAACAATATTGTTATTATATGTTTATGAAAATAATTAGATAGTTTTTATCAATGGAGAACAAGTTGTTTTACTCGCAACAGTTTGGAAACTCAATATAAGTGTAATAATAAGTCCAATAGTTTGAGAATCCCCGGGCCGCATTATCTCATCACCCCTTCCCCTTTATGCATTACCCTCCCTCGCCCCTCAGCCCACTGCGCTCCCGATACGGACATGTCACAAATCTCTCCCAACCGGCCAACGAGCCCGGCCAGCCAGCCCCAGTCAGCAAACCTACCTACCTACCCAACTGCTTTAATATAAATCGATTGGTATGCATCAACTATATAATATTGGTACACACAGGTAAATTCCTTAATAATACAGTTAAGTACCTACTCGTAGTTTATTTTGGTGACCGGACAACTCAGAATAGTGAAACTGCAACACCTGATTTGAAAGTCATTAAAAATTAAGCAAAATAAAATAAAATGTTAATTGAAGATTTTTCAAAGGGGGTTGAAGTTGCATGATTTTGAGTTGTCGTGGATAATATTATCCATTTTTTTTACAGGATGCCCTGAGGAAAATAATTCCCCTCTGGGCCTTTGTCATTTTTGGGTATGCTGTGTGGAGAGGTTTTTTAGGAGAGGAAGTTCTGGGAAGGAAAAGGGTATTTAGGATGGATAGAATCTGAAGGGGCAGTGTGTCCAGGAGTGACGGACGTATGAATCCATCCCTCCCACTGCGGTAGAGTACAGCTGGAGAAGTCAAGGGGACTCCCTCAACCATTCTCTCCCGATCCAACCTGCCATGCAGCTGGTGGGCAGAAGCTTCCGCCCATCACCCATGAACCCTTTGGGCTTATGTCATATAATATAATGCTGTGTGAGGGGTCTTTTTGAGGGGAGGAAGGAGTGAACATGGATCTTCAAGAGAATCAAGAGTTTCATGACGTAAGAGGGAGAAAACACACAGTTCAGCAAATCGATTCATAACCAAGCTGCACTCGAAAATGAGTCATGTTGAACTCGAGAATGAGTCTTAGAAACGACCCGTTCTCATTTGAGTCGTATCCTTACAACGTATTTGGAAGGCGTGAATGGGTACCGCCGCCCCGGGAACCTTTATTGGATAACCAACACCTCTGCCAAAGGTCACCCCATGTGGTTTGCTACGTTTGGTGATTTAGCAGGGGTGCCCGGGTTCATGGGATGAGGTTTGTCTAGGTCTTGGAGGCGGATGACCAGGACATACTGAACCCCAGATTCCTACCAACCCCTTAGACCCTCTTCATTCCCAAAACTCTCCTCTCCTTCCTTTCCTTAAAAAACTCCACACAGCATCCCCAAAGATGACATAGGCCCTGAGGGAAATTGCTTTCCTCAGGGCCTCCTGTGTGGAGCTCATGAAAAAAATATTTAAAAAATTTTCACCAGATCCGGTTAGCAGGGAGAAGTTGAATTCTTATGCTGTATTCACCTTAACCACTGGAGTGACAGCGCAAAACTTTCTTCTCAGATTGCTCGAGATTTTTTGGTGTTCATTTTGAATATTTTCCGCCACATAAAAAAAAATCATACCTACCTCCTAATTTTAATATGGAGACATACAAACTGATTATAGTTCTATATAGCCAATGAATTTACCCGTCTTTTGTTGATTATCAAATATTCGTAGGATTTAAAAAAAAGTATTATAAAATCGTCAACTTCCACATAATTACTTACAAATAATGGAAAATTTGCCAATATTGGCGACCAAGCAATCCGAGGTGTTTTAAATAGTGCCATATTATGGCAAATAGCGCTCCAGTGGTTAAACAAGTAGGTATGAAACATTTTTTGAAGTGACACTTCTTTAGCCCTTGTGATTTGGAATTCGGATGAAACGGAAATGACGCATTACAGCACACGCGAAGTATCAAAGTGCGCTTTTTGACCGCTTTGATTATGATGTCACTTTTCAAGGCTTCTATTGGTTGAGATATGAATTGGAAATGATGCTAGTTCTGCGCTCATTGGCCGCTTTAATTATGACCTCACTTTTCAAGACTCCCAATGGTTGAGATTGTTTTGGTAAAATTACCGCGTGTGAACTGCAATCAATTTTTTTTTTTACATAGGTAGGTATTACAGTGCTTTTGCTAAAAAGAGCCACGCTTTGTTGTAATTATTCGTCTACTTTTAAAAGGATTCATTGTTTCTGTAATATTTAGCAATTTAATCATTGATTTAATTCAACGGTATAATGTCATAAATTTTAATTGCGTGTCACTATTAAATTACAATTAAAGGCAAGCTCATGTAATTACTAGAAAAAAATAACACTTAAGTGTGGCATTTGATGGTAAAATGGCATTAGAAAATATAAAACAAATTCAAGCTCTAGAACAGTGATTCCCAAAGTGGTCCAGGTGAACCCCCAGGGGTCCACGGGAGACTCGACGGGGGTCTACGTTGGCATGATAAAAAAATGGGGGTCCACAAGTTGTATGTAGGGGTCCACGAAAATTTATCTTGTTTCGATAGTAAAGAACAAAAATGTTGGCGTGGCTTTACCTATCAAGTTGGCAGATAATATCTAGACTACTCAAAAAAATTAAAGGAGAAAAAAAACAAATTTTTCGGTGATTTTTGACAGGCTGTATTTCGGTGAAAAATGGTCGCATTGAGACTTTAAAACAAGCATTTTGAAGCTTTTAACCCGTCTTCTTGGTTCAATATATTCGCACCTCACAATCCGGAAGCCTCGATTTCGCACGTAAATTCTGAAACCGTCGCTTTGGATCGAGATTTTAAAATATCTATGCAAGATAGATTTCATTTAACGAAGACAATAAGAAGCATTATTTCGTTCTCTTTCTGGTTAAAAGAAAAATACCTACATATGTTGCATGAGAGGAAGAGAGATATATCGCTTTTAAAATGTAAGGTCGCTCGGGACGTTTTTGGCCTTATGAAAGTATAACGCGATTACGTGTTTTGGGATGTATTTATTCATAAACAAGCCGATGGGTTAAAATTTAAGATATTACCTTTTATATTTTTGGCAATTTTTAGTGTTTTTTAAGAAGGTCAGCGACTGTGCTAAAAACTTGCATATTCGATATTTAATTCTATTTAGGCAACTGGAGTACCTATCACAGACTAGTACCTATTCAACAGTTAATCTTTTGTACCTTTGTGTTAGTAATCTGTTATATTTTAGATAATATACGTATAGATAGTTGCTGATGATGACTGATACACAATTAAATAATTACTATTGCTGATGATTGCTAACATATAATTATAAAAAAATAATAATCCATAAGCAGCAAAATTTTTAAGCACATATTTTGGAAATCACACTTCATTTCAACATTAGGTTCTTGGTTTAGGTAAACCAAGTAATTCATGCGTATTGAGTTTTAAACGAAACTTTACAAATGTCAAATCCGTACAAAAAAATGGCGTCAATGGAGATGTTTTATATGGGTAATTTATAACTTTGAAAACCGAATTTTAATGCATGTTTTTCCATCTATCCCGACCGAAACTCATGTTTCTTTTGGTAATTAAGTTTAACAGTCGTTTACTTTTCAAAATCTATGCCTATTAAACGTGTAGCGGCATGTGGCGGCTTGTAGATTATTTACTTTATAAAATATTATCTATATAAGTATGAATATTATAATAAATTAATCTTTTTAAATAACAAAATATTTTTTTAACCTTGTTATGAATACCCATTTGAATTCAATCCTGAAGATTATCACATTCAGTTAATAAACTTATTTTTCTTCCTAAACCTTCAGTATTTCTATAAAAATGTTGTAAAACAACATTAGTTTTATGTTACCGATTTAAACAAGCTTTGGATTCGAATTCTCAATTGTGAAATAATTATTAATTGCTTTTTTGTTAAAAGCCTAAAACGAAACACGCTGTCTGAAAGTTTTGCATCTGTGTGAGTACTGTGATGAAGTCAACTTAACTTGCGAGACCTATACCTACTAGCAATTTATTTTTTATGAAATAAAAATAATAAAAACTTTTTTTGAGTCATCTACACTATTCCCCCCTAAGTCTGTAATCATATTCTTTTAATAAATAGAACACAAGAAAATACACTATTTTTCTTTTTATTTATACCACTCCGAATTTAGGGTTGGAACTCAACCGCGACGCAAATTTCCATCGTTAGATCTAATCTTCACTTTTTTTGACGAGTTTTGGGAATGTGGTAGAAATGTAGCAGCAGGGGGTCCACCGAAATCAGTAAAATTTTGAAAGGGGTCTACGAGAAAAATAAGTTTAAGGAATCTCTGCTCTAGAATGATATAAAATATAAGAGATACGAATAGGTTTGTTTTGTACATCAGCTCCACACAGGAGACCCTGAGTAAATAATTCTCCTCAGGGTCTATGTCATCTTTGTGGTTGATGTGTGAAGAATGTTTTTAGGAAAAGAGGGAGGGCAAGTTCTGGGAAGGCCAACTCATCCCATGAACCTTTGCACTCTCAATTTAGGAGGCGGGAATGGGTACCGCCGCCACGGGAACCATTTATTGGATAATCAACACCTCTGCCATAGGTCAGCTCAAGTGATTCGCTACGTTTGGTGACCTGACAGGGGTGCCCGGGTTCATGGGGTAACTAAGGTTTGTCTGGATCTGACAGTTGATGAGCTGGACACACTGAATCCTAGATTCCTACCACCTCTTTTACCTTTTTCCTTCCCAGAACTTCCTCTTCTTCCTTTCCTTAAAAAGACTCCCGACACAGCATCCCCAAAGATGATATGATATGATATGAGCCTCCTGTGTGGAGCTAATCTAAAAAAACTTCTGCGAAGTCACCAAATAAAATAGTTAACTTCTATGTATAAATATGTCTTTGAGTAGGTATATTTAAGTATTTTGTGTGCGTACCTACGCCTATGTGCGTTGCCTGCGTTATTTATATTCATCTGCCCATGTAATATTGCAGTTACCTACTTAAAATATTATTCTTCCATAGGTACCTATCTATTTTATATCTTATGGTTTCTCGTTATAAATATGTGTGCTTTAGCGTAATATTAATATTGTTAATTGACCTGCTAACAAACTGCTTTGTTAGTTTAGCTGGTGCTTGTAATAAAGAAAAAATAAATAATTTAAAAAAAACGAGTGTGCTTTAGACCACACGACTGAAGTAAAACTACAAGACAAACCTCGCCCAATGAACCCAGGCATCCCTGCTAAGTTACCAAACGTAGCGAACAGGGTGACCTATGACCTAGGGGTGGCATATGACATTGGAGTGAAATATGACCATGGGGTGACCTATGACTTTGGGGTGACCTAAGTCCTCGGGGTTACCTACGACCTTGGGGTGACCTACGACCTTGGGGTGACCTAAGACCTTGGGGTGACCTACAACCTTGGGGTGACCTATGACCTTGGGGTGACCTATGACCTTGGGATGATCTATGACCTTGGGGTGACCTACTACCTTGGGGTGACCTACGAACTTGGGGTGACCATCCTTATCATTATCCTTATCACTCCCCAAGTCAAGCGTGCGTTAAGGCCCGACTGTTCGCCTAACAATCGTTCACCGTTCGCATGACATTTTTCGTAACAATCACCACTTTTCGTAACGCATTCACTAGCTTGCCCCCCAAGTCAAGCGTGCGTAAAGAAGTTTTACTTAAAAAATGACTGTTATTTGCACAAATTGTAGATAGTGCTTTCGTCTCGTACAGATGGATTTCAATACAACAACAGCATAGATCAGGTGCAAGATAAGCCGAATTCATTCACAAACTGAAGGAAGCCCTGGTGCCTGGTTTCAAGTTCCAGGTATACTTACTATCTCCACTAGGACCGATCGTAAAACAATAAACATTCTTGTCAAAAGCGCAGGCGCCAACTAAACACTGTCAACATCACTGCCTTCAAAATGACCTTTATTTTACCAGATTTTTGTATTAGTGTAAATCAAAGCAGAGTG
Source organism: Limnephilus rhombicus (assembly GCA_929108145.2). NCBI lineage: Eukaryota > Metazoa > Arthropoda > Insecta > Trichoptera > Limnephilidae > Limnephilus > Limnephilus rhombicus. Next base: position 14,652,944 of record OV815292.1, on the reverse strand, counting down.
GTATTTACATTCAACAAATAAAAATTGCTTGAAATGTTTTAAGGTTTTTTTTTATTTTTTTTTTATGGGAGGAGTTTAAAAATACTTGAGAAAAAGCTTTTGGAAAGGTTGAAAATGGTATTTGAGTATTTTTTTTACAGGTTGATTTCGTAAATGCCTATAAAAATAATAATTCCTTTTTTACGCATTGTTTATTGTAAGAAAACGGAATTTTAAAATTGATTTCACGAAACTAAGCGACGCGGAGTCACGCGACTGTCTCCCGCTCCGGCCGGGGCGAGACTGATACGAAATAGGTGTGCCAAGTACATGGTTCTTGTGCCCATGCCATAAGGGTCACTTCAAGAATCCAAATTCGTAGAGTGCGGGCCGTATTGATTGATGTCAAAAATAACAACGAGAAAATGGATATTTTATTTTATTTTGTGAAGTTCGGGCGTAAATATAATTTTTTTGCGATTATTATAAAAGAAACTAAATTTGGCACATTATACAATAAAACCAAATCCGAAAGGGGTTTATAAAAAGGAGAGTTTGGACTTGAAAGTGTTTTTTATAGACCTTATACTTTATTTTTTTAAAGGATTTTTAAAGACTTATAAAAAAAGTTACCGATATTTTTAAGGGCCAAGGGATGTTCTACAAACAGTATTTAATTGAGGCATCTATAATACTTCTAAGCTATCAAATTTTCAAAACAAAAACATGTGATTTTGTATGATTTTGCGTTATTTAGTATGGCTTCATCTTAAACACTTATATTTTTCCTTTGTTAGAAATCAACTCGAGTAGGTACCTACAATTCTCCCACAATGCTATATATTCTTTTTCGTTATTTGTTTTTGGGGTGTTATGCCGTGTTGCGCTACCTCCTTCTTTAGCCAACGTTTCGGACATCGTTGCAGTGTCCATCATCAGGGCAGATCCGGTAGATGTGTTCTGCCGGATCAGATGGGATTTTTGGGGTGTTATGCCGTGTTGCGCTACCTCCTTCTTTAGCCAACGTTTCGGACATCGTTGCAGTGTCCATCATCAGGGCAGATCCGGTAGATGTGTTCTGCCGGATCAGATGGGATCTGCCGGATCTGCCCTGATGATGGACACTGCAACGATGTCCGAAACGTTGGCTAAAGAAGGAGGTAGCGCAACATGGCATAACACCCCAAAAACAAATAACGAAAATGCTTTTGGCCGTGAAAATCTTAAAACCTATATATTCTTGTACAGGCTTTTGAAGGAGTACAAAACCTTATTTAGGTTTTAAAATGGTTATTTCAGCAATTTTGTGGAACTACAAAACTCTTTTGAATGATTGAATATGCTTAAATTGTCAGACAGAAGGATTTTCACTGACTTAGTATTTTTATGTAAAATTTTGAATGATGCAGTTGATAGTCCAGAATTGCTTGCATTGGTAAGCTTTCGGATACCTACCTCTACGCACCTAATACTAGAAGTACGATTAATTTCAGTGCAGAAACTCTGGGACTAACTACCACCATATGTATTCCTCTTTTCCCAGATATTACTAATGGAGGGAAATAATTATGCCAAGTCAGTGGACATCTTCAATTTATCACTGAACAAATAGGTACAAAATGTTATTATCGAGGGAGTTCAGTTACGTATAAAAAATACTGCAGGTATAATTTTTACTATTCATAATAGGTGTAAAAGCCCCTAAAAAATTCGTTTAAATAAATAAATAAATTGTGACAAAAATAAATTTCATGTTGTCAGGTTGTCAGGTACCTACACACATCCCACCTTATGGATTATCTGAATTGTTCCCACAAGCAGTTTCAATTTAGAAATCAAATTATTTCAAATCAAATTTGAGTTCATTGAATGTGAACAATTTCACGCGGGAATATTTCACTTCACGCACCGAAAACCGAAATTAGTAGCTTTGAACGCATTTCACATCTCACAAAAAATATGGCACCTTGAGTGTTGATAATATAATTTATTTAGGTAACTAATTGCGAATGAATGAAAAACGGTTCTTATTTCCGTTTTCCAAGAAAAAAAGACAACAGGGTATTTTACGAACAATGAACTCCACACTGCGTAAAAATCAATATTTTCTCAACTACCAAAAGTGTATTTTTAAGCCGCACATCGTAAAGTTGTTTGTAATATTGTAATACCTCTTTTACTTCGAACATTTGTTTTGCTTACCATAAAATATAATTATTATTACTTACGTAGGTAGGTACATACTGAATGCACGAAGCACTACCGAATTAGTAAAAATACATATACGACAATTAATAGAAAAGTTGATTCAAATATTAAGACAGTTCCTAATAATTTCATTGTAACAGTTTTCCCTTTCGACTAGCAACCCACATTTTACATCTACATGTACTCGTTACTTTAATCTCAGGGTTTAACTACAAAATCACAATCATGTAGTTTTTCAGAAATGAATTTTCCATTGCGTTGTATACGGGTATGGCTCGACCTCGAGTTAGCGTTGGGGTGGCGTGCTATATTTCTCCCTCGCTAACAATAATACTCTGTATTGGTCATGCGATAGGGCAATGAGAATAAATTGTGGCTATAAGAGTCAAAGGCTTATCAGTGAAAGGCGCTATTATTTATTTTCCTCCTCAAAACAAGTAATTAATGGAACCCGCTGATGGCTGGGCTGGTTTTAATGCGAACAAAGGAAAAAGATTTTTCGCCTTAGTACTGAAATATTATTTTTTTTACATTAGCTCACCACAGGAGGCCCCGAAGAAAACCCTCAGGGCCTCTGTCATTTTTGAGGATGCTGTGTGGAGGATCTTTTAAGAAAGGAAGGAGATGAAGTTTTGGGAAGGAAAAAGGTAAGAGGGATGGGTAGGAATCTAGGGTTCAGTGGTCCAGACAAAGTATGGGAGACCTGTCCACCTAGGATAGAAGCTCTGCAGTTTAAAATAAAATTCGGTTTACAATACTTATTTTTATTAAAGAATTTACTAAGGAATAACACACAAAAGAAACATGTCCGAAAATCATAGTCATAAAAATGTATGAAAAAAAACAAGACCTCTAATTTTTTTGTTATTATTTTTTGGGGTATATGCCGTGTTGCGCTACCTCCTTCTTTAGCCAACGTTTCGGACAGCGTTGCAGTGTCCATCATCAGGGCAGATGTGTAAGAGTTAGGGGTGATGTTTGTACTTATCTACTTAGGAGCGATACCGTGTCGCCAGCTCCACTCCTCTACGAGCTGGCGCTACAATATACTTCAACATGTTTTTTCGCGTTTAGCCTTGATGTAACCGTCAATTACCGGATACCAAGAACTATTGAGCTTAGCTCCGTCGTCTCTATTAATATTTATAGGATTTTTGTGAATTTCAATTGCCTCTGTAATCAGGCGTGCTCTATGAGTTTGGGGTCTTCCCAGGACCTCGGAGACAAATCCAAAGTAATGGCCGTTTTCGATTAAGTGCTCGGCGATTGCCGATTTATCAGGGTGGCCAAGTTTACAGGCACGAAAGTGTTCTGATATCCTTTTGGAGATCGTACGCTCTGTTTGGCCTACACAAAACTTGTCATATCCAGAACAGCTGAGTTTGTACACTCCATATGTTTCCAGAGGAAACTTGTCTTTGCAGGCCTCAAAAAGACCTCTAATATTTCCGATTTTGCTCCGTAGGGTGGGTAAAACCGTATACGGGCTTGTTTTGTTTAAAATGCAGACATAAAACGGCCTAGGCCTTTTGTCGTAGATAAAACCAATAATAATAATAATAGTTGGATAATTTGTAGAGCGCCGTTTTTGTGAAAAATCACCTCAAGGGCGAAAATCACCAAATCCTGATTGTTTCTGTTTTTATTGACACGGTCTTCTTTTGAATATGAATTTGAGCACTCCGTAGGTTTCTGCTGCTTTTAAAAAAAAATTGTAATAAAAATATTCCGGGTCAACGTGTAGGTGACCGGTTTGACCCCATAAGGTTGTGCCTCGAGAAAAAAATACACAAATTCTCCCAAAAGTTATGTGTAAAAAAAGGTTAAATATACATACATATTAAAAGTATTTGACATTTCACTCACCTGCAAATTATAATAACTTCACTATTAATCAATTCAATATCCGTAAAAATTACATCAGGACACCGAAAAACTTAAAACATGTGGACATGCGGTAGGTATCTCGGCAGCGAGCACACATGTATCGATAATTTTCTCCTGATTTGTAGGTACACGGGACGAATTGTGCGTCGGGAATATTTAAAGTATCAAAGCTCTTTTAGAGTAATACGGTTTTACCCCGGTATGCGGTTTTGTACAGGTCTTCCCTACCTACTACCTACTGTTCAGCCATTGTGAGATTCGATAGGACTCAAGACAGCGAAGAGGTAGACATGCGGAAAGAAAACCATATGACAGGACCCTTGCAAGAATGTGAAAATCACGATAAAACTAGGCCGCCTGGGAATTTAGTCGAATCATCATCATTTTCCTGACATCAAAATCATTATAAATGTCCTGAAAAAATCCAGTTCAAGCGACAGACAAGCTGCTGAATGGTATTTATTCAGACAGTCAAACTTCAGGTCAGCGGCGTCATTAGCTCTCTTTAGGATAAAGTAACCAAAGCGGACAGCAGATACCAAGTTTGGTGAGCGAGCTTTGGAATAAACTCCCACATGCTTTAAGGATGTTCACAGTCTCGACAGAATTTAGAGCTGAACCATCACAATAAAAATGATCAAATCAATAATAGATATATTTATTATTTATTATTGTATTATTATTTTTATCGATGTTTTGAACCCCAAGCCACTTCCTTCCTCATACGATTGAACAGTTGGAAATCAACCCCTATCCCCCTTCTCCGTTTATCTACCAAGCTCGGAGTTTTCCTCATGCTCCATCTGACTTCCTGTTCGTGAAGACGTGGCTCAACATTTCGATGACGATGAATATCTTCAACAGGTTGTGTCTACAATCCTAGGCGGCAGATTTTTTGGCAGAAGGATTTGCAAATTGGTAAAAAAGATGACGTGTGTGCTTAAATGTGTATGCCGATTTTTCTGAAAAATAGTGAAGAGCCAAGTTTTAAGAAGCACGTCATAAAAAATTGTATTTATGCTGTTTTTTATAGTCAAAAGGTGGTTGTTGAGTGTTGTGTCATCCTATTTGCAATATTTAACTTTATTTTCTACCTGTCATTTTATATTTAAATTCATGTTGTTTTATTTCCGTCTATGAACTCTTCTACTTTTAATTTAATGTATGTCTTTTATCTTTAGTTTTATACAACGAAATTGTATTTGTATCATTTTGTCAATGCTTTCACGCGCGAGATGCTAAATTGTCAAGTCATGAAATCAATTGCGATCGATTTCTTCCTAAAATTCAATCAATTCATTTCTAACAGCCTTACAGCCTGCATCTAAAATCATTTCAGCTTTATTGCAAGTTTATCTAAACTATTTATAAGCAATTAATCAATAAACAAGTAATTTAACGCTAGTGTTTCATTGCAAATTTAACTAACCTTATCCAAACTGTTTGGAACGCGAAATAGGTCAACATTGGAGCTCGATTTACGACGATTCCAGACGTCGATAGACTAGGTACCAAGGGTCCGTACGGCGTACAGCGGTTAGTTTCCGAACAATCGAAGATATATACATTGCCAACAGTGATGTTATTTTCCAGATCTTCGTTTGAACAATTATATTTTCTTTTTTTTACACGAGCTCCACACAGGAGGCCCTGAGGAAAATAATTTCCCTCAGGGCCTATGTCATCTTTGAGGATGCTGTGTGGAGGGTTTTTTTTTAAGGAAGGGAAGGAGAGAAGAGTTCTGGGAAGGAAAAGGGTTTAAGGGGTGGGTAGGAATCTGGGGTTCAGTATATCCTGGTCATCCGCCTCCAAGACCTAGACAAACCTCACCCATGAACCCGGGCACCCCTGCTAAATTACCAAACGTAGCGAACCACTTGGGGTGGACCTATGGCAGAGGTGTTGGTTATCCAATAAAGGTTCCCGGGGCGGCGGTACCCATTCCCGCCTCCCAAATTTAACTAACTAGGTAGGTAGGTACCTGTTTATCAAATATTTTTTTATTATTTTTTATTTTTTATAAAATACCTACATAGTTATATTATGTTGATTGTGTAGGACGAGTCTCTTGACTTAGCAAAGGTCATCATAACATTTCCCACACAATGCTGGTTTCGTAGGTGTTAGTAGGTAGTCGGTAACTTCAGTTAGTGTGTGGTTATCACACCGTGACGAAGAATGATAGCACACGTGAGTTACGACCTTAGACCTCAAACCGCGGTATTCTCTAACTACCTGATAGCAGGTAGGTACCTACCTAATGTAGGAAAGCTCTAACCAGAATATTTGCCAAATAACTTATAGCACCCCTATTTTGATTTGCAAAAAAAACATCGCCAAAACGAACGTTTTATTTTATTTTGTAAAGTTCAGACAAAGTAATATTTAAATGTTTTCCGATCGTAATCTAATAAGTTGCCACATTGTAGGTACCTGCAATTATAAAATCATATCCGAAAAGCAATTCTTAATCAGAAACTTATGAATTTCAAAGCACTGTTTTATGGGCTCGATACTTTATTTTTTTTTCTGGACTTATTTTTTAACAGATTTATCCCAAAAATACTCGATTTTTAAGGGCCATGATGTGATCTACTCCCAGTAGGTAGGTACATACCTATTTAATAAAACATCTGCGGGTACAAGCGATCAAAAATTCAAACAAAAAACACATGATTTTCCATTATATCGAATTTCATCGCCTTATTAGGTAACTAAGTGGATACCTGGGTGTACGTAGGTACTAACCTATCTTTGATTTATTGTTTTACCTTATTAGGTAGGCAGTAGGTTCCCAACAACCTCTCTACCGAATATAATAGACACATTGTTTGTTACAGGCTTCATCACAGTTTGGCAATGACTTCAGAAAACGAAACAGCCTTTTCCGTAAAATGAGATGCCTATATTGTTGTTATTAGAATACATAGTTATACAAACATATCCGTGGTAATAAGATATCCTCAAAATAATGTGATTGTCACACATCATGACCACATACACATACACACACCCACAAAGGTTGTATATGAAATATGCAATACAATTTTGGAGGCAGCTAGGTAGTTCCCTGGATGGCGGTACCCATGTATAGCTGCCCAGGGGACTTATTATTGGATAACCAACTTCCAGGTCACCGCAAGTGGTTCACTAAGTTTGGTGATTTAGCAGGGATGCTGGGTTCATCGGGAGAGGTGTGTTCAGGTCATGAAGGAGTTCTGCCTACCAGCTGGTGGGTCGGATTAGAAGAGGCCGGCTTGGGGAGATCCTTTGACCTCTCCAGCTGATCAGTGGGGGGGATGGTTTCGTATGTACATCCGGCAATCTTGGACACACTGGCACCTAGATTCCTACCTATCCAACATACCTACATTTTTCCTTCCCAGAACTTCCTTTTCTTAAAAAGACCATTCATGCAGCTCCTCCAAAGTTGCCATAGACCTTGAGGGAAATCGTTTTTTTTTCAGGGTCTCCTGTGTCGGGTAAATGTAGGTAAAACAAAAAAGCATAATTAGGATCTCTCGTTCATTGTACCTACTTGGGTAAGTAGAATTCGTTGTGTAATTAGTGGCTCAATGCCCACGATGGATAAACATTAATTTACGTAGAAAAATCAATCATGGTTCAATAAACATTCATATCTCTTACCTTTTCTTAGGAACCGAACAGCCAAAAATGCCTAAAACACATATGTTTTTGCACAAATACTTCACAATGTCATTCAACTGTTTTCTGAATTATAAATACAATCACAACACAATTATATTAATCAGCCGTTCAAATTGTCCAAACAAATATTTAAAAACACACGACCGCAGTCATTTTCTCACCAAACGTGTCTGTCTTTTATACAATTGGGCACCGGAGTCTTTCGTGTATTGTCATAGGTAGTACAACAAAAAAACCGACCTCACTTATTCAATTATGTCAGACAAACCCTTAAAACCGATTAAACAGGGGTTTCCTTTGTTCAACAAAACAAAAAACCGCCGCGAACTGTCACATTGACGTATAACGTTGCGCGGCGTTCGAAATTCGAATCAAGACTGGTTAGTTTTCCCGTTGCCAGGTGACGGGGGGCGGAGTCTGCGTTCGGAATTTAAAAAACAGGCGCCTTCTGATTGGTCGGCCGGTTTGGCGAGCAGGGATTGGGTGGAATCCAATGAAAATTGAAACGAAAGGTGGAGCTTAATGAAATTTTGAATATTTTTATTTATTTTTTGTTGAATTTAATGTATGGAGCTCGAGTTGTTATTCGAGTTGGCGTGCTGGTGGGTACTTCACAACGTGGTCGGAGATTTTATAAGATCATTATTATTATACGTGGTTATAATGCTGGATGATGGGTGGTTAGGTACTAGGTACCTACCTATTTTAAACTTGGTGCAGTTCACGTGGAGCTAACGAAGGTAAAGAAGAAGACAGAGAGCCGGTTTGGTGAGGGCGGATTTGAATATTTAATGTGGGAATATTATTTAGTTCATTACGGCGTCCATTGAAATAACTATCAGTGGCGTATAGTCCATTAGGCCGAAAAGATGTACATATCCGACCTAACAAAAAAAAAGATATAAAAAAGGCAAATTTCTGATCAAAATTTAGAAATTTTCAATTTTTTTATGTAAGGAATTTTATTAAGTCTAAATATTAGTCTATCTAAGTATTACTTGATTTCTCATATGTTATTATTGTTAATTAGCTGGATGAATTTGGCAGCCATCTCTGGTTTGGATCACCAGAATACCTACTACTACCTACCTACTTGAAAAAAAAAGAATCGACTTCATGCAGAAACGGGCGATGATAAATTAGGTATCTTGTTGGAATACAAACGGATTGCAATCTTTAGAGCACAGGTGTCTGGTGGGAATGCTGTCCTTGTTCTACCGGTATTTCAATGGAATATGCTCCGAGGAACTACCGTCATCGATTCCTTCGGCACCGGTGCACTAGTGTTGAGTAGGTACTTCATAAGAGGCACCTCAAAATGCAACATTTTTAGTAGAGTTAAAATTATGTTATAAAATTTAAATATGATGAGAACAAAACAATATAAAGGTAATATATAATACATTAAAAATAATATGCAAGCTTAAAAATAATATGCTTCCAAATTATCTGCAGAGTAGGTACCTAGGTACGTACCTAACATTATGTTTCGCATGAAAAAACTTATCCTACGAGAAGATGCGGAGACTTCAGGCTTCCCAAAACTAAACTTTCGTGCATACAAAATAGCACGTTATATAAAGGGCAAAAACTTTATAACAGCCTGCCGAATGCCGTAAAGGAAGCCTCAAGTCTTTTAGCACTTTTCGTAGCATATGAACATTATATCATTATATGTAAAGAATGTTTTTTGATTTGTAACAATCTTACCAATATTATTTTAGTCACCCTACTCGTAGTTATCCGTCATCTTAATATATTATTATCTTCCTTAAAATGTATTTTTGTCTAGTACCTAGTCTTTTTTTTTCCTCTTAAAATGTATTTGTAAAAATGTAATCGTGTCTCTAATTTTTAGGTACCTACATCTGAATAAATATTCAAAAACAAACAAACCTCAAAAATGACCCATACAAAAACTTTAAATGTCCCCCCACTGAGTGAGGGGAATTATTTTCCTCAGAGCCTCCTATGTGGAGCTAATGTAAAAAAAACAATTTCTCTGAAGTTCTCTACCCAACCCTCCTTCTCCCCTTCTCTACCGTACGCGAAAATATTGTCACACCTCATCTCAATTGAGGTGAGCCACCTCAACTCAACACCTCATTTCAGTATTTCAGGAGGTACGTCATACAAACTCATCCTGATGTCGTGTCCTACCCAATACTACGGCGCATAAGTACCTACTCGGGAAACCTAATATTTGTACAGAGTTAACATTTATCACGTGAGAACGGTTCGTTTCTATACGACTCAATCTTACCTACAAAATGGGTCTGTCGAAAACCCAGGTTAACTCCTTCCACAAAAAATACCCTCTACACAACATCTCCAAAGATGACATAGGCCCTGAGAGAAAATTATTTTTCTCAGGGCCTCCTGGGTGGAGTTAATGTTTAAAAAAAAAAAAACCCCAACATTATAAAATGGCCATTTTTAAATAATCATTGCACAATTAATACCCGAACACAATACCTACACAGTAAAGGTGGGTCGTTTAAAAAAAATGTAATTTTTAAATTCTAAGAGCGATAAAAGGGTGCCAAATGGGTTCAAAACGACGTGTTTAAAATTTTTTTAAATTTCTGTTACGATCTTCTTCCTCCTAATTCACTTCAATGTTTTGAAAATTTTCATATTAAAGAGTTATTTCTAGTGTATATAAAAGTGACTAAGAGTCTTTTAAACCATATTTTTTGTAATCTTCTATAGCAAATGTATAGTAGGTATATACCTATTTACGAAATCATTTACAAAAAGTCCCAAAATTTCGCAAAATAATGCCGAAATTTGAGAGTAAGAAGGATTTTGCTGGAATTTGATAAAGTGCCTTGAGATAATTTGAATAATATTCATATATTTTTCAACTAAATAAATCAAAATATTCCCTCTATTTCGTGTTTTATTGAAAAATAGTTAATTTTTAATGGTGTATCTTGTTGGATGTTGTGTGTTGTGATTGTCCTATTTTATATTTAACGTCATGTAGCACTGAACACTTTTAATTCTAATTTATCTCATCTCGATGTGTAGAGCCTCTTACCTCAAACTTTCCCGTCTATGCCACCTCTTACTAAAATATTGCTATGACTTGTCTGTCTAAAATCTCTTTTGTCTGTGGCCGCGTCAGCTTTCTATTTTGTGTCTATAAAACAACGTGTTTTGATTTTGCTTGTCACTCTTTCACTCTTTCTCCTAGATTCTTTTTCCTAAACTCTGCTCGTTTCCCTTGAAACCAAGTCGTCTTTCGCTTCTGCTAAACTTTAATTAGTCTAAATTATTGTCGCCAGTCAAGTGCTCAGACCAGAATCTCTATGTAAAATTATTCAACAGAATAATCAGTTACAAATTTCCAGTACAAAACACAAGTGTTTTTACTACACAAAGAATAACCTCATACCACCTCAAACTCTCTCATCTCACTGTACGGTTCCTCGGTGGGAACAGAAGGAAGTCTATAAGGCAGCTCAACTTACACCCTGATCGCAGACTATCTGGAGACCATATCCTGGACCCTACGCATATCTAATATTTTTTTTAGATTTAACAAGGGTGGGTTTTGCTCTATCATCTATGTGAAATTTCGAAGTCAATTCGGAGGAAGAAGATGATACCCAAATATTATTAAAAAAATTACGTGATTTTATATCTTCATACCCATACCCCCTTTTCACTATTAGACAAATCAAAACAAGAATTTTTTCCCATACAGTCGTGACCCACCTTAATACACAGCCCACCTTGGTTATAGAAAAATGCACGCCACTGGTGTTTCGAACCCACTACCTACTGGCAGGAATTAGTAACAGGGATTTATTAATTTTGTTAATATTTTATTTATTTTATGTTCTTCTGTCAGCAGCTCCCAGGGGCACGCAGTTACTTTAAAAAAAATTACATTATTTATTGTATGTAATTATGCATAAGTAGGTAAGCAGGTAGGTGCTGTTACTGCAAGGAAAACTGTTGGGAAAGAAAAATCACTATCGTTAAATAATAATTATTGCTTTGTTTTGTCCCCTGTGTGTCCAGAGTTCAAAAGACGATTCATCATTCATCGACTGATTAGTGGCCGAGTGTAAAATGTACTTTGCTGGTTAGGCCGAATCGGGAGAGACTGGGTTGACATTGTAATCTCTCCAGCTCTCGGAGGGATGGATTCGTATGTCCCTCCTGGAAACACTGACCTTCAGATTCCTACCCCTCATACCTTTTTCCTTCCCAGAACCTTCTTTCCTAAAAATATCCTTCACACAGCATCCCCAAAGATGACATAGTCCATACTTCTGTCAACTCCTGTGTGGAGCTAATATAAAAAAAGAAAATTATCTCCCGCATGAAAAAAACATTTTGACGTTTTCACACTAGCAAGATAGGTTTTACCTAGTATTCAATGCATTTCGAAACATACCTAGGTATAACATATTTGTCACATGTTGCAACACATAAGTCATGATGTACCTCTCCACTAAAAACTACAATTCAGTTGCGACAACAATAAAGAGAGCGGATAATAGATAGGATTTAAAAAAGAACTAGGTAATAAAAATCAGGCTGATAGAAATCAAATACCTATCAGTAAAAGGTGGTGTACGAAACCTTCCAACACCGAACGCCATTCCCAGAGGAGCGCTGGGCCCGAGGTCACTCAAGACCACGCCTTACACAATTGATTACTGATTATAATTTAGTATTTTTTAGGGGTTTCTGTTTCTGTGCTGTACCTACCTACGTTGGTTTCAGTTTTCACCACGTTTTTTTTCAAATAATAATAAAAATAATGTTTTATTCCGGGATGTGCGGAGGATAGTGCGATCCCACTCGTTCGTATCCTTATAAATATTCATAGGTAGGTACCTATATTAAAATTTAAGAAAAGAAAATGTAGAATAGAAACATACCTACCTCCAGACGTAATTTTTTTTAAAAATATACATTATAGGGGAGAGTAGGATATATCGAACCTGTCGACAAATCGTACCACCCGATTATTTCCGTTGCCGGTCACTTTTTATTAATCCTGGAAACACTCCGCGATCCGCGTTAGAAGCGTCATAGTTGTCCAGTCATTTTTAAATACCTAGTGTTGGATCGTGCGTCCGTTTGCAGTGTAGTTTTTCTATTTTTTCACAATCTTGATCTAATTTTTTCGGGTCCTGCGAAGTGGCGGCTCGTGACTTTTGGGTGCGCTAGAGTGCTGATATTAAAAAAAATGTCATTATTGATGTTGTTGTAGCCGAAAAAAAATTTATTTTTTTTGAAAATCAGTTTTACGTACGAAAAATTTCAGGAAGTTTTCAGTTTGGCGGTGCGCCGCACCGATTTCCTGAAAAATCTTCATACAAAACACCGATTTTTGAAAAAAAAAATGTTTTTCGCATACGACAACATCCATGATGCCATTTTTTTAATATCAGCACCCTAGCACACCCAAAAGTCACGAGCCGGCACTCTGCCTAAGGTCATTTTGTGGGAATTGTATGTTCAGTTAACATGTATAAATAGCTATTGCAAAATCATATTTGTCAAGTGTATTGTTACGTGTTCTGCTGTCATTACTTCATAAAAACTCAGAGTGCGCTAAATCGTACCGCCAGTGGGTTGATAAATGGGCGAGTGTGCGGAAAAAGGGTGAATTATGTTTCTAATCAATTACGTAGGTCTTTTGCTTGGGTAGCAAATGGTGTGTGGTTTGTTCGGGTCTTGGCGGCGGATGCGTCTGCCCACCACCTGCGTGGATCGGACGGGACTGGTTGAGGGAGACGTTTTGACCTGTCCAGCAGTACTCTCTTGGAACATCGCTTTGCACCACTGTGGGAGGGATGGATTCATACGTCCGTCAGCTTCTTTTCAACATTTTTTTTTGTCTTTGAAGCTTAAATGTGGTAATTTTTAAACGCTAAAGTATATATATATATATATATTTTTTTTTACAGTTAATACCGCACAAGAATCTCAACTGTTCCCGTCTGGAGCCAGTGAGACTATGGCATCCCCAATTGGGGTATGCTGTGAGGCTGAAGGTAGTGGGGAGGGGAAGGAGGTGGGGAAGAGGAAGGTTGGGAAGTACCTGGCTATTCAGATCTGGTCGCCAAACACGGCTAAAGCCATTTTCAAGCGACGTTTCAATTCTGAATGGTGGTCTTACACCAGGGCGATACTGATAGTATCTTCCACTCTGGAACATGCCGCAAATATACTATATATTATTTTAAATGAATTAATTGTGAAATAACACAAATTAATCAAATAAAATTTATTTGCGCATGCCGGGTTCGAACCCGCGACCTCCGGATTGTGAGTCGAGAGTCTTACCCACTAGACTACGGAGGTCGTCATATTTGAAATACAAAAAACTAAAAGGTAATTTTATCTAGTTTCTACAATGGTAGGTAACTTCCTATTTGTTTTTACATCTTAAAAAATTTGAAATATACAAGATACGTATAAATACGTTGGAAAAATTCCAAAATTCTTTCAGAAATCATTAAATCATTGCGACGTACACCAACACAACACAAGAAATCACAACAAACTTCATATACCAAAAATCAAATCAACAAAATATGGACTAAGATCCCTAGAATACATAGCTTACACAAAATATAATCAACTACCCAACGAGATCAAATGTGCAAGTCAATGTAAAAAGACCCAAACTAACATGCTCAAACTTCATTTTATGAATGACTATCTGAAATAATAATGTTGTGTATGTCCTATGATATGTCCACTTAATACATACAGCTATATGTTTCATGTAATGCGTATCATTCCCGCAATGAGTTTATTAACTCTTGGGAGTACAATGCTTTATATAATATACTATATTCTGTATTGTATTTTAATAAATAAATAAATAAAATAAAATAAATTACATAAATGTATGTGCGCATAGATCTTTTAAACTACGCAATGGATTTTCATGCGGTTTTCACCAATAGATAGAGTGATTCAAGGGGATTTATATGTATAATACATGCGTATTATATTAGAGAAAAGCCGAGAAAATCAAATATTCAATTGAGGCAGTGGGCAGCGAGCAGCTGCCAAGCGGGTAGTGTGGATTTTATAAAGGTCGGGTAATGGCGTTGTGTTTCGTTAGCCACAGCAACGTGTGGCCGGGTCTGCTAGTTATTAATAAAACAAGCGTATACCATAGATAAACATCCCCTTCTAGCTGTGTTAGCATTGTAGGTTATATCTTTCTATCAACAACTTTTTGTAATTTTTTGTAATTAGTAATGTTTTCACATCCTCGGTCGCATAAATAAACCAATCCCCGCGGTCGTTTATCAATTATATAAAATTTTCACGAGGTTGAGGCATTTGCATTAAAATATTTTCCTAGTTGTTGTATTTGTAGTAGGTAGGTACTTTTTAATTTTAATTTTATTGTAGTTAATTAAAAAATAGTGCCAAACAAAATGACCAAAGATGAAGCCATGCGAAATAACTCAAAATCATGTATTTTTGTTAAGAAAATTTGATCGCTTAGAAGTATTATAGATGCTTCAATTAAATACTACATGTAGAACATACCTTGGCCTTTGAAAATATCGGAAATTTTTTTATAAGTCTTTTAATAAGTTTAGAAAAAAATAAAGTAGGTATTAGGTCAATAAAAAAGCACTTGAAGTCCAAACTCTCGTACTTAACTTTTCGGATATGGTTTTATAATTTAATGTGGCAAATTCAGTTTATTTTATAATAATCGCAAAAAAAAATTATATTTAACGAACTTCATAAAATAAAATACAATATGCATTTTCTCGTTGTTATTTTTATTTATTTTATTTTTATTTATTTATTTAAGTTTTTATTCCAGCAGGGCTGGGAGGGTAGTGCAATCCCAGTCTGCCATATTACATAAACTATGGTACAATAATATTTTACATATAAAAATCTAAAAGAAATAAAATATGATAACGAATTAGGTAGGTAGGTACCTAATGAATTTTTGACATCAATCAATACGCCCGGCACTCGACGAATTTGCGACGAACTTTATGCCATCCACCTAAGGACTACAGACTTGGCACACCCATGTTGTATCATTTACGCCCCGCCTGCGACGAGGAATAGGCATCCTAGACTCCGCGTCACTTGGTTCCGGGAAATCAATTTTAAATTTCCTATTAGACACAATAAACTATGTGTAATGTACAGGCCTTTACGAAATCAACCTTTCAGTAATTTTGTTTTGAAAGTTTTATTTTATGTTATACGTAGATACATAAATAATATTAAAAAGATTTATGAGGTAATACCTACTATTTCTTTTTATAATATTATTTAATATTTTTTAAATATTATACCTAGTTTAGTAGGTACATTTATTTCATATCGATCCCTTATTTCAATAAGCACAAATAATTTATTTGAAATAAGGAGTGATAATTATGTAATGTTTATTATTAGTTCAATATTGCAGACTGAATGATTAATATATGTTCCTGAGTTTTTGCGGACCGCACGTTTTTTGGACTTTCTTTTTTATAATCATCATCATCACCACTATTTTCTCTACAACCCCTGGTGGGTCTTGGCCTCCTCAAGATTCTTCCTCCACTCATCTCGGTTTTGTGACAGCTCTCTCCAGTTTAGAAACTCCAAGATAGATTTGAGGACGTTGTCGCTCCATCTTAATCTTGGTCTTCCCAGGCTCCTTCGCCCTATTGGTCTTGAGTTCAGCAGGGACTTTGGTGCTTGATGCTCGGTCATTCTCTCCACATGACCTGGCCACTGAAGTCGTCCCAGTTTTATAAATTTTGTGACGATTAGCTCCTTAAACAAAGTATAGAGCTCATTGTTATAACGTCTGGGCCAAAATCCATTTTCTAGAACCGGTCCGAAGATGCGCCTCAAAAATTTTCCTTTCAAAAACGTCCAACGCTCATTCCTCTTTGTTAGTACCCAAGTCTCAGCTGCGTATGTAAGTACTGGTCTGATAAGTCTTATGTACACTAGTATCTTCGTGTTTCTAGACAGCAGTCTGGATTTTAATTGGTTTTGTAGGCGGAAATAACAGCGATTTGCATTCACTTCTTCTGGCTTCTGGATCTCCTCTGTGGTATTATTGTCGTTTGTTATCAGGGAGTCTAGGTATGTGAATCTTGGTACCGTTTCGAAATTTTGGTTTCCACATGAGAGAGTTGGGATTTGTTGGGTGCATCCTACGGCCATGTATTTGGTCTTTTGCTGGTTTACTACAACACCCATATTTTCTTTTATAATATATATTGATTATATTTTTATCTTATAATGGAAGTTTCGGTTTCGGTTTCGGCCGTAAAAACTATCTATTTTCGGTCGAACACTAAACCTGTTTACATTTTCAACCCCGGCGATTGGGCCTCCAAGATCTGGACATACCTCACCCCCGTGAACCCGAGCACCCCTGCTAAGTCACCAAACGTAGCGAACCACTTGGGGTGACCTATGGCAGAGGTTTTGGTTATCCAATAATTGGTTTCCGGACTGGCGGTATCCATTCCCGCCTCCCAAATTGATAAAAAAATCAGAGTAGGCATGGAATTAAAACGCGATAGAAGTGAAACTAGAAAGTCGCTAGATGTCGCTTTCTTTTCTTTTAACTGTTTATTTTAAAGTGGTTTGAAGATTGGATATTGATTTTACAAAAATAAAAATGTTTTTTTTTGATTTGGTAGGATTCTAACCTTCGTTCCCTCAGTTCGCTGGATGTCTCCTGGCCGCTGAGTTTTGTCAAGCGCTTTACGCCGATGCGCAATCGGATGCTCGCGCGGTGCAGAGAATTTACCGCATTATATTAGAACCGAGGACCCGTCAAATAATATCTACATTTAGGTATATCTACATTTTAGTGACGCACTTCCGTTTCATCCGAATTTCGAATCACAACGAGGCTCAACAAATTAAACTTCAATAAAATAATGGGAACAACTTCCTAATTTTTTTAATTATTAATACGTTGTTGGTAGGTACCTACTTACCGACCACCTCACACCTATAAATCCCATAAACATAATTACCTACTTCGATTCCACCAATAAAACCTCACCACAAGGAATTCAATAGAATCCTTAAGAAGATCCTAATAGATACCTTTCGATCATTCCTTCTATTAATTAGGGAGCCGCTATCTCCTCCCCGGCGCAACAGATGTCGCCACATTTCCCCATATAAAAAGATAACCAGGAGATGTCAGCCAGATAAACGACGCGATGGCTCGTGCCATTTTTGTCAGCTGTGTTTTTTTATTGCGTCATAAAAAAACGTCAATTTTATTAGAGCCGTGTCGTCCATGTGATGACCAGAAAACCGTTTATACTCAATTTCGATGGAAAAATTATACAAGACACTGAATATATAAACACAAAAAGTGTGTTTTATAATAGGTATAATACTTAGATACCACGGTTTACATGACCTTTCGATGGCCAATGAAATTATTTATTCAAGAAAGAAATTCGTTATTTTTTAAACTTTGAATAATTTTCTCAAAAGTAATGGTTAAATTGACTTATACCGAGAATATTGATACGCGCGCTTAGAGTACATTTCTAATTGTTTATCACATCAGTCACACAATGTACCTATACGAGGGGGGGGGGGTGTCCCGAAGGAATTTTTGTGTACTGTGGAGATTCCATCACAGTACAGAAAACTGTGAACTAGATAACTATTAAGCATTTATTTTTTCTATTGTTTTGACACTTTCATAAACCTTCCATACATACTTTAACTTGTAGAAATAAACTTGAAGTATGATACTTATGACTCTGGAGATTCTGGCTGGAGAGGTCAAAAAACTTCCTCAACCAGTCTCTCTCGATTCGGCCCGCCATGCAGCAGGTGGGTTGACACATCGGCCGTTCAGACCTTGACAAACCTCACCTCATGAACCCGAACTCCCCTGCTAAGTCACCAGTAGCGAATCACTCAGGTTGAACTATGGCAGAGGTGTTGGTTTTCCAAAATGTACCCATACCGGCCTCCCGCTTGCGGTTGCTTCCAATTTGGGAGACCGGTATAGGCACCGGTGCCCCAGGAGCCATTTATTAGATATCCAACACCCCTGCTGTAGGCCACACCGAGTGGTTTGCTACATTTGGTGACTTTGGTGCAGCGGGTCCCGGGTCCATGAGGTAAGGCCTTGGCGACGGATGGGTCTGCCCATTAACTGCGTGGCAGGATGGATTGCGAGAGACTGTTTGAGGGATTTGATTTGATTTTTGATATCTCCAGCAGAACTCTCTCGAAACTTAAACACGTGGGAATGTTGGATGTATGTCCGTTAGGTACCTACTCTTGGACACACTATCCCCCAGATTTCTCTCCACCCTTAATTCTCCTTTCCTTTCCTTTCCAGAACTGCCCCTCTCCTTCCCTTTCTAAAAAACCCTCCAAACATCATCCCCAAAGATGACATAGAGGGAAATTATTTTCCTCATTTTCATTATTTGTTTTTGGGGTGTTAGGTACGCCGTGTTGCGCTATCTCCTTCTTTAGCCAACGTTTCGGACAGCGTTGCAGTGTCCATCATCAGAGCAGTTCATATCCATCATGTATGTCCAATTTTCCTCATGTCCTCTTGTGTGGAACTAACGTAAAAAAAAATCTTTCCAAGAACGAAATTCGATATTGTTTGAACTTTGAATAATTTTATCAAAAGTAGGCACAAAATGAACTTACATCGAGCATATGGATATCTACGCTTACAATACATTTCTATTTGTTTGTCACTTCAGTGTTCAGTCATACGTGCATTATTTATTATAATATGGTACGGAGATGATTCACTAAAATAAAATGTGTAGGTGTGTCCAAAGGCAGACAGAAACTAATCGATGGAAATATATATTTATTTACCAAATTGCCAATTTTATGAATGGGCCGTAACATTGACTTAAAGTGGTATGTAGATACTAGTGGCGGTCCGTGAGTTTTCAATGAGCTATAGCACCTACTAAGATTAAAAAATACGACGTTATTGATATTGTTGTAGCTGAAAAGATTTTATTTTTCAAAATTTCAACTTTTTGTATGAAGATATATTATCTACTGGCGCATTCCCAAACTGAAAGAATCCTGAAAATCTGCACACAAATTATAGAAATTTAAAAAAAAATCATTTTCCGCTACAACAACATCACTAACGTCCTATTTTTCAATCTTAGCACTCTAGCTCAGTGCTCCGCAACCAGTGTGCCGTGGGCCGGTTACAGGTGTGCCGCGGTCAAATTCAATTTATTTGACATTTTACAATATTTCATTATATACTTAATACACAATGACAAATTATTTGTCAAAATATTATTTGTTAAAGCACAGCTGATAGCTATTGTACGTTTCATTGACAAGGACTTTATTAAAATTAAAGAACATTTTTTATTTTGTAAGGAGGATCCGGAGCGAACAACTGGTGAAGAAATTTTTCAAGTAACCGATGATTTCTTCAAAATATATAATATTCAATCGCAACTAATGCAATCAATTCTACGGAAGCACTTTCAAGAGGAATTTACAGATTTAAAAAATGACATGACTTTAAAACTTCACTTCTCCGAAGTTCCATTAGGTGTTTTCTGGATACACGTTAAAAAAGAATATCCTCGCATTTCCGACAAAGCAATCTTAACACTACTTCCATTTTCGACGGCACATTTATGTGAGCAAAGTTTTTCAACGCTTGTGTTAATTAGGAATGATAAGCGGTCATGCTTAAGGTCTTGACCAAGAACTTTACGTTGCGCTGTCAAAAATCGAGCAGAATATAAAACTTTTGTGTTCAGTGAAACAAGCGCAGGTATAGGTCTCGCAAGTTAAGTTGACTTCATCACAGTACTCACACAGATGCAAAACTTACATACAGCGTGTTTCGTTTTAGGCTTTAAAAAAAAACAATTAATAATTATTTCACAATTGAGAATGCGAAGCCAAAGCGTGTTAAAGTCGTTAACATAAAACTTACATATTTTGTTTTATAACATTATTATTGAAATATTGAAGGTTATCAAAATAAAGTTTATTAACGAAATGTGATAATCTTCAGGATTGAATTCAAATGGTTATTCGTAAATAATGACAAGGATAAAAAAAAACATTGTGTTAATTAAAAAGAATAATTTATTATAATATACATAATATTTTATAAAGTAAATAATCCACAAGGCGCCACCTGCCGCTACACGTTTAATAGGCATAGATTTTGAAAAAAACTACTTTTAAACTTAATTACCAAAAGAAACATCGGTTTCGGTCGGAATAGACGAAAAAATATGCTATTTTATTTTTTTATTTCAACTTTATGAGTAAAACCTCAAATTGTAGTATTTTAATAAATGAAGACAATATAAGCGAAACTCAATCGAAAATCTGGAAACAGAAAAATCAGAAAAACATATTGACACCTCTGGGACTCGAACCCAGGACCTCTTGCTTTCCGGGCAAACGCGCTTACCACTGCGCCACGGTGTCGATATGAAATTCGGCCATGTTTAACTGTACCATACTTCGACTAAGAACCACCTAATTGTCGCCTTTTTTGTATGGATTTGACATTTGTAAAGTTTCGTTTCAAACTCAATACGCATGAATTACATTGTTTACCTAAACTAAGAACCTAATAACCTATTTTGTCAACGTAAATAGTTGTTTCTTGTAGTAATTGTTTAAAGAAGTGTGATTTCCATAATATGTGCTTAAAAATTTGTCTGCTTATGGAATATTTAATTTTTATAATTATGTCTTACCAATCAACAGCAACAGTAATTATTTAGTTATGTATCAGTCATCATCAGCCACTATCTATCTACACGTATATTATCTAAAATATAACAGATCACTAACACAAAGGTACAAAAGATTTGAAGTAGAATAAGTTGAATACTAGTGTGTGATACTACAGTTGCCTTAGACATCAAATCATACAAGTCATTTATGCTTTAAAGTTGACCACCGTTTTTTATATTATGCATAAAATAATTATATTAAACACGCGGAATAAAATTTAATGAGTTTGCCCATTCAGTGATTTGCCACGTCCCGTTTAGTAACAGGACTACATGATGTCGTAATAAATATTAGACTTGCACACTTTACAAACACTATTAATTATTTCAAATTTAAAAACTAGTCATTATTTCACTTGCGTTATGAAGGTATGTGCAGGTATGTTTACATCACATTACGAACTGAATGAATAGGACACCCCGTTAGTGCATCAAAACAATATGCTCTCAGCGCCATAAAAACTTTCTGTCTCTTCTACAATAGTTACAATAAGTGGGCAATAATAATAAAATAAGCAAGACAGAGTTATCCTCTAGTTATGGGCGTAGTTTGAAGACACACGGATACACCAATACATCAATTCTAAGCATTTTTATTGCTTTCATCTCTCGTTGCGTTACCTATACCTATCACATTAATTTATTATTATTTTATAATAATTATTAATATTCCGTAAAAACAAATATGTTATAGTTATATGTATGTATACGTTTCAAATAAAAAAAGAAAAAAATATTGTAAATTTTGAGTATCAATTTAATACCTATATATTTTAACTTTTGGTGTGCCGCGGAATTCTAGGAAGAATTTTGGTATATCGCAGGTGAGAAAAGGTTGCGGAGCACTGCTCTAGCTGACTGAAAACTCTCGGACCGCCACTGGTAGATACCTCCGAGATTCTAATATAGGTAGTTACTTATATTAGCATGTCTGTAGCTTGATTTTAAAAGGTCAATGTCAGTTTTCAATTTTTTGCGAATTCTAAAAGAAAATTTCGATTTCGAGAAAGGATTTTTTAGATTTTCGGGGATCAACGTTACACAAGATAATCGGTTTTTCTTAAAGTTAAAAAGAGCAAATTCTAAATAGACCTCGTGAAATTTGAAAACCTCACATTGACCCTTTTAAAAGCTACAGATTTAGATACTGTTCATATGATTTTTTTTCATACTCGGTGACTGAGTAAAAAAAATCACTTTAAATGTATCGGATTCCCCCCCTCCCTCCCTCGTCCCTCTCCCGCGAACCCCCTCCCTAGGTTCTCTTCCCCCCTTCCCTCCCGCCTTCCCCATCTTGTCACTAAACTATATGAAATATACACCTTTTCACATAACTCGCACGCCACCTATTATATATTTTTTAAATTTCATAACGCCTGAGTTCAGCAATATTATATTTAGAAACCGGGGGGGAGGTGGAGGAGGCGGAGTGGGAACCCCCCTAATACCATGCGAGCGAAGTCGCGGGGAAAAAGCTAGTATTTCATAATTTAATACAGAAAAATAAACTTTCGTAATTTCGTAAGTAACATCCGTAGGCACAAGATATTTGCTTACAGATTGATTTAAAAAATAATTATTCAGCGTGGTTGTACATTTTGGCCTCATATCCAAATAATTTTTTTTTATTAAAAAGTCCGAGCAGCCGTTTCTCGTTTCGTTTCATTCAATGATTGTTTTTTTATGAATTGAACCAGAACCGCATACCTTTGGCCTGACGAACCCGCTCATACCTATGTGCGTCTGTGATACGGCCAGTGACCACCAACATATTGTATAGGTACATACCTACCTGCCAGCCCTAGTTTGTTATCGTAATTGTGATTTACTGTGCGGACTTGTGCAATTGTATAAATGCATTGCAGACTGAACACACCAGTGATTGAAGTGGATTATATAAATAAAAACAACATATTCTGAAAATAGATGCTTAAGGGGAAACACGGTCGCCGAGAAATATGAATAATAGATATTTTACCAAACTATTGTTGTCCCTGTCGCTGTTATCCCCAAAATACTTAACGAAGGGCACAATTGCACTTCAGGCTGATAATACTTAAGATAAAGCCATACTAAATAATGCAAAATCATATGTTTTGTTTTTTAAATTTATCGCTTAGAAGTATTATAGATGCTTCTAAGCGATATATTCATTACTTTCAAAATAAAAAATAAGAAAAAGTCTGAAGAAAACCTGAACTTGAAAATTCATAGCCCGCATCACTTAAATGAGTATTGTAATTGTCCCTCATTAGAAAACGTTGGCCATATAATGTATCTGGGTCTAAAAATTGACCTAAACTTAAAATGGACCGAACACATTACCTATTTAAATAATAAAATTAAAAAACTAAGTTATTTTTTCAAATCTATCAGGAATGTCCTCATTAAAAAAGACTTAATCAAGATTTACATGGCTCTCTGCCAATCACTGTTAGAATATGGTATTATCGGATGGGGCAGTGCAAATAAAAACATACTAAATCCACTAATTAAAACTCAAAAAGCCATAATGAAAATTATACTGAAAGTTCCTGTAAGAACTAGCACTGACGAAATCTTCAACAATCTTAACATAATGTCAATTAAACAACTATATTCTAAAACTATACTCATTTACATTCATAAGTACAAAACCCAAGAAATAACAACTGACAAGTACATAGAAATACTAGATCTCATGGTCAAAAACATATCCAACAAGCAACTGCTAACACAACATTTGGGCAAAAAAGCTTCTTATATTATGGCATTAAACTCTACAATAAAATACCACTCTCACTCAAAAACCTCAACATTATAACATTTAAATTTCAAATAAAAAGCTGGATACTAAATATAGGGAGATCAGAAATAGAAAATATACTGAAATCAAATACAGACTAAAACCGAATCTAATGAACTGAATTATAAAAAAACACTATCTTATTTACTTTATAATTATTAAAAAAAAAATACTTCATGATATATGTTATGTCGTATTCATATTATTCTTATGATTAAATTATAAAATGTAAATGAAATCATCAGCACGGGAGATCACAGTGAGGATATCATTATCTCTATTTGTTATTAAGAAATGAAGACAATAAATCATTATTATTATTATTATTATTATTCAATTAAATACTGCGTGTAGAACATATCTTGGCCCTTAAAATATGGGTCATTTTTATTTTTTTAAGTCTTTTAATAAGCCTATAAAAAAACATTCAAGTCCAAACTCTCCTATTTAAAAACCCCTTTTGGGATATGGTTTTATTGGAATAATGTGGCAAATTCAATTTATTTTAATCGCAAACAAATTGATATTTACGCCCGAATACGGCCTCTGGTCGACGAATTTGGTTTTTCAATGTTAACCCTATGCCGTCCACCGAAGAACTACTGACCACTCCACACCCATTTTCAGTCAGACCTTCCCCGGCCGTAGCGGGGAACAGACGTTAGGCTCCGCGTCGCTTGATTTCGTGAAATCCATTGTAAATTTCCGTTTTATTACAATAAACAATGCGTGCAAAGGGAGTTAATTTTTTTTGCAGGTTTTTACGAAATCAACCTGTGAAAAAAATTTCTCAAGTACCTTTTCCAACCTTTCCAAATGCCTTTTGGCAAGTATTTCCAAACTTCTCCCTTAAAGGGGCGTGCATTCCGATTTTAATTTTTTCCTGGACTATTGGATCGCCTTAAATAAAAACGTAAAAATCGGGGTTTCTTCTCCAAAACTGGACCGATTTTTAAGATTTTTTTACTAACCGCAATAGAAGAAAATATTCTATGCCTGTACGTTTTTATTTTTCTCAAAATACATTTTCTATTTTCTATGCTGAACGTCTGTTGATGGCGTTCAAACCAGACAACTTCAACGATTTTGGTGGGTCCTAACTCCTATAAGAAGTGACTTATCAAAAAATCAAAACGTAGTTACCGACACGATAGTGGTCGATATCTATATCTATATTGATCACGAAACTTTAAAATGCTCTAAATAACAAAATGTTATTGTTCAAGAGAGCGAAAAGAAAATTTAATAAATCACGTCTCTGGTTTTTATTGACATAATTACGCTTTTTTTATTTATTTTAAAATTACATAGAATAGATCTTCCAGAATGCTTAACAAATTTAATAAATTTCTTTAATAACAGTAATTAAAATATTTTTTTTTTTTCTGAAAAAAAATCCTCTTAAAATGCACGTCCTAAAAGACGCAATAATTTTTCTAGAAATCTCGACGAAGCAAATCGAGAGAGAAAAAAAATCGAGGAGGAAAATTAATTGCCTAATTTTTGATATTACTCGTATTTATAACATTTCAAATTTCCGCCATCGATATTAGGTACATCTAAAAAAATATATTTGCACTAGTAACAAAATTCAGAGAGGACAATGGGGAAGACGTTTGTATGGACAAAACAGCGCCCGGTTTCCTCTTTAAGTATGTAGGTACGTACCTACTTACTTATGGAAATTCACAATACAATAAAATATTTTTATGAAATCATTGGGATCAAATCACAATCTTGGTACGGGTTGCTTCAAAGAACAATTCGCACCCGGTGGATAACAACGGCACAACGCAAAAAACCTTTTGTTTTTCAGGAGAGCAGTTTGAATATTTCGTTTGAGTGTATTAAATCAGTTTATTAACCAATAAAAAAAAAATTATTCGCTTTTAAGGACACAATAACATTTTTAAGAAATGTGCTGTTTTTATTGAAGATATAATAGATATCCAGGAACATTTCTCCATACTTCACTCAAAAATGCATTTTTTTGACTTGTGCTATTGTTATCCCTCAGGTATACTGTTATTCCTCATTCATCAAATATTTGAAGTTAATGTTCACGTTCTGTGTGAGTTCTATTAAAGTTCTGTTATTAAATCATTATAGGCCAGTTCCTTAGTAAAATTTCAAGAATCACTGAACTTTGAATAGAACTTTCACGGAAGGTGAAAATTAATTTAAGACATATGATGAATTGTTCAATTTTTTCGAAAAAACCCATCCTTTGAATTTTACTGTCAGCTGAAATTGCTTGTAGGTATCCAATGAAAGATTTCCGGAGCGGTTGAAAAGAGCGTCAAATTGAAATGGTTTACTTACCTACAGTCCACTTCAACCTCTGCATGCTAGAATTGTTAAAGCTGCTACCGTTTTGTTCCCAATAAATAATGTCCTTTCTGCTGTCTTAGTGCTAGTTCTGGTCCCAGGTATTAATTACCCTGCTTGCTTTAATTGTAATTGTGGGCAGTGATTGTAGGAACATCAAACGAAACTCGCCGCTTGATTCCTCCAGTGTCCATTATCATCACTACAAAGGAATAGAACATATCTGTGTTTGTCGTGGATTGATTACAAAATTTTTGGCTTAAATTTGGGCCTTATTAAAAAAAATGTTTTAAAGCTTTCACAGCTGATAAACAACCATTTACCCGACATTAATGGCTGTTTATCAGTTGTGTAAAATTTAAATCACGTTTATTGGTAAGGCTCCTTTGTCTTATACATACCTAATGCTTATTTTAATCAACTTAATGAATCGCTATCTGTCGCTTTTGCGAATTTTTTTTTTTTTTTTTTTTTTTTTTTTATTATTTATTGAAACATTTATTATAATTACAATTTTACAACTAAATATTTTTTTTTACAGGTTTTTTTTTTTACTACCCTTCCATTAAAAGCATTTGCTTGTGTATGGAAGGGGAGTGTACATAAATGCTATTAGTTATTAGTTAGGTATAAGTTAGTACTTAAATAATTAATTGTACATAAATATATGTGAGCTGCAGTATTTATTTGATAATGGTGTGTTTTTTTTTTTTTTAAAGAAAGAATGTTATGGAGAACTAAGATATTTGTAAGATTAATTGACAGTAGTTCTTTTCTTAAGAACATCTTTAAAATGTCTCTTGACAGAGAGCAGCATTCGGGCCTTATCATTGATGCTTCTGATTTCCTCTGGTAGACGATTAAAAAAATTTCTTCCCTGATAAGTATAATGATGCTGTGCAAATTAGATCAATTAGGTATGTTTGAACATGGCGCCACAACTTTTTCATATGATTACAGCACAAGAGTTCTAACTGTTTGGAGCCACTGTCAAAATAAGCGAACCTAGCAGTCCACAATGGAGTCCTGGTACCTACCCTACATGGCAGAGGTGTTGTTTATCCAATAAAGGTTCCCGGGGCGGCGGTACCCATTTCCACCTCCCAAATTACAAAACATAGTTGTGAATGATGAATACATGGAGCAGTTGGGTGAATTCGTGTATTTGGGAAGTATTTTTACGAGAGATGAGAAGGCTGACGGCTGAAGGCTGAATGCTGAAGGCTGAATGCTGAAGGCTGAATGCTGAAGGCTGAATGTTGAAGGCTGGAGAGATATTGAAAGAAGGGTGAATGCAGTTAACTCTATTAATGGAGGACTGAACACCGTTGGCGCCAATAAAAAAAACTGTCCAAAGAAGCGAAGCTAGCCGTCCATAACGAAGTACTGGTACCTACCCTGATGTATGGCAGTGAGGCATGGAACTTGCAGAGGAAGGATGAAAGTAAACTGAATACTGTTGACATGAGATCCCTGAGCTGTACGTGTGGTAAAACCATGTATGATCGTGTAAGAAATATGGATATCCACAAAGAATGTAAGGCTGATGTAAGCATAATCCTAGAATCGAGCCCTGTGGCACTCCACAGGGCTCGATTCTAGGACCCCTACTTTTCTTACTATACATCAATGATATAACTAAATGCGGCATCTTGGGAAAACTTCAACTTTACGCTGATGATACTGTGATTTATTATCGTTGTAAAAATCTGAGGGAACTTGAATCTCTAATGAATAAAGATCTCGCAAAGCTAGCTAAATGGTTGCGGATAAATAAATTAAGCCTCAATGTCAAAAAAACTCACTATCTCACTTTCGGGAAAAAAGATTATATGACAATGAATATTACTCTTGGAAATGAAAAGCTCCAAAATGTACAAGTAACGAAATATTTAGGGTTATTCATAGATTCTAACCTATCGTGGAACTCCCATGTTGAATATGTTAAATCCAAAATTTCCCCGATAACTGGTGTACTCTATCGACTTCAAGATGTCCTCCCCACAGCTTTACTGCGTGCCACATATTATGCTCTGATCCACTCTCACCTAAGTTATCTGGTTAGTATCTGGGGCACCATTACTAAGAAACAAATATCTGAAATACAAGTAATCCAAAATAGAGCCATAAGAAATATATACCATCTACCATGGGATACGCATGTCAAAGACATATACTCACTGACACAAATTCTTCCCTTTACCACTCTGCCAAAATATAGCATCACCACTGCCATCCTACAAATAATTCAACACTCGTCACACACCACCACTAAACCAGCCTTTAATTCCGATATACACCAGCACAAAACACGATCACAAAATCAAATACACCTATCGTCATCTACACACACACTAAATTTGGAATTAACTCCTTACAATACATCGCACATACGCAATACAACGCATTACCTAATGTCCTAAAACTACCAGAATCAAACAAAAAAATATTGGCAAAGGCTCTAAAAGGATATTTTCTCAGCAACTTTATTAACCAGTGACGAATTTATCTGTCTTCCTTTGTAACTCTTGTATATTCTTCAATTACCTGTATCAAGTGTGTCTAGTCCATTTAAAAATCTATGTATTGTTCATTGATTTCCGTGTTCTTATGTAAAAATAATTTTCCTTTAGATGTATAATGTTGTCCTTCCCGAAATGAGTTTTATTAAACTCATTGGGAGTAATGTATTATAAATTTTATGTAATAATTTTGTAATATATTATCTCTAATAAATAAAAAATAAAATAATGCGTAAGATTAAGAAAGGGACCCTCAGATGGTTTGGACACGTAGAGCGAATGAACGAAGAAAGTAGTGTAAAAAGAATATATGACGCATATGTGAATGATAGAAGAAGTCGGGGACGCCCGAGGAAGACATGGCACGATCAAATGAATCAGATACTTGAGACGGGTCATGTCAAAAGTCAGAATAATATAAGAGTATGTATGAGACTATCTATGAATGTGAGTGAGGCAAGGAGTGTGTGCCAAGACCGAGTTGTTTGGTGGTCCGTCCTCTCTGCCTACCCCTGCGGGAAACGGCGTGATGGTTAGTTAGTTAGTTGGTTGTTTTCCCATGGTTTGTACATTTTAAAGAAACAAATAGCTGTTAAAATCCTACACGTATGGGATTTTCATGAGGTTAAGCCAAAAAATGTTTCTTGTGCTAATGTTGGTAAAAGATAATATTATTTTTCATTAAAACTAATAAGAACAAAAATGGAAGAGGAATATAGAATAAGGATTGGATTATCTGGCCGAAGAAAGTAGGAAAGGTGAGGTAAATGCATGCCATTCATTTTATAAATTATGTGCTTAGTTTAGTTTTTTTTGCATGAATACCGCACAAGAGTTCCAACTGCTCCCGTCTGGAGCCAGTGAGACTATGGCATCCCCAAATGGGGTATGTTGTGAGGCTGAAGGTAGTGGGGAGGGAAGGAGGTAGTGAAGAGGAAGGTGGGGAAGTACCTGGCTATTCAGATCTGGTCACCAAACACGGCTAAAGCCATTTCAGGCAACGTTTCAATTCAAAATGTTGGTCTTAGACAAGGACGATACTGAGAGTATCTTCCACTCTGGAACGTGCCGCAAATACGCTATGTATTATTTTTAATTAATAAATTGTGAAATACGCAAATTAATCAAATAAAATTTATTTGCCACGCCGGGATTCGATCCCGCGACCTTCGGAATGTGAGTCAAGCGCCTTACTGCTGCACTACGCCGGCCGTCGTAGGAATTAGTTGTAGGAATATACGTGATTTTGATGTTGTTAGTGTAGTGAGGGTATTTTTTTCAATAAAATGTTTTAAAATTTATTCCGTAGTTTGTTAGTTACCTTTCCTTTATTGTCATTTATTTGTGTTATTATATCATGCTTTATTTTTTATTTAACTTCCATAATTTTTCTAAAGATTTTAGCCCACAGACCGGGCCCTTATTTTTATGTTAGAATTTTATGTTTATGTGAAAATCTAACGTTAGATTTTAGTTAGTGGGTTATTAAGTTTATTATATGAGCCCTTGCCCGGTAAAAGATTATTTTCAACAATATTTTTGTTCCGAGAAAATGGAAAAAACGAAACCAATTATGTTTCATGACATTTAGATAATATTTAAAATAAAATAACTTCAACAAGAATTTATTAAAAGAATTCATGCTGAATTAGTGGAAAAAAAATTCACAGACAACGTTATTTTACTTTTTTTAAATTCTTCTACAGAAATGAATAGCCAGTTGCTTCCCCATCTCCATCCCCTCATCACTACCTTTAGCATCACAACATACCCCAATTTGGTTGCCATAGTCTCACTGGCTCCAGCTGGTCAGGATCAGTGGAGACTCTTTGGCGGTAGGTACTCACATAAAATAAAATAAATAAATAAACATAAAAAGAGGCTATCACTTCATATCGAAGATATCATCGAGACCACCTTTCAGTTGACAGGTCAACTAATTCCAACTACATACGTAGTTCTGCCACTGATAGCACCGTTGTAACCTCTCTTTCTGTCACACGCTTCTATGGTCAGAAAGAGGAAGATGTTACATCTGAGCTTTCAACGGTATTCTGCCGCTCCATACGACCAGCTCTTGTCTGGTGTAGGAACAAGATTAAAACTAGTGACCTTTCACATTTCGGGCCGCAAATATACCCGACATCAGCATCGGCATACCTGGAAATGCTAAAGCAAAAATCTCGTAGTTTTATTTTGTTCCTCCTTTTAATGCCATTACGGTTGGGAGGTTAGAAAAAGGCGTCTAACGCGAGCCTTGGTGCAATTCGGAAAAATATTTAATGAAGACGGCTGAGGTTGTTTTTATTATTTATTTTATTTTGATGAAAATGTATTTCGTAGTTTTTGGATATCTCCAAAAATGACGAAGTTATCAGGGTTCGAAGTGAATATTGGTAAAATGATGTGTATAATTGTTTGGTTTTTATTTATTGAAGTGAAAACGTCTTTAGCACAGTTGTGATTTGAAACTCGATGAAACGTAAGCGAGCGACACTGAAAAGATAAAAATACATACATCAATAGGATTTAGCTTATGCGAGAGGATAAGATAGCAATAAAATATGTATTTATTCACGGGTTCATGGTTACAATATAATGCGATATATCCACGAACCACGCGAGCCTTCATTAGTGTATAAAGCGCCTGACGAATCACAGCGGCCAGACATCTAGCAAGGGTCGAATGGTACCTACGAAATAAAAAATAAAAATATTCTTTTTTGTAAAATCAATACCCAATCTTCAAATCTCTCCAAAATAAACAGGCAAAAGAAAAGAAAGCGACATCTAGCGACTCCGAAGAAGAAAACAGAAATACAAATGTAGGTACCTACTGGAAAAGGTGCACTGGAGTTCGACGGCAAAAATATGAAAAAAATCATTCTGCGCATTGATAAAAGAAGAGCTTCGTAGTCTCTCCACTTTTGTCTACTTCTGTTTTCTGAAGGTTTCACTTCTACCGTGTGTGAATTGAAAACTCAGATTTTTTAAATTTATTGGTTCATTTTGGGAGATGGATATGGGTACTGCCGCCCCGAAAACCATTAATTGGATAGCCAACACCCCTGCCATAGGTCACCCCAAGTGACCTACGGTTCGCTACGTTTGGTGGCTTAGCAGGGTGCCCAGGTTTATGGGGTGAGCTTGTCTAGGTGTTGGCGGCCAATTCAATTGCCCACCTACTGAGGGGCACATAACCTACACCTCTCCGGCCGGTCTCTCTCGACCTAGCTAATACTAGCTTAATAGGGGTGAGGGGTGGGTAGGAATCTGGGGGTCTGTTGTCCAGGAGTGACGGACGCATGAATCCATCAATATAACTGCGATGCAAGACGATGGACCATATAGGTGACCTATGGCAGAAGTGTTGGTTATCCAATGAATGGTTCCCGGGCGGCGGCACCCATACCGCCTCCCAAATTGTTGAAAATAACCCTGATAAAGTGAGCTTTGCTCACGAAACATGTCGGTTTTTGAACAATAAACGTGGTTAAACCTAAGTAGGTAATCTAATAATTTTCAATTAAAATGGTGCCACAAAATAAGTTTGCTGTGTTTGAAGAATTAATAAATAATTCATCCTCTCCTATTAATTAGTTGGCTTCAAACGGGGAACGGTTCCCCCTACAGGCTAAAGCACTGAACAGCTCTGTGGAACTCCACTCGCACCAGTCGAGCAGATTACGTCTTAAAGCTCAGCGTTTTCCCCTGCTCCCACTTATATTTCCTGGATGAAAAGTCCTAATTATCTAGAATTCATGCAGTTTAATCGAACTTTCTAGGTCAAATCGAGTCGTTTACTGTGATCGATATTTTCGTGTAAATTTTATTTTTTTATTTTTTTTTTTTTTTTTTATTCCTTTATTTTTCCCATATTTTACAATTTAAATTAACATATTATGAAAATCATAAACAATAATGTAGGAACCAGCAGCCTGTGCGTGGGTAATATAGTTAATATAAGTTTTATTTAGTACCTAGAAAAAAACAAACAGGGGTATATAAAGCAAAAACAAAAATTCTTTAAACAGTTTGTACAAAAAGTGTATACAATAGTGTACGGTTAAATACGTGTAAAGTGTAATAAATGATACATTGTAATAATAGGTGTAAAGTTTGTGAGAAAAGTGATATAAAACTAAATAAATAGAGTTTTTAGAAACATAAAGTGAAATAAAACTAAATAAATAGAGTTTTTACATCTGTATGGTTTAGCCATAATTTTAACTCTTTTATGAAATGAGGAAGTTTAGTTGCAACTTGAATATGTTTTGGTAAACTATTGAAGGTACGAGGTCCAATAAAGCTACTGTGAGTTTGCATTTGTTTTGTGAGTGTTTGGGGGGTATAGAATATATTATTATTTCTAATGTTGATTCTGTTTACATTTTTTTCGAATTTGTTTACGTTTTTAAAGATATATTTCATAGTTTGCAGTATAAATAGTTTACGGAGACTGAATAGTTTAGATTCTTTGTATAAAGCATCTGTCGAAAATGTTTTAATTCTATTATACATAACTTTGATAATATAATTTTGATAATATAACTTCCCTTAGCTCTTTCTAATATCCAGAAATTAGCTGAATTTAAAAACAAAATTATTTAAAATATAATAATATTCATAAATCTCAACTTCTTTTCAATATACTGTAATAAGCTATGTTCTCAAGGTTCCGGTAATTGTTTGGTTTTCGGTTTCCTCCTTACTGTACTTTTAAGTTTCTTATTTCTGAACTAAACTGCCTCCTATTTTATATTATGTTTTAATTTCAATGTTCTTGTTTTAATAGCACCGTTATTATTTATTATTACTGTCCTGTGCCAAAACAGCACTGTTCTTGTTAATTTAGTTCTATTGGAATTGCTTTGTTCACAATGTAGGCATATTTTTTGTTTACTATTGATTAATATTTTGTAAAGGATTATTTTTAAGTTTATTACATTTAAACCCACTTGAAGTGAAATAATACGAAACTGCGTTATACAAATATTACCTTATACATATTATGCAATGTTTTTCTTGGTTTTAAATATTTTCAGCCTATATTGAAATCACGCACGGAATAAATATTTTTTTTTATAAACTTAGTTATCTATTTACAAGTAATTAGAACTTTTGCCTTTGTTTAGAGAATATTTTTTACCGCTAATAAAAAAATATTTTCTACCAATATTTTCATCTTAATTCAATCCGTATTATTGTTCTCCATAATACACACTTATTGTAATTTTCCTTAAATTAATTCAAACTTTGAACCAGATGCCTACAAAACACCAGCCACCATGTCTTGTATATATGTATAATAGTAAGCAGGTATTGCCTTATAACGTAAAACCCAAACCGATTATTAAAAAAAAAAACTGAAATTAAAAACATACATTCCCCGCGAAAGTAAAAAATAACCAGTGGCTTTCGCTTTCCAGATTTTTTATGGAAATTATTTACAGCTAGGCCTCCATCAATTTGTCTGTCACAAAATATTCAAATCCGCTGATTTTCTTGTTTTTTCTGGGGTTCCCCAAGGGTTAATCCTCGGGCCTCTTCTCTTCTCCATTTTAATTTATGACTGGCTGAAGTCATCTGTTTTTCTTGCTTTCTTATTTTTGCTGACTATCTCAAATTATTTCTTCTAATTAGAAATATTGAGGATTGCCTGCATCTTCAAACTGACTTTGATAATATTTTTGAAAGAAGTCAATGATACCTACTTCATTTCAATATCTTAAAATATGTAGTCCTGACTTTCAGTAGAGGTATCCCTATGCTCTATCATAATCTCAAGCGAGTTTTAACTATAAAGGATCATGGAATTGTATGGGAAACTACGCTGACGTGTCGTGTTTATATCGAAGGGTTTTGCCAATCGGCTTTAAATTCGAACCCTCAGACTTTTTCGGGATACCAAAACTCTGAGAATTTTATATTTCTTCTAGGTTGGAGAGTGGCTCAGCCTTCGGAAATCCTTATGAGGTGGGGTGCTACCTTATATTAGACAGGGTTCAGAATAAATAAAGGAGTTGAGCCACTACCAATGGACTTTCTTCAGTGCATGCTCGAACTTTAATCCTTACAGCTTAGAAGAGAGGGGTATGCCATCACCCACTTATTCAGCAATTTTGGAGCTCAATAGATTCTATGTTCCTCATGACTATCTTAAACAGCGTCATCATAGAATATTCTATCTTCCTGCCTACAGCCAACGTTCCAATGGTTCTCCCGGTGGGGAGGAGTATATTGCCCCTGAACCAAATCTCTTCGGATATCGATATACTTACGTATTATCTATTAACTTTTTGTTTTTTGTACCATTCCAGGGTTACGAATAACCCAACAATGTTTGAAAATCTCCTACTACCACCACAGTAAGCGGAAAATGTTGCTTGTGTCGTGATGGAGGACTTAGCCAGCCGGGGAATCGAACACGCCACACCTGGGTGAGACCAAACGCGATGCCCCAGCCACTGACCGGTCAAAATTTTCATTCACCAAAGGATCTCTACTCTTTGATGCGATCTTCATCACTACCTATTTTTTTTGTTCCGCAAACTTACCTTAAATATTTTTAAAACTTTATTTTTTACATAGAAACTTTGTACAGAATTTTTTATTCCGATAACTTATATTATAACGCCACTGGAAGTTTTCAACCCTGGAACAGGCGTGGCTTTAATTAGGTATACCAATATTATTCATTATTCAGCCCTCTATTTTAACAAGGGTGCCAACCTTAATGAAAACAGCCCCTTCCACGGCTCGTGGGGCCTTGAAGCGTGTCATAACATCCCCACTAAATACTTCCAGAACCAAGTTACGTAATAGGCGCCTGGAATATTTCCACCATGGAAGTGGAATACAACGTAGAAATTAAAACATGCACGGAGGTGAAACCAACAATTACCAAAATGAGGGCGATGCACAACTAAATATTTTTGTCAAAATATTGTATTTTTTAAGGGTAAGTAGGTAATTTGTTTATAGGTATTGTTTAATTTCGAAACAGTACCAAGATTCACATACCTAAACTCCCTGATAACAAACGACAATAATACCACAGAGGAGATCCAGAAGCGCATAGTGAACGCAAATCGCTGTTATTTCCGCCTACAAAACCAATAAAGTCCAGACTGCTGTCCAGAAACACGAAGATATTAGTGTACAAAACACTTATCAGACCAGTACTTACGTACGCAGCTGAGACTTGGGTACTAACAAAGAGGGATGAGCGTTGGACGTTTTTGAAAGAAAAAATTTGAGGCGCATCTTCGGACCGGTTCTAGAAAATGGATTTTGGCGCAGACGTTATAACAATGAGCTCTATACTTTGTTTAAGGAGCTAAACGTCGCAAAATTTATAAAATTGGGAAGACTTCGGTGGCTGGGTCATGTGGAGAGAATGACCGAGCATCAAGCACCAAAGTCCCTGCTGAACTCAAGACCAATAGGGCGAAGGAGCCTGGGAAGGCCAAGACTAAGATGGAGCGACAACGTCCTCAAAGACATATCTATCTTGGAGCTTCCAAACTGAAGAGAGCTGGCACACAACCGAGATGAGTGGAGGAAGACTCTTGAGGAGGCCAAGACCCACCAGAGCCAATAGTGATGATGATGATGATTGTTTAAAAATTATACCTACGATAACATTATTATCGATAATATTGAAAATCCACATTAGTGCTCTTTTGCATAGTAAATATTAAATATGTTTAGTTTAACCCATAACAAAAATAAATAATTTTCATTGAAAGTGATTCTTGCCTACTCAAAGAATAGTAGGTTTATTGCTTTTTAAACATCTAACATAATAAATTATCTTAAGATACTTACAAGAAAGTCTAAGCCAACAAATCTTGATGAAAAAACAAGAGCAAACTTTTTGCACTTAGATGAAAGTAACTCCACTTTTTTTTTCTTTTTCCAACTAACTTGAAATCTTAAAAAAACTAATCTTGCTCTATTGTGATTAATTTTTGGGTTATTATACCGTGATTAAATAGACGTCATTATTTTGCTGAAATGCTGGCAATGACCAATGTAACAAAAGTTTTGGCTAAAGCAAAAGGAAGCTCAAAACGGCATAATAACCAAAAAATTAATTACGATAATACTTTTGGCTGTGAAAATGTTGCCAAACCCCTGAACCCTTAGATTAAATATCTCTAGGTAAAAAAGACGGATAAGCGAAGTTCAAGAAAGAGAGGAAAGGTAGAGAAAAGACCTGTCTACCAATGTCAAAACAGGAAAGAGATTATAAATTCAATTTATAGTCTATGAAGAAATTGTTTCTCCCTGCGTGTCCCCTCCCATGCATCCCGTTCCCCTTCCGCATCCACTTCCCGTAGATTCAGATGAAATGATGCGCCTAGTTTAATGGATTACATTTATTAATATAAACTAATACAGATTCGATATGTAGTGACAATCTGAGAGCTAAGATGTGATAGCAGATAGAGTAAGACTTCCTATGACAATGGTTTTTACACCCTAGCATCTACCTGTCTTTCTCATGTACGTAAAAATAAGGAACAAATTTAGAGTAGTACGTACATCATAAAACTAAAACTCTTCAAAAACAAAATGTTTAGAAATTGTTATACGATCCTTTTTGGGAGGAGTTTTAAAATACTCGAGAAAAAGCTTTTGGAAAAGTTGGAAAAGGTATTTAAGGTTTCTTTACAGGTTGATTTCGTAAAGGCCTGTAAATAAATAAATAAATAAGTGTTTATTACAGTATGTGGGGAGGAGAGTGCAATCCCACACATTCCATAAGGGTATAATATACACATACATGTACAAAGTATTTGAAAGGAAAAAAAGAAAAAGAAGGTGGATATGAATGTACACGAAACAAAAAAAGATAATAAGCTAATAGTAGTAAGAGGAAAACAAAAGAAATAATAATATTAAGCTGTCAGGATTCTGTGAGCACGTAAGGAGCCAGTATTTTTCTCCAGTGTGCATCAATACTGGATGATGGACTGAGGCGGGCTTCCATGACGAGGATGTTTCCAGAGCCGGTTATCCTTTCCCTAATTCCTGCCACCCTGGATCTAATAAGGGCTGCAAAGCCAGGAACTCGCCCCTCCGTGAACATCCGGGAAGCGCTGCAATATCTGGGGAAACCAAACATTATGCGGAAGGCCCGAAGGCGTTGTTATACTGAACCCGAAGACTTTCTATACTATACTTCTTGTAGTTTGCCCAGAGTTCACACGTATACAGTGTTGCGCAGAAGGAAAGGAAGAGCGTCCTTTTTACAGCAGTACTGCAAAGGCGGAATCTTCTACTGATCATGTTTGCTTTTACACTGAGAGCTCTTCT
Source organism: Limnephilus rhombicus (assembly GCA_929108145.2). Taxonomy (NCBI): domain Eukaryota; kingdom Metazoa; phylum Arthropoda; class Insecta; order Trichoptera; family Limnephilidae; genus Limnephilus; species Limnephilus rhombicus. The sequence continues at coordinate 14,614,467 of OV815292.1, read as the reverse complement.
TTGCCTATGGATGTCGTCATCGTCCATCAGATTACTGGTGATTATGTGAAGGTATTTAGTTCCTTCAGTCACCTGCAGGTTCACACCATTCAGGGTAGCTGGAGGAATATTTTTTGGTCCTTGTCCATATCTTACGACCAGTAGAGCCGTTTTAGTGGGGTTGTATTGCATATTTGTTTCTTCAGCAAACTCTTCGCAGATCTTTAAAAGAATACGTAGGCCCCTTATGGATGGTGCCATCAATACCATGTCGTCCGCATAACTGATGTTGTTCAGAAACTGTCTTACAATTTGGCAGCCTACCCCTGCATTGTTTAGCCTGTCGGTGAGTTTGTCCATGTACAGGTTGAAAAATATCGGGAACATGCATCCTCCCTGTCTAACGCCGCTCTTCAGAAGGAAAGGTTCGGAGAGTCCATCTTTCCACCTTACTAAGTTTTCCTGCTGTCTATGCCACGAGTCGAGGATATGTATCACCGCCGGTGATATGCCTCTTTCCCTGAGTTTATCCCATAGTAGAGGGTGAGAAACCCTGTCGAAGGCCTTGCTCAGATCTAGAAAACATGCATACGTGGTGGTCTTTTTATTCCTGTAGTATTCCAGAGTTCTTTTCACAGTAAATATAGCAGTATCGGTAGACGTTTGCTTTTTGAAGCCCATTTGGTTGTCCTTAGTTTCCAAGCTGGGAACGATCTGGTTTAGTAGTAGACGTAAAAAACATTAGCTCCTTTTTTACGCAATGTTTATTGTAATAACAAGGAAATTTAAAATTAATTCACAGAACTAAGCGACGCGGAGCCTAACGTCTCTTCCCCGCTCCGGCGGGGGCCGGACTGATACAACATAGGTGTGACAAGTCTGTAGTCCTTAGGTGGACGGCATAAGGTTCAATTTGAAAATCCAAATTCGTCGACTGTCGGCCGTATTGATTGATGTCAGAAATAACAACGCGAAAATGCCCTTTTTATTTTATTTTGTTAAGTTCGGGCGTAAATATTATTTTTTTGCGATTATTGTAAAAGAAATTGAATTTGCCTCCTTAAACAATAAAAGCATATCCAAAAAGGGGTTTATAAACAGAAGAGTTGGCACCTGAAAGTGTTTTTTATAGTATATACACCTAATTTTTTTTTGTAGGCTTATTAAAAGACTTAAGTATTAAAAAAAATTACCAATATTTTTAAAGGCCAAGATATGTTCTACACGCAGTATTTAATTGAAGTATTTGTAATATTTTTAAGCGATCGAATTTTTAAAACTAAAATGCATGATTTTGTATGATTTTGCATTATTTCGCATGGCTTCATCTTAATACCAAAGAAATACAAACAAGTCAAATGCTGGAAAAATCAACGTTGGAGCTTATATCATTGGCCCATTATTTCACTGCCCTGCGCGCGCATACCGCCACCTAACACAGTATGAGGGGACATTGAAGGTCTAGATTCGTTACATTAAATGTAGAGCCGTTTATTAAAAAAAATTAGATTCTTGCGAGAACTCCGAAGGGGCGACCATAAGTTGCCTCTACCGGGGTGGGACAGTGGTGGGTACTTCAATGCCCTGGAAATACCTTCAAAGGAAACCGCCCTGTGTTTCCTATTATAGGAGTTATGGATGTGTAGTTATTTAGTAAATAACTACAAAGATAATTCCAGGTATAGGTAATTATAATTATTATTCAAAATGGACCATGGGAGTTGGCTTTGCTTCTGTTTGATGAAGTAATTGGGGTAAAATTGAAATAAATAGGGTGAATAAACCTCCGCAGGGTTGTTAGTGTTCTTACATGTATGGTGATAATTTTGGAATGGAGTCATTTGTTTAGCAAAAGGTAAGTAAATGGGGGGTTAAACCCGTTATTGGAGGCTCAGAAATCTAATTTACGTGATATTATGAAGAAACAGATGTTCGAGCGACGCTCTTTTCAGGGAATTTAGTGTACTAGATGTTCGACAGTGTTACATTAAAAAAATAATAATTTATGTTCATAAAAATAAATATAAAATGAAAGCAGTCGAACACAAACATCATACCAGAAGTAAGGGCAGAAATGACCTTTCTATTCCAACAGCAACGTAGCGGCTTATCAAAAAATATTCTCATACCTGGGACCAAAATTATATAACAAAATCCCTTAACAATTAAATTTCTGTGAAGTTTCATCCTTCGGTCCAAATGATTACTAGATTTAGGCAAGACGGAGTCAGAAATTATGTATTACGAGCGCCTTATACATTTCTTTTGTTCCCAAATTTTACTTTTCTTTTTCTTTTACTGTTTTTCTGGTATATACCACTTCGAATACACTTTTTCTTGTATTTTCGATTTATTGATTCCAGAACCTATTACTCAACTGTATCATATATTATTATAATTATGTAAATTCAACATGTCAATTTGACTGATCGTGGTCGATTGATAAAACCCTATATCAGTACAATATTGACCACATCTGTCTCGTCTATGGTCATTCATGGTCAGTTATCAATATTTGCGACCACGGTCAACGTTTTGATAAATTTTAACGCGGCCTCCATAGCATCAGATAAGTTTCAGTTAACTATCAATACAAACATATATTTGAATTGTATGGTTCGTAATGTAAAATTACTGGCGTATTTAATGAACGTATTGAACTAACGAAGCTCTTGGAAATGAACGGAGTTCAACTAAAGGAGCCTTTAGAATTAAAAGAAGTCGTATTCGCGATCCATAGACTTAAATAATGTAGATATCAATTTATTCCTTTCGATCTTCTAGAAACGAATACGGTTAAAATATGAATAAAGCCTTCATTAAATAATTAATTAGAGGACTAGGTACCAATGCATTTTAGGTTAGGATTTCAATTCAACATTGCTAATTTACCAATATTACGTAATTGCTGGGCGTTTGACATTTCTTTGTGTCAATTCATAGAAAATACCTTCAGTATTTTTTTTTACATTCATCTCCTCTGAGATGCTGTGTGGAGGGTCTTTTTGAGGATAGGAAGGAATGACATTGGTCTTGAAGAGGCCCATGTTGTAGGTGATTATTGATTGTGATTTGTACAGGGTTAGCAGTTGTGTACTATTAAAGTATCTCCGGACCCTGTACAGTACGCCCAGTTTTTGGGAGGCTAATTTTACTCTGGCTTCGATGAAGCCCCCGTATATGAGTTGATCACTTAGAGATACACCAAGCATATCAATGGAGGGCCTCTTCGGAAGATTGCTTCCGTTGAAGGAAACTGTATTTTCATTTCGATCCCTTTTAAATGTAATAAGACGTGATTGGGTCTTTGCAACATTAAATTCAACGAGATTATTTTTACCCCAAGAAAAAACACTCTCGAGGTAACCGTCCATTCTTTGCTTCAAAGCCCTCCGAGCCGTTGGAGTATTGCTTACTATATAGATTCTTTTTTGTTTCCAATCAACATCGGTTCGGCTGTCAACTGTGAAACTGTGTTAGGGACATCGATAAAAACTCATAGGAAGTCGACTATCGATCTAATATTGTAAAGTTATCGATTTCATGTTGTTAGAGCTCCATGTTGGAAGATAACCATGTTTAGGCACCTAATTATTAATTCATATATTTACATAGCCGACTCCAGATACTAATATCTACAGCCTGTATGTCGGACGAATACAGCTCATATGTTGGACTAATATCTACCAACTTCAGAGTGAGGACTAATATCCACAGAGTTAAGGTCGGACGAATATCTATGACGGTCCCAGTGGTGACTAATATCTATGAAGCGTAGGTTGGACTAATATCTACAGAGGGCAGCTGAGCAAGAGGTTGTACGAAAAAGCATAAATTACTTCAATTGGTAATAACTAACCTAACCTCACCTAACCTAACCTAACCCAACCTCTGGCAGTGCTGTAGATATTCGCACTCACTTTGCTTCTCATCAGCAGTTTGAGCTGTAGATATTCCTGTAGATATTAGTAGACACCTCCTACATAGCCTGAATGAACAATATACATGGCTGCCCTTTTAAAACGGATTGACAATTTGCCGTAACAAAATAAACTGCTTGAATTTAGAGCGAGTGAGCGATTACTTAAAACCATTTCTCTTCTCGTCTTCTTGCCCTAAAACACCAGAGAAACAATAAAAATAAAGTAGTTTTTCTGAACCGAAATAATTGTTCATTTTCATGATAAATTTAAGTTTCGTTTCCCACCAAGTCGTACTTAAATTTAAATACCCGAAATTAATATAACCTACCACCGTGAACTGCATAATAAATGTCTTAAATTCATTATTATTTATGAACACAAAACAAGGCTATAAATGCAATTTATGAACAATAAATTCACACTTTATACCCTTTGTTAGTAGGTAGGAACACAATTTCAGACTGCTGGACTCCATTAAAATATTATATCTTAGCTTTGTTTTAATATCCCTTAACGCCATTGACAAACATATTAACTAGATGGGCCCTCCGTACCATCAAAAGAAATTATTTGGATGCACCAAGACAGTTTTTAAGGGCGATTAACCAGCGACTGAGAATTCAAATTTCGTCGAAAGACGGTCCTGCGATTGTACCCTTGCAACTGTACAGGGCAGTCCCGATGAGAAAGATTAATTATTCTCCGTACCAGCATTTTTATAATAACTCAATTTGCTTTTATATAACTATACCTCCATATATTCAAAAATGCTCAATCGTGATGATAAAACCATTAAAATTATGTACTTTTTGAAATAATTTTTTGATCTTAATTATTTATAATTTTTCAATAACGTCTAAGAAAAAAACATATATGTTAGTATGTAAACCGTAAATAAATAGACAAACTGAAATATTTTCGTCATAAAACACGTGCTCGGATCTTTATTTTTAATTTTTTTTTTTAACAAAAATGAAAATTCTGAAAAGTAGCTTTCCTAGATAATTTATTGATTTACATTATTGTATGATTCGTTTGAATTTGAAATGCGTGTTGTATATTACAAAATTTTGTTTAAAAATTTAATAAATCTGCCAACCATCTATGGTACAACCTAACCTATACTAAAAATTAACATTTTTTCTCAAAATTTAAAACATATCTTTATTAGATAAAAGAACAATTTTTCGAAATCGATATATTTATTTATTTACGCCTATTTAGGATTTTACATACATATATATAACAATATTAGCGAAATTATACTAGTAGGTAAATAGTGCAGGAAACTACTGTTTAAAACACTTGCACAAAAATAGAAACAAATTCAGATTTATACTTTTTTGTGGAAAAAAGTTAATATGTTTAGAATTTTCTTTAAAAAAGACATATTTCCGGTCGTGTCTGGTTATTCCCTCACAGCCGATGAAACTTCCCGAAGAGTGGGTACGGTTGGGTTAGGTTATGTTAAATGGTTTGGGCATGTAGAGCGAATGAACGAAAGTTTTAGGAGAATATACGATACTTATGTGAATGGTAGAAGAAGTCGAGGACGCTTGGGGACGACACGACAAGATCAAGTGAAGAAAATACTTGAGTTCGGCCTTGTCAAAGGTCAGAAGAACAGAAGGGTATATATGAGACGGTGTATTAAACTGAATGAAGCAAGAAGTGTGTGCAAAGATTGTGTGAGTTGTTGAGGGGTCCGTCCTGTTATCCTGCGCACGCGGGAAACGGTGTATTGGTTAGTTACTGAGTTAGTTAGGTTAGGTTGAAACAGAACAATGGAGAGAGCAAATTATAGAATCTTCTAAGTCTCTCGTCACTCGTCACCTCAGTTTTATCTTCGCCTAAGGTCAAAATCGTTAATTTTTAGTTTAAGTTGCACAGAATTCCAATTTGTCGTTTATCTTGAAATCATGAGTGTTTCATCAATTCTATTTTGTTGTGTCTAATATTAATTCCATTACATTCGTACAACATATAAAATATTATTTTTATCTTTTCGTAACATTCAACTTCGATTCCCACTTGTGGTATTTGCCTTTATTACACGACATCTTTTTTCAGGCAGATTCCAATTAGAGACCAAAGTCAACATTTTTTGCTTCACGCAATCGCTATTTTCATCTCTATTTTCACACCGTTGTCATAGGTCATGTGGTTCGCTGCGTTCGGTGACTTAGCAGGGGTGCCCGGATCATGCGGTTTGTCTGAATCTTGCGGCGGATGCGTGACGGACTATGTATCTCGTAACATCGCCATGCACCGCAGTGGGAAGGATGGACTCATACCTCTGTCACTCTGACACCCAGATTCCTATCCACCCCGTATGCTTTTTCCTTCTCAGAACATTCTCTCCTTCCGTTCCTAAAAAGACACTCCACATAGCATCCCCAAAGTTGACATAGGCCCTGAGGGGAATTATCCCCTCATCCCAATTTTGTTACTCTGCCCACTTCCATCAACCTCACAATGTATCCCTTTTAGGGTTATCATAGTGCCACTAATTCTAATTAATTAAAACTAATTCCGGAAAGTCGCGGTTAGTTGGGACTCTTGTGTGGTATTCACTTAAAAAATACTACAATAGTTTTGTCAATAATTCTAAATTAAATTATTTTTGGTAAAAAGACCCTCCTCGTGTATTTTATTTCACTGCATTACTGCGTTAAATATATTTTATAGAAAAAACACCCTTCTACATAAATCAGCCCTTAGTGAAATATAAATTTAATTCATGCACAGGCGTGGCCGAGTTCCAGGGAGTTTTCATTCCTTTTTCAAACTGACCGGCCGGGCCCTGATTGGTCCAACTTCCAATAAAAGGCGTGTTCAAATTTGAATAAAGAACGCGAGGGTTTTATAAGAATCAAAGCACGAGACTTTTTTGAGACAGGATTCCAGATATTATTTTGACACGAAAATAAAAAAGGTTTTCGGTTTGAGAGTGGTTTACAAAGGGCCGATTTTATGGGAGCAAAATCAATTAACATGACTTTTTAGGTTAATTAATGTAGGGAGATAAGCAGACGGTCTCCGTGGTCAACTGGTAAAGGTAATGGTCGTAAGAGGAGCCAGAAAAAATGACTATTTATTTAATATATTATAGGTACTTTAATAATACAATTTGGAAGGCATCATCTCGAGAATCATTTACTTGATATAATCAGTAACCATTTATTGCCATAAGTCACCCCAAGTGGTTCGCTTGGTGACTTAGCAGGGGTGCCTGCGTTCATGGGGTGAGGTTAGTTCGGGTCTTGGCGGTGGACACATAAAAGCCAGCCAGCTGCGTCAGGCCGGATCAGGAGACTGGTTGAGGGAAACCTTTTGATCTCTCCGGCAGCTCTCGGAACATCGCTTTGCACCGCAGCGGGAGGGATGGATTCATATGTCTGTCTAGAGACACTGTCCCCCAGATTCCTAGCCACCCCTCATACCGTTTTGCCTCCCAGAACTTTCACTTACTCCTTTCCTCAAAAGACCCTCCGCACGCATCCCCAAAGTTGACTTAGGTCCTGAGGGGAATTATTTTCCACACAAACTTTGATTTGGAGCTCCAAAATACTTGAAAAAACCCTTAACTCTGCACAGAAACAAGCCGGATAGGCAGGTTCCGCTATCTTAAACGCGGATTGCAATCTTTAGAGCACAGGAGTCACAAGTGGGAATGCTGTCCTTTCTCTTCCGGTATTTGAATAGAAGATGCTCCGAAGTACTAGTGTCATTGATCCCTTCGGCACCGGTGCGCAGTCGGGAAACGCCAAACGCATGCTCATCAAGTCATCACGTATTAAATGTAATAAATTACATTGTAAAGGGGTAGACACAATGTAATACTCGTAGATTGCATTATAATGATGTAAAGATAATAGATTGCATTATAATGAAGTATTAGGGGTAATATATTGCAATGTAATGAAGTACACAAAATGAAATAGATTGCATTATAATGACGTATTAAATGTAATAGATTGCATTGTAATGAATTTCACAAAATGTAATAGATTGCAATGAAATGAAGTACACAAAATGTAATAGATAGCAATGTAATGAAGTACACAAAATTTAATAGATTGCAATATAATGAAGTACACAAAATGTAATAGATTGCATTGTAATGACGTATACAAAATGTAATAGATTGCATTGTAATGAGGTACACAAAATGTAATAGATTGCAATGTAACGAAGTATTAAATGTAATATATTGCATTGTTATAAGGCATTTAAGGTAAAATATTGCATAACAATGAAGTAATTAATGTAATATGTTGCAATGTAATGAAGTAGGTACACAAAATGTGGTAGATTGCATTGTAATTTTGATTTATTTATTAATATTTCAACGCCCTGATGGGCTTTAACATGATAAGTTTATAATACAGAGAAACAGTTTTAAATAAAAAAGATGAACTTGAAAAAGTAAACATCACATGAATGGAAGTTATATAGATAAATTTTAGTAAAAATAATGCATTACAATACAAGAGAAAGTTTTTAAAGTTGCAGATGGTATAAAATAGTATTCATTGTGTATTTACAAAATTTACATAAAAACGATTCTTGGCAAATCAAATCTAATATAGGTATACCCTAGTGAGACAGGCATCGAATAATGTAATGTAAACATACCTTATATAGATAAATAAATAAATAAATTAAAAAATGTCACAGTACATAAAAAGAAAACGGCAACAGGATTTTATATTGTAGATAAATATAAATATATGCAATCTTAATGTTAAATGTTAAATATATGCTATGTGATTCTCCCTAAATATCAAAATATTCTACATAAAAATATCATTCAAGTATTTCTTAAATAATGGTAACTTTGTATTAAATACATCGATATTTGAAGTGAATTTGTTTGCAAGGGTGTGAAATCGATTAATAGGTGCATGTATTACGTACGTAGTTGGTTCCAGAATTATTGTTGCCGAATACTATGTTTTGCCTAAAATTAAAAAAGTATACTTTTATAGGAAAACAGGTTTTAATTTTCTGCCCGTAGAGCTGCATGACGTTTATCTACAGGGTGTTACAGGACACAGGAGTAACTCCTGAGGAGTTATTTCATTTACTTTAACTACGACTGTGATTCCTGACGTTATTTTAAATAAGAAATGTAAATAAAATTTTGGTGTCTGGTGACTTTTCAATGTTTTAAAAAAAAAAAAATCTTGAAACCAAACAAAAAAACTGTCTTTTAAATGTCTTTACTGGTCATTTAGCTGAGTAACCGCTGATTTTGTATGTCAAGTTGAAAAAAAACCATCGAAAATGTTACCATTGCATCTCTGTATCTGGAAAACATCGCTCCGCATTAGCAGTAGCATCCGCGTCTCGTAGCAGCAATACTAGAAAATTATATACGGGTAGTTAGAAAAATGTGTAAAGTTACTAGTGATTAAATTTTTTTTACTGTAATCTTACAAATTCTATAAGTTATACATACTGCAACTTTAGTTAAAACGTTGAAAAAGGCCTTCGCGATTATCTCTCCTGAACCTGTTGTAAACATTTTTACCAAAAATCCTTCCGTAATCTCAGAGTAAACATTATGATAAAACATGCTATTAAATTAAAAGTGCTTCAGTGTATCTAGATTTTTATTGTAATTCGCCTAAACTTTCTGAATTTTTCAACTATTCTCCGCCATACAAAAATGTATGGCAAAATAATACGCCGCGCGATGTCTTATATAACGGTTGAATTTCACAGAATTCATTCAGTCGTGAGAGAGCGGTCAAGGTGGGACCACGCATATTTTTTTCGCAGCAATTTTGTTCGCTGTTTATTCGATTTTTGAAGGAATCATTGAGGAGATAGGTGTTACAGTAACCGGGTAAGTAGAAATAAAATATATCTAATAAATTATTTTTAACTTGATTTACAGTTTTACAGATTTTATTTTTATTTTTATTTTTAAACTTCAGGTACCTTCAAAATGGGTAAAAATAAAGGAATTCTTGCTTACCGTGCCATAAAAAATAGACCCTCCCACTGGAAGAAAAGGAGAATAAGGTAATAATGTCAATTTTTTTTTTTTTTTACTGATTTCTATCAAAGGTAGTTTTAAGGTGGACTGAAGTCATTTTGCTTTTTGACTTCTAAAAATTTCGGCATCCATCTTGAATTTCTCTGTAGTTATCTACCGATTTGGTTCAATATCAGAATTCGGGCGTTTAGAAGTGCACTGAACTCGGATCTAATGTCAAAATGCAAAATTTCGGCATCCATCTTGAATTTCTCGTGTTCTCTACCGATCTGGTTCAAAATCAGTATTGGGGAGTATTGGCGAGCACTGAACTCGGATCTAATGTCCAAATGCAACATTTCGGCATCCATCTTGAATTTCACTAGTTATCTACCTATTTGGTTCAAAATCAGGATTAGGGCGTTTGGACGTGCACTGAACTCGGATCTAATGTCAAAATGCAACATTTCGGCATCCATCTTGAATTTCTCTAGTTATCTATTTGGTTCAATATCAGGATTCGGGCGTTTAGAAGTGCACTGAAATCAGATCTAATGTCAAAATGCAACATTTCGGCATCCATCTTGAATTTCTCGTGTTCTCTACTGATCTGGTTCAAAATCAGTATATGGGAGTATTGGTGAGCACTGAACTCGGATCTAATGTCCAAATGCAAAATTTCGGCATCCATCTTGAATTTCTTTAGTTATCTACCGATTTGGTTCAAAATCAGGATTAGGGCGTTTGGACGTGCACTGAACTCGGATCTAATGTCAAAATGCAAAATTTCGGCATCCATCTTGAATATCTTAAGTACTTTGACGATTTGGTTCAAAATCAGGTTTAAGGAGTTTGGGGTTCACCGAACTCGAATTTAATGTCAAAATGCATAATTTCGACGACCATTTTGAGTTCTCTACCGATTCCGTTCAAATTGTCACTAAGTTTTATTGAAAACAACGGCAACATCCATTGATAAATCGAATGAATTTCGATGTTGGGTAAATTCTGGGTTGTATTATTACAAATAAATTTATTTTATATGTTTTTTTAGAAAAGCAGCAGAAGCAATATAAATGACGTCGTTATAACAGAAACTATCAGTGAACATGTAAGTTTTTTTAAATAAACATAAGCGGCCTGAGTAATGGCCTTCCATATAAACTTTTTGCTATAATGAATGATCTACCACACTTTTTGTGAATGTTTAGAATTATCGATAATAGACCTGGAGAAAGGATGATGTCATTACAAAATGACAGTCTTATGAATAAATGAGGAGCTAACACTTATCACTCTGCATTGTTTTGTATTTTTTTATTAATAAGTTTACATTACAAATGTATAGTATAATGTCCTCCACGCTAGGAATTCACCTGTGTTGTGGAGGACATTTTTCAATTTTAAAATTATATAATAGTAAACAAGTATATAATAGTAACTTTGTTATTTTTGGATAATGCTGTGAAATAACTATAATAATTGTAAGTAATAATTAATTTATTTTGAACTTACATATAACATTTGCAATTTTACCTGTAACACGCACAACACGAGTTACAGCGTGTTTTATACAAAGAAAAAAAAACTTTTCAATAGCCTTCTATAAAAAAACAGAGTGGAAGATACTTTATGTATCGCCCTGGTGTAAGACCACTATTCAGAATTGAAACGTTGCTTGAAATGGCTTTAGCCGTGTGTGGTGACCAAATCTGAATAGCCAGGTACTTCCCCTATATTATTCCCCTCCCACCTTATTCAGCCTCACAACACACCCCAATCACTGGCCCCAGGCGATTGATAACAGTTGGGACTTTGTAAGGTACATAAAAATAAAAATAAAACATTTAGTTGTTTTATAAAAATTTGTCTGAACTTCTTTATATTTTTGACTGTCTTTTTCTAAATGTGCTTCGTTCTACTTTATGTATATCAAAGATAAATTGTAAAATATATTCTTTCTTACTAGGTATTAATAAAAATCTGTATGCATATAAATAAACTTTCAAAAACAAAACTACCTGTTTTTTAATTTCTAAGGCACAGAGTAAAAACTGATTGTCGTAACTTATTCACACCCATTATTTTCTGGTAAAATTATAAAAAAAATTAATAACATTATACCAACCATATATGAACCAGAAATTTTTTCTACATCAAAACACCATTAGATTCTATGTCACATTGAGTCAAAAACTAAGACGTCTGTAAAGGTCCAGGGGCTAAAAAAAGTCTATGTATCCTTGCCCTTGCATAATATGATTTATAGTCTGTCGAGCTGTATCAATTATGTTGGAAATAAATTAAAATTTTACAAAGCAAGTGTATTTTTATTCCGTATTTTATCAAAATGCTGAGCAGCCGTGCCTGAATCTAACCAAAATACACAGTAGATCGCGGCGGCCGAGCTTGTTTGCAACTACCAAAAATACCTAACTGCAGTGAATGGGCAGTTTGACCCAGGCGCAAATGTCTCTATGAGCTATCCACGCTATTCCACAATATGATTCTTAGTATGTTAAGCTGTATCCATTATTATAGTAGGAACTAAATTTTAATTTTAGAAGGCAAGTGTATTTTTATTTCCTAAGTCCGTAGTGTCTAGTATACCCACATCTCCTCTAGTCAGACGCAGCCGGTCAGCTGCGGCCGTGTTTGTCTACAAGTACAAGAAATACCTAACTGCAGCGTCAGCGCGGTTTGATACCCGACCCTTAAGGTGAACGGCGATTTTACGGGGTGGTTTGACATCACAAAAGGTGAAACAAGGCTGCGTAATGTCGCTGTGGTTATTCAATCTATACATGGATTATTGAATGCAAGAATTGAAAGAGATGGAATTGGGCGCCAAATTGAGTAATCTAAAAGTATGTTGCCTGTTGTAAGCTGATGATGCGGTGCTTATTTCCAATAGTAAGGAAGATCTACAGTCTCTCGTGTCTAGGATGAACAAAGTATGTATGAAGAATGAGTTAATGATGAATGTAAGTAAGTCTAAGGTCATGGTGTTTGGAGGAAAGAATACGAAAACAATGTCCAACTTTTTTTTTGTTTTTTTTTTCATGAGCTCCACACAGGAGGCCCTGAGGAAAATAATTTCCCTCAGGGCCTATGTCATCTTTGGGGACGCTGTGTGGAGGGTTTTTTTAAGGAAATGAAAAAGAGGAGAGTTTTGGGAAGGAAAAGGGTTTAAGGGGTGGGTAGGAATCTGGGGTTCAGTGTGTCCTGGTCATCCGCCTTCAAGACCTCAACAAACCTCACCCCATGAACCCAGGCACCCCTGCTAAATCACCAAACGTAGCGAACCACTTGGGGTGACCTATGGCAGAGGTGTTGGTTATCTAATAAAGGTTCCCGGGGCGGCGGTATCCATTTCCGCCTCCCAAATTACAAAACATAGTTGTGAATGATGAATACATGGAGCAGTTGGGTGGATTCGTGTATTTGGGAAGTATTTTTACGAGAGATGGGAAGGCTGACGGCTGAAGGCTGAATGCTGAAGGCTGGAGAGATATTGAAAGAAGGGTGAATGCAGTTAACTCTATTAATGGAGGACTGAACACCGTTGGCGCCAATAAAAAAAAACTGTCCAAAGAAGCGAAGCTAGCCGTCCATAACGAAGTACTGGTACCTACCCTGATGTATGGCAGTGAGGCATGGAACTGGCAGAGGAAGGATGAAAGTAGACTGAATGCTGTAGAAATGAGATCTCTGAGGCGTATGTGTGGCAAAACCATGTACGATCGTGTGAGAAACGTGGAGATCCGCAAAGGAAACAATACTGCTCTAAGCGTAATGAGTAAGATTAAGAAAGGAACGCTCAGTTATGTAGAGCGAATGAACGAGGAAAGGAGTGTAAGGAGAATATATGACGCAAATGTGAATGGTAGAAGAAGTCGGGGATGCCCGAGAAAGACATGGCACGACCAAGTGAATCAGATACTTAAGTCGGGTCATGTCAAGAGTCAGAATAATAGAAGAGCATGTATGAGACGATGTATGAATGTGAACGAGGCAAGGAGTGTGTGCCAAGACCGAGTTGTTTGGCGGTCCGTCCTCTCTGCCTACCCCTTCGGGGAACCGGCGTGATGGTTAGTTAGTTAGAAAATGTTACCGAAAAACACCTTTTGTTTTAATTTTTTTTCTCCAAATAATGTCAGAAATCACTGGTTAAGTCAAGTAAGGCCTTAACACATGTATTTGTCAGAATTTTCAGGTTTTGATTTTGATAAATAATTATTTTGAATTGTTTCACTTACCTAATACAGTATACAAAATTGTAGGAAGGCACCTATACAATTATTATAAAAAAACATCTGCTTAAATCCAAGACCCGGGAAAATTGGCAGCGAAGCACTTTACCCAAACGACCACAGTCACAAAACCTACATTACGATTTATTAAGTCGGGCATAACCAATATCGTATAAAAAACTAAGCGATTTTCTATGTAAGTATCTTTTTAATCGATGATTGCGGGGCGGGGATGGGAAGAGGAAGGTGGGAAGCGCGAGGCAAGGAAGGCAGTGGAATAGCGGCGCCTGCCGTCTAGTCGGGTGCTGATAAGGGGCGTCTGGCTCCTCGGGCCCTCGGGAAGCAGGTTAAAAGAGACACTCTGGAGGAGTGCACCTTGACTATTATTTCGTCTTTAATGGCCTTAAAACAAGTGGAGCCTTATAGGGAATACGTAATTACCTGAACCACCTTTCTATTGCGTTCCTTCTAAATTTTAATCTTAAATTTGGACGTAGGTACGGCTGTAACCTCTGACACTTTATAATAAATGACGCCAAGTTACAACTGCGTTCTTAGCAGCTAAAACTACGTGCAGCAGAAGATGAGCTCTCGCGCGATAAAATTTGCACATCTGATTTAATTTAAGCACGTTTTTTTACATTAATAATTTCTCTCAGGGCCTATGTCATCTTTGGAGATGCTGTGCGGAGGGTCTTTTTGAGGAGAGAAAGGAATGACCCTTCAGTCTCGTGTGTCCCTTGTGTCTCTTGTGTCTCTTGTATCTCTTGTGTCTCTTGTATCTCTGGCGACTCTTGTATCTCTTGGTCTCTTGTGTCCCTAGTGTCTCTTGTGTTTCTTGTGTCTCTTGTGTCTATTGTGTCTCTTGTGTCTCTAGTGTTCCTTGTGTCTCTTTTGTCTCTTGTATCTCTTGTGTCTCTGGTGTCTCTTGTATCTCTTGTGTCTCTTGTGTCCCTAGTATCTCTTGTGTCTATTGTGTCTCTTGTGTCTATTGTGTCTCCTGTGTCTCTAGTGTTACTTGTGTCTCTTTTGTCTCTTGTATCTCTTGTGTGTCTTGTGTCCCTGGTGTCTCTTGTATCTCTTGTGTCTCTTGTGTCAATGATGTCTCTCGTGTCTATTGTGTCTCTTGTGTTTCTAGTGTCTATTGTGTATCGTGTGTCTCTTGTATCTCTTGTGTCTCTTGTATCTCTTGTGTCTCTTGTATCCCTAGTGTCTCTTGTGTCTCTTGCGTCTCTTGTGTCTCTTGTGTATCTTGTGTCTCTTGTGTCTCTTGCGTCTCTTGTCTCTCTTGTGTATCTTGTGTCTCTTGTGTTTTCTAGTGACTCTAGTGTCGGGTATCTTGTGTCTTTTGTGGCTCTTTTGGCTATTGTGTCTCTTGTATCTCTTGTGTCTCTTGTGTATCTTGTGTCTCATGTGTCTCTTGTGACTCTTGTGTCTCTCTTTGTATTTTTTGAAATTTGAGTGAACTTTTATATATTTTTATAATTTTCTCTTTTTATTTGTTTTGCTCTTTATTTAGTTGCATGCAAAAGTAAAATATGTCTAGCCACAAAGTAATAGCTAGATTAGTAATAGACTAATCTATAAATAGCCACAAAGTAATAGCTACATTCAAAAATATAAAATATGTCTGATTAGATTTGTGTAATTGTTGGTAGGTACCTATTTATTTATTATCTCAGCTTGTATAACTGGATTGTTCTCACGAAAGTGGGTTTTTATAGACGTTCTCACTCTCTCTGTGTAAAAATTCAATAAAAATAAATAAAATCCGCAAAATCATCTGTGAAAACCCAAAATAAATAGAACACGGTTTAAAAAATACAGTTAAATCGGTTTAACTTTTAATAATATAGTTTATATAATTTTGACCTTACTGGGTGGGTTACCTGTACAGAGGCCTGGTTACGTGGGCTATTATATAATAATTGTGAACATTTTCATGGTACATAATATTAGTTTGCAGATAATTTGGCAACATGTTATTTTTAAGCTTTTACATCATTGTTGTTGTTTGGTTATCATATTTTAATTTTGTAACATAATTTTAACTCTAGTAAAAATATTGCATTTCAAAATTATCCTCTCTTTGCTCGAAGTCAACCCCCATTTCCTGTAACCTGTAGTACCTATATTATTTTTTTGGGCTTCTTTACATATGAATAAAACTGACTGATGGCTGCATCACCCTATTTTAAAGCTGAGAAAATAATAATAAATAAAACGTTTAATAAAATAGATATATTAATTTAAAAGCTCGTTATAATTAAGGCGAAAAATTACAATATATTATTATAATTTATAGGTAAAATTAAACCGATAAGATACCGCCCTATTAATGCTGAAGGCTTCCACATTCCTTCCAATTAAACCCGCCCCTATCAGCTCCGCAATATTAATAAGGGAGGATATTAACGTGTCATTCTGATGCCTTTGCCACCCTTCAGAGCGGCGGCAACTGAAAATATCCCTTGCTACTTATGACGTCACTGAGCATCTGTCAAAGTTGAGGCAGACGGCGGCACTTAATGTGTGAAAAGATTAGCCAAATATTAACAAGGGATGGTGACAGGGGACGAACTCAATGGCGAGACTTTTAATTTTACCGCTCCACCGAAAAACGCACACAAAATAGAGCAACATTTTATAACAGTTTATTCCAGAAATTATACAGGGATAGTGCAATGCAGTACATTCCATATTTCGAATTAACAAAAGAAATTAGACCAATAATAATGACCGGTCAGTGGTTGAGTGGGCACCCAGGCGTTCCGTGTTCGATTCCTCAGCTGACTAAGTCCTCCATCACGACTCAAGCAATATTTTCGGCTTACTGTGGTGGTAGTTGGAGATTTTCAAATATTGTCGGGTTATTCGTAACCCGCGAATGTTTGTCTTTCTTTAAAAAAAAAATAAGAAAAGGTAAAAATAGGCGTGCGTCGGGTGTTCGTTTGCGTGGCCAAGTCTTCCATCACAACATAAGTAACATTTTCCGCTTACTGTGGTGGTAGTAGGAGATTTCCAAATATTGGCAGGTTATTCGTAGCCCGGAATGTTTGTCATTCTTTAAATTTTTTGAAGTGAAACTTATTTAGCGCCGATAGTGATTTGGAATTCGGGTGACACTCGGGTGAATATTCGGTTCTAATATAATGCTGTAAATTCACACCTCGGCCCAGATAGACAGCGGACAGATAGACAGACATCAAGCGAACGGGGGTTCGAATCCTACGAAATCCAAAAAAGAACATTTTTATTTTGTGAAATCAATATCCAATCTTCAAACCACTTAAAAAAAGAAGCAAAAGAAAATAAAGCGACATCTAGCGACGTTCTAGTTTCACTTGTACTGCGTGTGAATTACACACTCTGTTTTTTTTTAACATAAAAAACGAATAGATAAGCATGAAAGATGAAACTGAAAAATACTAACCAAAGAAATGAATGCAAGCAGCCGTTTACTGAGGATACATGACCGTCTCCCGTCGCCAGAGAGACAACAGGGGGGACTCCACCTAGGCAATCGTGGCAGTGATGATTGCATTCTCCGATTGGCGTAGTCTGCGCCATAAGCTTCCCCATGCGATGGCGGAGAAGTGCTCTGAAAGTGTGCACTCGTCCCTCCAGGAATAAAAATCACTACGCCCTCCCCTATCAGAGGTTGATTAACATCAGGTCAATCTTCAGTATCTTCACTCTGCGGACTCAGACCAGATTCAGATTTATTATTAATATTATTATTTTTTTCTCTATAATATTCTATATGAGAGCGCCCCTGTCTGTACATTGTAAAGACTGGGGAACTTATAGGACTTATGTAGCAACCCGGTTGGGTAGCGTTATGAGGCGGGTTAAGGTAGGGGCTTTAGGAAGGGTTTATTAATGCGAATCTTGAAGCGGCCCAGATTACATGAAGGAGTAAAACAGATACCGGTAGCTCGTTTCACGTACGAGCCGACTTAAGGGCCGGCAACCCGGATTTGTACCGATTTATTACATATTTCCCTTACACACGGTAAGTTTTAAAGCTCTTAAAAAAATATATGGTATTCTTGAAGATAATATCTAGACTTTGCCCGCGCCGAAACGCAAATTATATAAAATTCACTCGATAGAAAAAATCGCAAAGCATGCTCCAAAAGTTATTATTAACACGATTGTTTCAGTTATTTTACAAGTTATATGTATGAAAAAATTCACAGTGTTTCATTGAATGCTGTTTAAGATAATGCCCGCGAGATTTTTGCTCTATTTTAAATGAGTCGTGTTTTATTAAACATTTTCGCAATTTTCGCATCGATTTTGTCGCTGCAAATGTTAGCGCTCTCCTCTAACATTCGTAATTTCGTATCTCTCCATCTTCTTCTTTTCGGTTCCGGTTGCAGAGCCTTAAGTATCTAAGCAGTTGGGACTCTTGTGTAGGGTTCAAATTTAAACAAAAAATTGAAAATGTTCTTTATAATTGTACGCCTTTCGCATGTCATAATAATTTTTGCCGGAAAATGTTTTTATGCAATGACGGAGAACAATGCCAACACAAGATTGAACTCGCGATGCCTGTGTGGAACCGGAACTAAATTCTTTGAACTGCCACTAATGCTACTACTCTGCCACTAATCATAATAAAATAATGATATAGATTTAAATATGCCTCTTTGGGTCCCTTCGCCGCGGTTTCCTGAATTACTTAGTTACGCCACTGATAAATCATATAATCTTTTTAAAATCGTACCAGAATGGGTTCCGTAGAAGGTCAGTTTCCAAATGTCTCTGGAATATTTTTTCATTTGGAAATAGGTGAGTTTCATTTATTATAATTGTTTTTGTGTTTAATTCGTAGAACTCCATTTATTTATTTTTTAAATTTAATATAAATCAAATTTAATAATGTTATTAATGTTATTTTTTTGTGGCTTCACCAGAGAATGCTCAAGTCTCATGGACCGACATGATCACCAACACAGAAATTCTCAGGCGGGTTAGA
This sequence comes from Limnephilus rhombicus, assembly GCA_929108145.2. NCBI lineage: Eukaryota > Metazoa > Arthropoda > Insecta > Trichoptera > Limnephilidae > Limnephilus > Limnephilus rhombicus. The sequence goes on along the minus strand of OV815292.1, from coordinate 14,595,342 downwards.
GCAGATAGAAAACTGCTTACATTCATAAAAATCAGGAAAATTTTATATCTGGGTCATATTCTGCGAGGGAAGAAGTATCACTTGCTGCATTTAATATTGAAAGGCAAGATAGAGGGTCGCCGAGGGCCTGGTAGGAGACAAATGTCTTGGCTGCGAAATATACGAGAGTGGACCGGCATTAGAAGTGTGGAGGAGCTATTCCGGGCAGCGCAAGATAGAGAGACATTTTCAAGAGTGATTGTCAACGTCGGGGGGACCTGATAGGGCACGCAAACAAGAAGAAGATTATATAATTCTGCAAGTATTTAAATTTTTGTATTGTTGTGACAGATGTTTCGGCTAACAAGGGCATTTAACTAACTAGTTCAGGAAAAAACCGATATCGGAATTCACGCCCTTTATGGGAGGAGTTTAAAAATCCTTGAGAAAAAGCTTTTGGAAAGGTTGGAAAAGGTATTTAATAGTTTTGTTTTACAGGTTGATTTCGTAAAGGCCTGTAAAAAATATTAATTCCTGTTTTACGCATTGTTTATTGTAATAAAACGGAAATTTAAAATTGATTTCACGAAATCAAGCGACGTGGAGTGACGCGTCCATCTCCCGCTCAGTTCGGGGCGTGACTGAGTTTAGGCGACTGTGGCGTGGACAGTAGTTCTCGGTGGACGCCATAGGGTTCACTTTGAAAAATCGAATTCGTCGACTAGCGGCGGTATTGTAAAATAACAACGCGAAAATGCATATTTTATTTTATTTTGGGAAGATTGGGTGTAAATATCAACTTTTTTTGCGATCATTATAAAATAAACCGAATTTGCCACATTATACCAGACAACCATAACCGAAAAGGGGTTTATAAATAGGAGAGTTTGGACTTGAAAGTGTGTTTTTTAGACCTTATACTTTATTTTTTTATAGGCTTATTAAAAGACTTATAAAAAAAATGACCGATATTTTTAAGGGCCAAGGTATGTTCTACACGCAGTATGTAATTGAAGCATCTACAATACTTCTAAGCGATCAAATTTTCAAAACAAAAACATATGATTTTGTATGATTTTGCATTATTTACTATGGCTTCATCTTAACAACAACAAATCTAAACCCTAACTTATAGAAAGAAAGGATCTTAGATTGAATTTGCATGCTTGAACAATTAGAAATTATTAAACGAACGAATGACTTCAATATAACACTAATTAATAAAATAAGGAAAATTATTTTTCCCCACTTCATAATATGTTCATATATATATATATATATATATATATATATTTTTTTTTTTTTTCCTTCTTAGAACTTCCTCTATTCCCTTTCCCCAGAAAGACCCTCCATTTATTTATTATTATCAAGTTATTTTTGTAGAACTCCATTTTAATTTATTTTATATATTGTGTTAGGGGACGTATTTAACTTACTTTAAGCAGTGATTTCTGACATTATTTGGAGTTAAAAATGTAAATGAAATTTTGGTCCCCGATGACATTTGAAATGTTTTTTTTTGACGACAACATAAAAAATGGTAGGTTTTGGCTAGTTGGAGGCGGGGTGAGGGGTTGGTCGGTCACTCGGCTGAGTGACCAGTGACGCCGTCAGGAATCACTGATTAAAGTAAGTAAAGTACGTCCTTATATATTCAATAATGGTATTATTTCATTTATAAACAAGTTCTGCTAATAATCATTATTACGCATGACAGCTGTTTCGCCTTCTAAAGGCATTTGATAATGCCAGTTTGCCAGTTAAATAATGCTTACAGAAGATAAAACAGCTCTCGGAATATCGTCTTGCACTGCAGTGGGAGGAATGGTTTAATACGTAATCCGTCACTCCTGGACACACTAACCCCCAGATTCCTAACCACCGAGGGGAGGTTTTCGTTTTCCCTCCCAGAACTTCTTCAACTTCCTTCTCTAGAAAGATCCTCCACACAGACCCAGGGGAAATTTTTTCCTCCTGCCTCTTATGTGGAGCTATTGTTAAAAAAAACACCAAAAAAATCAGAGTGTAATTCTCACGCGGTAGAAGTGGAACTAGAAAGGGAGGCGTCTACTAATATCTACAGGAATTCTAAAAACTGAAAAAATCGAACTAATATCTATGAGAAGGAAAGTGTTGACGAATATCTACAGCTCGAACTGTTGACGAATATCTATGAGAACCAAAGTGTTGACGAATATCTACAGCACTGGCAGAGGTTGGATTTGCAATTATGTATAGCATATTGGAATAACGTAATCTTGCGTATGCAGTTTAAAAAACTTAATTTATGTAAGTATGTATGTAAAAATCCCTAATATCGGACTATTGAACACATATTGCTGATTAATCCAACTTACGCTCTGTAGATATTAGTCAACACTCTGAAGTTCGTAGATATTAGTTCAACATATGAGCTATAGATATTCGTCCGACATACAGGCTGTAGATATTAGTATCTGGAGTCCTAGAAAGTAACTAGATGTCGCTCTCATTTCTTTTGCCTGTTTATTTTAAAGTGGTTTGAAGATTGGATATTGATTTCGCAAAAACAAAAATGTTTTTTTTTTTGGATACCGTAGGATTTGAACCTCTGTTTGCTTGATGTCTGTCTCTCTCTGGCCGCTGAGACTTGTTAGACGCCTTGCCCACTGCGCTATCGAAGGCCCTTGCCGAAGTTATCTTGTGTCTCTTGTATCCCTTGTGTCTCTTGTATCTCTTGGGTCTTGTGTCTATTGTGCCACTTGCCTCTCTAGTGTCTCTTGTGTTTCTTGTGTTTATTGTGTCCCTTGCTTTTCTAGTGTCTCTTGTGTATCTTGTGTCTCCTGTATCTCTTGTGTCTCTTGTGTCTATTATGTCTCTTGTGTCTCTAGTGTCTCTTGTGTCTCTTGTGTTTCTTGCGTCTCTTGTATCTCTTGTGTCTCTTGTGTCTGTAGTGTCTTTTGTGTCTCTTGCGTTTCTTGTGCCTCTTGTATCTTTTGTGTCTCTTGTGTCCCTGGTGTCTCTTGCGTCTATTGTGTCTCTTGTGTTTCTAGTGTCTTTTGTGTATCTTGTGTCTCTTGTGTCTCTTGTGCCTCTTGTGTCTCTATGTGTCTCTCTATGTATTGTTTGAAATTTGAGTGAACTTTCATATAATTTTATAGTTTTTTCTTTTTATTTGTTGTGGTGTTTTAATCTTTATTAGATGCATGCAAAAGTAAAATTTGTCTGATTAGATTTATGTAATTGTTAGTAGGTACCTATTTATGTATTATCTGAGCATGTTTAACTGGATTGTTCTCACGAAAGAGAATAGACTTTCTCCCATACGGAGGGCTTCATACCGTAGGATTTGAATCTCCGTTTGCTTGATGTCTGACTCTCTCTGGCCGCTGAGATTTGTTAGACGCCTTGCCCACTGCGCTATCGAAGGCCCTTGCCGAATTTATCGTATTATTTTTTTAAATATGAATACTGCACAAGAGTCCCATCTGCTCCCTTCTGAAACCAGTGAGACTATGGCATCACCAATTGGGGTATGTTGTGAGGCTGAGGTGGTGGGGAGGGGAAGGAGATAGGTATAAGAACGTGGGGAAGTACCTGGCTATTCAGATATGGTTACCAAAAACGGCTAAAGCCATTTCAAGCAACGTTTCAATTCTGAATGGTGGTCTTACACCAGGGCGACACTGAGAGTATCTTCCACTCTGGAACGTGCCGCAAATAGGTATCCTATATATTATTTTAAAATAATAACTTGTGAAAAAACACAAATTAATCAAATAAAATTCATTTGCCACCTTTGGATTGCGAGTCAACTAGCCTTTCCGCTCGACCACGCCGGCCGTCATTATATTAGAACCGAGTATTTGTGTAAAACTGAGTTGTGACGCATTTCTGTATCATCTGAATTTCAAATCTTTCACGGGGCTAATAAAGTTTCACTTCAAAAACGAATAAAACGGTAGTTATATAGTTGAAAGGTATCCCTTCATTTTCTACAAATCAGATACGTACCTACCTAGGTACTTACTAATGAAAGTTGGGTCGGTAACTAATCACTATTCATCCTTATGATCAATTATTTGTAACTATACTAGCACCCGTCTATTATCGACTATCTGAAGAGCGGTGTAGAGGTACCTAGCAGAGGAGAGCAGAAGACAGGAGTCAGGGGAGTGGTATGGGGTATGGACTGTGGGGTGTGGAGTGTATGTGCAGCGTGTGGTGTGAGTAAGGCGGCCGCTTTGTGAAAACGCGGGTCTTGGTTCTTACCCCGCTTAATGCGGCGGGCGCCGGGATGATGCATTGAGACGGGAACAGTGGCGAATTTAGTCAATTTTTAGAAATATTTATTAAGACAGGTTGTTTTATAAATTATTGTTGAATATCGCACAACCAACTGCCCCCACCAGTGGGTCTATGGCAACCCCAATTGGAGTAGGTATGTTGTGAGGCTGAAGGTAACGGGGAGGGGAAGGGGATGGAGAAGAGGAAGGTGGAGAAGTACTTCTTACTGGCTATTCAGACCTGGTCACCAAACACGCTAAAATCCATTTCAAGAGACTTTTCAATTCTGAGTGGTGACCAAGGCGATGCTGAGAGTATTTTCCACTCTTGAAGGTGCCGCAAATATACCTACCTTATTTTACTTTAAGTGAATTGTGATAAACACAATTAAATTTACTTGCGTACTCCAAGATTTTAACTCGTGACCTCCGTGTTGTTAATCGAGAGCTTTACCCCTCGACCGCGTATGCCGTTTCGCAGAAATTTAAACCTAAAATTTTCATAAATTAACCGTTTTTTTTAAAGTTGAAAGGTCCCCGTTAAATGGCTAAGGACGGATTGTGTATTTCCTTTTCCGTGTTCAATACGAGGCAACCATGCCTCGAAATCAACACGGATTTGTGACGCCATTTCTCCTCCAAACCCGTGTTTAGTAGAAGGCAAGCGGCTTCCTACCGGGATGTAGACCGGGAGGCGAGATAGGTAAACCCTACGTCATCGACTACACGGATGAAACTACTTTTAAGTGATAATGGGCATTTAGAAAACCTTTAAAAAGCTGGTCTGCCGGTGCGCCTCTTGGCAGGAGCCGCGCAGTTACGGAGATAGTCAGCGATTTTTTTGGTCAAAATTACGTCATCGACTACACGAACGGGAATGGTCTCAAGGTGATAAAGGTCGATTAGAAAATGAGAAAAAAGCAGGTCTGCCAACCGCAAGTTTAATATTATTAAATAAAACTTATATGTATATTCAGAATCAGCGTTTATTGGTTTATTGGTCATATTTTTTTAAAGCGATAATATTTTTCACTGGAGTTTCTTATTGAATTTTATGTGAAACAACCAGCCCTGGCATTTGTTTCTTAGGGTCTCTGTGGTCGAGAGGTACCTAAGGCTCTTCTCTACAAATTTGGAGATCGCGGATTCAGGGTTATAAATTTTATTTCATTAATTTGTGTTGTTTCACAATTAATTCATTAAAAATAATTCATATCACGTTTGCGGCACCTTCCCTAGTGAAAGTTTCTTTAAGTATCGCCTTGGTGAAAGACCATCACCATTAAAAATTGAAACGTTGCTTGAGTTGTGCTTTAGCCGTGTTTGGCGACCAGATCTGAATAGCCAATTACTTTCCCATATTCCTCTTCCCCATCTCCTTCTCATCGCTGCTACCTTCAGCCTCACAACATACCCCAATTGGGGATGCTATATTGTCACTGGCTACAGAAGATTGGAAGAATTTGAGACATATTCTATACTTTAAATATTCCAACATTAGAAAACCGACGAAAAATAAACGACCTAACTTTTTTATTAAAATTATTAAACTCTAAATTCGACAGTTGTGAACTCCTGCAATTAATAAATCTACATGTACCTACAAGAACAACTAGACAAACATTGACATTTTATATACGTACATCTCATTCGAACTATGATTTACATTCTCCAATACAACGTTTGCATAGTCTTGGTAACAAATACTTAAACAATCTGGATGTATTTGACAATAATTTGAACTTAGCAAACTTCAAACGCCATATATGTGCCAACTATTTATTTCTACCTATCCCGTAAACTAATGAGAACAACAATTTTAAACATTACCTACTTTATGTTAACTACTATATTTTATGGACTATATTTTGTTTCTTATATTTTATGTTACCTGTATTTTGTTAACGCTTTTATTTTATGTAACCTAAATTTTTTATTTTATTTATTTTTTAACCCTTATATTTTATGTAACCTATATTTTGTTTTTAACAAATATTATGTTACTTGTATTGTGTATTGTATTTTGTAAGCCCATTCTTTTCACTGTAATTAAAAAAATGCACTGCATTCTATGTAAAAGCCCTATGGGCGTTTAAATAAATAAATAAATAAATAAATAAAAAATAAATAAATAAATATTCTCTACCTACTCACATAAAAAAATAAATACATAGAAATTCGCAGATGTCCAACATCCCTTCATAGTACCTATTCAATTTCTTTGCTGAGCATATCTTGTATCTCTGCCAATATTATTAAGGGTATATTACCGCAAGCGCAGCATATTTAGGGATTTTTGAGGCAGTTTTAAGAACATTTCTATATTGTTTATTAGAAAAAAATAATATGTTTTGAAAAAATAAACTATTCTTCTAAATGGTGCGTTAAATAAACGTGTTAAAATGTTTAAAACAATTGCGTGAAAAAATATTTACAAAACCTCTAAAAATAGCTTAAAGTTCGATTATATCTTTTAATTCTAAATACAGGAGAATTATAAAAAATATACATTATCACCACATCAATGTTGTCTAAACGACTGAATAATAAAATTATTTTAAAAAGCATTAAAACAATGCTAAAATAAATAAAAACAGTTTTTCAATATCACGATATTGTTATTTTGTCTCACGCCATTATATAAACCAAGACACGAGTTATTTCCAGTCATTATGCGAGATGATTTCAGAGTGAAAGCACGTCAAATTTTACAAAAAATAAATACGTAAATGTGTAGGCACATAAGAAAAGGAGTCACACTAAAGGTTAGTCGTTATGTTATTGTGTTTTATTTCAGAACCAAGTTGACTTTTTCACTAGAACTTCCATTTCGCGGCCGCCTGTTTGCAACCAGCGGCATAGAATGGTTTAGAGTGCCCCTTTACCCGTATTTTCGTATTCCTAGTTTTATTTATTTACGTCCTACTGTGCTTTTACATAAATTAGGTAAAGATAAAGATATATATATAGTATTGTTCACTTTGCAGACGTATTATTAGTATTTTTTAGTGAACAAAAGATAATAATTGAGAATGGTAGGGAAAAAGTTTCATAATAACACGAAACGATCCTCACCATACGAATCTAACATCTCCCAGTACGAATCTAACAAACCTTGTAGCAATAATTTATTTTTATTTTTATTTATTTATCTATAATAAAATATATTTACAATGGTTTTATTTGTATGCCTGTCTCACTAGGGTATACCTGTGTCGAGACAGGCATACATAAATGAATATAGTAGTTACAAGGATATTTCAGGTAAAATACATATTATGAATAGAATTAGAACAGAAGGGTGATTGGAAGGGTGGTAAATCTTTTAAAGAGAGTTATTTTATAAATGTTGGAGATGGAGTAATGAAATAAATTCTGCCTAGTCTATTTATAGGTTAAATTTGACAGGATTCCATTATTTTCGTTTGTTTTATATGGGTTAGGTTGTATGTGAATAGTTATTTCTGTCTATGTGTGATTTATTTTACAGATATGTGTGATAGTGTGGCGTCCAATACTTATAATCCATTTTTTAATATCTTGTTTGAATTTTGTAAAGGAGTCACTTTGTCTGATCGTAGTTGGTAGTGTATTGTATAGTTTGCAAGCTATGTATTTAGAGTGTCTTTGCCCGAAGGTGGTTTTGAAAAAAGGAGTTTGGAGAAGTTCGTTATTTTTGGCTCGGGTATTGTGTATTGTTTGTGTAGCTTTGTATGGTGTTTTGTTGTTTTTGTGTAAATTAAGTAATATGGATCTTGAGTAGAGCTGTTTTATGTCCATAACGTTGAAGGAATTGAAGATAGTATCAGTGCTGGTAGTAAGCGGCATTTTAAGAATTATTTTTATGATTAGTTTTTGTGCTTTCATGATGGGATCAAGGGCATTGGAATATGCATTACCCCAGGCTAGAATTCCGTATTCGATGTGAGATTGGCACAAAGAGTAATGTACTGTTTTTAAAAGTTTTAGGTTAAGGAAATTGCGTGTTTGTTTGAAAAAGTATATAGATTTATTAATTAGCTTTTAATTAGACTGACAAAAGAAAAGTATTTTCGTAATAAAATAAAAAATGCTGGTCAAGACAGCAAAGAGTTTTGGAAAATCATCAATACAATAACCAACAAAAGCACGAAAAAAAAGTTACCTAAAGAAATTACTCATCACGGAATCAACACTGACGTCGAAAAAAATCCAAAACTGAGTGGTAACATTTATAATGAATATTTTGCTAATGTCGGCCCTAATCTTGCTCGTAATATTATCCTAGACAACAAACAAACACAACAACCAGAGCACAACTCAACTATTGAAGAAGGTTTCCACACATTTGCTTCAGTAACTGATAAGGAAGTCGAAAGCGCTGTAATGGGTTTGCGAGGATCAGCAAGCCCTGGCTATGACAATATAACCGTAAAAACATTAAAAGCCGTTCATGAGATAATCAGCAAACCGATTGCTCATATAATAAATGTAAGTCTAAAGAAGGGTGTATTCCCGAACAACTATAAGAAGACTATTGTCACCCCTGTTTATAAATCTGGAGATGAAAAAAATATCTCCAACTATCGTCCCATAGCACTCACATCAAACATTGCAAAAATCTATGAAAAAATTGTTAAAAAACAACTCAACAATTACATAAAAGAAAAAAAGATAATGAGCCCAAACCAATTTGGGTTTAGGGACAATCTCAGCACTCAAGATGCAATTGCTAAATTAACTTCAACAATAATACAAAAATTAGATAATGGAGAAAAGTGTCTTGGTATATTCATCGACTTACGCAAGGCATTTGATAGCATATCACACTCCAAACTAAATGAGAAACTCATGCAAATTGGATTGGACGGAACAGTACTGTCATGGTTCCAAAGCTATCTAAAAGAGAGATTACAATACGTCAAAATAAATAATACACTAAGTGAACCTAAAACCTCATCATTTGGTATACCACAAGGAACTGTCATCGGTCCTATCCTTTTTATTATATATGTAAATCAAATGTTCACTCTTCCCATAGTTGGAGATATCATATCAGACGACACTGTAGTTATCACTAAAGGGAAATCATGGGAGGAAACAATGAGTATAGCAAATATCAATATAAACATACTCAAAACATGGTTTGACCTAAATTGTCTCTCACTTAATACGGAGAAAACTTATTTTATTCCTTTTTCTTTGAAAGAAAAAAATGTCGAGAACAATATAACTATTAAAATCCATTCATCACAGTGTGAAAATAAAAAGGAATGCAACGATGAAAATTGCCTACCAATAACTTGCAAAAATAATATAAAGTATCTGGGTGTCATAGTAGATAGACACTTAAAATGGAAAGAACAAGTCCAAAATACAGTAACCAGAATAAGAAAACTTATATACATATTTATTAGACTGAGAAACATCTTATCATCCAATATGATCAAAACTATCTATTTCTCTCTTGCCCAATCTATACTACAATATGGTATAATCGGGTGGGGTGGGACTTTCAAAACAAACCTCTTACCTGTAGAAAGGGTACAGAGGTTGATTTTGAAAGTTATCTTACGAAAACCATCTGTATTTCCAACAACACAGCTATTTGACTCTTTTAGGGTTCTCAGTCTTAATAAAATTTTCAAAAAGAACTCATTATTGCAAACTCATAAAGATCATTTAAATTCATCAACAATAACATTCACAAACATAAACAACCGACCACGATCACAGGGCAATTTAGAAATTCCAAAATTTAAAACGAGTGCTTCCCAACACCATTATGCTTATCAAGGTATAAAATTTTTCAATGCTCTCCCATATAAAATCAAGTCTGAAAAAAATTATAAAGTTTTTAAATCCCAAATAAAAACACTAATAGACCAACCCGACACGAATTATAAGTTTTAAATTCACCATCACAATAATAACAACAAAAAAAAATAAACTAGAACATAATCTATAAAAATATTTCATCACCATATCAAATTGAAAGCAAGTACATACGCATTATTTGCAGGCACCAAATTGTTACAACTTTATTATATGTACCTACTCTGACAATATTGTCAGTTATTATGTCCACTTGTCTTCATGAATATATATTTTATTAATATAAGTACTTGTAATAACATACTCTGTGTAACTATGCATTTTACAATGGCACTCCAAAATTCAAGCACGAGAAATATTTTCTCTTTTGAATTGTGAAGTTTCATTAAAAAGAAATTTACATATTGTTATTAGCCTTAAGAACCAAATGTTTACTATGAATCTGTATACGTATGTATTTTTTTAAATAAAAAAAAAAAAAAATTATATCTATAGCTGAATTTGGATGATGGCAATTAAAATTTGTTAACGTTGTTCTAATTAATCGTTCTAAACTATCTAAATCTTATTGGACCATTTAATTATGCTAAATGAGTACGTTAGTAGAGGTATTGCCCAAGTATTTATTGCTTTTACAAAATTTTTAGCAGATAGATTGCATTTTAAAAATTTTCTGATCCTAGTTAGAAATTTAATCCTAATATCATTTTTAATACTAGTGTGATCTAATTTGCGGGTATCCTAAATATTTATAAACCTCACCCCCTTTCATTTTTTTAATTTTGAAATTTCTAAATATACCCTCGTCTCCATCTACAATTTTGCCTCTCTCTATATGGATCGTTTTACATTTATCTAAACCAAAAGTCATTTTAATATCATCTGAAAAATTTTAACTACCTTAATCATTTTTTCTAAATTTGATTCAGAATTTGAAAATAATTTTATATCATCCATATATAATAGATGTGAAACTATACTAATCTCTCTTGTATTACCGTTAATTTTTATTCCAAACTTGCTTTTAATTAACATTTTAGACAGAGGATTCAATGCTAAGCAAAATCAAAGAGGACTCAATGAGTCTCCTTGAAAAATCCCTCTTTTTATTGAAATGCCCGGTAATACTATTTTCTTACCTTCTAAATTTACTAGTAAATCTGTATTCCAAAAGGACATAATATTTTTCAAAAATCTAATTATAATTGGTTTAACTTTATATATTTTGATTAGCCACGAGTGCGGGACACTATCAAAATATAACTTTTATATAAATATATAATTTTTATATATATAACTTTTTGTAAACAATAATAATAAATATTGAAAATGACCGATATTTTATTTATCTTTCCAATATATTCAGATATAATTATGATCACATATTACGAAAATAATGCGAAATTGAATACCGTATTGTTTTGACATCTGTCAATGAAGAACTAATGCCTACCGTCCAGCAGTGTAGTTGGTTGTATCGAATAATTTATCAAACAAGTTTGATCAAAATCTGATAAAGAGTCATAAAATCATGAGCTCCTCCTCCAATAGGTAATATTTCTATCTAAATTTACCTAAAACATGCGCATTCAATTTAACAAACATAATTTGAAAGATGCCCAATATTTAACGTTTCATGTTCAAATCTTACTCAAGTGTACCATCTAGTCTAGATTCTTCGCTGCTCTGACTTCGTCGGTAGCGCGCAGCGGTTCCCCGTTCGAGCATACTTCATACTTCCCCACCCCGAAATATTATTTCGGTTTTGGTAAATTACCCCTTAACAACTGCTTTTAATGTTTTTCTTTGGTGCAAGACCACTTTTCAATCCTGATTAAAATAGGTAGGTTCTATCCTACTTTCTCAATTTAATTTATCTAAAATCTAAACAAGTTAATTGCTGGTTGGGTTGGGGAGGGTTGGGGGGGGGGGGGGGGGGTTAAAGGGCGGGTCCCTCCTCTCCGAGATACAAATGTCTGGAATCTTAGCGCCGCTCACGATACGCGGATAAACCTGCGTTAGGTTGTAACGTTACTTAATACCTGCAATTAATACCTTTCAAGTCAGTGGGAATCAAATTTCAACCCAATATCAAAAAAATAATCATATAAAAAAATATATTTGATTGAAACGAACTACAAGAGTTTGGTGGATTGTTTCGGTGCCTAGTATTTTAAAAACATTATTTATGTACTAGACTAATTACTTCCGAACACATTTTACAGCAAGCTCTCCAAACTTGAGGTTAAAGTGCCTAGTTATTATCAGTGGCGGCCAGCCCTAAGGTGCGGCGGTGCAACGCACTCCCAAAATTTCTGCCAATCTAAAAATTCCCGATCACCGAAAAACATACTATATTTCCGACATGCCTCACCACAAATCACAATACACACTTTGGTTCTAATGCATACATAATATAGGTATCTATGTATACCCGCTCGCGTAACAGATACTGAGATAACAGAAGACGTTTTGTTACTATATTCAGGCCGGGAGTGCATTTGCCAAAGCGATCACAGAATCGAAGAGAATCCTTACACAATTCTCCATGAGCCAGAATCATAGGTAGGTATAATCCTTTGCAGATTTAAATAACCCATGGACGGCGATCCGGGAATTTCCACCATTTCAAAAGGACCGTTTGTTCAGTAGCATCTTAATTTGGGACACGGTCGTGTCATTTTATTATTGATATTGTGTGTTTAAATTAAGATCTACTCTTTTTTAGTCAATGTTCCGCTCAGCGTCGACCATTTCTTATCTCTACAGCATACCAACCAACATAAACAATGAGACCCGTTGTGACAAGTCGCAGGTCAATACGCCATTGTTATTAGTTTTTTGGATGAGTCGGGAAGAATAAAAAATGAGTTCCATTATTAATGTTCATTTTATAAAAAACAATGCGCTGAACTTTGAAACGATTAGAAATTAAAAATAGTGGCCCACCACGGCCCATTTTTAATATTAAACAAAAAAGCAAGTTAAAAACAAAAGAGACAATGGAGAATCGACCTAACCTACAAATAGGTACGATTTTTTTTCACAATTAAATTCATTTTAATTAGAGTAGCGAGATTTTTAGCGCACTACCGATTTTTGTGAGCACCAGCCGCCACTGGTTATTATGGGGATCTACTTCTAAAATGTATGTTTTACTGCAAACAACACATAAACCATGTTGTTTGTTGTGATTGCAACTGAAGTTGTTCATATGATAGAGATGAGGATAGAGATCGCCTAAAGCGCAAAATTTTGTCTTAGGTCTCTATTCGGGAATCAGGCTGAAAAAAGAGATGTCATAAAACCTACATTACAAGACTCTTACAAGAATCTTTCTTTAGCTTTTTTTAGTAATTCAAAATTGAGTAAGCAAATCCAAGCGTTCATAAGGATATAATTTTATATAAGTCAGGTACGCCTCATACGTCACACATACGTCTGGTAATTTTGTATTATCGTAAATACAAGTTAATGAGTTCGAGTGGTTATTATCAATGTAAATGAAAAAAAGGAAAAAATAATTGTTTTCAATATTCATAATCGTAATTATTGGGCACAACTTAATGACGTGGTATATTACTATGTTATACCAAAAAAAAAATATTGTTATGCATATTGTTTATATTGTAATGTATATTGTTTATATTGTAATGTATATTGTGATATTTTCTTGGTTAATAAATAATAGTAAATTTTTTATAAACTTTAGTATAAGTGGTTCAAATCCTAAGTAACTAACGATCACTTGGCTTAAATGATTCAATTCGTAACTAACTAACCATAATTTAGATTAAATTATTCAATTCCTAACTAACTAACCTTAATTTAATTAAAATTATTCCATTCCTAACTAACTAACCATAATTTAGTTAAAATTATTTAATTCCTAACTAACTAACCATAATTTAGATAAAATGATTCAATTCCTAAGTAAGTAACTATCATTTTTAAAATAAAATTATTCAATTCCTAACTAACTAAACATTATTTTGAAGAAGTCATGTCGAGTTACCCCCCCCCCCCCCCTCCCTCCTTAGATTTTAATCTTAGTGCGGCCCACGGGTGATACTACAATCGTTCAAATAGCCCCCGACGGCAAAAAGGTTCCCCACCCCTGGTTTAAATGATTGATTCAATTCCTAACTAACTAACCATCATTTAGTTTAGATCATTCAATGCCTAACTAACTAACCATCATTTAATTTAAACCATTCAATTCCTAACTAAACATAATTTAGTTTAAGTGATTCAATTCCTAACTAACTAACCATCATTTAGTATAACCTCCTCAGACCCAGGAAAAAAAGTGTTTCAAAATCAATTTTTATTTTTGAATGTGTATATCTAAATAACCACATAAAATAGTTTTATTAAAAAAAGTTTTTTTAATCCTCAATGTTTTCAGAATTGTATGTCTCTTTTAGGAGACGCTGGGTCTCTAGCAACTAGGTCCGAGGAGGTTATAGGATTCAATTCCTAACTAACTAACCATAATTTAGTTTAAATGATTCAATTCCTAACTAACTAACCATCCATTAGTTTAAATGATTTAATTCCTAACTAACTTAAAATAATTTAGTTTAAATGATTCAATTCCTAACTAACTAACTAACCATCATTTAGTTTATAGGATTCAATTCCTAACCAACTAACCGTAATTTAGTTTAAATGATTCAATTCCTAACTAACTAACCATCATTTAGTTTATAGGATTCAATTCCTAACTAACAAACCGTAATTTAGTTTAAATGATTCAATTCCTAACTAGCTAACCATAAAAATGATTCAATTCCTGACTAACTAACCATAATTTAGTTTAAATGATTCAATTCCTAAGTAAGTAACCATAATTTTTTAAGTAAAATTATTCAATTCCTAACTAACTAAACATAATTTAGTTTAAATGATTCAATTCCAAACCAACTAACCATCATTTAGATTAAGTGATCAATTTCTAAACTTTCCATCACTTAGCTTAAATGATCAAAATCCTAAACAATTAACCATCAGTCCGTTTCTCCGCAGGGATAAGCGGAGAGGATGGATCGCCATACAATTCTGTTTTGGCACATACTTGCTTCATTCACATTCATAAATCGGCTATCTTTTATTTTTCAAACTTCTTTATTTTGATTATTGACATGGTCCGACTTTCTGTCTTTCGAAAGTGCGTCTCGTATTCTACTTACATTTTTTTCTTCATTTATTCGCTCTACATATCGAAACCATCTGAGCGTCACTTTCTTAACCTTGTTCATTATGCTTGCATCAGCCTTGCATTCTTTGACAATTTTTACATTATTATTCATACCACATGGTTTTACCACTTAAATTCCAATCTTCACATAGTGTAAAGCAAAGTCGCTCCCGCTGTCTGTAAGCTTAGATCTTTTAAACTACGTAACGGATTTGCATGCGGTTTTCACCAATAGATACAGTGATTCGTGAGGAAGGTTTAAGTAAATAATTTGTAAAGGTTTTGTATAAATTGGTTGAAATATATAATATATAAAGGGAGCGGGCTGACAAGCGGGCGGTGTGGATTTGACATGTAGATGGCGTTAGTTATAAAGGTGGAATAATGGCGTTGTCAGTAGATGGCGTTGTGTTTCATTAGCACACAGCAGTGTGGCCGGGTGCTAGTTATTAAAATAAAAACAACTTCATTTTTCGTGGGACAAAGCAATCTAGCGCACCTTCCAATGCCTCTAAGCAGCGATAAGCTTTTTAAACTTCGGTTCGAGCTTTCCGACGAGTGTTATTTCTTTTTTCCAATAAAAGCCTTACAATAAAATACTTGTCCACTCCGAACCAACTCCTCCAGTGCCATTGGGATGGAATTCCACACAAATGATCAATATAAATTCTTACCTAATCGATAATCGATAAACATACCTCAAATAATAAGATATTCGGGTGGAATGTGCACTTCTCTCTCGCGTATTGATTTAGTTTATTTCTTCGTCAGTACATTTTTGGATGGGTAACCTCCAAGATATTTATTTTTAATTTAGGTTTCAGCTTTTGAACAAATTTTGATCAACAGAAGAGGATAACTGTCACGTTGTTAAGCTTGGATTTCTAGTATGTATATAGTTCATACGTATTCGTACACAGTGGCGTAGCTAGCATGGGTGGCACCCGGGGCGGATAACGTGGTGTCACCCCCCCCCCCCCCTCATCCAAATTCGACTTCACAAATGTGTAGAAAATTGGCTAGAGAATTTCAGAAATAGGCTCCTCGTTTTTAAAAATACTTTCCGTTTCGGGACATTCCACGGGGAGCCAAAGAGCTACGAAAATATAAATAACAGCTTATTCAATATTTTTGTATCAATATCCTTCGTAATTTTTTCCACGGTCGGGTGTCACCTCCCGTCGGGTGTAGTTTCACCCCCCCCCCCCCCGTCGAGTGGCATGACAAACACAACTAATAACCACATGTATTATTTATTCCCTCCTATCGCCACGGCCATATTTTGTCGATTTTGTCGGAGGGTCAAAATATTTCCGCTTTGCAATTTCCGTAATTTGCCCGTACTCGTGTGAAATTTTCAACCGGGTTCAAACGTTGAGCGCGTTTTTCCCGAGTGTGCACGGGTGCCGAAGGCATCAATGACTCTAGTTCCTCGGAGCATCTTCCATTGAAATACCGGTTGAACAAGGGCAGCTTTCCCACTTGATGATTGTAATCCGTTTAAACCAACATTAGAAAAAAATCTCCAATTCCCCGTATAGGGTGCGCAATATAACAGAAAATTTCACAATATAGACATTTTAGCAATACCCTTCAGAAATATCGAAAAGAAATAACGCGTGCGATCGAAAATTAAAACAAGAACATGGAATGTATCGGGAGCATCTCCTATCCTTATCCTATATTTCTCTTCCTCTCCCCCTAACCAAAATTAATTTTAAGATTTAATAAAACTCTTCTTTTTTTTCTTACATTAGCTTCACACAGGAGGCCTTGAGGAAAATAATTTCCCTCAGGGCCTGTCATCTTCGGGGATGCTGTTTGGAGGGTTTTTAAGGAAATGAAGAAGGGGAAGTTCTGGGAAGGAAATAGGTATGAGGGGTGGGTAGGAATCTGGGGATCAGTGTGTCCAGGAGTCAGGAGTGAATTACTTAGGTTTAGTAAACTCACGCTGAAAAGTCGATTAAAAATGATGGTTCAGAAATAACCTACCTATCTCTAACTGTTAAATAAATTAATTAAATGATTAAAACTGACGAAAAATAACACAAATAGTAGTAATTATGTTGAATTATACTAATATAATAGTAAATTGATCATTAGAGTTGAACTTATGAACAAAAACACTAATGAATATATTCCCTCAACTGCGGTGCAAGGTGATGAGTGGAGGGTTTCTGGCTGGAGAGGTCAAAAGACACGAATGAATAATGAATATATTCCCTCAACTGCGGTGCAAGGTGATGAGTCGAGGGTTTCTGGCTGGAGAGGTCAAAAGACACGAATGAATATATTCCCTCAACTGCGGTGCAAGGTGGTGAGTCGAGGGTTTCTGGCTGGAGAGGTCAAAAGACACGAATGAATACATTCCCACAACTGCGGTGCAAGGTTACGAGAAGAGGGTTTCTGGCTGGAGAGGTCAAAAGACACGAATGAATATATTCCCACAACTGCGGTGCAAGGTTACGAGAAGAGGGTTCCTGGCTGGAGAGGTCAAAAGACACGAATAAGGAATATATTTCCCCAACTGCGGTACAAGGTGATGAGTCGAGGGTTTCTGGCTGGAGAGGTCAAAAGGCACGAATGAATATACTCCCTCAACTGCGGTGCAAGGTTATGAGTCGAGGGTTTCTGGCTGGAGAGGTCAAAAGACACGAATGAATATATTCCCTCAACTGCGGTGCAAGGTTATGAGTCGAGGGTTTCTGGCTGGAGAAGTCAAAAGTAAGGTATTTGACAAGGTGGATCACTCAACCTTGTTGAACAAGATTTTAAAGATTGGTATTCACGGCAATCTTTATCGTTGGCTCTCTTCTTATATCTCCAACCGCAGTCAAATAGTAGTGGTTGCTGGATTTAAATCCGATTCTGTTGCTGTTACATCGGGAGTTCCTCAAGGCAACTTGTTGGGACCATTATTTTTTAACATCTACAAATCTACATCAATGATGTTGGTAATAAACTGGTTTTTAAACTCGCAGACCATCCTGTATGCAGATGACATGAAAATATTTTCACCTATAAACTCAATCGAGGGCTGTCAGAAGCTGCAAGATGATTTGCAACGTTTGAACACGTATTTTAATGCTCATTGTCTGGAAATAAATATATCCAAGTGCTTCGTCGTGCGCTTCACCAGAAATAAAAACATTTTTATCCACAAATACTCAATTAATCATCAACCATTATCCATCAAATCAGGTATTAAGGACCTTGGGGTTATACTTGATAGTAAACTGAATTTCAATAAACATATCGACCACATAGTCACTAATGCATCTTCTATGCTTGGTTTCATAATCCGTTCCTGTAAAAAATTCAAAGAGCTTATTACTTTCAAAATACTATGCTTCTCATATGTTCGTAGTATCCTTGAATACGAATCTCAAGTGTGGAACCCAGGCTATACAATACACAAAAGTAGAATCGAAAATGTTCAAAATAGATTCTTAAGTTACATTAACTTTCGCTCTTTTCGATCTCACGTTAGTAATGAAGACTCTGCAAAGTTCTTCAATGTGCGGACGTTAACTTGCAGAAGAAATATAGCAGATTCGGTTATTCGATTATATTTAAAATTACACATAAACTAATTGATAGTCCTGATCGTCTTCAACACCTATCATTCCATGTTCTAAATCGCAACAGCAGACAGTCACTTACTTTTAATCTCCCTCTTTGTAAGACCAACTCCAAACAGAACTCATTTATCTATAGATCTACCGACGCGCCACTTACCTCCACGGAACTCTCTGGAAACACATACTACGGCATACCTACCTTCAGCGTAGTACCGACGACCGCCTAGGAATAATAATTCCGCCACCTACGCGATAGGCCTAGAACACCTGGCTGTAGCTTACAGTTGCCCACGGAAGGTTCGAGCGATTTCTCACCTTTGCGTGAATTCACGGCATTACCTACCGTGAGACTAATTACTTGCCACGAGTATATAAGCCAGCGCTCGCTCGCTCAGTCTCAGTCAGTACTTTCCCATTCATCGATCAAGGAACACAGTCCGAGCAGTGCCGCGACTAAGTACGAGCCTGCGCCGGGCACGGGCCCGCGCAGTCAGCAGTGAACAACATTTATCCAGTGTGACACCAGGAACATTTCCAACACTTTCGAGGACTCCATCTCCAACTACCATCTCGACATGAGATGTCAAGCAACAAGCATCCTGCAACGAGCAGCAACCACAACCGGCAACGAACCAGCACCACAACCAGCAACACGCCGGCTCCCTGAAGACCAGTGATCTTCACCGCCGTAGTCTCCTGACCTTCTTCACTCACCATCACGCAGCAGCAACACTATCGGCATCACTGTCACTCCGCTCCCGCTCCGCATCGACCTCCGCTACGTAGCCACAATAAAGACTGACTCATACATCAACTTGACGCTTTTCATTTCTCTCGTCCTGTCTCTGCCGATACGGCCCGCTCCCTCAGATCCACGCACTCATTTAACTTAAATTATTACCATATTGACATTTTTAACGAGACTTTACAAGACATAAAACGCAAACTCACTAAGCAACATGACTCAAACTAGAAAGTTTAATCCCTATACATTCCCATCCTTTGCCTCTTAATCCTAATTCTATGTTCCCCCTCCCCTTTCATATGTTTTAAAAAAGATAATTTAATTTAAGAAAATACCCTTACAATGTCACACTTTATTATTCATTCACTATCATAAGTGGAAAGTTCATAAATGGCATATTTAACTATCTTACTATTGTTTTATTGTGTAATCTCAGATTTGCTGTCAACTTTCCCTAAAATAAATAAAATAAAAATAAAAAATAAAATAAAAGACACGAATGAATATATTCCCTCAACTGCGGTGCAAGGTGATGAGTCGAGGGATTCTGTCGGGAGAGCCAGCCTCAACCAGTCTCTCTCTATCCGTCCTGCTACGCAGGACGCGGGCAGACACATCGGCCACCAAGACCTTGACAAACCTCACCCCATGAACTCGGACACCCTTCCTAAGTCACAAAACGTGGCGAACCTCTTGGGGTGACCTACGATAGAGGTGTTGGTTATCCAATAGGTTCCCGGGGCGGCGGTATCCATATCCGCCTCTCAAAATCTCCAAGCAACATAAACTCTAATCGGCGGCGGATGCGGCTGCCCACCAGCTGCATGGCAAGCTGAATCGGGAGAAAATGGTTGAGGGAGTCCCTTTGACTTCTACAGCCGAACCCTCTCGGAACATCGCCTTGCACCGCAGTAGGAGGGATAGATTCACATGTCCGTCACTCCTGGACACACTGACTCCCAGTTTCCTACCCACCCCTAACACCTTTTCCTTTCCACAACTTCCTCTCCTTCCTTCACTAAAAAGTCCCTCCACATAGCATCCCCAAAGATGACATAGACCCTGAGGGGAATTATTTTCCTCATGGCCTCCTATGTGGAAGAAATGTAAAAAAAAATCGCAGTTCAAACCGGCACCACATATTTTAATATCAAACAATCACTTTGCTCGTATAAAGATTTTTTTAATTATTAGTAATCGATATCAAACAAAAATGTATTATAATGCCATATATATTTTTCTGTATTTTATGCATTAGCTTTTAATTTCTTATAAATAAATAAAAGAGATCGTTACATTATTAGGTATATTTTATTTAATATAAACTTCTTATAATAGTCCTAAGTCTATAAGATATAATTTATTTGGCATGATTGTAAGTAAAACTAAGTATGTAATTTTCGTTTGCGAGTTGCAAAGCAGAACACCTACGTAATAATTCGATTAAGTTTGAACACTTTATTTATAAGGTAGGTATAGTTTGTATGTACAAAAATATTTTAATCGACAAATAAATTACGGGTATTTTTCTTAATTGTAACATTTTTAATCTATCCATTTAGATAAAACAATGGCTTCTTATTGTAATAGTTAATTAAGTATATAACAAAAATTTGCCCAGTCATTGTTAAGCCGGGTCCATTGCGCGTCATTTGTCTTGACAGTCCCAAAACAAGTCAATGAATTTATCAAGTTTGTCAATAAATATTTTCAACTTTTGTTGTGTTTCGAGTTTAGTTGTGTTGGCAGGCCGGGGCCGGCGGGGGGGGGGGGGGGGGGGATTCATTCGTGTGTGGAGAATCGGAACGGCCTTTTGTGGTTATGTGCAATGAGCGGGCATAATCACGAGTTCAAAATATTATTATACCTAAATATAATATAACAATAAAAATATTTGATAATAAAATTATAATATAATATCAAATATTTATAATTATTCTGTTTTTGACGTAAATATTTACGCACTCTAAATTCGTAACTTTAGGTCGTGCCATAATCGATATTAGTCAGAAATCTTTCCTGATAATTCAAGTTGGCATGGTCAACACAATTTGACAAGTAGTACATAACATAATAATAAAGTACATAATAATAATGTATGGCTGTTTATGAAATTTGCGTTTTTGTGTAAAATCATTTCAAGGGCACTGTACAAAGACATGTTACGCATCCACGTTCCCGCGCGGAGTATATTCCAGGCGTTTCTCGATACCGAATAATTATATTAATATTTGTTACTATATTATAATTTTATTATCAAACATATTTATTATAATATTACACGTAAGTATAATAATATTTTAAACTCGTGATTATTTAAGCTCGCTCATTACACATAACACATAACCTCAGAAAGCCGTTCGGTTTGTTCTCTCATAAATACGACCACACCGCGCGGCTCCTGTAAATTAAATGAATTATACCCCCCCGCCGGCCCCCGCCTGCCTTCCCGCTTCACCCGGGATGAATTGTTTAGGAAATGTTTTCCGTCGAACACGGGAAGCACAACTAAACTCGAAACACAACAAAAGTTGAGAATATTTATTGACAAACTTGATAAATTCATTGACTTGTTGTGGGACTGTCAAGACAAATGACGAGCTATGGACCCCGCTTTAGAGTTCGCTTGGCGTACCTACTATTTCATATACGGGTTAGTACATTGGAGGTTATCCACCACTTACCCACCCGGGTATAAGTAACAGATGGTTACTCCTTCAAGGCTCTCGCAAGGACTTTAATTTTTTTGAATGAACAAATCTACATTTAATTTTGATCGAATATAGACCTTCAGTGTCCCTGCATACGTTGATAGTAATCAGCATACAAGTGTTAGTACACACACACATTGATGCAATTAGTTGAAAATACCTATTTGTTTTATATTTTAATCTAGATCCGCCATACAAAAAGGTTTTATTTTTTAATTCCAGAAAAAATATATTTTCACTTATTTTACTAAATTGGTTAAATACATTATAATGATATGCAATTTAATTATTAGTTAAATAATTTTTTTTTAAATGTGTTTTTAATAGTTTTCTCGACTATTTTTTTTTCATGTAGAAGTCAATTTATAAAAAAAAACTAGCTGAGGTCTTTACTCAAAGTTACTGTCTTTAAACAAGACCTTTTCCTTGTTAAGGTCAAGTTTGCAAAATTGCACCAATCTCGGAATGAAACTGTAGATTTTTATAAATGTAGAAAAATATGTAGGTATTAGATAAATATATAAAATCAAACAATAGCCCGGTGTCCGCCACGTGGAAGTACACCACAGACATTCATCTTTATATAAATATAAAATCAATATATAGCCTCCCTCGTAGCTAATGGATTGCTTTAATTGTAGGTATGTTATCATGTTGTCGTGTAAAGTGTAGGTCTACTTGTGACGTTTTAATAAATTCTGTGTTTGTGTGTACCTATCTATTAGTTGTTTTTATATATTGGACAGGTATATAAGGGAACATAACACATTATATCTATTCATATAATTTTATTCTTTTTAACAGTTTTGTTTCCACGTGTAATTTTTAATGGTTGTTAGAATAGTTGTCTAGAATTCAAGTTAAATAGCGTTTTGATTGTCAAATTCATTTAATGTTTTATAAACGTTTTCCCAGATTTTAATTAAGTAGTTTAGATGTGCCGTGAGATGAAGTATCTAGACCCAATTGTTAGGTGAACCGTAATCTCTGCCTACCCCCAAAGGCGGATCCAGGATTTTTTTCTGGGGGGGCACAATGTGCGGACGGGCAAAAAAATCAATAATTACTGTTAGGATTTTTTTCTGGGTGGGCACAAGGGGCGGATGGGCAAAAAATCAACAATTACATACTTCAAGTTTATTTCTACAAAATCAAGTATGTATAGGAAGGTATGATTTTAGATTTTCACGGCCAAAAGTATTTTTGTTGTTTATTTTTGGGGTGTTATGCCGTGTTGCGCTACCTCCTCCTTTAGCCAACATTTCGGACATCGGTACATAAACGAAACCATGACGGAAAACGGACACTGTAACGATGTCCAAAACGTTGGCTAAATGAGGAGGTAGCGCAACACGGCATAACACCTTAAAAATAAACAACAAAAATGTGTAGGAAGTTTTATGAAAGTGTCAAAACAATAGAAAAATTAAATGTTTAATAAAGACAGTTTTCTGTACTGTGATGGAATCTACACAGTACACAAAAATACCGTCTGGGGGGGGGGGGGGGGCACGTACCCCAGTGCCCTCCCCTAAATCCGCCCTTGCCTACCCCTGTGGGGAAATGGCGTGAGTAGTTAGTTATATGTGATTGTACTTTGCTGCAAACTACAATAAAATACTTTTTTTATAATTTTTGTATTAATACTTCTGCTTAAGACTCCAGAAGGGCTGATTTTATAATTTTTTTCCACACAGGAGACACTGAGAAAAATAATCTCCTTCATGGCAAATGCCATCTTTGGGGATGCTGTGTGGAGGGGTTTTTTTAAGGAAAGGAAGGAGAGAAGAGTTGTGGGAAGGAAAAAGGTTTATGGGGTGGGTAGGAATCTGGGGTTCAGTGTGTCCTGGTCATCTGCCTCCAAGACCTAGACAAGCCTCACCCCATGAACCCGGGCACCCCTGCTAAATCACCAAACGTAGCTAACCACTTGGTATGACCTATGGCAGAGGTGTTGGTTTTTTTTAGGAAAAAATACTCTTTGCAAGTTATGCAGCAAAATTTTAAGATGAACAGTTTGTTTGCGCCTTTACAAACAAATGAATTTGAATAAATACTATAAATAGTTTATGTTCGGATAAAAACTTTATAACATATTTGAACAAAGGTATTCAAATATAATAATGGATTGAATCTCAGATAGGTACAATATTGAATTTGAATGCCTTTCTTTCGAGTCTGAGAAAATGCATAGTTTTGTTTCGGTGACTCAATCTAATATTGCATTTATTAGCTTTTCTTAAAAGATTTGAGTTTATTCATCGACAAAACCATTTATTCATGTTCATATATTGACTATGTACGGGCGATAACAATTAATTTTAATAATAATATTTCAAAGCATAACTTGCAAAAAGTGTTTTAACATAAAATAATTAAACTAGCGCCATCTATGAAAGAGCAGATTATGAAAATGAATATCAGGAATAATTTTACGGGTTGAGTTTAAAATTATGTGTCTTGTTTTTTGCTTTCAATTAAATTATTTTAGGTTATATATATATGTATGGGCGCAAACAATTAATAAACCTTAATATTTTTAAGTGTAACGTGCAAAAAGTATTAAGAACCTAAAATAATTTAATTGGCGCCATCTGTGAATGAACCTTGAATAACCTTGAAGTTAAACGTCACGTTACAAACCCAAAAAATTGTAACCAAACCCAAATCTTTCAAGAGAGGCTGAAAAATTCAATTTTGTATCGGTGTCTCAATCCAATATTGTATTTTTAGGCATTTTTCTTCTGTGAATGCGTAGATTATTACGTACGTGAAGTTTAACCTTAAGGCTCTGCAACCGGGCTCGAAAAGAAGAAGATGGAGAGATACGAAATCACGAATGTTAGAGGAGAGCGCTAACTTTTACAACGACAAAATCAGTGCGAAAATTGCGAAAATGTTTAATAAAACACGACTCGTTTAAAATAGAGCAAAAATCTCGCGGGCATTATCTTAAACAGCATTTAAAGAAACACTGTGATTTTTTGCATACATATAACTTGTAAAATAACTGAAACAAACGTGTTAATAATAATTTTTGGAGCATGCTTTGCGATTTTTTTCTAACGCAGTAATTTTATATAATAGGCGTTTGAAGAATCTTCAAGAATAACCTATATTGTTTTAAGAGCTTTAAAACTTACCTTGTTTAAGGGAAATATGTAATAAATCGGTAGAAATCCGGGCTGCGGGCCCTTAAGCCGTTTGCTTGTAATTGTTCATAATTAAGTAGGTACGCTTTATGCATTTTTTGACATTATGATTCAATATATTAATTCACGTATTATATTATTCAATAGTTACAATTTGTTATGTTTGAAAGTCAATAAATACTGGTATTCGATTTAATGAAAATAAAACACTTTGTATACACCACTATTTAATCGAAATAATACACATGTTTCGATTCAATAATGGTGTACACAAATTTATTTGTTTTCTTTAAATTAAAATAACGACACCTAGGAAATTTGCGATTATGTTGGTAAAGTTGGAAAAATTTATGAAAAATCTATTAAAACCGTATTTTCCGGTATTGTGGTATTTTTATTAACTGTTGCCTTAATCTTTAAAGCTTTCAAACTATGTATATTAAAACCTTCAACAATAGAATAAAATGACTAAACAAACAAAATCTAATAAAACTTATGTATTACCTTATAGGTAAGGTACCTACGAATGCTTCTCTTAAAACTATGCCTGCTATCGAGGAACAATAAAATCATATTTACAAATTTAAAAATAGTTCTTTTGTGACCTTAGAATATAATTTTGGCATGACAAAAAGCACGTACAAACGTGCAAACTACGCTAATAAAATAAATGTTCAATGGCTTCTTTACTTAAAATTAGGTACGCACCATAACTAACAATTTTAAAAATATCAAAATAAAGAAAGACACACGCTGTAGGTATATACATGTTATGAAATAAAATACTTAAAATTTGCTTACTAAATAAGATTAAAAATTCTATATACCTTCACGTTCTAGAAAATATCCTTTCCACATACATATCGTACAATGGGGAGTAACAATGGCACAACTCAAAATCGTATTGATAGTAACAATGGCAACTCAGTAAGCAACTCAGTATCCTACTGGGGAGTAACAATGGTACAATTCAAAAAACTTCTTTTTTCAGGAGAGCACTTTGAATATTTCGTTTGATTGTATTAAATCAGTCTGTTAACCAATAAAAGATATTATTTTACAAAATTTGGGAAGCTGTTATGTAATTTCGTAACATATCTTTTGTTTTTGAAATTTCAATGATCGTTGTGCCACTATATTTGCTTGAATTCGAATAAAATATTATAATACTGTTGACCCGGCGAACTTCGTACCGTATCAGAATCAATAACTGTTGTATTAACTTATTAGCTGAATTAAATTCACTTTTTTTATTAAGTTAATAATTACAAAATGAAGCAATTATCGATGCGCAACTGTCCATGTTTTATTTTTGTCAGTATCAGAGATGGCGTTGTGTACGGATTTATAATTTTTGTGATTTTCTTACTTTTCCACTTATTTTAGGAATTGCGTTTCTTTTTCTTTATACGTGTGAGGGAGATTTATTATAATTATTGTATTTTTCCTTTGGAGTGGTGCAGACATACATTCACCGTTTGTCTCATTTTCGACTATTGACATTTAGTGTGTAAAGCAGCATTATATGTTTAAGAGCAAAACAATCAGCGCATTAACATTTGACGTTTTTGAATTTTTGGAATTCACTCACTATTAATATTATACTTATCACAATATTGCTGCAGCTCATTCAAAAGATGAGAATTCGTTACATACAAAATGTATGAGGTAAAGAATTTTCTTAATAATTATTTTTTTCGCTAATTTTTCCAATGTTTTAATAGCTATTCTGCTATTTGGGGTGGAGACAAATCCAATAAATCAGAGATCATAAAAATCGGTCCATCCGTTCTCGAGTTATAATTGGTGTAACTAATCGGACTTTGTTTTATATATTAAGTACAACGAGATCAATGACATTTTCGCTTTTAAGGCCACATTAGTATTTTTAAGAATTGTGCCATTTTTATCGAAGGTATAATAGATATCCGAGAACATTTCTGCATACATAACTCAAAAATTTTTTTGACTTATGCCACTATTATCGCTCCCATGGGAGATATTTCTGTTGAGAAGGCATAATGAATTTAATAATCATGAGAACATAGAAAAACATATTATTGCGTTATATAGAGAGATAAAAATTTGTTGGTCGACGAAACGCAAAACCTTGGCAAGATGAGTCGTATGTTGAGGTCTTAATGGTTCCTGAAGTCCCTGTCCATTGGTGCCACTCCTGTGGAGGTGATGACGGATGGAATTGACTCCAGCGTCCTTCTATTCGTCAATGGTTCTATTGACGGTAATCTGGAATAGAAGAAAACACAAAAGTAGGTATAAGTCTTTACCACGATTTTTCAAGATACCACAGAGCAGAAAAATGTTCTAGCACAGCGTAATAAGACACCAATAATAGTGTCATTGAATTAATTTTAAAAAAAACAGAAGATATATTTAATTACTCTTATTTTATATTTTTACATTAGCTCCACACCGAAGGCCCAGAGAAAAACAATTTCCCTCAAGACCTATGTCATCTTTGGGGATGCTCTATGGAGGGTCTTTTTAGTTAAAGAAAGGAAGATAAAAAGATCTCCCTCAATCAGTCTCACCCGAACCGGCCCGCCACGCAGTCGGTGGGCAAACGCATATGTGGCCAAGATCTAGACAAATCTCACTCCGTGAACCCGGGCACCCCTGCTAATATAAGATTTTATATTTTACAAATGTAGCGAAAGATATGGGTATCTTCCCAAATCTTAAGAATGTTGAAATTAGAATCCTTGTAGGTGCTGTAAATGGATAATTATTCATTCTCGGTAACTACAATAAGAAGATTCTTTTATACTGTGAGAATGTACCGTAATTTAATTTTCTTTAGCAGTAAATGTTCAAACAAATTCTGTTTTTAAAGCCTGAAAGAATGAGACACTCCTAAAATGACTAGGTAATAAAAAAATCAATTTTAATTGAATTTTGATTCATTTCGAGGTAAAGAAACTTGTGGGGAATTGTGAGAAATTTGAACATCTATTGTTGTTTATTATTTTTTAATTTATAAACTAACGTTTAGACAAGATTTTTATGCATAGCACAAAGGGTAACAATTATTACAAGCAATAATTGTCAGCCTGAAACACTCATTTACATTGAAAAATCTTCCGAGAAAAGATACTTGCCGCCAACGGGACTTGAACCCGTGTCCTTTCGATTGCCGGTCGGTCAGTGGTCAGAGCATTCGACCGGCAATCGAAAGGACACGGGTTCAAGTCCCGTTGGCGGCAAGTATCTTTTCTCGGAAGATTTTTCAATGTAAATGAGTGTTTCAGGCTGACAATTATTGCTTGTAATAATTGTTACCCTTTGTGCTATGCATAAAAATCTTGTCTAAACGTTAGTTTATAAATTAAAAAATAATAATTAATATTTAACAAGTTTAAGTATTTCCCCAATAAATGCAGACATAATTTGTCTCGACGCCACCTAGCGAGGGATTTAACTCTAACAATGTCTTCCTCGCAAAAATAAAGTTGGTTGTTTTCAGGTGGAAAAAATATAACAAGCAGTAATTGTTGAATGAAACACTAGTATATATTGAATTATTTGGCGGGTATTTGATAAGCCGCCATAGCTCAGTGGTCAGAGCATTCGACCGGCAATCGGAAGGACACAGGTTCAAGTCCCGTTGGCGGCAAGTATCTTTTCTCGGAAGATTGTTCAATGTAAATGAGTGTTTCAGGCTGACAATTATTGCCTGTAATAATCTATTGTTGTGTTTCAGAACATTTTATTATTTTTTTATTATTATTTTCTATACAGGGTGTCCAGGGGTAAAGTGCATTAACTTCGGGAGGTGATTCTACATGATGATAGTTCAAGTAAAAAAGATAAATAACTTTTTTCTAAATTCCAACTTTTAGGGGTAGTTTTGAGTTTTTGAGGTAAAGAGATAAAATTATTCCGGCGTGTACGGCCAGATTTATTATTTTCCGCTGTTACGATACGGGCCAATCACAATCGAGTCGGGCGCCCGGCATGCGGCAGGCTCTCAGCAAGTAAGATCGTACCTCACACTAAGGCTTTTTAGAAGGTACATCTTTTTGTATGGGAAAAAATATTAGAATTTCGGAAAAAGTTGTGTATCTTTTTTACTCCTACCATCATGTAGAATCACCTCCCTAAGTTAATGCACTTTACCCCCGGACACCCTGTATACATATATACATGTAATATAATCATGAGTAATTACATTTTCAGGTTACAATCGGATTAAACTCAAATCATTAAATACTAAATCGCAACATTGATCAGAAACTGTATAAACATATACATGTATATAATATACATGTATATAATATAATATAACCTTTACGAGAGTGTAACTACTCGTGTGTAAAAGGAAGAGAAAAAAATTAAAAATTATAACACTATATATGCTTTGGCAATGTTCTTAAAAGTTCTTTCAAAAGTTCAAAAACACTTTATACTGAAATTAGATGAAAAAAATACGTAGGTGCCTTGTAAAGCCCTTTTTTGTCATGAAATTGATACAACTATTTTGTCATAAATGTTTTATGAATATGGTTTTAGATGAACCCTTCCTTCGTATATACGGATGAAAGTTACACTAGCACCAAAATGTATGGCTATATATAAGATTTTAATTTCGTCCTAAGGGAGAATTCTTCCTGATTAAATTAAGTGGAATAAAACAATGCACGCCAAAAAATACATATTCGGTAAGTTAAGCACACAATAGAAGATATAAAAGCGTTAAGTCAAGCATTACCTCGATGCAAACCTACGATAGGATAATGTACACACATAATGACAAGAATTGAAACGAGATGAAATAAAATGTAAAACCAAAAAAACAGTTGACGAAAAATAACATCAGAGAGATATCTTGTTCAAAACACCAATGAAAAATTGCAAAACGCAATAAAGACAACGCATTGATGCAAACAACCCTGCGATAGATAAACGCTCTCTAAGGATGAAAGGGGCTATACAATACACAAGATTACGAATTGATTACGTAGGCGTGCAAACAAATACTGCAAAAAGTGCCTGTGGATATCCTGGAACCCTGGTTGAAAAGCCACTGAAATTATTGTAACAAAATGTACATATTCTCTTCGCATTGTTTGTATTTTCGATAAATTTCCTACGTCGTGTAAGTCACCCATCGACAATAAAATGGTGTCAATGAAATTAATGGAATTAAAGGTATGAAAAACAAGAAAGGAAGAAATATACTGGAACAAATAAGGAAAATCTAAAACTGTGGCAAACAAACCAGTGAAATTAGTAACATTAGCCGACCTACGATATAGGGAAGCTCTCAAACGATGAAAGCAAACGAAACGAGAAGAAAGAAAAGTAAAGAGTATAATAATAAAAATGTTATATTTTATTATATTATACTCACAAGCTAGAGATATGGCGGCTGAGGTGGGCGGAGGTCGGCAGGAGGAGCGGGCTGCGGGGGGGCAGGCTCACCTCTCCCGGAGGGGCACCATACAAAGGGGGGAGCTTCGGCTCCACTGGAACCAAGACAGACCCCGCCGTTAGTTCAACCCTTTTACTAATAATGTCCCACGAGGGTTTTCCGCAAGGATGTGTTATTTAACCACAATTAAATGTTTTACTCAAATGGCTTTGTCACATATTGAGGAGGGCAAAAACAAATTATCCAACGAATTAACAGGGGAAGATTTAAATCCGCACGACTTTCAAACGGTACTAGTAGGCTGAAGATTGCAAGATCAGACTGGACTTGACAGAAGAAGAAGACCGTTGTAGGTTTTGGAAGGGGGCTTTGTCGATTGGGCAACCCGGAATAAGAAGGAAATGTTGGTTAATGATAGGTACTTTAATAAATGTATGCCTGCAATACCTTTGTATCATTATAAAGGATGCTTTACATATTGATGTATATACATAGAGTAAGCGTTATGAGTTATGAGCAAAATCAACCAAAAACAGCGTTCCTACATATCTGAACTCTCAAAGGTTCGAGTTTTACACAAATTTAACGTAGATGGCAATACTGACGATTGACAATTGACAATGTTGTTGGTTAGTATAAAATATTTTTGACAACTTTTCACATCGAGATGTTGACAGTGTTACACAACTGATTGTTGAAAATATTACCTGACATAACGCTTAAAATTTTCCACGTTATGATGTTGTCAATATTAATAATAACTGGATAATTTGTAGAGCGCCGTTTTTGTGAAAAATCACACCAAGGGTGCTTGACACAACATTATCAATGTACATGTTATGTAGATTGATAATTTTATATAATTAATGAAGACGGTTTTCCAAAAAATGTATGTGGCAGAATATTGACAATGTAGCACTTCTATGGTAGCAGTGGTGGTGGAAGAACACAACAAGGATGGTAAAGTTACACATCACAGAGGTTCAAAATATTTCCGCTTTACAATAAAATATATATAAATGGAATATTTCTCGGGGTATCCGAAAACTAAAAACTGTAATTGAAAGGTCATAAAATACACTTTAAAATTTAATAAATCGAAATAAACACATAATTTTTTAAATATAAAAATTCTCCACGCAAACATAAAAAAATTTAAAAATAGCTCACCTTACGTTTTTTTTAAACTATAATTACCGATAACGAAAAAAAACATACATATTTTATTAGACAAATGAATTCTAAACGTTACTTTTATTTCACTTTTTTGCCTTTCCGTGTAAAAATAATTAATAAAAAAATCTCAAAGTTTCATAAATTTATTTCAAATGCGATTCTAAATTTTGGTTTCATAAAGGTGTATATTTTACTTATTTTGTGGTTAGTTTTTGTATTTGAACATAATGCGTGGTATTCTCTTTTAACACCGTTAATACTATATTTTTCACTATGATAATATGGGGAATACAACGTTTTCTCTGGGACCTATACGAGTTGTTCCGAATACCGAACAAATAGACTTTAAGAATTAAAGTATCTTGTCAAATTGGCCACATTTTGACTTGCGAACGCTCGAGGGTATTTGCAAATTGACCAAAATGTGGCCAAAAACGCTCCAGCAGTTATTATGATTCGTAACCTAAGAATTTGTTTTTAAAAAGGGTTAAAGATGACAAAAAATAAGGATAACAAAACATTGATGACAGTGGAAGATGATAGTCCACAACCAACACAGAATGTTCCACATTGGTGTGGTGTTAGTAAGGCTAGGCTGATCTAGGCTATGTTGGTTAGGTTAGGTTAGGTACATACGGCTACTAACATGGTTGCCCCCGACTGGAGGACACCCCGCCCTGGCCGCTGCCCCCGCCCCCGCCCCCGCCCATGCTCTTGGGTTTCCTCTTTCTCGTCTGGATGCCATCCTTCTTCATGCTGAGAGGACGATTAATCTGTAAATATACATACATTATCAATAAAATGTCCTTTTTATGGAGGTGTTATACCAATGTTGATATCGAGGTTATTATGTGAAAAAATATTTCCAGTAGTGTCAAAATCCAGAGAGGAAAAAGGGAAATACGTTTGTAAGGGCCCGGGTTACGAAATGGGATCATATAAGAAACTCGACGATCGAACCACTGCACTGCTAGTCTTTATAGAAAAATCGCAACTGAGGTGGCTTGGGCGAGTACTAAGAATGTCTGATGACCGAATTCCGAGGAAAATACTGAGTGCGATTCCAGAGGGTAGACGTCCAGTGGGCCGCCCCAGACACAGTTGGGCGAGGTAACTCCAGAAACTGTGTGAGGAGAGGATGGGACTGTCATGGACGGAGGCCGAACAAACAGCACAAGACAGGAATGTACGGAGGAGCCTTGTCGATGTAGTGGGTCCCCGACCCGAATAGCATAAGGGGGAAGAAGATGATGATGATGACGTTTGTAAGGACAAAACGCCGACCCTGTTTCCTCTTCAAGGCATTTCCTCCAAGTTATTCTAAGCTGCAACCTTCAGGATGAAGAATGCACCTGATGATTGCTAACCTCCGATATGACAGACCAGTCCTATTGGAGACCAGACGAAGAAGAATAACTTAACAGATCTTGAAATTATAAAAAAATACATAAATCCTGACCTTCAACAGGAGTGTAATTTACCGTCTACTAAGAAATACCGAAACTTTCCATATTCTTTTCTAAAGGTCCAACTTAACCATCTCTCAACATTTTGCGCGAATTTGTGGACCATGAAAAATTTTAAACGTCTTCAAAAATATGAAATATGTAGGACATTTAAAATACCTTGGAAAAATTCTGAATTTCGATGAGAAATTTAATTATTATCAAAAACAGTTGTGTACAACAGATGAGCAACCCTCTTTGGCTGGATAAGCTAACATACCTATACCTACCTATATCTTTCCGTCAACTATTTTTTGTCAGTTTATTATTAGTAAGGTTTTCACTTACACGGTCGTTTATTAATTATAATAATTATATATAATAAAATGAAACAATGCAACTTTGTATAAACCACTTATAAAATGTGCAAATCCGACCGGTTTCGGAACAAACGTTCCTTCGTCAGGGAAAGCTTATACTAATTTGACAGTTTAGAACAATGTTTTATTAGGGTAGGGGTGGAGCCGTTGTTAGTTAATAATATAGATTGGGTGGGTAGGTATTAGTGTAGAGTGGGTGGGTAGGGGAACAAATCCATGATTGGGCTATATGACAATATTTTTTGTTTGTTGATAATAGATTCATTATTTTTAAGGGATTTTTTAATTTCCAAAGCTTCTAAGTTATCTAAACGTTTTCCTTTATGATTAATATGAAGAATATTTATCCCTGTGTTTTTTTTCTTTTCTTTTTCTCAAAAAATAAAAATAAATAACCATAGTTAAAATAACCATAGTTTTGAAAAAAAAACACAGGGATAAATATTCTTCATAGTAATCATAAAGGAAAACGTTTAGATAACTTAGAAGCTTTGGAAATTAAAAAATCCCTTAAAAATAATGAATCTATTATCAACAAACAAAAAATATTGTCATATAGCCCAATCATGGATTTGTTCCCCTACCCACCCACTCTACACTAATACCTACCCACCCAATCTACATTATTAACTAACAACGGCTCCACCCCTACCCTAATAAAACATTGTTCTAAACTGTCAAATTAGTATAAGCTTTCCCTGACGAAGGAACGTTTGTTCCGAAACCGGTCGGATTTGCACATTTTATAAGTGGTTTATACAAAGTTGCATTGTTTCATTTTATTATAATGGATAACCACAAAGTAATAGCTACATTCAAAAATATAATTATATATAATACTAGCAGACCCGGCCACACGTTGCTGTAGCTAACGAAACCTTTATAACCAACGCCATCTGTTAAATCAAATCCCGTCTCATCCCGCTGTCGCTTGGCCAGATATATTTTTATTTATTTATTTTATTTTAAATGCACATTTACAGTTATACATAACCAATAATAAACATACATTTTATTTTATTAAGTAATTATAGCGTTTTTGAATTGATGAATATTTAGTTTAAAAATATCTATGTCAGGGGGCAGGAAATTTAGTAAAATAATCATTTTTCCGAGCGGCATTACTAATGGTAAGTTAGTTCTGCATCTCGGAACAACAAAAGTTCTGTGTCTGCGCGCTCTTGTGAAGTTGTCGGGGACATAAAATTCAAATTTTTGTAATATATCGGGAACACAGATGTTACCGTTTAAAAGTTTATATGCTGCTGTCAGCAAAGTAGTTTTCCTTCTTTCGGCGAGGCTATTAATACCCAGCATGCCGGACAAAAAGGCTGATGGATATAACCAGGGATAATATCCGAAGTCTCTAAGATATAAATATCTCAGAAACTTCTTTTGCACTATTATGTATTTCAACCAATTTACACAAAACCTTGACAAACTATATACCTAAAAACCTTCCTCATGAATCACTCTATCTATTGGTAAAACCGCATACCTATTCGTAAATCCGTTGCGTAGTTTAAAAGATCTAAGCGCACATACGGCGTAAGCGACTTCATTTTATACTTAAAATAATAATAATAATAATAATTTCGGCTACTGGCATTATACCTAGGTCTCTGATTCAAAATTTAGGCATGTTAGATTTGTCAAAGAATTTATATATAAAAATGCAAAAATCAGTCATTTTAAATACATGTAGGATTACAAAAGATTTTTTAAATATTTATATTGAGGGATCAGTAGGTTTTATAGGTTCAATTAGGAATTCCACAGAGCCGAACCCTCTGATATAAAAATATCATTGTGAATTATTTTCCCATTTGGTCTCTGGTAGGTCGATATGTTGTTCTCGTATTGTTTTGTATTTATAATACTTATATGGTACAATTGCATGGTGTGGATTGACTAGATGATCATTTGGGAAAGTGTGTGAAATGGTTTAGTTTTTCCTGTGGGGAAAATTTAACCCGGACATTTAAATCTGGTGCGTAAAAATTAAAGATAAAGATAAAAGGATAGATTCATGAAGTTTTTAGTAAGGCTTTGTTTTATGTTTAAATTATTGTCGTATTCCGTTATTGGACGGTTGTTATATCTTTGTACATATATTTTTTATCTTTAACACTGTCGTTGTATACCCTAATTATTTTTTTTGAAATAGGGCGATTTGTGAACATTGACCAGATGGAATTAGAATAAGGCAAAGAAATCGAAGAGATACAAGAAGGCGAAGACGAAGAAGAATAATAAGAAAAAGAAGAAGACAAATAAAGAATAACTCACGCTGTGCAGCTTGAAGTATAGTCCGCAGGCATTGCAGACCGGGTCACCGCTGTTGTTCCTTCTCCACAGAGTAGTGTTGGACGTTCTGCAGTTGGCGCAGATGACCCCCGCTCTCCTGTTGCCGCTGTTCTGTAAGTTTTCAAGCAATTTCTAAACTATTTTATTATATGCACTGGCAGGGTTGACTTATAGATTTCTACCCGTGGTGAACCATGGTAAAAATGCCTGTATTAATTAATTATTTAATGCTTAGAGGTGACACTTTCAATCAAAATGACAAATTAAAAGTAATTGATTTTGCCCGTTGCATTGGCATTTTGTGAATTTTCTAAAGATTTATTAGATAACTAACACCCCTGCCACAGGGCGTCCCAACTAGTTCACAACGTTTGGTGACTTAGCCGGGGTGTCTGGGTTCATGGGGTGAGGTTTCTCTAGATTTTGGTGGTCGATGCGTTTGCCCACCTTCTGCGTGGCGGGCCGGAATAGGAGATGCCGATTGAGGGAAACTCTTTTACCTCTTCAACCGGACTCTCTCGACCCCCTGCCTGGAAGCAAGTGGGAAGGGTGGATTTATACGTCCGTCAATTTTTAATTCTATTAAATTTTTCCTTACCAGAACTTGACCTCCTTCATGTCCATAAAAATACCCTCCACACAGCATCCCCAAAGATGACATAGGCCCTGAGGGATTTTTTTCTTCAGGGCCTTCTGTGTGGAACTAACATTAAAAAAAAATTTAACAAAAATCTCCAGTAAAATTATTGAAAGTCAATAAATTTAGGTACAAAAATCACAGTAAAGAGGAATAAAATAGTAACTTTCAATCAAGTGACGTACATTGTTTTTATTATAGTGTTCTTTGCGTACTAATAAAACTTTGTTTAGGTTTCTAAAGTGATCTGCCAGGTAAGTACCTACATAGGTACATTGGAGGTTACACCACTTATCCGCCCTGGTATAAGTAACAGACGGTTACTCCTTCAAGGCTCTCGCAAGATTCTAATTTTTTTTGTTAGACGAAGCTAGATTTATTTATTTTGAACGAATCTAGACCTCCAGTGTCCCTGCATAAGTTGTTAGAAAGCAGTAGAAAGTGCTACATACATACAAGGCACATGTTTCTGTATCAATTATTTGTCCATAATTAGATAGAGCCTTGGAAGTAATTTATTTAAATTTTGTAGCCAGTGAAGGAATTTTAATTAATTGTAAAACTTTCTTCCAAATGAAATTATTTCAGAGTGGAAAATACTCTCAGTATCACCCTGGTGTAAGACCACCATTCAGAATTAAAACGTTGCTTGAAATGGCTTTAACGTGTTTGGTGACCAGATCTGAATATCCAGGTACTTCCCCACCCTCCTCTTCCCAATCTCCTTCCCTTCCCCACTACCTTCAGCCTCACAATATACCACAATTGGGGATGCCATAGTCTCACTGGCTCCTTGTGAGGTATTCACATAAAAAAAATGCATCGGCATATTTGACAAAAGAGACTCATTGATTGTGATTATCTGTACAGAAATCATTTAGCTAAAACTAGGTTTTAAACTTGTGATTGTTTATTTTATTGTGTTGTGATCTCTAAAAATATCACTAGGTACCTACTTGGGACATTATTTGAGCGAATACTCGATGAACTGTGCTAGTACCAATCTTGTTTTTACATAGGACACACCATGTAATTTTTGGTAATTGAAAATATGGGTTTATGGTATAATGCAATACATTCTTTACAGAATTTTAGATCAAAAAGGTGCCTACCTAATACATTAAAAATCTAAAATGATTTTCTTAATTTTCGTTATTGAAATAAAATAAAGTAAATTTTCTTATCTTATGATTTGATAACGACCATTTATTAATATTACGACAAAAAGTATCTACAAATAATATAAATATGCGAAAGCTCAAAATAATATTTTCCTCCGAACGGAAAAAAACTTAGCGCAGTGCCACCTAGTGGTAATTTTTATAAATGCAAAACACCCTAAAGCCAAGTTCAAACATCGCGTGACATTTTCTTTAATTCATAAATGGTTTGAGGACGAGATAGTTACTTCGCTGCCCGTCAATAGAGGGAAGCGACTTGTCGAATATGATAGATCGAATTTGTTTTTCTGATTTTCTTACAGCAAAATCTCTCGATTAGTGAGTTTATTTTAATGAATATCTATGCGAAAAAATTTATTTTTGGAATTTCTGTGTATATTTTTTTTATTGTGTTAATTTATATGTTTTACATTTTATATTATGGATTTTAGAGCCCAGGATATTTCAACATAATAATTTAAATTTGGTAGCTATATCTATAAAAGTACCTGCTTAAGGTTAAACGTCACGTACGTTATAATCTACGCATTCACAGATGGCGCCAATCAAATTATTTTAGGTTTTTAATACTTTTTGCACATTACGCTTTAAAGTATTGAGGTAAATTAATTGTTT
The DNA here is from genome assembly GCA_929108145.2 of Limnephilus rhombicus. Taxonomy (NCBI): domain Eukaryota; kingdom Metazoa; phylum Arthropoda; class Insecta; order Trichoptera; family Limnephilidae; genus Limnephilus; species Limnephilus rhombicus. Next base: position 14,556,762 of record OV815292.1, on the reverse strand, counting down.
GCGCCCGTACATATTTAATATGAATATAAATAAATAGTTTTTTCCATAAACAAACCCAAATCTTTCAAGAAAGGCTGAAAAGTACAATTTTGTATCGGTGACTCAATCCAATATTGTATTATGATTATGATTTGTTGCAGGAAAACTAAATAAGTTGTTTATAAAAAGAATCAATAATATAAGCAACCAACACCTCTGCCGTAGGTCACCCCAAGTGGTTCGCTACGTTTGGTGATTTAGAAGGGGTGCCCGGGTTCATGGGGTGAGGTTTATCTAGGTCTTGGAGGTCTGAGAATCTTTGAGAATCTGGAGTTCACACACTGAACCCCAGATTCCTACACACCCCTTAAACCCTTTTCCTTCCCAGAAGTCCCCCCTCCTTCCTTTCCTTAAAAAAAACACCACACAGCATCCCCAAAGATGACATAGGCCCTGAAGGAAATTATTTTCCTCATGGCCTCCTGTGTGGAGCTCATGTAAAAAAAAAATTAACTCCACACAGTTGAAAACTTTTATTGGAAATTTAATATAAATAGTGATCTGAAATGAACAATTTACTCGATAATGTAGTTTCACTGTCAAACTATCGTAAAATTGTGTTCGTCAATTGTGTACAAAGTCTGAATGAAAATAACAGAATACTGAAAATCACGAACAAGTGCACCCACTTCTAGCAACCTGAAGACAGGCCGGGGAAGATGTGGATTGGTGGACTAGTGGTCTGTGGAAAAGTGTTGAAGAAAAATGTAGCTGAACAGGTTGGCTTGAGGACTGGAGACGAATAACTATAGAACCTAGCCAATGATGCTGTCCATTGTCGATGGATGAATGCGATCTAAGAAGTTGCATGAGTGGCCCATGGAGGCGATTGAGGAATTAGTGGACAGACTGCGTAAAAGAAGGTTGGACAGGGATGGAAAATGGAGACGAATGACTAGAGATCAGAGACAGTGATGCTGTCCATTGTAGACGGATGGATGCGATCCAAGTAGGAATAGATGGTGGCTGTAGTTGAGTGGCCCATTGAGGCGATTGAGGAAGAGGTGGACAGACTGCATGAAAGCAGGTTGGGCAGGGATGGAAAGGCTTAAGGACTAGAGACGAATGACTAGAGACCGGAGCCAATGATATAGTCAATGGTTGGATGCAAGTGTCTGCAGTGAAGGCGATCGAGGAAGAGATAGACAGGATGCATGAAAGAAGGTAGAGGACTAGAGACGAATGACTAGATACTGGAGCCAATGATGATGTCGATGGATGGATGCGAGTATCCAGATGAGGCAAGTTGATTGGCCTATGAAGGTGATTATGGAAGAGGTGTACAGGATACACGAAAGAAAGATGAAAAAAAGGCTTGAGTACTGGAGACGAATGATTAGAGACTGTAGCCAGTGATGATGTCGGCGAGCTGTGCCCTTGAGGTAGTATCTGAAGATACTCACTGGTTGCGGTTTGGCCTTGCCCCCTTTGACGGGCGGAGGTCTGTTGATGCCGTTCATCCTGTTGTAGAGGCCGCACGCATTGCACAGGTAGTGGCCTGTCCCGTCCCTCCGCCACAGCGGTGTATAGGCCGCCGCGCAGTTCACGCACTCCTTCAGGTCACCGTTGCCCTGGATGCCTGGAAGCGGAAAGGCACCGTCAATAAAACTGTTTGAAATTGCTTCGCGTGGACTGCAAAAAAAATCTCTCGACTAATTAAAAAGTTTTCTGATCTGAATTTGAAATATTGTACGTAGGTACAACAAAATAAACTTCGACAGTAAATGCGACAGACAGACCATAAAAATGGTTGTACATAAATTAATTAAAACGAAATTAAAATTAAATGAAATAATCGAAATTCAAATAAAAGCAAGTTAAATTACAATTAATAAAAAATAATATAAACACAAACACAAGTATCGCATAATTACACATATATATATATATATATATACGTATGCCTTTGATTGTAAATTCTGTCAAATGATGTTGTGCGGTTGATTGTGTCGTCAGCGACCATTCGCTGCAGAGCTTCTTGAAGTACAATTTGATATTCGAATCGACAGTGCTGTAGCACACTACACGCCAAACTTTAAGACCGCCCCGAATATGGTACGATTAGTTACTGACTTTACAATGAATGTAGATACGCGAAATAGAAAGATGAGTAAAAACATACGTGCGACAGAGAAAGGCATGGACGGGGTGAGCTGAGCATGTCACTTTTTTGACCTCAAACTCCCCTATTGCGACAATTTTCGCTCAACTTCAGGCCGGTCTTAAAGTTTGGCGTGTACTATATTTCTCTATAGATTTCCGAAAAAAGATACCGCGGGCTGCCTCTTTGTGTTATGTAATACAAGCACTTGCTTACTGCTTACTAACCTTGTATGCATGGACATTGGAGGGTCTAGAGTCGTACAAATAAATGTAGTTTCGTTCAATAAAAAATATAGTCTTGACGTATGCGGTGAAGGAGTAAACCATATGTTTCCTTATAACGCCGTTGGGAAAGTGGTGGGGTCCCCTCCAATGTACCTACTATATTTAATTCCAAAATTTTGATGATTAATAGTTGAAACTACTCTGAAATAAACCAGTTTTATGTCTAGGGAGAACGAGTAAATGGTTTTCAAACCTGTATTAATTTGTCATTGTCCTGAGTTGCCATGGAACTCTCCGACTCCAAAACATGAAGAAAAGAATTATGAATACTCACTTCCTTCATAGCCATCATCAATGCCATTAGCCGACGGCCCCACGCTGACGAACTGTCCGGGGTAGCCCCCGTCGGGCCCCAGCAGAGCCACGGAGACCCCGCCCGAGGGGCCCGGCCCCATGGCGTACTGCGTCCCGTAGTCCAGGCCGGGGGAGCCGGGCCCCGCCCCACTGCCACCGCCGCCCCCGCCCCCGCCCAGGAACTGGTCCGTGCCGTGCAGTTTATTGCTGACATACTGCACAGAGCTGTTACCGTTCCCACCGTACAGAGTCACCTGGAATACAGTTACAAAATATTAAGAAGATCCAATAGTCCAGGAAAAAATCAAAATTCACGCCTCCTTTTGGGAGGAGTTTAAAAATACTTAAGAAAAAGCTTTTGGAAAGGTTGCAAAAGGTATTTGAGGTTTTTTTTACAGGTTCATTTCGTAAAGGCCTGTAAAAAACATTAACTCCTTTTTTACGTATTGTTTATTATAAGAACAACGAATTTTTAAATTTATTTCACGGAACCAAGCGACGCGCAGCCTGAGGCGTCTATTCCCCGTCGCGGCCGGGGCGGAACTGTTAAAAAATGGGTGTGGCAAGTCTGTAGTCCTTAAGGGGACGGCAAAGGGTTCACTTTGAAAATGAAAATTCGTCGACTGCCGGCCGTATTGTAAAATAACAACGCGAAAATGCATATTTTATTTTATTTAATTTTTGTAGGTCGGCCGTAAATATAATTTTTTTTCGCGATTATTATAAAAGAAACTGAATTTGCCACATTATACAATAAAACCATACCCGAAAAGGGGTTTATAAGTAGGAGAGTTTGCACTTGAAAGTGTTTTTTATAGACTTAATACTTTATTTTTTTCTAGGCTGATTTTGCATTATTTCGTATGGCTTCATCTTAAGGCGATTCATCTCGACATGTAGCATAGACGGATCCACCCGTGTATTCCTGCGACGGACAGATCGGCTCGTTTCGTCGATCCGCTGTCCATGAACAAAGGATCGGCTCGCCGAGCATAACCCCATTCGAAGTCGATAAGCATGACCTCATTCAATGATGAATGCCAAAATTTTTTTTCCCTAGATTCCAGAATGAGTTTGTATTAAGAGGGAGTCTGGTCCAGCCGATCCAAAAATTTCGACTTTCTTATGCCTAAAAACTTTCTTACAAATGTGGAGCAGTGGCGGTCCTTGAGTTTTTAGTGAGCTAGTAGCTTTTTAGTATGTGGATGCGGCGCATCCACATACTTAAGAATCTAATTATTTAGTTATGCTTGTTAGTCCCAGAATTTCTGCACTAAAATAAATCCCGACTTCTAGTATTACGTAGAGGAATCAGGAAGCTTATCAAGGCAAGCAATTCTGGACTATCAACTACGTCATTAAAAATTTATATAGAAATACCAAGTCAGTGAAAATCCTTCTGTCTGACAATGAAATCATATTCATATCACGTTAGAGTATTGTAGTTCAACATATTTGCTGGAATATCCAATTTGAAATTTATAAATCGTAAGAATTATTTATTTTGCATTATTTCAAAACTTGTACAAGAATATTATAATGCGGGTTCCAGACGAGAGAATTGTACTCAAGTTGACTTCTAACAAAGGCAAACTATAACATTTTAATGCATTTAATATGGTTGAAATTTTTGGTTAGGTTAGGTTAGGTATAAATTTCTAGTTAACCTAGTTAAATCCCAACATTTGTAAGCCATTATTAGAGATTTCCGTTAGGTGAACAAATTAAGGATTCGGTTTCAGGACAGATTATTTATTTTTTTCTGTGCTTATGAAAATACTTAAAAATACTGGATTAAAGCGAAGGCCAAGATAGTGTGTTCTACTCGCAGTCCTATTTAATTAAATCATCTGTTATATTTCAAAGCGAACACATTTTCAAAAACAAGTGTATACCTACGAGTGCGAGTGCTTTTATGAAAAATCTTACATACATTATACCGTACCTGCTGGGAAGTGGGGCTAGATGGAGACTGACCGTCGTAGATACTGTGTCCATGCCCGGGCAAGGTGTGGCTGTAGACAATCTGCGTCCCCGCCTTCTCCGAGTGCTGCAGCGAGGAGGACGCCAGGATGGGGTCATCCCGGTACAAAACACTGTTTGGGGGACTCTCATTGCCGCGTGGTATAGGATACATCTGCATCAGCTCCTTCGTCACGTAGTTGTACGTCGGTGGCAGGCTTTGGTATTGTGTCCCTGGAGATGTGATATACCCTCCAGACGTATAAACACTCGGATGACTCGAAAGCGACGTAACCGGCATGAGGTTTGTATAAGTCGTGGATTTATGCTCCGATATTGGCACGTTTGGGTCGTGATGCTCATATTTAAATTGTTGGCCATTCTCTATCGTTATTCCGATAGCTTGCTGCCCCACAGCAGTCGTGTGGACTAATTCCATAGTCGAGGGAGAACCGATGTTATCACTGTGCTGGTATATATGGGGAGATGTCGATGATATATGTCCAGCTAACATTGGCGAGCCAGTCGTATATTGGATTGTCTGATGCATCGGAGAACCGTCTTGATAGCGTGACGGACTTTCTGTGATGATTACTCTTTGGTCTGGTGCTATTAGTGTAGTTTCTGCTCCGATGTCCCTCAACAGGTCTCTTTGGTCTCCTGGATACGCGATCGTTTGGATTTCTCCATTGATTCCTCCTGGTCCAGGGTCTTGCGTGAGGATTATCTGTTGTGGGTATCGCGCTACAGTAACCATTTTGCTCGCATATAATCCAGGCTTTGGGTATGGTTGGTAACGCTTATCGTAATGTCCCGGAGAGCGATCAGGCGCTGGAGTAGTGAACCGTCCTGGGTAAATCGATCCTTTGATTTCTCTGGTATAATACCTTCCGGGTTCAGTGTAATGCCTAGGTTTTTCTTCTAACACCGCTTCATCTATGAGTCTACCTCTCACATACTCCATTGGTCCACCTTGACCATCGTTTTCAGCTAAATAAACAGCTCCTGGATGACTCTCAACTTTGTAATACTGCCTTGGTTGTTCTTGAGCGGGAGCAGAAACTGGGGGTTGTACAGCTTGTTCATCTCTGACTGTCCTCTCTTCTTCGGGTTGCTTCTCTTGGTGCATTTCTAAATTTTGAGCTTTGCTTTGGTTTGAAGACTCTTCGTCTTCTGCTACGTCGTCAGTGGTTATGTGACCAGCTGTGGTGATGGTTCGAACTTGTCTTCTGGAGGTGATGACTGAAGGGGCAGGGGAGTCCTCTCTTTCCCTGTCTTCAACTGGAGTTTGCCTCTGACTGATTTGTCCATTTCGTTCTTCTGTTTCGCGGCGCGGACTTGGCGGTTGTGGGTGGGTGTGTGCTTTGGTAGTGTTATTTGTACTGAAGTTTTCAGGCTGCTGTTTAGGCTGCTCTGGTAAAGGAACTGGAGGTTTGGTGTCATCGCTGAGGGGCTCGGGCTCCGGCCTGCTCGGGGGGCGCGAGTCTGCCTGCGCCTTGGGAGTGGCAGGTTGGGAGGGCGGAGCGGGGGGAGGATTTCGGACTGCTCCCATTTTCACCTTCATCTTGTAAACAACCTGTAAACAACGACGTAAATATCGATTATTGTGATTATAACGGTCTTTCCATAGAAACAATAAATAATTACAATAACTTAAAGAAATAATTAAATTTATAAAAACTATCAGATACAAGACTTAATTCCGACGTTACTTGTATTTTTAAAATTATTAATTGTTAGACTGTCCTGATTTATTAAACTTATTTACCTTCCATATACCAACAAAGACTACTCGATCTAAAACTAATTTTATTTGCAACAACAATGTCAGGAGATTTTTTAAATACTAATATTTTTTAAATTCCTAGATTAGGTAATACAAATGTCAATATTTTCACAGAATATGTTGAAAGTTGAAATGCACGGATTATAGTTATAAGAAGGCTAAAATAACACAGGTAGGTACATCAATAATAATGATAAATGTTAGCATAATACTATTCTTGCGTGGGTTCTACATAATTTAAATAGCTATATAAACAGTGTTCATGAAGCAAAATATTCTATATATTTTGCGTCATGAACACTGTTACACAAAATTATTATGTATGTTATTATGTTAGTAAAAGCACGCATAGATATATAATATATTTCTTTATGTTATTTTAGGAAAATCAACAATTACAATACGGTTAATTTATCTATGCATAATTTACCTCACTGAGAAACAAATAATAGATTTCGTCATTATACTAAATGTTGTATTATGTAATTATGTATCTATAATTATGTATAAATTAAACAGCATGCTTATAACAACTAACAGATATTACAATGTTATAATAGAAGACATTACATAATACATGTCATTACATTAAAATATAAATATTTATACATTATTTTATGTTTATAGGTACCTAGATATTACACATTAATACATTTTTAATCGATTTTATTAAAAAAAAAATCGTTACAATTGTAGATATCTACTTCAGAGAGAATGTTTTGATTTGATTTGAAATTCCCACACATGCTTTTTTTAAGTTAACCCGTCTGCTTGTTTAGGAATAAATACATCCCAAAACACGTAATCGCGTTATACTTTCATAAGACCAAAAACGTCCCGAGCGACCATACATTTTAAAAGCTATATATCTCTCTTCCTCTCATGCAAACATATATATTTTTCTTTTAACCAGAAAGAGAACAAAATAATGCTTTTTATTGTTTTTGAAATATGAAAGCTATATTGCATAGATATTTTACAATCTCGATCCAAAGTGACGGTTTCAGAATTTATACGCGAAATCGAGGCTTCCGGATTGTGAGGTGCGAATACATTGAACCAAGCAGATGGGTTTGAACATATCGTTCACGCATGCTATAAGAATGTATAATATCTAATTATATATATTTATTAATATATTTTTAAGTTTTTGCAAACAGCTTATCTAAAAAAAAAACTTTGCCACGACTGTAGTGATTATCCGACATATCAGAAGTGAGGGTATTCACCTCAAAACGAAATTATTAATAATCTCATCTCACGGATTAAGATAGCATTAATAAATTCAGATTATTTTTTGTATTTAAATTAGACATTGACTGTACAAAATATTGGTGCCAGTTGTCCATACTTAACCCAGATAGAAATTACCCTTCCTTACCAATTTTAGTTCCGAACAAAAAATACTTATAAATAGGTAAAAAAATAAAAATAAAAACTTTATTTATGGCTTGTGTTACTATTAATATACTAGCCTATCAGATGTCAATAACAAACAGCATACTTGCTGTCGTTATTTGATTAAAAATTTGAATTGAAGTTTTCACTTCACAAAATCAAAAACATGCCTTGTAGAACGTAAGTAAGTATAGGTATGCGTATTACAATTCTTTAAAAGTTTCTGAAAAAATATCTTTTATCAACATATAAACGATATTTATTTATATTGTAACAAAAATCATGGTGAAACGCAATTTAACTATACTTTTTGTTTACCAAAATTTAGTGTTCTAATTTTAGTACGGTAGGGTTATGGCGTCTTACGGGTTTTCGTTAAATTTCTTTTTTATAGTTGGATAGTGCACCAAAAACTATCTTTTCTGGAAAAGGATAATGACGATTTTTTTACATTAACTCCACACAGGAGGCCCTGAGGAAAATAACTTCCCTCAGGGCCTATGTCATCTTTGAAGATGCTGTGTGGAGGGTCTTTTTGAGGAAAGGAAGGATTGAACACGGGTCTTGAAGAGACCCATGTTGTAGGAGGGAGGAAACGCAGAGGCCGGCAAATCATTTCACAGCCGAGCCGTTGAACTCAAGAACGAGTCATAAAAACGACCCGTTCTCATGTGACTAATGTCAACCGTGTACAAATGTTGGGCGCGTGTTTGGCGTGTTTCCCGTCTATGCACCGGTGCCGAGGGGATCAATGACGCTAGTTCCTCGGAGCATCTTCGCAGAGTCAAGGGGGTTTTTTGATTGTGACCAAAAAAGCCAAATTTGCATACAACCACAAGCAAAGACCAATTTTGACCTCACTGATCTATATTCCAATGATGAAAATGAGGTACGATGAGGTAAATTTGGTAGATTTAGGCCACAGTTCCAAAACTAATCATTTATGGAATATTTCGATGTTGACGAGTGGTCAAGCGATGACGATATTCCATTGTCAGACGTTGCAAGAAAAAGGGAAAACACAAAGGAATAAACACCATTGAAGTGGAAGTAGTCCAAAGATTTACCCGAAATTTACAAACTCGGTTCTGTTATCACAATGCGGAAAATAATTTGTCCTGTTGAGTTGTTTTAAATATTTCTGAACAATCAGGTGAGGGAAATGATTTGGAAATGACATCTAAATTGCTTCAAATTCGGAAATGGTACATCCATTGATGGTAAATCCGAAATGTAGACCATATTAAAAGATTTTCAAGGTAGAAAACATATGCAAAATAAATATCACAACCCTACACGAAACAATGTTATAATTAGTATATGGGCTGAGTGGATAGGTCAGACCAAAACTTTAGACTACACAGAGTCTCTATTCGAAGAAAGAAGTGCTCTTTCCAATTGTCACGGCATGGTTGTCAATAGTGCTTGCCTATTATAAAAATTACAGAGTGGTAAATTAGACCAATTGTCATTCAGGACGAGAATTGCTTGTGATTCACCAGAAAACATAGAACTTTCCAAGACGAAGACCTCAACTATGCCAGCGATAAGTAATATTGACCTACAATATGACCGGATTACAATACGGTCGTAAAATAAAATACAAGAATGAAATGTCGAATTGTTATGATAGGGCACAAAGTGTGAAAAATATGATCCTACTCTTCACCTGGAGTGCTTCAATGCCTCCCACACAGTTGCATAGATTCATGTTTACTATTTTTTTTGTAAATATCATAAGCACGTGCGTGGGAACGACTTCCAAAGTAAGGTCTTATAAAAAAATAATTTATTTCACTACCATCTTGTACCTATATATCTAAACTTATCCCTACATTTACCCCTAAACATGAAAATTCAGTGTACCTACCTATATTTTAGATATTTTTTAATATTTTGCTGTTAAATAGATAATGGCAGTGTTTGTTGTAGATACTGCTAATGCATAATAATATTATGTAAGACCGATTATCTCCCAAACATCTGTTCCATTCTGGAAATAGCCTAATAACTGTCAAAGAATGGCTCAATCAAAACCTTCTAACTCTGAACTGTGAAAAAACTCTTTATATTCCATTTTATAATACCAAAAAGGCGGCACCCTTAACTCCTTTAAATATAAAGTTTTACATAAATATTTGCAATCTTGTCTCATGCTCTAACTGTACAAAAATGAATACGGGGCATACAGTTAAATTCTTACAGCCTTACTAAAAAACCCCGTGAAAATTTTATTCAATTGACAAACGGCCGCGGATGTGAAAACATTACTAATTAAAAAATTGTTCATTGAAAGAAATACACATTGTTTACACGGCCTGAGAGGGTAGTTTATCTCTGTTTTAACGATTGATGTCCGAAGGAAATTTGGAATTTTTTCAACGTATTTTAAATGTCTTGTATGTTTCTTATTTTTGAAGATGTCGTAAAAGCAAATACCTTTATAGAAACTAGATAGAATTGCCTTTTAGATTTTTGTATCTGAAATATACGATCGTTTTTGAAAATCGCAGTATTTTAAGTTTCAACATGAAAAAATTTGAAAAAAAACAGCTGACTGTAAACATATTCTATTAAATGGTCGAAAAATTTTGGAAAATTCAAAATTTAAAAAATACACACCTCTTACTTTATGAATTTGGAAGAAAACTATCACTTCAATTTTTATCTCGTTCATACAATTAAAAAGGATAAAAAAATATAATAATAATTCCGAAAAAATAACTGAAAAAATCTGACATCTTGGATTCATTTTTACGCAATAAATACGTCGATTTCTCGAATTGGTTTTTATTTACACATGCATGAGGCTTTTACATTATTAAATAATATTACTTTTATGGAAGTTTGTAGCGCGCCGTTTTTACGCTTGCCACTACACCATCTCTTTCCCCCGTACAGCACCATCCTGCTCACCCAAAACTAGGCGAACCAGGCTGCGCAGACGCCTTCTGCGCATTTCCTACTCTCGAGTCGCTACATAAACCACGCCCCGCAACAAGGAATGGCCTATATAAAGAGCTGCGAGCCCTAAATTAAACCAGTTCGTCCGTAGCTCGCTCTTGACTAGTACGCTCTCTTAGTTGCGCTTTGTCCTTTGGCACGACCCTCTAAGGAGTATTCTACTACCATAAGTAAAGCACCAACCAGACCCCGACTGCTGCCTTAGTTGCGCTTCGTCCTATGGTACGACCCTCTAAGCACAACCACAGTCAGTTTTGTTGTTCCCAAAGACTAAACAGCAAGGTTCCCTCCGATCCCTTGCTCAGTTAATTATTATTATTGTGAATTGATACATTGTGACTATTTTTACTATATGTGATCTGTGAACTTACTTTAAATAAATAACATTTTACCAACAATTGTGTTATAAGTTTTATTAAATTCACGCAGAAAGGTCGTTAAAAATATAAAAATTTCAGAAATAACCTAAAACCTATTTTTAACGAAACTAAATCATCAACAAAACAATATTTTAAGGACTAAAACTGAAAAAAAGTAACGCCAGCATTGGTAATTATGTTGAATTACACTAATATCACAGTGAATTGATCATTTAAACGAAAATTATCTTCAAAAACATAAAAATTAACTGCAAATACAACTGAACATTATTAGTAAAGACGTAAAAACACAGTGCACCGCGCAAGCAACAAATATGCAGTTGACCGCTCGTTAAGGCATTTTGTTATTAGTAAGGCTGTTAGGAATTATAATAGGCGGTCAACTCAAATGGACAGATCACATCGAAAAGCTTGTAAATAAACATAGGTATTTAACTTATATTTTTAAACGATTAAATTACATAATCGACATTAAATAATGAAATTGGTGTATCGTGCTTTGGCGCAATCGTCAGTATCTTATGGAATAGTTGGATGTGGGGTGTGTATAATACGCACATTAAGCCACTAGAAATAAATACTAAAAATGAACTAATTAACTCCCTGCAATTATTCCAAGAAGCTGGACTGTTAGAGATAATAAAAATTTACTCTATTCAATGTTTAAAATATATATTTTCTCGAAATATTCTTTTTCCAAAAAACGAAAACCGATTTAGTAATAGGTTAAATATTGTATTTGAAGTTCCACTGTGTAAAACTAGGCTAGCGCAAAGACATGCGTATTTTATTACACCAAAAATGTATAATTCTCTCTATAAGACTACAGAAATTTAATGTAAAAACATATCCTCCTACAACAAATACAAAAATGTTATAAAGTCTTGGATAAATACCGTTGATGCAAACACTTACTTGCTGTATGTAATTTCACATCGACCTGATGTAACTTAAAATGTCGTTTGAATTGTAATTCAGTAAGCACTAATATTATTTTTTTGTTAATTTTATTTTATTTTTTAATCTCTTCAAAATATAATGTACTTATGTATATGAGTAAATTTTAACTGTTTTAAAAACACACAAGTATACGCACGAACTGGCGATGCCTATGTGGGATTTGTTTGGTTAATCCGCTAATTTGTATTTTTCTCTACTTTTTAAATGTTTATGTAAAAAAAACCTGTATGTATTGTAAAATTACTAATGTATGTACTTACTTACCAAAAAAATTGTTAATAAAAAAAACTATTGCCTTGGTTTGAGTTTGTGAATATCCAACACACAAATTTTCTTCCTTTCGAGATTGATGGAAGACCATAATTCAGTCATTTAAGCCGTGTATAACGACCGAGATCTGAATAGTCAGGTAGATACAAGCTTCCCTTTTCTCCATCGCCAACCAACTTTCTTCATCCTAACAACAATCAATTAGGGACTGCCATTGTCCAACTGGCTCCAGACACTTGGGACACTTCTTGTAAAGTAATCAGATTAATCCAAAATAATATAATCAGTCCAACAACAATGTAACTGATATTGGAAAGAAGTCACTCTGGTGTCAGTCTGGCCGCGTGTCTGATTCGGTGTTGGTGATCTCCCGTTGCTTCGTTGCAAATGTTTGTTTTTCTTTATAAACCAGTTTTATTTTTATTTGCCCCTCGCCGGAGGAAGTGCCGGAGCCACGAGCACCCAATACACACACACATACACACATACGCTACATCCTCTCCGCTCCTAGAGTGATGGTGACGTCACCGAGGCTCGTCACTCGTGGCTCTAAATTATATCTAAAAGCTTAGTCAAGACAACGCGTGGTTTGACTATCAAAAACAATTATGAAGTCAAGGGTTAAATAAATTGCTTGAAATCATTCATAGGATTTGCGGTACGTTTCAAAGTAATAGATGTTCTTTGTATCGACCACCATTCAGGATTGAAACGTTGCTTGAAATGTGGTAATACTTTTCTCACTCTCTCATTCCCTCAATGATATTGGCATAGTTTCGCTGACTTTGGCAATTCTTATTAGAACATAAACATAAACAAGAATAACATAAACAAGAAAGAAATCTAACCATACCAGGGATCCTAGCACGGTCGGTCGATAAGGATTGATAGGATAACTTTCCGTAACTTCTTAACGTGCCCCAGCATGATGCAGACCACAAGTAACAGTTCACAATGACTGAGTGTTCTTCATACATATTCGACGTCAAATGTTTTTGTACGTTAACAATTTGCAGTTGTCTAGAGAACGATGAGAAGTTACCGAAAGTTATCGTATCGATCCTTATCGATCGAACATGCTAGGACTCCAGGTTGGATATTTATTGAAAACCGACATAATGAGAAGTATCGTGTACACGTGAAGGTTTGCTGACTCTGTTGCCAACCCGCGTCGACAGATATGATTCTAAAATGGGTAGATACCTACGGTTTCATGCCAACTCAGAATGAAACCAACTCAGAACCACCTCATAAAGATCATTTAAAGCTATGAAAAAATAATTTTAAAAGAAAAATGAAACAATATAACTTTGTATAAACCACTTATATGATGTGCAAATCCGACCGGTTTCGGAACAAACGTTCCTTCGTCAGGGAAAGCTTATTCTAATTTAATTAGTAATAATTAGTATAAGTAATATATAATTTAATTTAATTAGTATAAGCTTTCCCTGACGAAGGAACGTTTGTTCCGAAACCGGTCGGATTTGCACATCATATAAGTGGTTTATACAAAGTTATATTGTTTCATTTTTCTATAATGGATAACCACAAAGTAATAGCTACATTCAAAAATATAAATAATTTTAAAATAGCCGGTAACCCTAATCTAACTTAACCAATTTTTTAATATTTTTTATACCGTCACTCTTAATGAGTGAGGTGTCTTAATCAGCTGAGGTTCTTCTGAGTTGGTTTTATTCTGAGTTGTCCGGTCACCAATACCTACATATATAATGCGATACAACCAACCCGAAGAAACACAATGATAATATCTAGGTACGTATTATAAATTAAAGTCCTCCGCCGCGTCTGTCTGTCTGTCTACTAAACGGATTTTCATGCGTTTTCCACCAATAGATGGAGTGATTCATGAGGAAGGTTTAGGTATATAATTTGTTAAGGTTTTGTGTAAATTGGTTGAAATATATAATCTGTATGTGATGGACGAGCAGGCTGGCAAACGGGCGGTGTGGATTTGATTTCTATGCAAATATACAGATGGCGGTGTGAGTTAAGTTATCGTGGTTATAAAGGTTGGGTAACCACTCAGTAGATGGCGTTGTGTTTCGTTAACCACAGAAACGCGTGGCCGGGTCAGCTAGTATTAAATATAGATAATAATACTCTATACATATAATGACTTGGTGATTATATCTAAATAATAACTTGGGAATTAAAATCAAAGATAAATGATTTTGTCGCATCTCGGAATTGAGCCCAGAACACTTGCTTTGCCGTGGCATTGCCCAAACCACGAATAAATAATAATCATTGATTATAATTTGAGATTTAGCTCAACAAGTTATTCGGTTGTTCCATTCCACAGACGATCTCAGATTGTGATTAGGACTGTGAAAAACTGGATCACCGGACAACTCATTTAAAATTTCGTATCTCTGACGTGTCCTTTCCTCCTAAATCCAATATGTCTCGTTCCTGTGAAGAAAATTGGACAGATACGAAAACCCGAACGGTTCTTTCTATGCTACAATTCAAAATCATATTCCAAGGTTCCATGATAAAAAAAATCCAAAAGATTTATTTCCTGCATTTCGAGAATGAGAATTAGAAACTGCTCTATTGAGTCCTCGATAGTCCACTCTGCCAGTGCGGTGTGAAGGAGGAGACTCTTTGACCACGTCTTCTTCAATTGAAAAAAATCGTTCTTCCTTCAAAAGCATATATCTTTTGCTTATTAAAATCACCCACCATTCTCCCCTCAGTATTCCGTATTTTCTGTCTCTCAACAATGCTCGCGTTTTTTCACTTCCATATAAGTTCATAGATTTGAATGACTTCAATATTTGATTTGTCCTATGCCCTTAAATATTATCCTCTTAATTATTATGTTAGGGTGAATTGCCTATTTCAATTTTTTTTCCGTGGCTTTAAATGACTTTTCAAAGAGGTGTTGAGTTGTCTTGATTCTGAGTTGGTA
This sequence comes from Limnephilus rhombicus, assembly GCA_929108145.2. Lineage (NCBI taxonomy): Eukaryota > Metazoa > Arthropoda > Insecta > Trichoptera > Limnephilidae > Limnephilus > Limnephilus rhombicus. The sequence continues at coordinate 14,541,380 of OV815292.1, read as the reverse complement.
TGGAACAAAAAACTGACACTCTTGTATGTATTCTATAATACGTTTTATACAATTAACTTAATTACTGTAATCATCCTATTCATTTTATTTAGGATATTTTTGTTGCTCTTTCATGCAAAAAATAATGAATGGACTTAAAAAATTCTTTCACTAACAGAAAGCTACATTATTTGCGAGTAATATAGGCTGCATATATTGGTAATCTCTAGAGTTATGAATAAGCTCTGACGTTATGAAATTATTTATTATGCGTTTATTGTCCAGACGAAAAGCAAAACAAATCATTGCTTGGTAACTATAAGTAATTATTCGATGTACGCTGTCATTTTTTTATTTGTTTAGGTTAATATGGACATCTCTTTGATAGTTAAAATTCAAATATGTATAAAATACTAATATTATAAATGCGAAACTGCGTGTGTTTGATTGGTACGCTTTAATAGGTGGCACGCGAGCTGTTTGAATAATGAATGTAACGGGTATGGAGGGGAGAGGGGGTGGGGATAGGGAAGGTGGAGGAGGCGAAGTGGGAACCCCCTAATACTATGCGAGCGAAGCCGGGGGCAAAAGCTAGTCATTTCAGAATCATGTTAAAACTTTACTTAAATTGAAACAATTAAAAAATAATAATAAAAATTGATCAATATATAGTATTTTAAGGCAGATTATTAGAGTGGAATTCCCCCACAAATTGGCTGTAAAAAGTGTTGTTTCTCTTGACAATTCGTCATATTGTGACTATAGTTGTTATAGATATCTAGGTTATAATTAGGCATGTACTATTTACGCAGTTTAAATGTCAGGAAACCATTCACACTTTCTTCGTATTGCAAGTTTGGTGCGTGCCCTCTATTGACTGCAAACATTGACTTACAACACACAATAAGCAAGTAAGGAAGTAAGCTTTAATGACGACACTCTCGATACGTCACCATTCACCATTTCCCGAGGTGTTACCGATGATACCATCAATGCAACGAATTTTACTTGTAATTGTAGAAGGTTGGTACGAACCCTGATGTAAAACAGTAAGGCATGGGGTGAGGCACCTACATTTTTGAAGTGAAAACTTCTTTAATACCGTATTGATTTGAAACTCGATGAAACAAAAAATAGCGACACTAAAAAGAGACAAAAATACATATATAGGATTTAGCCTGCGAGAGAATGAGATTGTATAATCAGTTTCTCTTTTTGCGGTGCCTCGTAGCATATCGGTCTCCTCTTTGTGCGGTGCTTTGTAGCCTCCCCACTCTTGTCTACTTTAGTTTTTCACTTCTACCGCGTGTGAACTGCACACTCTGATATATATTTTTAATTAGAGAACAACAGGACAAATAATAATCCCTAAACTTAATACTACAACGGCCCAACACCATTACACATACTCAGCCTTAAAATGCTTTAACGAACTCCCTAAAGATATTCAATCCGAAAAAAATTATAAAATTTTTAAGAAAAAAATTTAAATACATTTCACCACTAAGTAATTTCATGTTTGTGTTATATTACGCCCACTTATATTTTCAATGTGTACACAGGTTTTATATTTTATAATTTAAAAAAAAAAAACTTTCTTCCTAAAATAGTGCACAGGTATATAATTTTACATACATGTTGTTTTTATTTTATTTTTTCATAAATACGCTCATGGTAGCATCAATTTAACATATATCAAAATATCAATTGTGTTAGTACTCCCTCCCTAAACACGAGAAATTCTCAATTAGAGAGGTATTATTACCACCATTAAAAAATATTTGCATTACATGTACATAATTAAAAAAATAATTGCACTTATACCTAACTTTGTAAAATTGTAAAAATGGAATAAATAAATAAATAAATAAAATAAAAATAAATAAAAAAATAAAAATTATGAACACCGCACAAGTGTCCCAACTGCTGCCCTCTGGATCCACTGAGACCACGGCATCCCCAAATGGGTTATGAAGGGGAAGCTTCCCAGGGGAAGGGAGAATGGGGAAGTACCCGGCTATTCAGATCTGGTCACCAAAATGGCTAAAGCCATTTCAAGCGACGTTTCAGATCTGAATGGTGTTTTTACACCGGGGCGATATTAAAAGTATCTTCCACTCTGGAACTTGCCGCAAATATACCAACTACATATTATTTTTTATTAATTAAGTCATTGTGAAATAAGACCAATTAATCAAATAAAATTTATCTGCTCACGAGTTGAATTTATTTGACATCAGAATTCAATAGACCAGAAGATACAGACGAGGGGGTAAAACCAAACTATGATGGGGGAAGAGGGGAAAGATGACTGTGATTCGTTATCCCTTTCAGCACTTAAGAAAAAAAAAAGTTCTTTTTCCAGAATTTTGTTATTTTTAGAATAATTCAAACCCATAAATGCACAGAAAAATATTGGAAAAATTCGGAAAATCCAATTTTCCGAGTAAACTCACCAGCACGATCGTGACGGTCAGGACTATCTTTATACAAACCAAGATAAATTTGTTTGTAGCAATGACTTACGAAAAAGAGTATAAAACCAATTTATTTGTGCGAAATTAAGATTTATTATGTTTGAATACGAAAATAACTAACAACTACTTGGATTTAGTGTGAAATAATTTAAAACAGTGTTTATTTCGTGAAAGACACAGGTAGGTTTTACATTTTTCACATAAAATTTTCGTTCGGCTTTTACAATTATCCATGCGACAAATTATTAGTGTAACAATATTATCATCAAATATTGCCAAATGGTCATAACCATCATATCTCCTACTGTTACTGGCAGATTCACAGGCTTGTACTGTTTATTTTGGGTATGCTCACATTCTTCTTGGTTCAGATCCTCAGGTGACTTTCTTTTACGTTCTGGAGTTGTAAGTAGTAAGCGCTTCACCAACCTCCAAACGAAATTTTAATAAGTCTAAAGGCTTTTTATTTGCAGTTTTTTTTAATTCTTCGCGATACAACAACCATGAATTTACCAAAACCAAGTCCAAAAGGTGTATTATGGTTTTTAGGGTCCATTTTTTTGTTTTGATCCACGTACGCTAACACTCCATTAGCTGGTCGCAAATATCCACACCTCCCATTAGCTTGTTATATTTTTTTATAATTATAACAACAAGGTCCTCATCCTCACTCGAATATCCTTCTATTTCCGAATCGTTTCCATCTCCAATAGCATTCAGGACAAAATTTTCGAATCCTTCATCGTCTAGTGATATTTCAGGAATTTCACCTTAAAAAAAATATTTAAAAAAAATAAAAAACATACTCCAATACAATTTTATTATGCCCAAACATAGTGACAATGAATTTCTGGTGTTATTAGTGAGACATTATCTCATTGAAAAAGAAAGAAAAAGGGAAAAATTATAACACTTCGCAAATATTTATCGGACAGAATTGTAATGGAATGTATGAGAATAAACCTGACCAGCACGCCCGTGCTGGTGTTAATATTTTCATTAATAAATAACACAATGCTGAATGTCATACTAAAAAAATAGAATTAACTCATTGATTAACATGTTAACTTCAATAATAACACAGTGAATTACTTAAATAGTTTATATATTTGTATTTATAAATAACTTACGAGGCAGAGGTTGGCTCCGTTGTTGACGCGACATTTTGACAATTTTTAATGATGCCCCTAGCGGTAAATTTTGGAAACAATGGCCAGTAGGGCTTATATACAAGCCCGCACGGTCATTGTAGGCCGGAATACCAACGAAATTTAAAACCGTTTTCGAGAAATATTTTTATAAACGGACCCGCACGATCGTATCAGCCAGTGCTGAAAGGGATATACAATCAATCTGACAGTAAATAGGCATCTCGCATTACAATATCACCATTTAGTTCTTAAAAGCAAAATCTGCTTTGAATGAATAGACCTTTTTACATGGGAGCGCGAATTGCTTGCCACGATAATAACATATTTGCTAAGGCCAAATGCTCGCCGCAAAAAGACTCGCCCCAATACACATAGCAATATTTTGGGGCCGTGTTTAGTTAAAACACTATTACAAATGTTTCATAATTTACTTACCCCTGTAACCAGCGACGAAAACACTGGAGAACCGCCCACATTCGCTATGCCTATATAATATGTACCTATAATGTATAGCGCAAGCTGCCGTTTTTGGCGTGATATTTCGTAAAACGTATAGACGTTACTTTCGCGCTGGTCACTACAAGAATGATGACGTCACATATTTTAGATTCTCTCCCCTCCCCATGGAGCGAGCTGGCGCCAAGGCGGAGCTTATAGCCGGTTCCATGGGGAGGGGGAAATATTACGTTTTTATCACTTAGGGCAGGTTTGAATTCTGATGTCTATGGTCTTACCCCTCTATTCGGGTAGCGGCACCTTAAATGCCGACCTGAACTTGATATGTTATATAATCGCGCAGGTTGAGACACTTTACTGACTTTACAATGACCGTAAGCGAAATAGAAAAAATAATAAAACATACGTGCGACAGAGAAAGGCGTCGGCGGGAGGCATGCCACTTTTCGGACCTTAAGTGTTGTTAATAATGAAGACTTGGATCAGGTGAATGAGTTTGTGTGTCTGGGTAATATGTTTACGAGAGATGGGAAGGCTGATGGAGATATTGAAAGAAGGGTAACTCCATTAATGGAGGACTGAATGCCGGTGACGCTAATAAAAAAAACTGTCAAAAGAAGCAAGGCTAGCTGTCCACAATGGAGTGTCCTGGTACCTACCCTGATGTATGGCAGTGAGGCGTGGAACTGGCAGAGGAAGGATAAAAGTAGACTGATTGGTGTTGAAATAAGATCCCTTTGACGTATGTGTGATAAAACCATGTATGATCATGTGAGAAATGTGGATATCCGCAAATAATGCAAGGCATATAAGCATAATGAGTAATGAGTAAGATTTAAAAAGGGACCCTCAGATGGTTTGGGCATGTAGAGCTAATGAACAAAGAAAGTAGTGTAATAAGAATATATGACGCAAATGTGAATGGTCGAAGAAGTCGGGAACACCCGAGGAAGACATGGCACGATCAAGTGAATCAGATACTTGAGTCGGGCCATGTCAAGAGTCAGAATAATAGAAGAGTGTGTATCAGACGATAAATGAATGTGATTGAGGCAAAGAGCAGAAACGGGCGGTCCGTTTGGTAGATTCTCCCATCTTAACAGACGGATTACAATCTTTAGAGCACAGGCGTCGGGTGGGAATGCTATCCTTGTTCTACCGGTATTACAATGGAAGATGCTCCGTGGAACTAGCATCATTGATCCCTTCGGCACCGGTGCATAGTCGGGAAACACGCCAAACGCGTGCCAACATTTGTACACGGTTGACATTTGTCACATGAGAACGGGTCGTTTCTTCGACTCGTTCTTGTGTTCAACAGCTCGGCTGTGGAATGATTTGGCGGCCTCCTTCCTACAACATGGGTCTCTTCAAGACCAATTTTCATTCCTTCCTCTCCTCAAAAGACCCTCCACACAGCATCCCAGATGACATAGGCCCTGAGGGAAATTATTTTCCTCAGGGCCTCCTATGTGGAGTTAATGTAAAAAAAGGGTGTTTGCCAAGACCGAGCTGTTTGGCGGTCCGTCCTCTCTGCCTACCCTTGCGGGGAAACGGCGTGATGTTTAGTAACATAGTTAGTTATTTGGAAAAAACGTAAGGTGAGCCATTGAGTGCTTTTATTATTACAGTGACGATTCACGGTTACGGTACCGTGACGGCACAGAAAAGGCAATAAACATACGTTCCTTAACACAATAATGCTGTTACTCTTTCCTCCAAAGGAAAAAAATCTTCTATCTCTCTCATACACCGCACCGTGATGTCTCCGTAGACTCCTACCACTATTAGCGGTGTCGATAAGTATGGAATATAGTTACAAGGATAATATTGAAGTGTGAGTGAATTCAAAAAAAAACGTCAAATGTCAAAGCGCTGATGATTTTGAGGAGGGGAGAGGCGATGGTGAAGGTGGAGGAGGCGGTGTTGGAACCCCCCTAATACTAGGCGAGCGAAACCGGGGGCAAAAGCTAGTATTGTATATATAAAGGCGAAAATTTGTATGTATGTATGTATGTATGTGTGTTACTCTTTCACGCAAAATATACTGAATGGACTTTAAAAATTCTTTCACTTATAGAAAGCTGCATTATTTGCGAGTACTGTATACTATATATATCAGAGGCGTGCACAGAGTTTTTGATCAGGGTAGGCAGTAGGAAAACCGCCGAATTGATTCAAATAAATTTTTTTAAACTTACTACATAGCTACTATAACTCCTTTCGTACAAGTTTTCGCTAAGTTTGCTTACTGCTGGTAAGACAACTAGTTGATAGAAATAGATAACAACATATATCACTGTCGTCACTGATTGCCATTTGCTAATTTTGTTCCAGAAAGCACTGCCTAATACTAACAAAAAAACCTCATAGAAGCAAATTCAAAACAACATTTCTACTCTATTCCATGTGCATTTTGTAAACATTGATATTATATCTTGTATGAAGTTAGTTCCAAGCAGAAATAATTCCTGCTTAGGCCGCATTTTAGTGAGGCAATCGGAGGGCGCGCGTGTAGTTACTAGTTACGGTTTATGCCACTTTTGTAGTATGCCGTTTGATGAGGCGCTCGCGTAGTTTCGGTTGCTCAGCTTTTTCAAGCTTATTTTTGAGTGTGTATTTATTTTTAGCAATAATTTAATAAATTATAATATTATAACAAGCTTATGTTTTACAAATACGGTAGGGTAGGCTTATGTGCCTACATGGAGTACACGCCCCTGCTATATATATGGGTACCTAAGCTCTGGCGTTACGAATAAGCTTTGACGTTATGAAATTATTTATTATACGTTTATTGTCTAGACGAAAAGCAAAGTGTTGCTAAGTGATTATTTGACGTTCGCTGTCATTTTGTTATTTTTTTAGGTTACTATGGAGATCCCTTTGATAGTAAAAATTCAAATATGTATAAAATACTAATCTACACTAATATTATAAATGTCTGTGCTAATATTGTAAATGCGAAACTGTGCGATTGTTACGTTTTAATGGGTGGCACGCGAGCTGTTTGAAAAATGAATGTAACGGGTATAGAGGGGCGGGTGCCGGGAAATGGGGAAGGGCGGGGGAGGGGGGGGGGTTAGGGAAGGTGGAGGAGGCGGAGTGGTAAACCCCTTAATACTATGCGAGCGAAGCCGGGGGCAAAAGCTAGTATTTTAATATTTCAAAAATTATATGTTTATTTCGAATTTTAAAATTTGGAAGCGTGTTTTATCACCTTTAAAAATTAGTTTTTAGTCTTCGGATGCCTTTATTGAATTTATTTGGATTTAATTACAAAGCGGAAATATTTTGACCTTCCTGCAAAATATGCCCGAGGCCTGAGGGGTTAACATTGGAATAATTATTTTGAATCGAACAAATCGGTTGGTAAAATTGGCGAATAATAAAGAAACAGCGTGTAGTTCTCCACAGTTCTTTTCGGACGTTTTTTTCAATGATATGAATAGTTGAAAACAATTCTAAGAGCCGCCCAGAATGACGGAAAAAAAATATTTTCAAATTCACTTGTACTCGTATTTGAAAACGGCGTAAAACAATTGCAACTTGCAAGAAAAAAAGTCATGTCAAAGTCAAAAATTATAAAAAACAAATCAATTTACAATCACATCAGCATATTTCAATAACAAGGAAAAAAGGTGACGTCCTCTCTTATGTTTTGACAGAAAAAATGAAAGTATTTACTTTTTTTAGGTTATCACCACACTGAAGGCCCTTAAAACAATAATTCCCCTCAGTATCCAACACGGTAGATCGATAAGGATAGTATCGATAACTTTCGGTAATTTCTTATCGTTCCCTAGCATGACTGCAGATCGCCAACGAATAAATGAAAGAACACAATGACTAAGTGTTCCTAATATATTCGATGTCAACTGTTTTTTGTACGTTAGCGCTTTGCAGTTGTCTTAGGGAATGATGAGAAATTAGCGAAAGTTATCCAATCAATCGACCGTGCTAGGGGTCCAGGGCCTATTTCGGAATGGAAGGAGAGAGGAAGGTTTGGGGAGGAAAAGGTATGAAGGGTTGTAGGAATCTGTGGGTCAGTGTCTCCAGGAGTGACGGACGTATGAATCCATCACTCCCATTGCGGTGCAAAGCGATGTTCCGAGAGAGTCCTACTGGAGAGGTTAAAAAGTCTCCCTCAACCAGTCTCTCCCGATCCGTAGGCAGGTGCTACTGCCGTCAAGACCCGGGCAAACCTCACCCCATTAACCCGGGCACCCCTCCTTACTCACCAAATCTAATAAACCACCTAGGACTTGTGACTTGTGACAGTGTTGGTTATACACAGAGAGTGACAGAGGGTTGGACTAGTAATTCTTAGAATTCTTAATAAATTGTACATCGCCCTTGGGGTGATTTTTCACAAAAACGGCGCTATACAAATTATCCAATTATTATTATTGGTTATCTAATAAATGGTTCACGGGGCGTCGCGGCGATGCCCACACTCGCCTCCCAATTTATATACTTATAACATGTCATAAATTAAATAACGCCATTTTACAACCAAAGGCAGTAAAAGCGGTGCAATTTTCATAACATCAGAGGACGTCATGGAATACCCATATTTAATTGAGCATTATGAATTTTATATCACTCGTAATATGGGTAGGTAGTTACTTTAAAATGTAACTTTGGAACTTAACTTTTGGCTTCCCGCATTTCTACCGATTTATTCTATATTTTCCTTAAATACAGCTCTTAATAAAATATATGTTATTCTTGAAGATAATATCTATTCATTCCCTCTCCACGCCGAAACGGCAATTGTATGAAATTCCCTCGATAGAAAAAAAGCAAAGCATGCTCCGAAAACAAATTTTTCAGTTATTTTACAAGTTATATACCTACATGAAAAAATTCACAGTATTTCATTAAATGCTATTTTAGACAATCCCCACTTGATTTTTGCTCTATTTTAAACGAGTCATATTTTATTAAACATTTTCACAATTTTCGCTTAAATATTATCGTTTTTAATATAACTCGCTCTCTCTAACATTCGTATTTACATATCTCTCCATCTTCTTTTTGAACGTTTATATTGAACAAAAGGATAAATTGTAGGCAAATCGGATTGCGTTTTCTTACATTAATGAGAACATGGATAAAGAAATAATGTTTGGTGATTAAAAAAGAACTTACCTATTTGTATTGGTAGTTTTTGATGTATGTATTATTTTAACATAAAATAATATTATTGACGTAAACGTTTTTAATCACAATCTTTAAAATATTTCGTGGAAAAAACTTGTCTTAAGATTAGATTAAGTACGATGATTTAATTATATATATAATTGTATATGAAAATACTTAGAATTATTATTACGTTTATATGTTATATTTGGCACAAAGATAATAAAAACTTACACTAGAATTTCGATCACAACATTTAAAAAAATTGTGTTTCACTAAATCACAAATTTAATATTAAGAAAAATGTATACTTATAGTTTCATCTAAAAAATTAAGCGCGAGAAATTACCCCAGTACAAAATCAAAGTTTAGGGTAGTTTTTTGAATTTTCGTGTAATTAGTTGTTGGTACTTGAGCCACAAATGCCGCCTAAATGCTTTTTCACATGATCACTGGTGCTAAAGGGGTCTAGTCGACTTTAACGATATGACCGTATCACGTAACGTCCTCGCGCCAAGGCTCCGGTTTTTCGACTATTAAGGCAATGTTTGACTTATGGCTCCGGTGAGCTACGTTGTACGTTGTGTGTCGGGCCGCGGTAAAGTGGGGTGAAGTAAAACGCGTTAACACTACAAAAAAGAAGTAAAAAATATTTTAAAACTTTAAAAACCCCTCCGCAACGTAAGCAGATATATGCGTTAAAAATACTACAGCAGTCAAGTACAATAAGCGTGTTTACACGTCAGCGCGTGTGTCTCCATAGAAACCGTTATAACTCCGTTATTGTTTTAGTTACATCCGTAAAATAAAAAGCGAAAGGTCGATAGTGAATCATGCTGCACATCTCTATTCAAGTTGTCCATAGAAATACATAAAAAGAATATTCTGTCAGACGCGCAGTCTGACACATAATTTATCCCGCCAAATTTCCTACGGGCGCCCGACATTGTTAATTTCTATTAAATATTTTTATATGAAATGATAAAAAAATGAGGTGACAAAAGTGTTTATTACACATTTATACAATAGAATAAGTATTGTTGTTTACATAATCTGTGATTTTAGTACCGTTTTCACATAAAAACATCACGTGAGTCATTTTCACATTTTTTTAATGTTTGCATTCTAAATTTTAATATTTACAAATTTTAATATTTATTTGTAATATAATATTTCGAAAGCTTATTTTATAACCTATCTAAAACAGTTTTTACTATTCGGCTACGATCAGAAATGTTTCATTTATAGAGCTTTAATTGTGAAGCGGTAATAATACAAAGTTTTCGTAAAATGTCATTTCGTTAAAGACATTAAAAGTGCATATTGGCGATTTTATGAGGGGTTAAATGTTCTATTAGGGGTTAATGTATTCCAGTTAACTTTTTAAAATTTTATTAAAATTTTTTTTAAAAGAAATCAATAAACGAATGAATGCAACGCTAATTAATAAAGTAAGGAAAATTGTTTATTCCACACTTCTTAGTAGGCTTACAAAACCTAAACAATATAACGCATTTAAGTAAGTTATAGCGCTAACGTCATTATTAAATGCGGGAAAATTTCAAAGTACTCACATACTAGAGTATCTACTGACTCAATAATTTTCTCAGCAAATTGGTTTAACCGGTAATAAATCAATTTAGACGCCGTCTAAATTTTTTTATTTAGAGTCCTATAAATAAGTCGTCTCAAAATGGTTTATCCACTGTTTTAAAAAAGCACTCTGAATCAAAACAGCTGTCTCAAAAATAAAAACTATAATACTTGCAGAACCCAATAGTATCTAACATTATTAAACACAATTTAAATTTTAAAAATTCAAAAATAAATGTTCAAAATATAAAATTTTCATAAAATATTTAGAGGAGTTTTCGTTGAATATTGTTACAGATAATGCTATATCTATAAAACAATAACTATAAAACAAAGAAATCTAAGAGAAAGTAGGTACACGTTTTATTAACGTTTGTGTTTTTTGAAATATTTCTTTAGAATCTTATTTGTATTTTCACCACATTATTTCATAGATGGCTTCTATAAAATCGCCACTTTGCATTATTATTGATAACATATTAGTGATACTAGCTTTTACCCGCGGCTTCGCTCGTATGATATTTGGATTAGATAGAAATCAGTGCACAAAGCAGTTTCCCATGAGAATAAAATGATTTTCCGGGATTAAAAGTAATCTACGTCATTTCTCAGTTCTCCAACTATCCCTGAGCAAAAAATCACGTCGATCGGTTTCTCCATCGGGATGTGAAAAAGGGACAAACAAACAAACACATTTTCGCATTTAATATTACATATCACTTGGGCGTCTCGTATACCATACGGCAGAACAGATGTTCTAGCACAGCATAGCATGACAAGAGGAATGGTGCTGTAGAACGAAATATTGGAAACACTAGATATATATAACTCTTCTTTATTTATTTATTTATTTCAAAACATACGGCACAACATATGCCATTGACATAATTATATTTATATATATTATAATACAATAACATAAGAAAGTGACATATAAATGTAAAGTTAAATATAAAAACAAAGGGTAAAAGAAAGGAGTTAAGGTAATGAGTAGTAAATAGAATTATGATGTATAAAATGAAATAATAATAATAATATTTGGCTGATTTATAAAGCGCCGTTTTCATGAAAAATCATCTCAAGGGCGCTATAAAGTATAAAGTAAAAGTGTAAACTATAAAATATAAAGTATAATGTAAAAGTAAAAAGTTAAGATAAAAAGTTGAAAGGCAAGAAATAATATAAACTATAAGTTACCTTTGTAAATAATATAAAGTACAAAAGTTATAAATATAAAAAAAAGTATGACAAGTAAACAGTAAGAAATGCTCTTAGGAGCCAAATATTGAAGATAACCAAAATTTAAAAAAAAATATATAATAAATAAAAGGAAGGTATTACGGAGTATACAAAGCGATATGAAAAATAGGTACCTATGATATGTTTCTAAGCCATAGGTATTAGAGTGCATACTGGTAGGACATAATATTATGGTTACATGATTATACTTATTAATTATTATGTAGTACTAGCAGATAAATTTTGTCTAATGCATCTTTTGTATGATGACAGACTTTCGGCATGATCGATATGAGAAAATTCATTACCTAAAGTGTGTAAACGATGTATTATTGAATTTTGTTCTGCATTACTGAGAGTGTTGTTGCAATAATAAGGTGTTTTGAGTCGAGTTGTTCTACTAGGTACATGATAATTTATTAACGATACCAATTCAGGGGAGTCAAACCAGTTATTGTTTATTTTAAATAAAAAAATAAGATCATTGAGTATTCTTCTATCTTTTAACGATAAGAGTCGCATTTTTTGTAATAGAGAATCATAGTTTATGTCATCCGCGGGAATTCCTAATTTGAAATTAATTGATCGGAGAAATTTGCATTGGATTTTTTCAATGGAGTTTGCGTGGCTTTTGTAGAGAGGGTTCCATATGGGGGAATTATATTCCAAATGACTCCTAACCAGAGTTGTATATAGTAATTTAAATGTATGAATGTTTTTGAAATCTTTACATAGTCTTAGAATGAAATCCAGCATTTTCATAGCTTTATTAGTAATGATATCAATGTGGTTGATAAATAGTAGTTTAGTGTCGAAGGTTATTCCGAGATCCCTTATTACAGGTACTGACATTAAACTGTGATTGTTAAGTGAATAACTGTATTTGATGGGGTTTTTTATTCTAAAGAAACTCATGATTTGACATTTTTTAATGTTAAGTGTAAGTTTGTTAAAGGTACACCATTCTGTGAATTTTACAAAATTGGATTGAAGGGACAAGCAGTCGTATATATTTTTAATGATTTTATAAATTTTCATGTCATCAGCAAATAATAATATGTTAACATCAGAGAATATGGAAGTGACATCGTTTATAAATAGTATAAACAATATTGGACCAAGGTGCGAACCCTGAGGCACACCACTAGTTGCTTCAAATTCGTAAGACAAGTGTTCTTTAATAGAGACAGTTAGTACACGTTTTGATAAATAATTCCTAATCCAGCATAATAATTTACCACTTATTCCTAGTTTAGACAATTTATTTATAAGAATTTTAATGCAAACCTTATCAAAGGCTTTACTAAAATCCGTATAAATTGAGTCAACTTGTTCTCTATTAGCAAGAGCACCTGAGATAAAATTTTCGTACAGTGTAAGGTTAGTTAAAGTAGATCGTCCAGAGATAAAACCATGTTGAAATGATGAGATATTAAATTTTATGCAAGAACATATTTTTCGAAGAATTAACTTTTCAAAAATTTTTGGTATCGACGATTGTATGCATATTGGTCTGTAATTTTCAACTAAAGACTTGTCTGCGCTTTTAAATATTGGAGTGAGAAAGCTATTTTTCCATATTTGCGGGAACTTGCCTGATAAAAGTGATTGATTAAATAGTAGGTACAGTGGGTAAGAGACACTAGCCCCGCAGTTTTTAAGAAATACGGGGGGAATTTTATCTGGCCCTGAGCAAGATTTAGGTTCCAGTAGTTTGATACATACTGCAATTTCTTTAATCTCAATATGTATCTGAGATAATTGTAAATTTATATCTGACTCGAAGTTTGGAATGTCATCATCAGGGATATCGGTTTCATACACATCCTTAAAAAAGTCTGCAAACAAATTGACAATTTCATTGATTTTACAGGAAGTTTTCAGTTTGTAGTGCATGGATTGGGATTTACAATAGTTAAAAAAATGTTTTACATTGTTAACAATCGAAAATTCAACATTCTTAATATAATTATTATAACAAATGTTTGATAATTTATTACAATCTTTTCGAAACTTGCTGAAAATTGTAAAATCAGAAAGACTTTTTGTTTCTTTGTATATTTTATGGGCTTTTTTCTTCTCAATTACTATGTTAATGAGGTCCTTGCTAAACCAGCTAGGGAAATTTGAAGATAATTTATAACTAATCGGAACAAATTTTTCTATGGCTTTATAAAGGTGATCATAAAAGACTTTAATATTTTCATCAAGGTTTCCTCCTTCTAATATAGACCAGTCAGATAGCCTTAAGATTTTTTTGTATAATAATCATCTTCCTAGGTGTTAAGACTGTCAAAATGAGAAAATTGTACAGTAATTGGATAATAATCTGTTGTACAATTAAAAAATATATAAATTTATATATAAATAAAAAATAAATAAAAAAAGATTATCTCGTTTTCAGCAGACAAGTTGTAAAATAAATAAATAGTTTATTTCGATACACGGATCAGGAATTTATTTTAACTTTAAAAATATGCATACACATGACATTCTTTGACACCATTAATAAACCAAACTCCATTAATATATTAAAAAAAAAACATTAATACATTTCTCAGTTAACTTTACTGAAATATTTGTAACCTATTTTTAGCCATTAATTTGTACTATGCCGCCTAATCAATTAACCAAGTAAAATACCATTCTGACTGTATCTAAATTTCTCAAATAAACAAAAATCAGAGTGTGCAATTCACACGCGATAGAAGTGGAAACTAGAAAGTCGCTAGATATCGCTTTCTTTTCTTTTGCCTGTTTATTTTAAAGTGGTTTAATGATTTCACAAAAATAAAAATGTTTATTTTTTTTGGATTTCGTAGGATTCCGTCATTCTTTAGCTGGATGTCTGTCTCTCTTGCCGCTGAGACTTGTCAAGCACCTTACCCGCTGCTCTATCGGATTCGACCTTTCGAAAACAATTTTTAGTTTTGGATTAGTTCACAAATTTTGCACTTATTTGGATTTTATTGCAAAGCAAAAATATTTTCACCTATTGACAAAATAGGTCCGAATTTTGAATGGATAGTCTTTAGTCATCTAAGTAAGATAGAGTATTGTGGAAATATATTATAAATTAGTTAAGCGCCCTTGAGGTGATTTTTGACAAAAATGGAGCTGTACAAATCATCTAAATATTATTATTATTAAAATTTTATAATGCATCCGGAATAATACATCATTATTTTAACACTTTAAAAGTTGATGCACAAGTTGATCGAGTGTGCCAAGTCTCCCCGTTTTCAACACCATCAAGTACATACATAAATGTAATGTATGACATGATGTTGTATTGTAGATAGGTATCTACGTTTTAGGTGTAAAAATGGTAACCACTTGAGGTAACTGGGTATGGGCCAGAAGTGATTACTAGGTACCTACCTACCACAGGAACCCGAAAGTAAGTCACGTACGACGTATACGTTGCTGCTTGCTCTGGCGGTGGAAGGCGTAAACAGGTGGCTGGTTATTGGACAGTGAGCAAAGTTGCCATTGAGACGGGGGTTCCCACTTCTTCGGTGTGGGTGGGTGATGGATGGGTGGTAGGCGTGAAACATCACTATAAAACTGGTAACGAAGGTAGCTAGATTGAATAAACATTGCTTATCTAATATCGACGTCCAATAAATACATGTTACAAGATGTCGGCGTGTTGCATTATAATTGTAATACCAACCTAACTAGGACCGCACGCACTTCATTCATAATATATAGGCGTTTTTTTCATAATTTTATAGTGGTTTAAAGGCCCAAACGAGTGCTACCTAAAACAGTGCTTTTGAGAGCACATAAAAAAAATTTAAAATTGTTAAAACATATCTGAAAACAATTTAAGCCTTAAAAAATCTATTCAACCATTTATTGGATAACCAACGCTCTGTGGTTCGATACGTTTGGTGATTTATAAGGGGTGGCCGGGTAAATGGGGTGACATTTTGTCTAGGTCTTGGCAACGGATGCTTTTTTCCTACTACTGTGTAGCTGCTCGGATCGGGAGACACTGGTTGAAGGAGACCTTTTGAACCCTTTGTCTTGCACAGCAGTGGGAGGAATGAATTCATTCGTCCATCACTCCTGTACACACTGCCCCCTAGATTCCTTACCACCCCTCATACCTTTTTTCCTTCCAAGTACTTCCTTTCCTAAAAAGATTCTATACATAGCATCCGCAAAGATGACATAGGCCCTGAGGGGATTTATTTTCTTTAAATCTATAATAAGTAAAATACATTTTGAGGTCATCATGCAAACAACATAAGCCATAAAAAAATTTACTCAGGTTCCCGAGTATTTTCATATTTTCGTTGGGAAAATGAAGTCATCACACCATGATTCATGGATCGTTTTACGAACCTCCCTGATGAAAATAAAATGATTATCTCTAATATTCCTGTAACTATATATGTATATTTATTTAAAGCATTCGATTGATTAAAATGATTAAAAAATTAAAACCTAAATTATCATCAATTATTTCATTCAGTAAACAATGTTTAATCTGCTTTATTTAATCTTTAGATAATAATTGGCATCAATCAATTTATTATTTATTTGGGCATTAGATAGGCACCTCTCTAGCTATGTGTTTCTAGAATTGGCGAAATCATCTACAAACAAACACATTGAACAGTTTAAAAAAAAAAACATTCTATCATTTTAATTTTAATCTGCACTACCTTAGTTGGTTCAAATTTCCATTGGGTGAAAATAATATCACACAATAAAAGATTTTAAAAGCCACAAATATAAGAATGTTCATCAAAATGGGATAGAAATTGTTTTTTAGAGTTACGTAAGAGACTAAACGCGATGCGTTAAAACATAAATTACCTGCAGTCATCCTCAAAAAATGGTGTGAGGTGTCCCGCAGGGTAGCATTTCAGGTCCCTTGTTATTTTTTAATTTACGTAAACGCTTTATGGGACCTAAAATTACTTCTTTCGTCAATGACACGGCATTTATTGTTAAATCTTGTGATGAAGTCTTTAAAACGGCAGAAAAAGTTTGAAAAAATTTTGTTGAAAATAATTTTGAATCATTTTTACAATTAGGTATGTATATAAATTGCGATCGAAGTCCATATGACATCACCAGGTCCCATTACCCGAAAGTGTATTTGCATCCAACGGGTTGATTGGTTGATTGGCAGGTCTATCGTTATCATTAAGTCCGATTAATAATCTTGAAGAAAATACAATATGCTCAAGTTGTTATCAATATTATCGATTATCATTTATACCGAGAAATTCGTGCGATCATAATAAAATAATGTGTGGACGTGTTCATTTGAGGCTTAATCTAAAATAATATCAATTTACTACCAATTATTGCAATTTACACAGGTACTTACTATAACTTAATGTGTCTTAATTTATTACAAAAAGGCCGGTTGGGGTTAAATTGTCATTTTTAACTGTTGTCTTCAAATTAATATATATTATTGTAGGTATTTAGTTCAAATTATTACGATTTCAAAATTATGTGGCGAGTGATGGAATCAGAAGATATTCTCAGTATTGCCATGGCAAAGAGACCATCATTCAGAGTCGAAACGTTGCTTTTTTACATTAACTGTCAAAGATGTCATCTTTGGGGACACTATCTGGAGGGTCTTTTTGTGGAAAGGAAGGAGTGATCTAGGGTCTAAAGAGACCTGTATTGTAGTAGGGTGGAAAGAAGCCGGCAGGTTATTATTGAAGGAAGATCAAGACCAAAACCTTCTGAAGAAGAAATTCTAAACTTCCTCAAAAATTCAAGAAGTGACACAAACACAAGAAATACTTTAGCCTACGAACAAAACAAGAGATAAATGGAATTCTTTAGAAGAGGTCTTCACCTTCACCTGAGAGAGGGGTTCTTGCTTATGAATAATTTAAGATAACTATATTACATTTTTCGTAAATAGCATTAACTATACTTTTTCTTACTTTTTTATAACTCTCTAGCATACCTATTTGCAAGAAATGAAAGGCTTCATATTTTTTTTTATTAATTTATTATTCAATTACATCACGTTATTATGGAATAATTAATTCAAAATAATAAAAAGATTTTAATTGGAAAGAGTTTGATGCTAGCCATGTTTTTAAAGCATTTTGTTACCTATAGATACAGAAAGGGTTGTAACAGCCATTACGTCGGTCGCGTAGATTTAAACACCGGAGAAGTCAGAAGCATTCCCAAGGAAAAAAATCATCAATAGAGAAGTAGGTATAACCAAACCCTGATCAGGCCCCCTAGCATGGTCGATCGATATTCGTTTAATCGAAAATGTCGGTAACTTGAAATCGCTCCCGAGCACGACTGCAGGACGCTAACGAAGAAATGACAGTTTACGTCAAATAAATTAGAAACCCTTAGTCGATGTGAACTGTTATTTGTTCGTTAGCGGCCTGCAGTCGTGCTCGGGAGCGATGTCAAGATACCGACATTTTCGATAAAACCTATATCGACCGACCATGCTAGGACCCCAGGTCCATCAGCAAATCTAGTTTACATGGAGATAAATACTGCATATAGTTAATACCTATACTTAACTCAATTGCTGGATTATGTTTTATGACTGTATCGGCGAGAATTTTTAGAATAATGCCTAATTATTATGTTCTTTTTTTTAAAGTACCTAAGTATCTCTTATCTTTATAAAAAAAGTTTTTCATTTTATCATGCACTTCACTTTTTGAAACAAAAAATTATCTTTGAAATAATAGTAGATATTATTTATCAGGTAAGATACCTAAATGTTTTTTTATTGGTTTTAACCCCTCGGGCTAATTTGTTACCTTTTCGAAACAACTCGAAATTCGGTCTCATAGAAATCGCTATGTCTCCCTTACCCATTGTGAGAATTATAATATAAACAGTGCTAGAAAGAGAAAACACTACGCCTTATATTCAAATCTAAAAAAAACACAAAATAAGTAAAATTTACACCTTTACGGAACCAAAGTTTCTGTAAATGTTTTTGAACAATGGGAATTTATTATTTTTTTTGTTTACATAGAATTACAAAAAAGTGAAGTGACAGTAACACGTATTATACATTTCAGATGTTTTTTTTAGAAAAAACGTAAAGTGAGCCATTTTTAAAACTTTTAACATTTGCACGCAAAATTTTTATTCTTCAAAAAATATATTTTTATTTCGATTTATAAAATTTGAACGCGTATTTTATCACCTTTCAAAAACAGTTTTTATTTTTAAAATATGTTCAGAGGTATTCCATTTATTTTGGTTTTATGGCACAGCGGAAATATTTTTACCCTCTGACGAAATATGGTTGAGGCCGGAGGGGTTAAATATAATTTTTTTTTTCTCTTTTGTCCCCAAAGTTCAACTGCTCCTATTTGTCCGAAGCTACTGGGACTACTGCGCGGCGCGCCGTAGCTGGGCATGCCGCGGCGTGACCTATTGGGGTATGTTGTGAGATTAAATGGGAATGTTGAAAGTAGGTATATGTACACACCTACAACTCTGATTACTGTCCTAGATATAAAAAGCCAAATTTTGTGTGAGTAAACATACTTGAAAGCTGCATTGAGTTGGAAAAAGAACGTATTGCATTGCAATTAATATTGGCTTGGATGCATATTTTTTTAAATGAATTGAATTTGTACAAAATATAAACGTAATTGATATCATTGTAATAATTACATGTATAATGGTTGTATAATGGCCAACTCAGAATCAAGTCAACTCAACTACTCTTTGAAAAGTCGTTAAAAGCTACGAAAAAAATAATTTTAAAATAGCCGGTTACCCTAACCAAACATAACCTATTTAACCAATTAAAAAAAAAATTATCATCACTTTTTACGACCTTCCTGAGGTGGTTCTGAGTTGGTTTCATTCTGAGTTGTCCGGTCACCACATTTTACATATGGGGTAGATAATATAGACATATTTTACATATGGCGTAGATAACATACACACATTTTGTATATGTCGTAGACAATATACACAAATTTTGTACATGGCGTATATAATATACATCAAATAGCATCCTTTGCCATAGGTCCCCCCAAGTGGTTCGCTACGTTTGGTGACTTAGCAGTTGTAGGTGCCCGGGTTCATGGGGTGAGGTTTGTCCGGGTATTGGTGGTGGATGCGTGTGTCTACCTGCTGCGTGGCGGGCCGGATCGAGAGAGACTGGTTGAGGAAGGACTTTTGACCTTTCCAGCCGGACTCTCTCGACCCGTCGTATTCATACTTCCGCTACTCCTAGACACACTGACCCCGAGATTCCTACCCACCCTTCATACATTTTTCCTTCTCAGACCTTCCTATCCTTCCCTTTCTTAAAAAGACCCTCCACACGGCTTCCCCTAAGATGACATAGGCCCTGAAGGAAATTTTTTCCTCGGTGGAGCAAAGGTAAAAAAAAAAACATTTTTTATATGGAATAGATAATATACACACATTTTATATATGGCGTAAATAATTTGCACGCATTTTGTATATTGCGTAGATAATATAGATGCATTAGGTATTTAAAGGGATTAGATAATGTAAAGATAATGAAATCCGCATTGTAAGCAGATAACTGGCGACTCTCCTTCACATTTATAGTCGATTGTTTAGTGTAACTTTTTTAATTTTGAGCTTTCGTTTTCCAGTACGACCTGAATTTGTACGAAATTTATGTCAAATTTGAAAAATCGGTGGCTAGGGATTATTTATTTATTAACATAATCACTGGAACGCTTTTGGCCTCAATATAGCGCCATTTAAAATTTCTCGGATTGGTTACCTACCAGATTTAGGCAAATTTTCCCTAGGTACATTAAACTTTTTTTTGTAATATTTGAAAACACTCCCGCGATTCAATATTGCTGTTTTTTAGAATGTATAAGATACTAATTATATTCATATAAGTATATAACAGATGGCAGTGTACTATAGTTTTTAGATCGATTGTCAAAATGCTTTAGTGTAAAATGCGACTTTTTATCTTGTTTTAGTGGATTTTTCTAACATATTTGTAGACCAGTGTAATAATGATTGGATTAGTAATGCATTTGACGTATTTCAACGTGTTTCAAACTTTAAAATTAGGTGAATATATGAAAAACAAAAAAAAAATGGTTATGTTTGCGTATTTTTTTGCCAATCGGACTGTGATTTACAATGCAGTATTTTCAATAAATAAACCAATAATCGAGTTAATTGGTATTGTGGATTTAAGATAATTAATGTATCTGTTTGAGGTGCTGCAGTTTTTTTTCTAAGTACCTTATAAATTCCATTTTGATCCATTTTAAAGTGTTGCCATTTCTCGACCATAATTTGTGTCAAAAGTTTGTTCAAAGGGAACATTGAACACTTCACAACTTATCAAAATTTAGTTTTTTTGTATGTATTTGTAGATTGGGATAATCAATTAGAGCATTTAATAGAAACTTCATAGAAAATATTTAATAAACAAGCCAAATTGAACATCATACGAGTGTTTATAAGTAGAAAATCCTGAGAATATATCTGTTTTAAATGTTTACGATTTTATTATATATTTTTTATACATGCTACAAATATGAAATAATCGACAAAAGATAGGTGAATTTATTGGCTTCATAGAAATATAATCAGTTTGTATGTTTCCATATTAAGATTCGGAGGTATGAATGATTTTTTTAAGGTGGTCACCAAAAAATTTCGAGCAATCCGAGAAATAAGATTTAATTTCGGCTGTCGCTCTAGTGGTTAACGTATTTTAAAATGCACCAGTTTAGTGGTTGTACTATGAGTTTCCGTACACCGTACATATTATTATACCCTTCAGCAAGTAAAGTATTCCCTCATGTTGGAGAGAGTTCAAAAGATGTATGGAGTGTGCTCACTCCCCGTGGCTCTATCCTACCGAATTTTTTTGGGTATGCTCGGAATGAACCATCTACGGATCAGAAGGGATGTATACGTACACATCGTTACCCATTTCTTCAGACTGATTCGCGGAAGGTTTGAAAATTCGGCTATCATGGAGAGCATTCATTTCTATGTTCCCGATGGTTATCTCCGCCACCGACAGCATAGACTGTTCTATCTAACCAGCCTGTAGGATTAACTTTCCGATGGTCATGAATCTTGGGAGATTGGGAGAGCAATCTTGCTGTTGAACAGAATCAATTCGACCTCCGACCTCCGTACTCCGTAATTGACGACCTCCGTAGTCCAGTGGGTAACACTCTTGACTCACAATCCGGAGGTCGCGGGTTCGAACCCGGCATGCGCAAATAAATTTTATTTGATTAATTTGTGTTATTTCACAATTAATTCATTTAAAATAATATATAGTATATTTGCGGCATGTTCCAGAGTGGAAGATACTATCAGTATCGCCCTGGTGTAAGACCACCATTCAGAATTGAAACGTTGCTTGAAAATGGCTTTAGCCGTATTTAGTGACCAGATCTGAATAGCCAGGTACTTCCCAACCTTCCTCTTCCCCACCTCCTTCCCCTCCCCACTACCTTCAGCCTCACAACATACCCCAATTGGGGATGCCATAGTCTCACTGGCTCCAGACGGGAGCAGTTGAGATTCTTGTGCGGTTTTCACTGTAAAAAAAAAAAAAAAAATTCGGATATCGACATACATAATATTTAGCTTTACTGAAAATGCCTTTAAAAGGCAAGCTCTATTAATGCTAGTTACAGTTGATATGCCCGCTGCTACTGTTTAACGTAATACTCTTGAAAATGTATTTTAAAAACGAGTAAAAGGGTAACTGTTGTAATGATTTTGAAACAATAAATAAATTAAATTCATTTGAACTTTTATATATATTAGAAAATGACTATAAGTAGATACGTGACTAAGTTTCAACGATTCTCTGATAAAATCCAACGATTTGTAAAATGTTCACGCACACACATAACCTTATCAGTGCCTCTTAACACACACACACACAGCCTGTAAAGAGGTAAGTGTGATCACGATCAAGTATCGACACCTTTGACTCATTCCCGTATAAAAAGCGTATGAGGCAATTGACGTGAATATGCGCATGTGTGCATCAATAAAATTTATCAATAGCTAAGGGAACGTTTTCCACTGAAAACAACGAACGGATTTACTTTGTCAAACAAAGAATTTTCAAATTACGTAAAAAATACAAATATTCTTGGAAATAATATGACGTGAGAGTTGGGGTGCTTTTTATAGACAAATGCGAACAAGTATCAAATCAGTTTTATAATAGATATGTTATTATTGTCACAATTTTGATTATATTTATTTATTTGATTGCTTTTGGGACGCTTTCATATATCTACCATAATATATGAGAAATAGGACAGATTTATTTCGGAATTCATCTACTTTTTTGAATTAAACTTTTGTTTGTTTGAATGAAGCGGAATCTTAGAAGTTGAAATTAACCCTCTTCTCGACATGCGATCAACCTGAAACTCGACAGATAGACTCGTTGTCGATGTCGATAGACTTGTTGATCGATCAATAAATTCTATCAACTTTGGTGGCCATAACGCACACACGCAGATGTATCATACAATTTTATCTGAAATTCGAAGAAATTAGAGCACTTAATATACGACATAAATGTCGGTCTTACCAACTCGAGATTTGGTCCAGTTGGTAGCGCGATTGATCTCGATCACTGGGTAGGAAGGTTCAAACTTCAGTGAAACCAAAAATAAGACATTAGATGTGCAAGTAAAAAAAACTTTCTTATTTTAAAGATTTTTTGTTCTTACGAACCTACTCTGCATAGTGTGCTTTGTGTTTTTTCGTTTTTTATATTCACCGCACTAGAGTTCCAACTGCTCCCAAACGTCTAGAACTAGTGAGACTACGGCATCCCCGATTGAACTATGTTGTGAGACTAAATGTGGGAAGGGGAAGGTGATCGGGGAGGGAAAGGCGGGGAAACATCTGTCTTTTCAGATTCATGATTTCATCAGGGTGATACTGAAAATCAACTTTTTATATCTGAATTTGAATCGGGTATTTTTGATTTGAAAATTCAACCTATCTTACGTCTTTGACATGTCCCACGATTTTGATTGGATTTTTGGATTTTCATTATTTGTTTTTGGGGTGTTGTGCCGTGCTGTGCTACCTCCATCTTTAGCCAACATTTCGGACAGCGTTACAGTGTCCAACATCAGGGCAGATGTGTAATGTGATGATGGACACTATAACGCTGTTCGAAACGTCGGCTAAATAAGGAGGTATTGCAACACGGCTTAACACCCCGAAAACAAATAAAGAAAATACTTTTGGCCGTGAAAATCAAAAAAAGGTATCTGGATTTTTGGATGTTTTATGGAATATTGGAAAGACGCCTATATTTTATTTTTTTTACATTAACTCCACACAGGAGGCCCTGAGGAAAATAATTTCCCTCAGGGCCTATGTCATCTGGGATGCTGTGTGGAGGGTCTTTTTGAGGAGAGGAAGGAATGAACATTGGTCTTGAAGAGACCCATGTTGTAGGAAGGAGGAAACACAGAGGCCGGCAAATCATTCCACAGCCGAGCTGTTGAACACAAGAACGAGTCGAAGAAACGACCCGTTCTCATGTGACAAATGTCAACTGTGTACAAATGTTGGGCACGCGTTTGGCGTGTTTCCCGACTATGCACCGGTGCCGAAGGGATCAATGATGCTAGTTCCTCGGAGCATCTTCCATTGTAATACCGGTAGAACAAGGATAGCATTCCCACCCGACGCCTGTGCTCTAAAGATTGCAATCCGTCTGTTAAGATGGGAGAATCTATCAAACGGACCGCCCGTTTCTGCACAGAGTCGAGGGTATTTTTCAGGTATTTTGGAGCTCCAGACCAGAGGTGGCTGCCAAATTCAACCGTGGGGCGCACTAATATATATTTTTAATGCAAATTTATTAATTTACCATATTATTTAGATCAAAAGTCAATGTGTTTTTACCACGTCCCATTTTTTTCACGTCAATTCTATGAAAATAATTAATGGTTTGCTTTCTAAATTAATTTTAGGGGTATGACATTAATTTTATGTTGCCTTAAATAACTAACTTAATATATTTTTGGAAAAGATCATTTAAAATGTCGAACCATTATTGAAAAAAATCGGGTTTAACTTTCTTGTGTAGAATCCTTTAGTTCCTTTCTGTGACCATATATCGGTCGTCAAGCTGATTAGTCAGACATCTCCAAATATTAGTACTTATAGGTAATATAGTATTTACTAATATTTGATTTTGATCCTGTTCCTTATTTTATGTACCTTCTTGTAATTTGATTTATTATTATGTATTATAACTTATAGTCATACTAAGAATATTGATATGAATGTTGTGCTCACCTATAATTATTGTAATCATCGCTATAACGTAATGTCATGTATTCTGTTGGCGAGTCAATAAATAAATAAAAAAAAGTTTTGAGATAAATGAGGTAAGCAATATTCGAATGCTCACCATAAATTAAGTATCATTTACAAGTTTCTGTTATTTACTTATTAAATCTTAATATGTAAAACAAAGTCGGGTTAGTAACACTATTTATAACTCAAGAACGGCTGGACCGATTTTTATGATCTTTGATTTGTTGGATTTTTCTCTGCCCCAAATAGCGGAATAGCTGTTAAAACATCGGAAAATTTCACGAAAAAAAATTATGAAGAAAATTCTTTTCCTCGTACATTTTGTATGGAACGAATTTTCATCTTCTGAAAGAGCTACGCGCCGATTGTTTTGCTTTTGTTCTTAAACATATAATGCTGCTTCTTTCTTACACACTAAATGTCAATAGTCGAAAATGAGATGAACGCTGAATATATGTATGTCTGCACCCCTCCAAAGGAAAATACAATCTTACTATTATTATAAACGCGAAAGTTCGTATGAATGTATGTGTGTTTGTTATTCTTTCACGCAAAAACTACTAAATGGATTTTAATGAAACTTTATAAAAATATAGCTCATAAATCAGTATAACTTAGGTAGGTAGGTATATAGAATAAAGGCTGTATATAATGGTAAGCTCTGGCGTTATGAAATTTGTATAAATGAAAATATGTGTATTTCATATATTTTAGCGGCGTGACGGAAGGGAACGAGGACGCACGGGAAAGGACGTGCAGGGAGAATCGATTTATTTCTTTAAATGGCATTGCAACGGATGCCGGGGACCAGCTAGTATGCTATAAAATAAATACCGGGAAGTAAAAGTGCAATGCTGGCAACTCGGGCGTTTATTTTATTTTAATTTATGTACGCAGATTTCTTTTACCCACTTCACTAGACAAAGTCTGTTCCGAGGCGGGTAAATAACATATTATATTTAGTAAATAAGTAAAAAAAGAGGTGATGACCTTGAAACGCCTGAACAGATTTTCATAAATTGTAGCTATGAACTATCTCGATCACGTCAGCTTTTAAACAACAAAAAAAAGTATCACAATCGGTCCTTTCGTTTAGGAGCTACGATGCCACAGACAGACAGACACAGAAAGTCAAACATATAACCGGTTCTTGCGACGTGCATCGGGTTTAAAAAGATATGTATCAAAATAGATATGGGCATAAAAGATAAAAAAACATAAATAAATAATTACGTTAGTATCTATGACATATTGAAATTTTCTACTAGTAACCCTGAAAACATATTTTTGTTTTTTTTTTCTGCATTATACCTAATTTCTTAAAATTAGCGCAATATAAACATGCACTCAAAAATTATTTTTCCATAATGTAACTTTATATACGCAATATGGACATGTTGAAATGAAATGTGATATTTCTCAGTGTTCTTTTTTGTTATTTTTTGTTGTGATACACAAAATAATTGTATGTTATTTTAAAGTTTAAAACTACTATTATGTAATGATATTATTTTTCTTACTTTTGTACTCTATTATATGTTTATTTATAAAAGGCAGTATAGCCGTTTATGTATTTAATATAAAAATAAAAATAAAAAATAAAAATAATTGATTTGGTGGTGTTTAAGAGTAATTTGAGTATTGTACCAGATATAGGGTACACATGTAACTGCATACTCAACTAAAATTTCGAGTTTTCGGAGATGTTTGACTAATCAACTGGACAATCGATACGTAAACATATTTTTAATCCCGTTCTTTGTGGCTTTTACAAAAAGGTTATACAATTATAAACAACTAGCTGGTTCCCGGCGTGCGTTGCAATGACATATACAAAGAAATAAATTGTTTCTCCTTGCATGTCCTTTCCCGTGCTTCCCCGTTCCCCTCCTGCGTCTCCTTCCCCTCCCGCGTTCCCGTTCCATCATCCCCGCCTACCCTCTCCCCTCACCCGCTCCCCCGTCCCACCAACCCCCTTCCCGCGTTCCATATATTCAGTCCCAGTACATTCAGTTTTAAAACAGCTCGCGTGTTAACTATTACAATTTTTTTATTCAAATTTTTATTTATTATGTATTACAAATATTCATTTTCGTATATTATAAAAACATTCAATCTAATTTGGTACCTAACATAGGTACCTACCTACTTATTTAAAATGTATATAATTTTTTTAAATCCATAAACAATTATTTTGTTACAAAAAAGAACAGCTGCCTGCTAAATTCACATTCATCAAAGGCGCGAACTGTTAAACGTGTGAAGTTAAAGAAGTCGTTAAGTTTTCTGAAATTATCCAATTTTATTATTTTTTCTTTCCCTAAGAACCTTCTACAAAGTATTAGAATACTTTTTAAATAAAGATGCATGAAATACGTAAAGTCTTTCTGAAGTTATGGCATGTATATGGCATTATGAATACAGTTTTTTTTTAAATAATTTTTCTGTATGTAACGGAACTATGTCAACAACAATCTCGTAGATACATTGAAGACCTCCACTGAAGAAACGGTATTAATTCCCTCCATTATATTCTGGGAGGATTCATATTTTCTATGCTAGTTTAGTTAGTACTAAAATTTCTGCACTGAAATAAATCCCGTCTTCTAGTTATCTAGTTTTGGTGAAATCTTGAAAATAAAAGGTAAAAGTAATGGAATGGAAAGCGTAAAAATTATTTAAAGAAAACAGAGTGAGCAATACACACGCGGTAGATGTGAAACCTTAAAAAGGGGGGGCTACGAAGCACCGCACAAATAGGAGACCGTTAGGCCACAAAGCTCGGCACAAAATGGAGACCGATTATACTATCTCATTATCTCGCTGGCTGAATCCCATAGATGTGTTTGTCTCTTTCGTTTCATCGAGTTTCAAATCACAACGGTGCTAAAGAAGTTTTTACTTCAAAAAATTAGTTACGAGGTGAAATCTTCAAAAATCAAAGTTCCATTGGCTATGAAGCACCGCCCAAAGAGGAGACCTATTATTCTATCTCGTCACAGCAATGGGAGGGATGGATTCAATCATCCGTCACTCCAGGACACATTGACCCCCAGCTTTCTACCCATCCCTCACACCCTTTTCCTTCCCAGAACTTCCTCTCCATCTTTTCTCTAAAAGAACCTCCAAATAGCAACCCAAACATGACAAAAACATGTTAATTAAAGAGTAATGGATTGCGAAAGATAACACTGTCCAGTTTTTCACAGTAATTTCTTAGTGCAACGGAGATGAAAATGATATTCAAATCAAGATTGGTCAGATTTGTATTACTTGCATTACAAGTGGATTAAAACTGCAGTTATCGTGTATGATAGTATATCTGCATATCTGTAGTTAATAATAGGTGTCCTATCACGATTTGTACCTAAACGTAGATTAGGTACGATTCGTTTAATTCTACATCATCTGATAAACAGTTAGATAATGACGCATAATTTTAACACCCTGCTTGATACGGAACAACCTTCCTGATACAGATGTACACAGATTTATCATCAGGGTCCTGTGTAATCTTCCCGAGGGTCTGATAAGGTAGACTACCGACTGTGTTTTGCTTCCATGTTAACTTGAACGGAGTGCAACTTTTCTTCACGTATCTACTAGTTTATTGTTAACAATATCTAATGCAAATTGAGATACCGGTGGTATCTGGTCTACAAACAGTGTTAACTGTTAAGATAAATTAAGATAATACCAACTCTTCTGATATTAATATACAAAACACACTCCATGGGTCGTGTCGTTATTTGGTATCATTTTTTAGCTTTTAACAGTTGATTCCGCGCAAATTGAAGAAAGTCTCAGTAAATTAACGCCGGAGTTAATGTAACCATGTTCCAGTGTAAATATGCGATGAAAATAACGTTTACCAGTGCAGTTTGTAGTTATATTAGTTAAAGTTAAATAATAATTCGTATTTCGTTTTAAAGCAACCCTTTGCTAACAATGGGGCGTTTAGTGTGAGTGCTAAAATGTTAAAGTGTTTATTACGAATATAAATTTTTGCAGAAGGTTCGCGATTTCCGCAACAAAAGAGGACCAAACGAGGGTCCTTGGTGAATTCCGTTAGTCACTTTATTTGAGTTAAGGCTTTTATTGAATCAGACCAGCGGAAGTGACGCACGCTGATTCATAACTTTTCCGCTTTCCTCTGCCACACCTCGAAAAAATAATTATTATTGAAGTGATGCTCTACTTTTCCTACGTGAAACATGATTAGTATTTGCGATGTTGCCATATCTGTTGGGTTATTACGCAATCAGCAATTAGACACCTGATCCATAGACGTTTCTGGGGCTTATCAGCTATCAGTAATCCTCTATCAGATCACTCAATATCGCAAACAGTTGTCTTAAGATTAAATATTTATTATTTTAAGTTGTTATTTATTCGGATAAAACCTCTATAAACATCATATCTATTTATCAAGCATAAAATAATAGCACAGTTTTTTTGATCAACAATTTCGTAACAAAAATTTTCTTATTATATAAGTTTAAAGATATGGCTTAAAACAAATTAAAGTAGAATCATAATAATGAAAAAAAAAAACTAACTACAATCCATTTCCCCGCATGGTAGGCAGAGAGGATGGTTGTTGTACAAGTCTATCTTCACATTAATATGGCTTGTATGTAATTATACTCTGATCTCAGTCTTTTCTTACGACTCTACTATACGATGTACCATGTTTTCCTTAGCCGTTCACTAGAGCTTTATATATTTTCCTGGCACTCCTTTCTCCATCCATCCATGTATTTACGTATGAACATATTATATTTGATAACGTAGGATGGGGTTACTTTATGTCTCTGCGGTTTACTATATGTCTCTGCGGTTTACTATATGCCACATTATCTCTAATGCCATCAATTTGCAAATGAATAAAAAAATCTTATTTATGGAAGAAATGCTCTATAGTTTGTGTGTGATTCGACCGATGCGACTCGTTTTGAAGTGAATTGGGAAGTTTTGTTCTAAAAAGTTGAACAATGTAATTCTTTTTTTTTTCAATGTTTTATTTTAAGATGCTGTATGGCAGGCCGGATCGGGAGAGACTGGTTGAGGGAAACCTTTTGACCTGAACTCTCTCGACCCATCGCCTCGCACCGCAATGGGAGAAATGTATTCATATGTTCGTCGTTCCTGAACATATTGACCCCCAGATTCCTAGCCACCTCTCATACCTTTTCCCTCCCCAGAACTACATCTCCTTTGAGCTTGCCCTCCATACAGGATTCCCAAAGATGGCATAGGCTCTGAGGGGATTTCTTTCCTCAGGGCCCCCTGTGTGGAGATAATGTAAAAAAATTTCAAAGCAACGAAAAAAAGTGGAGTAATTTAACCCCGTCTTACGGCAGGTACGAGTATATTTGGTGTGGTGTTTTTTTCATCGTCATTTATAATGTTTAATATTTGGAAAGGTGCCGTAAAGCGTACGTTGCCAGACTTGGTGAGTGCTGCTCCCTCCACTCGTTGGTCTATTTGCTCGCCTTATCTCTTCCCAGGAGAGACGTATTTACTTATGATAGCACCCTTCACTAGGTGCCTACAAAACGATACAATATATCGTTCAGCTAAGCAAAACCAAATCAAAATCACAGAGATCAACTATCAATACAGAAATTTCTGGCTTCAAATTAGGTCGGTAAAAAAGTGGATTCACTGAAATGCTGACAGAGTTCATTTTTACTGGTAGTTCCGCTAACTTAAATGCTAGAAGACATAAACTAACTATACACGGGCCTATGTGTGTCCTTTGCACTCACTCTTCACTTATTAAAAATCAGATCAGTTGCATTCAATCTTCCAAGAAATGCGCGGAAAAAATATACTCAACTAAGTGAGGCAAAGAAAAAAAACAATTAAGGAAAAAACAAATGAATTATAATTTTCGAAACACAAATACATGAGTAAATAGCTGTATAAATTTGAATTTGGAATTCCTAACCAAAGAGAATATATTGAGATCAAAGTTGCCAGTACGGTAAAACGCCAATTTCATATGTAAGGACCTAATATAATCCTAAACATTTCTCGCTTCAGATTATGGTGTGTTTATTTCGAGTCTCCCTGTGATAGAATAATGATATCAAGCTAAAGGCAGTGTTTGTATCACGGCTGTTATTTTGGACTCGGCTTGTGGATGTGTCTAATAATGCTATGTTGTTAGCCTGGTACCTACAATATGACGCCACGAATATTTTCACAATATTTACCAGGCAGTCTAATAATGTTTAACATATCACAGGCACCTACATATTATTTAGTATTATGTATTGTGAAGCTTTTAGAAGTACCTACTAAATTACGTATTTGACGCAGGACGCATAGAGGCTATATCTACATGGTTCCGGGCGTTTTCATCTCTCGACAAAATATCCCCGACCAAATATCCGACCGACAAAACATCACCCAACAAAATATCTACTGAAACCTAACCTAACCTAATCTAAGATATTGAAATACAAAAGAGATATGCTGTGATGTCCAGCCGACTGTCGGCGGACAACTACCTAATGGGAATAGTTTAACAAAATAGTTTGAATACGGAAAAAAGTAGACTGAATGCTGTAGAAATGAGATCCTTGAGGCGTATGTGTGGTAAAACCATGTACGATCGTGTGAGAAATGTGGAGATCCGCGAAGAATGCAAGGCTGATGTAAGCGTGATGAGTAAGATTGAGAAAGGGACGCTCAGATGGTTTGGGCATGTAGAGCGAATGAACGAGGAGAGGAGTGTAATGAGAATATATGACGCAAATGTGAATGGAAGAAGAAGTCGGGGACGGCCGAGGAAGACATGGCACGACCAAGTGAATCAGATACTTGAGTCGGGCCATGTGAAGAGTCGTAATAATAGAAGAGTATGTATGAGACGATGTATGAATGTGAACGAGGCAAGGAGTGTGTGCCAAGATCGAGTTGTTTGGCGGTCCGTCCTCTCTGCCTACCCCTACGGGGAAACGGCGTGATGGTTAGTTAGTTAGTTAGTTGAATACGGAAAGAATTTGTTAATTTAGTTTAACGTTCGTTTAGTTTATTCATTAATTGGCTAACAATATCGGCGACACCAGGAAGCACAATCTCACCCAGTAAAAACTGCGGATAGCACATCTCTTATATTTCAATATCTTTGAACCTAACCTAAAAAAATGGGACGATAATAATTTCTACACACATCTCATAAAGATACTAATTTATGGTTCAAAAACCGTGAAATGGGACAAAATAATACAGACATCCTGTAAAGACAATAAATTATTCTTCAAAAATAGTAAAATTTGACAAAAATAATACAGACATCCTGTAAAGTTAGGTTAGATTAAGTTTTAGAAGGTATTTGGTTGGGGGGTGTTTTGTCCATGGGCTAATTTGTCGGGGATATTTTGTCGCGGGATGAAAACCCGCCTTACCGAGTTTATATCTACGAAATGATTTAATAAAGTATTGATTAAGAAACACCTCACACACTCACAAAACCAGAGCCAATCAAACAGACATACTAAATATTCCAAAGTGTAATACTAGATACCTTTGGACAAAAAAGCTCTGAATTTTTAACAATGTACGATAAGGTCCCATAAGATCCAAGAAGAGACAAGAAGAGCCGATAAGAGTCAATAAGTGACGAGAAGAAGCAAAAAGAGCCAAGAAAAGTTGAGAAGAGACAAAAGGATTCAAGAAGATACCAGAAAATTCTCGAAGAGGCAAGATGATACAAGCCAAGCCAAGAAGGGGCGTGAATATCCAAGAAGAAGTAAGAAGAGCCAAAGAGAGACGATAAAATCCCAGGAGAGACAGGGAGAAGCAAGAAGAGATAAGAAAACCCACGAAGAGCCAACAAGAGCCGAGAAGAGTCGAGAAGGTCCAAGAAGAAACAAGAAGAGAAAAAAAAACCAGCAGCACGAGCCGAGAAGAGACATTGGAGGACCCACCACATACCCGCCCTGGTATAGGTAACAGATGGTTACCCCTTCAAGGCTCTTGCAAGGACTTTAATTTTTTGGTAAAAACGACTCTACATTTGATAACGAAACTAGACCTCCAATGTCCTTGCATACGTTGTTAGCATGCAGTATGCAAGTGCTTAGCGGGAAATACAGATACAATATGTGTTAGTATAACAAAAATAGACAAGACAATGGGACAGGTTGGTGAAAGTCCACGAGGTGGCAAGCGCTGGGTGATTGTATCCGGCGTATCCTACAAGCACCTGTTTGGGAGGAAGACACAGTAGATAAGTAATAAGGGCATGGCAAACGGTTGGGAGTCCTCTCCAATCGATTGGCAGTCCCAGCAAGAATGCGCATGACGTTCGGTCTAGTCGTGAACCACACTCAGCTTCCGCGCCCCTTAGCCGGTTCCTCGGTGATGCCTCAAAGAAAAGTAAATGGGAAATTGGGGGGAAATACCCGACGACCCTAAGGAATTCAGCGTCGAGTAGCCGGAGGCAAGGCGAAGGAGAGCCAAGATCGCCCCCCCAAACCTAACGCCTGCACATGTTGCTGGGGATGGCGCAATTAATTTTAGAGGGCACCGTGCCATCGTCGACCGACTCCTGTTGATGCAAGGACGAGGTCTAGCGCACCCCCAGAAGGGGAAAAAAACATAACAAAACAGAGAGATGCAGTTCAGTTCAGCCTTCTGAGCGAAGCAAAGTAGCATTGTGAGACTAAAAAGAAAAAGAGAACAAAGAAACCAAAAAAAAAACAAAAAAACAAAGTCGATTATGTTAGTAGAATCAATAGTGTTCCTTGGAGTATGAAGCTGAAAAAAAAAAGAAAACCAAACAAAAATGGCGAAAAATAATGAAAATAATAAACAGGTATCTCGATAAAACCTCGTCTAGCATAGCTTAGTGAAATCTATAATAAACCATGTGAAAAGAAATAAAATAAGCAAAAAAGATAAGTCACACAAAAATAAAAGAAATAGGAATAACATGTAAATTCCATTTAAACAAGTTACAAAAACAAAACGGTTTCTATTGAGTGCGACAATAAAGACAATAAATAACTCGACGCGCTGTATGCATAAACCATCACACAAACAAATACGAGTATTCTTACCGGGACTCCAACTAGCGCCGGTGGCTTTATGGACTAATGCGTCGGAATTACTTTTTGCCCGATATAAGTGAATAGCTGCCGCACTCAGTTCGAATCCCACACCGGCGAAAATTTTTATTTTTTAATTTTTTATTCTTAATGAATTTCTTCTTTGTTTTTAATAAGCCATGTAAATTCCAAAGCCAAAAATGACGGTAGCAAGCTGTATAAATGAACTAAAGAGTGAGGTTTCGAAAATTCAGACAATCAAGGACCAAAAAACAAAAAATACTATTGAACTCATAATAACGAGGTTGGAAGATGCAATTAACAAAGAGAGTCTCTCATTACAGGAAAAAATTATCGAATTACAAGAAAATATAATCGAGAGTGATAGAAAATATATAAGTAACTTAGAAAAATTCCAAAATCTCGAAAACAAAGCAACTACGAAAAGTTACGCTAGCATCGCCAGTGGAAAATACGCGACACCTAAAATTCCAGTATTCCCCGTTATAATAAAAACTAAAAATGAAAACGAAGACATAAAAGAAACCATCATAAAGAACGTCAAAATATCTAAACTGGGAATCGGAGTAAGCAGCATCAGGAAGACATCAAAAAATGAATTGATAATAAATCTACAAAAAGCGGATGATATGGCCAACATCAAAAATGAAATTACAAAGTTAAAACTTGAAGGAATACACGTTGAAAACATTGATAAAAAAAGACCGTGCATGATCTTTAAAGGAATAGACGAAAAATATACACAAGAAGAATTTATATCAGATTTGATTCTGCAAAATGAAGACATAAAAATTATTTACGAAATGGACCCAAACCAGATAAAATACAAAGGAACCATACAAATTAAAAAATTTAAACAAAAAAATATAATTCTCGAAACCAGTGGAGATCTCAGAAATCTCCTAATTTCGAAAAAAAGCGTAAACCTTGGATTTTACCAAATTAAAGTAGAGGATTGCAACCCCCTAATGCAGTGTTACCATTGCCAAAAATATGGTCACACAGCAATGCGTTGCCTCCAACCACCGAACAAACCAATATGCCTTCATTGTGCGGGTGAACACAACTTAAAAAACTGCAGCAATAAGAACGAAATACCAAAATGCATTAATTGCACACAACTTAATTTAAAATTTAATACTACGACTCCAACAGACCACAAATCAAATAGTGAAAAATGCAAACACAGATTGAAAATGCTTAACTTTGCTCAAGAAAAAATTAATTATAATTCAAAATGACCGAATACATAGTAAAACAAATTGACGAAAAATACAAAATAAACCAAGAAATATGTCAAAATATTAAAGAAGTTAATAAGTGGTGCGTTACAAACAGTTCCCCCTTTTTATTACCACACATGAACATTCGAAGCATCGCAAAAAACCTTGATGAATTTTTGATAAATATAAATGATCTGTTTTTATCGCCCGCCTGCATAGTGCTAACAGAAACGCACTGTAATAACGATCAACACATTAATGCACTACCCAACTACAAAGGCATCGCAACAACAACACCAATTAATAAAAATAGTGGTATAATTATATTTGTTCATGACGAGTGTGAAATTATTAACATTGAAGAAATTTATATACAACATGTAAATTGTCTAAAAATAGATATAAAATTAAAAAACAAATTATACAGAATTATAACAGTGTACAGAACACACAAATCAAACATAACTAACTTCATCAATGAACTATATGAATATCTAAGCAAATTATCGAAAATTCTTACTTTTGTATGTGGTGATTTCAATATAAACATTTCTGCTAACCATAACTCAATAGAAAAAAATAATTTCATTAACATGATGACGCACCTCAACTTTAAATCTTGTATTTATAGTAACACTCGAGAAATTAAAAACCAAACTCCATCATGTATAGACCATATCTGGTGTAATATACATTTAAATGAAATAAAAAATATTAAATCTACTGTTTGGAAAACCAATATAACTGACCATTACGCGTGTCTTATATTACATGAGACAAATAAAAAACTAAACACAATACCCAAATTAAATCTTCCATATTCCCAAATAGACTATGAATTATTAAAAAAATCATTAATAAATGAAAAATGGGAAGAAGTTTTAAAAAATAAATGCACCAACCAAAGTGCCTTACTGTTTGAAAAAACTTTAACTAAACACGTTTTAGAAGCAACAAAAACAACACAGATCGTCCCCAATTCAAAAACAAAGAAAATTAAACCATGGATTACTCTAGGATTAATAAAAGCCATTCGAAAAAAAAATAAACTTTATAAAATAACACAAAGGCCCCTAGTTAACAATAAAATTGTACTATATTATAAAAAGTATAAAAATATATTAACTACTCTAATTAGAAAAACGAAAAACGACTATTACTCAAAAATTATAACAGAAGCTAAAGACAATAATAAAAAAATATGGTCAACAATAAATGAAATAATAAATAAAAATAAAACATATAAGCACATATCCGAAATATCAGATGGGAAATTAATATATAATGTACAAAATGACACAAAAAAATGTTGTAATATTTTAAATAACCATTTTAATAACGTTGGAAAAAACCTAGCAAAATCCATAAATTCGACCAGTATATCAAATCCACAACACAGAACACAATGTCACATAAATAAATTTGAGCCAGTCACAGAAGCCGACATTGACAGAACTATTTCGGAACTAAAAGGAGGTTCTGCCCCCGGCTTTGATAACATAGATGCTAAGACAATAAAAGCGATGAAAACATACTTAATTCTCCCAATAACACATATAATAAACCTAAGTCTAGCAAATGGCGAATTTCCCAATAATTACAAAAGAGCAATTATAACTCCCATTTATAAAACAGACTGTCCTAAAGACCCACAAAATTACCGCCCGATTTCCCTTCTATCAAATATATCAAAAATATATGAGAAAATTGTAAAAAAACAAATTTGGACATTCTTAGATGAAAATAAAATAATTAATGATAATCAATTCGGCTTCAAAAAAAATACAAGTACCCACGACGCGATAGCAAAAATAACCAACTATTTATATACGGCCCTAGATTCCGATAAAAAATGTATTGGAATATTTATAGACTTGAAAAAAGCTTTCGACAGCATATCACATAAAAAATTAATAAATAAATTAAAATCTATAGGAATTAATGGGAAAGTTTTAGCATGGATAGCTAGTTATTTACATGAAAGACCACAACAAGTAAAATTACTAAATCAAGTCAGCGATTCAAAATATAGCGATTTTTCAATACCCCAAGGTACAGTTTTGGGACCATTGTTATTTATTATATATGTCAATGATATATTCAATATTTCTAAATATGGAGACATTGTCTCCTACGCTGACGACACAGTCCTACTACTAAAAGCAAACACCTGGTCTGAATTAAACAAAATGGCAAATACAGATATCAATGCACTAAAATTATGGTTTGATAAAAACCTGTTGACTTTAAATTCTAAAAAAACCTATTATTTGCCATTTTTCATTAAAAAACAAGAAACACCCAAAGAAATAAACTTAATAATCCACTCTGTGACAAATTCAGAAAACCACAAATGTAATATATCATGTTCAAAAATAGAAAGCAAAACTGATATTAAGTACCTGGGCATAACAATAGACCAGCGTTTAAAATGGTCTCCACACATAAATATTCTGAACAACAGAATAAGGAAACTAACATATATATTTAGATGTTTAAGAGATATTTTAAACGAAAAATTACTTAGAACCACATACTTCGCTTTCTGTCAATCAATTATACAATACGGCATTATAGGATGGGGCGGTACATATACAAATCAAACACAAACAATTTACATATCACAAAAACTAATAATAAAAACAATTTTAAAAAAACCCTACTCATATTCGTCAGAACTTTTATTCAAACAATTTAAAGTCAGAAAATTAAGTGCATTATACTTTTATCATGCAACATTACAAATTTATAAAGATAATATTAAAAATCAAGTTGCACCATTTAAAAATAACAGAAGTCTTAGACAAACATCAATACTTCCCACTCCAAAATGTAAAAAAAAAATTGGACAATTGAGTCATAAATATCTAGGAGCAAAATTTTTTAATTCATTACCAGAAAAAATTAGAAACATGAATACCAATATAAAAATTTTTAAAACTCACCTTAAAAATTATACTGAAAACTCTGTTTAAATGGTAAGTTAAATGTGATATAAATAAACTAAATTATATAAAAAAAAGCAATACAATAACACCCCCCCATACACACAAGCCTTGCTTAATTATGGGGGTACATCAAATATATCTACTATGTAATTAATTACTGTATAAAATTTATTTGTAATTTATGTACCTTTTATTACTAATAAAAAAAAAAAAAAAAAAAAAAAACATGTGTATAATAGAATAAGATAAAGGTACCTAAGATAGAGATGATATAACAAAAAAAAAATGCAGATATGAAGCATAACACATAAAATACTAGCATAAAATACTACTGTAATAAAGTAAAGAGAATGTCCGTGGATTCAAGAGCAGATACACCTGGCACCTACATGATTTTACAGCTAGTCAGCGACTCTAAGATCAGGCCATCTCTCAACCCAGACTTTCGTAAATTTCCTCAAACACTCAAAGTTCACCTTATTCGAAACGAGATCCGCATTCCAAGCTGGTCTCGTAGTAACTTGCAAGCCATCGAGCATTTCCTCTCGGGCATCCGTCAAAATCTCGCAGTGCCACAGAATGTGCTCGGCTGTTTGATCAGTATTACCGCAAGCGCAGTTAGAATGGGGTGATAGAGAGAGACTATGAAGTCTCCCTCTGAACTCCCCATGACCGGACAGAAGTTGGGTCACATGATGATCCCTAGTGATGTACGCCCCTTCCATTCTGAGTTTAACTGACGGGAAGAAGGAGAAAGTCCACCTTCCCGTATTTGACCTATCCCAACGTTCCTGCCATTCTCTCAAAGTTCTTTCTCGCATCTCTCTAAGAAGTCCTGGAAGGGAAACCGCTCCACCTGGTATTAGTTCAATACCATGATGGGTGGCAGTTCTTCCTCTTGTTAGAAGCTTCTTTGTTAACACCTCCCTAATTTCAAGATCGATAGGCAAAACGCCGGCCAAAACTGGCAAAGCGTCCGAAGCGACTGTTCTGTACGCACCCGAAAGCGCCAGCAAGGGGACTCGCTGGCCTCTCTTGAGCGCCGAGAGTATGAGTGCATTCTCCAGGCGGTGCTCCCACACAGAGGCCGCATACGAGACTTGCGCCACGTAAGCCCCCCTGTATAGGAGACGGAGCGCTGGAGAGCGCAGTCCCCACTCGGCAGTAGAGATTCTTCTCAATTTCAAAAAGAGGGCCTGGGCCTTACTTGATACGCTTTTAACATGGGTCAAGAATGAGGACGTTCGATCCAAAGTGACGCCTAGGTATTTAGTGTTCTCAACGAATCGGATGTTGGTATCTCCCATTTTGATGGTGGGATTTCTACTTCTATTGAGGTTACCCTTCATCAGGAGTCCCATGGTCTTGTGGGGAGCGAAGGTCAGCCGATTTCTCTTTCCCCATTCTAAAGTCACACTTAAAACCTCTTCAGCTTTACTCTCAACTTCCTTTCTGCTGTTCCCCGAGACCAGATACAATTTGTCATCAGCGTAATCCACCGAGATACATCCTTCAGGCAAGGGCAGCCTGGAGGAATCGTCAAACAAAATGTTCCAAAACTCAGGTCCAAGGATTGAACCCTGAGGACAACCCATGTCAACTATTCGTTCAATCAGGTAGTCTCCAAAAGAAAGGATGATAGTTCTGTCGCAGAGGTAATCAGCGCAGATCTTGAACAGATTATGTGGACATTTCCTATTTTTGAGCTTGACAAGTATCATCGGCCACCACGCATGATCGAAGGCACCAGTGATATCGAGGAAGATTCCTATTACGTACCTCTTTTGGCAAGCCTTCACCCAATCAAGCGCATACGTGATGGCGTGCTCAGTGGACATACCGGGGACAAAACCAAACTGCCGCTCGCAGGGTGGGGATAAGGTATGACGTAAACGCTGTCGAATCAGTTTCTCCAGGATCTTCCCCAGGACAGGTAGCAGGGTGATTGGACGGTACGCCTTCACGTCCGACCTTGGTTTATCGTTCCCCTTTGGTATAATCCTAAGCACGCCCCTCTTCCATTCAGAAGGGAAAGTTCCTCTTCTCATGCATGTATCCATCACCTGGAAGAGCTCCTCCTTGGCGTGGATCCATTCTTGCTTCGCTATTATTCCATTGAGCCTATCATGCCCTGGTGCCTTCTTAAGACCCAAACCCTTGATTATCAGCTCGATTTCCGCTTTAGTTACTGGTGTCATCCTAACCTCCTGGGCGAGGTTTCTCGGTGGGAGCCGTGACAGATTTCTAATCTGTTTGTGGTTGTCGCTTTCCCCAATTAGTGAATCTACAGGAACTAACTTACCCAGAAGTGTATTGAGAGTGGATGCCACGTCCACACTTTCAACGTTCATTCCGTCCTTTTCGGTTATTACACTAGTCAAATACCGGTCAGAGCCTTTTCCCGTTTTATCAATGGCGCTGTGGATATCCCACGGGTTGGCGTTGCCCACTTCTTGTATCCAATTATGCCATGCAGCTCGTTTCGCTGAGACGGCCTGCTTGAAGGCTTTACGGGAGCCACTGAGTCGTGACTGAAGGGCATATGTCTCCTCCTGTGTGCACTCGCCACGTCTGGACACGCTCAGGGCTCGATAGGCTCTCTTATAGGCCCCTTTCAGTGAAGTCAGCTCACTCGACCACCACAGCGTCCTGATAACCGTCTTTGGGTTTGATCTTCCCAAAGACAGCTCGGCAGCTGATACCACGGCTGCATAAAAAAAATTCCCCAAATTATCTGGATCTCTAGCTGCTACGTCGTAAAATCCCCTTAAAGTATCACGTAGAGCATCCCTAAAGTTATCCCAATTCGCCCTGGAGGTTTTGAAGTTCCAGGAGGATCTTGGAGCTTCCGTCTTTTTGACACCAACGAAGAACGAGAAGAGACAGGAAGATTCGAGAAGCAGCAAGAAGAAATAAGACGAACCAAGCAGAGGCGAGAAGATCCAAGAAGATCCGTGAAGATCCAAGAGAGCCGAGAAGAGACAAGAAAAGCTGAGAAGAGGCAAGAAGAACGAAGGCACATGGAATAGGAAAAAAATTATAACGCTCAATCCATTCCTTTCTTCCTGCCCGTCCAAAATTCCAATATTGGCTTATTAGGTTGCCATGTATACAACCGGTTGATTAAACTCCAATCTCCTTCCCATCCTCAGAGCACGTGTTCCAAGTCCTAACAAATCAGTGCCCCTCGGTGTACCGGTCTCACCGGGACAGGAATGCTCCTGGCTGGGGGATACAATCGTATCGCATCGTATCGTAAAGGTATATATCAAATTCCCACACAGCATCAAACAAATTAAAACTGAGAATAACAACATTAAGGATATTAAATCTTCTCTTAATGAACTATCGGAAAAATAACTTACTAATAATTTAAAAACATCGCTGAAAACTTATCCAAAATATAGTCCCCCTCGGCACACGGTCTCCTAGTGAGGACTACGGAAATCTACATCTATTATTTAAGATGAAGCCATAGTAAATAATGCAAAATCATTCAAAATCATATGTTTTTGTTTTGAAAATTTGATCGCTTAAAAGTATTATAGATGCTTCAATTAAATACTACATGTAGAACATACCTTAGCCCTTAAAAATATCGGTCATTTTTTTATAAGTCTTTTAATAAGCCTATAAAAAAATAAAGTATAAGGTCTAAAAAACACACTTTCAAGTCCAAACTCTCCTATTTATAAACCCTTTTTCGGATATGTTTTTATTGGATAATGTGGCAAATTCAGTTTTTTTTATAATAATCGGAAAAAAAATTATATTTACACCCGATCTTCCCAAAATAAAATGAAATATGCATTTTCGCGTTGTTATTTTACATTACGGCCGATAGTCGACGAATTCGGTTTTTCAAAGTGAACCCTATGGCGTCCACCGAAGAACTACTGTTCAAGCCACAGTCGTCACACCTCATTCACGCCCCGAACGGAGCGGGAGATGGACGCGTGACTTCGCGTCGCTTGATTTCGTGAAATCAATTTTAAATTTCCGTTTTATTACAATAAACAATGCGTAAAAAGGGAGTTAATGTTTTTTACAGGTTTTTACGAAATCAACCTTTAAAAAAATTTTCTCAAATACCTTTTCCAACCTTTCCAAAAGCTTTTTCATAAGTATTTTCAAACTGCTGCCATAAAGGGGCGTGAATTCCGATTTCGATTTTTTCCTGGACTATTGGATCGCCTTAACATGAATCCTCCATAAGTGTAAAAATTAAAATGTAGTAATTGAAAAATAAATAAAAAACGGATGGGACGCTTAGCTTTTGATAAAAAAACACAGATATATCGTTCGTCCAGTTGATAAATCAGACTGAATCTCCTAAAATTCTAAATTTGAGTTGAGTAGAGTGTACCTTATGCCTCGTGTACCCTAAAGTGTGCCTTGTCTGGTACAATACTACAATTACTCTATCACAAACACAAAATCAATTATGATGCAGAAAACCTTGCAATGAATTAATCAAAATGTTGGTGTTTTCTGGGTCACTAGTGAGATACTTTGTGAGTCACTCAAGTAGGGAGGCGGAGGCGAGGTCTTTTGACCTTTCAAGCCGGACTCTCTCGACACATCGCCTTGCACCGCAGTTGGAGGGATGGATTCATATGTCCG
The DNA here is from genome assembly GCA_929108145.2 of Limnephilus rhombicus. Classification (NCBI taxonomy): domain Eukaryota; kingdom Metazoa; phylum Arthropoda; class Insecta; order Trichoptera; family Limnephilidae; genus Limnephilus; species Limnephilus rhombicus. The sequence continues at coordinate 14,498,140 of OV815292.1, read as the reverse complement.
TAACTCCTGGACACACTGACCTCCAGATTGCCTGATTGACATATGACCTGAGGGAAATTATTTTCCTCAGAGCCTGCTGTGTAAAGCTAACGTAAAAAAAATCCCACGCCTCCCGGTGTTATGTTAATAAGTGAAACACAGACAAGTGAAAATAATATTTTATTTACGGTGAGAATTCGAATATTGCTTTCCTCGTTATTTCAAAACTTAGTATTTGGAGATGTTTGACTAATCAACTGGACGATCGATAGTAGTTAGTGGGCGGAATTGAACTAGGTAATATAAGTGCAGGGAATGTAGGCTACGTTGAATCAATAAATAATAAAATTTTCGTTAATTTCGACTTTTTCAGCCTTGCTCTACATTTAATTTTATGATAAGATATAATATTATATTTCGACCCAAAATCCTTATCGTCAAAAGTTTTTCGTGTCCTAAGAAAATTGAATATAAATGGCCTCCGTAACTAGGAGCAATGTTCTCGATTAACAATCCGATGGACGCGGTTTCAAATCTCGACGAGCACTAATAAATTTTATTCTATTAATTTGTGTTATTTCACAACTTTATCGCATATTTGCGCCACGTTCCTGGGTGGAAAATACTTTCAGTATCGCCCGTGTGTATGACCACTAGAATTCGAACGTTGCTTGAAGTTGTTTAAGCCGTGTTTGGTGATCAGATCCGAATAGCCAGGTAATTCCCCACCTTACATTTTCCATCTTCTTCTACTTCCCACTACTTTCAACCTCACAACATACCCCAATTGGGGATGCCATAGTCTCACTGGCTCCAGAGGGGAGTAGTTGGAACTCTTAAGATCTTGAAAACCGGGAGAAAATGAAAAATAATGAGCCTTGTTACTTACTTCATATGTTTTTTGTAAAGGTTCTTGGTTCTTGTGTGACAAATAATTATCAATTTTGTCTCTAAAATCATTAAACACTAAAATATTTCATGGCCTATATCTTATAATTTAAAGCAAATATAAATAAAGTAGCTCACATCCGTATTAGATATTTGCTATACCTTTTGATTACAAAAATAATTTTACAGTTTGGTTGCTTATTTTGATCTCAAATACAAAATTAAAATTTGTGTGAAAACGGCCGCGCAAACTTTTCTCAAATAGGACGTGGCCCTAGCCAATTAATTGTTATGCCCTAGCTGGTTGCATATTATGATTCTATTTGCATGTCTAGGTATGTTCTAAAATTGATGTCATATTTAAATATTTTCCTTTAAAATATGTTCAATTAAAATACTTAACATTGGAGGGGACCCCACCATTTTCCCAACGGCGTTATAAGGAAACATATGGTTTCCTCCTTCAACGCACACGTCAAGACTCTTCTTTTTTTTTGAACGAAGCTACATTTATTTGAACGACTCTAGACCCTCCAATGTCCATGCATTCGGGGTTAGTAAGCAGTATGCAAGTACTTACATTAACATTATACAAAAGATAAATAAAATACTTAACACAATATTCAACCTCAAAATCAGAAATTAGTAAATAGATACCTAATGAGAAATCGTCTTTACAAACTTTGATACCTCAATAATTATTATGTCAGCCATGCGATCAGGGGCGGATCCAGGATAATTTTCTGGGGGGGGGGGCACAATGGGCGGACGGGCAAAAAAATCAACAATTACTGTTAGGATTTTTTCCGGGGGGGTACAAGGGGCGGACGGGCAAAAAAATCAACAATTACTGTTAGGATTGTTTTCTGGGGGGGGGGGCACAAGGGGCGTTCGCGCAAAAAATCAACAATTACTGTTAGGATTTTTTTCTGGGGGGGGGCACAAGGGGCGTTCGCGCAAAAAATCAACAATTACTGTTAGGATTTTTTTCAGGGGGGGGGGGGCACAAGGGGCGGACGGGCAAAAAAATCAACAATTACTGTTAGGATTTTTTTCTGGGGGGGCACAAGGGGCGTACGCGCAAAAAATCAACAAATACCGTTAGAGATAAACTTGAAGCATCATACTTCAAGTTTATTTCTACAAGTTCAAGTATGTATAGGAACGTTTATGAAAGAGTCAAAACAATAGAAAAATTAAATGTTTAATAAAGACAACTGTACTGTGATGGAATCTCCACAGTACACAAAAATACACGTGCCCCCGTGCCCCCCCCCCCCCCCCCCCCCCTAAATCCGCCCTTGCATGCGATTCTGTATCTTTTGTGGATACGGAATCGAATCCATACGTGATCTCCTGTCAAATATGTGTGATTGTCTATGGATTGCAATTGCTTTTTCTACTGATTGATATGTCAGCGGATTGGTTTGTTTAAGATGTCAGCTATCGTATTTCATCTGGTAACACGAAACGCTGCAAATATACCTGATTATTTATTCATTTAATGTACATTTAAATGTTGTTTACCACGGATTTGACATTTGCGAAGTTTCAATCCCGTGTCACAATCAGTACCCATGAATTACTTATTATTGATTACCCAAATTAAGAACCTAATAACCATTATTGTGCACGTAAATATTTGTTTCTTATAGTAATTGTTGAAAAGAAGTGTAATTGCCACAATCCGTGCTTAAAAGTGCTGCTGATCATCGCCAAATATTCAATTATTCTGTACGTGTGTACTAGCTCAATAGCTTTGCTCAATTGGTTCTTAATTTGGGCGAAGTAAGCAATTCATGCGTTTTTTAATTTGAAACCAAACTTTGCAAATGTCAAACCCATGGTATACCTACAACTTTGAACGTATACATTTACCAATTTGGGAGGCGGGAATGGGTACCGCCGCCCCGGGAACTTTTATTGGATAACCAACACCTCTGCCACAGGTCACCCCAAGTGGTTCGCTACGTTTGGTGATTCTAGGTCTTGGAGGCGGATGACCAGGATACACTGAACCCCAGATTCCTACCCACCCCTTAAACCATTTTCCTTCCCAGAACTCTCCTCTCCTTTCTTTCCTTAAAAAAAACCCTCCACACAGCATCCCCAAAGATGACATAGGCCCTGAGGGAAATTATTTTTCTCAGGGCCTCCTGTGTGGAGTTGGCGTAAAAAAAAAACAAATAAATAATCATGCGTTTCGTATTTTAAACCAGAGGAAACACGACAGCTTACATATCAGTCCATAAAAAACGCAATTGCAAGCCATAGACAATTACACAAATTTTACGTGTGGAATCTACTCCGTTTCCACAAAAGACACAGAAACGCTCTTCAGATCAAGGTAAAGTGAAGTTATACCCTATCCAGATGAGGTGAATATCGGTAGAAATTCGGATTGCGGGGTCCAAATTCTGTGTTCTCTGAATGTTTCACAATGCCCAGTGCCCAGCATGGACTGGGAACTGGGAACGGTACAAATATAACAACACAGCTCGCAGACCTTTAATCTCGCGGAGGTAAACACCATTATCTCAATTTTAGTCGAATCAACTGCTTTATCTAAATATGTTCTGGTAAAATACTTGCATCGAGATACCGGGGTTACATTATCATATCTATTCTCTAAAGATACCCCCGAGACATTCTAATAATTCTAGACAATTCAGTCACTATCTAAACTTCAAACGAAATCTTTGCTCTTAAAGCTGACTAAAAATACTAAACCAAAACAATTTTATATACTTTTTACGATAATCAAAACGGATATCATTTTACGCGAGTTCTCGTGCACCAAGTGAAAGCCTAATTTTAACTGTGAAACAAAAAGTTTTATTTAGGGGTAGGTTAAGCAATTAAACATACCTACACACTCGAACATCCAACATAAATGAATTAATAAATAAACAGCACATTAAACAACGTTTCCCCTTTGTAATATGTAATTCTTTTTATTTTCAAAATAATGATGACATTTTATAGACAGGCAGTACATTTTATATAAACATTTAGTGCTTCCGTCAATGTAGGTATAAGTACGTAGGTATGTGCGGACTTGAATGCCAACGGACGCTATGCAGACCGTCTGGACGTCAATAATAATAATTTTAATATTCTTAAAAATTGTGTTAATTTCAATACAAGAATCAAAAATTTTGTGCTCTACAATTTTATACAGAATTTTCCCCTCTTTGTTAGAGGACATTGTTTAATACCGAAGCTATACGAAAACTAAATAAACAAAGTTGCATAACGTAGAATCTAACGCGAATCACATCACGTAGGTGATTCAAAATGGCCGTCGACCATGGCTCAGTTCCTAATAAAGGAAAATTGAAGGGTTCGTGACGCAAAAATAATTTTTTTTCGGAAAATTTACGAAAATTATGTAAATATATACCAAACCTGTTCATATATTTAATTTCACAGTAATATTTGTGTTTTTAATTGTTTGAATTATGTCTTCAATCTTTGCAAAATCACTTTGTGGCGTCATTTTAATTAAATCACTTTTTAAAACACCACTTATTTCATTAAAATTATATTCGTGTTTCGAAATCAATGGTTACTTCTTCTGGCTACGAATTTAATTGTTAATTTATCCTGACGCATCTAAAAATCTTCGGTTTTGAAACACGTACATAATTTTGATTGGGTAATTAAGTGGTGTTTTACAAAGTGATTTGTTTTAATTTAAGTATTAATTATTTTTTCTTAAAACAATTAAATTGTGTAGTAAATTCTAGAATAAGTGAATAACTTGTGTTTTTAATTGTGTTTCCCGCGTCTCGTGAAGGCGCGTTACACAAAATGGCGTCGCACCTTTTTTTATCGTGTTTCATGAACTTTATCAGAGCTGATACAAAACCTGTGTATTCCTCCATTATCTGTACAGTTATCTTATAAACAAGTCAGGTTAATATTTACTATTTACTACCGAGATGAGATCTGATTTGATAATAATTCATTGAAAGATAGACGAAACGAATCCAATCTCACGTTTCTGGGCTCATCCCCGTTCAGAGAAAACACGATATTTAGAAAATGGTGATCAAATATTAACTAGTTTTTATAATAATTTAATATACAATAATTAGAAACACATCTGTACAACCATTCAACAGACGTTTTGTTCAAATTTATTCAATAGAAAGTTTAATTTTGTTTAAAGTTTAAAGAAAATAAATAAGAATTAATAAATTTGAATTAGTTTCAACGCTATACGTGTTCTTCGGGTATTTTAAATTGGGTTATGTTTAATGGTTTACTATGTTCAATGGTTCGATCGTTCTTACAACTAACTTCCTAAATCAATTTAAATTAGGTTTTAATAATAGATAAGTACCTACGCAGGTAACATAATAATTTGTTATTGTAATAAATAAGTCAAAACAATGAAAGGTCTAAGGCTTGTAAATATATTGTTTAGTCATTTAGTAAATGTAATTATAGACAATATTTAATTTTAAAATACTCACCCTCAAACTGCTGCCAAGCGCCCTTATATAATATATGTAAAAAGTACAGATTAGTTTTTTTTTAATAAATCTTTATGATTATTTGTCAAAAACACTAAAAAAATCATTGAAATTATTAGGTAGGTACTGCGGATAATAAGTTCAAGGGATCTTTTTTGATATGTTTGCGCCGACAAACATTCAAGCGAAATGGGTAAAGTCACCGGCCATATAAATAATAAACTAACTGGGTACGAGATGTAGTGGGTATACATATCTATATAGATATATCTACGTACAGTGTACAGGTTCGTATGTGGTTGCTCAGTAGAGTGGGCGCTCTTCTATGTGTTGGTTTCTCGTATGGTGGTATGTACGGTAAATCCTGTCTGTATGTTGGAATGGGTTGAGACAGTGTGCGTGAGGCTACTGCAAGCTTGATTCCACTATCACAGTTACGTGTACACGTACAGTGTGGAGCTCTGGCGGAAATGTGGAAAAACTCTACGGGAAATATGTTCATCGATACCATCATGTTTAAAAATCTCTTTCTATTGAAAAAATCTTAAGATTATTGTTAATAACAGTGCAAGGCATTTTTTTTAACCTACCTTCATTTATTTATTTTTTATAGCTGTCTGCAGTTATCTCTATACATATTATAAAACAAAGTCCTCCGCCGCGTCTGTCTGTCTTTTCGCGATAAACTAAAAAAAAAACTGAATGGATTTTTCATTCGGTTTTCACCAATAGATAGAGTGATTCATGAGGAAGGTTTAGGTATATAATTTGTCAAGGTTTTGTGTAAATTGGTTGAAATATTATATAAAGGAGAATGTCTGTATGTGGTGGACGAGAGGGCTGGCAAACGGGCGGTGTGGATTTGATTTGTATGCAAATCTACAGTTTTATGCCGAGGTTGATGAAATTTTGCACACGTGACCTTCAAACAAGAGGAAGGTCACTGTCTACATTTGATTTCAAAAACTTCATGTAAAGTCCGGGAATCGCCGGGGACTTATATATTTATTTAGGTACTTTTTTATTTATTTATGTATGCATACCTACGTATTACAATACATTACAAAATGACACTTTGTCCAACTGGGAAGGATACCCGTTTCAGGACGGCCAAACTGTATATTTTTTAGTTCATAATGTTCTTAACAAAGGAATGGTTTCTTTTGAGATATCACAGGAATTTGCTTCCGTCAACATTAAAAATTGTATTCTGAACGAAGGGATGGTTTCTTTTTGTCATTGAAAGAATCGCAAAGATGTGATTTTTTTTCAAGAATAAGAATTTACACATTACTTAAACATTAATTTTTAATTTTTTGTAGAATAATTTCTGCATTTTATACCAACTAAAATTTTGAATACATTACACGCATCTACTAAAAAGTTTAGCACTATATCTACTCTTTTTGTCCAAACCAATCTACGCTATTACTTTTAGCACTATTAGGTATTAAAGAAAGTGGTCAAAAACTGAAAATTATAATAAAACATCGCAAAATTTTTGATTAACATGAAAATATTTATTTAATAATTTATCAATAGATACAACTGTTTATTCATTTGTATACCTCACAAATATATATATTATCTAGATTGATTATTTATTACACAGGGTGTTTTAAGGGACGTAATTGACTCACTTTAACCAGCGATTCCTGGCATTACTTAAGTAAAAATGTAATGAAATTTTGGTCTACAGTAACTTTATTGATTTTTTTTCCAAATTTTCGTTATTTGTTTTTGGGGTATTATGCCGTGTTGCGCTACCTCCTTCTTTAGCCAACGTTTCGGACATCGTTGCAGTGTCCATCATCAGGGCAGATCCGGCAGATCCGGTAGATGTGAACATCTACCGGATGTGAACATCTACCGGATCTGCCGGATCTGCCCTGATGATGGACACTGCAACGATGTCCGAAACGTTGGCTAAAGAAGGAGGTAGCGCAACACGGCATAATACCCCAAAAACAAATAACGAAAATGCTTTTGGCCGTGAAAATCTTAAAACTTATCTTTTTTCCAAATTGTTTTTTTTTTTCAAAAATAAAAAAATAATATTTTCTTCCGCGTATCTTCACTGGTCACTCAGCCGAGTAAGCGCCCTCACCCCGACCCTAACTGGCCAATACGTATTAATTTTTTTATGTTTTAAGTTGGAAAAAAACAGCGAAAATAACACCGGAGACCAAAATTTTGTTTACACTTATTACTGCGAATAATGTTAGGAATTACTGGTTAAAGTAAGTCAAATACGTCCATTAACACCTTATATAGGCATTACTAGTAAAAACAAAAAAGTATTTGTTTATTTTTAAAGTTAGTGTATTGAATTAATAAGATTTATTTCTTAGTGGGAAAACGGTGACTTTTTACCAGGAATACCTATTCGAAACATATTTTTACAAATTGTAAGATTATGGTGAGTGTGATTATAGTCTATTTAAACTTTTCAGTCGATATGGAAAGCGAATTACGCAGGCGATAGTTTTACTTAGGCAGGTACCCCACAGAAGTGCGTCCCCGTAAACAAGCCTTCATCGTATGGGTGTGTGGAGTAGAAAGGGGACAATTGGTGCATATGAAAATAAGAATTATGGTTCTTAGGGAACGTACCCATACTACGTGACCAACTTTCTGCAATTTTCAATTTTTAACCCCCCCCCCCCTCCCGGGACTAAAAACCTAAGCCCGCCGCCGCTCATTTGTACCAAGCGTGACATTTTGAAGCCCCCCCCCGTCCCCCTAAACATGTCCCGAAGTATCCTTATGTTTCTCACGACCCCATTGCAGTTATGGTATTCACATAAAATTTGGAGTGCAGCGCGTAAGCGCAGAATAATTGTCGTTAAATCTCACGTAATTCTGATAAAATTCGTCAGGTTTTCCGTTAATTCTGATAAAATTCGTCGTTATAATCGTGTTTGCTTATTGATATCGAAAGTGTGATCTGATTTTAAACATTCAGTAACTCTCTGATTTAAAGTTTTTTAGATTACAGTACACTTTATTATATACTTTTTTAATTTTCATAAAGGTTATTTACCTTTTTTCACCCCTCTTCGTATTGATATTGCCCCTTTACTGTCACTCAATATTCCCTGTTACCCCAGAATTTATCACCAGTCTCTGGAATTATGTCTGGTAGAAAACTACATTTGTTTTACCCTTTATTCTTATAGGCATTCAGGGCTACAATTGGAGCTCCGGGCGCTGAATTGCCAAAGTCTTCAAGGAACCACGACGCGGATAATTCCCGACAGTTGATCCCCGACAGTGGCCCTCCAATATCATAATTATTTTAAAATTATAATTTTTGTTTACTATTTACGAAAGCCAAACCAAAAATCGACTTCACAAATACAGGGTAGTTTTTTTTACTATTCACTGGTACGAGTATATACAGTTACAAACAACCAGTTTTTTCCTTGATGCATTTAAATGAAAATATTTTTTTTATTGTACATCGTCTCTGCACATCTCTTTGGGGATGCTTGTAGGTATACCGTATTTCAACCTAAACCAGCTGCATATTGTATGTATGTTAGGGGGCCAACTGTAGGGGGATCAACTGTCATGGAATCGGATAATACCTAACATATTTCATCGGATAATACTTAATAACTAGTGCCGTTTAGCTCAGAGCCGGCCCCTTCTTTTATATAAATGCCGCACGAGAGTCCCAATTGCTCGCATCTGGAGCCAGTGAGATTACGGCATCCACAATTACTTATTGGTATAAGTTGTGAGGCTGAAGGTAGTGTGGTGGGGAAAGTGGTGGGAAGTAGATGACTTTTCAGATCTATTTACTAAACACGGATAAAATCTTTTCAAATAAAGTGATTCTGAATGACGGTCTTACACCAGGACGATACTGAGAGTATCTTAATATACTATATATTATTTTGAACGAATATATTGCGAAAAAACACAAATTAATGAAATGAAATTTATTGAACTAGTAGGCATTAAACCAAATTTGCACTTTCATGTAGGTTTATTATTTAAAAAAAAACTTTACCAAAACAATCTCAACCAATACTTGAAAAGTTTGGTCATAATCAAAGCGACCAATGAGCTCAGACCAGCGTAATTTCCGTTAGATATCTCAACCAATAGGAGCCTTAAAATGTGACATCATAATCAAAGCGGTCAACGTAGTCGATGCGTCGCAGGTGCAGTAATCGTCATTTCCATTTCATCCGAAATCCAAATCATTGCGAGGCTATAGAAGTTTCACTTAAAAAAGAAACATCTATATAAATACGTTGATGCTTGTTCAAATTGTAATACTTCCCCACATAACACACATCACCCAGCTTTCCCCTTATACCAACACTTACGCGGATGTAGCCGTAGTAAGGCATTGCCACAGAGATATAAAATATAATCCGTCGTGCAAACACCAACACATAGATAAACCCCGCGTATTATTAGTATTACGAGATACACATCAAAGTTCTGTTTGTACGTAGTGCGCATGAGCGGCGGCCATCGTGAAATCCCTACCAAGCGGCTTTCCTATTGGATGACAGATTTATGGGAAACTAATCAGATTATGAGATTATTCAACAGTGGAAGACGTTCCATTCTCATTATTCAAAAATTAAAGAGTAAAATTATTTTTTAACAACTTATATTACAGGCTTTCTACGCAGGAGAATGTCCGATAGAAATAGGAACCCAATTTTAAGAGGGTATAAACCAGAGAAGACCAGAAATATGTAATTTTTAAATCAGGTTTTTTCACAAAAAATTATAAATTGATTACGAAAGATTGTTATTTTATCTAGTAAATGCATGTTTAAAATTTTTTAGAAAAAAAAATATTTTTAGTAAAATGAGGTTATACCTACCATAGGTCGTTGGCAGATTTGTTAAATTTTTAAAAAGATTTTGTATTATAAAACACCCATTTCAAATAATATAATACGAAGTAATATAAATCAATACATTATCTGGTAAACGCATGTTTCAGAATTTTAATTTAAGTTTAAATAAAATCATTAAAAAATATATACCTACGTACATCTGTTTTTTGACGAAAATTGGTCCGTTTGTGTATTTATTTGCTCATTTACAAACTAATGTATTTCAGATTTTTTTACATTCTTTGAAAAATTATAAATACTTGTGATCAAAAAATAATTGCAAAAAGTACATTATTTTAATAGTTTTATCATCACGCCTTTCAGCATTTTTGGGTGTAGGTATAAATTAAAGCAAATTTGAAATGAAATAAAATCGGTATCTATCTATCTATATTCATAAAAATCAATTATTGCTGTTCGTTTGTCTCGTTAAAACTCGAGAACGGCTGGGCCGATTTAGCTGATTTTGCTTTTGAAATGTTTGTCGTAGTCCAGGGAAGGTTTAAACGGTGATAAAACGTGAAAAAAATTCCGAGGAAGATAGTAAAAACAACAATTTCATTTTCTTATATAAACTGTTCTACCTACTTTCCTGTCAAACATTTGACGTTCGTCCCTTTGGTACGGTAGACTGGGGTCCACTCGAGATTGCGATGAAACTTCGGTGAGTTGTTGTGAGCACGCCCTCGAAGTTTTCTATATATACTGGTGAGCTCTGGCATTATGAAATTTGTATAAAAAATTGCAATAGGTGCCACGTGAACTGTTTGAAAACTGAATGTACCAGGACTGAATGTATGGAATGCTGGAGGGGGGGGAGGGGGGAGGGAACTCGGGAGGGGGTTCGCGGGAGAAGGGGAGAGGAACCCGGGAGGGGGGAGAGGAACTCGGGAGGTGGATCCGCGGGAGGAGGGAGGCGAATACGGAAGGGGGGAGGGGAACTCGGGAGGGGGGTTTCACGAGACGGGGGAAGGGGGGGGGGGGAGTAGAGTGAGGAGAGGGAAGGTGGAGCAGAAGGAGTGGGAACGCAATAGGGGAAGGGAACGTGGGAGAGAAAGGGGAGGAGGAAGGTGAACGGGACGAATGGGAAAGGACGCGCAGGGAGAAACAATTTCTTTATTAAATGGCATAGCAACGAATGCCGGGTACCAGCAAGTCGAGTTATAATTTTTTAACACTGGTACGGAGAATAATTAATATTTCTCATTGGAACCGCCCTGAACAATCGTAGGAATATCTTTCGACGAAATGTGGATTTTCGGCCGTTGGCTCGTTAAAAGCCCTTAAATCAACTTTAACTTTCATTAGTTTATAATCGACTATAGAATTCAGGGTCGGATCTATCAGTGGAAGGGGGGCAAACAGGGGGCGCCTTCACCGGGCGGCAGTTTTAGGGGGCGATTTTATATATTATTCATTTGATTTTAAAACGACCAGTTGGTTTATGAATTATAAGTTGATTTATGAACGTATCCAAGTCGATTTTGAACGCGGACATAATGTGCTTTATAGGTTCTCAACGTAGGCGATAATGCCCCCTTGTGGGCTTCGAGACTTTCAGGAGGGCAGTAGACGACCCAGAGAAAATTGGGGGCATTGATATGGCACAGTAAGGGCGTGGGCAGGTAAAAAAATATGGTCTAAAAACACAAACAAAACCCGCTAATTACGTAGATAGATACTATTTAAAGCAAAGTAAACTTTAATATTTATTAATATCGAATTATTGGTTCCGTGGCAGTTGATCCACTACTCTCTCCCCCCCCCGGTTTGAAAAAGTCCTAGATCCGGAGCTGATAGAATAGATCAAGTATGATCGCCTTACAATAGGGGAATGGAAATGAGATTGGGAAGTCACTAAACATAGCTAATGCCACATCTATAAATATAAAACTTAGAGTAAATACAGTGATGCATGATTAACTTTAAAGGCGTAAACGCAAAACAATATATATATATATCTTAATATTTTTTTTAAATCCAGGTTAACTAAGTATATCGTAACAATATTTTATGAATTCCTTCTGCTACCATTATAACCAATTGAAAGCTTAGTAACCCTCCCCCTTCTCCCCTCCCCACCACTGTATCTTTGTTTAAAGCCGACCGGTTTCGGAACGACCGTTCCTTCTTCAGGGTAAACATAAAAATATACAAGTGGTTCAAACAAAGTAACATTGTTTCATTTATCTATAAATAATGGATTACCACTAGGTTATAGCTACATTCAAAAGTATAAATTTTTGAATCTTTGGGCATTTTTATTACTTATTTTTACATTGATCGACAAAAGTGCGGTGACATAAACTTTATTATTACATTTGTTTAAAAAATTGTATATATTTTTTAATATTTTCACTATCAGTAATTTTAGTTAGAAAAACGTAAGGTAGGTATGCCATTTTTAAAACTTTTATGTTGCATGCAAAAATTTTATGCTTCAAAAATCATACGTTTGTTTCAATTTATAGCAGAAATATTTTGATGGTCGAGGCCTGAGGGGTTAAAGTCATTACTGCCAAATCTACCAGATTAAGGGTTTTTTTAAACCGTTGAAACATTTACTTTGCTAACACCAAGACCACATAATAACAGAGTGTGAACCAAATCAAAATCGAAGTTACGGGCATTTTTGACGCCTAATTAACAATACGATTCTGCAATGCGAATAGCTCCAGAGTTGTGGGGTTTGCATAAATAAATCAATTGTTACCTCTTCGCGTTCTTGTTCTCCTGGTAGATTTTCCATAATTTTGTATCCTAGCAGTGAGTTAGTTTGACTCTCAAATAGAAAATCGCAAGATATTTTATGTAATGTTCAGAATTTGTACCTCCGCAGTTTTTAATGTGCTCCTTGGCATTTTCCGTACAAAATTATTATATGTAAAAGGTCATTTAAAATAAATAAAACACCCTATCTTTGACAGTTCAAAGTTTAAAAGTTCTACCTTATACTCCTTTCTTCAATCATTCGCTCTACAAAAAACCATCCAAGGGTCCCTTTCTTAATCTTACTCATTACATATACATCAGCCTTGCATTATTTCCGGTCTCCACGCGTATGGCGTGTTTTTTATGCATGTAGCCCTTAGGAATCATGCGTAATCTCCACTTTATCTATAGGTATAAAAAAAAACTTTTGTTTTGTCCCTTAAGCATTCCTAAGCCATTCATCCTATTGCGATTAAACTTTGGTGATTTACTGTGCGCATGCCCGCGATGGTTTCTTTATATAGGTATATATATCTGTAGAATCCATCGCGATGGTGGCTGATTTCCCACCAAGGCGTAGCACAGTGTTTCGTTTCATACAAGCTAGACGGAACAAACTCCTAAAGATAATAATAAAGTATTTAGAACCCTCTTGTGGGGAGTACTTAATCCGAAAATTTGGGTTGAAAGTGATTAATTTTTTTTGCCACTCACAAAATTTAACAACAAATCTTTTGAGAATCCGAGAAGCTGCGATCCACTTTTTGTTTGTATTCAAAGATATTAACTGTATTTGGCTTTTCAAATTTTTTTTCACTGCTTGCACTGAGATTTTGAAGTTCAAATTTACTTAAAATAAGATCATATATTCCCTAGAACTCCTCCGAGTGTCGAACAATTCCTGTCTGGAAATCTGGTATGTGGCGCCTGTGAAATGACAAAATATGATCGGTGAGCATTAATGAGCAAAAATATCGAAACTGATTTGAATAGAAAAATAATTGTTCGATTTATAAAAAAAAAAATGACACGACCTTTTTGATACTTCATCCGAAATAAATTCTCGAGAAGTCAGAAATTAAATATTTTTAAACCGGATAAAAACACTCAAGTTAAACATTATTTAAAAAAAACTAAAATGTTTCTAAAATTTAATCGACACCGTGGCGCAGTGGTTAGCGCGTTTGCCCGGAAAGCAAGAGGTCCTTGGTTCGAGTCCCAGAGGTGTCAATATGTTTTTCTGATTTTTCTGTTTCCAGATTTTCGATTGAGTTTCGCTTATATTGTCTTCATTTATTTAAAATGTTTTAATTAAAATTTTACAAAAAAAAAAACATTCTACATACCTTCCAAAGTAGCCTTCATTTTTTTGAGAACTACTGAAACAAAACACTTTAAACACATAAATAACCTTACAGCTCGCGCGACGAGATGCGAATGAAAGAAATTGATAATTTATTAATTAATTTACCAAACTTTGGGGGCTCTGGTATGAGTCAACCCGTGCGCTAATTACCCCAATTAAAAATGCATTTGTCATACTAACTATCTGTTAATACCCCCATGACGTCATTTTTCAAGAATTCCAAAGTGAGTTTTTTCCGTCTAGCTATATGAAACGAAACACTGTGCGTCGCGTGTTAGATTCCTCGGCTGCCAAAAGCAACATTTTCGGTTTCTTTGTTGGTAGTAGGAGATTTTCAAATATCGTCGGGTTATTGTAACCCAGTTTTATTAACAAAAATACATGTGGTCTTTCATCTCTTTGTGGAAGAGGTTGGTGGTAAGTGTTAAACTATTTTACGAGGGTATAGTTCTTCAGGAATAAATTTGTTTTACAATGATTGATTAGATCATTCTTTTTTTAAACCCCGACGCAAGGAGCGGTGTTATAAGTTTGACTTTCTGTTTGTCTTCCTGTCTGTGTAAACGAATGGACCGATTATGATGTGTTTTTTATTGTTTGAAAGCTGACTTGGTCGAGATGGTTCTTAGCTACAATTCATGAAAATCTGTTCAGGCGTTTAAAGGTTATAAGCTCTTTTTGAGTCGGGGGTTACTTAAAATTTTGAAAATTTTACTTATTGAATGGATATTGGTAATATATCTTTGTGAAGATGTTTTAGTACTGACTGACTTGTTAGTCTGCCTCGTCCAAACTCTGAGATTATTCTTGTATTACGAAGAATGTTAATAGGTATCTGTAGTACCTACATTGATTATTCATTTAGTTTCAGCTCTTTCAATAGAATGCCGATAGGTTAGTTTGTAATACGAAGTTCTGCTATATCCCAACAGGTGGCAGCTGAGTAGGAAATCAGAAGAGTACCATCTACCGCCGTTCGTGTCTTAGGTACAAACGGTTACGATGATGGCCGAAGGCTTCGGTGAGATTGGGCGGGATCCGTCAGTCCGCCGCAGAAGTCAAGAAACATAACAGTATCGGTGAAATATTTGAATAAGAAGCATTTGATAGGCAATTACTCAAGAAAATTAAATTCATATTGGCTTTAAATATGTGTGCTCAATTGTTTATAAATGAGTCTTTCCAAAAGCATATAAAGCGATTATAAATAAAATAACACCATTACAAAAGTGGACATCTTCAGTTGGTAAGTAACTAACCATCTTGCCTTTTCTCCGCAGGGATAGGCAGAGGAGGACGCACCGCCAAACAACACGATCGGAGAAGTCTAGGTTAGGTCTCCCTCAACCAGTCTCTCCCGATCCGGCCCGCCACGCAGCAAGTGGGCAGACGCATCCGCCGCCGAGACCTGGACAAACCTCACCCCATGATCCCGGGAACCCCTGCTAAGTCACCAAACGTAGCGAACACTTGCGGTGACCTATGGCGTGGGTGTTGGTTATCCAATAAAAGGTTCCCGGGGAAGCGGTACCCATGCCCGCCTCCAAAACTGCAATTCTACTTGCTGTTGAGAATTTCTTTACCTGATAGTAAACTTTCTTTATAATTTCAGAAAGATTGAATGAGGAAAATAAAATTCGTAAAATATACACAGGAATAATAATACTCGTAGAATTGAAGAATAAATTAAACAAATTATTATTAATTTTACAAATTTTTAATTATTATTATAGAATAAGGCAAGAATTATGTTTAAATTGAACATATTTATTGTGCATGAATGTAAATCGCAGGCATGCAAAGAATAACCATCCTAAATGCAACATATTATATAATATCTACACTGGAATGTATAAACAAGTAATTGGAGAGACAACACCCTTTAGATTCAAAGGGTTAACTTATACATTAAAATAACAAACATTTACTAAACATAGGTACAAATTATTGTTTATGCAACAGGAATATAATTATTTTACAAACGATGCCAAACAACTTCAGGTAATTGCTTTCATGGTGACAATTATTTTACAAACGATTCCAAACAACTTCAGGTAATTGCTTTCATGGTGACAATTATTTTACAAACGATGCCAAACAACTTCAGGTAATTGCTTTCATGGTGACAATTATTTTACAAACGATTCCAAACAACTTTAGGTAATTGCTTTCATGGTGACAATTGTTTTACAAACGATGCCAAACAACTTCAGGTAATTACTTCCATTATGACAATTATTTTACAAACGATGCCAAACAACTTCAGGTAATTGCTTCCATTATGACAATTATTTTACAAACGATGCCAGACAACTTTAGGTAATTGCTTTCATGATGACAATTGTTTTACAAACGATGCCAAACAACTTCAGGTAATTGCTTTCATGCAAAAATGTGTTAAGTACAATTTTATGTAAGTTAAACAAAATCGTCTGTAACACATCTTTCAAAACGATTTTAAATTACTTAACTTTTCGATTTTTTTTTTCAGATATTAAACTTTCATGATATATATTTTTTAATTTGCACTAAAAGCATTTGTGCACTATATCTTTTCGATTATGATATAGAAGTAAGTACTGTGCATCGTAACAGCCAAAATCAAACAAATTAGAATGCTCATACTCAAATGGTTTATTAAAATTTACAGTAACACAAAAATTAATTTGTAGATATAACTTATTAGAAAAATTCTATTAGCTTCGTATGGCCATTGGCTAAACATCCATATTTTGACACAAAATGATGAAAAACAGGAGTGAAAATATTGGATAGACAAAACAAATCTATTTTTTAATTTAAGCAAATAAACAATTAGAAAAAAATAACATATAACATTAAAATATTTATTCAAAATCTTTAAATCGCAATATTTTTCAAAGTCTTATCAAATTATTAATTAGGTGAGACATAAATTAGTCAAAAGATTAAATTAAAATAGTTAACATTTATCTTGATTAGATAATACACTCATAGCAAAAAAAGTGCAAAATGCAAATTCCATATCATGTTTTGCTAATTTCTAGTGGAAAGTCTAACAGCGTGTGTGGGTAGAAATATGATTAGATATGTATTTACAAAAAAAATTCTTTTTGGTTTCTAGCCGCCAATGTTAACCTAGACTTAAATAAACTAAATTACAAAGGTAGGTATATAAACACTAAACAATTTTAATATATAATCTTCACACAAATATTTGGTTTTATTTACAAAAAATGCCTTTATATGATTGATGCAAAATCTTAAAATATAAATAATTTATACATAATATTTTTTAAATTGCGTTTTGCAGATTGGTGTTCCCACTAAAACAATATTATCTTTAATTTAAAGATTTTGACAATATTTAAAAACATAAAAATAATAACAAAAGATGAATACAGAAATTAAATTAGGTGATAACTTTAAATGGGATGTTTACAATGACGTAGTGTTATTTTAAAGTATGTATTTGAAAAAATAAAGTCATTAATGCAATTCAGTTCGTTTTATTTTACGTTTCTTTGGAATGAAAGGTTTATGAACTTTGGTTTATTTTTATAGGTATTTATGTTAGGTAAGTGTTTTGAGAGTTGATAAGTTCTTTTTGGCATTGGTAAATTTGGTATATTTTTTCTTAACCAATGCTTAATTTCTAAAAATATGATTTGTTTCTACAGCTACTTATGGTTTAATATTTACATTTGTTATAAAAAAATATTACTTAAGATTAGATTATATTTAAGATTTGTATTTACAAAGTCAAATGACATTAAATGTATATATTAATATTTACATCTTTAAATATTTATTTTATTCGACTCAATACAAAATTATTATCTGGTTATGGCAAAATTATTTTATCTAACAAAATATTATTATGTAAGAATTTGTACCAAGTGAGATGAACTCTTATGCTAAAATTATAATGTAAAAATGTTTAGGTGACTAAACCAAAAACCATTCAACGATTCATTGTGTTGATATTTTCGAATTTGAAAAAACTGGCTTATTTTAGAATTACAATAGCACAGTTTTGGAGTTCTAATTTAACAATTTTAAAAGGAACAGATCATTATTTGAGGTCTTGAAAAGGATAAACAGCAATACCCAAAAACGGCACTGTTAGATTTAAATACGAATCGAGTATTTTCTCAAAAATTACATCTATACATTCTAGCACGAAATGTGGGACAGGTTTACAAGTCAACGAATAGTTTGGAGGGTGGGAAATGCTGTCTGTTCTTCCATAGCTATTGCTAAAACTACGCCTACATTAAAAATTAAAATAAGTAAGAAAAGAGTTAATCTTCGATTAACTTTATAATAGAAATATCAATAACATTGTCCACTTACAAAGAGTTAAAACGGTAACTAAAACGTATAAATTTGTTCACTCATGTACAGTTTTTTTTGGAACATGACAATTGCTGCATTTTGTAGAAATCTAACTGCTCATAGAAACGACTGTTGGTCTGTCCATGCCGACTTCCCCAGGAGAACTGTTGTTCGAGGAGTGATGGTGAATCATATTATGGTGGTGTCCTTCACCCCTGTGGTCTTCAAGATCGTCTCCGAGACCTTCACCAGACATCAAATTGTGGTGTTCTACTTCATCGTGCATCTGGTGATGGTTGTTGTTCATCACGAGGACCTGGTGATTGTGGAGGTGAAGTACGCTGGTTCCATTGTTATGGATTGAATTCATTTCTTCTTTTGTGATGACATTGTTGTTCAAGACTCCGATCAAATGGTGATCCGGATGCATTCCAGACATGCTTAGATGATTCGGACTCTGTTGGAGATGTTGTCTGTGTTGCAACTGGGAGAGCTGAACAATGTGAGGAGAACCTTCCAGAGTTGTTGCAATGCTGGAGTGAGACAGATCCAGGTGGTTGGGGGTGTCCTGGGGAGACACGCTGTGGCACTGGTGGTGGCCATGCAGAGACTGGGGAGACGGGGTCTGGTCCTGCTGGCTGTCCCTGTCTTGGTCGTTGGGCGTCTCGTAGTACTGGAGAGTCCTGGGCGGAGAGATGCCAGAGTAGGCTCGAGCTCCGTACATAGGAAAACCTCCTCCGTCCATGTGGGACTGAATGCTGCGCAGCTCGGTGTATGCATCGGCAGCTGAAATATGTTTAGAGAATATTAGATTACTATGAAAAAAAATCTATGCGGTTGGCCGTTTGTTTCCCGCAGCACCTAAATTACGTTTTAGGATGCTTTGTGGGGGTTATCACAGAGTAGTGGTGAGGTTTGAACCATTAAATTAATTTTACGTGCGTCATTCAGAATGATGCGTGGATTAAAACAATAGAAATCTTGTTACTTTTATTGAAGAAGCTAGGAATTAGGAAACCGGATCAATTTTTTTGGGCTCGCAATTTAAATTAGGCAAGAACTCTTATTTTTTACATCACATACAATGGGTTCAGCGTCTTTCTTTAAATGATTTCTCCCTACCAAAGTCAAAACACTTCTTCCGACATTCACATTCGGCGCGTACATACCCTTCTTTTATTACGACTCTTCGACTCTTGACATGGCGCTACTCAATTATTTGGTTCCATTGACGTAGGTTTGGTTCACTTGACCGTGCCATGTTATCCTCAGACGTCCCCGATTTCATCTATTTATTCTCCACACGTCCATACCATCAAAGCATCCCTTTCTTGTTTTTACATTTTATTTGGTCATTGGTTCTTATTCAATACGCTTACGTCAGCCTTGCATTATTTGCGAATCTCCACAGCGCCTTGTTAGCGCCAACCGCTTTCAGTCCTTCATTAATGAAGTTTCCTGTATTTACTTTTCAATATCCCTAGCGACCAAATCATATATAGTAAACATTCCAAAATACACAAACCCATCCATTTGCTCAAAGTATTCGACATTCACAACTACATCGCACACCGTTCTCGTACTTTCTTTTTCAAAGACTACGTCTTTGGACTTCGTTGAACCTGGACACGAGAGGTCGGAGATCTTCCTTTATCACTTTGTTTTTTAAAAAAAACTAGAAATATTGTTAAAGGCTGTAAAGAAATGGGACAAACTACACACCTGTGGGTTCCGTCTTGACGGTGACAACAAGGTTGGGCATGATGTTTGAAGAGGCTCGGCTACTCTCCGCTTTGGCGCTTCCCTTGGGCTTTCGCTTTCTTGTCTGAAATAGAAAAATTAGAAGATGCAATTAACATTTGTTAACCAAGAATAACCTTAGTCGGTACTAAAAAATTTGTAATACATATCAGTGATCATCGAGTATCGATGAATTGATGAGACACTATGTACATTGATGATTCATGCGGATATGCTGACCCATTTTTTATTGAATCATACGTGAGATTCATTTTTCTCGTTGTCTTTCCTCACATAAAGTAGGTCAGTAGGTCACAAGGATTCCTTTTAAGACCTGCACTAAACGTGTAACCTAAATATTGATAGTTTGTATAAATTGATGCACGCATTTTAGCAAGAAGAAAAATAAGAGTATCAGATCACGTTGAGCTCCATTAAACAGATTATTAACTGTCTAATGAATAATGTGAAATATAAGAAATATAGGTGGAGGTAGCACAATGGGAACAAGGCATTAGTGCCTACGAAAGCTAATATTATACAACTGATGGCTGCTTTATAACCGACTCTTTCTGAAAAACGATGCCATTTACTGAACGAAAGGTCACGTTGAAAGCTTGCAGTGACCCATTAGGTTGACAGCATGCAATAAGTTTTATTTTTGAAGGGTTTTATTTTATTTTAGTTTTTTTTACATTAGCTCTACACGGGAGGCTCTGAGGAAAAAAGTCCCTTAGGGAATATGTCATCTTTGAGGATGCTGTATGGAGGGTCTTTTTAGATAAAGGAAGGGGAGGAAGTTCTGGGAAGGAAAAAGGTATGAGGGGTGGGTAAGAATCTGAGGGTTAGTGTGTCCAGGAGTGATGGATGTATGAATCCATTCCTCCAACGTAGTCAAGAGAGCCCAGGTGGAAAGGTCAAAAGGTCTCCCTCAACCAGTCTCTCCCGATCTGGCCCGCCACGCAGTAGGTGGGCAGATGCATCCGCTGTCACGACCTAGACAAACCTCACCCCGTGAACCCGGGCCATCCTTCTAATTCATCAAACCAATTCACCAAGTATCACCGAACAAACGTGTTGATTATCCGGTAAATGGTTTCCGGGGCGGCGGTACCCATATCCATCCGCCTCCCAAATTACTACATACCAGAGAAATACAAAAAAATTGTAATCTTAAAGAGTTGATGGAGAATTGATGAGGTCTATTGCGCAATTCCTGAAGCCCTTACTGTTTCAGAGATATTTACGTCCAACTTATTACAGAAAAAGAATGCATAAGGTCAGTAATCTAGATAGTTACCTGAATGGAGTCCTTCTTCATGGCAAGCGGCCTGTTGACCCCGTGCAATTTGTAGTAGAGCCCGCACGCATTGCAGACTGGCTCCCCGTGAGAGTTACGGCGCCACAACGAGGTTGTACTGGTGGAACAGTTGGTGCAAGACAGACCAGCGCGGCGAGAGGCGTGCTAAAGGGCAGAAAATTCATCATGAACTACGGTAATACTGACAGTTTACAAGATAAGGTGAGCATTTTAGAAGCTAGCTTTTGGAAATTGAGTACAAAGCTAATTGAAATAAATGTATGCGATCAAAATTTTGATTTGATGCGAAATTAGTTTACAAGATAAGGTGAGCAATGAGCATTTTAGAAACAAGCCTTTGAAAATTGAATGGAAAGCTAATTGAAATAAATGTTTGCGATCAAAATTTTGATTTGATGTGAAATCTATGAGCCAAATTTTGTCTTGTGGGATTCAAACTCCAAAAAAGATTCATGAGGTGGAATAAGCGTGAAACATTTGTGGATAGAAAATTCATAGAAACTAATTTCTAGTGCCGGATATTATTTGAGATTTTCACGGCCAAATATAAATAAGTAAGGTTAATTTTTGGGTTATTATACCGTGTTTACTCTTCCTCCTTCCTTTGCCGACGTTCGACTAGCATTAAAGTGCACATCATCAGATTGCAATTTTTAGAGCACAGGCGTCGGGTGGGAATGCTATCCTTGTCCTACCGATAATACAATGGAAGATTCTCCGAGGAACTAGCATCATTGATCCCTTCGGCACCGGTGCATAGTCGGGAAACGCGCCAAACGCGTGCCCGACATTTGTACACGGTTGACATTTGTCACATGAGAACGGGTCGTTTCTTCGACTCGTTCTTGTGTTCAACAGCTCGGCTGTGGAATGATTTGCCGGCCTCTGTGTTTCCTCCTTCCTACAACATGGGTCTCTTCAAGACCAATGTTCATTCCTTCCTCTCCTCAAAAAGACCCTCCACACAGCATCCCAGATGACATAGGCCCTGAAGGAAATTATTTTCCTCAGGGCCTCCTGTGCATGTAATTAGGGCCTTAAAGAGTCGGCGACGTGTGAATGCGGTGCGGTGCAGACCACCGAACATGTGGTCAACGAATGCCCGCTCCATTCATTCCCCGGCGGGATTGATGAGGTCCACAGGGCAACGCCTGAGGCCCTAGACTGGCTCGCAGATCTAGATGTCCCCTCTGACCCCCCACCATACGAAAATACGAAAGAAGAAGTAAAAAAAAATAAAATCAAAGCAGACGTGTTGATTAGGTAAAGTGCGCGTTTTAAAGTTTAGTGTCTAAGCATCTTTTTGGCATCAGGTGCTTATGGCTAAATCAAAACAAAATGCCGAAAACCACATTAAATGATTAACTAATTATGATTGTACCGAAAAAAACGGCACTAAGGGGATTAACGCTCGCAGAACGGTAGCATTTCTACACACATAAATACAGACTTCACCATATCTGCCCTGATGATGGTTACTTGACTGTAACGCTATCAGAAACATTGGCTGAAGAAGAAGGAAGTGCAACACGTTGTAATAACCCAAAAAGTAATCATAATTTCAAATGCCTTTCAGCAACAAAATTGTATCAAAATTTCGAATGGATCGAACAACAGTTTAATAATGACGGGGAAAAACATCGATAGATTCAATTTAAATTTTCCAAATATTGGATATGTAAGAATTGAAAAAGATTTGGGAAAAAATAGTTACGTCAATGGTATTTTAATTGTAGTTACAGTTAGTGTTAATTACTACTGAGCTACTTACCCAACACCTATCTAAAAAGTCCAATTAGTCAGCGTGCAATTCCAACAATTATCGTTATTACATTGTTAGGGTTAGTTGAAAATTTGCATTATTATTGTTAAGTTTTGGGATTGGAGGAATATGAATTAGGTGGAATGGTGAAATTTACGTATCGTTTTATCTAAGGATATTCAATGATCTTAATTTTATTTTCTTCTGTATATTCTAAGGTACCATTAAATTTTACAATTTGGTGTTTAATTTTAGATTTTGTCATCATCTAGGAATTTTCAGTAGTCTTTACAAAATATTGTGTACATATGAAATCTGTTTACTAGGACTCGAATTCAGATCCTCCAGTCTTATCGAAAGAAATGCTGGTCCCGTCTTTATTGTGACCATTAGCTTTTATTTGTGTCTGTTTCATGTTTATATTGAGAGTTTTTGATCTTATCTTTTTCAGTGATGAAATATAGCAATGAGGTTTGTAAGGTATACCTCATAATTTTTTTGTTTCTTAAAATAAAAATGTAAAAGAATCATTTATGGTTTGATCTGAAAGCGAACCCGAATCCTCTCATTGTCAATTTGATGAATGTAAAATTGTAGATTAAAAAAACGAATTAAGTACCACGTTAGTTTAGTAAACATTGGGGTAATATCTTAGTAGGAGCGTGCAGTTCAAGTGCAATTGAATGGAAAGCTATTCAAGCTCCAAGAAAGGACGAAGGGAAAAACTGCCATAATAAGAAATGTTGATTATCTTCTTTTCTTGGAGCATGCACATCGTTCCTACATAGAATATACGCCGCTAGTAGTAATGAATGCAAGCTGGAGTGTGTGAGGAGTATGGACGGTAGTTTGAACATGAGGGGAAAGGAACAAGAGGGAAAGTAGTAAAGGATGCAAAACCTACCGATCTCCGACTGGACTTGGTCTCTTCCACGTGCAAGCCGGAAGATGAGAGCGAGGTAATATCCGCCCTGGCCGCCGTCACACCGTTATACCCATAGTAGTTCTTGTAGAATTCCGCCCCGCCCGCGACCCCTTGCTCCGCCGCCACTGCAAACACACCCATACGTGAGATAGGCAAGAAAACAGGCAGAAACAGGCAGAAAGAAGAGAGAGGGCACGAGAGTTAACATCAGAGAACACACGCGCGAGGCACAAGGCGGTACGAGACAAGAGGATGGTGGCATTGAGACCGAACTACGATTGCTGGCGGCTTTTGGCTTTTAGCTCTTGGCTCTGGGTCACCGAGGAGGGAACAAGGAATTCTACAAGATTACTGTGGTCTTCCAGTGTTGAGCGGAGAGAGTGACGTATGTACATTATCATTTGCGGAGAACTCTTGATTTAACACGAAGCAATTTCCTATTTTCAAGCTTAACCCAAGAAGTATCACCTGAAATTAGCACAATTTATTTGCAGAACAATTTGTTGCAGGTCTTTTGAAGACTTGATTTGAAGAAGGAATTTACTGTTTGAAAGATGGGCATCTTTGGGTTGCGTTTAACAAACCCACTGGACAAAGCCTCCCATGGTCCCGACAGATCTCCAGGTGAGCCCCGCAATCAGAATGTACATATATCACCCCCTACAACAAAAACATTCAACATAAGCATGGAAAACTACAGACCGACAACATTTCTAGTTAGTCTTTCAAAGCACTGTATCACAATCCAAGTGAAGTTAAACAAGCCAAGCAATGTGTTAGACCAAAAACTGGTCATCCATCTGATGATTCTAGTTGACTTGGTTGGTACAGTGTCGAGTAAGAATCACCAGAAAATGATGAGTTAGTAAAAATGGAAGCTGAGAGAGGGATGGCAGCAATTTGCAATTTGGCATGGATGGGATTGGTAAGAGTCGTTTGGAAAGAATTGAAGAGATAATTGAGAAATGTATCACAAACAATAGAGAAGGATAGAAACAGATAGAAGAAATGGGAATGTGAATGAAAACGTACTATATCTTCAATGGGGGTGCGTCAATTAGAGGCAGGCGTGATTTGAATGGGTTTTTACTATTTGCACGGTAAAAGCAAATCATTCACACTTGTGAATTTATTTTCTAAAATAATATTCTTTCTAAAAGTAGTCAGCAGGTTTGTGATGATATAGCTGAAATCTTAACTCTCGAGTAGGACAAATCTAAGCACAACTAAGAGATGAATGTTGAAATTCAATTATCATCGAATTTTATCAATGATTGGGAATTGAGAAACCGTAAATTATTCCAGGGAGGCCTATGGCCAAAGCTGGATGCCAGTAGGCTTATGAAGGTTTGTAATAGTGCAGGTTGAGTTAGGTTAGGTTAGATTGGTGATTGCCAGACTAGGTGAGGTTAGGTCGGTCGGTTAGTTAGGGGGAGGGTGCCAGCATTCGCGAGGTCTCAATGGCAAACAGTGTTTGGTTGTTCCGCGTACATCTGCGGGCTGAGGCGCGCGTACCGCCGGGTGCCTCACACGTACCAGCCGGCGCGGCTGCTTCACGAGAGGCCGGTTCATGCCGTTCATCTTGTGGTAGAGGCCGCATGCGTTGCACAGGTAGTGGCCCGTCCCGTCCCTCCTCCACAGAGGGGTGTGAATAGCGCCGCAGTTCACGCATTCGCGGCCCTCGCTGAAGTACTCCGCCACCTCGACTAGAGACATATTCATCACATTCAACACCACGTTGATCAATAGCCTTGGCAGCCGTTTGGACTATGGTTCCGTGACAGTTGATCCCCAGACAGTTGGCTTCCCAGCGTACTTTTATGTAATATGCAGTCGGTTTAGGGAAATTACGGCATACACACTTGCACAAAATATAACTATGGAAGGGTTGTTCAAAAAAATTGGAACAATTCATCAAATATTTGATGTTAATTTTCACGTTCTGTGAAAGTTCTATTCGAGTTCTGTGATTATTTCAGTTTTATGAAGCAAGTGGCCTACAAAGATATAATAACAGAACTTGAAAATTAACTTAAAATATTGTATGAATTGTTCAATATTTTTCAACAACCCGTCTTAAGTGTTCCCGGAGGATGTGCAAAGAAATGTACTTAATGTAATAACAGAACGTGAAAATTAACTTAAAATATTTTATGAATTGTTCAATATTTTTCAACCACCCGTTTGTGTCTCCAAAGGGGTGTGCAAAGAGGATGTACCGCCTATTCGGCGGTTATTCACAAAATAATAAAACATATTTCCATTCAAATACATCAAGGAAAAAACTACTTTTCTATATGCTGTACAAAGGTACCAGCGTACATGAGTATAAAAAATATCCATACCAACTTAAGATTGAAGTCGACTTTAGGTTTGAAATTGGTAAAATTATAATTCTAAAATAATTACAATTTCGGGGGTCAACTGTCGGAGGAACAAAACTGTTGGATCACCGTGGACTATTAGTGTTGTCATGTTATCATCGATACTCCACCACCAGATTACCTAGATCACCAGACATCGGAATATTCATCGTGACAGAGTTATTTATATATTCTGTTTCACTGGGCGTTAACAATCATATGGTCAAAAAAATTACCGCCATAAATTTCCCAGTGAAATAGATACTGGAAAAAAAATTATAGGGACATAACGTATCACCAGTTATTTTCACAAAAACGAGACAGTTTCGTGGAACTTACTGGGAACAGCCTCGATTAACACATTTAGTAATGTTTTCATAGACTGGGTAACTAATCCCAAGGAACTCTACTCATTTGTGAACAGGTTGTAATATTTACACAACACATGATAGAAAGACATTAAATAGTTATCAAAGTTTACATTGTAATTATGAATTCGACATATTTATAGAAATACCTGCATATTACCTACAGCACGTAACATCAACTAGTTATGAAACTTATGGAGGAAAAACATATCACAAGAGTTAAGGGATCAAAGTCAAAACCTGAAGGATTCCCACATACTTTTTGATACCTAAATGCAATACTTTTGATAGAAAATTGTAAGCGGTTTACAATAATGGGACTTGAAAGACCTTCTGATTTCCAGGCCACCCTTCCCAGATCTGCCCATATCTTTTTCTGATTTTTCTGTTTCTAGATTTTCGATTGAGTTTCACTAATATAGTCTTCATTTAAGTAATTATTTTAGGTTAAAACATTTTTTTGCAAATTATGCTCTAAAATATTAAGGCGAAATAATTGTTTGCGCCGGTACATATTCAATATGATAAGAATAAATAGTTTTGTCCATAAGCAAACTCAAATCATTCAAGAAAGGCTAGCAAACACAATATTGGATTGTGTCACCGATACAAAATTGGATTTGTTGGCTTTTCTTGAAAATTTTGAATATGTTTATAGCCAAACTGTTTATTCATATTCTCATTGCGTATTTACTAGCGCAAGTAATTTAACGTTTTTCCGTTAAATAATTAAACCCGCGCCAACTACGAAAGAGTTCATTATTATTAATTATTTTAAGTATTTATATTGTTTTAAGGTTTTTGTATTGTCTTGTTAAGGGCGTTTAACCAGCCAGCGGCCGAAAATCCACATTTCGTCGGAAGATGTTCTCCGTACCAGCTTTTTATAATTATAACTCAATATCGATTTTATTTCATTCCAAATTTGCTTTAATTTATACCTACATCCAAAAAATGCTGAAAGACTTGATGATAAAACTATTAAAATTATATACTTTTTGAAATTATTTTTTGATCATTAGTAAGGCGCAAATAAATACACAAACAGACCAATTTTCGTCAAGAAATACATGTAGGTACTGTACGTATTTATTTTTTAATGATTTTATTAAAACTAAAATTTAAATTCTGAAACATGCGTTTCCCAGATAATGTATTGATTTATTTTACTGCATGGTTATATGATTTGAAATAGATGTTGTATAATACAAAATCTTTTTTGAAAATTTAACAAATCTGCCAACGACCTATGGTAGGTATAACCTTATCATACTAAAAATAAACATTTATTCTCAAAATTTAAAATGCGTTTACTAGATAAAAGAACAATCTTTCGAAATCAATTAAAAATTTTTTGTGGAAAAGAGTCAATACGTCAAAAAATGGCAAATTTCTGGTTTTCTCTGGTTATACCCTCTTCATAGTTACTGTCTGCAACTGGGTTTTCATGTAACTATCTTATTTTAGGGTGGGGATTCTATAAAGCAGATTAATTGTCTTGGTTATGCGAGCAAAATAAATTAGTAAATTCTTCATCCTTTCGTATGCACAAAAATTACATAAATCTATTATATAAAATTATATTATTATATCGATTTTGTATTGTGCAGTATTTAATACAAATTAAGATGTAGGTACCCTAATAATCTTGTAGGTCGGCAGACAAAATGTAACTGTGTTTATGAATGAGTCTGAAACGTCAAAACGTCGGGTTGCATTTGTGAAACAGGTAAAATTAGCAATAGCCATAAATTAGGGGATGGCGCTAGTTTTAAGACAGGACGCCGGCGCCTATCGTTTACTACCCTCTACTTCCGGTGGCCATAACTGGCAATAAAGAATGGTCCACGCGAAGGCCGCAAGGGTAGAAAGGGATAATGCTGACAAGTTTTACATTTTTTAAGTGAAAACTTCTTTACCACCGTTGTGATTTGAAACTCGATGAAACGAAAAATAGGGACAAAAACCTACATCTATAAGTATAAGATTTAGCCTCTTCTTTGGTGCTTCATAGCTTTTGTCTACTTTAATTTTCTGAAGGCTTCACGTCTACCGCTTGAGAATTTGTTTTGTTTTATGTTAATACCGCAAAAGAGTCCCAAATGCTCCCAACCGTGAGACTATGGCATCCTCAATTGGGGTATGTTGTGAGGCTGAAGGTAAGTGAAAATGGGAAAGAGACGGGGATGAGGAAAGTGTGGAAGTACCTGGCTATTCAGATCAATTTACCAAACACGGCTAACAATAGAACTCCAGATGGCGACAAGGTTTGAAGTCCCGTTTAACACCAGCCGCCTTGTTTATTTATTCACGAAAAAAAAAATATCGCCAAAAAACGTATTTTATTTTATTTTACGAAGCTTAGGTACAAATATTTAAATGCTTTACGATAATTTACTAAAGAATTTAATTTGCTACATTATGCAATAAAAGCATAAATGAAAAAGAGTTCATAATAGGAGATTTCAACCTTAAAGTAGTTTTTATAGGCCTGATACTTAATTTTTTTCTGGGATTACAAAAAGACTTATCAATAAGAAACTCCCATTATTTCAAAGGTCAAGATGTGTTCTACTCGCAGTATTTAATTAAAGCATCAGTCATATTTGTAAGAGATCAAGTTTTCAAAATCAAAAACCAAGGATTTTGCATTATTACGTAGTGCTCCGCCAAACCACGAGTCCATGTTTAAATGAGAAGGAAAGAAGTCCAGCAAACTCCTTGTGGTAGAGATTGGGCTTATTTTTAAATTAGTCTCGTTAATCAAGGAAATTTGTTACTCATTACCAAGTGGCCAGAATAATAATATATTAAATTTAATGGGGGATACTTATTTAGGTATATTATGTATTGAGTTTAAACGTAGCTCGGAAAGGAAGTGTGCGCGGCGCGGCCCGCTGATAAGGAAACATGTTGGTGCGCAAGTCCTTCCTGCCGTTCTTTCCTTAACTTGGATAAAAAAAACGTATTGCTAAATAACAGTAGTTAATTTCACATTAAATGTTTTTAAATGCGAGTAACGGCGTGTTGGCTTCCTAACGCTGATAAAAACTTGCTGTATATAATGAAAAACATATACTTAATGTACATTTTAGCCAAGCGACAAAACTGTAACTATGTACAAACTTACATCATTAAAACGTTTAAATTGTATGTATGCCAAAAGTTCTCAAACGTTTTTAACCCATTTCAAATCTGCGATGTGAGTTAATTTTTTTTTTAGTTTGGTTAAAAAAATAATATACCATTTATTTAATTTCGATTTTGTTTTCTTGAATGAATGCAAATCTTTGAAGTGGAAATCAACCCACTTCTCGACATCCGAAAGAGCTGAAACACGGCAGACAGACTCTTTGTTGATGACAATGCATTATGTACCTATATTAATTGTTTTTGTGTTTAATTCGTAGAACTCCATTTTAATTTTTAGAAATTTAATTAAAATTAAATTTGATAATGTTATTATCGAGTTCTGCAAGTTTTTTGGTTAGTGTTTTAGTTACAGCTGTTTCGTCCGTACGTGGCTTCACTACAGTTTGAAAATGACCTTACAAGTCGAAACAGCTGTAACTAAAACACTAACCAAAAAACTTGCAGAACTCGATAATAACATTATCAAATTTAATTTTAATTAAATTTCTAAAAATTATGTACCTACGTTAGTTACACAAGTGCGAACACACGCACGGCCCGAAAATTGAAAATAGATTTACTAAAGTTTTAAAAATCTTTGTTTTTGTTATGGGTTGATTTTTTAATGCAAATACCGCACAAATACCAATCTGTATGTCATCCCCAATCTAATGGGGATTTAGGTCGATGGGAGGGCACGGAGATGGGGGAGAGGAAGGTGGGGGAGTACCTAGCTATACAGATCTGGTCACGGCCATGGTCGAAGCCATTTCTTGTGTGTTCCAATGTCTTGCCCACAATCCAGGGAAGATTGATTTAAAACTACCATTTGATTTAAAACTGCAATATCTTGCCCACAATCCAGAGAAGATTAATTTAAAACTGCAATATCTTGCCCACAATCCAGAGAAGATTGATTTAAAACTGCAATATCTTGACCACAATCCAGAGAAAATTGATGAAAAACCGCAATGTCTTCCCCACAATCCAGAGAAGATAGATGAAAAACTGCAATATCTTGACCACAATCCAGAGAAGATCGATGAATAACTGCAATAACTTGACAACAATCAAAATATTGATGAAAAACTGCAATAACTTGATCACAATCCAGAGAAGATTGATAAAAAACGCAATGTCTTGCCCACAATCCAGAGAAGATAGATGAAAAACTGCAATATTTTTCCACAATCCAGAGAAGATTGATGAAAAACTGCAATATTTTCCCACAATCCAGAGAAGATTGATGAAAAACTGCAATAACTTGATCACAATCCAGAGAAGATTGATGAAAAACCGCGATGTCTTCCTAACAATCCAGAGAAGATAGATGAAAAACTGCAAAATTTGTCCACAATCCAGAGAAGATTGATGAAAAACTAGGTAGGAAAACGTGGTTTAGAAACGTTAAAGCTAAAATATTAATTTCCCAAAAAAAGAACAAGAGGTCAAAATTATATGGTAAGACCTACAATGTATTGATGAAAAAGCAATCAAGATCACTCGTAGGATATTATTTAGCCCATTTGAGTAATGCGCACCTCCCACCGAGTAGAAGAGAGAATTTTTAGGATTGAGTCATACCGTAAAATAAGAGACAAAAAACGTGAAAATTCTTCAGATTCCGGGACTCACAAATGCAGTGAATTTAAACAAAAATATTCTACAAATTCTTTTACCTGCCTCACGCAGTTTGCGGTCACAAAATTGGGAGCACATTAAAGCACGTTACATTATAGAATATAATGTCACAAAATGCTTTTCCGTAAGTAGAAAACCACTGCGTGATTGACTTTATACCTATTACCTAGGGTTCTCAGATATGGTCATTTAAAATAGTTAATTATAGAAATAGCACGATAGCGCCACTTTTTCTCGTCTTATTCGGTATCCTTTGCTATAATTAAAAATATATAATACTTATGTACTTTTTAATAGAATACCACGAATTACTTCAAGTTATCTGGTTTGGTAATTCATGTTTTTAGTGGCAAATTAAGGATTTTTGTCCCTTTTATTACAAAAGCTCCACTCAAAGGGCCCTGAGGAAAATTATTTTCTTGTCTCATCTTCGGGGATGCTGTATGGACGGTCTTTTAAAGGAAAGGAAGAAGGAGAGGATGTTCTGAAGGAAAAATGTATGAGGTGTGAACTGGGCGTCAGTGGGTCCAAGAGTGATTGACTTACGAATCCATCCCTCCCACTGCGGTGCAAGGCGATGGGTTGAGAGTTTGAGAGAATTATGCGGGAGAGGTTAAATTGATATAAATCAATTAGTATCTCTCGATCCGGCATGCCACGCAGTTGATAGACGAATCCGCCGCCAAGACCTAGACAAACCTCTCTCCATGAACCCGGGCACCCCTTCTAAGTCACCAAACGTGTCGTACTACTTAGGAAGATCTATGGAAGAAGTGTTATTTAAATATCTCACTAGTAGGGAACTACATCTTTCACATTTAAAAAAATATATATACAAACATTCCCGGGGTACGAATAACCCAACAATGTTTGAAAATCTCCTACTACCACCATAGTAAGCATAAAATGTTGCTATTCGGATAATGCTCTTATAAGATATCTATCTACCATAATAAAAAACATTTGCAGGTGCCTAGTCTGGTATTTGAGCGATCCTAAGATAATCAGTAACAAATGTATGATATTAATGAATACTGAAAAATACTACATAAACAGCGATGATAAGTTGCAAGTTGCAAGCCTCTGACGTGACAGGTAGAGGTAGAGGTGACACCATAAAGGTCTGGCGCCACTTACCAATAAGGCCTCGTATTACTCCACAGACAGGACACAGCCTAGGTACTACCTAATAAACTAACCATGAAGCGTTTACCCACTTACCTGAGCAATTCCGGATTTGAAACGCTGTCACTTTTGACAAATTTTATTGCCATTTGACACAATTCTGCACTTGATTTGGGACGAGTGGGAAAACCTCTAATTTGAGGATCTTTAGAGTTAAGAGCACAATGAACACTTTACAGACAATAAAAATGTTTTCAAACAACACTTGCATATTTTAAAGCGTATTTTTTTAACATCCTAACGGGCACTGAATGAGTAAATGAACGTTAAAAAATGGCTTTTCACACAAATTAAACAATTTCATGATAATTGCTATTTACATGTTCCCAAATATTGCAGATTGTGAAATGGCTTAGATCGATAAGGTTAACATAGTAAAGTTTATATGAAATAATGCTTCAATGATGGCTTGTGACTTGGATTGAAACATAATAAATTGATGAAGCGTCTTTGGGCTCATTTTGGCCAATTTGCAATACTCGCGAGTGCCCGCTTGCCAAAATGCGGCCAATTTGAAAACATATTTAATAAGATATGATTTTAGATTTTTACGGCCAAAAGTATTTTTGTGGTTTGTTTTTGGGGTGTTATGCCGTGTTACGCTACCTTCTCCTTTAGCCAACGTTTCGGACAGCGTTACAGTGTCCATCATCAGGGCAGATGTGTCTGATCTGCCCTGATGATGGACACTGTAACGCTGTACGAAACGTTGGCTAAAGGAGAAGCTAGCGTAACACGGCATAACAGATGTGACTGATCTATCCTGATGATGGACACTGTAACGCTGTCCGAAACGTTGGCTAAAGGAGAAGGTAGCGTAACACGGCATAACACCCCAAAAACAAACCTCAAAAATATTTAATAAGTTTCCACATTTTGCGATCTTCGGATAATTACAGGGCAAGCTTAGTAGTTTCACAGTTTAACAAGAGATCTCTAGAATCTTTTCTTAATTAGGTATTTGTTACTGACATTCCGCGAACCGAAATTATTGAAAGATTTTTTCTTATTCTTACTCTTTTTTGATCAAGTGTTTTTACTTATTATAAAAAGCATGTTCAAATTTAAATTTATGTCTGTGATTATCAACTAGGCCTTGCAGAAGTCGTAATACAAATAGGTAATGTACGGTAAATATAGGTGCATTCAATGGCTTTTTGACAATAAAGGAAGTTTATATTTCTCCATATTAAAATTAACTGAAGGTGAGATCACACACCTGCCCTGATGATGGACAATGCAACGCTGTCAAAAACATTGGCTAAAGAAGGAGGTAGCGCAACATGGCATATGTACCTATAACAACCCAAAAAAATAACGGTCGTGAAAATCTAAAATCATATCTGACATCAATTTTATGGTTTAAGGAATCACGAAAGCAATTATTAAAACATATCACAGAAATTGCGACAAAAACCGACTAGTTTCTTAGGTACCTACCTAACACACCCTTACAAATTTTTAAACAAAAAATGCCACCTCAAAGTATCAAATATCAACAGGTAGGATATAATGGCAAAGTGTTTGCTTCTTTTTTCAATCGACCCCAGTCAAACTCATCATCACCCAGTACCTAAATGGCCAGGAATTTGTCAAGAAATTTGGGAATTCGGAATGCGGAGGCTAACAGGCGGAGGCGACGGCTCTCGTGTCACAGACACCGGGTTCCATCAATTCCATCTAAATTAGCAGATATATTATCGTCACTTGTCACGCCGAACACGTGAGGTAATGGTTTGACAGCAAAGATGAACAAAAAACAACGTAAAATAAACACCAAAAGCAGAGCTAAGTGGACGAGAAAGGATTTATCTGTTGAATTTTTGGCTTTGAGTTTTTAGTAAAAAAAAAATACTTTGAATGAAATCAACGTCTGGTCTCTTAAAAATAAGTCGAATTCCAAAGAAAGCACAAACGTGAAACCTATACATGTATATCAATTATGACTTCGCAATGCCATGGTCCTACTAATAATAAAGGTCTGGTAGTAAGCTCTCAAAAAGAAGAAGAAGGGAATAAGTTAGAAGGAGCGCGCTAATATTAAATTGTGAAAATGTTAAATAAAACACTGTATTTATCTGCCCCTGTGATAGACACTGTAAAGCTGGCCCAAAATGTTGGCTAAAGAAGGAGGTAACACGGCATAAGACCCCAAAAATAAATAACGAAATTACTTTTGACCGTGAAAATCTAAAATCATATCAAAACACAAATCGTTTAGAGCAAAAGTCTCAAAAATCTGAAACTTAATTATTTTACTTAATTTATTTTTTAATATATATTATAATACTAGCTGGTACCCGGCATGCGTTGCAATGCCTTTCAAAGAAATCTGCTTGTCCTTTCCCGTGCGTCCCCGTTCCCTTCCACCTTCCCTGCCTTCCCCCTCCCTCGTTTCTTCCCGTTACGCGAACCCCACCTTCCCCCTGCCTTTCCTCTCTGCCGCTAAAATATATGAAATACACACATTTTCATTTATACCAATTTAAAAACGCCAGAGTTTACCATTATATACAGCCTATGTTATTCGCTGATAATGTAGCTTTCCATTGGTGAAATCGGCTTAGTGGTTTAGGCGTGAAAGCGTAACAAACAAACACACGCACTTTCGCATTTATAATATTACTAGCTTTTACCCCCAGCTTCGTGGGTATTAGGGGGGTTCCCACTCCGCCTCCTCCACCTCCCCTCTCCCCAATCCCCTCCCGCATTCTATAGCCATTACATTCATTTTTCAAACAGCTCGCGTGCCACATATTAAAGTAACAACCAAACACACGCAGTTTCGCATTAATAATATTAGTATAGATAGGTATTTTATACATAATTGAATTTTAACTATCAGTGGGATCTACGTAGTAACCTAAACAAATAACAAAATTACAGCGCACGTCAAATAATCACTTTTAGTTACCAAGCAACTATTTGTTTTGCTTTTCGTCTGGACAATAAACGTATAATAAATAATTTCATAACGCCAGAGCTTATTCATAACGTCAGAGCTTACCATTAGGTTATACAGCCTATTTTACTGGCATATAATGTAGTTTTCTATTAGTGAAAGAATCCGTACTGTATTTTTTGCGTGAAAGAGTAATAAATAAACATACAGTTTGTCAAATAGAGTAGAAAATATATGAGGGCGCCACTGTTGATCAAATGGCAATACTAAACACATAACTCATGGTGTTAAAGTAAAGCTGTGTAACCTACATTTTTATAAAAAATTAAAAAGGCATAATAGTGGAAAAAATATTTTTTAATTGCAGTATAGATAGCCGCCGATCAGAAAATTAGAATTGCATATAGGTAAATTATTATTATACCTTTGCAACTTTGTGTTAACATAATGAAGAATAACTATAATGTAATAAAATATAAAGCACAGTTTAGAAATTGCTCACATTTATTTAATACTAGATAAAGTACCTAGCGATGCCTGGGCATTAGATCATATCGGTAATTTTAGATCTGAATATATTTAACTCATTCTGATCTAAAAGTAGTGTAACTAAACTCACCATTAGTGATTCTTTCGTTCTATCTATTGTTAAATTCAAATTTATGTTAAATTAAATTAAAGTAAATCGTAACAATTATTATAAGCAATAATTATCAGCCTGAAACACTCATCCACATTGAAAAAATCTTCAATAAAAAATCTTAAAGTAAATCGCTTTATAAATCACCTTTTAATCAAATTTATGTCATGAATAAAAAATGTTTTTTAAAATGTGGTTTACTGTGCTCTATACATTCAGTGTCATTGCACTTCAAAGAAATATTTGACAGTTAAATTGGTGTTGCCAGTCTACAAATTTAGTATTTCCAGTTTTTTTTATATTTTCTACTCTTATTTGACAGACTATACATTAATACTTTTAAATTTGTTGGTTGGATTTTTATATTATGTACGTATTTTTTTAATCGTAACATATTGATATTATATATCTCACTGTACTAAATTTTTGTTGCCCATATTTTTATTTAATTTATATACTTTTTATTCTCATCGTAACTTTATCTAAACTATTTGTTTTCTCATGTAAAAGACGGAGGTACTACCTTATTAAAATAAAAGAAATAAATAAACAACTAAATAAATTAATGTTCTCCAAAACGAGCTTGAAAAATCATTTGTCATATAGTTGGATTATAATTGTGTAATTTCTACTATTTAAGAAATTCTAAGAATTATAGTACTTTATTAAAATTAAATAGTTATAAATACATTGGGAATTCATATGTCAAATATTGCTTTATAAATGTGTAAATTCTGACTATGCAATTGTAAATGTTCTTTTAAATGGCCTGGAAAGAATCTCCTACTTGTGATCTCACTAAAGAAAACAAATCCAAAACTCCAAATTGACCTTGAAAAAAATCACATCTTTGCGATTCTTTTAAAGACATAAAGTAACCATCCCTTAATTATATACAATTCTTAATTTTCTCAAAAGTTGTCTTGACAGAAGCAAATTCCCGTGATATCTTGAACGAAACCATTCCTTTGTTAGGAATATTATGAACTAAATATACAATTTGGCTGTCCTGAAACGGGTATTCTGCCCAGTTGGACAGACAAAGTATCACATTGTAATGTATTGTAATATATATGCATATGTAAATAAATAAAAAATAGATAAATAAATATAAAATTCATATAATATTAGTAAGATTATGGATATACCAGTTGTTTTTATTTAATAAACACTCATATAACCTACCTTCGTGAATAGCTTCATGTCTTAAGGCAATTTACAGTGATTTCTTAGCTATATAAAAGATTCTGGATGGATATAACATAAGTATCTATATTGTTAAAATTTTGTTATAAGAGCAACGGAGAAAATTAGAAACATTGTTTTTCTAAGAAAACCACCCCTACAAAGTAAAAAGTTAAATTAAATATGATCAATAACAAATTAATATCAAAGATGAATCCAATTATAATAATTTTTTTGAAGATATATTTTATTGTAAAAAATTATCAGCTTTATGTGTATTTTGATAACAGTGTATTGTCATTTAATAAAACATTTTGACCCCAGTTTGCGATTAGCGGCCGTAAAGTATCTAATAACTAACAACGCTTTGATGTTCCTATGACCTTTGCTGTTGGGAACCTAATATTAATTTTGCTGACCTCAGCAATGTCACGCGGGACGAACAATAAGATCGTACCATAGTTATAGTTTATAGTGTAAACTATTAATATTAAATAAAAATAATCGGTGAGCGCCGCTCAGGGGCGTGCTGTGACCGCTGTGAAGAATTTTATGAAAAAATTAGAAATCGTCGTTGAATCCCACAAAAAACAGAGCGTGCAATTAACACGTGGTAGACGTGAAACCTTCGGAAAACTTAAGTAGACAAGAGTGGGAAGGTTACGAAGCACCGCACAAAGAGGGGAACGATTATACTATCTCATTCTCTCGCAAGCTATATCCTATGGATGTTTGTGTTTGTCTCTTTTTCACTTCAAAAAGTCAAATAGGTTTTTATTAAAACATTATCACTTTGCGTAGGTGTATCGTTTTCCCCTATTAAAACCGGTTTATATATTCGTAAAAATAAAGTATGGATAGTTACATCAGTGGCAGTATAAAAATACAAGACTTTTATATATATTATTAACGTTAAAAAAGTAACACCACTTATGAAAAGGATAGCCAGTCAAAGAAGATGTGTGTACAAATGAAATAGATATAAGAACAAGCCGCTAAAGTATGTCCACTGGACCTAGTTCACTGAAACCAGGTGAGTTGTCTTAGTAACGTATCTTCACTCAATTATTTCTTCTAAGAAGTAAGCACAAGGAAAGATAGTGAAGGGTTTACTTTAATAATATCATCATAAAGAAAATTAATAACATTTTTTTAAAATCTGTAACCCTTTTCTGTGGTATGTAACTACCAACATAAACTAGATGCATAGGTAAGTACTTAATATGTGTCGAAAAATTGCTGTGAATAAACTAAGTTCTGCGTTTCAGTAGATAATGATAACACACAATAAATAAATGATTTATAAAGATTTGTTAAGAGAATATGCTAAACAACATTAATTGAATTGTAATTTTTGTTTTTCTTTACATTTTAATTTATATTGGTATTATATTAGCATTAAAGTAACTGTATTTTTACATAAAGTAAGTTCGAAAATTGCTCAATTCTTCGTGATATTTTTCCTTAAAGAAAAAGTTCCTTCTTTACTTTCAGTTTTTATTTTTCATTTTCTTGTTTTATCTATTAACATTTCTTTAGTTTATTATGTCAACTCAACAATAGTAAAAAAATGTCGTGGTATAACTGAAAGTATACTAGTTTTATGAATATATATATTCATTCATTTTCATTTTCAAATTCATTTTTCTTGTTTTATCTATTAATATTACTTTAGTTTATTATGTCAGCTAAACAATAGTAAAAAATGTCATGGTATAACTGAAAATATTCTAGAATATGAATATACATATGTATTATTTTACCAACAGAATAGTCAACACTATAACTTACTATAATTTACATGTAAAAACATTATCATATTGGAATGTCCTAAAACGGGCAATTGCCTAGTTGGACATTTTAAGTTCATTATATTGTATTATGTAATATTTACAAACAAACAATAAATAAACAATAAATAAAAAAAATAAAATAAAAAATAATAAGGTTGGAAATTTGATGAATGATTAAATCGATTTTTTTAATAAATTAGAAAAAGCATAAAAAACAAACCACTAACTACCTTCACGTTAATTAAGAGGAAGCCACGTGCCAAAAATGTATGTATTCTCAGTGAGCCTTATATTGCCACGAATAAAGATTACAGGTATAAAAATCGCTTGGCAAACGGAGTCCAGAGGTCACGATTTCAAACGAAAAGCGGTTTTCATCATTTATTTCGTTAATAATTTTATAAGAAAGAAAAAAATTTAATCAAGGGAAACTTTTACAGATAATTTTAACCATTAAATTATGTTTTAAAAAGTTTTTACAGATAATTTTAACCATTAAATTATCACCATTGTCTTATATGCATTGAATGAAAAAATATTTTTTTGTGGTTTACGCTTATATTTCTTATAAGACAATTAGAATTTTAATTTTAATTTTACTCAGGGAAAACGATAGGAAAAGCATCAATTTATTTAACTTATATTTTTTGGTATTTATAATGTAAACATATTCGTAGTGAAGATTAAACTAAAATAGTGATTTAGTATGAACTCTAAAGAATAGCATTAGCTAAAACTAACTAAACCTATAGGAAGTTGTGAAGAATATATCTACCAACTCAGCTAGGCTCTGAGAGATGTGGGTTGGTATCAACCCAGTCTCCAGAGATTAACGCCTATCAACCGGAGATATCAAATTTCAGATCATATAAACACAAACGAGTTTTAAAAAGCTGTTGCCAAAAGGAACACAATATAATCGGTTGAATTCTGATATTGTCGGTTGTAAGTTGTAACATCATTGAAAAATGATAAATTGATTAGATACAATGTGTGTTTTTAAACGCAATATCAATTGCACTATAATATTGTCAAACATCATAATATGTATTTCTGACGGTGAAAAAAAAACAGTGGTCACTTAAAACTGGG
Source organism: Limnephilus rhombicus (assembly GCA_929108145.2). NCBI lineage: Eukaryota > Metazoa > Arthropoda > Insecta > Trichoptera > Limnephilidae > Limnephilus > Limnephilus rhombicus. Next base: position 14,457,480 of record OV815292.1, on the reverse strand, counting down.
CGTCAACCGAAGTTAAATAACATTTAACAGATGTTTCTGACACGGATGGAATATTAAAAAGATCACCAGAGATGAGGGTTTAGCGAACTAACTAGTTAATTTAATCATAACGCCACAATTCTCCACAAGGGTACGCAGAGAACAAACCGCCCGTCAATTCTGTCTTGTTGAAACTAACATATCTCATCATTCATTCAACGGATAGATACTTACATCGGTACATACTGTACTGCATCGGTAATGGACTGCCACAAGATTTAAGAATGATCACATACTCGGCGGAATTTAAAGCTAATTCAAAAACCTTTTACCTCCACCTTCACAGCCCAGTCCAGCCAAGAGCAAATTCTTAATTGTAAGCTATTGTATAAGTCATTAAAAAAAATTCTATAGTCTTAAAGAGTCCTAAATTCTTCGGTCTTTCATAATAAATATTAATTCAACTTTTGGCACTAATCTTCTTTTTAATGTAATATCAACAGTGGAGGGGGTGGCAAACGTGAAGGCATACAAATTAGAGTGTTTTAAATATAATGTCCTCCGCGTGCAAGGTCGTATCTTCTCCAAGCATTAACTTTCTAATTAAAGTGCGTTTATCGGAAGTGACCTGTCAGGTATGTATGTTTTCGGTATATCTTTGTAAATAATAAAATTAGAAAGAGCCTAAGAATCCTTAATAAATAAAAGGGCACAGCGCCCTTGAGGTGATATAAATCACTACTATTGTTATTATTATTACTCGTGATCGATTATTATTAACGTGAATCATTCAAGTATTTGGTTCAGTTGACAATGCCATGTCTTCCTAGGGCGTACCCGACTGCTTATTTGATTCACTTCAAATATCTACTTTATGAAAATAACACGATAGAAATTATAATTATTATTTGAAGGTCAAATTCAAAATATATATTTAAACAGACAACGTTTAAAAAAGCTAAATCGGATTCGATTTTTGACATAATTTATGACAATTGAGAGATAAAAAATGCACCAAAAAAATAACAAAACTTCTTATCCGTGCAATTGGAAAACAAATACAATAAGATTGCTGACATCTGACATTATAATTGTAAAATCAAATTAATTTACATTAAAACAGACATTATGATAATAGATTTTACGATCATTAAATCATCACATTTCGAGATTTAAAATGCAGTCGTTATGCACGTATCTTAAATTGTTATCAAGAGAAGGTATAGAAATAAACAAATACATAAAAAATACAAAAAAAAAATTGAGATTATTGTTTCGAATAGTTACTAAATATATGCATTCAATCATTTAGACGTGAAATCGCCCTTCGGTTGAAACTTTCGGAAATTAAAAAAGTTGAATTATAAAGATCAATACAGGTACCTAATATAACATTAATGAAACAGGCGTCCATGTTCGTGGGGTAAGGCTCTCGACTAGAACGCGTATCCATCACATAAAAAACATAATTAGTTTTAAAAGTACATTCGGACAAAGAAACTACATATATTTTGCAACAAAACTCCACAAAATCTCCACAATCCTTCCCCAGATATAATACGAACAGTTTAAAGAGTAAAAAAACCCTAAGAAAGTACCGAAAACTATATAGCAGACTATATTTTTTTAAAACGATATATTTTTTTCACATAAAATTAAATAACCTTAACAATTATTATAAGTAATAATTATTAGCCTGAAACACTCACCTAAATTGAAAAAATCTCCCGAGAAAAGATACATGCCGTCGACGAGACTCGAACCCTGGGAAAGGCATTGCAAGTGCAAAATCTCTCAGCACTAAAAATGTAATAAGCAATGAAACACTAGTATATATTGAATTATTTGGCGGGCTGGAGATAAGTCGACGTAGCTCAATGGATAAGAGCAGTTGACCGGAAATCAAAACGAAGTGGGTTCGAGTTCCGTCGGCGACATATATCTTTTCTCGGGAGATTTTTTCAATGTAGATGAGTGTTTCAGGCTAATAATTATTACTTATAATAATTTTTACCCTTTATGCTATGCATAAAAATCTTGTCTTAAACATTAGTTTATCAATTAAAAAATAATAATAAATGACTTTAGTCCGTCTCAGCACAGGACCCCTAGTGAGGACTAAGAAATACCATTGTTATCATTTATCTACACCAAAATATTTTGTATGGCTAGAGTATAGACTCTAATAAAAAATAAAATAATATTTGCAAACGACCAATTGAGTATAAAAATTGAGAAATAAAATCGCTCTTTCACATTCGAAAAGTTATAAATCACGAAGATATATATACACAAGTAATATTGGATTAATGAAACAGCACATAATGTATACAATTGTATGAATAGGAGGACTTACTGGCTGACAGGGAAGCAGCTGCAGAAAGGTTTCCAGTGTTCCTGGATCTGGCAGTATTGGCTCCAGTTGGAGTTTGATTGGCCGAGGCTTGGCTTCTGCCGGTGTCGTAGGCCAGACCTGACTCCGTAGCGTAGTTTGACCATAACTCCTGGGCCTGGGGAAGATAGAAAAACCAGTTGAAGATATTTATATGTTTCCAGATTATTCAAACCACCATCAAGAATTGTAAGAGGAATAAAAAAAATCGAAGTCCAGAAATGATACAAAGTCTACTCAAATGAAAATTGGCATAGCACACGCAGCAGCGCGCGATGGATGAAATGTAGATGTATATTTTTAGAGAATAAAATGTCATGTATGTTAATGGTTTAGTTTCATTCAAGTTCATTTTATATTTATTTTGTATGTGTCTGCACCTTTGTTGTAGAATTTAGAATTGTGAACGGAATCATAACCTTAAATAATGAAAGTCACATTTATATCTTTCTATGGTTTTCGTATGTCGTATGAAAAAAAAAACCTCAACTCTTGGTATTCTCGAAACCTCCTGGTGCCAAAAACGTGGCCGCGTGGTTTGCCTCCAAGTCGTCTAGATTTCATATTAGGGCAAGATTATCGATTTGGATGTCTATGGTATCATCAAAAGGTCCAGGATTTACAATCCTTAACAAAACTGAGGACTTTAGCGCAGTCAGTAAGTATAATTTAATTAGTACGAAAACAGTATGCAACATAGTTGTGAATGATGAATACTTGGAGCAGGTGGATGAGTTTGTGTATCTGGGTAGTATGTTTACGAGAGATGGGAAGGCTGAAAGAGATATTGAAAGAAGGGTGAATGCCGGTAACTCCATTAATGGTGGACTGAATGCCGTTGGCGCTAATAAAAAACTGTCAAAAAAAGCGAAGCTAGCAGTCCACAATGGAGTCCTGGTACCTACCCTGATGTATGGCAGTGAGGCATGGAACTGGCAGAGGAAGGATGAAAGTAAACTGAATGCTGTTGAAATGAGATCCCTGAGACGTATGTGTGGTAAAACAATGTATGATCGTGTGAGAAATGTGGATATTCGCAAAGAATGTAAGGCTGATGTAAGCATAATGAGTAAGATTAAGAAAGGGACCCTCAGATGGTTTGGGCATGTAGAGCGAATGAACGAAGGAAGTAGTGTAAGAAGAATATACGACGCGAATGTGAATGGTAGAAGAAGTCGGGGACGCCCGAGGAAGACATGGCACGATCAAGTTAATCAGATACTTGAGTCGGGTCATGTCAAAAGTCAGAATAATAGAAGAGAATGTATGAGACGATGTATGAATGTGAGTGAGGCAAAGAGTGTGTGCCAAGACCGAGTTGTTTGGCGGTCCGTCCTCTCTGCCTACCCCTGCGGGAAACGGCGTGATGGTTAGTTAGTTAGTTAGTTAAGTCCAAATTTGGTCCCAAAAAGGATTAAGAAGAAGACTGTCTGGAGGTGTAATATCATCAATTAGATTTGTGACAATAACAAACAAAAAACAAGAATAGTTAATTATTTAAGGTTTAATTTTCTGCGTTGCGCTTCCTCCTTTAGCCAACCCTTTGGACAGCGTTACAGAGTCAATCATCAGAACAGTTGTGGATATTGTGGTGAAGTGTGTGTTCAAGCACGTGTAAGAGTCAACATATTGCGTGTAAATCCTGTTATGGTCGTTATTTCAGTACAATAATTAGTTAAATTTGTGTGGTTTTCAATGTTTCGTTTTGGTGTAGCCATCAAGTACCACATTCCAAGAACTACAGAATTACAAAATGGAATATAATAAGAGTTTCAATTAGCATACATAGGTATCTGTATCTAATACGAGGGTCGTCCAAGAATTGAAGATCATTCTTCATTTTCGGCGACGTGGATAATATTTCTTGCGGCACTAGCGCGTAGCTCAGACTTTCCCCTAAAAAACGAGCGGTGATCCAGCTTGGTAGTTGCTACAGTGCGATCTTTGCTTCCGTTTGATATGGAAACCCGCGTATTACACATTTCTGTTATGTTGTTCATCACATGACTGCGATATATAAACGAACTATAATTATAATAATTATTTGTAGGGTATTGTAATAGATACTGACCTGCGAGGTGTAAGTGGGTTGGGGTGTGTAGGGCGGCGCGGGGCGGGAGTGCGCCGTAAAGGGGTTCCCGAACCTCTGCGAGAAGGCGGGAAGGGCGCCGCCCCCGTTGGAGCCTTGCGGGGAGGGCCGCCCACTGTACTCCTCCACGCTAGACAGGGTGGACATTCCTCCTGCTGAACATAAATTCACATATAATCCAAGGTTTCAACTCCTCTAATTCTCCACCATGTTTAGTCTAGTCACTTTCTTCATTTAATTTGCTTGCGGTAAATCATCAGCAGTAATGACGAGTATCAACAACAATCGCCGCCATTTTTTTACATTGTAGAGAAAATTCCTTAGGTACATTTTTATACCATCTGGCAATAAGTAACAATTTATTTAGAATTTATAATTTTTAATTTTATTTAAATTATAATTTAATATGGTTAATGAAATACAAGTTGTTTGTAAGTACAATTTTTTTAAATACCGATCGGTTTAGCTTAACATAGGCATCTTCAGGATTTAAAATTTTATACCCTGAAGATGCTTATGCGAAAGCAAGGTCGGTATTTTAAAAAAAAATGTGGTTACAAATAAAGTAATTGTTTTATTTCATTGAATATGTCAAACCACAAAGTGAATGCTTTCTACCAAAATATTAATATATTAGGTGATATGTTTACTTATAAATAAATAATATTTTTTTAGGTAATGACATAATTGGTTTGCAATTGGGAAACATGTTTATCCTCATTCTAACTTCTTTAAAAATAACTCGATTAACCAAAAAATTTCTCCTGGTGTCCGTTTTCGTAACAAAGCTTTAAAAAAATGCCTACTTATAAAATGATGTCCAATAATGAACTGACAGGAATAAGATGTAAAAAAGTGTTTTTGGTACAGAAGTTACATGCAGTTTTATAGACGAGTACAAATTTGTCCTGTCAGGGAGCAAAAGGGTTAAATGGCTCACCGAAGTCAGCCTTATGTGTGATCAAAAAGAGGTAACGGATCGTTACGTTGAACACGATAGTCCTGAAAGTGTTATTCTCACATACATCTTAAGCCTAGCCCCGTTCTGATTGATCAAGTATTTTAGTCGAGTGGAGAGTATAGTATTAACTAAACGCGTCCGAACACCGTAATTTTAGTAGAGCGGTAGAGTCAGCTCTTTAGTAGATTCAATCCATTTCGTTCTATTTTTCGGGCGAGTAGGTATCCCCTCCATGCGTCCCTGCGCACTGACAGGCGCGAACCGACCGTTTTACAATCATAGTTCCATGGTTTTAGTTGGTGTTTATTTGTGAACGCGCGGAAATGTCGTGGTGATAGAGCGAGAAGCTACCCTATTTATTTATGCTGCTATTAATATCTTTTCGTGTCCGTGGTTTTTTTATTTTCAACTTACTAATTTATTCTTCCACCTCCTCTAAAATGCACATTAAAATAAGCTTAATTAGCGTATTTACTTTGCTTTGTAGCACCCCGTCATCCGCCGTCATCTTGCAACGGGCGGCGGGCACAAGTGTACTCTACTTGAAAGTAATGCGAACGGTTTTCGGCGAGTCAAGTAGCGAGTGTACTTACTACTTGATCAATGTGAACATACTTTAAGATCATATTAGAAATGCGAAGAAATTCGAACAAGTTACCTGTGGGGGCCCAGATAGGCTGGCCAAGGTCCGCTGGCCCTGGACTTCCGGGGAAGTACTGCATCTGGACGCTGCTTCCGGTAGGATATCCACTTCCGGATCCGCTGCCACCGGATCTTCCGTATGCAGACTGCGGACTGCAAACAGAAAACATGTTTTCATTATTTTTTCCAATAATAATCGTAACTGGCTGTCTAAGTGAATCACATATTTTCAGTGCCAGCGGCCATCTTGAATGTTTCTCCCCGCATACGGCTCTCAGGCCTGTTAGAACATTTCATAAGTAAAGAAAATAAATCGTGGGGTGAGGTTTGTCTAGGTCTTGGCGGTGGATGCGTATGCCCTCCCTGCGTGGCGGGTCGGATCGGGAGAGACCGGTTGTGGGAGACCCTTAGACCTCACCTGTCCTTTCGCCTTGCATCGCAATGGGAGGAATAGATTCCTGCGACCGTCACTCCTGGTCGTTTATTTACCCCAGATTCCTACCCACCCCTCACACCTTTTTAATTCCCAAAACTTCCTCTTCTTCATTCCCTAAAAATACTCTCCACAGAGCATCCCCAAAGATGACTTTTATTCAGGATTTTTTGGCCCTGAAGAAAATTATTAACCCTATGTCATCTTTGGGATGCTGTGTTGGGGTTTTTTTGAGGAAAGGAAGGAGAGGGGAGTTCTGGGAAGGAAAAGGGTTTAAGGGGTGGGTAGGAACCTGGGGTTTAGTGTGGGACACAGTGTGTCCTGGTCTTCCACCTCCAATACCTAGAACCTAGACAAACCTCACCACATGAACGCGGGCACCCATGCTAAATCACCAAACTTAACGAACCACTTGGGGTGACCTATGGCAGATTATCCAATAAAGGTCTCAAAACCGTGGGTACATACCATCTACTACCTACCTAAACCTATATTATATGTATTTGTAGAAATGCTATTATAAAGATAAGATATTTTAAAATAATTATTCATTCATGCGATGAATTCATGAATGAAGAGGGAAGTACCTATGTGTAAAAAAGCACAATTATGTTTCGTTGCAAACAGTTTCGTTTGCAGGTAAAAATAATGGTCCATGTTATTTTTTTTCTCTCCGGAGCTTTCTCAGTCAATTGTTTTGTCATTTAGATGTGCAGAGATAAAACGACTCCATTCATAAATCTTATTGTTTGATTCTCTCGCTAAAGTGAATGTTTTTTTTCTGAAGTGCATCTATGGTAAAATTACGATGTACAAACAAGGAATGTTATGGGATAATGAATGAATGAATGACTCGAGACTGATCCGCCAAGATGCAAGGCGCCATATCACCTAATTGTAAAAGCATTACTCACATACCTACTTATTTAAAATTCTCATAGACAAACATATAGCTGTTGTCTCATAGAAATCGTTGTCTCCCTTACTATCAAGGTTAGAAACATAATCTAAACGGTGTTAGAACAAGGAAACACCACACTTTATTAAGGGTCGACCGAGATCTCGGTCTCGGCATTCTCGGCTACAAATTCTACGAGAACTCTGTCTCGGTTCTCGGTGAAAAATCGCCGAGATTCTCAGCCATAACCGAGACCGTTGTAAGTAGGTACGGTGTAGGATAATGGGATTCAAATCTACCGCGCGTCAGTGCGCGAGAGAGCTGTCGATTGTGATTGGACGGCTGGCAGCGAGGCGGGTTTTACTTATAACCATAATGATAATATTTAGACGCGATAAGTATTCCCTCGATGGAAAAAAATTGCAAAGTATGCTCCAAAAATTATTTTAAACACGTTTGCTTCAGTTATTTTACAAGTTATAGTTGTGAAAAAAAATCACAATATTTCTTTAAATGATACTTAAGATACCTTCTACAAGATTTTTGCTCTATTTTAAACGTGACGTGTTTTATTAAATATTTTCGCAATTTTCACATCGATTTTATAGCTTTAAATATTAGCGCGCTCCTCTAACATTCGTAATTACATATCTCTCCATCTTCTTTTTTTTGAGCGCGGATGCGGCGCCTTAAAACAAATTATTATTACATTCTTAAATATACTATGTTATGCAAAAACAGCGCATTTTTTTTTTCTCAATGTATCTATTCTCGGTCTCGGTCTCGGCCGAGAACGAAGAACCTGTCTCGGTCGACCCTTACACTTTATATTCAAATCTAAAAGTGAACCATAAAATAATAAAAATGTACACATTTATGCAACCAAATTTTTCCGACCGCAATTTGAAAAAGAAATGAAACTGGGAATGTTTTTATTACCTAATTATTTTTACACGAAACAAACAAGTGAGGTGATGGTAACGTTTATATAATACATTTGCCTAATAAAATACTTATGTACATGATTTTTTTTGTTATCGATAACAAAATGTAAGGTGAGTCATTTTTTAAACTTTTTTTATGATTGCTTAAAAAAATATATATATTTATTTCAGATTATACAATCTGAAAGCATATTTCATAATCTTTCAAATATAATTTTTAGTTTTAGGATGCATTCAGATATATTCCAATTACTTTGATTTTATTGCAAAGCGGAAATATTTGGACCTTCCGACAGAATAGGTCCGAGATCTAAGGGATTTAGCAGTATTGCGATTCAACATCAATGAGCCAGTGTTTCGGATAGTCTTGCACTGCCTAACCTTACACGTGTCATATTATCTATGGCTTAGAATTACTATTACACTTCTAATTTTGGTAAAAAAATGAGAAAATACTGAAATATTGTACCTAAGATAGCCTATATATTTGGATTCAAATATTGCTCCTAACTAAACCTACTTTTCAAAAATATAATTTTATTAACACATTATACTTTAAATCCTCTAGGAAATGTTTATTTTATTATTTGTTTATTAATCTTAATGGTACAGTTACATGTCGATCGTCCAGTTGATTAGCCAAACATCTCCAAAGACTAAGTTTAGAGATAATGAGGAAAGCAGTATTGTAATTCTAACCATAAATCCAATATTATTTTCACGTGTCTGTGTTTTACGTAATGCTATAAAATAACTCCGGGAGGCATAACGGTCCGGTACACAAGTAGGTATGACATTTTAAATATGCTAAGTGACTCAGGAAACATCGCCATATTCTTTAATTCACTACAAGTTTTTCTGTATAATTGATTTGGTAGTGTTTATGAGCGGTGTACCAGATAGAGGGTACACTTTTACATATAACTGCATATATAACTTGTGTTTCGATTTTTCTGAGATATTCGACTAATCAATTGGACGATCGATGTTACATAAAGTTACATCCTTAACAATAATATTTATCTTTATGCTGAAATAAATTCCAATCCCAAAGATTGTAATTATATGAAATAAATAGATGTTAAATGTATGGATATGGATATAAAATCTTATTTTCATATCACACAATCTGGTGTCCCAAGGTTTGCAAACTTTAATTTTCATCAAACGCGGCAAACTTAGTTTGTGGCACCATTTTAATAAAAATAATAATAAACGTTTAGTTTATGTTTCGTAAGCAACGCTTATTTCTTCAGGTTTTACTTTAAAAACCTGAAGAAATAAGCGTTGAAACCAAGAAGAAGTAAGCATTGGATTCGAATCATGTTGTTTTTTTAAATCATAAATGCGGTTAAAACTAAATATTAATATATTTTTAATTTCAATTTTAGTTATCTCTGTATATACATATTACGATTTATGAATAAACAATATTTTAATTATAAGCTATAGTTATGTTTTGTTGATTGACAAAGACTATTCGTTTTGTTGATTGACAAAGTAAGACCTTTCGTGTTGATGTTTTGTTGATTGACAAAGTAAAACCTTTCGTTTTCATATTTTGTTGATTGACAAAGTAAGACTTTTCGTTTTGCCGTTTTGTTGATTGACAAAGTAAGACTTTTCGTTTTGATATTTTGTTGATTGACGACATAAGACTTTTCATTTTGACGTTTTGTTGATTGACAAAGTAAGACTTTTCGTTTCGACAATTTGTTGATTGACCAAGTAAGACTTTTCATTTTGACATTTTGTTGATAGACAAAGTAAGACTTTTCGTTTTGACGTTTTGTTGATTGACAAAGTAAGAGAATAAGGTACTCATTTCAAGTTAAGTCTACTTTACGACCAACTTCCTTTCGAAGCGTTTTCAAATAAGCACGAAAAAAGAGTATTTTTTTATGATAAGAGTTAATTTATACAGTAATGTTCCATTTTCAAATAATTGGAGTAAAAGTGTATAAAAGCGTGACTTTAATGTTATTACATAAAAATAAAACGCTCGTGTTCACCTTACCGACTTTTATAAATTTGAAATAGTTGAGGATATATTTTCAGAAATTATAAAATTATTTTCTGGCACGTTTCAGTGGTAATTGCGGTTTAGGTGGAAACTTCTATGTTTAAGGTTCGATTTGCCGCAAAATGCCTTCAGAATGTTTCTATTTCCGGTGTCAATAATGTAAGAAATGTCACCAAAGTTTTCAGTGGGACATTCAGTCATCTGAAACTATGCATTATTTACCACACGTAAGTAATTCCCGATATTAGCGTAGTTTGATAAATTACAAAGCCCGGTATATTAGTCAGTTAAGATCCGCGCCACGTAGGTATCTACGATATTCCCACTCAAATTTAAGATGGATATATCGGCTGCTTAAGCCTCGATAAGCCGCAGGTCTTTTTCACATGCGTCACATTTCAAACACGACGTTTGCGTAATATAATGTTTGCTTTTATTCACATTCAAACATTGTAAGTTTTGTGGGGGTACATCTCAACAACAATAGGCCCTTGTTACAAACTGGCTTATTATGAGTTTTCGTTTTACAAGAATTATCCAATTTAATACAATTTGGCAGGCGGGTATGGGTATTGCCGCCCCGGGTACCATTTATTGGATTACCAACACCTTTGCCATGGGCCACCCCAAGTGGTTCGCTACGTTTGGTGACTTAGCAGGGGTGCCCGGGTTCATGGGGTAAGGTTTGTCCGAATATTGGCGGCGGATGCGTCTGCCCACCAGCTGGGTGGCAGGCTGAATCAGGAGAGACTGGTTGAGAAAGACCTGTAGACCTCTTCAGCAGGACTCTCAGACCATCGCCTTACCCGCATTAAGGGATTGATTCATACGTTCATCAATCCTGACACACTGACCTCCAGATGCCTACCCATCCCTCATACCTTTTTTCCTTCCCATGAATTCCTCTGCTTCTTTTCCCTAAAAAAAACCTCCACACAACATCCCCAAAGATGACATAAGTCTCGAGAAGAATTATCCTAAGGGCCTCCTGTGTGGAGCTAATTTAAAAAAAAAATGCTACAAGTCACACGACCTGTCTATACTATCGGCTAATTGAATCTGAGCGGTAGACTGGCGAAAACCAATCTCAACGGCCACCGCCTCCCCGGGCACCCCTGTCGGTAACCGATAGAAGTTCTTTCCCTGCTGGCATCTGTCGGCATCCGAGAGAAGCTCTTTACACGTAAATAATTGCATCACACCGAAATTAGTAAGAGTAGGTACCTACAGTTCAGCTGATTTATATAGCATTGTGAGTAGCAGGCTCCTGGGTGAACATTACTTTGATAATGACCAATCTCCAATAGAAGAAGAAGATGAAAAAGGAAAGATAAATGAAAAAAAAATGCATAAATTTGATCACTTCTTACTTTCACCAATGGTATCATCATGGCTGGTGAAGTGTTTGAGCATACTTCCTTTGCTTATAATTGCGGAAACCCGTTGTGAGGTTAGAGTAATTTTATTGTTTCCCCTCCGGTTGAGGACATGTGGACCACCTAAATGCATATTGATGTGGTCTTATCGGAAAACGCCCGCATCAAACGGGCGAACACTGTACACGAAGGGAATTGCAACGTATTTAATGAAAATGCACGTTTACCATTCTGAAGCAAACTAACAGAAGGTAAAGCATGGCAATAGGTACATTGTTTACAAGGTTTTGTATACCTAAAGGTAGATTTAGAACCAGGGCTGAAAACCACTCATATAAATAAAAAATTGTAGAAAACAGATTTGAAATTGAAACCTAACCAATTAGATGAAACAGTGGGTTGGAAGTCATGTTGATTTGTTTATGTTGACAAACACACACAGTAGGCACATTTTATAACTACCAGCGACCATCTTTTAAGATGAAGCCATAGTAAATAATGCAAAATCATACAAAATCATATGTTTTTGTTTTAAAAATTTAATCGCTTATAAGTATCTATTATAGATGCTTCAATTAATCTATATAGAACATACCCTGGCCCTTAAAAATATCCGTCATTTTTTTATAAATCTTTTAATAAGCCTATAAAAAAAAGTATAAGGTCTAAAAAACACACTTTCAAGTCCAAACTCTCCTATTTATAAACCCTTTTCGAATATGGTTTTATTGTAGATATACTGTGGCAAATTCAGTTTATTTTATAATAATCGCAAAAAAATTGATATTTACTCCCGATCTTCCCAAAATAAAATAAAATATGCATTTTCGCGTTGTTATTTTACATTACGGCCGCTAGTCGACGAATTCGGTTTTTCAAAGTGAACCCTATGGCGTCCACCGAAGAACTACTGTCCAAGCTACAGTCGCCACACCTCAGTCACGCCCCGAACGGAGCGGGAGATGGACGCGTGACTTCGCGTCGCATGATTTCGTGAAATCAATTTTAAATTTCCGTTTTATTACAATAAGCAATGCGTAAAAAGGGAGTTAATGTTTTTTACAGGTTTTTACGAAATCAACCTGTAAAAAAAATTTCTCAAATACCTTTTCCAACCAAAAAAGCTTTTTCATAAGTATTTTCAAACTCCTCCCATAAAGGGGCGTGAATTTCGATTTTTTCCTGGACTATTGGATCGCCTTAAGTAAGAATTTTGGGTAAAAAAAGTTTAAGCTAAATTCCAGCGATGCGAAACTTTTCACAGATTTTATTTATATAGGGTTCATGGGGTGAGGTTTGTCCGGATCTTAGCGGCGGATGAATCTGCCCACAGGGTGCGCGGCAAGCCGTATAGGGAGAAATTGATTAAGGGAGACCCTTTGACCTCTCCAGTAGGACTCTGCTTCGAGGGGAGAAGTATCACTTGCTCCAATTGGTATTGAAAGGCAAGTTAGAGGGTCGCCGAGGGCCCGGTAGGAGACGAATGTCTTGGCTGCGAAATGTACCTACGAGAGTGGACCGGCATTAGAAGTGTTAAGGAGCTATTCCGAGCAACGCAAGACAGAGAGACATTTTCCAGAGTGATCGCCAACGTCGGGGGGACCTGATAGTGCACACCAAGAAGAAGTATACTCTCCCGAAACAGCGCCCTGCAACGCAGTAGGAGGGATAGATTCCTTTTATAAAAAGATCCTCCTCACAGCATCCCCAAAGATGATATAGGATCTGAAGTGAATTATTTTTCTCAGGGCCTCCTGTGTGGAGCTAATGTGAAAAATTCAAATAAAAAACATAGAATGTTTACAATTATTATAAGCAATAATTATCAGCCTGAAACACTCATCCACATTGAAAAATCTTCCGAGAAAAGATACATGACGCCAACGGGGCTTGAACCCGTGCCCTTCTGATTGCCGGTCAGCTGCTCTCCCAATTGAGCTATGGCGGCTTATCTTATACCCGCCAAATGATTCAATATATACTAGTGTTTCATTCAACAATTACTATTTAGGTATTACATTTTAGCACCTAAAAACAACCAACTTTATTTTTGCGAGAGAGACACTGTTAGTGTTAAATCCGTCGCTAGGTGGCGTCGAGACAAATTATGTCTTCATTTATTGGCGAAATACTTAAACTTGTCAAATATTAATTATTATTTTTAATTGTTAAACTAACGTTTAAGACAAGATTTTTATGAAGGGCATTTTTATTTTAGAACGGCACGGGTTCAAGTCCCGTTGGCGTCATGTATCTTTTCTCGGAAGATTTTTCAATGTGGATGAGTGTTTCAGGCTGATAATTATTGCTTATAATAATTGTTACCCTTTGTGCTATGCATAAAAATCTTGTCTTAAACGTTAGTTTAACAATTAAAAATAATAATAGAATGTTTAGTTTTTTCATACATTTAAGTGGTAGAAACGAGTTTTTTTCAGTTATTTTCTAATATCTTATTAGAAATTTAAAACCGAACCCACCATGACATCGAGAATATTGGGAGAAATTGGGGGATAGACGAAAAGGGGGTGCTAAAGGTGAGAATAAACTGGATATCAGACAGAATTTATAACTAAACTAGTCTTTAGCCAATTCAAGTTGTAGGTATTTCTGAACAGGGCAATTCTGAAAGTATCTTCCGGGTCCTGATTTGTAGGTAAGTACCTAATGAAACATTGTTTTATCAAATCGTGACGGGAGCACGCTTGGAAATAATTTAAAATGAACAAGAAATCACGTCATTAATTAAGTCGAGTTTATCAACATTTTTGTCGGACGCACGTTTTGACCGCAAAATTCAGAGATCAAAGTTATTTTAAAGCCTACACAGATTAACGTGAGAAAATAAACTTTTGAAAACATAGTGGGTAAAAAAATCGCATATTCATAATACATGTATTATCTACATTAAAATAAACGATACAGTCACAACTTTCTGTATGCTGCATACGTGTAAGAAATTTGTTATAACTTAATATTTGTTATGCTTTTTGCTGATGACAATAAGATCCTAAAAATAATCAAAAACTACCATGACTGCCTTCTTTTCCAATCAGATATTGACTCTTTCAATGACTGGTGTAAAATTAATTGCTTGGAACTAAATGTCGATAAGTACAAAATTATGTCCTTCGAAAACAATCTTGGTGTCTCTCTTGATAGCAAGCTTTCTTTCCGGGAACATATAAATACGATTGTTAATAAATCTCTCAAACTACTTGGTTTTATCACTAGAACCACTTCTGACTTCAAAAACATAAATACCCTAAGAACTCTTTACTGCTCCTTGGTTCGCCCCCATCTTGAATATGCTTGTATTATATGGTCTCCTTTTTATGCTGTCCATATTCGTCATATTGAATCCGTTCAACATCGGTTCCTAAAGGGAATTGCTTGGAGGCTAGGATTAGAGCGAGGCAATTACTCGTATGCTGAAATTGAACAAACTCTAAACCTTTCTCCTTTAGAAGACCGTCGGATAAAATCTGATCTCATTTGTGTCTTCAAAATTATTAACTGTTTAATCGACTCGCCTACATTACTACAACTCATCACATTTAATATACCTTCTCGTAGACTCAGAAATAAAGACCTGCTTTTCCTCAATCAGCACTCGACTAACTATGGTTATAACTCACCACTGTCCAGAATGTGTAGACTGGTCAACTCACGTCAAGACCTTGATTTTTTTGGTATTAGCTTAAATGATTTCTGTCGCTCTTTAAACAAATGAAGATATGTAATATTCACCCTAATTTTTGCAAGGTCTTGACGTGACTTGACACTTATTTTTCTTCTATTTTCACTGTTTGTCTTTGCTTTCATGTACCATCCGAATCCTTACATTGTTCATTTCTATACTTCGTGATACTTTGTTTTAAATTGGACGTAAGTCCGTAAATAAATAAATAAATAAATAACATTTTGAGAGAAGGGCGTTCTTTAATGCTCTTTCTTTGAAATCTTTCTTCCCTTTGAAATCCTTAAAAAGTGACTTCACAATACGAGTGTGATGTCTTCCACTTTAACGTTCAATATTTCAGCTCCAAAGCTCAGAATGGAAATTACCCTGGGAGCTAGTAATATATGCCTGCTTAGCATTTTTTTACATAAGATCCATACATCTTTAGGGATGATGCCTCCACACATCATCCCCAAAGGTGTGTGGATCTAAAGTTTAAAAAAAATGCTAAGCAGGTAGGCTTTTTAGGGAAAGGAAAAAGAGGAAATTCTGTGAAGGAAAAAGGTACGAGGGGTGGGTAGGAATCTGGGGTCAGTGTGTCCAGAAGTGAAGGACGAATGAATTCATCCCTTACAATGCTGTCCAAATCCTGCTGAGGCCTGCTGGAGACGTCAAAAGATCTCCCTCAACCAGTCCCTCCAGATCCGGCCTGCCATGCAGTTGATGAGCAGACGCATCCGCCGCTAAGATCCGGACAAACCTGACCCCATGAACCCCCGGCACCCCTGCTAAGTCAACCAAACGTAGCCTCCCAAATCGCATGGGAGTCTCTAAAAATCGTTACTAAAAGACGTTTGAGGGTGGCTTATTATTTTTAAATCTGCACGTCATAAGGCACATAAATAAGCCCTATTATGTACGGTAGCGACGCCCCCGTCTGCGCAGTTGAGTTTGTACATTTATGATTTATTTATCGTAAAAAAATTATTATATTATGTTTAGCTCTACATATTGCTGGCAACTAGCAACATTAACCGGCATAGAACAGAATAACACGTAACATTTAGTAATTAAATAACAATAATAAATCGATTTGTTTAAGTGTTCGGTAGGTACCTACTTACTTCCAGTAGCCCGCGGGACTAGGTGAAGTTTTATAATTACACTCTATTGTGTATTAATGTACCTACACAAATTACACAAATATTATATTAATTGTTATTGTACCTGCTACTGCGTTAATAATGTCCGTTATTGAATTTCATGAGAAGAAAAATATAACTAAGGGGAAGCCACACAAGCCCAAATATGTAAGTGTTCTTGGTCTTACGCCTTATATCACAACGAATATAGGTAATATACATAAAAATCGCTTGACAAACTAAGTCTAGAGGTCACGATTTCAACCGCAAAAGCGATTTTTATTTAGTACTTTACTTCCCCTGAGGAAGGTTCAGGATGAACCGAAACCGGTTGGATTAAGAAATAATAAAGTGGAATTGAAACAAAGTTATTTTATTGTGTTTATTATAATTATGTATTCCCTCAAAGTTTTTGTTACATGTGAAGATTTTTATTTATTTTGTGAACAATTTTATAGGAAAGAAAAAAAGTTAATCAACGGAAACTGTCACAGAAAATTTTATCCAAAAAAAGGAGTAGATTGTGAATTATTTTAAGTATCACCTTAAATACCAGAAAAAATACTTAAAATTAAAATCGCGTTGGAGTGCCGGATTCGTGTTGTTTGGTCTGTCGATTAGATATGCACCAATTCCTCTGGGATCAAAAATCAATGAGACTTTTTGATCAGAGCACATTCTTCTGAAATACCTTCAAAACAGACACAGCATTTTAGATATTTTCTATGTTCAAAGTTCGAACTATTGTAATCAAAGAGATGAATAATAAGCAATTGACTATAATTAATAATATGACTGTGAATGTGTGAATGAAATTTTAAAACAAAGTAATTTTAATTACAGAGCCTATCATCGTGGGACGTACCTAATGCAATAATGTGAGATAGGTTTAATGGTAACCACCGTCGTCGGCCTTCGTGGTCGAGGGAGAAGACTCTCGCCTAGCAATCCGGAAGTCGCGAGTTCGAATCCCTGCGTGCGCAAGGAAAATTTATTTATTTAATTTTTGTCGTTTCACAAGTAGAGGTACTACAACTAAAATAATACTTATTACACATGTTACTTTTGAAAAAAAGCATCACACAAAATGCCCATAAATATGTCTCTATGACCTGGTACATCTGTTGATTTTTTAAGCTCGGCTTGATCGGAATGGCGAGCTCAGCGCGGCTTGGAACATAATCCGTTCAAAGTTCGCAAGTCTAGATATAACCAGTATTAAACGGATTGTCCATGATTTTTATAGAGGAATGCGTTTCTTTTTTCTCTGTAAAAACCAAACTACTGTTTACGTTAGTGGTATATCTATGCTTTCTTTTATCATCGGGAGATTGCGAACTTTAAAAATGTCAACGACGGCAGTTTATTTCACGAAACTATTTTTTTTTAGGCGTGTTGTTTTCGATAAAGCTCTCCACTTCATTCAGCATGGTGCCATATGCGATAATAACAATTTTAAATAGTGTTTGTCTCGGAGGAGTCGTGCACTATTCATGAAATTAACCTCTGAAAACAAACTGAAATGACGTTGAAACTTTAAAAATCTCTTCCCATACCATTTTAGATTGATTGTTCAATTAATAACATCAACATTAGTCTTACTCGATGAATATAATAGTCCATACTTATAAAATTAGGCAATTGTTTACGTAAACTTGGGTGAAATGGAAGAATTCAATTATTTACGACTGCTAGCGCCTCCGTAGATATCTAAAAAAAACTATTCTATGGCTATCGTTATTTATTTTTGGGGTGTTACGCCATGTTGCGCTACCTCCTTCTCTGGCCAAGGTTTCGGACAGCGTTTTAGTGTCCATCATCAGGGCAGATGTGTTGTAGCGCAAGACGGCATAATACCCCAAAAATAAATAATGACAATACTTTTGGCAGTGAAAATCTAAAATCATATCTATGCTGTGGCTTATCAAGGATTGAGCGGAAAATTTACCTCGCTTAAATTTGAGCGAGGAATATCGTATAGTACGCGCCAAACTTAAAATGCGATTCTTCTGGCGCAGTTACAGCCACTTTACTAACTTTATTAACGACCGTAAGCGAAAGAGAAAGATGCGTAAAACACACGTGCGACAGAGAAAGACGCGAGTGATGAGACATGCCGCTTTTCCGACAGTAAATTCGCCTAATGCGATGATTTCTGTGTCAACTTCAAGGCGGCATTAAAATTTATTAAACCCTAGCTGACCAAGCTACGCGTTGCTGTGGCTAACGAAACACAACGCCATTTACTAGATGGTTACCCAACCTTTATAACCACCGCCATCTGCATACAAATCAAATCCACAGCGCCCGCTTATCAGCGGGCTCATCCACCACATACAGACATTCTTTTTTACATATTATATATTTCAACAAATTTCCACAAAACCTTGACAAATTTTACACCTAAACCTTCCTCATGAATCACTCTATCTCTTGGTGAAAATCGCATGAAAATCCGTTCAGTAGATTTTGAGTTTATCGCGAACAGACAGACAGACGCGGCGTAGGACTTTAATTTATAATGTGTAGAGATGGCGAGGATACGGACCGGCTGATTGACTGATATACCGAGAATAAGTTCCTCTGTTCTTCTCGTGGAGCAGAGATGCCGTCATTGCGGCAAACCGAGGGTATTGCCTGTCATTAGTAAGTGTAGTTAGGTAAGTAGGATCGCCATCTGAGTGGAGTTCATTAAACTATCGGCTAATTGCCCATTATCTATAATATTTAGTTATAGTTGTTGGTAGATGGTGACGGGAAACCCTGAGGCGTCTGAGAGTCACGTGTCGCGACTCTCTAAATATTACAAAGTCTTCTCAAGAAACTACATTAGTAGTGTAGAAGACTTGGTGATGAAATGGTGTTGCTTTTATCGCGTATTTTTTTAGCGGTTACTTGCCGGTTAACAATTATTAAAGTAATGAAATTGCCATTGGGATGTGTGTTGATATTAAAACTACAATAATTGAAATGTTCACAGCATCAAGATTTATGCAGTTGTTACTAGGTGGAGATGCTACTAGTAAAATAACTGTATTAATAACAAGCAAAGTATAATATTTAAAACAATATAGTAAGCATAGAGTAGGTACCTACAGAGAAAGAGAGGGAAGAAAGAAAAGAAATAATAATAATAAGGCAATAACATATTTTTTTAGTTCAAATACTTCTATTTGCCATGAATTTTATTAGCTTATCTTCATTATATCATCATTACATATCTAGTATAAAATGAAGTCGCTCAAAATGTATGTGCGCATAGATCTTTTAAACTAAGCAAAGGATTTTCATTCGGTTTTCACCAATAGATAGAGCGATTCAAGAGGAAGGTTTTCATGTAAAATACAGGCTTATTATAATAGAGAAAAGCCGAGAAATTCAAATATTCAATTCAGCCAGCGGGCAGCGGGCAACTGGCAAGCGGGTGGTGTGGATTTTATAAAGGTTGGGTAATAGCGTTGTGTCTCGTTAGCCACAGCAACGTGTGGCCGGGTCTGCTCGTAATATATAAAAATGAAGAATGTTTCTTTGTTTGTTCCTACTGCGGTACCTAAACCATTCATCCAATTGCGATGAAACTTTGGTGTATTGTCGTGCGCATACCTGGAAAGGTTTCTGTATATACTGGTGAGCTCTGGCATTATAAAATTTGTGTAAAAAAATTGCAATAGTTGGCACGCGAGCTGCTTTAAAACTGAATGTATGGAACGCGGGAGAGGAGTTCGAGAGACGGGGGAACCGGGATAGGAGAGAGAGAAGGCGGGGAAGGGGAAGGGGAAACGCGTGAGTGGAAAGGGGTGAATTTTTTTTTGTTAAATATGTTACATTAGGTTGTGTTATGGGCTTTTTTTATTTTATTTTTTTCATCACTTTGAATGACTTTTCAAAGGGGTGTTGAAATGTCACTTTGTTGAGTTGTCATCAACCAATCGACACATTCGGAACATTGGATTGAAATGGGCAATATTGTTATTAAATAAATCAAAATCAAAATGAAACGTTAATTATTATTATTTGTGAAGTTAATTAATATTAATGCTGATGCTTTTGCATGCCTATAAATAATTGTAGAAAATATTTAATATTTTCTATTATCTATCCCTCAGATTAAAACAAAATATTATCTATTTACGTGTCAAATTGCAAAGTTAAGTTGGGCGATCGGTTATTAGATCAGTATTTTATTTTGTAAAAATAATTATTATTTCACTTCTGTTGAACTAAAGAACAATTTAAATGCGAATATATTCTTACAACCTGTAGATAATTCAGCGGAGTCATCAAATAAATTAATATGTATTAAAAAGAGGGAGGCAATCTAATCCGATATATCTCAATCTATTTATCAATTTAATCAATAAAAAAAATTTCGCGATACCTGCCTACATTCCTAAGGACCTATGTAGGAAGGTACCTATCTACACAATAAGAGAAAAGTCAATAAGATAAAATCCTTAGGTAGGTATCTAAAATGATCTAAGAACATTTGGGTAGGTACCTACCTACATTATTTTAATAAGAAAACAAATATGTATATATTATATAGGTTCCCATATGTTTAGGGCAAGGCAAAAATAATACTTAAATAAATTAACCGAAAACAGTTGGTTTAAAATTCGAATTAGCTACAAAAAAACAACTAAAATGACTAGGTAGGTATCTATTGCAGACGAAGCAGATTATCATAACCATAACCATGGAAAAAATGGTTAAATATAAAAGTCTTTGAATGGCAATACGTCTGTCACTATACATAAACAATAGCAATCCATTTAAATCCAAGCGAATTAAAAAATATAAATGAAAATTTACACCTTTCGATCCAAGCAAATTTTCACAAAAGTCAAAAAATGTAGATAAATACACATTTATAAACAATAATAACATTTTTGATTACTAACCTGTCTTCCGATCTGTGATAAACGAGAAAATCGTCTGGTAAATACATCGAACGAGTGTCTGTCTTGACAATAGATTAACAACAACACTGCTGCACACACCGGTCAGTTATTACTTTTAAATTGTTTGGTTTGATTCACAAATAATGTTAAAACTTATAGTAATTGTAAATACAACGCGACGCAAAATTCAAATTTTCACCCGCAATCAGAGAAAAACAAACAGACGTCTGACCAGGCACGCGCTTCGAAATCGACTGAATTTGCATTCTGAAAATTTCAGCCTATTCGAATAAAAACATTTTACTGCGGGATTCAGCGCGTCGAGGAATACACGGCGCTAGTATGATGTGACAGTAAATAGCGGCATGCACGACAAAAAGACAAAACATTTACACTACTGCAAACTAAAGCATAGTTACATTGTATGAATAAATTTCTTCCTTTTTTAAATAAAGCATTCATAATATATTCGTACGGCAAAACTATACACAAACAAAAAAGGTCGAATAATTTAGTGGGATGTGTTTGAATATTGTGTGTGGTTTGTGTGACTTTTTTACTTTCTTGCGACAGCTGAATTGTTTTGTTGCGCGTTGCGGTTCGTAAGTACATATTTAGATGCGTGCTTCGCTCCTCCTTTTGGCGGACCAATCGGAGGACGCGGAACGCCCCGCCGTTTTTTGTATTCTTTTTTTGAACAAAATAAATTATAATTGATCTTGGGATTATTGAGAGGAGATTTCAATGCTTGGGATGAGATACTGCTGCTGAGAGCTCCGTTGTTACCTATATCTCTGTTTGAGGCATTGTTTGTGAGAACAAGAGTGAGATTTTAATAAATCTAACATTCCGTTGGGCAAGAATTTTAATATAGGTATGAGTGATTTTGTTTGTATTCATAATACTGTCATAATCTGAATCCATATGCCAAAATACTATAAGGATGAATTTGTTTTTAAGAGAGACACATCTACATAACTACGAAACCAGAAATATAAATAGAGTTAGATTGCCAAAAAATAAGAAATTAAAATCACGGAACTGCCTAATGAATAGAGAACTAAAGATGTATGATGAAGTGCCTGAAAGTAGGTATAATGAAGAACGAAGAAAGAATTAATGTGTCTATTTAAAAAGAAATGTTTTGCTTACTGTAAAAATATTTAAATTTATCAAATGAAATGTTACATTGTGCTTATTAGTTTACTAGCAGACCCGGCCGCACGTTGCTGTGGCTAACGAAACACAACGCCATTCATTACCCGATCTTTATAAAATCCACACTACCCGCTTGCCAGCTGCCCGCTGCCCGCTACCTGAATTGAATATTTGAATTTCTCGGCCTTTCTCTACTATAATAAGCATGTATTATATATATATATATATATATATATATATATAAACCTTCCCCTTGAATCACTCTATCTATTGGTGAAAACCGCATGAAAATCCGTTGCGTAGTTTAAAAGATCTATGCGCTCGTACATTTTGAGCGACTTATGTAGTGTAAACTAACTCAATATAATTTTTAAAAAAAATAATAGGTACTAGATTCTATTGAATTGTACAAAAAAAATTTCAACTGATATTAAATTATATATTGTGGATATTATATCATCCACAAAATCGACTTTATGTTCCTAGGTGTCAGTGGCGGAGCGTCGCCCGGGCGTTTGGTCATCCGCCCGGGGGGCCCTCTTCGATGGGGCCCGCGGCAGTATAATAATTGAAATAAATGATGACACTCAAGCGAAATTTTACTAGGTACGTTTACCATCTTCGCTTCAGAGATTAACTTTCTGCCCGCAGCACTAATCAATGATTGTTTTATTTAAAGCTCATTCAGAAAATTTCGAAATTTAAAAAGAGTTAGTTTTTGCAAATAACAACTAATGGTTTCTTTGTCAGGATAAAATGAAATAATCTAATATTAGTTAAGCCTAATAGATACTTGCTTTTCATATTTAAAAAATGAGTAGTTTTTGATTGCTACAGTTTTCATCGCTGAAATACCAGTGTTGTTTACCTATTGTTCTGTGATCAAAGGTGGGGTGTGCATAGTTTTTCAGGTATCTGCCCACGGGAATGAATTTTATTGTAGGTAGGTATATTTGAAAATAGATATTTTATTATTAGATAGATATCTTCTGTTAAATGTTGTACCTAGTCACCTGGAAAACTACATTTTAATCTTAAATTTGTCGAAATGTACATATTTTAAATTTTCCGTTGGATGTTTCGTTTTTCTAAGTTAGGTAAAGAACGACACTGCTAAATGCACGAATAAAAGTTTGTTTTTTTGATTTTTCACGAAGGAATTTAAATTTTTGATAACCGTTTTATTTAAGCCTCACAAAAATAGGTATAAAAATAGTAGCAATGACTTTTAAACGGTCCATATTTAAAAATATTAGTAGTTGCCTGTTAAGATTTCAGGTACTGAAATATTAATATTTGTGATTGTCACCCTAATGGTTGTGGCAACATTCTTTTGTGTTGGCAATTGCCAGGGCGAGTTCGTATTGCCACGGATTTTAATTCCTTCTTCTCTTGTTACCATCCGTCTTGGGCGGGTCGTTTTTGGCAAAACGTCTGCTGCCAGGTTTTCACTTCATGTGGGTTATAAAACCGCGGAGAGAGATAGCATCATTGAGCTCACCCTACATGAGCTACCCTACGGGTCTTTTTATTGTGTGAATAAAGACCAATTATTCAAGAGCTGGAGTTGTTATTGAAGAGTTACTCCAGCCACACTTCCCTTTGGAATCTGGTGTTACCACGCCGGATTGCTCTGTCAGGAGAGCGGAAGTACAGATCCTGAACATTGTTTTGCCAAAAACGACCCGCCCAAGACGGATGGTAACAAGAGAAGAAGGAATTAAAATCCGTGGCAATACGAACTCGCCCTGGCAACTGCCAACACAAAAGAATGTTGCCACAACCATTAGGGTGACAATCACAAATATTAATATTTCAGTACCTGAAATCTTAACATCTAAATCTTTTGTACTCGATCATGCTCCAATTAGAAATATCAACCTGTATTCATTCTGATTTACAAGTTAAATCGCAGTACAACATTGGGTATCTATACGTACACTTACTTTTTGTTTAAGGCGATCCAATAGTTCGGGAAAAAATCGACATCGGAATTCACGCCCTTTATGGGA
This sequence comes from Limnephilus rhombicus, assembly GCA_929108145.2. Classification (NCBI taxonomy): domain Eukaryota; kingdom Metazoa; phylum Arthropoda; class Insecta; order Trichoptera; family Limnephilidae; genus Limnephilus; species Limnephilus rhombicus. Next base: position 14,432,848 of record OV815292.1, on the reverse strand, counting down.
GGAGTTTAAAAATACTTGAGAAAAAGCTTTTGGAAAGCTTGGAAAAGGGAGATTTTGCGAAAAAGGTGTTGCCCAGTGCATGGTTCTTGTGCCCATGCCATAAGTGTCACTTCAAGAATCCAAATTCGTAGAGTGCGGGCCGTATTGATTGATGTCAAAAATATCAACGAGAAAATGCATATTTTATTTTATTTTGTGAAGTTCGGGCGTAAATATCAATTTTTTTGCGATTATTATAAAATAAACTAAATTTTCCACATTATACAATAAAACCAAATCCGAAAAGGGGTTTATAAATAGGATAGTTTGGACTTGAAAGTTTTTTTTATAGACCTTATACTTTATTTTTTTATAGACTTTTTAAAAAACTTATAAAAAAAATGACCGATATTTTTAAGGGACAAGGTATGTTCTATACACAGTATTTAATTGAAGCATCATACTTCTAAGCTATCAAAATTTCAAAACAAAAATATGTGTTTTTGTATGATTTTGCGGTATTTAGTATGGCTTATTCTTAAGTTTTATTTGCTTTGGTAGGAATAAGGTATAAAATCTTTGAATTGTGAACAAGTCTCATAAAGAAATGTATTCCTTATATTTAGGTACAGAGGCAATGCTGAAAACCAGCTGCATTCTAGGAGAAATCCTGAATTGTAGCTGAGCAGTGACCTTTTCATCAATAGAATCAATGATAAAATAACAAAATCTATAAAACTGTAAAAAATCTATTGATGAATAAACGTTTTTATTATTAGATATTATTATTATTATTATAGATATCCGCTACCTATTTTTCTATCATATTATATACTCAGCTAGTAACCAACATAAGGGCAGAGCCCATTTAAGAGGACCGGCTGTGCGACCTTTTTTCATCGACCTTTTTTCATCTAAGACTTAATTTTGGATTTGAGGCCAAAATGAATAATTATTTTTTTAATCAAAAGGTAGGTACCTACAGCCAAAATCTAGTACCTACGGATATAAGCTGCTTTATTTATTTATGTTCTAAATTATAAATTATAGGCAATTAAATAACTCATTTTTCCACGAGTTACTTGAAAACTTGAACAATTTTATCTACAACGATTTATATAATAAAAAAATAAAACATAGAACAAAGTAAATCGGTCGTTTTTAATTTGAATTTACGACCATCAACTTTTAATATAATAATTTTTAATGTTATATTTCATCGTATTTTTATATTAAATAGAGTTAAATAATTTTTTATAAATATCATTAATTTATAAATAATTGCCAACATTTCCTCTAAAATCATGAAAAATTGAATTCTATGATGGCCCATATTTCATAATTTAAAACACAAATCAATAAAGTTTTAGGTTCTACTAAATGTTTGCTTTACCTATTTAAAAAAAAATAATTTCGGTTTGGTTGGATATTTCGGCCTCAAATGCATAATTAAGTTTTGTATTAAAAGGGCCGTTCGGCCATCCTATTTAATATGTTTGCCAAGGGCCCAGAAGTTTACCGCTACGCCACTTGTAGGACGCAGTAAAACTAAAATCGTTTACGACCCGCAGAAATTTCCAACCCTCCTCAATAAAACACGAAAAACATCTCAAGCATCCTTCACGCATCAAATGACGTCACAGGCGCGTCCTTCGCTGACTAGTTATGGATAGCGGGTTGTCGCACGTGCTGTCCTTATGCGCACCAGTGCTCGCACACGTGGATAAAACACCTACCTAATATTCAAATAGATCCAATTCACAGTAGAGTGAAAAACGAATGTTTTTTCTCATTGAATACCTATACAAGAGTTCCAGCTATCCGTAACTAGTGGGACTATGGCATCCTCAATTGAGGTATGTTGTGAGGCAGACGATAGATGGAGATGGAAAGGAGATGGAAACGAAGAAGGCGGAGAAGTTTTTTTTTTTTTTTACATTAACTCCACACAGGAGGCCCTGAGGAAAATAATTTTCCTCAGGGCCTATGTCATCTGGGATGCTGGGTGGAGGGTCTTTTTGAGGAGAGGAAGGAATGAACATTGGTCTTGAAGAGACCCATGTTGTAGGAAGGAGGAAACACAGAGGCCGGCAAATCATTCCACAGCAGAGCTGTTGAACACAAGAACGAGTCGAAGAAACGACCCGTTCTCATGTGACAAATGTCAACCGTGTACAAATGTTGGGCACGCGTTTGGCGTGTTTCCCAACTATGCACCGGTGCCGAAGGGATCAATGATGCTAGTTCCTCGGAGCATCTTCCATTGTAATACCGGTAAAACAAGGATAGCATTCCCACCCGACGCCTGTGCTCTAAAGATTGCAATCCGTCTGTTAAGATGGGAGAATCTATCAAACGGACCGCCCGTTTCTGCACAGAGTCGAGGGTATTTTTCAGGTATTTTGGAGCTCCAGACCAGAGATGGCTGCCAAGTTCAAGCGTGGGGCGTACTTGTGATTTGTACAAGGTTAGCAGTTGTGTACTATTAAAGTATCTGCGGGCCCTGTACAGTACGCCCAGCTTTTGGGAGGCTAACTTTACTCTGGCTTCGATGGAGCCCCCATACCTGAGCTGGTCACTTAGGGTTACACCAAGCATATCAATGGAGGGCCTGTTCGGAAGATTGCTTCCGTTGAAAGAGACTAGAGACTAGAGAAGTATCTTGTTCTTCAATTTGACAGGCCATTTATTGATAACAATGATAACCGACACATTTGCTCCTCTACTAAGTCACCAAACGTATTATGCAAATGGCATAATACGTTTGGTGACTTAGTAGAGGTGCTAAGTTTCATGGGGTGAGGTTTTTCCTGAATGTCCAGGTCTTGGCGGCGCATGCGTCTGTCCACCAACTCCGGTTCGAGGGAAGCTGGTTGAGGGAGACCCTTTAACCTCTCCAGCCGACTTATCACCTTGCACCGCAGCGGGAGGGATGATTCATACGTCCGTCACTCCTGAACTCCTAAACAAACCAATCCCCAGATTCCTACCCATTCTCTTAATACCCTTTTTCCTTCCCAGAATTCCTTCTTCTTACTTTCCTTAAAAATACTCTCCACACAGCATCTATAAGCCATGAGAGAAAATAATTTCCTCATGGCCTCCTGTGTGAAGTCAATGTAAAAAAGTAGATCTCGTCACCAAACACGGCTAAAGTCATTTAAAAGAACATTTTGATGCTGAATGCCGGAACGATGGTCTTTTCCATGGCGATACCTGCTCGGAGTTTCCAGAACCTACCTTAAATATATATTATTATCAAATAAAATGTGAAAAAACACATAGGTACCTAAATAGATATATGTAATATACAATGCATGTTAGTGCGATCATCTCCACAAAAGTTTCCACAAAAAAACTCTACACACGCTACAAGGTTTACAGAAAATCTATTAATACCAAAAGCAAACAAAACAATTTTCCAAAAAGGACCCTTTTACATGGCCATTAAAGTATACAACAACCTTCCACATGATATTAAACAAATACAAGATACACTCAGATTTAAGTCATCACTAAATCATTCCTTCTGAACAGGTCTCATTACACATTAAGTGAATACCTCACATAGGTACAACTGTTTTTATATTTTTGTTTATATAATAAATTAAAACAAATTCACTTTGTATTACACCACTTTTATATTTATATTTCATTTGTGTTCATATCTGTATTACATGTTAGGTTAACTGGAAGAAATAGGATATAGGTACCTATAAGTTATACCTTTTGTACTAAATGAAAATTTTGTACAATAAATGATTTTGATTTTGATTTTATGGAAAAAAAAATTGGACTAGGATTTTTTTTAAATTTGGGTGTGCCGGCTTTCGGTGACAGTTGATTCGCTGACAATTGACCTCCGAAATAAATTATAATTTTTCGTACATTTTTTAGCAATTTGAAAAGTAAAATCGACTTGTAAATATGAAAGCTTAGAATTAGTTACGGAATACGTGTACCTTGGTGTTACAGTAGATATTTTTTATTTTTTTTATTGCCAAAGCAGTTTGTCAGCGGGTCAATTTAACAATATTAATTGTTTTTTTTAAATGGGACAAACATAGTAAAAAAAACCTGTAAAAGACTCAATTGCTGGCAGAATGTACACATTAAATTTTTTTCTTTCAATTGAAACACTTAAAATAATTTTAGGTATATGTCACTGGCAGAATCTATTATAAGATAGGGATTAAGAATATGGGGAATAGTGTCCGACCGAAACTAATTTTTACGGCCGAAACCGAAACCGAAACTGAGTTTCGGCTTCGGTCTCAGGTTCGGCCGAAACCGAAACTGAAACCGAAACTTCCATATAAGGTCATGTTTTCGTGGAAAAAAATAGTCAACCTTAATCAATCAGCCTTTATTTTTAAATCATATATTAATCATTCAGTTTCTGATATTTGAACTAAAAATAAACATAAAATAATTATCACTCCTTATTTCAAATAAATTATTTATGCTTTTTGAAATCATAATCGTAAATCGCTTCGTAAATAATTTAAAAAAAGGAAATAGTAGGTATTACCTATTTAAACATTATTAAAATATGACGAAAAATTAAAAGTAGAAAACAAAATTACTTTTTTTCAAACCTAATTTGTTTAGGTACACTAAACAAAAAATACTCTTTCATCTTAAGAACAAAATAATTTGGGAGGCAGGAATGGGTACCGCCGCCCCGGGAAACTTTATTGGATAACCAATACCTCTGCATGGGTCACCCCAGGTGGTTCGCTGTGTTTGGTGATTTAGCAGGGGTGCCGGGTTCATGGGATGAGGTTTGTCTAGGTCTTGACCAGGACACACTGAACCCCAGATTCCTACCCACCCCCTTTCCTTCCCAGAACTCTCCTCTCCTTCCTTTCCCTAAAAAACCCCTCCACACAGTATCCCCAATAATGATATAGGCCCACGGGGAAATTATTTTCCTCAGGGTCTATCACGAATTAAATCATTTCAATAGCGAAATAAAATGTACCTATTTCGAAATAATGTTAATTACAAACCCCTCCAATTTCACAACAAATAAACCAAACTACCGCAAAGTTCGCGGAGCGAACACAAACAAGTGAATCAAGTCCTGACACGACTGGGTGGGTGGTTTGGTATATTTATGACTATGAGCGCGGACGAAGCAAAATGACACTTCGTGGCTCGCAGTTCGGTGCACCGAACATGTCCGATCGCAGAACGAAACCTCCCAAATTCAGTTTCGGTTTCGGCCTTAGTTTCGGCTAGATGGCGGCCGAAACCGAAACTAAGCCGAAACTCGTTTTTGGCCGAAATTAGGCCGAAACCGAAACCGAAACCGAAAGTTCGGTCGGACACTATGGGGAAATACTACTATAACCAATCTGAAACAAGTCCAAGTTGTACAAAAAGCAATTGTAAAATTATTAGTCGTCCTTAATATTTCCAAACAGAGACATGATACACCGTTGCGTTTCAGAGTGCCAAAATTTTACCTGTTAAGATGAAGGAAGGCATAGTAAATAATGCAAAATCATACAAAAATTATATGTTTTTGTTTTGAAAATTTGATCGCTTAGAAGTATTATAGATGCTTCAATTAAATACTGCGTGTAGAACATACCCTGGCCCTTAAAAATATCGGTTATTTTTTTTATAAATCTTTTAATAAGCCTATAAAAAAAATAAAGTATAAGGTCTAAAAAACACACTTTCAAGTCCAAACTCTTCTATTTATAAACCCCTTTTCGGATATGATTTTATTTTTGATTTTATTTTGAATAATGTGGCAAATTCAGTTTATTTTATAATAATCGCAAAAAAAGTTGATATTTACACCCGATCTTCCCAAAATAATATAAAAAATGCATTTTCGCGTTGTTATTTTACAATACGGCCGCTAGTCGACGAATTCGGTTTCTCAAAGTGAACCCTATGGCGTCCACCGAAGAACTACTGTCTAAGCCACAGTCGCCACACCTCAGTCACACCCCGAACGGAGCGGGAGATGGACGCGTGCGTCCGCGTCGCTTGATTTCGTGAAATCAATTTTAAATTCCCGTTTTATTACAATAAACAATGCGTAAAGAGGGAGTTAATGTTTTTTACAGGTTTTTACGAAATCAACCTGTAAATTTTTTTTCTCAAATACCTTTTCCAACCTTTCCAAAAGCTATTTTGAAACTCCTCCCATAAAGAGGCGTGAATTCCGATTTCGATTTTTACCTGAACTATTGGATTGCCTTAAGGCAATACTATGGCACAAAATTATAATTCAGCATATATTTACCCCGCAGCATAAAGAGAAATTAGAACATAAATAGAGCACTAGATTCACACGCAACGACGGGCTAATAGTTCCGAAATTTAACAATAAGTACCGACAGAGAACGTTTGAATACATTATACCGAAGATATTTCATTTATTACCTGACACTATAAAGCAATGTAATTCTATGAAAAAGGTTAAATATATGGTGAAAAATTGGCTATCGGAAAAAATATATTTATATTGATATGTATGAAAAAAATGTTGAATCTGTAGATATAAGATGTAAATTTTAAATTTAAAAATTGTATATGAAACTAAAATATAAGCACCTGTTGACAAGCCAATTCAATTGGCTTAGCAGGACTTGTTTGTTGATTATATTATGTATTATCTATTCTTTCAATAAATAAAAAAAATAAAAAATAAAATAAAAAACTGCAAAAATATCCTTGTAATAAATAAGTTGGATGAATATCAAACGAATTTATATACAGTTTTGAATTTTTGTACTTATGCACTGGTATACACATCAGTATATGTATAGACAATTTTCCTTGATGCATTTGAATGAAAATATGTTTTATACTTTGTTATTCGGCGGTAAATCACGTGCCCATACTTTCGGGGTAACTTTGTTATATTTTGGATAATTAGGTAAACAGTATTTTCCCTAAACCGACTGCATATTGTATATAAGTATGCCGGGGGGGCAACTGTCGGCGGATCAACTGTCTTGGAACCCCGGTATTTGAACCCGCGATCTCTGGATTCGTGCTAAGTCGAGGACCACTGAGGTCGTCATAATAATCTGCAAAATCGACAAGGTTTCGAATCTCTCCACAGACAAAACATAAATCAGGTCAGCATGAATAATGTTCAACATCTTATAATATTAAAAATACGTCAGAATCTATCAGAACTTTAGCATGTGATTCATTAGAAACTCATTGCTGCTCTAGTCAGCCAAACGTGATATTATATAAATTTAAAAAAAATGGATGAATCAAATAATTATGACGTCAAACGCATCTGTGACAATTCGTTCATCACGTTTTGCACTGTTTAGCAAACAGCTGATGCATTTGTTTTATTTTTTTTTATTTTGCGCGGACTAATTTTTTAATGTTCAGTACCTCTAGGGAGGTTGTGACGATTTGCAAGGTCAGCTGAAACGCGCGGATCGTGAGGTATTGGATGTTCGTGTTCAAAGCCCAAACAAGTCCCACCAACCTTCAAATTGTGTGATGAGATTGAGTGCACTTACTAAGAACGTGTTCTTACAATTTGTAATTAGGTCTTTTTTATAATAACTAAACATACGTGATCTTAGCGCGGATATAAAGCAACTTTAGAAATCATGGTTTGAAATGTTTATCAATCATTATTTATTTATTTAATTAATTATTTTACGGCAGATTAATCGTCTATTTAAAGTACCTACTTACAAGATTTAGGGGGTATTTCACCACCCTCCTCACAGATTTACCATACGATAACGTACATTTTCAATTAATTAAACCCGATTTTTTTTACAATAACTCCACGCAGGATGACATAGGCCTTGAAGAAAATTATTTTCCTCAGGGCCTATGTCATCTGAGAAGCTATGAGGAGAGTCTTTTTGAGGAGAGGAAGGAATCAACATTAGTCTTCAAGAGACCTGTGTTGTAGGAATAAGGAAACATAGAAGCCGGAAAAACGTTCCACCGCCAAGCTATTGAACATAAGAACGAGTCAACGAAGTTATACCGTCATCATGTGGCAAATGTCAACTGTGTACATGTGTTGGGCGCGCGTTTGGCATAATTCCCGATTATGCACCGGTGCCGCTAGTTCCTCGGAGCATCTTCCATTGAAATACCGGTAGAACAAGGATAGCATTCCCAACCGAATGTACTCTAAAGATTGCAATCCGTTTGTTAAGTTAAAATAATCTATCAAACGGACAGCCCGTTTCTGCAAAGAGTGGAGGGTTTTTCAGGTATTTTGGGGCTCCAGACCACGGGTGGCTGCCAAATTCAACCTATTTAAAAAGTGCAAATTTACTATTAGCTACTTGAACCTATGAATAATGGCTATGTACGTAGGTACCTATAGGATAAGTTAGCCGAATTTTTACCTGTTGTGAGTATTTGTTTATTTTATTTATATTCGCTATCGTATGGATACGTTATCAGAAGGATGGTGAAATGCATGCTCAATATTTTTACATTCTTAATATTTGGGAAGATAGGAAGGTAAGTAGGTACCGATACAAAATAATTTTAAGGTTATAATGTGTAGGCACCTACCTAATTAAATAGGCCTGTCTACTGTTTTATAAATTCCATTCCATACCTACACCATTCTTCTTGTCATGCTGTGCTGTGCTAGAACTCTGTTCTGCCGTGTGGTATCTTGAACAACTCAACTAAATTTTTATTCATTTTATTAAAGAAGATAATACTAATAAATAAACAAAATATGAAATAGAACAAGACGGAAAATAAAAAGGTGACGGTCACAATTGGGACTCGAACCCGGGATCTCTTTCTTGTCTTACCGGGATACAACGCTTCAACCAATCCGGCCATTGGGACGATCTCATATTTCAAAATAAGAATAATCAAAATTATCTTCGCTAATTTTTCCAACATTTTTGGCAGCTACTTTTTCAAATGATCACAAAGTTCTAAAGAATTGGTTCGAAACCTAGATAGTGTCTTGAATAAATATGTCCGATTTAATTTATTATTTATGTATAGATAGAAGGTTGGGAAATACCTAGATATCTGTTTTAGATCTGGTATCACCAAACACGGCTAAAGCCATTTCAAGCAAAATTACGACCCTGAATGGCGCTCTTTCACCAGGGCGACACTTCATATCGAATAAGTAAGTAGGTATTAAGTACCTACCCTGATGATACTTTGCTCAAGCATCATCAGGTAGAGGCTTGAGCAAAGCGAAACCGGTCGGTAAATAAATAAATTAAAACTCATTGTTTTATAGAAATATACCTAAGTCTTTTACTTTTATTAAACATATGTCAAACCACAAAGTGATTGCTTTCTACAACAATGTAAGTAAGTCGGTTCAGCTTCCTCGTGCGGTTAAGCAGAGATGATTGATTCAAAATATGAAATGATTCAAATATTAGACAGATAGTAAAGCACTTAATTTCGCGACGCCTGTCATAAATAAGTGTGAGTGATAAAATAAATAAATCATTATTATTTTTATATATAGGTATCTAGTACAATACCTATTTACCACAATATTCTAATTCCCTTAAAGGTAGGATAGGATCTAGTTAGGTATTTGTTAAACATTCGACAAAAACAAGGCTATTAAATTTTATACTTTGAACCTTAGTTATACATTAATTAGGTAGGTACTTAACCAATTTGTGTTAACTTTTAAAAGACCTTTTGAAAAGCTAGCTGATCCATGTTCGAGGTGGGAAATCCCATTTTGGGTTATTAGTTATTAGGACCATAATATAATAATTAGTGCGTAGAAAGTGCATGGCATTTTCAAAATCGGGACTGACTTGACCTACCTAAGCGATGTTTATTTTTAAAAACATAAAATTTAAAATAAAAAATCAATATTATAAGGACCTTCAGTCCAAATGATATTTTTTTAGAAATAATGACATTCTAACTTAAGGCGCCGCTACCCGCATTTCTACCGATTTCTTACATATCTCCCTTAAACATTTGAAGTTTTTAAACTCTTAAAAAATATAGGTAGGTATGTTATTTTTGAAGATAATATCTAGATGCTGCCCACGCCGAAACCTAATTTCCCTGGATAGAAAAAAATCGCAAAGTATGATCCATAAAATTATTATAAACACGTTTTTTCAGTTATTTTACCAGTTTTATGTTGTGAAAAAATTCACAATGATACTTAAGATTGCCACGAGATTTTTGCTCTAATTTAAACGAGTCGTGTTTTTCGGATCGATATTTACACTTTAAATGTTAGCACTCTCCTCTTACATTCGTAATTTCATATCTCTCCATTTTCTTCTTTTTGAGCTCGGTTGCGGGCCCTTAAGGTTCGGTAGTAAGCGTTCAAAAAGAAGCAGAAGATAGATTGAAAGGGAGATATGGAAATACGAATGTAAGAGGGAGCGCGGTAATGTTAAAAAACGATTATTATTAAGGGAAAATTGTGAAAATATTTAATAAATAAGGATTGTTGAAAATAGAGCAAAGATCTCATGCGAAATGTTTTAAGTAGCATGAAAAGAAACACTGCGAGTTTTTTCATACATATAACCTGTTAATTTAAGAGTTTAAGAATTTAAAGTGTTTAAGAAAGTAATTTATAAATTGGTAGATATTCGGGATGTCGGGTCTTAAATAACAGTATTTTTTTATGTGTGAACAGTGATGACCAACCTTCGGGTCAGGGACTGATTGCGGCCCGCGATCTTTTTCGTATCCGGCTTGGCTAAATAAAATATTAAAAAGTTTGATGTAAGGAATATTCAAAGTTTTTTGTTGCTTAATAAAAGGTTTGAGTGGACAACTTCAGTCTTTCTTCAATGTTACGAATTAGCTGTTAAAATAATAAGGTAATTCTTACATCTTTACATGGTATAAAATTAAGTCGCTCCCGCTGTCTGTGCGCTTAGATCTTTTAAACTACGCAACGGATTTTCAAGCGGTCTTCACCAATAGATAGAGTGATTCATTGGGAAAGTTTTTACGTATATAATTTGTCAAGATTTTGTGTATATTAGGGAGCGGGCTGGCAGGCGGGCAGCGGGTGGTGTGGATTTGATTTAACAGATGGCGTTGATTATAAAGGTTGGTTAATGGCGTGGCCAGGTCTGCTAGAATTATAATAAAGACCAAAAAGTTAAGTGCAGAAAAGAATTCACTTGCAGAAAAGATTTTCTTCTTGAGAACTATGTTTGATGTATTTTAAAGGTTTTTTCGTTATTTGTTTTTGGGATGTTATGCCGTGTTGCGCTACCTCCTTCTTTAGCCAACGTTTCGGACAGCGTTGCAGTATCCATCATCAGGGCAGATCCGGTAGATGTGTCGGATCTACCCTGATGATGGACATTGCAACGCTATCCGAAACCTTGGCTAAAGAGGGAGGTACCGCAACACGGCATAACACCCCAAATACAAATAATGAAAATACTCTTGGCCGTGATAATCTTAAAACATAATATATTTTAAAGGTTTTCGTTTCATAATATAGGTACCTCTACATATAAAAAGTTTTCTTGACCAAATTTGATTTATCTTTCAAAATTGCAAGTAGGGAATTTTTTTATATGTTCTTAGAAATTTCAAAATTATAAAAATCGACACTATTTAGGTACTGGTATGGTCTTGGATAATATGTAAAGTTTTCGACTGCGGCGCTTTGCTTTTACCGCTCTGTGATGAAAAAATACTAACCAACCATCACGCCGTTTCCCCGCAGGGATAGGCAGAGAACACGGACCGCCAAACAACTCGGTCTTGGCACACATTCTTTGCCTCATTCACATTCATACAACATCTCATACACACTCTTCTATATTATTCTGACTCTTGACATGGCCCGACTCAAGTACCTACCTATCTGATTCACTTGATCGTACCATGTCTTCCTCGGGCATCCCCGACTTCTTCGACCATTCACATTTGCGTCATACATTCATCATTTTTTTAAATAGTTTTGCCAGACCACCGACTGAAAATTTAACAATTTTAAGATGTAGGTAGTACCTTAACCCCTGCGAACCAAATTGAAAATGGATAAATTGGTCCCACGGCTAAAAAGGTTGATCATCATTGCTCTAGTCTAGAAGTTTAAAAGTGTGATCTATAATTTTAATTCGGAAGGCGGGCTTGGGTACAGCCGCCCCGGAAACCATTTATTGAATAACCAACACCCCTGCCATAGCTCACCCCCACTAGTTCGCAACGTCTGGTGACTTAGGATGCCCGGATTCATGTGGTGAGGTTTGTCCAGGTCTTGGCGGCGGATTCATTTGTCCACCTAATGCATGGCGGACCGGATAGGAAGAGATTAGACTTTTTGACTTCTCCACTGATGAAAGTAGACTGAATGCTATAGAAATGAGATCTCTGAGGTGTATGAGAGCGAATTAACGAGGAAAGGAGTGTAAGGAGAATATAAATATGACGCAAATGTGAATGGTAGAAAAAGTCGGGGACGCCCGAGGAAGACATGGCACGACCAAGTGAATCAGATACTTGAGTCGGGCCATGTGAAGAGTCGGAATAATAGAAGAAAGAGCATGTATGAGACGATGTATGAATATGAACGAGGCAAGGGGTGTGTGCCAAGATGGAGATGTTTGGCGGTTCGTCCTCTTTGCCTACCTCTGTGGAGAAACGGCGTGATGGTTAGTTAGTTAGTTATTAGTTAGACTTCTCCACCAGGACTCTCAACCGAGAACTTCTTCTCCTTCCTTTCCATAAAAAAATCCCTCCACACAGCATCCCCAAAGATGATAAAGTCCCTTAGGGAATAGTTTTTCAGGACCTCCTGACGCACGCCCTAACTTCCATACTCATCTACCTAGCATCTAACCATAAAAAAATGCATTCTCTAAGACTCTAAGCAATGCAATTAAACTGCTAAATAACATCCTTTTAAAAATGCCAATCAGTTTGTTTTAATGTGCTTTTAATCACTTTGTTTTTCAGTCCTAGCTCCCTTAGCCGACTCCAATATTTCAATAACAAATCAATAAATCTTAAATCCCAAGCGCCTCGGGAACAATGAAGTTATTAGTTGGAAGTAGAAACTACCCTTAAGCACGTAATTAAGGGCTAATGTTGTTGTTGTCAAAATGCTCGAACTAACCTGATGTCTTCCTAGAAATTTACTATAACAAGTACAAAGGTAAGTACCTAAGTGTATATTTTTTATTATAAAAATATTAAAAACTCTTGTCTCTGAATCAAGCAGAAAATAATGTAACATAATATAATAAACTTATGTTAAAACCTATATATAAAAAAATAAAATATGCCTGCTTATAAATATGTAAGTATGTTATCTTTGCATTTTCATATTCATAGGAAATGTTTGAAACTTTCAAAATACCTTCTTTCCATCCTCGCGAAGGTTTCTAGATGATTACAACCACATGAAAATTATCTGAAAAGTTTTTTAATCATTACAAAAACTCTTGCAAAATTGTGAAAAATGTCACAATTTGAGAATGACATTTTGCAAACATTGATTGTTAAATCAAAATTCAATTTTCGAATAAACTCTTTAAATAATTGAATTTAATCGAAGTATAAGTATACCTATGGTACCTATGGTAGGTCACCCCAAGTGGTTCGCTACGTTTGGTGATTTAGCAGGGGTGCCCGGGTTCATGGGGTGAGGTTTGTCTAGGTCTTGGAGGCGGATGACCAAGACACACTGAACCCCAGATTTCTACCCACCCCTTAAACCCTTTTCCTTCCCAGAACTCTCCTCTCCTTCCTTTTCCTAAAAAACCCTCCACCCAGCATCCCCAAAGATGACATAGGCCCTGAAGAAAATTATTTTCCTCAGCGCCTCCTGTGTGGAGCTCATGTAAAAAAAAAAAAAACCAAAATCGAATATTTTGAATCTAATTAAAAATTATATTTATTTTAAATACCTAGTTATATATGTTAGATACGAAATTTGATTGATTGTTCGTATAAGTAATATACAAAAAGAATGTTTGCAATATACCTATGAAAAATTAAAATTTGTAAAAAAAATGCAATAGGCAGCACGCGAGCTGTTTGAAAATCTGATTGTACCGGGACTGAATATATTGAACGCAGGAGAGTGGAGGGAATTGCGGGAGGGAGAGGGGGGGGCGGGATAGGTGGAGGGGAACGCGTGAGGGGAAGCAGACATGAATGGGGAAGGGGAGGCGGAAGGGGAACGGGACGAGTGGCAAAAGACATGAGACACGCAGGGAGAAACAATTTCTTTATTAGTGGCATTGCAACGCATGCCGGAAATTCGCTAGTATTGAATAAATAATTAATATTACGAATTCCTAAATACAGATAATAACTTTTTCTTCAGACGGATGGCAAGTGGATAAGTTAGTTTTACTTAAGATTAATAAAACAATTCCTTAATAATAATAATAATAAATTTGGACAACTTATATAGCGCTGTTTTTCCGAAAAATCGCCTCAAGAGCGCTGCACAAATTAGCATGGATTTTACATTAGAATTTACTTAACTTAAGAGGCTCGATAATAACTCGTCTTGCAGCTATCAAGCGCATGGATTACTGGAATTCTAGCCCCCCGATAAATTAAATAAAATATCTTTTTATACACGTATTTCAATTTACTTAACTATGTAGGGGGCTATATAACCACTCGTCTTGCAGCTATCAAGCGCATGGATTGTTGGAATTCTAGCCCCCCAATAAATCAAATAAAATATATTTTTATATGTACGTATTTTAATTTACTTAACTGTGTAGGAGGCTAGATAACAACTCGTCTTGCAGCTATCTAGCGCATGGATTATTGGAATTCTTGCCCCGCAATAATACATTTACCTTATGTATTTAGTAATCTACTTAACATAGCTAAATCTAACTTAATCTAACTTAATCTACTTAATCTTACCTAACCTAACTTAATCTTACTCACAAATACTCAAAACCTATATTTAAGTATTAAAATATTTTATATAAAACGTTTTGAAAATTTTGTAACACGTTTTTCAACTGTAAAAATAGCGGAAAGCACCAGAGTTTATTTTTCTAGTCGATGAGTTAGTAACTCCCAGAGGGATTCAGTTAGAAATATCTATCAGAAATATCTCTCTATCTATATTTATCAGAATTGATTAAAATATTCCCAGCGAAAATGTTCACTCTTTAGGACTGCTAGAGCAAATTCGACCGTAGGTCCGTCAAATACCCCGGGCCGGGCGCCGAATATTTTTATACCAGGCTTGGGTCCTCGTAAGGGCCCGCAACCCGAATTTCTGCCGATTTCTTACATATCTCTCGTTCTAAAGCTCTTAAAAAAATATATGTTATTCTTGAAGATAATATCTAGACATTGCCCGCGCCGAAACGCAAATTGTATAAAATTCCCTCGATAGAAAAAAATCGCAAGTATGCTCCAAAAATTATTATAAACACGTTTGTTTCAATTATTTTACAAGTTACATATGTATGAAAAAATTCACAGTGTTTCTTTAAATGCTGTTTAAGACAATACCCGCGAGATTTTTGCTCTATTTTAAACGAGTCGTGTTTTATTAAACATTTTCGAAATTTTCGCATCGATTTTGTCGCTGTAAATGTTAGCGCTCTCCTCTAACATTCGTAATTTCGTATCTCTCCATCTTCTTCTTTTCGAGCCCGGTTGCAGAACCCGGTTGCAGAGCGGTTGAAAAATCCTTATCTCATGATTGAAATTAAGTAGAAAACTGAAAAATTACATACTAACTAATAACAGCTATTACTCTAGGTACCTACCAAGTTGACTACAATTTTCATGATGCCAACGAGGTTTTCGCGACATCAGCAAACATTTTTTGGACTTCGCAGCAAATATTATTCAAAACTTTTCATCGTACTAGTAGAGACGTCACACTAAAACATTATGACTCTTTATAAAACAAGACTTCACATCTGTTTGTAGTGTAAGTTACTTCCTAGAATCTAGAGTAAATAGTAAACGTCGCCAAATATGTCTAATGTTTGTAAAGTTTTATTGAATGGACGAGTGATAGAGACAGAATGCAACTTTTGGCACATTGACCTCTCTCAGAACAGCTGTCACTGGTAATAATTCGGGTCGAATTGCAAACCTCGTTCATAATGGCTCACGCAAGTATTATTGTTCTACGCTAGTGTGGTGACTCAGGCACAGACCTTGAACGTGTTTGGTTGGACAGTTGTTATGTAATAATGACTGTTAAATAAATATGCCTATGTGACATAATAAGGATTTTTCGTATTGTTTTTTAGATAGATTGCATTATTATTATATTGTACGTTTATTTACAGTTCTTCGAAATATACCAAAGCTAAACTTAATGACGGCTTAATTCTCGTCAGCTGAAATCTCGAATGTCTTACCGTCGAACCAAAATCCCGAAAACCATATTTCCTACATCTAAAAATCCTATAAATATCTTTCCAAGAGACCGAACGTACGTACCTAAGTTATAAAGTATTTCCGTTTTTGGAACAACAAGGTTAGAATTATGATCTAAACGGGGTTAGAAAGAGGAAACACCACGTTTTATATTAAAATGTATAAAAAATATTTAAAATGTACACCCTTATAAAACCAAAGATTTTGACCGCAATTTTTGGAATTTTTTATTAATTACTAGCTGGTATCCGGCATGCGTTGCTATGCCATTTAATAAAGAAATTATTTCTCCCTGCGTGTCCTTTCCCATTCGTCCCATTTCCACTTCCGCCTCCCCTTCCTCTCCCGCGTCCTCTTCCCCTCTCGCGTTCCCACGCCACCTCCTCCAGCTTCCCTCTCCCCACTCCACTACTCCCCACTCAACCCCCCCCCCCCCAGTTTCCCTCTCCTCTCCTTGGTTCCCCTCCCCCCTCCCTCTACTGCAATCCATACATTCAATCTCGGTACATTCAGTTTTCAAACAGCTCGTGTGCCACCCATTGCAATTTTTTTATACAAATTTCATAATGCCAGAGCTCACCAGTAGTTCTATTCAAAACCTTATCCTGACAATAACGAACACAAAAATAAAAGAATTATCCAATTTGGTGGAATCGCTTGGAAGTTATGCGCGTACATTCGTTTCGGCGATTCATTTTTATTTATATAGATTTTTGCATGAAACAAAAAAGTGAAGTAATACCTACACACTTTTAAAATACACTTCTTACTTGTCTAATAAAATATGTGTGTGTGTTTTTTTCGTTATCAGTAATTTTCGTTACAAAAAACGTAAGACGAGCAATTTTTAAAACTTTTTTATGTTTGAATTCAAAATGATTAAATTTCAAAAATCATATGTTTATTTAGAATTATAAAATTAAAAGCCCATTTCGCCACCTTTCAAAATCAGTTTTTAGTTTTAGGATGCGTTCAGAAATATTCCATTCATTTGGATTTAATTGATGAAGAAGAAATATTTTGACCTTCCGACAAAATATGCCAGAGGGCTATCTATCCTTGGGTAGGTTAAAGTAACCAATGTAAACATTATGTATCACTTTTACTTATAATTGACTCAGCGCAGACTCGTGAAAAATATAAAGAATATTATGATAATTGTAGGATTTGTGAAGCAACAAGTATTTATAAAATATCCGCCTGAGGATCCATGCCTTTCGAAAAACATATTGTCAATTTTCTTAATAGGTAATCTGTAACAATTATGTGTTTATGTTGAAAAATTAAAGAAATGTTTTCAGAAATTTACTTTACAATGAAAAACTTCTGTACATCTAGTTAGTGGGTAATTAATGCTTTCCTGAAAATGGAAAAGCACAGACCATTGAAAAATCACGAAATCGGACTTTACTAGTCAAGATTAAACCTAAGAAATTTACAAAAGAAACCATTTCGAATATAAGGTAAATATGCAGTTAGTCCACCTCACGGATAACACGGAACGTTCGTGTTGTCGAAGTTTGATGCACGGATAATACGGAATGTTCTTTTTTTAACTAATAGACAATCAAATATGACATTTGTCGGAAGTACCAATCTTATAAAATAAATTCTCTAAAATAAACTCGCTTTTCATCATACTTTTAAAAAACATCCCAGGTTTTGAATGGTTTGTTTGGCTACGCAGGGTTTGTCTAGCGGGTTTGTGTAATTATTTTAATACATTTCTTTCCATGTTCTACTGTTATAAATACTGGTACAAACTTGTCAATGATGCATTCACTTTGTTTTACGCAAAAATATTTTTTCTATGATTGGCAGCATTGATGAAATGTTAAAATAAAAAAACGATGAATATAAACATGGCGTTACCGCGCTAGGAATTAATTTTAACAAAATTAAAATGTTCAATGCATATTTTTTGCATGTTTTTTGGTCTCCCCCGACACAAATACTCATTTTTCGAAATAATAAAGCTAAATCTAACTGTTTGGATAAAAAGTATTCCGTATTAACGAGTAATCGGTTTAATGCATAAATAATGAATATAATTATTATTATATACAATCTTCATATATAAAACAAAGTCGGGTTAGTTACACCACTCAAGAACGGCTTGTCCGATTTTTATGATCTTTGATTTATTGGATTTGTCTCCGCCCGAGTAGCAGAATAGCTATTAAAACATCGGAAAAATTCTCGAAAACAAAATTATTATCCTCGTTCATTTTGTATGGAACGAATCTTTTGAAAGAGCTGCAGCAATATTGTGATATATAATATAATATTGAATAGTAAGTGAATTCCAAAAAGTCAAAAATGTTTTGCGTTTGATCTTAAAAATATAGTGCTGCCTCTCTTTTTTACACACTAAATGTCAACAGTCGAAAATGAAACAAACGGTGAACGTATGTCTGCACCCCTCCAAAGGAAAAATACAATAATTATAATAAATCTCCCTCAAACGTATAAAGAAAATGAAACGCAATTCCCGTAAGTAAGTGGAAAAGTACGAAAATCACAAAAATCCGTTCACAACGCCATCTCTGATACTGACAAAAAAACACGGACATAATTGCTTCGTTGTATAATTTTTAACTTAATAAAAAAACTGAATTTGATTCAGCTAATATGTTAACAACAGTTATTGATCTGAGGCGGTACGAAGTTCGCCGGGTCAGCTAGTTGTATATAATTTATCGTTAAAAAATATTGTAGATGCCTACATCCTATATCTATATAAACGTAGGTAGGTACTATAGCAATTGTCTTTCGTGACACAATCGCAGATAGATCCACCAACGAAAAGATTTTTTTGTAAGTGCTTAATTAATTTACGATGCGAATCATTCATTGATAGGTATCATACACTGACGAAGACATTATTTTCTCCCTTCTTGCTGCAAAGGAGTATGATTTTGGACTTTGATTCAATGACAAGTTTATATTCTGTCTAACTCTTGCACGCTCATGCACCAAAAGGTCTAAACTTGTTTATCACTTAATAGTGTCAATAACCGGTGTTGTAAATCAACGCAAATAGTGGAGATAGAAGTTATGAGGTAGAAAGGGACTCGCTAATCCCTAATCGCCAATCGCTAGGAAATAGGTAGTCTGGGGCAAAGTCCAGGTGCCTTACTAACAAATGTGTTTTAAATTTTACACAACATAAGCAACCGTAACGTGAGATAAATGGTTGTTTAGTAATTGTTTAAAATTTAACACTTTTTATTTAGGTAGAAGACTATAGCTATGTGCTATAGTCTTCCCCAAAGTTGCTCTTTATCCTTGCTTGGTCTTTATGATGAGCTTAGCGCATAATGCGCATAGGTATGGGTTTTAAATCGTAAGCAAAGATAATATGATAATATATTATATCACCAATATTAAGGCCCATTAACCAGCGACCGAGAGATCTTGAGATCGTACCCTTGCAACTGTACAGGGCGAGTTACATGAGAAAGATTGATTATTCTTATATTTTCTATAATTCACATTTTATTTCATTACCTACATCAAGTTAGCAAAAAACATGCTTCATAATTTTTAAATAACATCTATGCAAAAGAAGTGTGTAAAAAATCAGAAATACATTAGTTTGTAAGACCTTAAATAAATAGACAAACTGAATTATTTTCGTCGCAAAACACGTGCGCGGATTTTTTATTAACGATTTTATTGAACTAAAATTAAAAGTCCGAAAAGTAGCTTTCCTAGATAATTCATTGATTATTTTACTGTATGATTTATATGATTTGAAATGTGTGTTGTATAATACAAAATTACGTTTGAAAATTTAGCAAATCTGACGACCAATGGTAGGAATATCCTTATTATAATAAAAATGAACATATTTTATCAAAGATATGTCTTAAGATTTTCACGGCCAAAAGCATTTTTGTTATTTGTTTATTGGGGTGTTATGCCGTGTTGCGCTACCTCCTTCTTTAGCCTAAAGAAGGAGGTAGCGCAACATGGCATAACACCCCAAAAAACAAATAACAAAAATATTTTATCAAAGGTTAAAAACCGTACTAGATAAAATAACAATAACAATTTTATTGTAGAAAAGAATCCCTCTTAACGCATTTTGTCAATGATTTTGTCAGAGGAACGGAACTGTTTCTTTGCAAAACCGAACTGTCATCAAGATATTAATAAAATGGCAAGGACCGCTGCATGCAGATTTAATTCACCTACGAGTTGATTTTTGGTATAAAGTCCCCCACGATCTGCATGGAGATATAGTAATAATAATAATTGGATAATTTGTAGAGTGCCATTTTTGCGAAAAAACACCTCAAATGCGCTGTAAAATATTATGACCCTTAGAGTCTATCTAATTTTATTATCAACAAACAGAAAACATACTAACCTGGCAGGCCACTTTCGATAAACAATATTTTATTAGAAAGTTTACGAGTATGTTTGGAGAAGATATGAATTTGCACGCAGGCAGGACATTATATTTAAAACACTGGACATTGCATGATTTCACATTTGCTGCTCTCCATTGCATTACTTTTGATATTATAGTTAGAGAAGATTGGTGGCAAAAGTAGAGTTGGTATTTATTTTGAAAAACTCTAGAAATTAGGACTCTAAGAACTGAAGGCGACGAAGTTCTGGGAAGCGAAAAGGTATGAGTGGTGGGTAGGAATCTAGGGAATGAATTGATCCCTTCCACTGCGGTCCAAATCCTGCTAAGAGTTCTGCTGGAGAGGTCAAAAGATGGCACGCAGCTGGTGGTCAGAAGCATCCGCCGGCAAGATCCAGACAAACCTGACCCCATGAACCCGGGCATCCCAGCTAAGTCACCAAACGTAGCGAACCACTTGGGGTGATCTTTGCAGAGGTGTTGATTGATGTCAAATAAATGGTTCCCGGGGTTGCGGTACCCATACCCACCTCTCAAATTATAATATTATGAATATTTACCAGGAATCTAATTGTTAATAGGTGGTAGGTACGTATTTGTTACGCAGGATACAGATTAAAAAATGATGACAAACTAACCGTTGAAAACGATCGTAGGTATTAGGGAACGTACCCATACAACGTGACCAACTTTTTGCACTTTTTAACCCCCCCCCCCCCCCCACACCGTGACCAAAAACCTAAGCAACCCGCCGCTCATTTGTACCAAGCGCGGTATTTTGAAGACCCCCCCCCCTCCCCGAACGTGTCACGTAGTAGGGGTACGTTCCCTTATTACATTGGGACTTCTAAAATCCCTCTTGTACGCAATAGACTGTTTTTTTTTAAATATTTATATTTAATATTTATCATCGTTTATCAATTAACTTCATCGACATTCCTCGTCCCTCGATGAAACATTGATATCTATAAGTAGGTAATTTACGTAAATGTCAAATTTGATATATGAGTCACTGGAACTACTCGTTTGTGGCGGTTAAGGATTAAGCGGCAGATTTAGCAAGGATCCAACTACATACTTTGCGAGCACAAAGGGCAACTGACGTACCGGCCCTATAGTCTACGATTTAGTTTATATTATTAGGCGTGTAGGTATTAGAGCGGATTGTTTGCACAGCTATTAGTACGAACTCAGGATATTTGATCAACGCAGACTGGGAATATGAAATGAAACAAAGGACAGCGGTTCCCAAAGATCTTTTGATAGTTCAAGATATCTAAAAATATATAATCTTATGCGTAGATTGTAAACTGGGGAAGGTTCGTGCATTTTTAGTTACCAGATCTGAATAGCCACACACTGCCAACCAGTGGCGGTTCGTGAGTTTTCAGGGAGCTAGACTGCTAAAATTGAAAACAACGACGTTATTGATGTTGTTGTAGCTAAAAAAAAAAATATTTTTAAATTCCAACTTTTTGTATGAAGATATACCTACTGAAATACGGATGCGGCGTATCCACATTTCATTATGTCCTGAAAATCTTCATACAAAACATTGAAATTTAGAAAAAAAATAAAAATCATTTTCAGGTACAACAGAACGTCGTATTTTTTAATCTTAGCACTCTAGCTTACTGAAAACTCACGCACCGGCACTGCTGCCAACCTTCCTCTTTGCCTCTCTTAGTTCCGCGCAGGCATCACTCGTGATAGGACATTTAAAAAATTGATCTGCATTTTTGGTCTGCAAATTTTTCATGTCATATCAAAAATTGGTCTGCAATTTTTTTTATGTGCATTACAGATTAATTTAATCCTATTACAATACATACCTATAACATATACATAACTTTAAACGAAAAAAAATACAATAATATACATTTTAGAGTTCTAGCCTAAAATGACTGTTGAAATCTTCAAGGCCAATGTTGAAAATGTCAAGAGAGCACCATTCCTCTTGTCATGGTATGCTGGGCCAGAACGTCTATTCTGTCTTGTAAATATTAGAATACAGAGTATGACATTAGAATACAGAGTAAGTTGTTGTAAAGAACCTGGGGTTAGTTGTACGGTACGAATAATTTAAAGCATTCAAAGAGGTATAGGCAGTCAATGTAATAGTTTATAATTTTAAAAGCTATTTCTGTAAAAAATAAAATAAAAAATTCTGCAGTATATAAAAAGACAAATAAAATTAAATCAGATGCATAAATAATGGCTTACCGCTGATATGTCCAACGAAACCTCTCTGGCTCTCCGTCTTTATCATAAATGCAAATGAATCAGAAAGAGAAGTTAAAAATTTAAACAGGAAAATACTCGAAGCTCTCGATGGAAAGAACATGCGTACAAATGAAACTACGCACTATCGTCGAAGAAAAATCGTTGTCTTAGAAATATTTTTATAGATTTTATTTTAAATGACAAACTATTTTTTAAGAATTATATTAATTAAAAGTTTGAGAGGCTTTGTCAACGACCTCTGTAAACGTGATCCTCACTCCATTTGTCAAATGTTTTAACATAACATCGAAAAAAATATACAAGAAATTTGAAGTCTCGGCGCACGTTACGGAGGTACACCCGAGTAGATACCTCGTTTCCGCCGTCTACCTTCCGCTGTGGACCCAACCACATTATTCGTGTCAAGTTTAATGGGAGAATGTCACCATCAAGGAGGTCCGGTGTTTAAGCTGACTATGGTTCAGTGATCATCAATTTCAGAAACACTTGTGAATATTAATTACTTAGTTTGTTACCCTTTTATAGTCTCATAAGTGTTCCTTTTACACGTGTTCTTCGATGCAGGAGCTTTAGCCATTTGTTTTATTTCGATGTACTGTGAATTCTTTAATAATAGTTGGATAGTTTGTATAGCGCCGTTTTTGTGAAAAATCACTTCAAGGGCGCTTTACAATTTATTAAGAATCCTTAGATTCGTCACTTTAATTAGAAAGTTTATCAGAGAAGTTTTGGAGAAGATACGGCTTTGCACGCGGAGGACATTATATTAAAAAACACGACATTGGACGACATTTGCTACCCCCATCACCATTATTAGTAGAGATGAAACGGATAGTTGTTTGGCCGGATACCGGATATCCGGTGGGCTGCGAGGCCGGATGGCCAGATATCCGGCGGCCGGATATTCGGCCCATTGTCTCGTTGCATGTTTATGTGACGAGTTTAGCGCCGCACAGGCGCGGCGAACGCGATTAGATCAATTCAGGCGGTTTCGGTTGCCATCGTGAGTATTCGTGAGTATTCGTGAGTGATCACGTGAGTGTGATTGAATAACGAAAATTAAATTAATTGTTTACTTGCCGCGTAATCTGACTGAACTGAATTATGTCATCAGAGAAAAAAAGTTCGCCTATTTGGCAATATTTTGACATTAACAGTGAAAACAATAAGTTTGCTGTTTGTTTGTTGTGCCGGCTTCGACTATTTATGTATTTATCATTAGAGTGAATATCTCAGAAGAAAATTTTAGTTTTTTGGAAGGCCTTATGGCTTTTTTGTAACTTTTTCGACTTTAAATAAAAGCCGTCATAATTATAAGCCATTTTATTGATATTTACCTCACAAAGATTAATGTATTGCATTTTATTATAGGATATTGTAGTAGTTTTTGAATATCCGGTATCCGGCCAGATAGTATATTTAGGCCGGATAGGCCGGATACCGGATAGCTACCGGATATCCGTTTCATCTCTAATTATTAGTATTACATTTATTAAAAGATTAATGACAAAAGTAGAGTTGATATATTTATTTTGAGAGACTGGAGAATTTAGGACTCTTTAGGGTTGGAAAAAATTCATGAAATGACCTTTACAAACGCTTACCATTAAGTATTTTAAATTTTTAAATTTTATTTTTATTTTATCTTTGTATGGGAGCTCTGTAGAAGCCCGAGTAAATCAGGCTCCCTATAAACAGATCGTCAACTAAGATAATTTTCAATTCAATTTATTCATTTTAAAAACATTACAAAACTAAAATTTCAAAGCGGTTTTAAAAGAGAAATACCTATATTAATTAATATTAAATAAGCAGATTTAAGTCATTTAAACATCAATGAAGCACAATTGGATTAACTGCAATGAAGCTTGCTGTCTAAATTGTGCTTCATTTATGTTAAACATTATATTTAACAACACGGCAGCTCTCACAACTGGCATGACCATTGGCAAGTGTTCATGTTGATTGAACTGGAGTTGCTGGAGCAGGCACATCCAAAAATTATTATTATTTTTAACTTCTCAGATCTCGGGTCTAATTTGTCAGAAGGCCAAAAATTTCAGTTTTGCAATTAAATTCAAATAAATGGAAAATTTCTGAACGCATCGGAAAACTAAATACAGTTTTTAAGAGGTGATAAAATAAGCATTTAAATTTTATAATTCGACATAAACATATGATTTTTGAAATTCTAAAATGTTGAATGTAAACATAAAAAGTTTAAAAAAATTGAAAATCTTTCGTTTCTTCTTGCTAAAATTTGGTACCTACTGATAGGAAAAAATAATAAAAAGACACACATATTTTATTAGGCAAAAAAAAAACGTTACCGTTAACTCACTTTTTGTCGTTACATGTAAAAATAATTAACAAAAAATTTCCAATGTTTCTTCAAATAATTTTTATTCATAAATATTTTAGTAATTTTGTGGTTAACTTTTAAATTTAAATATAAGGCGTCGTGTTTTCTCTTTAGATCGTATTTCTAAACATGATAGTAAGGGAGACAAAACGATTTCTATGAGACTTATACGAGTCGTTCCGAAAAGCGAATCATTTAGTCTATGAGGTGCCCAATAGGAACAAGTAATTTTCGCTGAAACCCGCTAATATACAGGTTGATAGACATTTCTATTTGTTCAAAAACATAAACTTTGTAAAGGTAATGATTTGAAAACAATTTATGTATAATAAAAACAAATATACCTACGTCAAAAAAATATAATGGGGACGTTCAAAGTTTTGCAAATATATGACTTTGTATCCCAAATTTGTGATGTTTGCGAGTAAATATTTGGTAAAGGATATGATATTTTAACGAAAGCTCAAACATAAACTGTCCTATACAAACAACGAGCTGTTGTTTCCGCAGCAAAAGGCGGAGGTCTCATTTTTGATTCTAGGATTTGAATATCCTTCAGTTTCGAATATTTTTGAGATTGTGGGAAAAGAAATTATGTAGTAGGATGTCGAAGGGCAGTGAAATCCAACAACCGTTTTTGAACTCATGATGAAAGAGAAAGGGGCCTTTTTGGCCCCGAGCTCTGTATGCCAGTAGGTATATCAAAAGTTCGAACAAATTCCTCGCCGGGGCAAGCATCTCACCCTTTCCAAACGAAAGTGAATTCAAATAACATTTAATCCACTTAGGTCTCGGTACTATTTGGTTGGAAGGTCAAAACATTTCCGTTTTGCAATAAAATACAAATAAATGGAATATTTCTGAACATATCCGAAAACTAAAAACTGTTTTTTAAATGTGATTAAATAATATGCTTTAAAATTTTATAATTCTGAATAAACACAATTTTTAAAATATAAAAATTTTGAAAGAAAGCAAAAAAAAAAATTTCAAAAATGGCTCACCTTACGTTTCTTGGTAAGCCCATGGTGTAAGATAACCATTCAGTATTGAAACGTTGCTTAAAATGGCTTTAGTCGTGTATGGTGACCATACACGGCGGAGTTGACAGGAAAAAGCTATGGAAGATGTTGTCCAAGTATGGAGTGAGTACGAATCTCATAGATACAGGCAATTGCGTCTCTGTATGAGGGAAGCGTTGCATGTATCAGGCTGAACGGCGATTTTACGGGATGGTTTGACATCACAAAAGGCGTTAAGCAAGGCTGTGTCAAAACAATGCCACCGTGGTTATTCAATCTATACATGGATAATTGTATGCAAGAATTGAGAGAGATGGGATTGGGCTCGAAATCGAGTAATCTGGAAACATGTTGCCTGTTGTATGATGATGATGATGAGGTGCTGATTTCTAATACTATGGAAGATCTACAGTCTCTCGTGTCAAGGATGAACGAAGAATGTATGAAGAATGAGTTAATGATGAATGTAAGTAGGTAAGTCTAAAGTCATGGTATTTGAAAGAGAGTATGAAAACAATTTGCAACATAGTTGTGAATGATGAGTACTTGGAGCAGGTGGATGTGTTTGGGTACCTGGGAAGTATGTTTACGAGATATAGGAAGGGTGAAAGAGATATCAAAAGAAGGGTAAATGCAGGCAACTCTGTTAATGGAGGACTGAACGCCGTTGGGGCCAACAAAAACTGCCAAAGACGCGAAGCTAGCCGTCCATAATGGAGTGCTGGTACCTACCCTGATGTATGGCAGTGAGGCATGGAACTGGCAGAGGAAGGATGAAAGTAGACTGAATGCTATAGAAATGAGATTCCTGAGTCGTATGTGTGGTAAAATCATGTACGAACGTGTGAGAAATGTGGAGATCCGCGAAGAATGCAAGGCTGATGAGTGTAATGAGTAAGATTAAGAAAGGGATGCTCAGATGGTTTGTGCATGTGGAGCGAATGAACGAGGAAAGAAGTGTACGGAGAATATATGACGCAAATGTGAATGGTAGAAGAAGTCGGGGACGCCTGAGGAAGATATGGCAGGACCAAGTGAATCAGATACTTGAGTCGGGCCATGTGAAGAGTCGTAACAATAGAAGAGCATGTATGAGACGTTGTATGAATATGAACGAGGCAAGGAGTGTGTGCCAAGATCGAGTTGTTAGGCTCTCCGTCCTCTCTGCCTAGCCCTGCGGGGAAACGGCGTGATGGTTAGTTAGTGACCAGATCTGAATAGCCAGGTACTTCCCCACCTTCCTCTTCCCCATTTCCTTCCCCTCTCCACTACCTTCAGTCTCACAACATACCCCAATCGGGGATGCCGTAGCTGGAACTCTTGCGAGATATTACTACGAAGTAAGATTTGTAGAAATATTTTGTAAATTTGTACTGCGCCTCTGAGGTGATTTTTCACAAAACACGGCGCTATTCAAATCTTCCAAATATAATTATTATCATCCAGGGGCGGCAGTACCCATACCCGTACCAAACAATACAAAAATATATAGACATAATACACATATGTTATCAGCTAGTGGATGCAGTCGTTTGGACAATTGTTTACAAACACACAGACATCTCGATGCCTTGATTCATCTCGTATAATAATAATTAGCTGTTATTAAGAATGCCTTCGCAGAATCCTTTTACGCTCCATTGTCTTAGCTTTTTAGTGGAGGCAATATTTAAATAAAAACCTTTAAGCATAAACAATGCAAGATGAACGAGTAGGTACCTACGCATTAAAATAAAATATTTATATAAGCTCTCTGCTAAGTGGAAACAGTCTCACCACCCAAGTGGAGTTTTATTCTACGGACGCGAGATCAAATTTATTGAATGTAACATAACAAAACAAAACGGAGTTTCACATTTCAGTCAAGCTAGAATCATTCATAACTTTTCATTGAAGTATTTTTTTTAAATTTGTCAAAGCAAGTTTATTGTCTTCTTGTCGCTAGTTTAATTTGCAAACCCACTGGCTTCTTCATAATCCTATTAATATTATAAAAGCGAAAGTTTGTATGTTTGTTACTCTTTCACGCAAAAAATACTGAATGGACTTTAAAATTTCTTTCACTAATAGAAAGCTACATTATTTTGCGAGTACGATAGGCTGTATATATTGGTAAGATCTGGCGTTATGAATAAGCTCTGGCGTTATGAAATTATTTATTATACGTTTATCGTCCAGACGAATTGCTAAGCGTTGCTAAGTAATTGTTTGACTTGCGCTGTCATTTTGTTATTTGTTTAGGTTACTATGGAGTTATGGAGGTCCCTTTGATAGTTAAAATTATACTAATTTATATTAATATTATAAATGCGAACTACACGTGTTTAATTGTTACGTTTTAATAGGTGGCACGCGAGCTGTTTGAAAAATTAATGTAACGGGTATGGACGGGGTGGTGATGGGGGCGGGGGGAGGTGGAGGGTAGAGGGGCGAGTGGAGTGGGGATAGGGAAGGGTGGAGGAGGCGGAGTGGGAACCCCCCTAATACTATGCCAGCGAAGCCGGGAGCAAAAGCTAGTAAAGAATAAACGCAAAATTATGTTTGATATGTACCCACTCTAAACCTACTTTTTTAAAGTTGGATACACTGTGTAAGAAATTTTGTAAGCAATTTTTATAAGAAATTTTGTCTTTAAGTAAGGAATTAAACTCGTTTGTAATGAGTGTGAAAAAAACTCACAGTGTATCTTTAAATGCCATTTGTCGAGAAATTTTTGCTCTATTTTAAGCGAGTCGTGTTTTATTAAACAAATTTCACAAGTTTCGCCGAAATATTATCGTTTTTAATATAAGCGCGTTCCTTCTAATATTCATATTTACATATCTTCCCTTCTTCTTCGTTTTGAGCGCTTATTACCGGGTCAAGGCGCAGTGTAATTACTAAAAAAGGAGACGATGGAGAGATATGTAAATACGAATGTTAGAGAGGGCCCGCTAATATTAAAAACGATAATATTTAAGTGAAAATCGTGAAAATGTTTAATAAAACACGACTCGTTTAAAATAGAGCAAAAATATTATGGGAATTGTCTAACAAAATATTTACATAAACACTGTAATTTTTTTCATACATGTAACTTGTAAAATAACTGAAAAAAACCTACTTAAGTACTTAATTTTTTTTTTAAATTATCAACCTTTAAATTTTTTATATCGAGGAAATTTAATATAATTGCCATTTCGGCATTGGAAGTGTATATATGTATATTATTTTCAAGAATAACATATATTTTTAAGAGCTTTAAAACTTACAGTATTTAAGGAAAATCTATCAATCTATATAAATAAAAATGAATCGCCGAAATGTATGTACATAACTTCCGAATTACTGCACCAAATTGGATAATTCTTTTTTTTGGTGTTCGTTATTGTCAGGACAACGTTTGTATAAAACTATTGGTGAGCTCTGGCATTATGAATTTGTAAACAAAAATTGCAATATTTGACACGCAAGCTGTTTGAAAACTGAATGTACCGGGACTGAATATATGGAATGCGGGAGGGGGAAGGGGGTAGGGGAACTCGGGGGGGAGAATTCGCTGGCCGGGGCAAGGGGGAGAGTGGAGTGGGGAGAGGAAAGGTGGAGGAGGCGGAGTGGGAACACGAGAGGGGAAGGGGACGCGGGAGGTGAAGGGGAGGCGGAAGGGGAACGGGACAAATGGGAAAGGACACGCAGGGAGAAACAATTTCTTTATTAAATGGCATAGCAACGCATGCCGGTACGTAATAAAGTACGTAATAAATCGGTAGAAATGCGGGAAGCACGAAATTGGTCGTGCGACGGTTCCTCGAAGGTCGTCAAAAATGCTCGTATTCCTAATGAATGAATATATCGTCTGGAAACTGTGCTCATCTTACGAATATAACGAATCAAGTTTAATTGAAAAATGATATTCATTTTTGCATTCTCTAACTGGCCTACGAAAGTACTTACTTAGTCGTGCGTATGAATGAAATTAACCTGATCTTGCAGCATTCGCAATATGCATTCTAAGCCAGAAGTGAAATTGAATCACATCTCTCAATTTACTTTGCAATTCTAATTATAAACATCCGTTGGCTACATAGAGATGTTGTTGTGGCGCAGAACCCGCACCGCCCACCCATGCGGAGACATGTTGCGTTGGTGTGTGAGCAATAACATGTTTTAGTTTTGTCCGTTGGCTCTCTGTGTGACTATATGGGCTATGGCCAACGGTTTCGTCTTTACGGTCACCCATCCAAAACTCTGCGAGAAAGAATGCGGGCCATACACACATTTCACTTTACATTGAAAATGTTTTAAATTAAATACATATTTAGGTACTCTTTTGGTTTTATATTTTGATCATTTAGCAACAGTTGTTCTGGTGGGTGAGTCTATATCTTTTGGCGCCGTATCCCAGCTCAAAAAGAAGAAGATGGAGAGATATGTAATAATAATAATAAATAATAAATTTGGACAACTTATATAGCGCTGTTTTTGCGAAAAATCGCCTCAAGAGCGCTGTACAAATTAGCATGGATTTTACATTAGAATTTACTTAACTTAGGAGGCTCGATAACAACTCGTCTTGCAGCTATCAAGCGCATGGATTATTGGAATTCTAGCCCCCCGA
Source organism: Limnephilus rhombicus (assembly GCA_929108145.2). Taxonomy (NCBI): domain Eukaryota; kingdom Metazoa; phylum Arthropoda; class Insecta; order Trichoptera; family Limnephilidae; genus Limnephilus; species Limnephilus rhombicus. Next base: position 14,401,928 of record OV815292.1, on the reverse strand, counting down.
AAATTAAATAAAATATCTTTTTATATGTACGTATTTTAATTTACTACTGTGTAGGAGGCTAAATAACAACTCGTCTTGCAGCTATCAAGCGCATGGATTATTGGAATTCTTGCCCCGCAATAATACATTTACCTTATGTATTTAGTAATCTACTTAACATCCTAAGTCTAGCTTAATCTAACTTAATCTAACTTAATCTACTTAATCTAACCTAACCTAAATTAATCTTACTCACACATACTCAAAACCTATATTTAAAAAATCTGCAGTCCATAACAACAATTGCAAAGAAACCATAAAAATAACATGTAATCAACGCTAACGAAAATGTATATACTCGTAATACACTGTAATAATTGACACTGTGAACTATGTAATTACGAAAGTTAGAACGAGCGCGCTAATATTGAAAATTGTGAAAATGTTTAATAAAACTCGACTCGTTTAAAATAGAGCAAAAATATCTTGGGGGCTGTCTAAAACAGCATTTAAAGAAACACTGTGATTTTTTTCATACATAATATGTAAAATTAACTGAAGCAAACGTGTTTATAATAATTTTCGGAGCATACGGCGTGGGGAATGTATAGATATTATCTTAAAAAATAACGTATATTTTTTTAAGAGCTTAAAAACTTCAAATGTTTAAGGGATATGTAAGAAATCAGTTGAAATTCAGGTATTTTTATTTTATTTTATTTATTAACGTTATAAACAGTCTTATAAATTCATATATGACATTGATAAGAAAATGTATGTCATTGATTTTTAAAATAACGACAAATTGAATTTTAGAACCATGTATGTATACGACACGCGTGCGCTAACGAGCTAAAAGAAGTTCTGCATTTTAGCAGTAAATTTATATAACAAACTCCCACTTAGTATCAAACAAATAAAAATAAAAAATAGCTACATTAAGGACATTAAATGTTGGCTGAAGAATCTATCGGAAAATGAACTTACTAGTATACTTAAAACAACATAGAAGTTTCTGGAAAACCTTATCCAATCAATGAAGTTAAACCATAGAAGTCGCTGAAAAACTTATCCAAAGCATAGTCCCCTTCAGCACAGGATCTCCTAGTGAGGAGGACTACGAATATATTTTATATATACATCTAACTAACATGTTTCATATAAAAATGTAAAAAATATTATATAGTTACTAAATAAAAAAAATAAATAAAAAATACTGCGCTTGTGTTGAGGCCCGGTAGTGAGCGCTCAAAAAGAAGAAGGGGCGATATGTAAATATGATTGTTAGAGGGAGCGCGCTAATACTAAAAACGATAATATTTAAGCGAAAATTATGAAAATGTTAAATAAAACACGACTCATTTAAAATAGGGCAAAAATCTCGTGGGAATAAAAAGCATTTAAAGGAATGAAAACATTTTTGTTTTGAAGAGTTTTAATTTTCAAAACAAAAATGTCTAGAAATTTTTACATAGTCAATGCCCAAGAAATACAAAAAAAGGAATGAAAATACTGTGAATTTTTTGATACGAGCCTCAGCGCCTCCTGTGTGCAGAAGGTGAATTTTTTTAGATTATTTCGAAAAAAACATGGATGAAACTATTCAATTCACAAGTGTTTCATATTTATAAATAGAATAGCAATAATTTACATCCACATTTTGAAAAAAATATTTGGTACCACTTTCACATAAACTTCCATATTTTTATTTAGTTTAACGATTTTGTAAATATTCGCTTTTATCGTCCCTGTTAAGTTTTCATTTTGTGGCTTGAAAGGTTTTACCAAACCGCAGTCCGTATTATAATACAATGTTATTTAATAAAACTATTCTTCAAGTATTTTAAAGGTTACCTACTATAAATCATCACTTAACTTTCGCTAAAAGGTGAACTCAAAAATTAAACAACTCAATACAAATTATTTATTAAGGCCCTTTAACCAGCCGCCGAGAATTCAAAATTAGTCGTTGAAAGATGGTCTTGCGATCGTACCCTTGCAACTGTATAGGGCGGTTCCGATGAGAAAGATTACTTATTCTCCGAACCAGTATTTTTAACGAATAACTCATAATCGATTTTATTTCATTCAAATTTTGCTTTTATTATATATATATCTACATTTTTATTTATTAATAAATTCCTTTATTATTTACTAGCAGACCCGGCCACACGTTGCTGTGGCTAACGAAACACAACGCCATTACCCAACCTTTATAAAATCCACACCACTCGCTTGCCAGCTGCCCGCTGCCCGCTGCCTGAATTGAATATTTGAATTTTTCGGCTTTTCTCTACTAAAATAAGCATGTATTATACATATAAACCTTCCTCTTGAATCACTCTATCTATTGGTGAAAACCTCATGAAAATCCGTTGCGTAGTTTAAAAGATCTATGCGCACATACATTTTGAGCGACTTCATTTTATACTATGTAATGATTAACAATTTTTTGTGTTTTTAAATTAAGTCCTGTTAAACTGATTGATATTAGTTTATCAACGGGTTCTTTTGATATTGACTTTTTTTTTAATTGAGACAGTTCCATAAAATGTACAAATTATTAGGTACATTACATAAAAAACATATGTTTTGGAAAAAAAATTGTTAATAAAATTTATAAGAAATAAAGAACAGAGAAAAGGAAAGAATGAAAAATAAAGGAAAAGAAAAAATAACGATGGAAAAACATTAGAATAATACTCATTAAGCAAGTTTAGCTCTAAATTCCGCCGAGTATGTGATCTTTATTAAATCATGTGGCAATTGATTCCAGGCTTTAAGTCCAGACGCTCCGAAAGGTAACTACAACTCTCGATAACTATAAACTAACGTTTAGACAAGATTTTTATGCATAGCACAAAGGGTAACAATTATTATAAGCAATAATTATCAGCCTGAAACACTCATCAACATTGAAAAATCTATTTGGCTGGTATTTGATAAGCCCCCATAGCTCAGTGGTCAAGAGCAGCTGACCGGCAATCAGAAGGACACGGGTTCAAGTCCCGTTGGCGGCAAGTATCTTTTCTCGGAAGATTTTTCAATGTTGATGAGTGTTTCAGGTTGATAATTATTGCTTATAATAATTGTTACCCTTTGTGCTATGCATAAAAATCTTGTCTAAACGTTAGTTTATAAATTAAAAATAATAATTAATATTTGACAAGTTTAAGTATTTCCCCAATAAATGTAGTCATAATTTGTCTCGACGCCACCTAGCGAGGGATTTAACACTTACAATGTCTCTCTCGCAAAAATAAAGTTGGTTGTTTTCAGGTGGAAAAAATATAATCAGCAGTAATTGTTGAATGAAACACTAGTATATATTGAATTATTTGGCGGGTGTTTGATAAGCCCCCATAGCTTAGTGGTCAAGAGCAGCTGACCGGCAATCAGAAGGACACGGGTTCAAGTCCCGTTGGCGGCAAGTATCTTTTCTCGGAAGATTTTTCAATGTTGATGAGTGTTTCAGGCTGATAATTATTGCTTATGTATAATAATTATATTATATTAAAATATATTTGCACTTAGTGTCAACATCCAGATAGGAGATTGGGGAATATGACTATGCACAAAGCGCCGCCCGGTTTCCTCAAGTCATGTTCTAGCGAATCAGGTACCTACTTTACCAACTGAACTTTCGAAGCTTTCCGAAGAAATCAGGACAATATTAGCACCATTTTTACAAATTAATCAAAATCTCACTGTAAAAATAAAATTTCTAATAAAAATATATTCCTTGTCAGAAATAATAACTAATAGGTTGTCACGCTTCAGACATCCCGACGTCATGACACTTGGTAACGTGACACCAGCCTTGTCAGCTAAGCGCCGGGGGTTCTAAATAATATTCTAACTGACCGAGCTCACGTCTGACATGTGTTGGCCATAATAGAATTTGCGTGCGATTTTTTTTTTGCCGAAACGACATGATTTTTGCGTGGCCATTTGACGGTGGTCAATGCTGATTTTTTTGCAATTCCCAAGAAAATGTTGTGTTTATTCGACACGTAGACACTGTGGCTGTTGCGTGTTTTTTTTTAATTTTTGAAAACATGTTCAATTAATAATATTCCTTATTCTTTCTACCGGAGATCCAAAAATTTTAGAAAAAAAATTAATATCTGTAACATCCAAATAGGGTGGGCAACTGTCACTAAGGTAGCTAATACCTATTTTTTTTACCTGAGCTCCCCACAGGAGGCACGAGGAAAATAATTTCCCTCAGGGCCTATGTCATCTTTGGGGATGCTGTGTGGAGGGTTTTTTAAAGAAAAGAAGGAGAGGAGAGTTCTGGGAAGAAAAAAGGTTTAGGGGTGGGTAGAAATCTGGGGTTCAGTGTGTCCTGGTCATCCGCCTCCAAGGCCTAGACAAACCTCACCCCATGAACCCGGGCAGCTCTGCTAAATCACCAAACGTAGCGAACCAGCACTGTAAATATGTCTATATAAAACCTACATTTCTATAATCTTACTTCTAGCTTACAGATTGTATCAACTGGTTCATCGATCACTAACACAAAACTGTATGTACAATGCATTTGACCAATTTGTCCAAATAAAAGTCACTATCTCAATGACAATTATTTTTTAAACTTTTTCAGACAGCTGGTGAATATCTCTACCATACTTTTTTAAGTTATAAGGCGGGTGTGCTTACTTTCGTAGTTCGCTACGTTTGGTGATTTGGCAGGGATGCCCGATTTCGTGGGGTGAGGTTTGTCCGGGTCGTATTGGCGGAAAGTCACTCACCAACGCGTGGCAGGCCAGATTAGGAGAGACTGGTTGAGGGAGACTTATTGACCTCCCCAGCAAGATTCTCTCGGAACATCGCCTTGCACCCCAATGGGAGGGATAGATTTATAAGCCCGTCACTCTTGGATACGCTGGCTCCGAAATTCTAACCTTCCCCTCACACCTTTTCTTTCCCAGAACTTCCTCGACTTCGTTTCCTAAAAAGACCCTCCACTAGCACACATGGGAATTAGTTTCCTCAGGGGCTCTTGTGTAGAGAATTCCGAATTGACTTATTTGGTGACCAGATCTGAACAGCCAGAAACTTCCCCACCTTTCTCTTCCCCTTCTCCTTCCCCTCTCCACCAACTTCTGCCTTACAACATAACCAATTGGGGATGACATATTCTCACTGACTTCAATCAATTGGGAGTAATAAAAAAAGTCATTTTATAAGAAAGACTGAAAAATTATTTTAATTATCATAATCGGTTGCATAACCGCAATTTACTATTAATGAGTAACATAAAACCATTTTGAAAATGTGATTAATTATAATTATAATTTTGCGTGAATTAATCACATCCTTTGATATTTAAAACAGTTTTTTCATAATAAAATGGCGTACTCATAACCCATAAAATAACTAATAGAATTAATTAAATGTTAAAAAACAGTACTTTAGTTAATATTCTTATCAGAACTTATTTATAGATTGGCACTTGCAAAACTACAAAAAACATAATGTATGTAATAAAGTTGATAATAGATTTTGATAACATAATGGCAAACATCCATTGAACTAATGATATATGACTCAGGTCTAGTATACCAGTTGATTTTAAGCTCGGCTTGGTTTGAATGTCGAACTTAGCGCGGTCGGGAATATAATACGTATAAGGTCGCAAGCCTAGAATATCAACAATCACAAATTGTCTACGATTTTAATAGAGGAACATGCTTCTTTTTTCTATGCTTTACTGTCATCGCGAGATCGGGCTTCACATAAACTTTCAAAATAATAATAATAATAATAATTGGACAATTTATAGAGCGCCGTTTTTGTGAAAAATCACCTCAAGGGCGCTTTACAATTTATCATTAATCTTAGGCTCTATAGAATTTTATTATTTACAAACAGATACAGAAACATACTTACCTGCAGGACACTTCCGATAAACCACACTTTATTAAAAAGTTTATCCTTGGGGAAGATACCTACGACTTTGCACGTGGAGGACATTATATTCAAAACACTGGACATTGCATGACTTTACCCTTGCTACCCTCATCACACTCATCACTGTTGGTTTTACATTTATATTTATAAAAAGATTAATGGCAAATTTGAGTTAATGTTTATTTTGAAAGTCTGGAGAATTTTAAGAATTTGGTTTATTTTTAGACACTTAGTGAAAGGTTTTTTTTTTAACTTATTGATACGACTGTCTGAAAAGATGAGTTTTAAGTGTCTGAATGAACCTAAAATATCGATCGTTCAATTGATTAATCAGACGTCTCTAAATACAATTGAGATCATGGGGAAAACAATGTTCGATTGCTCAGCATAAATCAAATATTAATTACACGTGTCCTTGCTTTACATATTAAATATGTCATAAAATAACACCGGGAGACTAAACGGTCTGATACATTTCAAATATCCTTCTAGTGATTAGTGACCCAGACAACATAAATTTTTTGTTTATTTCACTACAAATTTTTCTGCATTATAATATATTATTGATTTGTTGGTCTTTATGAGTAATCTGAGTATGGTACCAAAGACAGTGTAGATACACTTCTACACCTAACTGCATACTCAATTTTGAGTATGGTATTAACTGGACGATCGATATTTATTTATCAGCACATAAAGTAGATATAATAAATCACCATACTAGGCGGCTGCCTGTTTCGTGGTGACCAATGGAGTATAGTTACGATGTATGAAATATAAAGTCTAATGTAAACAAATGGATTTAGTATAAATGATGCTAAAAATTGGAAAAATTATAATTAAAACTAGAAAAAGTACAAAGTAGAAAATTCAAAATAGAAAGGAGAAAAGAAGTAAATTAACATAAGATTATAAAAATGTACATAACTTTTTCTTTTTTTAATATGTGTGCATACCCTCCACACAGCATCCCAGATGACATAGGCCCTGGGGAAATTATTTTCCTCAAGGCCTTCTGTGTGGAGTTAATTTAAAAAAAATACAAACACACATGTACATTTATATAAATATATGTAGGTACTCAGTGTAGGCTGGTGGTTAAATGAAGAACAACTAGGTTGCGTGATAAAAAAACCTTTAATGAGTTTCCACAATAATTATAATTTGTAATCACACAAACACGGTCAGCGTAACAGTCTTACGATATTAAATAGTACTAACGAAGTTACACACTGAGTCAAGGTTGATTGCGGATAGAAGAGGCGACTGCTTCGGTAAGTTGAACGAACACTGGTCCTTTCGCTGTTGTTGGGCGCGTTTTATATGGCCAGACGAGTGGAGTATTGGTAGTAAATCATCACTCGGCTAGTTACTCGAAAGCGCTAGAACTGTGCATTGCAAGCGTACAATGGTTCGTAACTTTTCTGGAATGCGTGAGAGGTAGGTAGGTCCGCGGCTCTGTTTCGATGAACTAGGTACCTACTGTTCAGTCGCGTACCGTCCATACCAGACGGCTGACGGGAGCTCTAGTAATTTTCCTTGCATATATTTGAACACAGGCGCCGCTTCGGGAAACATCGATACGGTTCGGGGGCAATCCAAAGCGTGACGTAGCAAAGGCTGGTTGCTACATAGGTGCACACATCCATACAGACATAGACATACATATACATACCCATATACGCACCCATGTACATGAATAGGTACACACATACATACCTACATACATACATCTACACGTACATACAATATACATATACATACATTTAGGTAGGTTGATTTTTGATAAAGTTCACCACTTCAATTAGCATGCAATGACTAATTTTATATTGTATTTATTTTGCCGGGGTCGTGCACTATTCATAAAATTCACCGCTGAAAAACTAACCGTCCTGGTGTTGAAACTTTTAAAATCCCTTACCAGATTATATAAGTTTTTTTTTTTAATTAGCTCCACACAGGAGGCCCTGAGGAAAATAATTTCCCTTAGAACGTATGACATGAAATGAAGGAGAGGAGTTTCCGGGGAGGAAAGAGGTATGAATCCATCCGTCCAACTGTGATGCAAATCGATGGGTCAAGAGATTCTGGCTGGAGAAGATAAAAGACCTCCCTCAATCAGTCTCTCTCGATACTGCCCACCACGCAGCAGGTGAGCAGACGCATCGGCCGCCGAGACCTGGACAAACCTCACTCCACGAACCCGGGTACCTCTGCCATGTCACCCAAACGAAGCGAACCACTTAGGGCGATCTACGGCAGAAGCATTGGTTATCCTATAAATGGTTTCCGGGGCGGCGGTACACATACCCGCTTTCCAAATTAAATCGATTGATCATCAATTAATAACATCTACATTCCTCATCGCACGATGAATATGATAGTCCATAGGTACTTATAAAATTAGGTAATTTTCGATGATAATATGGTAGGTACCTAGTATTAAATTATTTACATAAGTTGCATGTGACTGCTAGCGCTTTGACGTCTAAAAGGGGAACTATTCTGCGGATAGCAAGGCTTGAGCGACAGATTATGTACATTAAGCGATGAATGTAGTACTTATCGAGGATACGTACTGCTAATATACCGGACCTCACGTACATTGTGTTATTTATAAAAATACTTACATGTTTTATTTATAGTACGTAATTTAATGATAAACGTGATTTTTATAATCATCTTCACACTGCAATACTTATTCATTTTATACTCTTTCATTTTTTTAATTAGTTAATAGGTGATAAGACTTTTATAAACAAAAATAGCTGGTACCTACCTATGGGCAAAATGACCACAGACAGCAGTTTCGGTAAAAATTATTACACTCACTGCAATTTATTTGTGATTCCTTGACCTTACGTAAGAAATTAATAGTTGATTATTATTTATTAAAGATAAAAAGACAAATAATGAAGATGACCTTGCACTTGAAACATGTACCTACAAATGTTATTTTAAAAATAAAGATTAAGATGAAGCCATACGAAATGATGCAAAATCATTCAAAATCATGTGATTTTGTTTTGAAAATTTGATTGCTTAGAAATATTACAGATGCTGAAATTAAATACTGTTAGTAGAACACATCTTGGCCTTTGAAAATATCGAGTAGTTTTTTTGATTAGTCTTTTAATAAGCCTAGAAAAAAATAAAGAAAAAATGCTTTGAAGTTAAAACTTACTAAGCCCTTTTCGGATATGGTTTTATTGAATAATATAGAAAACAATTCAATATTTGTTTCTGAACTTCACAAAATAAAATAAAACATTAATTTTGGCCAGGTTTTTTCCAGTGCATTAAAAGAGGCGTTAGCCAACTGCGAATATAATCCTTACGCCATCTGCAGAAGGCCGATAGCGTGTAGTATATTCGCACTCAGTCGCCGCCCGGATTTGAGGTCGTCGGGTTAAAAGACGTGCTTTGCTCTCCGCGTTGCTTCGTTCTGTAAAAATGTACTTGCGAAATAACAAAACACCGTTGTTGGCTATTGATTATGGGTTTACTCCCCCCGATTCCGAATGAGTACAGTACTAAGGGATCGTCTTAAAGCAAAGCATTCTCCGATTTACCTTGATATTTGAGAGAAACCTTTTCGCCGCTGCGAAAATGCAGATGTAGTAAAAAATTGTGGTTAGTTCCTCTGAGTTATTGTTCCAATGTCACATACTAATAATGGCACATTTTGTTAGATAGGATAAGTACGGAAAGTAGATTCGATGGAGGAAGGTTGATGGACATAGTTGCGTCAACAAATTCACGAGTTAAGTGTTAAGAACCTTTCTTTTATTCCGATACTAGCTGACCCAGCGAACTTCGTACCGCCTCAGAATCAATAATTGTTGTGTTAAATTATTAGCTGAATTAAATTCAATTTTTTTATTAAGTTAAAAATTACACAATAAAGCAATTATCGATGCGCAACTGTCCGTGTGTCAGTGTCAGAGATGGCGTTGTGTACGGATTTATATTTTTGTGATTTTCCACTTACTTACGGGAATTGCGTTTCATTTTCTTTATACGTGTGAGAGAGATTTATTATAATTATTGTATTTTTCCTTTGGAGGGGTGCAGACTTACATTCACCGTTTGTCTTATTTTCGACTATTGACATTTAGTGTGTAAGAAAGAGGGGCAGCATTATATTTTTAAGAACAAAAGCAAAAAAATCAACGCATTGACATTTGACATTTTTGAATTTTTGGATTTCACTCACTGTCTAAAATTATATTGCTGCAGTTCTTTCAAAATAAGAGAATTCGTTCCGTACAAAATGTATGAGGAAAAGAATTTTATTCATATTTTTTTCCTTCGTGTATTTTTCCGATGTTTTAATAGCTATTCTGCTATTCGGTGCGGAGACAAATCCAACAAATCAAAGATCATAAAAATCGGTCTAGCCGTTCTTGAGTTATAAATGGTGTAACTAACCCGGCTTTGTTTTATATATTAAGATTCCATCTTCTTCTTCTTGTGCCCTGTCCGTTCAACGGACGTTGGCTATCATGTTGGCTATGCGAACTTTGTTTACTGCGGCCCGGAACAGCTCCACGGTAGACTGGCCAAACCACTGTCTCAGGTTTTTCAGCCATGAGGTTCTCCTTCTTCCAGGGCCCCGTCTTCCGGCAATCTTTCCCTGCATTATGAGATGCAGGATCTCATACTTCTCTGGATGTCTCATAACATGTCGAAGATATTGAAGTTTTCTTTATTCATCCGAACCATAACAACTTCATTTGTAACCCTGTCCATCCAGCTTATTTTGAGTATTCTTCTGTAGATCCACATCTCGAATGCCTCAAGTCGCCTAATTAGTTCTTCAGTAAGCGTCCATGCTTCCATTCCATAAAATAATATCGAAAACACGTAGCATCTGACCATTTGCATTCGTAATCCAAGGTTGAGATCATGACTGCAGAACATTTTTTTCGGATGCGGATTGCGGATAAAGGTTGCACGAGCTTGTTCAATGCGATGAACTGAAGGATCCCATCTATCATTTACATTGCAGCCCAAGTACACAAAACTCTGTACCTTCTCTAGTTTTGTTCCAGCAATATAAAGATTTTCATCCAATGCGTTAATTTTGCTTATGAGCATGTATTTTGTTTTATTTATATTCAGTTCTGGCCCAAAATTCTCACAAGTCTTCACTACTTGATTCAGCAAAAGTTGTAAATCCTCAATATTACTTGTTAGAAGTACTGTATCATCTGCATAACGCAGGTTGTTCAGAACCTTCCCATTTATAACAAGTCCTTGAGTAGCTTCTTGCAGAGCTTCATTGAATATGCACCTGTCATTATTAATGTAGGTACCTATATAATTATTGTATTACACTATTAACTAAAAATTGTGAAATGTAATTGGATATATATGTTAACTGTTTTTCACAATAAAAATAAATAAAATAAATATTTCTTCTGAATATAGGTTGAACAGCATAGGTGAAATAATACAACCCTGTCGCACGCCTCTTTTTTTATTTCTACCTCGTCTGTTAGACATTGCTCTACTCTTACTGCTCCTTTCTGGTTCCAATAAAGATTACCTATGATCCTTATATCTTTATCGTCAATCCCGGTGGTTTTCAGAATTTGAATCATTTTGACATGTCTAACTTTACCAAATGCTTTAAGATTCCATGGACTTACGTAATAGTTACTATAACCATGTAATCATTTAATTTAATATGCCTTATAACTTGTATTATAATGTAGGTACTGTGTAATTTCTTAAGGTGATCCACTAGCCCTTGAAAAATTCGAAATCAGAATCCCCGCCTCTTTTTGGGAGGGATAAGGGCCGCGTAAGGTTTAATTCTTAATTTGAAAATCGTTGAACGCCGCTCATTTTGTTTCATGCCGTAAAAAACAGCGCGAAATTGCAATGTTTTGTTTTATTTTGTGAAATTCTGGCACAAATACTTTACACAAAATACTTAAGTACTTTGCTATCATTTTCTGAAAAATTTAATTTGCCACATTATATCTACAATAAAACTATCCAAAAAGGGGTGCAATAGTAAGAGATTTTGCATTTGAAAGTATTTTTTATTGGCCTGATATTTTATTTTTTTCCAGACTATTACATCGGATGGCGTCATCTTAATAAACAAATATATTTCCCACCCCTAACTGATGGGCGTGTCTTATATATTGCACGGCTAATTAACAACCATTTATAATACAAATGGTTGTTTGTCAGTTGGTAAGAGTTAAAAATGCGTGTATTAGAACTTAGGTCTTATGTGCTCGTAGCTTTTAAAAAACGAATTGAAACTTTATTGTGTAATGTTCTTAAAATGAATAAAGAAATTGATAACTTGATCAAACGGAGATCCCACATTGAACAATAGGCCACTTGCATGGATTTCATAATGACTTCGAAAAAATTGTGTGGATAGATTTTTCTACTAACATTACGAATATTTTAGCCGGCGTACCTCTTGACTCTTACTACAAATTTGTTTGTTCTCCGTACCCTCTATCTATCTTTTGTACATGTGTAATAAAGGACGTGTTTCATTTGTAATTTTAATGCTTTCATTATTATGTCACACAATACACAATTTACGCAATTTTATACAGAGTGCAATACGGCTGCAGGCTTTTTTAACCAGTGATTCTACATGCGTGCCACGTTATTGCGTACCCCCAATCTGGCTTCGCGTACCCCCAGGGGAACGCGTACCACAGTTTGAAAACCACTGATCTAGTCAATCCACGTTATGCAATTGCACTATATAAGTAGATATAATAAATACAAAACAATGCAAGTACAACATGTCAACCTACCAGAGACCAAATGGGAAAATAATTCACCGACTCTAGATATTTTCATATCTGAGGGTTCGGCTCGATGGAACTCGAGATGAATGAAACATAATGCGTATGAAACATACATCAATGAATTACAGGTAATTCAAAATAAGATAATCAAAAAACAATTTCACTACGAATCCAAAACATCCACAAAAAAATTATATTTGGAAACAAAACTGCTAACATTAAGAAAACTATACGAGTACAATATATGTGTCCTTATATACAAAATAAATAATAAACTCATACATACAAACACAGAATTCATTAAAACGTCCCAAGTACACAAACATTTTACACGACAACACGATAACATACGTTTAAACACCATTCATACTAACTACGGTAAACAATCAATTAATTACGAGGGGGGCAATTTATATAATTGCCTTCCAGATGATATCAAAAACGAAAAAAGAGTGTGCAAATTCAAAAAAAAATTGTTCATGTTTATTCACAAAAAACAAAGTAGTGATAGTGAATAATATCGTATGGTAATATAATATCATGTAAATGTTAGTATTGCAATCTAATGTAATGTAAGGTTATGAAATGTAAAAACTATGTAATATTCTAGTTAAGTAAGTGAAAATGTTATTTTCTTTTTTACTGGAATAAAAACTTATGAAAAAAAAAAAAAACTCCTAATTGGACCTACTGATCCCACAATATAAATAATTTACAATTAATAATAAAAATAATTTATAATTATAATTTGCAAGTACAAGTTTATTCCATTGAATTTAGTCATACATAGACCATTATAATAATTAATTATCAATAAGATGAATCAACGAAAAAAATATTTATGAGATGTAATATTTTTGGTAGATATGCCTCGTTATTCTCCTCTGCCATTAGTGTGGAATACGTCGTTTTTTTAAAAATAATTTTTGGCTATTTAATTATTGTTTTTTCGTACCCATAAAATTACGTCCCGTCTTTCCGATTTATAAAAGATGGTCCGATTTTTCGGATTGAAATTTTCAAAAAATCTCCTGGGTTTCAAAAGTGAGCAAATGTAATCATTGGCTTACCTTCTGTCCTCAGGCGATGGGCACTGATTGTTGTGATGGGTCCCCTGCGCCTGGTGATAGTCCAGCGCCAGGGCGAGCGCGGGGGGCGGGTAGAGGGGCGTCAGCAGGGGAGAGCCGGGGGGCGACCAATGCCGGGGCGGAGCCGCCCCCCCAGGGCCCCCGGACGGGGAACGCCCGCCGTATTGGTAGTCCTCTTCTGAAACTGAAATATTTACCTGTTGTTACTATGAAATCATTTTATTACAAATATGTTAAGTTTCGTCGAAACCTCTCTTTCTGTTAGCTACACGAGTTTAGGAAAACAATTTCCCTCAAGGCCTACGTCATCTGAGATCCTCTGTAGAGGGTATTTTGAGGAGAGGAAGGAGTGAACATTTTTTTTCTTAATTTTTCTTTATTCATTGCAGAAACATGTTGATTGTATGTAAATAATAGTGATGAACCCAGCCCTTGCCGCTCGAGCACCGGTGTGACATGAGAAATTAAAAAAAAAAAAAAAAATTACACGCGATTTTGACCCTTATGTATAAAGAAAGTGTATGAAGAACAAGGTCAGAACCGCTTGCTCTATTCTCGCCCTTTACCATAGCGAAACCTGCAATGCGCCTGGTCACTCAGAATAATTTATATTTTATTTGCCGAAGCGCGGGGATGTGCGCAGTTTTGCGCATGCGCGTGAAAAAATATGTTTTTCTGCGATTTTGACCCTTTTATGTACAAAATTTGTATATGGACAAGGTCAGAATCGCTTGCGCCAACATTCTCCATAAGATGGGTAAAAATTTCATTCACCTTGCAACCCCAGAATATTTTAAAATAATTTTTATCTGTGACATCAAAATGTCAGATTTGCCGCGATTCTTTCGGTCAAAGTCGATGCATGTTATTTGACGAAAACATCGTAAAACCTATCAATTTACGTAATTAACGCAAGTACCTATTGTTTTTTTGGTACATAGTTTATTGTTCTAGGAATGTGTTTCGGTCAATAAAATATACGATAGCTCAAAATTAATCCACAAAACATTCAATTCAAAGTGGGCTTGTTAGGAAATTTCCGTGTTCTTCCCTGCCTTTTGAGGGGTTTTAAAGAAAGTTATTTTTCTTTTCATTAAAATAAATAACGCCATCACAAAGTGAAAACCTTTCCGAAGAATATTCTTCGAAAAAAATAAATATTATTATATTAAATACGAAATAGTAAATAAAAGAGTAAGTAAATAAATGAAATAAAATATTTCTGTTATATCCGTGTTTACGGTTTATAGTTTATATTAGCAAGCCAGATATCGATAGATAAGTTTTAAGATTTTCACGGCCAAAAGCATTTTCGTTATTTGTTTTTGGGGTGTTATGCCGTGTTGCGCTACCTCCTTCTTTAGCCAACGTTTCGGACATCGTTGCAGTGTCCATCATCAGGGCAGATCCGGCAGATCCGGTAGATGTGACATCTACCGGATCTGCCGGATCTGCCCTGATGATGGACACTGCAACGATGTCCGAAACGTTGGCTAAAGAAGGAGGTAGCGCAACACGGCATAACACCCCAAAAACAAATAACGAAAAAGCCAGATATCGTTCGGAAACCCATTATTAAATGTTTTTTTCCCGTTGAAATATATTTCTACGGTTTGCACCAATTACTTATCACTTTGTACAGTCAATAGTTACGTTTATTTACAGCAAGTAACCTTATCTCATAAAACACACATCAGATCCAAATAAAAATACATAGAATAAAACTCAAAACAGCTACAGTACCGACATCTATCAACTGAGGCTGAAACAACATGACAAGTTGCCATGCACTGATTAGCTCTCCCGGTTTATTCATACAATTATTAGTATTACAATTATTATTGGTGACAACAACTTTTCAGCGATACGCGCTGCAGTCTTTGACATTGAAAATTATTGTTTTTCATTGGGTGATTTGAGTGTTTTACGGCCAATTAAATCTTTATAAGAAAAATTGCTTTGGGTTTGTTTATTTTGTTTGAGGATTATTTTGTGTGTAAATGTGCAATATATCTACTGAACATTTCACCCCGTTTAGGAATTTTTTTCCTAAACAGGGTGAAATTGGGTTTGTTGAAACGGGGTGGTTGTCCAGTAGTTAGGTATAGTACATGCCAAACTATAAGACCGACCTGACGTTAACCTAAAATCGTCACAATAGGCGAGTTTCAAAACAGAAAAATGGCATGCCTCCCCCGCCCACGCCTTTCTCTGTCGCATGTATGTTTTTACGCATCTTTCTCTTTCGGTTAAATTCATTGTAAAGTCAGTAAATGAGCGAAAATAGAACGTACAATGTTCAGGCCGGTCTTAAAGTGTGGATTTTCAGATATTGCATGGAGATGCTCTCGTATTTATCCTGGTCTTGGCTTATATTTATATACTTAGTCATCCTATATACTTATCGTATCTTGTATTTTCACTTGCATACTGCTTCCTAACACCATATGCAGGGACACTGGAGGTCTAGATTCGTTATTATTTTTAATTGGTACACTAATGTTTAAGACAAGATTTTTATGCATGGTAACAATTATTATTATAAGGCTGAAGATACATGCCGCCGAAGGGACTCGAGTCCCGTCGGCGGCATGTATCTGTTCTCGGGAGATTTTTTCAACGTAGATGAGTGTTTCAGGCTAATAATTATTACTTATAATAGTTATAGATTCGTTCATTAAAGAAAATTATAGTCCTTGCGAGAGCCTTGAAAGTGTAACCATCTGTTACTTATACCAGGGCGGGTAAGTGGTGGATAACATCCAATGGTATTGGCGGCGGATGAGTCTGCCCACCAACTGTGTGGCAATCCGAATCGGGAGAGATTGGTTGAGGGAGACCTTTTGACCTCTCCAGCAGGACTGAATTCATGCGTCCGTCACTTCTGGACACACTGACCCCCAGTTTATCACCCACCCCTCATACCTTTTTTCTTCCCAGAACTTTCTTTCCCTCTTTTCCTAAAGATAATTATTTTTCTGGGGCCTCCCGTGCGGAGCTAACGTAAAAAAAACTTTTTTCGGTGTCCAACGGTTTTTGGGCCGTTTTAAAAATTATAAGTAGGTAATCCGTTGATTGATGCATGATATTGGGATTAACATATTAGTGTCATTTAGGATCAAAAATAATCATCTGGATGCCAAAAGAATTACGAAAAATGCGTTTGTATTTCATTATTTTTTATTTATTTATTTGCAATCAAAACAGTTTAAAAACCAATATATTGTAAAAGTTGTGAAGAAAACTACATGATGAATACATTTACATTAAAATCAATTAAAATATAGGTGATATTACACGCTTAAAATCACTGTAGGAAATGTGGAAAATATTCCCATTTCCTATGAGGCAGTTAATTAACCTAGTGAGTCTTTTCAGAGGCATCACAATTGGTAAGTTAGTTCTGCAACTGGGAAGGATCAAAAGTCTGTGTTGACGGCCTCTCGTGTTATTATCCGGGATGTAGAATCCTATTTTAGCCAGAATATCTGGTACTGATAAAAAAAACCATTTTGAAGCTTATATGCCATTACGGATTCTTCTGATATTACGGAACCATTTAATCTGACTCTAACGGCCGCTGTTCTCCATCCTACTAATCAACTGCCAAGCTGAAAATAAGGTTCAATACTGCTCTTTCCAACACACAAGCAATCATCGCTCAATCTAAGGAAACCGGACTAGTGGATTAAGCTCGACTGAGCAAAGCAAAGTTACAAAAAGTGTCAACAGAGTGGCACTAACGCCACGAGCTAGGTACCGACAAGACGCGACGCCGACGGTGGCAAAGGTGAAGCTGGCACTTTATTTGTAATATATTTTATACGTTTGTTTAAAAAATATAAAACTCCAATTTATGGATAACATTATTTAAACGAAATTATGTGTGTTAATAATAAATACAATAATTAACTCCTTAATATTAATGTAAAAACGAAAGTTTTTACTTTGATGTCTATGAAAGTAGGCGGGGTCACTTAAGATAATCAACGATAAAATATTTGGGAACAACGCGAATCGAGCGTTTCCTTTAAAATACTTACAAATCGCTTAGCTGATTGCAGACTCAGATTGGTTGGGAAAAACGGAGTTTAGAGGATTATATACAGTTTGTCAAATAAGAGTAGAACACATATTAGGGACACTGTTCAAATGGCAATACTAAAAATATAACCATGGTGGTAATCTAAAGCTGTATAACCTCATTTTTATTAAAAATTGAAAGGGCGTAAAAGTGAAAAAAATATTTTATCATTGCAATATAGATTACACACTGATCTCAAAATTAGAATTGCACATAGGTAGGTATATTATTATTATACGTTTGCAATTTTGTGTTATTTTGTGTTTTGTTTGTTGTTTTGTAATAAAATATAAAGCACACTTTAGAAATTGCTCACATTTATTTAATACTAGCAGACCCGGCCACACGTTGCTCTAGCTAACGAAGCTTGTCAGCTGCCCGCTGCCTGAATCGAATATTTGAATTTATCGGCTTTTCTCTACCATAATAAGCATGTATTATACATATAAACCTTCCTCTTAAATCACTCTATCTATTGGTGAAAACTGCATGAAAATCCGTTGCGTCGTTTAAAAGATCTATGCGCACATGCATTTTGAGCGACTTCATTCTATACTATGTAATGATGATGATAATAATGATGAGTAGCTAGCGTAGCCCGGGCTTTAGATCATGTCTCTTATTTTAGACCTGAATATATTTAACTCATTCGATCTAAAAGTAGTGTAACTAAACTCACCATTAATGATTCTTCCTTTCTACCTACTGATAAATTCAAATTTATGTTAAATTAAATGAAAGCCAATCGCTTTGTAAAACACAATGTAATCATATTTATGTGATTAAGTATACATATAGCTTAACAACAGTGCTTCTTCGATTTTTTTTTTTAAGAACAAAATATGTTTTTTTAAATGTGTATACTGTGCTCAGTGTCTTTGCACTTTAAAATAATATTTGACAGGTAAATTGGAATTGCCAGCCCACAAATTTTGTAGTTCCATTTTTTTATATTTTCTACTCTTATTTGACAGACTACCTACGTATACAAAGCAATGCGACATCTCTTCTGGAAATATGGAACTGTTTAATCTGAGTCTTAGTCACAAGTCTCAAAGCCGCAGATAACATTCCACGTGAGAGTAACCAGCAGTCACCAGACAATCAGGCAAACAGGCAGGGAAACCCTCAGTTTACCTATTCATCAAATTGGCGATAACCTACAGAGACTTATCTACCAGTTAGTGCAGGCGAAGATAAAGAGCAAATATTTCATTAACCCGCTACTATCAGCCCCAGCCGGTACTACCGCGATAGGTAAACTCGTAATAGTAATTCTCCGAGATAGTCCCGACTTATCAAACTCCTATCACACGTGGTTCTTGCCATACTAGCTGATATAGCCCTGCTTTATCGTCCAGCGTGTTGTTATTTTGTCGTGTAGTAAAACCACTGGCTGATACCGCTAACACGTGGTTAGAAGATAGACGCAATCAAATTCTAACTTCATTCATGGTGCATTAAACGACATCATTGAAGGTGAATTGTCTAATACGATCCCTGTTGGTGGAGCAGTCATAATCTATTCAATTTCATTGAAAAATCTTGGACAATATGTAATACTATTAGTTTTTGTCCAATCTACAAGTACTGATAGAGAGAAAGTAACCTAACCTGTTCTAACCCAACCTAACCTATCCTGTTTGAACAATTAGTTTGAACAATTAGCTCCTCAAAGGAGGCCTTGGGGAAAGTAATTCCCCTCATGGCCTATGTCATCTTTGGGGATGATGTGTGGAGGGTCTTCTGAGGAATGGAATGAGATGAAGTTCTGGGAAGTAAAAATGTATGAGGGGTGGGTACGAATCTGGGGTTCAATGTCTCCAGGGGTGACGGACATATGAATCCATCCCTCCCACTGCGGTCCGAGGCGAAAGTTCTGCTGGTGAGGTCAGTAGGTCAACCAGGCTCTCCCGATCCGGCCTTCCAGGGGGTGGGCAGATGTATCAAACCTCACCTCACGAACCCTGACACCCGTGCTAAGTCAGGCACCCCCAGATTCCTACCCACCCGTAGGAATCGGGGGTTCAATGTCTCCAGGGGTGACGGACATATGAATCCATCCCTCCCACTGCGGTGCGAGGCGAAAGTTCTGCTGGTGAGGTCAGTAGGTCAACCAGGCTCTCCCGATCCGGCCTGCCAAGAGGTGGGCATATGCATCAAACCTCACCTCATGAACCCTGACACCCGTGCTAAGTCACCAAACGTAGCAAACCACTTGGGGTGACCTATGGTAGAGGTGTTGGTTATCCAATAAGTGGTTCCCGGGGTGGCGGTGCCCATACCCGGCCTCCCAAATCTTCCCTCTTAAACGATACGATTTTACCACCCCAGTCAAGAGCATTCCTGAGCACACCAGTGGGCACGTAATGGTATACAACATGGCACCCTGGTAAGCCAATATTGAATTTATGATGAGAAGAAATAATAAAATATATATTTGAAAATTCGCCAAAGCCATTAAAAAAAACATTTCAGTAATAAAACTATCCAGACCTGATACTAAATCATAAAAGTGACCACATTTTATGTTCTATTATGATTTATAGTCATGATTCACAAAAAAAAACCTTAGCGCCAAGGTGTTTGCAATACAAAATCTTAACTCGCCAAATTAGTAGGAACGTATTTATAATTTATTTGGGACCCCTAATAATTCGTGGTAGCCCAGTCCCAGCGGACCGCCCCAAGCAGATCGGGGACCAACAAGGCGGAACGTGGCTAATTCATGTTTAACCTGAGGTTTAACCACATAGGATTAATGGTGAGGGTTGATTTCTTAACTTAGGGGTTGGAAAGATAATAAAAAACATACCCTTAAAAGGGCGTTGCGTCGTTGGAAAATCTGATTAAAGTAACCGACTAACTAACATTCACGCTTCACCGTAATCGTTGGGAGAGTGTATGGAACTCCACATAACTCTGTGTTGGATCAAAATAATTACTTCATTCACGTTCTTGCATATTCAGAATTCGCATTTCGACCATTTACATGACCGGACTCAAGTAATTGATTAATTTTATTTTATTTATTTATTTCTTTATTTAATTATTTTCATATTACATTTGGTTATAAAATGACGTATTGCCCATCTCACTAGGTGTGAAACGCCTGTGTTGAGATGGCAATTTACAGAGTGGTTATCTAAGATTTTGTAGTAATATTATGAAAATGGCAGGTTAATATAATTTTTTTTCTTTAAATATACAATTCAAGTATGTTACATATATATAAGAAGATTGCAGTAGGTTGGATTGCACTTCTTCCTGGAGCGTCTTTGAATTCTTCCACCAATTTACGCATCAATATTCTGCCTTCATCTACTCCTTTTATAATTCTAATCAATCAAAACGTCCTTTCATTAATTTTATTCTAAGCTTTCATATAAATCAATATCAATAACAAACAGAATTTAGTGGAGGCCCTTACAAGAAGCCTTGCTGAATTCCTGTCGGCAAGAAGTCTACTAGAATCTATCAAACGGATTTATTATTTTTACAGTAAGTAAAATTGGGTTTTTATCTTGGGGAATGTGCATACGGGTTTTGTGAATTGGTTGTGTTAGGTTTGTTATCAGTGGGCAGATTCTACAAAAACATAAAGTATTGAATAAGCATACTCCTCTCGGTGATTTGTTGGTTACTAACCTATAATGTTTCACAGATGAGAAGTTTTCAATGGATACTTTGGTTTAGGGTTTCGGGAACCGCCCACTAACATTAGCAAGTATTTATGTCAAACACGTTATGAATATTCCCGTCACATCAGTATCATTTATGGATGCATTAGGTTTATTTGTGGTTTTTATTGCTCGCGAGGACATCGAGGGATTATTTTGACACATTGCCAAATAAAGATCTGGCAGTTAGATCACAGGGAATATATTTTACATCTGGAAACTAGAACTCGGAACGTGCCATTTTGTCTGGCAGAACCATTTTTTTTTAATTACTGGCTTATCGCTAAAAAGGTTATGAATTATGCAGATCAGATGTTGGAACCAGAACTCTCAATGAAAAAGGTTTAGGCACCTGTACAATAAAATAGTTTACAAAGTGCATTTAAAAAATTGAAAGTAGTTACAAAAAGCTAAGATTAGACGATTAGAAAAGCAAAAAATAAAATAATTAAATGAAACAAGAAAAACGAAAGTGTTTGGATGTGAAGAGAGTGTGGGCCACGATCTTCAGAGATCATTAAGAAATGACTTAACAAGAGGAAAGGATTATAATTTACACAGAAGTTTAATAAAAATATATACCCAATGCAGATTTTAAAAAGAATCAAGTTTTTGTTATGGTTCTTTTAAAACTTTTAATCATGGATAATGTCCTCCGCGTGCAAAGCCGTAACTTCTCCAAGCATAAACTTTCTAATTAAAGTGTGTTTATCGAAAGTGACCTGCCAGATAAGTATGGGTCTGTATCCATTTGTAAATGGTAAAATTAGATAGAACCTAAGAATTCTTAATAAATTGTACATATTATATAAGTTATCCAATTATTATTATAATTATTAAGATATTTCAGCCTTTGTTCAGTGATTTATTTTCGCGCAGAAAACATACGTTTAGGTTCTAGTTACCTAAAAATCTAAAAAATGTGGAAAATGAAAAGGCATTCTTGAATTGAATACGGAATCATAGGATGGGGATCTGCTACACATAAGTACATACACAACCTGAATACAATTCAAAAGGAATCACAAAGACCATACTGAAAGTACCTACCCATTAGAACGCCTTCAATTGATATTTTCAATTGCTTTAACGTACCAAATGTACAACAAATATATGCCAAAAATATTATTATGGAAGCTATTCAAAAATACTGAATCCTCTACTAGATCGAATAAAAATGACATAAAAAATATTTAAAGTTGTAAAACCACAGTCGGACAAAGAAACTACACATGCGTTGCAACAAAACTCCATAACATCCTTCCCCAAGACGTAAAAGTAATAAAAAAATCTAATGAGTACAAATCAAGAATAAAAATATGGCTGAAAGAGGTCAATGAAAAAACCCTAATGAAGACACTAAAAACGACAAATAAACTATGAGTATATTTCAATAACTTTTGTCCACCTCGGTACAGGACCCCCTAGTGAGGACTACTAAGAAATACAATATGTAGGTATACTTAAATTCACCAATATACTTTGTACATACAATTATTTTATATAGTCGCTCAAATAAAAAGCCTAAATATTTGTAAAATATATTTTCGATATTGACAGATTGTATCAAATTCTTAGCGTACGTGTTATATTTTTAATATAACATGTTTTGAAGAGCATATCTCTTGGGACAAGCTCGTTCAGGGAAGAACGAACTCGGAGTGAAGGGCCATAAATCAAATCTCAACCTCTGGCACGGCGGACCGCAGGCAGACTCCCTCTAGTGGCAGGCCCGGACTTTTATTAACATTTATTTTACTATTTTTTTCGGAGGTTTTTGGTTGGTTATTTATCCAGTCTTCCGAAGTAGAGGTATGTAAGTAGGTAAAGAAGTACTATCCAAAAACGTTTCTTTCAGGAAATCAAACGAAAATTTGTAAAATGGTATTAAATTTTTTTTTTTGTATTAGGTCCCCACTGAGGAAAATATTTCCCTCCAGGGCCTATGTCATCTTTGGGGATGCC
Source organism: Limnephilus rhombicus (assembly GCA_929108145.2). NCBI lineage: Eukaryota > Metazoa > Arthropoda > Insecta > Trichoptera > Limnephilidae > Limnephilus > Limnephilus rhombicus. Next base: position 14,378,425 of record OV815292.1, on the reverse strand, counting down.
GTGTGGAGGGTCTTTTTAGGAAAAGAAAGAGAGCAAGTTCTGTAAAGGAAAAAGGTATGAAGGGTGGGTAGGAATCTGGGGAATCTGGGTTAATATGTTCATGAGTGACAACTTATGAATTTATCCCTCACATTGTGGTGCAAGGCTCCCTCAACTGATCTCTCCCGATCCTGCCTGCAACACAATTGGTGAGCATCCGCCACCAAATTCTGGACAAAGCTCACCCCCATGTACCGAGGCACCCCGGCTAAGCCACTAACATAGCGAACTAATGCAACACAATTGGTGAGCATCCGCCACCAAATTCTGGACAAAGCTCACCCCCATGTACCGAGGCACCCCGGCTAAGCCACTAACATAGCGAACTAATTAGAAATAATGGCAGATGCGTTTGTTATCCAATTTTTTTTTTTTCAATTAACAATTTGAACAATTGCCTGTTCTTAAACGGGAATTTCCTAGTTAGACAGTCAAAGACTAACTGTGTATTTAAATTAAAAACCGTTACCGGTTTCATGATAAAATCGTTGGAAATCCACCTCTGTTCTCCCTCTCTCCTAAATGTTGTATGTATGTATATGTAAAGCATAGTTTAAAAAATAATTGTGTCTACCAGTTTGAAGATGGACACGATAGGCTGAAACTGGAAAAAAAAGTTGAAAACAAGTTTTAAATTGTTTCAATGTATTGGAATTCCACAACCGGAATATTATATTGGAATTAGGTATATTGAATTTATATTGGAATTTCACAACCAATTGTTAGTATCATAAGTAGAAAAATATTTAAATTTTAATAAAAAGTTCGAAATTCTTCAATAATTTGCACTAGAAATAACATTCTGTCAGCAAATTTTGAGCACTGGCATAAAAATTACTTACATTTTTTTTTATTTATGAAGTTTTATGTCGTCATTATGTTGTTACATATATAAATTTCTTTATTTATACGTAAAAGTCCAATTTCGCAAAAATAATTAGGGAACACATTCTACGATTTAACCTCATCTATTTTATCGGGATGAATTTAGAAATTTTTAAAAATTACTTTATTTACATGTAAATTATTATCTTCCGTTGATCAATAAATAAATTCGTATTCATGGACTTTTATTCGAAATCAGAAAAACCAAAATAAAAATTACCACAGTCGAGAATCGAACCTTGATCAACTACTTGGAAGGCAAGTGGGGTTTCTAAATATTCGCATATTTCAGAACACCTTCGTAACCTTCACTGGCTCAAGTGCCCTGGAGAGAATCCAGTACAAATTGTGCTGGATGGTTTTTAAATCAATCTACGAAATGGCCCCAACTTACATCTCCGAATTATGCGTCCCGGAAAATACCGGTCCGAGACAATTAACCCTTAGATCAGCAACTTCATCTGCTAAAGGCAGACTAATAGAACCTAAACGAAAGCCAAATACTATTGGAAGGCAACTGGGGTTTCTAAATTTAATTCGCAATTTAAATTTTTTTCTCCGATTGCTCGAGATTTTTTTGGGAATCATTTTTAACATTTTCCGCCAAAATTAAAAAAATCATACCTCCGAATTTTAATATGGAGGCATACAAACTGATTATAGTTCTATATAGCCAATGAATTCACCTATCTTTTGTCGATTCGTATTCATAGCATTTATAAAATAAATATTATAAAATAGAAAAATTCTTCTTAATTACTTACAAACAAGGGAACATTTGACAAAATTGGCAGTAAAGCGATCCGAGGTATTTTAAATAGTGCCATATTGTGGCAAAAAGCGCTCCAGTTGTTATACAGCCAACATAGTATAAACGGCGGCATAAATTCATTATGTGTACAAAAATAGTAAAGATTACGTATTTTAAAATTGACTTTTAGAATGGTATGTTGATACTCGAATCATATCACAATGAAAATTATGGAAATTGGGCTATATAAAAACACGACAGATTTTTAGAAAAGCCCTCTGTACGGTCCTGCATCTCCTGGAGCCGATCCTCAGGGTCTAGTGGACTAGGGGTGGAAGTTTCCCAAATAGCTCCGACACCAATAAATAATACGTAAACGTATTTTGACATGTTTATTTTTGACCCCTGTCCCTGTCAAATTTTTGAGAAGACTGTTTTCTATTGAAACGATGAAAAAAATTATAGAAATCGACGCAAGAAAATATTATTTAACTAAGCCGATTGCGTTCCAGGTAGAAAATTTGTGCAAAATTCAAGACGCTAGCTTTCCGTTAGAGAGATTAAATTTACAGGTTATAGGTAAAAAAATTAAGTATAGTATGCTTGAACATTACAATTACGAGAACTTTGCTATTTACCCGAGAGTTACTATTTTCGAAAAAATATGACTGTTTAATATGTACAATATGTTGTTTGGATATTTTAACTTTAACATAAAAAAATTAAATTACACACTCTCAAAAATTTTTGCCTATTTTATTTACCATAGCACACATGAGGCCCTAAGGAAAGTAATTCCTCTCAGGGCACATGTCATCTTTGGGGATGCTGTGTTGAGAGTCTTTTCAAGACAGGAAGTTCTGGGAAGGAAAGGGGTAATAGGGATGAGCAGGAATCTGAGGGGTCAGTATGTCCAGGAGTGACGGACGTATGAATCTACCCTTCCCACTGCGGTGAAAGGCGATCTTCCGAGAGAGTACGGCTGGAGAAGTCAAAGGGACTCCCCCAACCATTCTCTCCCGATCCAGCCTGCTATGCAGCTGGTGGGCAGACACATCCACCGCCAAGACCCGGACAAATCTCACCCCATGAATCCGGGCACCCCTGCTAAGTCACCAAACGTAGCGAACCACTTTGGGTGACCTATGGCATAGGTGTTGGTTATCCAATAAATGGTTCCCGGGGCGGCGAAACACATACTCGCCTCCTAAATTGTAGATGCCTATGGTTTCAGAAGGTTGTGATAGCCATCAAATGGAATACACTAAGGACGGGTTGTTTAATGAAGTAGCTGACCTATATTGATATAATAACAACTTATACAGAACGTGAAAATTAACTTTAAATATTTGATGAATTCACAATTTTTTTTAAACAACCCATCCTAAGATACTGTTATTTATTTGTCGGTTCAAAAAATCAGCATTCAGCCATTTTTTGGCTGAAAAATATTAATCATAACTCTACTTTCGTTGCAAAATAGCACCGCTTCGCAAAAAATTAACTCCGCTTTTCCCAAAAATTCCCATATTGGCCAATTTCACGGAAAAAAAACGCCAAATATTTATGTTCCTAATTATAGGTACATTGTATGGATAGACCGACATAGCCACTCGCACAGTTAGTGGGTTTGAGGTTTGAGTGTTTGTTGTTATTAAATACCTTTTTATTTACTTGGTTGCCGAACTACACGCGAAGACAGAATACATAAGTTATACTTATAGATTTTATTAGTACGTATTGTAAACATTGTGCAATGATCGGATGCTCTTAAACTACACGGAGTTTCAAAGCTGTTTTATCTAACGATATATTATACAATGTTCGATTTAATTAAATCTGTGGCTTTAGTGCGTTCTACAATAATAATAATAATTATAGGATAACTTGTATAGAGCCGTTTTTGTGAAAAATCACCTCAAGGGCGCTGTTCTGTATATATATATTGACCAAATATCATTACTGTTCTGTATATAGGAAGAGCAAAAATATTTGTATTGTAGATTGTAGGACATGTAATGGTCTGAATACTGGAAGACCAAATCTCTAATACAGAACACCGCACGTTCTGTAAAGGTTTATAATACATTTCTAAGAAACTAAACAATTTTTTTTGCAAATTAGTGTTTTTGTTTTTTTTACGGTAACTCCACATAGGAGGCCCCCAGGAAAATAATTTCCTGAAGGGCCTATGTCATCTTTAGGGATGCTTTGTTGAGGGTCTTTTGAAGAGAGGAAGGATTTAATATGGGTCTTAAAGAGGCAGGCAAATCGTTCCGTATGATTGATAATTTATTAGTTTTAATTGCCTTAGCATGTTGCAAACATACATGACACGTGTAAGAAAATGAAAATAAAAACAATATTATATATATTAATAATTTATACTTGATCATTACACCAGCACCATATCAATACGTATTTAATTTCCAAATACACATTTTTTGTTTATTTACGTGAATACAGCGCTGGACTTCCAACTGCAACCGCCTGGAGCAAGCTATGGCATCCCCAATCGGGGTATGTTTTGAGGCTGAAGGTAGTGCAGAGAGGGGGGGGGAATGGGGGAAGTACCGGGCTATTCAGGTTTAGTTATAAAACCTAGTTAAACATAGTTAAAGCCATTTCAAGCGACGTTTCATTACTGAATGGTGGTGTAAGACCACCATTCGGTGATATTAAGAGTCTCTTCCACTCTGGAAAAGGGTCAAAAATACATATTATTTTTAATCAATAAATATTATTAGAAAATATTTTATTTTTAATCAAAAAATATTATTAGAAAATATGTTATTTTTAATCAATAAATATTATTAGAAAATATGTTATTTTTAATCAATAAATTGTGAAATATCACAAATTAATCACATAAAAAAATTATAAAATTATTGTGTAGGTACGCCAGTTTCCTAGCGACCTTCGGATTGCTAGTCGAGAGACCGTCGAGGTTTTTACTCACAGTTCTTGTTGTAATTTATTAAACAAGACAAAATTTTGATAAAACGTTCTCTTTGAACGCATGGTCTACACTTGCAGTACATACTTACTTAAGGGCCCGTAACCCGGATTTGTACGGATTTATTACATATTTCCCTTAAACACGATAAGTTTTAAAGCTCTTCAAAAAATATATGTTATTCATGAAGATAATATCTAGACTTTGCCCGCGCCGAAACGCAAATTATATAAAATTCCCTAGATAGAGAAAAAATCGCAAAGTATGCTCCAAAAATTATTATAAACACGTTTGTTTCGGTTATTTTACAAGTTAGGGAACGTACCCATACTACGTGACCAACTTTTTGCAATTTTTACCCCCCCCCCCCCCGGTGACCAAAAACCTAAGCAACCAGCTGCTCATTTGTAATATGTATGAAAAATTGACAGTGTTTCTTTAAATGGTGTTTAAGATAATGCCGGCGAGATTTTTGCTCTATTTTAAACGAGTCGTATTTTATTATACATTTTCACAATTTTCGCATCGATTTTGTCGCTGTAAATGTTAGCGCTCTCCTCTAACATTCGTAATTTCGTATCTCTTCATCTTCTTTTTTTCGGGCCCGGTTGCAGAGCCTTAAGCAATTTGGTAAAAAATAAAACATAACAGAGATCCCTTTGTTAAATTTTAAATCAACACCTGCACCTACTTCGCAATAATACGTTTTCGTATTTCCATATATGCTTACGCATACGTTTTATTCGTTGGCGTCGTAAAGTTTTTAATTTGGGAGGCGGATATGGGTACTGCCGCCCCGGAAACCATTTATTGGATAACAAACACCCCTGCGTAGGTTACCCCAAGTGGTTCGCTACGTTTGGTGACTAAGCAGAGGTGCCCGGGTTCACGGGGAGAGTTTTGTCTAGATCTTGGCGGCCAATGTGTTTGCCCACCTACTGCGTGCCGGAGCAGATCGGGAGACCTTACCTAGACCTTTCCAGCCGGACACAGTCTGTCACTCCTATTTCGACTATATTAAATGTATATTTGGTAGGTATGAGATTACTAATTTTCTAGATTCCTACTCACCCCTCATACCTTTTTCCTTTCCAGAAATTTCCTTTCCTTTCTTTCCCTAAAAGGACCCTTTACACAGCATCCCCAAATATGACATACGGCCTGAGGGAAATTATTTTCCTTAGGGCATCCCGTGTGGAGCTAATGCAAACAAAGTCGAAATTTTTCATTGAAGAAGAAGATAACAATAATAATCTAAACGAAAATATGAAAGAGAACAAGACACGGAAAAACAGAAAATGACAATGGTCGCAACTGCGACACGAACCCAGACCTCTGGTCTAACCGGAACTTGCGCGATAACCAGTTTCGCTATTGCCACCTTCTGTCAAACAGTCATATTAATTTGTCAATCTCATATTTCACATTTTAGAATTAACAATATTATCTTCAACTAATTCTTTTTCCATATTACGGCAAATACCCTTTTTATTGGAAATCATTCTAAGAATTGGTTTGTAACCTGGATAGCGTCACGGATAAATATCAGAATTTATTCATATGGAACTATTGACTTTTTATAAAAGTCTAAATGAATATTCAAAATATTTTATAAGAAAAACTGTATTCTTATAACTTTTAAAGGTCATTCCCATCAATGGAATATATCATTGAAGAAGAAGATAATAACAATAATCTAAAATAAAATATGAAAGAGAATAAGACACAGAAAAACAGAAAAAGACAATGGTCGCAACAGGGACCATTTGTCACGTTTTTCAAATTTTTCAATTAACAATTTTATAGTAAGAATATCCTGTAGATATACTCACACATCTCTAACTCTCCACAGCTTGAGATTGTATTGGTGTATTCATATACAAGGCATACATCAGGAGAGCTTACACAAGTTATTTACATATATGTAAATACATTAATAAATAAAGTAAATAGTACACACTTATGTGCGCTATTCAGCATTCGTATGTACATTAACAAGTCTGTACAAACTAATTATATAGCTCGGCTTCTAGGCGATAAGAAGAGATAAGGTGTCAAAGGTCGCGCATTCAACAGTCAACTAACAGTCAACAGTCAAACATTCAAACAGCACAATACAAGAAAGTTTACAAATTTATTATTATATTTGATTGTTTGGTACTGTCTGATCACATAAATTTATATCATACTAGCTGACCCGACAAACGTTGTTCTGCCATATAAATTATTTGTAGTGAATATTTTAGTTGTTAAATAAAAAATAATGAATGTAGGTATTGTAAGTGTGTGGGGATGGGATCTATGACAGAAAGAGGAATGGAGCGCTGTAGACGATGACCGTCGATAAAAGCAAAAAAAACACCAACTAAAGTAGGAAAATGAAATAAAGAAAATCAAAATTAATTTCGAAGAGCAATTGAGTGTACGATATTTTTTGTCAGGTCGTCTTTAGCCAACGCGAGAACGTGATGCCGAATGAAATATCAGAATGACGCGACGCTTCTCGTGAATGTCTTGCACATATATGGATGAAAGTTTGATGAGGCGGACGTAGCGCCATCTGTCATTCAACAACATAAATAATTTCGTTAAGTTTGAAAAACGAAAGACGGTTAAATTTGTTCATAAAAAATACTAAAAAAATCGCGATTAAAAATGGGAGGGTTATAGGTATTTTTTAATGCCAAATAAAATACAAAAAAAAAATAATTGTAAAAAAAAAAAAATTCCAAATAGGGACACCTTAATCACCTAGGGGTATGAAATATACTTTAAAACCTATTCTCATACCTACCAAATATATATTTAAGATTTCATAAAATTCGGTCATTTCGGAGGAGTGCGACCACAAACACCGTGACACGAGATTTTTATAGTATATAAGATTTAGTTTCTAAATTTATTTGGAATTCAGTCTCATATTAATTATTAGGTATTATTGTTTTTTTTTGGCCCGGTAGTAACCACTCAAAAAGAAGAAGGAGAGATATGTAAATACGAATGTTAGAGGGAGCGCGGTAATATTAAAACGATAATATTTTGACGAAAATTGTAAAAAGTTTAATAAAACACGACTCGTTTAAAATAGAGCAGAAATATCGTGAAATACCTAAAATATCATTAAAAGAAACACTGTGAATTTTTTCATACACATGACTTGCTAATAAAATATTAGAAAAAAACGTGTTTTAAGAATATTCAGAGCCATTCGATTGCGATGAAATTTTGGGGATTTGATGTGCGCATGCCCGCGATGGTTTCTACAATATATGAAATGGTGAGCTCTGGTGTTATGAAATTTGGATAAAAAAAATGCAATAGGTGCCGTGGAAAGCGGGAGAGGGTAGGAGATAAGGCGGGGAGGATGGAGGGGGAACGCGAAAAGGGAAGGGGAACGGGGACGAATGTGAAATGGGAAAGGACACGCAGGGAGAAACAATATCTTTATTTAAGTGGCATTGCAATGCACGCCGGGAACTGGCTAGTGACTTATATTTTACACCATAATTTAATAACGTATAATTTGATAACTGGATGGCTTACCCGTGCTGAGGCCCCCATTTTATAATACAAAGTTCAATAAGATGAAGTATTATTATAATGGTGACGTGGAAGAACTACAAATTTCGATAAATACTACCAGTATTGCACTGGCAAAGGACATTTTATAAACGAAACGTTGCTGTAGTTCAGGGTTTCCCAAACTGTGTTCTGCGGAACACCGGGGTTCCGCCGAACCTGAGCATGGGTTCCGCGACAGTTTGCCGGAAGAATTTCATTTAATATAAAATACATATTTCGTATTTCAACACCACTGATATTATTCAAAAGAAATTATTATTTGTATAAATATTTCACTATAGTTTTTAAGTTAGGTGCTAGATCCTTCCAGGTAGAGAGACTAAGAGCTTCATGGAAGTTTAAAGAGTCGTTTGTGCTGTTATTGCGGCAAATCTTCATTTTACATACGATGGTTTATAAAACTGTGGTAAGAGTCAATAATAGAAACAATAACAACAAGATAATGGATCTGCATATGATTCACGAAATTTCTGTTCCCAAGGAACCCAACCATGTTTTTTACGATATCGACTCTACCTGGAAGTAAAATAATGTAAAAATCAATCATTCTTACATTCTTGTTAGCAATTAGTCGAACTATAAATGCGCATGGTGCTGTAAATATTGATGAAAAAGTAAAAAAAAAATAAAAAATCAGTTCAATCTAATCATTTTGATTGTTTTCCTGCTTTACGTGGACGTTTGAATGAATTAAATTTTAAAGTGGATGAAGAGGTTTCCAAAGAATTTTAAGAAAGCCTGCATAACTTGAAAACAACTATTTTGCAAATTTTTTCCGAAAACTAGTAAAGACGATTCCTCGGTTCGGAATTCATTTTTCGTGACATCGTGGCTTAAGGGCAAGTGAATAAGTATAAATGAAGTGAATATGAAAATCTAATTGATTTAATTAGTGACTCTAACTTGAAAACCAAAATACAAAGATCAGCCTTTAAATGATTTCTGGGCGAGTTTTTCAAAAGAGTACCACAATTTATCAAAACTAACTATTATTATTTTACTTCCGTTTTCTACAACCTGTTTATGCGAAGTGGGATTTTCTACGTATGCTGCAACGAAGTCAAAGTATAGGAACAGGCTCGATGCCACACTAGATATTAGAATCCAACTTATCAATACTTGCCTGATCTCAAGAAGATATGCAATTCTCGGACTTAAAATCGTCAAGGTCAATAGGTGCTTTATTTATTCCACTTTTTTGTTTATATTCCATTTTTTGTTTGTAGGTATACTAAATTAATGTGTTTAATAACATTTTTTTAAATTTTCACTATTAGGAATTTTTGAAAGAGGCTATTCACCCTAAAAAGAGTGCTTTGTACCCAACGTACCCAACCAAAAAAAAGGCAAGTGTTCCGTTAAAATTTACGGGGTTGCAAAGTGTTCCATTGCAGAAAAAGTTTGGGAAATCCTGCTGTAGTTTATAAGTTTTTTGTTTGACTGAAGATTGAACCTTTCTGCCCAGGAACTATAGTCGACAACTCTAGTGACAGCCAAATCCCGATTGGACAAGACATTAACTGCTTATATTATTAAATGCTATAATGTCATCGAGTTTAAGAGAAATGCGTACATGTCCGCGTGTGTTTGCGTGATTGCCACAACTAGAATATATCGTTGTCAACAACGAATCTATCTGCCGAGTTTCAACTCGATCGGATGAGGGGAAGTGGGTTAATTTTCACTCTCAAGATTCCACCTCAGTGATTTAAATCATAGGTGCTCAACGTGGGCGGAAACGCCTCCTCGTGGGAGTTTGATACTTACAGGGGGGCAGTAGGAGACCCAGAGAAAATTAGGGGCGTTGAGATGGCACAGTGAAAGCGTGAGTAGCTAAAAAAATGGCCTAAAAAGGCAAAAAATACGCTAATAAAGCAAAGTAAGCTTTAATATTGGTTAATTTTTACTATTAAAATTCAAATATTTAGGTTGTTCGCGAAGTGAATGAAATCCCCCCAAAAAGTGAAAAAGGGGGGGCTCTAGAAAAAAAAAATTCTCAAAGTGGGCGGTGAGCAAAATAAGGTTGAGAACCTACGATTTAAACAAACAAAAGGGAAATTGAAATAGTTGTGTTTAAAAATATTTTGAAAAATAAATTCTCTGCAGAGCCGGGACATAATGAATTTTCAAAATCACTCAAACCGATGTCGTCAATTTTCTCTTTCGAAATATGAACGTATGTTGCATTATTACAATCCTTAAATATATCATCGGGTCAGTCAGTTCTAAAAAAATATTATAATATCAAAAACGTGTAAAAGTCATCAAACGCGTGCGAAACATTATTTATGCAAAGAACTTGATAAAATTATGTATTTATAGATAATATTTATTGACACTAGATACCAATGTTCGAGAGCAAACTCGTTGTCGTATTGACAGTGACAAAGCATAATTTTTGTAAAATTTTCGCAAAAACAGTATTTAGGTAGAAAACTAATTTAAAATTTTTATTTTATGCTATATAATTAGCACACAGAAGGCTCTGAAAAAATTAATTCCCCTCTTGGCTTGTGTTATCTTTGGGTATGCTGTGTAGAGGGTCTTTTTGGGAAAGGAAGGAGATGAAGTTCAGATAAGGAAAAAACAGAGTATGGAATTCACACGCGGTAGACGTGAAACCTTCAGAAAACTAAAGTAGATAAGAGTGGGGAGGATACGAAGCACCGCACAAAGAGGAGTCTGATTATACCATCTCATTCTCCCGCAGGCTAAATCCTGTAGATGTATGTGTTTGTCTGTTTTTAGTATCGCTATTTTTCGTGTCATCGACTTTTAAATCACAACGGTGCTAAATAAGTTTTCACTTCAAAAAGGTATGAGGGGGGGTAGGAATCAGGGCGTCAATGTGTTCAGGAGTGACGGACGTATGAATTCATCCATCCCATTACGGTGCAAGGCGACAGGTCCAGAGAGTCCAACTGGAGAGGTCAAATGTCTCCCTTAACCAGTCTTTCCCGATCCTGTTTGCCACGCAGCCGGTGGGCTGATGCCTCCACCGCCAAGGCCCGGAAAAACCTCAACCCATAAACCGGACACCCCTTCTAAATACCTATTATCCGATAAATAGTTAAAATTTCCATTAATTCCCGCCTCCCAAATTGCAAAATGCACGTGAGTAGGTAAGTTTGCAACGTCAGTAGTCAATACGAGTATCGGATTCTTTCGTATCACTGTGAAAGAAATGCCTTACTTTAACAATGAACAAAATTAAACAATCATTGGAGTACCGCAAGGCAGCGTCTTGGGTCCCATACTATTTCTCATCTATATATTATTAAATTACGTACTATTACATAAATAGTCTAACTGAGATAAACCTAGGAAAAACAGACTACAAACTAATCAATTATGCAGATGACACAGTGATCTTGTTCAAGGCACAATTATGGAAAAAGGTTTTCAAAAAACACGGAAACAGGGATGATTGAAGTATATAAATGGCTACGAAATAATCTACTAACATCTTATTATCGACAGTTTTCTGGTAACGAAAAGTTTTTGTTTATTTATATTGTAATCACAAAGTAAGTGCAATAATAAAGGGCGTATTACTTGCTTATCTCTTTAACCGTTACGCTATCTCGGCAGCACCTTATCTTCAGCAAGCAGATAATATTATAACTGTATATTATTCATTTAATTTTTATCTTACTTTCTGGAGACTGCATGTCTCTCAAAACGAGAGTTGGGATAGATATCCATAATATAATAATTCATAATAAGTATTAAATACCCATATTATTATTTTTTCCAAGATAAAAATGTGACTACTATCTGATAACTCAAACTTTTTTTTAAATTTTATCACCCTTGTAGTAAAATAATAATATGTATTTCTAGATAAAGCTGTCAAAGTTATGTTTCTGATAAAAATAAAAACTACAAGTTATCGTCAAGCAGATAAGGGATATAGGGTTAGTTCTTTTAGACAATATATGTATTCCACACCCATTAAATGCTTCCATTTTTTCAGATCACAGGCTCTTGGTTTTTATGAGCTGGAATTTAAAAGAAAGTATCTCGTAATTGGTTTAAATTAATGATCTCTATGTATGAAGGTGTAGGTCTTGGCGGCCTCAATAGTCGAGGGGTATGGACTGTATGGAGTAAGGCTCTCGAATTGCAATGCGAAGGTGGTGCGTTCAAATCTTGGCGTAAGTAAATTTTATTTGATAAAAATAATACACCTATTTCATTTATTTATTTACCGACCGGTTTCTATTATTATAATCCTTTAGATGTCATAGTTGTCTGTCAGTTTTTCTGTACTTGTCGTTTTAATCTATCCTTACTGTCTGTAATATTTTTATCTTGTTGTCTCCCTCTGTAATTATGTATAAGCACTTTATGCTTGAGCAAAGCGAAAGCGGTCGGTAAATAAATTAATAAAAACTCGTGGTTTTACAAAAAATTTAGTGTTTATAATTTTAATAAATGGTCAGTGGCTGAGTTGGCATCGCGTTTCACATCCAGGCATCACGTGTTTTATTGCTCGGCTGGCTAAGTCCTCCATCACGACTCAAGCAACATTTTCGGCTTACTGTGGTGGTAGTAGGAGATTTTAAAATATTGTCGGGATATTCGTAACCCGGAAATGTCTGTCTTTCTTAAAAAAAGCCAAACGACAAAGTGATTGCTTTCTACAACAATAAATTTTATTTGACTGATTTGGGTTATTACACAATTTAATCATTTAAAAAATATACGACAAGTGGGGATACTCTCAGTGCGCCACGTGGAAGATATTTTCAGTACCGCCCTGGTGTATGACCACCATTCAGAAATAAAATATAATAATGGTATAAGAGATGGAATAATGCATTATATTCTTTACTCGTATCTGCATTGAATACTTTCATGCTGTAATTTTTTGCATCATTTCTTATTTGGGAATGTTCCCACAGCGGGAGCTGTTATAAGGGACTGTCTCTCTGTTTATTATTTGTTTACTTTTTGCCTAACTTAACAGTTCGTGAGAGGCCATTGTTTCTAAAGAAAAACAATAGCAGGGGATTAGTGCAAAGTCCAAACAATTAATCAACAAAGAGGCTTAGTTTGAGTGCCACTTGGAGCCTATCGAGCCTTGGGCCTGGGAGACCGGGAGAACTCTACTGGGAAACAGAAACAGTAGCGAAACATAAATAATAATACTAAAGGACCCCATAAGGACGTCAACAACAGAAATTTTGAAATTTTAAACAGTTTGAAGATTCAAGCATAAAAACATTCTAGTACATCACCTGAAAAATGATTCAGAAGCAGGGGGGGTGGGTAGGAATCAGTGTGTCCAGGAGTGATGGACGCATGAATCCATTCCTGTCACTGCGGTGCAAGACAATGGGTAATATGCGAGAGGGTCCGTCTGGAGAGGTCAAAACAGGTAACTCAACCAGTCTCTTCCGATCCGGCCCGCCACGCAGTAGCTGGGCATCTCTGCTTAGTCACCAAAAGTATTGAACCACTTGGGGTGACCTATGACCAGTGGCAGATTTAGAAAAAACTCAAGGGGGGGGGGGCGCTAAAGATATAAGAAAACTAAAAAGTACCTAGACAACAGTGGGGTTAATACGAAGTACCGCACAAAGAGGAGACTGATAGAGATATTGCAAGAAGGGTAAATGTAGGTAACTCCGCATTTATAGAGAACTGAAAGCCGTTGGCGCAAACAAAAAACTGTCGAAAGAAGCAAAGCTAGCAGTCCAAAATGGAGTGCTGGTACCAACCCTGATGTATGGCAGTGTAGCATGAAACAGGCAGAGGAAGGACTAAATGCTATAGAATTGAGATCCCTGCGGCATATGTGTGGTAAAGCCACGTACGATAGTGTGAGAAAAATATGAAAAGAATGCAAGGCTGATGCAAGCGTAATAAGTAAGATTAAGAAAGGGACGCTTAGATGGTTTAGACATGTAGAACGAATGATTGAAGAAAGATTTTCTTATATTTAGGAGTGGCAAGGGAAGGGGGCGCGGGGGGCGCGCGCCCCCCATATGTATCCGCCACTGCCTATGACAGGGATGTTGGTTATCCAATAAATGGTCGCCTCCCAAATTGTAGGGTATGTTGTAAGGTAGCAGGAAGTGTGGAAGGGACGGACATAGGGAAGAGAAAGGTTCGAAAGTACCTAGCTATTCAGATCTAGACACCAAATACTGCTATTGCCATTTTGAGTAGCGATTCCATCCAGAGAAGTGGTCTTTCACCAGAACGATACTTCCACTCTGGAATGAACAATTAGCAGTGTTTGGTGACCAGAACCGAGCAGTCTGATACCTCCCCATCTTCTTCTTGCAAATCTTCTTCCCCTCTCCACTTCCTTTAGCCCTACAACATACCCCAATTGGGGATACCATAGTCTCACTGACTCCAGAAGTTGACTCTCTAGTACTCTCATGTAAAAAAATATATTTCAAAATCAAAAATTAAAAAAACAAGAATTAACTCCAGGGTTACCAGGATCACTCCAAAGATGTTATAATATCACTACCAAAATTGCGGTGCTAAAATAAAATTATTACTTTCCACCTCCCATTGTCTGAATCTTTCATTCATATTTAGCATAGTTTGTTATGACTTCTGCCGGGCCATAAACTAAACAAGCTTTGTGCAGCGGCTACCCATTGGAGAAACGGCCCACGCAACAAGAACAAGTAGCAAGACACTGGACACCGAAGTAGTTAATATCTAGAAGTGTGATGCATACCGTCTTAAAAAAACCGTCGTTGTCAATTTTGGGGGTGAGTTAGACCTCGCTCCTGCATTTTTCGGAATGGAATCCTCACAACTCATTTGCGCCTCCCCCAGCGACATGTGCAGGCCTGAGGTTTGGCTGGGCGAACTCGGCGTCCTTCCGCCCTGCCTCCGACAACTCGATGCTTCCATCCTTAGGGTCTTCGGGTACGTTCCCCTACTTCCCACTTACGTCAAGGCACAACCGAGAAACCGGCTAAAGGGCACGGACGTTGAGATTCTTTCACGGCAGACCGAACACCATACACATTCTGGCTGTTACTGCCAGATGACGAGAGAGGTATCCCACCCGACACATGCGTTCTTCATATCACAATACTTGTTTTCATTATCTTTTCTTGCAGATGCTTGCAGCATACGCAAGATGCCATTACCCTGCGAGCAGCCGCCTTTTATGTTTATATGTTATCTTTTTTTAATTAGTTTATCCCTGACTTGCTTTACATTATTCGCATTTTGTATATTATCTAAGCACTTGCATACTGCTTCCTAACACCGTATGCAGGGACACTGGAGGTCTAGATTCATTCAAACTTAAATGTAGATTCGTTCTTTAAAAAAAATTAGAGTCCTTGCGAGAGCCTTGAAGGAGTAACCATCTGTTACTTATACCAGGGCGATTAAGTGGTGGATAACCACCACTGTCGTTGCCAATTATTAGTGTATGATATTTCAGCTTCTTCAGTTCTAGCAAGGTCGATCGATAAAATCCTATTTCAATATGATATTGAAATTGATACAGACCGATTGATAAATTTTAGTGCGGCATCCATAGTATCAAACAAATTTCGGTTAAAACTATCAATATACACATCTTTTTGAATTATTTCGTTCGTTATTCAAAATTACTGGCTTGTTTAATGAACGTATTGAGCTAGAGAAGCTCTTAGAAATGAAAGAAGTCGTAAGACGTAATCAATTAATCAATTTATTCCGTTCTCCAGCGCCTTGCCATTCGGTACTCGAACCCATGAACAGTGTGTATATATCGGATTAAATTGGACGAATATTCTACCTATTGCAAGAATTGATTTGTGTATTTATTAGTATAAGCTATCCAGAGGATATGACATCAAGGGGATAGTGAAATACCCCCTATGAAATATTTGTTCAGTGGAAAAGGTGTAATTATTGACACCCCAGTTTCAACAATCGTGGGTAGTGGGCAGTTGTTCAAAAGTCGTGTGAGGTCCTTTCTTCTGCTCCTTTCGGGGAATGCGTCAGCGATCCACTTGTTTTGCATAATGACACCCCGGTCGTATACCAATGGACGAAATAAAACAACAAGGGTTTTGACGGATGCATTTTCATAAAACAGGCTTTATCAGACTGCTTTCAGACAGAACGATGCGAAGTATGTGCCAAATATCTTTTTACCAATTATTACTAATGTCCCATTCATAGTTCGCTGCTTTTGTATCTAGTAAATGTATACCTATAAACTGGATTTCATGCCCACAGCGCATATGATAAATTAAGAAATAATTATAATAAATTTTTTATACGGTCGATGAACGGATAAAATTCGAGTAAAGGAAGATAAAATTAATACTTACCAACTCACGTTTTCTACTAGTCTTCTATCATATCTATTTTGATTATATCAATAGTAAAAATTAATAAAATAATAAGGATTTTCAAAATCATGTACCGTGCAGTGTTTTTAATATTAGGTCCTCTGCGTGAAAACATATGATCTTCTTCAAGCAAACTTTCTAATATTCACAGACAACACAGGAACGTACCATGAAGCGAAATTACCAAAAAGCCAAACGCAAAACAGTTTATTCGGCAAAAGGATGAAGTGTTATAGTGTGCTGAAGGAAACCGTCAAAATTATTCCAATGCGTATTTTCATAAAAATGTGTGTAAGTTATAGTTTATTTTTCTGCTTCCGATCACTGTACTAAAAATGTGTCATTTTATATTATCATTCTGAAACGTTTCCAACTGGTTACAACGTCATTAGGACAAAATATGACATATGGTGCGTTAGAATCTGGGGTTCAGTGTGTCCAGGTCATCCGCTGCCAAGACCTTGACAACCACCCTTCACCCCTTGAACTCATGCACCCCTACTAGGTCATTAAACGTAGCAAAACACTTGGGGTGACTTATGGCAGAGGTGTTGGTTATCCAATAAATAGTTTCCAGGGCAACCAGCAGTGCCATTCCCGCCTCCCAAATTGTGAACAGACGGTATACCAAATGTGGTACACCCTATTTTTAAATCCCATGAAGATATATAGGTACCTTCTAATGACAGTTTTATGTTAATATTTTTTAAACCTATTGAACCTAAAATGATGATATTTATTCACAGATCCATTTCAAAGATCCTCAACCAATTCTAATCCTTTACGCCTTTACAGTGCCTTAATTAGAAGTAAACTTGAATATGGAAGCACTATTTGGAATCCACATTATTGCAAAATATAAAAAAACATTGTAGAATCGGTTAAAAAAAATGCTAAAACTGTTATCTTTCACACGTGGATTACATAACATCTTAGATCATACGACGTGCGACTTGAATACTTCAAAATGATTACACTTAAAATTAGAAGGCAATTTACTGACCTAATATGTGTACATAAAATAATTCACAGCCATCTTGATACTACATGATGTCTTGGCAGTATTAAAATAAATGATCCCAATTACCATCGTTTAAGACGCCATAATATGTTTCACCTGAATACATTTAAAATAATATCGCTTATTTTAGCCCTCTGACCCAAATGTGTCGACTAGAGTGTGCTGATGTAGATATTTTCGTCGATAATCTATGTGAATTCAGAAAAAATGTTTTGTGATTGCTAAAAAATAAGTTGTGCTAATTATATTATGTATCATTAATTTGTATCTCTAATTATGTCTCTTGTATCTCTTGTGCCTCTTGCCTCTTTGTCAAGAGTGTATTATTTGTCATTTGAGTGAACTTTTGTGTATTTTTGTAATTTAATATTTTTAATGGTTTTGTTATCTTATATTTATTTTGAAACAATTTCAAGATTTACAAATGTATAATTAGTCTGATTAGATTTATGTAATTTTTAACTAAATGAAAACAATAATAGCGAAACTCAATGGAAAATCTGGAAACAGAAAAATCAGAAAAATATATTTGCACCTCTGGGACTCGAACCCAGGACCTTTCACTTTTCGGGAAAATGCGCTGACCACTGCGCAAGGTGTCGATATCCGATTCGGTCATTTTTAACTGTAACTTCGACTAAGAACCACCCACTTATCTTCATTTTCTCAAAGCATATTTTTATTGTATTTATGGATGTTTGCAAGTTTCAAACCTATGCGCAGTGGTCAGCGCATTTGCCCGAAAAGCGAAAGGTCCTGGGTTCGAATCCCAGAGGTGCAAATATCTTTTTCTGATTTTTCTGTTTCCAGATTTTTGGTTGAGTTTCGCTAATATTGTCTTTATTTAATTATAATGTTAAAAAATAAAAATAATATTTATGTAATTGTTTGTACCTATTTGTGTAACAGAGTTTTAATAACTGGATTGTTTTTTTGTGAGAGCATCTGTAAAAACCAGTATAAATAAATAAATTTCAGATCCGTTTAAATTACCTATTAAAAAGTAATCTCTATATTAAATATAAATATAACGCATTATTGTACAACTGGCGTTCGGCTCTTCGCTGTGGACCTGCTGATAACGTTTTCAAAATACATATTTATTTTATTACAGTTTTGACCTTGGGGTCATGCGAGAGGTCATACATTAAAATCCTCCTGATATTCGTCTGTATAAATAATAATAAATTTTCCTCAAAACCATAACTCGCTTATCAAAAGAATTTCTGATATCATAAGGGAGCCATTGATTGCTGAAAGCTGAAAGGGAATCTTCTAAGAATGCACCATCCTTTTGCGATAAATTGAAGTAATTGATATATACTTTGAGATGAATTGATTATTGATGAGGATGGTTTATATCAGAGCTGTCTAACCTTATGTGATTGAAGGGTCGCGTCCATAATAATAATAATGCCTTCATTTAGTAGTACCTACTAATACATTACTATTGAGTTTTTTAATACATCTACTAAACTTGTCATTAACTCTTCATGATATTAAGATTCTCTAAAATATCCTTTAAAATAGCTTGAAAATTCAAACATCAATATATTTGAATTCAACTAGAAACTAACTAATTTGACACTTATTTTCGAAGCATCATCGTGTCCATGTTGTAAAACAAGCGAGTAATTTCTAAGTGATCGTATGATTAAAGTCACATCCCGATTTAAGAGTCACGATGTTAAAATTTAAAATCAAAACCCAATTACGGGTCACTTGCGGCCCGCAGGCCGTGATATGAACAGCTCTGGGTTTAATTATTTTATTGAAGATAGACAGACCAGCTCATTGTCTGTCATGATTTTCATTCCACAGAATTAAATCTATAACTTTTTTTTCATTCATCTGCAGCATCTACTATTTATTTATATATATATATATATATATGTTATGATTAAGGTTTTCACGGGTGTAAGATGTAGAACAATTTTCTCGGTTTACCCGCGTTACGTAGTCCTTAAAAGGACTTTTTAACTCCTGACGTTTCGGAAAGATCACACTGTCCATTTTCAGTTTTTGTCTCAAACTGATAGCTTTCGCATGTCTGTTCGGTCCAAAAGCTAAAACTTAAGTGATTGCAAGTCACTTCTTATGTCTAGAACGAAGTACCCGGGTTGCAGGTGATTGATGGTGGAGGGGGTGGGGGGCGGGGCTGGCAGTAGATACCTGATTGGTTAAGCTAATTGGAGACACTACTGGTAATTTATAGTAATAGAAAAATATCATGTAGAATTACAGAACATAAAGTAGATGTCACTAATAAATGCTTAACTTCATCCATAGTACAACACGTCCTTAATGAAGGTCATAAAATAGACTTTAATAATACAAAAACAATAGCTAGCATATACAATGAACCAAAAAGAATTTACCGCGAAGCAATAGAAATTTATAAACATAAAAATAATATGAATACTAGAAATGACTCAATCAGAATTCCCAACACCTGGAAAGTCTTAATCGATGAAAATCCCCCAAAATCGGCATTTCCAAAATTGTCCCGTTGGCGTCATGTATTTTTTCTCGGAAGATTTTTTCAATGTGGATGAGTGTTTCAGGCTGATAATTATTGCTTATAATAATATATATATTTTATATGTACAGTAGGTACCTACCTAGGTGTCTAAAATAATAAAAAAATATTTGAAGGACAAAAAGCAACATGTGGGTATTATTCAATCTGGTTCCATACTGCAATATCTTTTGTGTTATTAAAAATTCTTTTGTGTGCGTTATCGTTAAATCAACAATAAAAATTGCCAATTAAAGTTGTACGATTATTTATATAGGCACTCACGCTTACATTATATTGTTATAATAGTTAGGTACTATTTATTACGTACTGGCTCGTGGTTATAATAATAATAATAATAACATATACCTTTATTGAACAAAAATTTAAAAATTTATAACTACAAAAAAAACGTACATCAAACAACAGTTTGAAAGTTGCATGAGTACAAAAGTTAATAACAGAAAATAATATACATATAAACAGTAGGTACTTAAAGAATAGAGATTTATAATTATAAATTTAGTTTTCTCGTAACCTGCCTCACTAGGCTAGCCTGTGTTGAGGCAGTAATTTTACGTCAATTTATAATACTGTGAACATACCTACACTTATATTAGAATAAAATCACACAATAGATTGGTTGCATTAATAATAACAATAACATTGGTACAATAATTTCGAATTTGGGTGAGTGCACCGGTAAATGCTCCATCATTATTATTTATCCGAATTTTTATGTTTTTTTGGTTATGAACGGTTTGGTGAAAGGTTTTGAGGTTGTGGCTTCTAATGCTCCTTAAAACTGAGTGACGGCCTCCGTGGTCGTTGGGTAAGATCTCGACACGCAATCCGAAGGTAGCGGGTTCGAATCCA
Source organism: Limnephilus rhombicus (assembly GCA_929108145.2). Taxonomy (NCBI): domain Eukaryota; kingdom Metazoa; phylum Arthropoda; class Insecta; order Trichoptera; family Limnephilidae; genus Limnephilus; species Limnephilus rhombicus. The sequence continues at coordinate 14,357,467 of OV815292.1, read as the reverse complement.
ACGTGCGTAAATAATTTTTATTCGATTAAATTGTGTTATTTCACAATCAATTAATTAAAAATAATATAAATATACCTTCAGTATCGCCCTGGTTTAAGAATACCGTTCAGAATTGAAACAATGCTTGAAATGGCTTTAGCTGTGTTTGGTGACCAGATTTGAATAGCCAGGTACTTCCCCACTTTCCTCTTCCCCATCTCCTTCCCCTCTCCACTATCTGCGACCTCACAACACACCTCAATTGGAGATGTCATAGTCTCACTGGTTCCAGACGGGAGATGGGACTCTTGTGAGGTATTCACATAATTTTTTTATTAAACTTAAAAAATAAAAAAAAAATAAATCTATTTATACTTACTTACACATCTTCAATACCCTACAGCTCTGATATGAAGGACAAAATGTCAATAAAATGTTATGTGCGCCTTTGTTTGTTCGTTATTATGTACCTACTGTTCATATTATTCATCCTACATGATATCAATTTATATACTTACTTGTACATTGTTATGATTGACTCTCTATTTATTTGTTGCGTCTCTCATACCTCCTATCCCAAGAATCAGTACAATTGATTGCACTAAGGTAATTATTATTAATAGTTCCTTAGTACATTCATTATACATCTTTCAATATTTGATCGATCAACAAAAGGTCCAAATTTATTTTAAATAATTTTTGTTTCTCTACGTAGGTAATTTCAAAATGATTTGTTTCTGTTCAAATGATGTTTATCTAGTTCATAACTCATTACTGTTACGTAAGCATTTCGAGATGTTGTGTTATTAGTCGTTAATAATTTTTATTTTTATTGAGTCAGAACATCTTCAGCTTCTATAAACGAGATAAGAATTGTGTTAAATTAGTGTCCAATGTGTTCCACTCATTTTAAAATACAAATCAACGCACTATTAACCGATCAGTCTTTAAAATATTTACTCCAATAAGTCCTAACGACACGGTGAAATTTCACTTAATTTCTGAATGCTTCCGAGGTATTTTAAAAATGTGCAATATACATATTTATCAGTTTTAAAGTTGTCGTAAAAACCTTTAAAAAAAACTAAATAAAATTATGTTTGAGGTGTTTGTATTTGAAATAAACATTGACTTTCCTAAATAACATAATTTGAATGTCAAACATGAAAATGTTAACAAAAAAACTTATCGAAATGCTAAAAGAATTCGACATTTATAAAACATACTCTTTTTGTATAGGGAATTAGTAAGAAAACTGTCATTTCACCATTTATGCCGTTCTTACGATGAAAAATATTTTATAACTTTTAAGAAAATCCCACCAATTTATAATCACAAACTTTTAATTTTTTTTTGATTCTGTCCATGGAACCCAGTATAAACATTTGTGACAAACTGAGAAAGATGTTTTGTCTAGTAATCCGAGGCTGGAGGGGAAAACAAGTTTATGACTAAGTACATCTAATTATTACCTAAGTACTGAAAAACATAATAGTATCTAATAGTGTTTCATCTGGAAACCTTAATGAGGCAATGACAACATTTAAAAATAAAGTACCTGGCCTAGTAACGTGTTGAAAATCGTTTTAATAATATTATAAAAATATTGGTGGCACTTAAAAAAATCATAATTTACGTCAATTTATTAATAATAAGTATTGGACAGACAGTTGATAAGCTTATCGGCGCAGGGGTTAAAACAACACATCTCACTTTAATACAACATTTAAAATGTGTTTTATTTTTGACGCCATTCAAATGGAAAGCTACACAAATGGACATACAAACGAATGTATTTATAACAATGTTTGTTATCTAAGAAATATTTATTTATCATGTCTATAAACTTGAATAAATATGCATGATACCATGACTGAGCCCGATGTCCATTGGAAGTTACAGGATACGTACAGTCAGCTAAAAAATATATTAAATATTTCTGAAACTGATTGGATGAAGTAATGCGCAAGAAGAAAAACTCAATGAAACTAAAAATCTCAATTGCATATGACTTCCAATGCAAACCTATCAAATAACTGCATGATTACAAAACTGTAAGCACAAGTATTGATTTAAACAAGTCTAGGAAGCCAGCCTTGTGGAACACCTATTATCAGAATAGGGTTTTGTCATTGTCATACCTACATAATATCTAACTGTAGACTATCTTCCGCAGCGTCAGTAGCATTATCATCATAACATGGCCACGTCACTAAAGGTGATACTAGGAGTTTGCATGGCGATATCAGTGAAAGAAGCGAGGGATTGTTGAAGCCATGTGCTTCAACAGATAATTGGTGATAATACTATCGCAGTTGCATTATCACCAGTGGAGATAGATTGTCACCGCAGTGGTGGATTGCTGGATATTATTGTTGACTCGTTGTTAAAATACCACATTCTATTTTGCGGTGTGGTTTGCTGGCTAACTTGTTTACGGGGAAGTACATATTTTGCGGAAAAATAAAATTAAAATTTTCGATGGCAGAACGTTGTAATTTAACAAAGTTTTCTAGTAAAAACTATTTTCTTTGGAAAAAATGGTGTCAAATAATTTACTACAACAAAATATATTTTGTAAGGAGTCTTTGGGAAGTAACTTTTGTAAGGAGTCTTTTGTTGCCAGGAGTCTAAAGAAAAAAAAACTTAATCTGATTAGATAAGTTTTAAGATTTTCACGGCCAAAAGCATTTTCGTTATTTGTTTTTGGGGTGTTATGCCGTGTTGCGCTACCTCCTTCTTTAGCCAACGTTTCGGACATCGTTGCAGTGTCCATCATCAGGGCAGATCCGGCAGATCCGGTAGATGTGTCTACCGGATCTGCCGGATCTGCCCTGATGATGGACACTGCAACGATGTCCGAAACGTTGGCTAAAGAAGGAGGTAGCGCAACACGGCATAACACCCCAAAAACAAATAACGAAAATTAATCTGATTAGTCATAAACGTATTAATAACATGACATTTTATTTTATTTTTCTAACTAGTATGGACTAGTACCAATATCTTAAAAATGTCATAACGTGCACACGAAGAAGTGATAATATTTAACGCTTGACCAGAATTAATAGAACACCAAATTATTTTCTACGGATCACAATAAATGATAGGACGGATGACAATTGTCATTCAGCGTGCTTTAAAATCTTCGATCGCGTATAACATTAAAAGAAAACCGAAAACCAACGCGGCTTTAAATATTTGAAAAAATACGAAATTACAAAATAAGTCAGTTGGACTAAGATCCGGATAACGAGGAGCAAATAGAATTACTGATCTACAGGCAAGGTTGCTCTAAAGCAGTTTCGATCGACCTTTTTTGCCAGATAACCAATTTGTCAATTTTCAATTTGTTCACGGACCACCGGTTGGGAACCACTGCTCTAGACGGACCAGGGAACTACTAGACAGTACTGAAACTCGCTGATGGAACTGGTAGGACTACTAACGGGACACTGTCATCTCAGGAGATACATGTATCATGCAGCTATTGGAAGTAGAAAACGCCAATAGACGCAGAAAATGTGAAGAGGATGAAGAGACTCCAATTCACCTATGGTGCCAATGTCCTGCCTTATGGGAACTAGGTTCAGATACCTGGGGAGACACACTGTAGATCCAGAAGCCATAGCCACATATCCAATGACAACGCTGGTGAACTTTATAAAAAGAACTGGGTTATTGTTACAGGATTGGGGTAAACTGGGAGATAGCACATAAGTGCTTACGGGAACTATTCGTAAACCGTCCCCACATAAAAAAAACGGCTATGGCTAAACCCTTCTACCAAAGTGAACAGAAAAGTTGAATATTCTTTACCGCAATTTTTTGATATTTTATTTAGCCAAGTAGGCAGCACGAAAAGACTAGCGGGCCACACGAATTGGGCTCGAGGACCGAGGGTTGCTCTTCACTGGTCTAAAGTCCACAAATAGTGACTGTGACCTTCCTCTTGAAGATCAAGTGTGCAAAATTGCATCAACTTCGAAAGAAAACTGAAGATTTGTATTGATCATATAATGTTATATTATATAGTCAACTGCAGGAACTATAAACCATAATCAGCATGAGAAAATAATAATTATATGCAATCACCAATACGGCGCTCTTATATCAGGGTCTTCGTCCTAATCTCAATAGGTTTATCTGCGTTGAGCTGGTCAGTTACTACACTTCTTCCGTATCATACCTTCCGTATCGTCATGTACCCGCTCACTGCTCACTGCTAGGCGGCTGGGCCTCTTATCAGGTGTAAACTAATCACTCCATTATGTGGAACAGTTGAATTGATTTGATTTGCTGAAGAAAGTGGTCTAGATATAACAGAAACACACAAAGATAAATCGAGGATATCTATTAATAATTGCTTCGTTAATATTTCTACTTTTGAAACTGACAATTCATAGTGGAATTCTATTAAAATAATATAATAAAACAAATATGAAACTTATTTTCACTTTAATTTATTTGACGACAGCCGGTTTGAGCTTGTTAAAGCCATCTTCAGACTAGTACAAGTTATTCTTAACCTACGGTTTATATCTACACATAACATATGGGTGAGGGGGGAGAGTGGTGGTCTCCAAAGATTTTATTCAAATTTTTTGACAATGACAGAGACGTTAAAGTTCTCCGTATTGTATTAAAGGTCATAAACTAGATAGAAATTACCAGCCAGACTAAAAAAGCAGACCCTAACTTTGTTATGAATAAGAAATTCGAATCATGTGCTAAATCTCGGCACCTATATCCATTGTAATTTTCATCATATGTTCTAAAGTAAAATATGTATTTTGTTTATGTATTGACCATTATAAGATTATTCCTGTTACAATGTAAATCATGCGTCCCATCAAAAATCAATCCATCATCAAAAATTCCATAATATCATCATAAATATAATGACAATTTGACAACATAAAATAAGAAAGGTTCTAAGATTTTCACGGCCAAAAGTATTTTCTAACGGATCTGCCGGATCTGCCCTCATGTAAGTCATTTCATGAAAAAACTTAATGGACTTTGCCAATAGACCGACGATAATATACTTACCTCTTGATGGAAACTTCGTTATGAACCGAAAAGTGTTACGTTGACATAGAAAATTCGGAAAAAAAGGCTGTACCTTATTACGAAGTTCGCGTGTTTTTAATAAGACATATCTACAGATTTTTTGCGTTTAAGGCGATCCACTAGTTCAGGAAAAAATCTAAATCGGAATTCACGCCCTTTATGGGAGGAGTTTAAAAATACTTGAGAAAAAGCTTTTGGAAAGGTTGGAAAAGGTATTTGAGAGTTTTGTTTTACAGGTTGATTTCGTAAAGGCCTGTAAAAAATATTAATTCCTGTTTTACGCATTGTTTATTGTAATAAAACGGAAATTTAAAATTGATTTCACGAAATCAAGCGACGCCGAGTGACGCGTCCATCTCCCGCTCAGTTCGGGGCGTGACTGAGGTTTGGCGACTGTGGCGTGAACAGTAGTTCTTCGGTGGACGCCATAGGGTTCATTTTGAAAAACCGAATTCGTCGACTAGCGGCCGTATTGTAAAATAACAACGCGAAAATGCATATTTTATTTTATTTTGGGAAGATTGGGTGTAAATATCAACTTTTTTTGCGATCATTATAAAATAAACTGAATTTGCCACATTATACAATAAAACCATAACCGGAAAAGGGGTTTGTAAATAGGAGAGTTTGGACTTGAAAGTGTGTTTTTTAGACCTTATACTTTATTTTTTTATAGGCCTATTAAAAGACTTATAAAAAAAATGACCGATATTTTTAAGGGCCAAGGTATGTTTTACACGAAGTATTTAATTGAAGCATCTACAATACTTCTAAGCGATCAAATTTTCAAAACAAAAACATATGATTTTGTATGATTTTGCATAATTTACTATGGCTTCATCTTAAGTTAGAAATGTAAAATTAATTTGAATTATTTCTGTCTGTAAAGTTTTACTGTCACGTGCAACGTATTTTCACTGAAGTTGTTTATTTGGTTTACTCGGAAGACTTGGAAATACAATGCTATGAAAATGTTATTTATCAAAGGTTATGCAAGACGTTTGTACAAGCAATAACATCGCAATCTAGCCACGTTCTTGTGGTTGCATAATTAAATAATATATATAAGTATACACATGTCGCTTACAATGTTGCACGATTTTCATATTATATTCTCTGTAAGTTCAAGTTATTTTTGTTGGTTCTGTTTACGTCCTTAAGGCTTTAAAACCAAGGCCTCTACCATATTTTATGAAAATGAATATTTGGTCAGAAAGTCTAAATATTTCTGCTTTGCAATAAAATTGAAAAAAATGGAATATTTCTAAACGCATCCGAAAACTAAAAACTTTTTTGAAAGATGGTATAATACGCTTTATAATTTTATTATTCGAAATAAACATATATTTTGGAAGAATGAAAACTTTGCAAGCGAACATTAAAAAAAAAAATTATTCACCTTGAGTATTTTTACAATTAAAATTACTGATAACGAAAAAAATCACATCCATATTTTAGTCGACAATCATTTTAGTCGACAAGTGCCGCAAATATACTATACATTATTTTTAATGAATTAATTGTGAAATAACACAGTTATTCAAATAAAATTTATTTGCCCACGTCAGAATTCGATCCCGTGACCTTCGGATTGTGAGTCAAAAGCCTTACCTCTAAATCACGCTGGCTGAGGGGCTAAGAAAAGCTCTAAGAAAATAGCTACCCCCTTTCATCTTTAATAATAATAATAATATTGGACGATTTATATAGCGCCGTTTTTGTTAAAAATCATCTCACTTAATGAAGAATTTTCATTTCCCTCCACTTTAGAGTCCATTCAAACTCCCAACATGCAATAATCCTACTGGCTTTCGAGTGAAGGGAACTATTTTGAGATATTTATGAAGAGAATGCATAGACTGAGGCAATGAACTAATAGATATCGTAGATATTTTCGATTTAAATTTTGACATATTCAAAGTAAAATTAGTTCAGCACTTTTTAGTTAAGAGCGTTTAACCAGCCAGCAGACGAAAATCCACATTTCGTCGAAAGTTGTTCTTCCGATCGTGCAGGACGGTTACAATGAGAAAGATTAATTATTCTCCGTACCAGCTTTTTTAAATTATAACTCAATATCGAATTTATTTCAATCCAAATTAGCTTTAATTTATACCTTCATCCAAAAATGCTGAAAGGCGTGATGATAAAACTATTAAAATAGTGTAATTTTTGTAGTTATTTTTTGATTATAAGTATTTATCATTTTTCAATAATGTCTAAATTTAATAAGAATGTTAAAAAAATCTGAAATATATTAGTTTGTAAGTGCGCAAATAAATACACAAATGGACCAATTTTCGTCAAGAAACACATGTACTTACATATTTTTTAATGATTTTATTGAAACTAAAATTAAAATTCTAATACATAACTTTGCTAGATAATGTATTGATTTATTTTACTGCATGATTACATTATTTAAAATGGGTGTGGTATAATACAAAAACTTTTTTGAAAATTTAACAAATCTGCCAACGACCTATGGAATAACTTTATTATACTAAAAATTAAAAAAAAATCTAAAAATTTATTACATACGAATGCTAGATAAAAGAACAATCTTTCGAAATCCATTTATAATTTTTTGTGGAAAAGAGTCAATACGTATAAAAACTTTTTTGAAAATGACGTATTTCAGGCTTTCTCTGGTAATGCCCTCTTAATGTAAATAACGAGTTATCACAATATCTTTTCGCATATTTTTTTATGGCTCGTGTATAAAGTTTACGGGTTCTTTAAAGTTAGTGTGATTTTTTTACATTATCTCCACACAGGATACTCTAAAGAAAATAATTCCCATCAGGGCAAATATAATTTTTGGGGATGCTGTGGAGGGCCTTTTAAGAAAAGGAATGAGAGGAAGTTCTGTGAAGGAAAAAGGTATTTATTTATTTATTTATTAGTAAGGGACAAACAGCTTATACATAAAACATAAAGATAAAAATATACATTGTTAAATCGAGTCAAGCCAAAAAAGTCTCCTATGTTAAAGTTGATTGGAGATAGAGTTTTATTACATATTAAAATTAACTTGAGGTGAGAAGGAGAGGAAGGGGAATAAAGGAGGAGGATAGGAGATCCTCCGGATACTTTTCACACTCTCGTATTAATTTTCGATCGTAAAGCTCTGGCGAGTCCAGGCCATTATTAACAATTTTAAATAATAAATTTTGGTCAAAATTTAAACGTCGTGTATAAAGGGAGTTGAAATTGTGGTAATTAATAGATTCGTTGTAATTTAAAAAGTGTAATTTTTGTTTATAATTTATGTGGTTAAAAATTTTTTTTTGGATTTTTTCGATTCTATCAATGTGAGCTTGGTAGAAAGGAGTCCAGATCGGTGTGCAGTGTTCTAAGTGGGGACGGATGAACGCTGTGTAAAGAGAATAATAGAGTCTTAAGGTTGCGAAAGGATTTCGTTATTCGAATTATAAATCCTAGCATTTTGTTGGCCTTGTTGATGATTTCATCAGTGTGTTGTATAAAATTTAATTTAACATCCAGTAATACCCCAAGGTCCCTGATAGATTCTACTTCTTTGATAAGTATCCCATTTAATCTATGCTCAAAAGGAATTTTATTTTTATTACATGTAAATGATAATTTATTGTATTTTGAGGTATTTACTACCAGTTTGTTTGATTCACAGTAGATAAAAAGTCGATTGAGGTCCTCTTGAAGTTTAATGCAATCTTCGATTGATTTGATAACTAGGTATATTTTTTTATCGTCTGTATAAGCTAGGTAATTGGCGTGTAAAAAACATTTGTGAATATCATATATATACTCATTAAATAATAATGGCCCTAAATGAGAACCTTGAGGTACACCGGAGGGCACGGAAAAGAAGCTGGACTTAGTTCCCTCAACTGATACACATTGAAGTCTACTCCGAAGGTATGAAGTATGCCACCGAAGTAGGTCACCGTGGATGCCTAATTGTTTTAGTTTTTTAATTAGAATAAAATGGTTTACCTTATCGAAGGCCTTAGAGTAATCCGTGTAAATTACATCTACTTGGTTTCTATTGTCCATATTGCTCGTTAAATATTCCGTGAAATTTACCAAATTTGTAAGTACCGACATTTTTTGTAGAAATCCATGTTGTTGGTTTTGTATGTTGCAAACAATTGTTGTATAAATTTGATCGTAGATAATTTTCTCAAAGAGTTTACTAAATACCATTAGCATTGAGATTGGGCGATAGTTTTCAATGTTGCTTTTTTGTTGGGGTGGGTAGGAGTCAGGGGGTCAGTGTGTCCAGGAGTGACACTCACTGCGGTGCAAGGTGATGTCTCCCTCAGCCAGTCACTCCCAATACAACCTGCGTGGTCTAGCTATAAAGCTTTTGACTCACAATCCGAAGATAGTGGGATCGAATCCCGGCGTGGGCAAATAAATTTTATTTGATTAATTTGTGTTATTTCACTACGAATTAATTAAAAATAATATATAGCATATTTGCGGAACGTTCCAGAGTGGAAGATACTTTCAGTATCGCCCTAGTGTAAGACCACCATTCAGAATTGAAACGTCGCTTGAAATGGCTTTAGCCGTGTTTATAGATCTGAATAGCCAGGTACTTCTCCACCTTCCTCTAGCCCACCTCGTTCCCCTCTCCACTACCTTCAGCCTCACAAGACACCCCGATTGGCGATGCCATAGTCTCACTGGCTCCAGACGGGAGCAGCTGAGACTCTTGTGAGGTATTCATATAAAAAATTATAATAAAAAGGAGATGGGCAAACGCATTGGCCGCCAAGACATAGACAAACCCTCACTCCATGAACGGGCACCGGGTACCCCTGGTAAATCACAAAACTTCTCAAACCTACGGGATGACCTATGGCAGGGACGTTGGTTATCCAATAAATGGTTCCCGGGGAGATGGTACCCATACCCGCCTCCAAAATTAAAAAGTTATTTATTTATTACATTAAATTTCGAAGGCGTTCTACTATAATAATTAAACAAAATATTTGAAGTGTAAACAGTGTGTTGTGATTAAACAAACATAAAACGATGTCGTAAAACTATCATTTTCGGGTCGTAAAATGATTTAGGGAGTGTTTAGCTATTTTGTGTGAAGTTATGACATTTTGAGTGATTTAAATATTTTTATCACCAATTTGGGCACATGGTGTCTGATACCTAGTTGACGAAAATAAAAGTTATTGAAAGCTAAAGAGTGTTTTTGTAGCGTAATTTTGTGGTTATCAGAAAAAAACTTTCTTAATGACATATTGATGTATTTAAGGACATTTCAGAGGTGACTATAAATACTTACGACATCGTTGCAATAAAAAGTGTGCTTCGAACATAGACTTCATAAGCCCTTGATGGAAATATTCGAGAAAAAATTGAAGCCGCGGAGTGAGAGGAAGGTGTATGCAAAATATCAAAACCTGTTATTTTATTGAAGTATCTCATTCCCTGTCTCATCAAATGCCCAATAAAATCATAAGACGTTATAATTGCATTATCAATATAAAAGAAAATAAAAACAATTAATTAAATGAAGACAATATTAGCGAAATTCAATGGAACATCTGAAAACAGAAAAAGATACTGTAATATCTATGACTCGAACCCTGGACCTTCGTCTTGCCGGGGCGCAGCTTTACCAACTGAGCCTATCCGATTCTGAGTTTCGCTAATATTGTCTGCATTTAATTAAATATCACAATTTGAGGTAGGTATTACTCATATATTACATATAAAAATAAATATTCATCGTAGACTTGCAGACAAGTCAATAGATGTCGCATATAAAAAATGAAAATGGATAAAATTTATTCAAAACACTATTTACATAGCATTTAGGTCGGGTTTGAATCTTGCAATCATACATAAAGATAGCAGCCAATAAAAATATGCGCTATGAAAATGAAGATAATGTTGGTAGTTCTTATGTTGAAGTGTGATAAAGTTAGATATAACAGAATTGGATAGGGACATATTAGCTCAGTCGGTAGAGCTGTGCCTCGGCAAGGCCAAGGTTCTGGGTTCGAGTCCTAGATATAAGCATCTTTTTCTGATTTTTCTGTTTTCAGATTGTCGATTGAGTTTCGCTAATATTGTCTTCATTTAATTAAATATAACAATTTGAGGTTTTACTCATAAGCTAAAAAAAAAAACAGTTATTTATTTTCAATTTGAGAGGCGGGTATGGGTACCGCCGCTCCGGGAACACCCATGCCATAGGTTACCCCAAGTGGTTCGCTACGTATGGTGACCCCGAGGGATGCCCGGGCTCATGGGGTGAGGTTTGTCAAGGTCTAGGCGGCGAATGCTTTTGCTGCTTAATTAATAATCAAATAAATTTAACTTATAGTCCCATATTTAATTTATTCCGCTAATCTTCGCCAATTTTCGCCCCCCCCCCCCCCCTACTTATCATTCATATCATAATTTGTCTCCCTCTTTTTATTATTATTATCTTCTTTTGTATCTCTCTCATGTTTTTTTTCATATATATATATATATGTGTGTCTGTATATAATTATCTTTAGTTAACATAATAGGCCCTAATGCAGCTTGAGCTAAGCGAAACCCTGTTGGTTATTAATGTTATTAATCATAATTCAAATAAAAAGTGGTGTACCACAAAGTGTGTTTTTATAATTTAATTTTATTTTAAAACCTAGTATTTTATTATCATGATGTATCTATCAATAAATAAATAATTGCCATGGTTGAAAATACATATCTATATTTCCTACCAAATAAAAGTCACCCTGTAGGTTAGGATTGTTTATCTAGCAATAAACTAAGGGCGCCCTATAAATCATCCAAGATTTACAGCCCTAAAGGCTACAGGGTGCCTTAACTAATTAATCAGGGAAGATCTGCCCAAATTACTTTTCTACTAAATCGTTCCACACTCACTTGAAAAACTGATTTGTTATATTTAAGAACATTATTTTTATGACTTTTCTGGAGTCACTCGTGCTGTTTTCACATGAGGAGCCAATATTCAGCGCGGAGACTTTTGACATGAACATCTCCCTTGATTCAACTGGTTTTTAAATTCTACATAGAAGATGAGAAGAGAATGGTTAGGAATTAGCGGGATACTCAGACCTCGTCACTAAACACGGCTATCGCCATATCAAGTAACGTTCCGATCGTAAATATACGTCTAACGCCTTTCATTTTAAGAGGCGGGAATGGATACCGCCGCCCAGGGAACCATTTATTGGATAACCAACACCTCTGCCGTAGTTCACCCTAAGTGGTTCGCTACGTTTGATATTTGTGAATATAAGAATCACTCACCACTGCCTTTCAAAAACAAAAATTGCAATTTTTATTATTTTTTTTTTTTTTCGTTGACAAATTAGATATTTTATCAGAAATTTACATTTTGATATACAATGAATTTGAACAATTCGTCAAAATTTAAAATTCTGTGAAAGTCCTACTCAATTCTGCTATTATCCAAGCACTGTGAAACAACCTGTGACGAAATAATAACACGCGATGCCTTGGCAGGGGTCTCTGCTTAATTGGGTGAGGTTTGTCAAGGTATTGGCGGCCGATGTGTCTGCCCACCTACGGATCGAAAGATACTGGTTGAGGAGGTCTTCTGACCTCTTCAAAACTTCCTCTTCTTCCTTTCCTTAAAAAAACCCTCCACACATTATGCCTAAGAAGACTGAGGGAAATTATTTTCCTGGGGGCCTCTTGTGTAGAGCTAATATATAAATAAAAAAAACGGCGCTACTGGGAGTGTCTATAATAGAGAACTACAATCAAATTAAAAAAAAAAAATTATGAATAATGACCTTCTAACTTAAATAAATGCATTTTTATTTTTAGAGTTAGAGTTAGTTTTAATAGTTAAAATAATTGTCAAAGTTTTAATTTTTCAAGACCCCCCGAAAACCACCGTACATATGGTGAATCGTATGACGTCATCACTCCTGAAAAATTCCTATAGGATCGGGCAATCAGCTGATCAACTGCCGCCATTTTGAATTCAATTGTTCGAAGTATTCTCCCTAGAAGTAGCATTACTATTTTTTTTGTGCAGTAGTTTTTGAATATTTTCAATAATAGAGATAAACTAATAAGAGATACCTTTATTTTTTAAATACTATTTAGGACTAAATAATGTTTCAATAAACACAACAACAAAATCTCCATAAACAGTATGTAAATAAACGAATAAATTAATACGATGGCTTGTGTCATATCATACATTCCCATACAATGACTTTACGGTGACGTCACGACACGTCGAACAGTGACGTCACTACTAAAATTTTAATAATGCCAACTGGACAGCGTGTTTTTACGACCCGATTAAAAAAGAACTTTTTAATAATTTTTTAAAAACTCTGCCTTTAATATTATTGAATAAACTTATATATTCAGAATCAGCGTTTATTGGTCTATATGAACATATTTTTTTAAAGCCATAATATTTTTCACTGGAGTTCCTTATTCCAGAAAGATTGTAAAAAAATCGGACACATCGATCGTTCAGTTGATTAGTCAGACATCTCCAAATACTAAGTTGTGAGATAATGAGGGAAGCCATTTTCGACTATAACAACCACCATAAATCAAATATTATTTACACGTGTCTGTGTTTTACATATTAAATATGCTATAAAATAGAACCGCAAAGCACGACGGTCCGGTACACTAGTTTAACATTTTGAAATATCCTTCTAGTGACTCAGAAAACATCAACTCACTACTTACAAGTTTTTCTGCATTATAATTAATTTGGTGGGGTTTATGAGTAAACCGAGTATTGTACCAGATAGAGGGTACACTTTTACATTTAACTGCATACTCGACTCAAATTTTGATTTTTCGGAGATGTCTGCCTAATCAACTGGACGATCGATATTAAATATATAAACAAATTATAATATTTTCGTCACAATACACGTGCTCGAATTTTTATTTGAAGTAAAATTGCAGTGCTGAAAAGTGGCAAAACATAATTTATTGATGTATAACACTGTATCCTTACACGATAATATATCTGACATATCTATGCTGTGCCCACTATTTAAATTTGGGAGGCGGATACGGGCATCGCCGTCCCGGGAATCATTTAATGGATAACCAACGCCTCTGCCATAAGTCACCCCAAGAGTTCGCTTCGTTTATTGATTTAGTAGGGGTTCCCGGGTTCATGGGGTGGGGATTGTCTAGATTTTGGTGGCAGATGCGTTTGCCCACCTACTGCGTGGCGGGCCAGATCGGAAGAGACTGGTTGAGGGAGATTTTGTAAGCTCTCTAGCCGGACTCTCTCGCAGTGGGAGGTATGAATTCATAAGTACATCACTCCAGGACACATTGTCCTTATTGAGCTGATGTTAAAAAAATTATAATATAAAAATTTCAAATTTCAAATATCTCCGTGACGACCAAAATAATATTTTTAATTACTAACTTCACTGAATAAAAATAACAATCTTTTGATATCAATTTATTCTTTTTGAAGAAAAGAGGCGATAAAATTACTACATTAGCCTTGCCGGGGCGATGCTTCTGGGTTCGATTCCCAGAAGTGACCGCATCTTTTTCTGATTTTTCTGTTTCAAAGTTAGGATTGAGTTTCGCTAATATTATCTTCATTAATTAAATATTGTAATTTGTGGTTTTACTCATTATAAGTTAAAAATAAAAATAAACATTCATCCTAGACGTGCAGAAAAGTCAATAGATATCGCACATTAAATAAAAAATGGATACATTTAACCAAGACACTATCTTGATAGCATTTAGTTCGGGTTTAATCTAGCATTCAATGAAAATATACGTTAGGAAAATGATAATAAAGTTGGTAGTTTCTAGTCGAAGTATTTTACAGTTAAATATGACCGAATCTGATAGGGATACATTAACTCACTTGGTAGAGCATCGCCCCGGCAAGGCTAAGGTCCTGGGTTCGATTCTTAGTTGCCACCGTATCTTTTTTCTGATTTTTCTGTTTCAGATTTTCGAATGAGTTTCGTTAATATTGCCTTCATTAATTAAATATGACTAATACACCGACTTGTCATGTTTTGTAGGAATGGCTTCCAACTTCCAATATTATTTATTATCGATTAAGAATACTCGTCACGTTGAGAATAGATTATCTTAAGTACGAGCCAAGCGGATCTGATAGATAGTATTAAGACGACAATATACCCTAAAATATATTCAGAATCTTAACGACGTAAGTAAAGAAGCCGTGTATACAAATTGTGACTCGCGACCCGTGTATTGGACAGACCTACTGTCGAATTTGCCGTATCAAAGAAAAGAAGAAGAAGATAAATAATGTGGAAATCTTAACGACGCAAGTGAAGAAGCGTGTAAACAAATATACGCCGCGGCACGGCGTATTGTATAAACTTGCGGTTCGATCTTTCTGCCGCGTTCATTTTAATTAATTCAGAAGAACGTGTTACAAATATTTAAAATGTGTCTCCATGTTGTCCTCCCGAAGTTATTAATTCATTGTCTAGAAAAATAAAATCTAGTGCTTACCGCTAACTTTATAGTTGGAAAACGGGTTATAAAGTTTTAAAATCGTTGTACGTAAAATATATTAATGGTAAGGTACTGTTTTTATTAATCTAAAATATAAATAAAGGCTCGATGACACACGGCGAGTTTACAAGCTACTATCTACTAAGCGGGTAAATCGGTGAGTGAGATTGTCATGATGACACCACTGTCCACTCGCTCAGAAGCGTAGGAAACTGAGGCCGCTACTAGCGCCAGTAACAAGAATAACGATGCGTGAACTAATTCGTCAGATGTTTGACAGTCGAAATCAGCTGTTTATCGGAAGCCATGTTGGAAACATAAATAAACCAATCACGAGCAAGCGGAGCAAGAGTGTAGGCGAGTAAAGTTGACGACCTTTCAACTTTTACAAGATAGTGAATTTCGCAGGTAGCAGCTTGTAAACTAGCCGTGTGTCATCGAGGCTTAACTCGCATTTCTTGTGCGGCATGGAAATAAAAAAGTTATTATAGTTACGAATTCGCCGGACATGATTAAAATGTGAGTTTTGAGCAAACAAAATTTATTAGGGTTGTTTACCGCCTTAATACCCTAGCTTCTGTACGGTTGAAATTTAAGAACCCGAATTCAAGTACATCTCTGACGCTGCAACCAATGCAAAACTATATTCGTACGTGAAGTTTGTTACAAAGTTTAAAAAAATTCTGAATGTGTAAAAGCCTAACCTAACCTAACCTAACCTAACCTGGAGTTAACATTTTTCCTTATTTATATCGCTGTGAGTTCCATTGTAACTTTTTTATCCACTACATGCGTCATGTATGAGAAAGAGGGAGAGTTACAATGTTAAATGTCCTTATCTATCATAATGTTCTCATTCCCTTTTAAAACTACAAAACTGTGTTATTTTTTAACCGTTTGATAAGTCGACATTCCTGTAAACCGTGTTCGTGTTCCGTGAGATGTGAGATATGGGGAACGTATTACTATGGTCGCAGCAAACAGCCGTTTCACTCTTATCAGCCCCGGGGTTGCCAGTTCCCAGCTCGCTTCCTGTAGAACTCTAAAATATACTGTTTAAATGACTGAATTATTATGCTGACAACAATGTGCACGGTGGTGATAAAAGTTGCCATGATGACGAAAGTTTTTTAATACAACAAAGTACCTTAACTGTTTTTGGTGTCTGGTAATTGACGGTTTCACCAAAACTGAACGCCGTAATCCACGGTAATTTCACTAATTAGCTAATGGATGCTAATAGGATTAACGCTCGCAACACGTAATCACTCCTACACACATAAACACACAATCTGCACATTGTCACATCTCTGACACCGTAACGCTCGCCAAAACATTGGATAAAGATGGAGGAAGTTTAACACGGTATAATAACCCAAAAAATAATCACGATCAAAACCGCCCGACCTAAATTATACCTTACCTGCCAGCCTGAATGCGCCTTACAAGAGAAAACAGAAAAAAACATTCGCGTTGACAAGGGACAGTCACCATTCTATTTAGTTCAAACATCTTTACTTTTATGGTGCCCTCTTTAAACAAAGGTTGGCGTAAAAGAAATCCTTTCCCTCAGGATGCAGCCTGGAATAACCCAGAATGGAGTTGAAGCAGTCATGCAGGTTTTTTAAGCCACGAGATTTGTTCTTTTAAGCCACGAAATGTGGTGCACAACAACCCAAAATGCAGTTGAACCAGTCATATAGGATTTTTAAGCCACTACATGTGTTTTTTAAACCTCGAGATGTGGTATATTGGAACAAATCGAAACGCAATTCAAAAGTCATGTAGGTTTTTTAAGCCACGAGATGTGGTGAATTGGAACAACCCGAAACGCTGCATTGTTGAACTAGTCATGTACTTTCTTTTAAGCCACGACATGTGGTTTTTTAAGCCACGAGATGTGGTATATTGGAACAACCCGAAACGCAGTTGAAATAATCATATAGGTTTTTTAAGTCACGAGATGTGGTGTATTGGAACAACCCGGAACTGAGTTGAACCAGTCATGTAGGTTATTTAAGCCACGAGATGTTTTTTAAGCTACGAAATGTTGTGTATTGGAACAATTCTGAACGGAGATGAACCTATCATGTAGATTTTTTTTAAGCCACGAAATGTGGTGATTTGGAACAACCAGAACAGAGTTGAACCAGTCATATAGGTTTTGCAATGAGATGTGGTGTATTGAAATACTCGTACCAATACAATATTACAATAAAGGTATGCCTTTCTTGAAAGAATTGTGTTGTTTCACGGATTTCGTATTCATATTCAGATTCATATTCATATTGCGTATATAAGGGCGCAAACAAATAATAATCGGAATATTTTAAAACATAACTTGCAAAAAGTGTCTCTCGAAAAATAGATAGATAAATATTGAATATGATAGGATAAATTCTTTTAAGTAGGTGAATTTTAAATTCGATTCACCTTTCAAATACTCAAGCGCGATCAATATTTTCTCGCATTGACGTTTTAAAATGATGTGCAACGTGCAACTAATACCGTTTTCAGTAGTAGACACGTTAAGGCGCAGTATACCCGCTCAAAAAGAAGAAGGAGAGATATGTAAATAGGAATGTTAGAGAGAGCGCGCTAATGTAAAAAACGATAAAATTTGAGCGAAAATTGTGAAAATTTAGAAAACAATGTAAAAAAACTCGTTTAAAATAGAGCAAAAATCTCGTGGGGAACATCTAAAATAGCATTTAAAGAAACACTGAGATTTTTTTCAGAGATATAACTTCTAAAATAAGTAAATAAAACGTGTTTATAATAATTTTCATATTATGAGGGAATTCCATATAATTTGCGTTTCGGCGTGGGGAACGTCCAGATATTATCTTCAAAAATAAAATAAACTTCAAATGTTTATGTGGAGATATGTTAAAATAAGCTGGATGGACAGGGTTACAAATGAAGATGTTATGGTTCGGATGAATAAAGAAAAGGAAATAATTAAAACTATAAAAATCCGAAAACTTCAATATCTTGGACACGTGATGAGACATCCAGAGAAGTATGAGATTCTGCATCTCATATTGCAGGGAAAGATTGCCGGAAGACGGGGCCCTGGAAGAAGGAGAACCTCATGGCTGAAAAACCTGAGACAGTGGTTTGGCCAGTCTACCGTGGAGCTGTTCCGGGCCACAGTAAACAATGTCCGCATAGCCAACATGATAGCAAACGTCCGTTGAATGGACAGGGCACAAGAAGAAGATGTGAGAAATCAGTACAAATTTGGGATGCGTCGGCTTAAGATGTGGCACATATATAGGAATAGGCATTTATATAATTTTCTTCTTCCGCAAACAAAACAGTAAAACAAAATTTAATCAAACATCACCGATTACGATTCTTCATTTTATGAAGTATCGATTATTGTTATAGAAATATAACAATACCAAGTGTTTAATCTGATTATGTTAAGTGCGTATGTCGATTATCGATTATGACCATATTCGTGCGGCCACCGACGTAATAAAACAATAACGATTTGATTCCTAGATCGCCTTCGACCTTCCTACGTTTCCGTATTGGAAAATGTTTTACGACCACCACTATTATTGTTTCAGCTATTTATGTTTAAAGTAAGCACTGGCTGTTTCTTTACTTGGTTCACTTTCGGTATTACTAGTGCAAAAACAATAGACTATATAACTTGGTGCTCCGTGGCGACTTCTAGCTTTGTAATCTACTTTTAAAACTAAAGTATTTCCTTGTTGCTTAGGATGTTTACGGAAAGGGGGGAGAAATCATTTGACATATTTTACAGTGAATACTTTATTGTTGCTATTCTTTATTTTCTATTTTAATTCAAGAAAGTCACTAAGAGGGCATTACCAGAGAAAACCAGAAATATGTCATTTTCAAATCAGATTTTAGACGTATTGACTCTTTTCCGCAAAAAATTATAAATGGATCTCGAAAGATTGTTCTTTTATCTAGCATCCGCATGTAATAAATTTTGAGATTTTTTTAAAATTTTTTAGTATAATAAGGTTATTCCATAGGTCGTTGGCAGATTTGTTAAATTTTCAAAAAAGATTTTGTATTATACCACACCCATTTCAAGTAATATAATCATGCAGTAAAATAAATCAATACATTATCTAGCAAACGCATGTTTTAGAATTTTAATTTTCGTTTCAATAAAATCATTAAAAAATATGTACGTACATGTGTTTCTTGACGAAAATTGGCCCATTTGTGTATTTATTTGCGCACTTAAAAACTAATATATTTCAGATTTTTTTTAACATTCTTATTAAATTTAGACATTATTGAAAAATGATAAATACTTATAATCAAAAAATAACTACAAAAAGTACATTATTTTAATAGTTTTATCATCACGCCTTTCAGCATTTTTGGTTGAAGTTATAAATTAAAGCTAATTTGGATTGAAATAAATTCGATATTGAGTTATAATTTAAAAAAGCTGGTACGGAGAATAATTAATGTTTCTCATTGTAACCGCCCTGCACGATCGTAAGAACAACTTTCGACGAAATGTGGATTTTCGTCCGCTGGCTGGTTAAACGCTCTTAACGGTAGTCTGGGTTAGGTTAGGTTGTTTTATGTTGTGAAAAATTTTACTGAACAAGAATTTTGCCCAGTAAAATTTTTCACAACCTAACCTAGCCCTGACCATAGCTAATGGCTTCCATAAATTAAAATGGAAAAAAGAGAATGGCACAATAAAGATCTGAAAAATCATCCAGTTTTTAGATTTTGACCGAGCAGCTCCCGTTCATTCAAAGTTTTCTTATAGAATTCTTCGCAGCTCATAGTTTTAAGGTTGTATTGAATCATCAACAATGATCTGACCGAAGGTACAGATAATCTATTACGCTGTTTTGTCCACTGTGCTCCCATTAAAGAAAACACTCTTTCTACACTTGCGTTTTGAGCTTGGATAGCAAAAATGAACTCGCAAATACTCAATATAATGGGCAATCAAGCCATTGTGAAGTTTGTAAAAATGGTAACCGACATTTTATGGATCATAATTCTAAAAAGTGCATAGTTATGAAATGCGTACCTGAAATTTGCTTTATGTGATTAAAATGTCCGAACTTTTTTTGGACTGCCAGGCTTTTTGCCGGGACTTTTCAATTTTCTAAATGGTAACCCTAGTCGTAATATGACGCATACTTGGAGTGACCTATGGCATTATCTAATAAGCAGTGGTACGAATAAACGTCCCCCAAATTAACGGTTGTATAGAGTTTGAAATGCAGAATCTTGTGGCATTGTTTTTATTGTTAATCATACAACTTTAACACCTCCTTTGAAGAGTCAGTAATGAAAAAAAATGGTTAAATAGATGACGTTAAGTTAGGTTAGGTTAGGTTATGGGCTTTTTTCAATTTATTTTTTCATAACGTTTAATGACTTTTCAAAGGGTTGTTGAAATGCCACTTTGTTGAGTTGGACTAGGTTAGAATAATTTGGACTTGAACCCGATAAAATCGTCAAAGTAACAAAAATAGAATTGCTAAGCGCCCTTGTTGAATCGCCGAAATGTATGTACGCGCATAACTTCCGAACGACTGCACTAAATTGGATTATTCTTTTTTTTGTGTTCGTTGTTGTCATGGAATGCGGGAGGGGGGAGGGGAGCTCGGGTGGGGGGTTCGCGGGACGGGGGAAGGGGGGAAATGGAGTGGGAAGAGGGAAGGTGAAGGAGGCGGAGTGGGAACGCGAGAGGGTAAGAGGCCGCGGCAGGGCAAGGGGAGGCGGAGGGAACGAGACGAATGAGAAAGGAAACACAGGGAGAAACAATTTCTTTATTAAATGGCATAGCAACGCATGCCGGGAACCTGCAAGTATCATCATTACATAGTATAAAATGAAGTCGCTCAAAATATATGTGCGCATAGATCTTTTAAACTACGCAACGGATTTTCATGCGGTTTTCACCAATAGATAGAGTGGTTCAAGAGGAATGTTTATATGTATTATACATGCTTATTACAGTAGAGAAAAGCCGAGAAATTCAAATATTCAATTCAGGCAGCGGGCAGCTGGCAAGCGGGTGGTGTGGATTTTATAAAGATTTGGTAATGGCGTTGTGTTTCGTTAGCCACAGCAACGTATGGCCGGGTCTGCTAGTTATTTATAAAAAGTAATATCCAATGTAAATAATATTTAGCCATATCATTCATCAGATTGAAAAGGAATTCGCTGAAAACCAGAATATTAAATCACCATGCCAGAAGAAAGATTCCACTTACAACCTACATTGTGAATGCATCTACAATCTGCATACTTTGAAATGCTTAGAAAGAAAAACTGAATTCTTAGGTGGCTACCAGGGGTCCTAGCATGGTCGATCGATATAGGTTTTATCGAAAATGTCGGTAACTTGTCATCGCTCCCGAGCGCGACTGCAGGCCGCTAACGAACAAACAACAGTTCATAACGACTAAGGGTTCCTAAGTTATTTGACGTGAACTGTTATTTCTTAGTTAGTGGCCTGCAGTCGTGCTCGGGAGCGATTTCAAGTTACCGACACTTTCGTTTTATCGAAAATGTTGGTAACTTGAAATCGCTCCCGAGCACGGCTGCAGGACGCTAACGAAGAATAACAGTTTACGTCAAATAAATTAGGAACCCTTAGTCGATGTGAACTGTTGTTTGTTCGTAAGCAGCCTGCAGTCGTGCTCGGGAGCGATTTCAAGTTACCGAAATTTTCGATAAAACCTATATCGACCGACCATGCTAGGACCCCAGGCCAGGTTATAAAGGTACATATTTAATTTACGTGACTGCAAACTGGCAGCTTAATGGTTAGAATTTATAAATGCTAGTCATTGTGGAATCTTGAAAACTCTACTTAATGCCCGTTCGTTATCGAAGGCTGGCGAGGAAGGAATTCTGTACAACATTAATTAACGTTAACTCGTGGCATATTATTTTTTCAAGCCGGAACGTAGGTTTCAGTGACCTAATATGAGGACATTTTACAACATATTTGCCTATTGTAATTTTTGTTACGTGTTACGTGTAACGTGTAGCTTTTGCGACCTCAAACACAGATATTATTTTTCGAATAAAATAACAAAAATGTATTTGTTTAAATTATTTTCTCTTCTGTATCAAATGTTCAATATATCTTCACAGTAAACAAAGCAAGTAACTGAGACAAATCACTATTTTATCACATAACTTGTAAGTAGGTATTACGTACTACCCGGCTTCGCCCGCGTTTCAACACTCTTTTTTTGGAAATCTTTTTACTTAGCCAAATCTGTTGATAATAATAAAAAATATCCAGCGATTTCTATTGTTGATACTGACAATTCGTAGTGATGACATACTGTATTTTCAATTTGGGAGGCAGAAATGGGTACCACCGCCTCGGAAACTATTGATTGGATAACCAACACCTTTGCCATATGTCATCCCAAGTGGTTCGCTGCGTCTGGTGACCGCTACGCGTATTTGCTTTGAGATTTGTCTAGATCTTGGCCACGGATGCTACTGCCCACCGCGGGCCGCATTGATAGAGACTGGATAAAGGAGGCCTTTTATCCAGCTGGATTCTCTCGACTTATCGCCTTGCACCGCAGTTGAATGGATGGATTCATACGTCACTCGTGGACTCACTGACCCCCAGATTCCCAGCCACACCATATACCGTTTTCCCAGAACTTCCTCTCCTTCCTTTCCTTACGAAGACCCTTCAAGCATCCCCTAGGATGACATAGACCCTGAGGAAAATTATTTTCTCTTTCGTAAAAAAAAAACAATAACAAAAAAAAAGTTTATTTTATTTCAATACTAGCAGACCCGGCCACACGTTGCTGTGGCTAACGAAACACAATGCCATTACCCAACCTTTATAAAATCCACACCACCCGCTTGCCAGCTGCCCGCTGCCCGCTGCCTGAAATGAGTATTTGAATTTATCGGCTTTTCTCTACTATAATAAGCATGTATTATACATTTTAACCTTCCTCTTGAATCCCTCTATCTATTGGTGAAAACCGCATTAAAATCTGTTGCGTAGTTTAAAAGATCTATGCGCACAACTTAAATTTATTATACTATGTAATGTAATGTAATGATATCTGTCAATGAAATAAATGAAATCAAATATTGTTTTATATGTCATCAATAAACCGTCATTCTCATACGTTAATAAAGCTGAATAGATCCACGCCATACGGTGTACCACAAGGGCTTCGGTTGGTACCAACTGTAAATTTAGATGAATATTATATAAAGTCTGATGGATTACCTAATTGTCGAAGGTCTGAAAAAAAGCAAGACCGGGCACGAGCAGATGATTTTGTCGTATAGAGTAAAATGCGTGGAATTTTTTTATGGATTTGTGGGTGATAATCACATAAGATTTCAACGCCAAGGCAATAATGAAACTCATGTTTCAAAAATCATACTTATTCTTATTACATTAGGTAATACAAAATATAATTCTGTATTGGCACAATAGATTTCTTTAGACCGTAGTTAGAAGTCAAAGTGTGCCTTCTGATCTACATACACATTCACGCAAAACCAATACTAACAACAATTTTATGTATTGTACAGCTGCCTTACAGGAATGAGTAGTGTGAATGTATTATTTCAGTATAGTGTGTGTGTATGTGCGTGTGTCTGTGTGTGTGTTGTGTCGGCTGGTAACATGTATCCACTGATAAGGAAACCGCGACAGAGCTGAGGTTTTCTTCGTGTTATTTTGTACTTACAATAAATACATTTCAAGTATTTTTCGAAGCTATGAATTTATTCTAATAAGAAATACGGAAAACGTGCAAAATTACAGCACGATTTAATCATAATTATGTAAAAGTAAAAATCACTGTTGTATTATTTACGTGAAATTTTAAAAATTAAATATTTTTTTAATTTTGCTAAAATAATAATAGATGAATAAATCAGTAAATAATATTAAATTGAAATAATTAAATTATGACAAAGTTTTGAACAATGAAAACGAAAATATAAAAGAATTATATTACATACATCCATTTTTTTAAACTAGGTACCCATCATAAACCGAGTTTTAATGCTTTTTTTACAATCGATCTTCTTCTTCCTTGCGCTGTCCCAACTCATTGCCTAGGTAGGCTGTTTGGGTCGGCTCTTCTCGTTCTCAGGTTGTAATATCTTCTGTTCTGGGTATCGCCTTCATCCAGGCCGTTTCTCTGAAGAATTTTGGAACATTGAGTCATCCAGGAACTCTTTGGTCTTCCTCTGGATGACTGTCGATGAAGCTCCATAGACATTGCCTGCCTCACTGTGTGGTCTGATGGTCTCCGTCTTATGTGTCCATACCATCTCAACTGTCGTTCTTCCAGCTTACTATTTATGTCTGTGACACCCAGGCTACCACGAATGCGTGAACTTTTGATCTTATCTTTTAGTGATACTCCTGCAGACCATCTAAGCATTCGTGCCGACCATCTAAGCATTCGCTTTATCTAAGCTTTTTTTACAATCGATCCTGGGGAAAAAAAAATCCCTCGGGGCCAGGGGGCGTTCAAATATTACGTAACGCAATTTTTGAAGATTTTGACCCCCCCTCCCCCCCATGTAACGCGCCGTAACGTTTTTCCGTACAACCTCCCCCCCCCTATATATTACGTAACGCCCAAGTGACAATTTTTACATGAAAGTCACAATTAAGTACTGGAATGTCGCTTAAATACCTTTTTTCTTGTTTTAATCGCGTTTGCGGTAGTGAATAACACAAGAGATTTCGAGAACGAAAAGGATTGCCAAGTTGGAAGATTTTTATTCCTCAGTTTTTTAATCAAAATAAAGAAAAAACATGTTACGTAACGCGTTGTTAGAACCCCCCCCCTCCCCTCGTGCGTTACGTAATACTTGAACAGCCCCTAAGTCATCTTTGGGGATGCTGTGTGGAGGGTCTTTTAGGGAAAGGAAGAACAAGAAGTTCTGAGAAGAAAAAAGTTAAATAGGAATCTGCAGGTCGGTCTGTTCAGGAGAGATGGACTGAAATCATCCCTCCCACTGCGGTGCAAGGCGATGGGTTGTGAGTCCGGCTGGAGAAATCAAAAGGTCTCCCTCAACCAGTTTCACCCGATCCGGTCCACCTCACAGAAGGTGGGCAAGCACATTCGCCGCCAAGAACGAGACGAACCTCACCCCATGAACCAGGGCACCCTTGCTAAGTAACCAAACGAATCGAACAGTTGGCAAGGGCGTTGGTTATCTAATAAATGGTATCTGGGGCCGCGCGACGGTATACCCACACTTGCCTCCCAAATGGTTTTTTCAGTGAAAAACCGAAAAATCTAGACCGACAAATACGGCCGCTTTTTAAGGTGACATGGACATTTCAAAGTATTCAAAAGTCACTCATTTTGAAAATATCGTTGCTATCTGAAAATAGTTTCCTTAAGGCGATCCAGTAGTCCAGGAAAAAGTCGAAATGGAAATCACGCCCCTTTATGAGGAGGAGTTTAAAAATACTTGAGAAAAAGCTTTTGGAAAGGTTGGAAAAGGTATTTGAGAATTTTTTTTACAGGTTGATTTCGTCAAGACCTATAAAAAACATTAACTCTTTTTTATGTATTGTTTATTGTAATACAACGGTAATTTAATATTGATTTCACGAAACCAAGCGACACGGGGCCTAACGTCTATTCCCCGCTACGGCCGGGGGAGGAATAACTGAAAATGGGTATGGCGAGTCAGTAGTTCTTCGGTGGAAGGTATTCACTTTGAAAAACCAAATTCGCCGACGCATATTTTATTTTATTTTGTGAAGTTCGGCCGTGAATATCATTTTTTCTTGCGATTATTATAAAAGAAACTGAATTTGCCACATTAAAAAACAAAACCATATCCGAAAAGGGGTTCATAAGTAGGAGAGTTTGGACTTGAAAGTGTTTTTTATGGACATTATTCTTTATTTTTTTTATAGGCTTATTAAAAGACTTTGACCGATATTTTTAAGGGTCAAGGTATGTTCTACATGCAGTATTTAATTGAAGCTTATAATACTTCTAAGCGTTCCAATTTTCAAAACAAAAACATATGATTTTGCATTTTTTAGTATGACTTCATATTAATCAAGAAATTCTAGACAGAAGTGCACGGTAGAGAATTTGCGGTGGGAGAATTTTCCACAACGATTTTACCCAGAAACTATTTCAAGATCATCCACAAATTTACTGAATTTCAAAATATTTATCGGTCTAATTAGTAAGTAGTAAGTTATTTAATACGCGCAAACCCGAAAAAAATCACGGAATGTTTTAATTGTGGGTAAAATATTTGCCTTAGGATCTTCAATTTTAGAGATCATCACAAATTTACACTTGGAATGAACACGGCTAGTAAACCTGAAAATAAGTCATCCTTTATATATTAACAAGCACGTATAAAAATTGGAATTATTAATTAATTAAAATAAAATAATTTTGGTATCTACCTACTTTATACCCGAAGTTACAGGCAGAACAAAAAAATTACCGAAATTAGTATTTTTGATAATCCGCCCGATTCCCCCCCCCCCTCCTCCTTCCCCCATGCGGCTAAACTACATAAAAAACAAACAATTCGCGCACCACCTATTGCAAATTTTTTGTAAAAATTTCATAACGCCGGAGCTCACTAGTATACATATAATACATTCTACATTCGTTGTCTCCGCCTTCTTAACACGAGGTTTGCTAAAAAAAAGGTGTAAGACATATTAAATAATATATTTTTTTTATAAAAAACTTTATAGAATACATAATAACATGAAATTTTTGTAACATTTATTAAATAAATAAAAAATATTCGCACGTATGCACACAACAACTCACCAAAATTTCATCGCATTATATATGTACACTTACAGTCTTACTCATAATCGCAAAATAAGATACACCACGAGAGCAAGAACGGGTTAGGTCAAATTGTTACTCATAATGGTGGGTCAACCACACACATGCGCGTTTTCTTACCCCGTCGCTGTACGGAAGATTCAAGTAGCTGTCAGAATTTATATATAACTAGCTGGTACCCGGCATGCGTTGTTATGCCATTTAATAAATAAATTATTTCTCCCTGCGTGTCCTTTCCCATTCGTCACGTTCCCCTTCCACCTCCCCTTCCTCTCCCGCGTTCCCTTTCCCCTCTCGCGTTCCCACTCCGCCTCCTCCACCTTCTCTCTCCCCACTCCTCTCCCCGCCTTCCCCCGTCCCGCGAACCCCCCTCCTGAATTCCCGCCCCCTTCCCGCATTCCATACATTCAGTCCCTGTATATTCAGTTTTCAAACATCTCGTGTGCCACGTATTACAATTTTTTTATACAAATTTCATAATGTCAGAACTCACCAGTAGTTTTATACAAACCTTTTCCTGACAATAACGAACACAATAAAAAAAGAATTATCCAATTTGGTGCAGTCGTTCGGAAGTTATGCGCGTACATACATTTCGGCGATTCATTTTTATTTATATAGATTTCACAACGCTAGAGTGTTATGATGCAGTACAAATCCGTATTACTTTAAGTATAATTATTAACATCTTTATTATTTGTACTGCATCCTAACAACTCTACCCGTCGAAATCGTAATTAGGTAGGAGCTTGTTATTAATTATTAGAGTGCCAGCTCTGACTTTATCGACGGCCTGGGGCGACCTCTGGAGCAGTTCCGCGGCAATACGTCACTTCTTGTGTAGGTAGGTTTCGGAGAGTTGGGCCCGGAACCTAGCTACGCGACAGTCAATGGAGTTTTTGTGAGAATTTAGTATTTGAACGGGAAAATAATTCCTTTTTACTTGAGAAATGCCGGGCGGTAAAAGTGATTACGTGAACGTATTGTGTGATCGCGAGTTTGCATTCCTTTGGTGGGATTAGTTGAGGTTCCGCAACGTAAACTTGTATGGCGGCCAGGCGTGCCAGAACCGGGAAAGATTTAATCCAGGAGAAATACGTCCGATCACACTTGGGTCAGAGCCCGTTTTGACGGATGATTGGGGTCGGTTAGCCCGCGATGCTATTTGCCGATCTTTGTGGCGGAATAGTAAATTTACGCCGACATTGACTCTCGTCTGGACCGAGGGCGGCCTCCCTACATGCTAATCCTTCTAGCGAAAGGCCCCCTGATGATTTTCCTTTGGCGGCGGGATGACTTGCTAATTTGTTCGCGGCGAAAGGCCACTTGACGACTTTCCTTTGGCGGCGGAACTGTCTCCAGATCTCGGTTTCGGTGAGGGCTATCCAGATCCTGCATGGGGATGACTTGCTAATTTGATCGCGGCGAAAGGCCGCTTGACGACTTACCTTTGGCGGAGGAACTGTCTCCAGATCTCGGCTTCGGTGAGGGGGCTATCCAGATCCTGCATGGGGAAATGCTGCCTGGGCCTTGCAGCTACTAGATGGACAGTATATTAGCTAGCTAGCGATAGTATTCATAATAAAAGAGGTCGGTTCATGGGGGTAAGTGAAATGACATATTTAAAACCCTGATTGCTACTTGTTTTTAAAATTATAAGCTTGTTCTCACAACTCTGCCTTTTAAATTATGTACCTGGCACACCATCCCTTGGAGAGCAACACATATCGTGGTTTAAGATCCACACCCTGAGCATATTTGGGAACCACAGGTATTCTTGACGGGTTCCATAACCCGTCCAGAATTGGCGCCTCCTACGGGATAAAATCTGTGGGTTCCTGACCAGCACTACAACACTAAAGTTGTTTTACGAAAAGTATACTTGGCTTTGCCACTTGGCGAAAAACCCACGTAGCAAGAGCTTCACTATTATAAGTAGAAACCATCGCGGACTTGCGCACATCAAATCCCTCAAAATTCCATTGCAACCGGAAGAATGGTTTAGGAGAGCATGAGGGACAAACAAAGAAACTTTCATTTTTATAAATTAAGATTATTAAATTATCCTTTAAATTTACACATATGCAATTTCTGTAATTAGGTAACGCAATAACAACGAACTAATGTTCGCGGCGTAATAAGTTTA
Organism: Limnephilus rhombicus; assembly: GCA_929108145.2. Taxonomy (NCBI): domain Eukaryota; kingdom Metazoa; phylum Arthropoda; class Insecta; order Trichoptera; family Limnephilidae; genus Limnephilus; species Limnephilus rhombicus. The sequence continues at coordinate 14,327,929 of OV815292.1, read as the reverse complement.
TACCTAACATGTACCTACCTACTTATTAATAACATGGCAATAGTTTTGCTTTCAAATTGTGGTTAGGTCTGTTCTCCAAAATAACAAACCACAAAATTCTATTTTAATTGCAAAAATAAAATGAAGTAATAAAATCAGATATTTCAAAGGGTAACACGCTGAATACGGAAAACACTCACAATTTTATTATTGAGTAAAATGTAAAACGAGGTAAAAAATATAAATTAAAATTTTATTTATAATACAATGTCAAACATTCCCAGATTAAGAATATCCTGTCGTAATATTTGAAACTTTCTTACTACCATCATTAAAAGCGGAAAATGTAATTTGTGCTATGGTAGAAGACTTATCTATAGCAGACGATTGAACTTAGTGGGAACCCATAGACATATGAATATTTATGAATATTAATAGACCAGAACATAAAGGTGAGGGGAAGAAACCAACTACAGCGGGGCGCAGAGCGGGAAGATGAATTCGTCAATGTGATTCGTCAATAACTTAATCTGAGAGTATATGGGCATCTCGCATTATAATATCACCATTTAGTTCTTAAAAGTAAACTCTGCTCTTTAATGAATAGACCTTTTTACATGGGAGCGCGAATTGCTCGCCGCGAAATGAACAAATTTACAAATTCCAAATACAGCAAAGTAACGTTCGCCTAATTTCATAGTCCAATATTTTGTTGACGTATTTACACTACACTTTTACAGATGTTTCATAATTTACTTACCCCACAAAACAGCGACGAGCACACGCCTTGTGTCTCGAATGATAGTGTGTGTTACAAATAATACCATATTATGTGATCTGAATAAGCTTATAATAAAGTAAAATAATGCTTGCCTATGGAATGTAATACGACAATTGGGTGTATTCTCTTCTTCACTTCTATTTTTACACGTTTTCAAAACACAAGCCACATTTTTGCCGTGTTATTTCGTAAAATGCACCGATGAGTGCTTGACGCTGGCTCGCAGAAGAATCATGACGTAACATTTTTTAGATTCACGCGAAGCCATACTCGATCCCAGCATAGCCGGTTCCAATGGAACCGGTATGGGGAGGGGGAAATAATACGCTTTTATCGCTTAGGGCAGGTCTATTAATATTCATATGTCTAGGTTCCCAACGCTTCGGACAACTTAACTGCTAACAGAAATGAAGTTAAGAGGATCGGCTACCCAGACCAAAATACCCAACCAAAATATTTTTTTATCATAAGATCTACCTAATATTAGTTAGTAGGTACTATGGATATGTGCTGCTTTATTTATTTGTGTTTCAAATAAAATATAGGCCTTTCAATAATTCGATTATTTACGATTTTAGAGGCAACTTTGGCAATTATTTGTAAGTTAATCATAGTTCCTGAAAAATTGTTTTGCCTTATCTACTATGTAAATATATTTAAATGTAAAATTTAAAAAATTAACGTTCGTAAAAAAAATATTTCATGAGCATTAATTTAAGTTACAAACAAACGATTTACGGTAGAACACAAATTTGTTGTAAATAAATTTACAATTTCAACCCAAAAAACCCTTTTTAAACGTTTAATTTTTTGTATTGAGTAAGATTATTTTTTTAATCACTATTCGCACGCAAAAAATAATGTTAATATTAAATATTGAAAAAAATTAAAATGATTAATTTTGTTGGGTATTTTGTCCTCATATCCAAATTTAAGTTTTGCATGAAGAAGGCCGTGCAGGCGTTCCTCTTAATCCGTTCAGGGGTTAACATATAACACGTAAGCACCCACAAACTGATTTCGTATTTCGGTCCAAACATTTCAATTTCATAATATTTCCCGATGAGATAGATTTATGCAAAAACATCTTCTAAAATCACGAAAAAACTTGACAAAACGTGACAAAACTTGGTCAACTAGATGACATAACTAATTGGTAATTGGTTGACTGAGGATTGAACCTTCCTCCCCAGGGATTGTCTAAAATAAGTACCTAAACACAGCTAACGGCGCTAATATCTCAGCCAAGTTCCAAACGGATAGGACTGAGATTTATATCGTTTTTTAACAGCTGCAAATTTAAAAATATAATGTCATCCAATTTTGGAGAAATGCGTTTATGCCCGCGTGTGTATGGGTGATTACCACCAAAAGTTGACAGAATGCATTGTCATCGACAACGAGTCTATATGCCGAGTTTCAGCTCGATCGAATATCGGGAAGGGGGTTAATTCCCACTTCCAAGTTTCAATTTTATTAACTAATTCATTCAAGAAAACAAAATCGAAATTCAAATGGATATTGGTATGTAACTTATTTATCTCCCAATTAAATTCGTAATAACCGGAAGATATAGTTTCGCGCTTGTATATTTTGTACGCAACAAGGCAGTAAGTTGACATTAGTATGACTATTAGCAACTTACAAGTAATAAGTCAATCGCTTTGAACGCGCGCCACTGTAACCTGTTAGGTTAAACAATACCGCACAAGTGACCGGTCACACACCATTTTCTATCAAATTCAATGGGAGCCGGGTCCAGCACAAAAAGCTGTAAAACTCTACGACAATAAGGAACTGACATAAATAAACAAATAACCTACAGGAATTATAATAGTAATGCGGACGTTGGACATTCAACCCAGAAACTGGCGTTGCGGAGGTACTGGGGCTGACTCTTGACCCAGCTACAGTTCACAGGATTACGCAATAGTATCTACGTACTTGTGCCAGCGTAACGATAGGCAACTATCAGGACGGTCGATAAAACCCTATACCAATACAAAATTGACTAAATCCTTCATGGTCAGTTGTCAGTATTTGGGAGCACGGTCAACGATTGTTAACATTCCGACAGACATGATTGATGAATTTTAGCGTGGCCTACATACATAATGTCAAATAAGTTTCAGTTAACTGTCAAAATACACATAATTTTTTAATAATACCGTTCTTTACACAAAAAACTGGCATACCTATTTAATGATCGGATTGAACTAACGAAGCTCTTGGAAATGAAAGTAGCAGAATAATAAGAGCGATCTATAGACTTAAATAACGCAATCGATTTATTCCGTTCGATATTTGAGAAACAATAACAATAATAATATGATTAAAAACCTCATTAACTAATTAACTTCCATTTATTGTAAAAAGGAAAACGAACTACCAATGAATATCTTGGTTAGTATTTCAAGTCAACCTTGCCAATTTATAAATATTTTTTAGTAATTCATTGACGTTTGTCGTTTCGGAATGTGAATTCGTAGACAGGTCCGCCAGAGTTGCCAGCGTATTTCTTACGTATTCCGTGTCAATATCGGTTCGGCTGTCAACAGTGAAACCGTGCTTGGTATATCGATTTAAAACCGTTGGAAGTTACGCCTGTCGTTCCGATATTGTAATTATGTGTCAATCTCATTGACCATGAGACGTTCGTCTTTGTCGTTCATAAAAAATAACACACTGTAAAGCAGTCTCTTTTTTATTGGAATCCAATTTAGCTCTTCTCTCATTTGATTAATTTTCCCATATTTGCCTTCTTGTTTTGAAAAATTTCTACTATGTACAAGTTTCCTTTATTGGCTAATTATATTATCGTAAGAGTACCTAGTAATCTAAACTTGGGAGCATTTACTTTATTTCTTATTAGTCTTCTAAGAAAATTTTCTTTTTGAAACACCTTTTGCGCACATTCAAAATATGTTGCGAAAGTTAAGTTGGGAGCAGTTGAACTCTTGTGCGGTATCGAATCACACAAATAAATTAAGAATTAAGTTTCCAAGGGCGAAAGGTTCACAAACATAAAAATTAACACCGTTAATTTCGTCGTGGTTTTATAAACATAGGCCGTAGTTAACGCAATAATAACACTGAGCAGAGATCTGCAATCAGATTACGAGAAATAACGATTCTTGGTCGTTGGTCCTTATCCAAAACATCTGTACTGCGTCTTCTCTCTCAACTAAAAACTCAATAAAACCGATCAACATATTCAAAGAAAAGATTTAAAACGATGAATCACATTCTCTCGACGGTCGGGCGAAATGTTCAAAGGGCCTAACTAAACAAAGAAATGCCATTGTTCCATGGTATAAAAATGAATAAACAACATCCAAGAAATGACCCAGTGACTAACGTCATGTGACAGTATCAAACGAGCCTCGAATAAAGTTCAGATTTCATATTATGAGCGTTATTACAGCCAGATGCACGGCCGTACTAATGGTAATGTCTTTGACTCAAGTAGAGACATGCGGTCTGCAAAATTTTGCTCAACCGTCGTTCGCGTCAGCATCGGCGATTCAAGGATAAATATTATTAGTTGGTTTTTGTTTCATTCTATTTTAGATTTGGAAAATCTACAGCGAATCTCATAGGATTCAAGAATGCGCTTGCTAAATGGAAATTTGGTTCTATTTAGAAAACCATAGGAATCTCTAAGAAACGGTCACGGTAAAGAAAATCATAACCAAACAATGAAACCGTACGTCTTGTGAAGGGCTGGAAGATTCTTTAATAGTGACCAGTTGCTAACCACGTACAAACTCAAGTACGCCCAACAATTGAATAATATGGGAGCCACTTCTGGGCTAGAGCCCTAAAATACCCACTAAAACTACTTTTTAGGTAATTCTGTGCAAAGGAGCAGTACCGGATTATCCCTAAGGCAGAGTAGGCAACTGCCTAGGGGCTCCGCATCGGCTAGGGGCCCCGCTTCCCGTGAAAAACACGATTTTGCTAAAAAAATTCTGTGAATTTGTTATTATAAAATGGTAAAAAAACTCCCTCTGATACCTGTTGATTTATGTGTAGAAATAGCGTACAAAATTTCAAAAGCATCGGTCGAGTCAATTCAAGATTTTGAGTTATGATGTTCATTCAGAAATGTTGTTTGCGAGAAAACCGATTAAATTTTTTTTATACTCGAAATAATCGAGCATGAGGGCCGGATACTTGAAACGCTGTACCTTCGTTAGTTTTGCTCCGATTTACTTGAAATTTTGACACAATACTCAATATACTGACATGTTTCACATTCAGAAATTTTTTTTAAAAAAGTTTTAAAACCTTACCCCCTCTCCTTAAAGCCTTATTAAGGATTTGATCGAGGGAACAAGGAGGCGTTTGGAGGCCCCTTCAACCCCCCCCCCTCCCGTTGGTCCGCTATTGGTAAAGGGGCCCCGAGACGTGCATTGCCTAGGGGCCCCGACATGGTTAATCCGGCCCTGCAAAGGAGGGCTGTCCTTCTGATTGCCAATCCGTTGTTAACGTACCGAACGTCACCTCGAATGCACATACACAATTTAGGCATTCTACTTTTAGGAGCTAGCAGCATTGATACCCGTTGCGCCTGTGCAGGTGCGTGAAAATATCGGCTGTGTCGTGCGGTCTGTGTTGATCTCGGTTTCATGAGAACGGGTCATTTCTTCGACTCATTTTTGTGAAAGTATGTAAAACGAGCTACCGGTATCTGTTTTTCCTCCTCCGTATAACCCGGACATCTGTTATTAAAAGCCTTCCTACAGCCCTAACCCTAAACCGCCTCACAAAGCCACCCAACCGGGTGACAACATACTCGTAGGTAGTTTACACCTTACAGATAGGTGCGCTCTAGTGATGAGGTGTCACATAATTACTTTTTAAAAATTTAAATTTAGAAAAACTCACTAATTTTGGTTGTGGTTGTTTTATGATTGTAACTCTGGTTCAATGAATCATTTTGAAAATTGGAACTGGTGTGTCAAGAATTCAGAGTGTCTACCTATCTCTTCAACCAATAAAACTTACTTTGGTCGAAGACCTATCTATATAATATTTTGTATGGAAATGGAAAATTATTTTAATTCTGTATTTTAAATGTGTATTTCTCTTGTTTAAACTTGACGAGTTACCAAAGTCTGATTTCGTGATTTATCAAAGGTTTGCTTTTCCCATTTTCAGGAAAGGTTTATTTACTAACTACTTAGTTGATTTTTTAACATTAATTCACTAATAATGATTTTTTCACGGATCTGCGGGCTGCACTAATTAATAATAATAATAATGAGCCTGTTTATTTCTTGTTTTACAATAGTTGGTAGTTACAATATTACAATAAACTCAAATTTGATTTGTATTAGTAAGTTAGCTTAGATTATGTTAGTAATATAAGTATATGTTTTAAAAAATATTGATGAATTAACAAGAACCCCGGTTTGGGTAAAGGCCTCCTCTATAGATGTCCATTTTTGTCTGTCTTGTGCTATGTTTATGCCAGTTGATCCTTTCTGTAGCAAAGTATAAAAGTGTTGTGTTATTCTATTTTGTCGCCCTGTCGTCTAACTTCCTAAATTTCCATAATATCTTAGTTAATTTTACATAAGCATTCTTCCAGTTATATATCGGTCGTATGATGATAGGGTGTTGACGTTGTATGTTATAATTTTTAATTGACGGTTTAACTTTGTGTGATTTTTCAGAGTTTTTAAGGTTGAGCTTGAGTTTTGTATCTTTGGAGGGTTTTGGTCATAATCTTCCACGGTGACCAGCCGGGTTGGAAGATTTTTTGTGTTTTTTTTATTGAAGTTAGTTTATTTGTGGTATCGGTGTGAAGAGAGGGGGTTAGTTGCTATGCATTTTTATTCGTTGTATTTGTATTTGTCAAGAAGTTCAACATGCTTGGTTTTTTAGCTCCTTCGGTGACACTATTTGACCTTGTGACCTTGTTTTTCGAGCCAGACTGTTGTTGTTTATTCTTTTTGTTTTATTTTCTTGAATATGAATATTTTCAGGGAATATTGAGAGATTTCTCTTGTTCGCTGTGTTCCTGATTTTATCCAGTATTATAAGTTTATCATATTTTATTATGGCAGTGTTTCCTTTTTCTCTCTCAATCTTTATTTGCTCTTGTAATTCTTTTCTTTTATTTAATATATGACGTGGATAGTCTTCTTTTATGTAGTATGTTGTGTTTTTTTAATGTAATTTTTTGTTTTTGCGCTAATTATTAAATAAAAATAAAGGAAGTATCGAGAGTTTGAGATCAGAATTTATTTTAGTAGATTCCGTCCAAAAAACAAATAATGTAAGCGCCTGTAGGTTTTTTACCTTTTATTTATTGAATATATATATTGTATCAAGCGTGGTATTTTGAAGACCCCCCCCCCTAAACGTGTCACGTAGTATGGGTACGTTCCCTTACATGTTCTAGCCGCGGAGCTGAAAACAGTAACAAGTTCTAAGTTCAGGTTGTATGAAATTCTTCGCAAGAACCTCCATTAGACCACCTGACTTTTAGCTACATATACCTAATCGAAAAATGCCACTGAATACAAAAAATAATACAGGAATATGAAACACTAGGTTAGACTAAGACTCTTAGCAGAAAAAATAATACAGGAATATGAAAGACTAGGTTAGACTAAGACTCTTAGCAGAAAAAATAATACAGGAATATGAAAGACTAGGTTAGACTAAGACTCTTAGCAGAAAAAATAATACAGGAATATGAAAGACTAGGTTAGACTAAGACTCTTAGCAGAAAAAATAATACAGGAATATGAAAGACTAGGTTAGACTAAGACTCTCAGCAGAAAAATACGATGGAAAGGCAATGTATTGTGATGTTATTGGTTTTTGTTTTCTTTGAACGCTGAGAAATGGATTATATTCGGTCTAAAGTGACTCTTGCAAGCCGAGTCCCAAATTGCAGATTTCGTTGGCGAATAGTTTGACAGCGCGAAAACTTGAGATTCCTTCACGGTATATAATGCAGCCTTCAGTAAATTTAAAATACGTTTGCACCCATGAAATGTAGAATAAAGAAGAACACTAGAAATGCCTTCCGTGTACATTTGCAACTTGCAATTTGTACATATACAAACCAATGTCACCATTAACGTAATACCTTTTGGTTCTAGCGTTCTAGCTTATTTAGCACATGTTCCGTTACTCTTACACTACTTGTCACTGTCTGACATCGTATATCGCCATCTTATTTTAACATAATGAAAATTATATTATATACTAGTTGACCTGACAAACGTTGTTCTGCCGTATAAATTATTTCTAGTGAATATTTTGGTTGTTAAATAAAAAATAACGAATGTATTGTAAGTGTGTGGTGATGGGATCTATGACAGAGAGAAGAATTAAGCGCTGTAGACGATGACCGCCGATAAAAACAAATAAAACACCAACCAAAGTAGGAAAATGAGATAAAGAAAATCAATGTTAATTTCGAAGAGCAATTGAGTGAACGATATTTTTTGTCAGTCAACACAAATAAGCTCGATGGTTTGCCCACGCGAGAACATGATGCTGAATGAAGTATCAAAATGAGACGACGCTTCTCGTGAATGTCTTGCGCATGTGTGGATGAAAGTTCGATGATGCGGACGTAGCGCCATCTATCATTCAACAACATAGATAATTTCGTTTTGTTTGAAATACGAAAGATATTTAAATTTGTTCATACAAAAATACTCAAATCGCGATTAAAAACTGAGAGGGAGGGGGCAGGAGGGTTAAAATCTGAGGTTATAGGTATGTTTAGATGCCAAATATTAAAAAAAATACAAAATAAAATTTTTGTCCAAAAAAAATAGAATTTTTTTTCTGGATAGGGACACCCTAATGACCTAGCGGTATGAAATATACTTTAAAACCGATTATTATACCTACTAAATAACAGTAAAAAATTTCATACAAATCGGTCAAGCCGTTCCGGAGGAGTGCGACCACAAGCACCGTGACATGGGATTTTTATATATAAGATTGACGATACCATGTAAATTGAATTACATCGCGTTCTTTTGCAAATTTGTTGCAACTAGTAGCAGAGTTTCGACCCAACCAAAAAACCTATTCAATTTAGTGAGCAATTTTAGTTGAATCCAAGACACATTGCGTGAAACAGGTCGGGCAGCCGTTCGTCAATATTAATATTGTTTTGACATACATACATATAAGTGGATGAAAGTCCACTAAAAATAAACTACATTATTGCCAGTAAGTTGTACTAAGGAGCCAAGCCACAAATAAAAACAAATAAAACTTTCGCTACTGTTTTTAATAACCAGCACTAAGTAAATAATTAACCGCAAACTTTTGATTACACCAAAAGAATTTTATGCTCCTTGTGACAGACCGCAAATCAAGGACATTAAAGACATTCTTATAAAGGCTAAACAATTCGTATGAATTGTTACATTTCTTCTTATTGTTTTATGTTACAACCATAATACAATGTAAACAAAACACGTCTTACATAAATGTCTACAACAATTAACTTTTTTCATGTGATTATTTTAAGAAGTATGTTGTCTGTTCCTAGGTCCTATCCTACAAGAGTCAAAAAATCCTTATTAAAAAAACTAAAAATATAAAGCCTGAAAGCTTTGATGTACGTAATGTTGAATCTTTTTCTACTGAAAACTATTACTTAATTTTGAGTACATAATGGTTAAAATTTCGTAAAAAAGGTATAATTTTCCACATTATTCCTTTAATTTAAAAATTACAGGCAGCAAATCGCCATAAAGGTTTTAGTATTTTGTCTAATTTAACGTGGTGGAAAGATGCTCAAATGTCTAAAACTAGGAGCTATCTAGAATAATCTTGAATTTTATTAACATATTTATCCATAAATATGAATAAAACATTGTTAACACCTCAGGCTAATTTATTGGTTCGCTTTTCGGAATAACTCCGGTCTCATAGAAATCATTGTGTATCCCTTAATATCATAGTGTGAAATATTATCTAAACGGTATTGGAAGAGAAAACACCACGCTACGCATTCAAATCTAAAGTACCACAAAATAATTAAAATGCACACCTTTATGAAACCAATGCTTTAGACAGCAATTTAAAAAAAAATTATGAAACTTTGTGAATTTTTATTATTTATTTTTAAATGAAACAACAAAAAAGTGAGGTGATAATAACGTTTATAATACTAATAAAAAAAGTTTTTTTTACTAGTGATTTTAATTTGAAAATTTTTTAAAGTTTGCATTAAAAAAATTATATTATTCTAATAATAACATTTTTAAAAGCGTATTTCAATACATTTGAAAAAAAAAACGTTTAGTTTTTGGATACGTTTACAAATATTGCATTCATTTGAAAGCAGAAACATTCTGACCTACTGAATATGGTTGATGCCTGAGGGGTTCACTGATTAAATATAATAATTAATGAGGTCAATGAAAATTGGCATCTTTGCATGTGTATGGGTCTCCATGTATTCAGCTAGAATAACTTCAAACTGATCATACTTACTACATCAGATTTGTTTGCTCTCAGCAAAGCATGTAGTGCTTTGGGAGAGATGGAAGCGTCGTAGACCGTAGACGTCGTAAATCACTTTCTGGTCGATTCATTTTGCGGCAACGCTCGACACACAATAGAACAAAAACATTTGCACACTTGTCACACTTTACTCTAGTTGCGGGATCACAAACTAAACAGAATACTGTTTACGTGCACGACCGCAATCTCACGCGGGGTAATGTCATTCCTGTTATTGTTTGGACTTTGTTTACCATCGTCCCAATTTTGCACTTCTTCACCGACGAGCTTCGCGATAGCTTTAGTTGTTAGATGTAGGTTAGATGCACGTTATTTAGTACTTTTATGTTGGTTTTCTCCCTGTTTTTGCGTTTAGCACTGGACACTGAGGAATTATCGGGTCTTCTTCAGTTCGTATAGCCGTCGTCGACCAGTGTAACTGACGTCTCCTACAAAACTGGTGCGGAAATTGCCGATTGTGGAATCGGCCTGCTGATTGTGTGGCACGGTATTGTTATCTTGGCTGTATAGAGCCGCTAATCGCTGCTCAGTTGATAAATCCACTATCATACCTCAGCGATAGGTGCTATCGCCCGCGCCGCGATGATAAGCGCACTGGTTCAAATGAGTATTTCGTCACACGTGTGACGCTTTGCATAGGAGACGAAAGGGGCAAGGTGTATTCCGCTGTAGAACTGATTACCAAGGATGAGTGTACAATGTAAATACTTACTAAAGCATCTTTCCTATAAACACACAGAACAAACGACTCACTGATCTACCTAATCCAAAACAAAAAATGGAAACGTGGAGGTTTTTTTTTATGTTTTCTATCTCAACTGCCCGGAGTTAGTGTAATTAGACATACCCATTTGGGAAATGCTGTGATGCTGAAGAAAGTTAGTTGGGGGGAAGGAGGAGGGACTATTTATATCCAGTTAACTTATTTAGGTTGCGACAATCTGATGAACTGTCCAAAGAGAGTAGAACTATCGTATTACGAATTGGCGTGTGTTGTGATGTAGGGAGAGTAAGGATAAGGGGGTGACCGGCCAACTCAGAATGAAACTAACTCAGAACCACCTCAGAAAGGTCATTAAGAGTGATGAGTGAGTGAGAGTGATGATAAAAAAAATGGGTTAAATAGGTCAAATTAGGTTAGGGTTACCGACTATTTTAAAATTATGTTTTCATAGCTTTTAATGACCTTTCTGAAGTGGTTCTGAGTTGGCATGGAACCGGATAGGGGATAGTTTGGTAAGTGCCTATCTAGCTGTCTATTGATCAACAGAAGCCATTTCAAGTAATCTTTCTATTCCGAAAGGTAGTTCCCCACCAAGGCGAAACTGAGAAAATCTTTTGCTCTGGAACGAGATGAAAAAATACAATTTTTTTTTTAAATTTGTAATATCTACGTAGATTGCCGACATTCATAATGCACTGGTTCCACGGAGGTCGGAGGTCATCTCCGAAGCAAGGGTAAAGATATGATGAAATGATCTTATCTTAAAAACTTAAAATTAGGATACTGTGCAGAAATACTCGGTTTTATCGTCACTTTTTAAAAATATGGTACGACTTGTCTGATACGTACATATTATCAATGATTGGTTTTCGATTAAAAGGAGTTCCAGAACCTCGTTTATACGAGTATAATAATAATAATAGTTTGTTCCAGAATGTTTGCAGGGGAAGTGCAATGTTCGATCTGTCTATGGTTACTGGCTTATCCAGCGGTACCAAAGGGACTATCAAGGGACTCCTTCTAATAAATTACCGGCAGTGCAAAGATAATTAAATTTCCCGATTCGATTGTACCACCCCAGACAGGAGCACTTCTATCCCGGTGACGGGTACTCTGGGAAGCAGTGATTTGTTAGATTCAATCGACCGGTATACATTATACATGGGAACCTAATAAGCCAATATTGGAATTTAGGGTTGACAGGAAGAAAGGATTTGTTGAGCTTTTTAAAAGTATTTCTTCTTCTTGCCTCTTCTTGGCTCTTGACTATTCGTGGGTCTTAGCTCTTCTAGTCTCTTCTTGGTTCTTCTTGACTCTTCTTGACTCTTCTTGACTCTTCTTGACTCTTCTTGGCTCTTCGTAGTTCTTCTTGCCCATTCTTGGTTCTTCTTGACTCTTACTGCCCCTTTGTTCATTTTGACTCTTCTTGGCTCTTCTTGGCTGTTCTTGGTTCTTTCTGTCGCTTTTTGGTTCTTCTTGATTCTTCTTGATTCTTCTTGACTCTTCTTGGCTTTACTTGGTTCTTTTTGGTCCTTTTTGCTTATTATTAGCTCTTCTTGTCTCTACCTTCGTTCTTCTTGACTCTTTTTGATTCTTTTCGATTTTCTTCATTCGCAATCTGGCTTACACTACGCCTAATTTCCTAAAATTTCCCTCCAGAACACGGATACGAAAAGTACCCAAGTATTAAAAATGAGCGGGACTTGCAGTGCAACGTGCAGCGTGCTCTGCGCAGGTAGTTAATGATGCATGTGTCACGTTCTCACTTGGAAAATACTTAAAAGTCATCGTAAAGTCACAGGCGATACATTAACATTGTGCAACTCTAATGCCGAGGGAAATGCACCAATTACGGAGCGAGGTCTCAGGTAAAGTGTGAAAATACATTCCAACAGGTATTAAATACACTTATGAGTATATACCTAACAGTTGATTTAATATTTAGTAATGCATACATAAATATATAGGTACTATATTTTATACGCATATTTTTGTAAGTATCAAAGTGGCTTTATTATTTCTTTCAACAAATCAGCAACGGAAGGTGAATATTTACTAAAAAATATATTTTTGAAAGCTTTATAACTTGCTTAAATCAATCGAAACTATTAATATTATTATTTTAACAATGAATGTTAAAAAAAACAGGATACATGATCTTAAGCTCAACCGTTAAAATAATTCCTCCTCATGTACCCTTAAAAATTGAAAAGAACGACCTGCAAATCCTGATCCCGGAATAATATCTAGGGCTGTGCATTGATCAGTATTTGACATTTAAACAGCATATACAAGGTATTAAAGACAAAATCATCCCGTATTATATCATAGCTGTCGCCAAATAAAATTTAAAAAACGTTTTGATTATAGTATAATACTCTCACATTTAAATCATTTGATTGAAATGTGGGGAAACGCATGTCAAACATACATAAATGAATTACATGTAATACAAAACAAGGTAACCAAAAAACTATTTCACTGTAAACCCAGAGCATCCACAAAAAAAACATATATGGAAACATACAATACATGTCCTCTTATTTACAAAATAAACAAAAAACTGGTACGTACAAACATAGAGTATATGCAAACAATTTACACGACAACTCGATAACATACATTTAACCACCATCCACACTAACTATGGTAAACAATCCATTGGTTACGAAGGGGGCAACTTATATAATTGCCTCACAAACAAAATTAAAAGCGAAAACATCTGGGTAAATTTAAATAAAAATTATTTATTTTTATACTTGATAAATAAGGTAATAAAATAGAATAGCGCCATATTGTAATACCTTTTCCAACCTTTCTAAAAGCTTTTTCTCAAGTCTTGTCAGGTATTTTTAAAACCCTCCCACAAAGAGGCGTGGATTCCGATTTCGATTTTTTCCTGGACTATTTTTCTTGGACCATCCACCTTAACCATAAGCATACTTTCATTGGATGTATGGCAGGTTGCGTCATCTTGTTGCATCCATTCCCATTGTTGTAACCAACGAACTACTGCAACTGTGGTTGAAACAATAACCCTGTATTTATCACTCCTTAAATAAACTTGTACACCCTGTCTTCCCTTAAGTATAGAACGTTAAAATAAGAATTCTTTTACTTTTATGTGGATGATTTCTCAATCGTACACGTAACGTGGAAACAAAAATTGGCAATAAAAAAAATAAATGACACTAGGGTTGAAAAACCATTAAGTTGCAGTAAGCCACGAAGCTCTAAAGATAGCTGTAAGTAAATGTAATTGTCCAACTTATTAATTTGTAACAATAAATATATGTTGCGTAAGACCAGGGTTTTTCAACCTTTTTGAGCCTGCGTACCCCTTGACTCTTATGACAAATTTGTTACCCCATACCCTCTGTCTGTCTTGCGTAGGTACATGTTCATTTGTAACTTTTTAATACTCTCTTTACTACATGAAGTGAACAATGAAATCACACAAAAATAATTAATGCAATTTTATACAGAATATAACACGTCTTCGTGCATTTTCAAACAGTGATTCTGCACGTGAAATTGAACAAATTTTTTTTCCACTTCTTTTTATTTCGACGAAAAAAAAATCGAACTCTCCATACATAACTCCAAACTTATAAAGTATATTGAAAGGATGAATTTTTTTAACCTCAAAAAATTTGTGGAAAAAAGTTTCTCAAGTATCAGTTAAAATAAAAGCCCGATTTCCCATTACTGTTATCATACAGACAATGTGACCCGTGAGCTTGCTTTGCAGATCAAAGTTTGGCTCATTTCATATAGGTAGAGCCATGGGTGTAACCAGGTTTTGATTTAGGGTGGGAAAAAAAATGAAAATCTAGAGTAAGTACCGAAAAAGTTTCTACACATATGTATGCTTTGGGCTCTATGCATAACAAGAATATGTCCGGAAGAAGGAAAAACCATTCTATGAAGCCGCCGCTACCTGATTCTTACATATCTACCGATTTCTTACATATCTCCCTTAAACACGTTAAGTTTTAAAGCCCTTAAAAAATATTTATTATATTTGAAGTTAATATCTAGAAATTCCCTGTGCCGAAACGAAAATTTTATAAAATAACCCTCGATAAAAAAAATTGCAAAGTATGCTCAAAAAATTATTATAAACACGTTTGTTTCAGTTATTTTACAAGTTATATGCTTGAAAAAATTCACAGTGTTTTTTAAAATGCTGTTTAAGATAATGCCGATGAATTAAACGAGTCGTGTTTTATTAAACATTTTAGCAATTTTCGCATCGATTTTGTCGCTGTAAATGTTAGCGCTCTCCTCTAACATTCGTAATTTCGTATCTCTCCATCTTCTTCTTGGCCCGGTTGCAGACCATTAAGTGCTGTTAATTTGAAAACTCGATTCGGTCGACAATCACAGAGGTCATGCATCGGCCAGCCAGGGTGGGGCAAACGCCCCAGCTTGCCCCACCGTGACACACCCATGTGAATAGCTGAGTTTTAAAACCTATGTACATTCGTGCCACGATATTGCATACCCCCATTTTTGATTCGCGTATCCCAAGGGGTACGCGTACCACAGGTTGAAAACCACTGCGTTAGACAGTAAATATTATCAGCAACTCTTGTACAAAAGTAAAGTACTAACAAAGGTAAGTGTAACTTGCGGTTTAACCCATTTGCCACGCTTCTGAACCAGAAAAGGCCATTCTAGATAAGGGATATTACTATTGTATAACAATGGTAAAACTTACGGCTCTCTGAAAAATAACTGTAACAAATAAAAAAACGAGTGTGCTTTAGACCACACGACTGAAGTAAAACTACACTAACTTATATCTCCCTCTCAACTTCCGTTCGTTTCGCCCGACCGTTCGCCTCGCCCGATCACACTTTTCGTAACGCTCTCGACACGCATTCACCAGCTTACTCCCCAAGTCAAGCGTGCGTAAAGGCCCAACCGTTCGCCTCGCCCGATCACACTTTTCGTAACGCTCTTGTCACGCATTCACCAATTTACTCCCCAAGTCAAGTGTGCGTAAAGAAGTTTTACTTTAAAAGAACGAGTGTGCTTTAGACCACACGACTGAAGTAAAACTTTTTTAACTCCATCTATATGATAGGAAGAGAAAAAGAAAATGAGCGCGCGCACTGCTCTCTCTTGCTCCTACAGTGTGATACAGAAAATGCACAGCCTGCACTGTGTCTTAAATATACGAAACGTAACTGGCTATGATAGAAAGAAAGAAAATGTGTGCTCGCACCTCTTTCTTTTGCCCCTACAGAAATATACGAAACGTAACTCTCTCTCTCTTTCTATCTTCACTAACTTATATTTCCCTCTCAACTACCTCTCGCCTCGCTTTTCGTAACGCTCTCATCACGCATTCACCAGCTTACTCCCCAAGTCAAGTTTTATTTCATGGAGTTCGTCAAAATATACAAATATTATAACCACTGGAACGCAGCGCAATTTAAAACTTTTTTGTCCTATTGCTCGAGATTTTTTGATTGAATACTTTCCGCCCACATAAAAAAAAATCATACCTCCGAATTTTATTATGGAGACACACACACTGAATATATTTATATATAGCCAATGAATTCATCTATCTTTTGTCGATTATCACATATTTGTAGGAATTATAAAAAAAATATAATAAAATCGTAAACTTCTACTTAATAACTTACAAATAAGGAAAAATTTGCCAAAATTGGCAACAAAGCAACCCGAGGTATTTTAAATAGTGCCATTTTGTGGCAAAAGGGGCTCCAGTGGATAAAAAAATATTGTTGGGAACAAAAGATCTTCATTTTCATAATCGCTTTAATAATCAAATCATGATCGTTAGGTATTTAGGTGGGAAGGTATTTTTTCTTTGTAAGTTTAACGGTAGTAAATCAATCTACATTATATTTGATTTGTTAATTTTTCAGATAAGTTATTTTTCTATCAGAATTTTTGAATAATTAATAATTGTAAACTATTACAAGTAATAATTGTCATTAACTAACATTAAATTGTATTTATCTACTTAAATCAACTTAGATATAACTAAACATTTCAATTTGGGTGGTGGGTGTGGGTACCGCCGCCCCCGGAAATCATTTATTGTATAACCAACACCTTTCCACAGGTCGCTCCAAGTGGTTCGCTACGTGGGGTGCTACCTACTTCGCGGCGGACTGGATCGGAGAGACTGGTTGAGAGAACTAACTTAAATCTCTCCACCGGACTCTCTCGACCCATCGGCTTGCACCGCAGTGGGAGGGATGGATTCGAACGTCCATCACTCCTGGACACATTGACCCTCAGATTCCTTAACACCCCAAATATATTTTTACTTCCCAGAACTTCCTCTCCTTCATTTCCGTAAAAATATCTTCTACACAACATCCCCAAAGTTGTCAAAGGTCCTGAGGGATGTTTTGTTTTCCTCAGGACCTTCTTTATGGAGGTAATTTTAAAAAATGTATGACTTTATAAAGAAAAAACTACATGTCTTCGTTTTTCATAACTTTATAAAGTGAATAGTTTCTGAGTATCAATAGGTAGAAAAATTTGTGAAAAATACTATTTTTCGGTCATTTAAGTAACCATATTAATTTAGTTATTTGTTTTTGGGGTGTTATCCCGTGTTGCGCTACCTCCTTCTTTAGCCAACGTTTCGGACAGCGTTGCAGTGTCCATCATCAGAGTGCCGTGTGATGACATCTAACGGATCTGCCGGATCTTCCTTGATGATGGACACTGCAACGCTGTTCGAAAAGTTGGCTAAAGAAGGAGGTAGCGCAACACGGCATGACACCCCAAAAACAAATAACGAAAATACTTTTGGCCGTGAAAATCTAAAAACGTATCTTATTAATTTAGGTTTCACGATAGTTGATCCCCCGAAAGTTGACCCCTCGGCATACTTATATATAATATGCAATCGGTTTTGAGAAAATACGGTATACCTACTTACACACTTAGTGTTCCCGAAGAGATGCGCAGAGAGAATGTACCGCCGAATAACAAAAGCTTAATAAAACGTATTTTCATTAAAATGCATCAAGGATAAAACTACTTGTCATTATATATCTATATCGCGTATAGGCACAAAAATCAATACAGTGAATAAATTCGTTTGATGTCCATACCAACTTATTAATAGAGGTATTTTTGAAGTCCAATTTTAGGTTTGACTAAATAAGGCACCAAAAATACGATTTATGGGGCCAACTATTATTATTACTAAAAGACCAGAATCAAATTACATGTACCACAAAACATAATTGTTGTTGTTATTATACGCCCGTAGGGGCTTTTACATAGATTATAAAATAATATTTAAGTTATCGAGGATTACACAGACATAGAATTTATACCAAAAGTTTTAAAAGTGAAATTTTTTTAAGAATATACAAGTAGTTTTTGAAGAAAAAACCACTTGTATATTCATGCATTAAGCCGTGAAATATTTTAAACAATGTACTATTTGACAATAACATAGCACAAAATATAATATTAAACATTACAATAACACATCAAATCGTAAAATATATTATACCCACGTTACAATAATTTGTAGGATTCCACAAAGTGTTGGTTTAAATTGCATTTTAGAATATAAAGGGAATCAGCGAATATATCTACAATGGGTACCACCAAATTTGTTGCGTAAATCACGCATCCTATTGGTAAGTGAGTGTGATTGATAGTTGGTTGTGTATGTGTTGCAAAAGAATGTTGTATTTTGTCTAGTATTCCTTGTCGGTACATGGAGTTTAATAGTAGCAACTATGGAAGGGTTGTATACAGGTTGTCAATTAGGTTGTTCATAACTCTGATTCTTCTGTCAGACAGCGTAATTAAATTAAGTCGATTCATCAAACTTAAATAATTAATATTTCTATTGGAATTTTGAGTTTGAAATTGAAGTACCTAAGAAATTTGTGTTGAACACGTTCTATTTTGTTTGAGTGTACTTTATAGAAAGGGGACCAAATAGATGAATTATATTCCACTTGACTTCTAACTAATGTATTATAACGTCTTCAACAGTTGATCAACAACTGAGACGCGACGCCGACGATATAATAATATTGAATCAGTAGTCGATATAATAAATATTATTTATCTTCGTAAAGATTTAAATAGAAAATACAGTAGTAAACAAAAACACAGTTCGTCAAAACTCTGTTTTCTGTTTCTGAAATATGCGAACATTCTACGTGGCATCTACGTGTCTACATTGACGTAGGGGCAAAACTAAAAAAAAATCACTTCTTCCAGATTTCATTAACACACATAAACATACTCAAAGACAGCGTAAGAAAGCCAACATACATCTTTAGATATCTAAGACATTATTCCAAATAAAGATTTACTCAGAATGACGTACTTTTCCTTCTGCCAAACAATAATACAATATGGCATTATAGGATGGAATTTATGAAAAAAGCATACAAAACCTCCTTAATATCACCAAAATTAATATTTAAAACAATTCTTCTAAAACAATATACATGTTCATCAGAACTTCAATTTAAAGAATTTAGAGGCAGAAAACTAAATACATTATATATCTACTATTTAATGCAACAATAATCCAAAAAGGCAACATTTAAAAATAATTCAAAACTCGGACAAACATCAATTCTACGAACTCCAAAATGTAAAAAAAAAACAGTTGGGAAATTCAATTGTAAATATCTTGGAGTAAGGTTATTTAATACATTACCTGAAAGTAAAATAATAATTATAATAGATCATAATTGGATGATTTATAGAGCGCTGTTTTTGTGCAAAATCACCTCAATGGCGGTGTATAATTTATTATGAATTCTTAGGTTCTATCTAATTTTATTATTTTCAAATTCCGAAAAAATACTTACCTGGCAGATTCCCAGACTTACGATAAACACACTTTAATTATAAAGTTTATACTTGGAGAAGATGCGAAAGTTGAGTTAATATTTATTTCGAAAGATTGGAGAATTTAGGACTCCTTAGGACTGGAGAATTTTTTACGAAATGACTTTTACAAAAGCTTACAAATTTGCTTATATTTTAAAATAATTAGTTATTTACAATGTCGCGGGCTGTGAAGGTGAAGGTGCATTTTTTTTTACTTTATGGATACCATTGTTTGAAAAGGTGAGTTTAAAGTTTAATTCTAAACAGCGCTGAGTCTATGATTATTATTAAATCAATTAACGTATCTTAATAAAAGTATCAGAAATATAATGAACCTTTTTTAAATCTCTAATTTCTCCTCTGAAAATATAACTGAAAATATAAACTGAATCCTTTACAAATAAAGAAAAAAACGAAAATAATTACACATCCCCCATACACACACGACTAGCTTCATTATGGAGATAGGTCTCTCATATACGAAAATAGCCCATTTCAAATTTTTCTGCAAAAAATGTTACTTTTTTTAATAAACTTATTAATGTCTTTATTAGTAGGTACCTAATACCCACATTAAATTTGGTTTAAGATTTCTGATAATCTTTTACTATCTTAATCTAAGAGGAAAGTAGATTTAAAAAAATAGGCACAATAATAACAGTCGAATTTTTAGTAAAAACCTAAAAACAGAGCATCTTCGGTAGGTACTTTTTTTTTGAAAGAGGCAAATCACCCAAAAAGAGAGCTATTACATTGCACCCTATAAAGTTAAGCTAGATAGTTTACAATTACAAGGGGATAGTACAAATCAAACATTGAATTCATTCAGTCTATGAAATTATTTAGAACTGAAAAAACGCGAGAATTGTTGAGAGACGGCAAATACAGAATACTGATGGGAGAATGGTGGGTAGGTACTTATTAAAATAAATATTTAGAAAAAGTATCACTCACCGAAATGGCAGTCATGTTTTACGGTGGCCATTCTGTTGATTTCGACGCTTTTCTTGAGGATTTTCACTTTGAAGAATTTCAGTCAACTTTCTTCAGAGGAATGAAGAAAACAGTTTTTTACGCGTTGCAATATGATGTTATTAGTTTAAAAATCTATGATTAAAGATAGAGCGGTTCAACATAAAAAAGATTTAATCTGTAAACCATAGATGTCAATGGATTAAAAGATAAACTTTTTCAGTGGTGAAAAGTCATTCAACATGAATAATGAAGGGATTGAAGCATTTTTTACATCTGCGCCATGTGGTTTTGTGACACGATAAATCCGATAGTTATTTACAAAATTTTCCTTATCAGGCGGCCATCTTACCCCGGCGTTACGAGTATGTCGACGTTATTTTAGAAACACAATGAAACTTTATGATAATGTCGCTTATCAACGCTATCTGCTTCGGGTGCACTCCGTCGATGGGAAATATCGCGTATCGCGTACACCACAATTGGCGTTCAAAGAGAACACTCGTCCTAATGAACTTCATTCAAAATGGCGACGGACTTTTAAGCGGGAAACTCGTGAAAATTCAAATTTAATACTTTAATTTGTGATGAATGTCGAATTTATTTGTATTTCGTGAGTGGTCCTGTGCGGGTGCGCGCGGCGGAGGGGTTTGCGGATGTCTGCCGGAATTTTGGATTTTGAATGGAGCGGCCAAATGTCAAAACGGAAAAAGAAGATGGCGGACGCTGCTTTCCTAGTCTATGGTTCGTGTGTACGAAACAACGGTCTTATCAGCACTGGAAACAGCCCGGCCGCACGCTCTTATCGCCGCCGCGCAGTGCAGGCTCGTCTTCACTACACGAGGAGCTGATCAAATAATTACTATGAGTTACTTCCGATCTGAATACATCGCAACAGAGCAAAAAACTCTTTAACTCTGGTCACATAGGTCGCGGGTTCGAACTTTAACCTCTCAGGCGAATTTGTTCGCCTTTAGTAACAACTCATAAAGGTCTCATGGAAACCTTTGTGTCTTCCTTACCATCCTAGTCAGATATATGATCTAAAAGGTGTTAGAAAGAGAAAACACCACGCTTTATATTCAAATCTAAAAGATAACAGCAATATAATATAAATGTACACTTTTATGAAACCAATTTTCCGATCGCAATTTGAAAAAAAAAGTTAAACTTTGGTAATTTTTTTATAAATTATTTTTACACGAAACGACAAAAAGTGGGTTGACCATAACGTTTTTTAAAGATTGACAAACATTCCCGTGTTACGAATAACCCGACAATATTTGAAAATCTCCTACTACCACCACAGTAAGCCGAGGAATCGAACACGGAACGCCTGGGTGGGACCCAAACGCGTTGCCCACCCAACCACTGACCGGTCAAAATTATATTATACTTTACAAAATCATAGTACATTTGCTTAATAAAATATGTGTGTGTGTGTGTGTTTTTTTTTGTTATCAATAATGTTGTTAGAAAAAACGTGACGTGACCATTTTTAAAACCTTTTTTTGTTTTGATTTAAATATTTGATATTTCAAAAATGATATGTTTATTTTGAATTATAAAATTTGAAAGCGTGTTTCATTACCTTTCTAAAACAGTTTTTAGTTTTCGGATGTGTTCAGAAATATTCCATTTATTTGAATTTTATTGAAAAGCAGATATATTTTCAACTTCCGTCAAAATAGGCCCGAGGCCTTAGGGGTTAAGTGAAGATATAGGCTTTCTAAGTGCTTTACTACTATTAATGTTTTAATGAAGAATAATTGCACCTATTTATGATGTGTGTAATAATTATAGAAGATTGTCTCAGTTTTGCCATTTTTCCCATTGTTCATTTTTAAAAATATGCGCCCAAAAGCTAAAAATGTGCTCCCGAAAGTGAAAAATGTGCGCCCGAAAGTTAAAAATATGCGCCCGATAGATATGCATTCGGTTCGGTTAGGTTTTCTATTTTCTCCATCTCTACTGAATCCAAGTCTTAAGACAATACAGAAATAAAATTCTGTTTCTCCCGCTTTAGCCGTGTTTGTTTCGCTGGCTTTAGCCGTGTTTGGTGACCAGATCTGAATAGCCAGGTACTTCCCAACCTTCCTCTTCCCCACCTCCCTCCCCTCCCCACTACCTTCAGCCTCACAACATACCCCAATTGGGGATGCCATAGTCTCACTGGCTCCAGACGGGAGCAGTTGAGATTCTTGCGTGGTATTTATTCACTGTAAAAAAAAAAAAAGTGTCTACCCTCGAGCCCTCTATTCTTCATTCGGCCGTGTCGTCCAACATTTTCTCCCGTTCCCTCATCGCTAGGTATGTCAGTCATCGCGCGTAAAACGATCACAACCAAGTGAATATTCAAATCTCGTTTCGTTTCGCTTTTTCTTCGATGTAGCTGTTCACTTCTTTCACCCGCCTATCCCTGTCGGTCGTTTTCATCACTTTTTACTCATTTTAATGCTTTTTCACGCGACCCTTGAGTACCTGAATATCGCCCTACCGGAGATAGGTCATACCGGGCGGCTATCATCAAAAGGCGCCAATATTCGAGAAGTTAGCATTAGTTCCACGCAGGAGGAAATTAATTTCCCTCAGGGCCTATGTCATCTTAGGGGATGCTGTGTGGAGGGTCGGTGCAAGGGGATAGGTCGAAAGAGTCCGACTGGAGAGGTCAAAAGGCCCCCCTCAACCAGTCTCGCTCGATATAGCCAGCCACGCAGATGGTGGGCAGACTCAACCGCTGCCACGACCTATAAAACCTCATTCCATGAACCCAGACATTCCTGCTAGGTCACCAAAGTAGCGAACCACTTGGGATGACCTATGTCAGAGGTGTCGGTTATCCATACCCGCCTCCGAAATTTGATTCGGAGCCATTTATTTATTTTCATAAGGAGTTGCGCACTCCTCGTTTACTATATTAGGTAGATCATCCATTTTAGAAATTAATCTCCACAATGACGAGCCGCCACTCCTTGCCCGCCACTCACCGAAACGCTGCTCTCCCACAACAACTATAAAAGAGCCGTATGACTATAGGTACTATACGACACTACCTACTTCACCAACAGCTATAACACGATACTCGTACATAGAGGCTAGTACTTTAGCCTTCAACCACCAGCCACCAGTCGTTAGTTTCTAAACAAAAGAAGTGACGGAAAAAGTTTAAAAAGTTGCAAAATTTTCCCAGAAATTTCCCAAATATTCAGAGTTGATATATTATTTAAGGGGGTATTCTAGTCTAGAAGCATGAATTGTAGGTATGTTTTCAGGTGCAATAAAAAAATCAACAATATTTTAACTAGCCATTATTTTAGCAAATATTTATTAAACATTAAATAATACATTAAAAAAAAGTTACAAGGTGTTGAAGTGGAGGGTCTCATAAAAATAGGTTGACACGATTGCTACCTTCCTAATAATAAAAATAATAAAAAGGAAATTAATTCTCAATCCAAATAAATGCTGCTATAGCCCGAACTAAGGAAAAGTAAAAAAAATAAATTTTTTCACAAAATGGCGGCTGTCTGAAATAAAAAGTATTTTTTTACCAGATTTTTGATTTTTAGAATTTTTTAAGAATATATAAAAATTTTTGTTATAGTTTTAGTTAGTGCGATAGAATAATGTATAGAGAGAGAAGACTCACACCAAATTTCAAGTAAACCGGTTCAGTAGAAACAGAGATATCGTGTTAACCGTCTCTAAAAAAGTAGTTTCGGGAAATATGCGTTTAAAATTTTGCTGTAATTAGATTCTAGTTAGATTAAACTGGTCGAACTAAAATGGCTAGAACTTTTGAAATAATTCCAATTTTAAAAAATCCTTTTAAGGAGATATTTTTGAATATCTAAAATATCGAAAAAAGAAGAATTTTTTTTACCCTCCCTTAATACACGATTCCAACGATTCCCTGACAGTCGACGCCCCGTCATACTTATTTACAACTAGCTTTTTCCCGCGGCTTCGCTCGCATGGTGTAAGGGGGGTTCCCACTCCGCTTCCTTCACCTCCCCACTCCCTTCCCCCTTCCTACTCCCCCCCCCCCCCCTTTCCCACCCCCCCCCCCCTAACCCCCTCCCCCATCTCTCCCTCCCTCCCGCTTTCCATATATTCAATCCCAGTACAACAGCCCGCGTGCCACCTTTTACAATTTTTATTCAAATTTCCATTTTTCATGTTTATTAAATTTGGTAGGTACCTATTTAAAATATCTAAAATTCTTGATTCGATTCAACCATTAGGGGAGTACCTACTTAAAATAAATTTATCAACTTTTCAAAAATAGAATCCTGATTTAACAATCATTGTTTTGCAAAATATCATTCTCAAACACGCGAACTGTCAAACGTGCGACAGTCGTTAGGTTTTCTGAAATTATCCAATTTTCTGCGCAATTTTCATAATTTTTCTCTCCGTAAGAACCATCCTCGTACTTCAAGGACTATTCTAAAAAAAAAATTAGCGAAATCGGTTCAGCTGCTCTCGAGATTTGAGCTTAGCAACACATTTAGCGATTCATTTTTATATATAAGATATGTAGTCGGTTTAGAGAAAATACGGTATATACCTACTTAAACAAAATAGTCCGGAAGGGGTGTGTAGAGAGGATATGCCGCCGAATAACAAAAAAATCCGGAACGAATGGTATAAATAACTGATTTTGGCCCAATATTTTGGGATACATTGAGCGTGCAACGACGATATACTGTATATGTATGTGCCAGATTGTACATGTATTTAAGTACAAAAAATTGACACCGTAAATAAATTCGTTTTATATCCATACCAATTTATTAATTTAAGGTACTATTTTTGAGGTCGATATTAAGTTAGAAATTGGTAATTGATGCAAAAAAATAATAATTTTTTAATAAGTATAATATCGGTCAATTGTCGGGGGATCATAGTTTATAAAAAAGACCGAAAGAATGTTGCACAGACTTTACACAGAGGTTATGGACACCGCCGCCCGGGAACCTTATTAGATAACCAACACCACTTACATAACAGGGATGCCCGGGTTCATGGGGTGAGGTTTGTCTAGGCCTTGGCGGCCAACGCACTTACCTAAACTTCTCCAGCCGGAATCTCTCGGAAGGGATGGATTCATACGTCCGTCACTCCTAGACACATTAAACCCCAGATTCTTACCCACCTCCCATAGCTTTTCCTTCCCAGCACTTTCTCTCCTTCCTTTCCCTAAAAAGACCCTCCACGTACCATCCCCAAAGATGACACAATATTACTGTGTGTCTCCTTTTATAGGTTTAAACCAAAATACTTATAAGTATTTACTGGCAATCCTGAAAATTTTGGTTTTTCATGATACTCATCAAAAATACTTAATTTCTGTTGTCTTTGTGTCCTGTTTAATTATTCTTGAATGAGTTCAAATATGCTTTGAATTTAAGTAACTAACTAACCATCGCGACCTTTCCCTGCATCGGTAGGTGGAGAGGACGGACTGCCGAATTCGGTCCTTGTATACACATTTCTAGCTACATTCACATTCATACATCGTCTCATACATAATCTTCTGTTATTCTAACTCTTGACATGGCCCGACTCATGTATCTGATTCACTTGATCGTGCTATGTCTTACTTGGGCCTCCCGAATTATTCTCCTTACACTAATTTCTTCGTTCATTCGCTCAATATGCATACAATGGCCCAAACCATCTAAGCGTGCTTTTCTTAATCTTACTCATTACGCTTAGATCTGCCTTGAATTTTTTGTCAATGTCCGCATTTTTCACATGATCATACATGGTTTTAATGCACACATGCCTTAGGGATTTAATTTATACAACATTCAGTCGACTTTCATCCTTCATCTGCCAGTTACATTCCTCACTGTCGTACATCAGGTAGGTACCAGCACTCCATTGTGGACTGCTAATGTAGGTTAGATTAGGTCAGGTAACGTTAAAGTATCTACCAATTTTCAAGATTGGAACTGATTTTCCGAGAATTATTCTGACTATTCCGTTGTTTTTTATAATAATTATTATAGAAAGCAATGAAAAGTTGGTAGTTTACAGAATCAAAAAAAAAATCAGAGTGTGTAATTCACACATGGTAGAAGTGATACTAAAAAGCCTATAGATGTCGCTTTCTTTTCTTTTGCGTGTTTATTCAGTGGTTTGAAGATTGGATATTGATTTACAAAAAAAAAAGGTTTTTTTTTGGATTTCGTAAGATTCGAACATCCGTTCGCTTGATGTCTGTCTCTCTAGCTGATACTTGTCCGGCGCCTTGCCACTGGGCTATCAAAGGCCCGCGCGAAGCGCGAATTTACCGCATTATATTAGATCCGAGTATTTGTTTAGAACTGAGTTGTGACGTATTTCAGTTTCATCCGAATTTCAAATCACTAACTGCGCTAAAGAAGTTTCACTTCAAAAACATGATTAGTGTACTTAGAGGAAATCACCGTAGCACAATTCCACTATTGTATGTAAGTACTATCTGTACAGTATTAATTTTTGGTCTATATGTTATACTGCATTTTTCTGTATTGTGTGTTTGTTTGTCAGTATGTTGGTTTGTTGGTTGAACATGAACACTGACGAGATGGGCGCACTTTGATCGGCGGGGGCAGTCAAGCGGAAGGCAAAAGCTAATGTACGATGCAGTGAAGGACAAAACACTAGAGGAGACCCACTCGACCTGCTTAATGTCTCTGGGGAAGACTGCACAGCCTGACCCTGTCTCCCCATCCGAACTGTGCGTGTGGTGACACAAACCAAACAGCCGAGCACATTCTGTGGCACTGTGAGATTTTGACGGACGCAAGAGATGAAATGTTGGAAGGTCTGAAAGTAACTACGAGACCAGCATGGAATGCAGATCTCGTGTCGAACAAGGAGAATCTCGAATGCCTGAGGAAATTTACAAGGATATGGGTTGAGAGATGGCCTGAACTTAGAGTCGATGATTAAATTTAACTTCATTGTGTGTTTAGGATCCAGGTGTAATTGCTCCTGGAATCCATGGTCACCCTTTTATCATACTTCTACTACTACTATTGCCCGGATTTTTATTATTTCGCACTGAAACTGTTTATTCATGTATTTATGTATCATGCTTTCTTAGGTACCACCTTCAACAGCCTCTTTAAAATCTAAAATTTGTCTCTATTTCTTGCTTTTTAATCATTGTTTTCTCTCTCTTAACTTGATATTATTAATAACCTTACCAGTATATACTACTCTTGCTACTTTCATTTTATTCTTTTTTTTCTAAATCTAAGATATATTTCAATCAAGTTTTGCGTGTCTGGACTTGCATGAGTAAGGAGCCGGATCGTAAGGAGCCGGAACGGAACTACCATTTAATCATTTTGTATTGTCTTACACCCCATCAAGGGGGTGGACTAGACCTATGACCGTGCATCAACTGAGGAGATGACTCCCAAGGCAGCGGTTGCATAACCCGCCCGCGCCTCCCCCGTCGCCATGAGCGGGCCTGAAGACCAACCGTTGCGGACCGGTGCCCTTCCGCCCTGCCTCCGGTGACCCGATGCTCACTTTTATCCCTAGGGTCTTCAGGTCTTTCCCTCTTTAATTCCAACACTTTCTTCGAGGGCGTACTGGGAAGCCGGCTTAGGGGCGCGGACACCGAGTCCCGCTTGCGACTGGACTGATGGCTCCGCTTATCCTCGGCGGGACTGCCGGACGACTGCAACTCAGTTGCTTTGGTTAGGTCGTACAATCTCATCATAATAATGTTTTTTTTTTTCTAGTAACTTTCCCTCTTTTCTATTAATAAACTTTGTTTTCAGCTATATCCAGTGGCGGAGATGAGACATGATACTGTGAAATAAATAACTAACACCATGTACGCACTCGCATACTGCCTGCTAACAATGTATGCCCGGACATTGGAGGTCTAGAGTCATTTTAATAAAAAAATAGCTTCTTTATAAATGAAAAATTAGAGTCCTGACGTGTACGGTGAAGGAGGAAACCATCTGTTTCCTTAGAACGCCGTGGGAAAGTGGTGGGCAACCTCCAGTGTCTCTGGGGACGGTGGGCGAGAGTAGCCCGAGAATGAACACTAGTTATCGATTTTGAAGAAGTGATCGAAAATTATATTCAGACTAGCTGAGAAATATCACAGAATATTATGTAAGTAAATTTATTTAGTCAGTAAAATTGAAAAGATTGAAAAAAAATCAGAGTGTGTAATTCACACACGGTACAAGTGAAACTAGAAAGTCGTTAGATGTCGCTTTCCCTTATTTTGCCTGTTTATTTAAAGAGGTTTGAAGATTGGATATTGATTTCACCAAAATAAATATGTTTATTTTTTGGATTTCCCTTTTGAGGAAAAGAAGGAGATGATGTTCTAGGAAGGAAAAAGGCATGAGGATTGGGTAGGAATCTGGGGTTCAGTGTCTCCAGGAGTGATGGATGTACGAATCCATCCCGCCTACTGCAGTGCAAGGCGATATTCCGAGAGAGTCCTGCTGAAGAGGTCAAAAGATCTCCCTAAACTAGTCTCTTCCGATCCGACCTCCCACGCAGCTGGTCATCCACCGACAAAACCCGGACAAACCTCACCCCATGAACCCGGGCATCCCTGCTAAGTCACCAAACGTGGGGAATCACTTGGGGTGACTGAGCAAATTCAACCTTATCCGCTTCCGTCATATTTAACTATATCATACTTCGACCAAGAACCACCAATATTAATCTTCATTTTCTTAACGCATATTTTTATTGACTGCTGCCTTTATATATGATGGCAAGATGCTTCCCGAACTAAATGCAATCTAGGAAGTGTCTTGGATAAATACATCAATTTTCATTTTAATGTGCGGAATCTATTGACTTTTCTACAATTTTTGCTTGAGTCGCTAATAAGGAACTCCAGTGGAAAATATTATGGTTTTAAAAAAATATGTTCGTATAGAGTCCAGAGGTCGGCAAAGTGCGGCTCTTTGGCCCGCTATGTGCGATTCTGGCACAAATTTCCACGGACAGACGCGCAAGACGCTTTTGCCAAAGATTTTGAAAGGGAAACATTGTTTCATTTTCCGAGTCTGTTGAAGCATCGCCACAAAAATAATTCCTCCATTGACACTATTTGAAAACAACAATTTTAAACATGAGAGAAGCATTTCTCTTCAGGTTTCAGAAATTTAAAAGTTAGCTCGTTAAACACGCTCTTGATGCTTTGATAACCGATTTGAAATTTTATACTTTAGGCATTGACATAGGTAACTTTGAAATACAATTGCTGGATTTAAAAAACAAGGAAATGTGGAGCTCTAAATATGAACGTCTTTGTGTTAATTTGGAAATATTGGACAAGAACAAATGTGAGCTTAGTTCACAACCCAAATGGTCTGCTTTGAAAGACCTGGAGAAGGAAGCCGTGATCATCTTCAAAGCTCGGAATAGCCTTACTCTTACGATCTGTTGAAAAAACTCACGTTTGCTGTTCTTTCTATTTTCGAGTCTACATGTTTGTGCGAACAATTTTTTTCAAGCATGAACTTTATCAAGAGTAAACTGAGAAGTCATCTTATTGACGAGATCCTGGAATCGTGCTTAAAATTAAGAATAGCAACATAAAAACATGACTTACTCAAACATTCCAAGGAAATGCAATGACAAGACTTGTCAGTCTTGTTACGATTTAAATTTATGGATTCCTTAATTAGACGTTTTTTTAAATCAATGACTAAAATCTTTATTAAGTATGAAATCAAGTTTTATTCAGCGAATCCGTAATTTAATGAAGGTAAATAATAAATTTTTGCTAAATAAATAAACAAATTTGGCTCCCAATTTTTTTTTGAATCGTTGTAATCTACATATTTGGCTCTTTGGCTAAAAAGTTTGCCGACCCCTGGATAGACCAATAAACGCTGATTATGAATATGTAAGTTTTATTTAATAATATAAAACGCAGTTTTAAAAAAAAATTGAAAAGTGCATTTTTAAACATCTCGTCAAAACACAGCGTAAAGTTGGCATTATTGAAATGTTTAGTGGTGACGTCACTGTTCCTCGTGTCTTGACGTCACCCTAAAGTCATTGTGTGGTAAATGTACGGGAATGTAGGAATGACACAAGCCATCATATTAATTTATTCATTTATTTACATACTGTTTATAGAGATTTAGTTGTTGTGTTTATTGAAACATTATTTAGGCCTAAATAATTCAGTCTCAAAAATAGAAGTATCTCTATTGTTAAAATATTGAAAAACTTTAAACTGTCCGAAATAATCGTATAAATATACTATATCAATATCATAATGCTACCTACTACTCCACGGCCAAAACAAAATGGCCGCAATCGATCAGCTGATATCGTTTGCCTAAACTTTTGTGGGTGATGTTTCGTTTTTGATAATATTGATTTTAAAAGCTAAAAAAATTATAATTTCAAACAATTTTTATACAACTCTCCCGTAATAATATTCCAAAATATAATAAATATAATATAATGAAGAAATAATTCCACCTAAATAATGTTTTAACTTATCGAATAGTATCATCTTTCTTCCGTATAAATCAAACAAAATAACAACACCGATTGAAAATAAAAATAACTTTTCAGGAGTGATGACGTCACACGATTCACAACACAATATGCGGTGGTTTTCGGGGGATCTTGAAAGATTAAAACTTTGACAATTATTTTAACTATTAAAACTAAATCTAAAAAAAATATGCAGTTATTTAAGTTAGAAGGTCATTATTCAATAAAAAAAATTAAAAAAAACGACTGGAGTTCTCTGAACGATACGTGATTTATGTGATGTAAGACAATTGACGGCGTTTATACAATCAATCATAGGATTTGGCAATTTTACATAAAACAGGTAACAAGACAGACATAAACAATTACAGGCCAATAACTATACTGACCACACTATCCAAAGTATTTGAAAAAATTATCAATGCTCAGTTGGTAAAATTTCTGGTGAGCCATAAAGTACTCTCAGAAAATCAATACGGGTTTCAAGAAAACAAGAGTACTTCTGACGCTATTGCCGCCGTAACTGACTTCATTGTGAAAAACCTCGATAAAAGCAAAAAATGTATTTCAATATTTTTAGACCTCTCTAAAGCCTTTGATACAATATCACACAGTAAATTATTAAACAAACTTCAAATAATCGGTATTACAGGCAACGAACTTAACTTTTTTAAGAGCTACCTTGATGACCGCAAGCAACAAGTGAAAATAATGAACACACTTAGCAATCAGTGCTCAACTCACTATGGGATACCTCAAGGTAGCATATTAGGACCATCTTTGTTCCTTTTATATATCAACGACTTATGTAACTTTAACATTCAGGGAAAAATAGTTAGTTTTGCCGATGACACTGTTTTACTATTTGAAGCTGACACTTTGCAAGCTGTTTACAAAAAAGCTGAAACGGATATAAACATTATAAAAAAGTGGTTAGATACAAATACGCTCACATTGAACACTGAGAAAACTAAATATGTCACATCAAGCATAAATATAACAGGTCAACCTCATGATGACGCCTCTATTAGAATACACACATGTTTAAATTCCGATGAATCTTGTCAGTGTCCCTACATTGAGCGCACTACACAGATGAAGTATCTCGGCCTCACAATTGATCCATATCTCAAATGGAATATTCACACTCAAATAATTGCAAACAAAATAAGAAAAACCATGCACTTTTTCAGAACGATACGAAACTTTCTCGACTTAAAACACTTGAAAATGATTTATTTTGCAGTCTGTCAATCCATTATTGAGTATGGTATCATAGCATGGGGAGGCGGTACTGCATCAGCACTGGACCCAATAATGACCCAATAAAGGCACAGAAAACTATTATAAAATTAATTCTTAGACTACCTCTAATTACAGACTCCAACTTAATCTTCAATATTATGAATGTGTTTGACGTTCGGCAGATATATGCAAAAACAATCCTCACTCATCTATACACAAATATACACAAATACTATGAAAAAAGATTAAACACTCGCTGTACTCGAAACAATAACAAATATTTACTACAAATTCCCATAACTCATACTACTTTTGGTCAACGAAGCTTCAGATACCTTGCAACAAGACTTTACAACATTCTTCCAATTAGTATAAAAAAATGTGATTCACAAAAAAATTTAAAAAAAAACATAAAAATTTGGATAAAAAATAATGATAGAGCATTTACCGGTGCACTCACCCAAATTCGAAATTAATATTGAACCAATGCTGTTATTATTGTACCAATGTTATTGTTATTATTAATGCAACCATTCTATTGTGTGATTTTATTCTAATGTAAGTGTAGGTATGTTCACAGTATAATAAATTGACATAAAATTACTGCCTCAACACAGGCTAGCCTAGTGAGGCAGGTTATGAGAAACCTAAATTTATAATTATTAAAAAACTAAAAAAAAAAAAAAAAAAAAAAAAAAAAAAAATTGGTGGTGGCTGGTCTTCCACGATGATAGCACAAAGGGTGGTTACGTCACCTTTTGTATTAATTAGTGTTTTTCGAATTTTAAGCGAGATTTCAAGAGAGCTGTGATCAATTTCACGACAATTTTTCGACTGAATTAAATGTGGGTAATTTTCACTGGGCAGTCTGGGCACGTGTGCCAAGTAGGTAGACATCATCTTTCTCTTATTTTAGTAAGTAAGTAGGGCCTTTCAAGGAAGGAGAAATAACAATGCAAGGAATTTGAGAAAATGGGTTTCAGTTCGTAGGCTGTTTCAGAACTAAACATAAATATTGTTAAACTATATTTGTTGGTATCATTTTGAGCAGCGCGAGAGCCAATCTGTTTTATTTATCAGCGCACGGCCCAGTTCCAATAGCACTTTTATTGCTGCGATGCCGGAATTATTACGAATTCGTCGGTAAAATAATAATAATTTTAATAAAGTGAACCAATAACTAAAGAATCATTAGTATCATTACTCGTATATTATATTAATATATTTGTAGGTACCTATACATACGTCGATATGTATTATATATTCATATAAGTGTCCAAACTTCGAGTAAAGTGCAAGTCGAGTAAACTTCTAAAGAGTATTTTCTAAAGAGTAGATGGAATTCCATTTTTTTTTTTTTTTACAGTGAATACCGCACAAGAATCTCAACTGCTCCCGTCTGGAGCCAGTGAGACTATAGCATCCCCAATTGGGGTATGTTGTGAGGCTGAAGGTAGTGGGGAGGGGAAGGAGGTGGGGAAGAGGAAGGTTGGGAAGTACCTGGCTATTCAGATCTGGTCACCAAACACGGCTAAAGCCATTTTTAAGCAACGTTTCAATTCTGAATGGTGGTCTATAAATATGACAGTAGAAGTAAAAAAGGTTTTTTTTTTTAAATTCATACGTAAGGTAGTTTGCAGGTAAAACATGTTTAATTGTAGTGAAGTAAATAAATGGCTACAAAATAATCTACTAACACTCAATATTTCAAAAACAAAATACCTAACTTTCAGCAAAACAAAGGCTGGTCAACCACATAGCCATCCACAACTACATCTTCACCCCTGCACCAATACTTTCTCAAATAACACATGCTGTGCTTGTGACAAAATTGATCACGCGGATAATATTAAATACCTAGGCTTAACTGTTGACGATAAACTAAAATGGGATCTCCATATTAATTTATTAACAAAAAAAATTAGGATATTATCATACATAATCAAAACAATACGAAACATCATGTCATTAAATCAACTAAAAAATGTGTATTTCGCACTTTGTCAGAGTATTCCAACATATGGTATATCAGTATGGGGGGGAGCAAAAGATACTTTCCTCAATCCTCTTAAAATAAATCACAAAACAATAATTAGAATTATGTTTAAAAAACCTTACCAACATTCGACAGAGCGGCTTATGATTGAAAAAATTTACTAGACATAAATAAATTATTCATAAGAAAGATCGTCTATAAAAACTGTATCCAGACATCATCTCACCACATACTTCACTCGCAAAACACAAGAGCAAAACTGAATAATCACTTTCTAGTTCCCTATATCAAATCAACTTTCGCAAAAAAACATGAATCATACCTGGCTCCACACATTTTCAATATCTTCCTAACACAAACAAATAACTCGAACTGGCTGTTCAAAAGATTTTTAATATGGTGGACTGAAAAGAAAAGAACAGATATCCGAAATATCCTAAATAACTAACACGAGTACATTAGACACATTCTACATAATTTCCTAAACGAAATTATATAATATCAAAATACACATTAATTATCATGTTCCCACTGTATTTATACTTTCTCATTAATTAATTATCATGCACCGACTGTATTTACATGTGAATTTTAAATTACATATGCAATCTTTTTATAGAAATATATAAAGAAACAAAATTTATATATAATTATTTAATGTATATAATAAGTTGATAGGTTTAATTCCTTTTTGATAGGTTTAATTCCTTTTTATTAATTTCTAAATAAAACACTTGTGTTGCAAAGTGGTTTTTAACTAAGAAACGACATTTATGTTTATTAATATCACTTTGAATGGTTTTTTTCTAACAATCAAATAATAGAATAACAAAACCAAATGACAATCGATGATTGCATTCTAATTGACATTATAGGATTCAAATTTAAAGGGAATATATTTCCTTTACATCTCCCCTCCTGCGGGAAAGAAAATTATTGCAAAAATTTTCATTCATCTTCGAAATCCTCTTCATGGTTCATCAATGCAGGTGCTGGAATTAATTTCGAGATGTGGAAAAAATTTGATTCTAATTTTTTTCGACCAGTATTTATCTTGTAAATTGAGTTTGATAATTTTTCTATGATTTTGTATGGTCCGATTCTCAATTCGTCGAGCTTCTTCCTGTTAAGCTTTTTTCCATTCTCCACAAAAACAGTATCACCAACTTTGAAGTTAATATGTGTCCTGGTTTTATCGTAAATTATCTTGTTGTAATTATGTGACTTTATAGTATTTTCCAGAGCTTTTTTCTGTCTTGAATCAAATCGATGTCAGTCTTCTTAAGTTTTAACTCATTTGGCAAAATCGTAACATCTGTGCCGTTAAGTAGGTATTGAGGCGCATACCAGTGACAGTGTGCTCCGTTTCATTATAGTTTTTTACACAATTACGGGCTATTAAAAAAATTGAATAGGTGGCACACGAGCTATTTGAAAACTGAATGTACCGGGACTGAATGTATGGAGTGCGGGAGGGTTGGAGTGAAACCAGGGAAAGGGGAGGGGAATCTGGGAGGGGGGGAGTGGAGTGGAGAGAGGGAAGGTGGAGGAGGCGGAGTGGGAACGCGAGAGGGGAAGGGGACGCGGGAGAGAAAGGGGAGGTGGAAGGGGAAAGAGATGAATGGTTAAGGACACGCAGTGAGAAACTATTTCCTAATTAAACGGCATAGCAACGCATGCCGTGTACCAGCTAGTAATTTATAAATAAAAGTGCCACTTCTAGAAACAACCGCATCAATTATAATACATAAAAACTGGTTAATGTCAATGGTTAGTCAGGTACCTATTAATTTTAAAAGCATTTCTTGCTGTCGTATAAAGTACTATTTTCTTATAATATAAATAGGCATAATTAGGTAATTTTTCACAAAAACAGCGCTCTACAAATTATCCAAATATTATTATTAATGGCGGAGTGTCTTCAAAATTAAATCGAAAAAATGTTGGGGGGGGTGGGGGGGGGGTTGATGATTTTTTTTCGTCATACCAGTATAGTGTTGCGGCCCGCGTAACTTTACAAATACACGTATGTGGCCCGAAGAGAAAAAAGGTTGAGTATCGTTGGTCTAATCTATCACCGAATAAATGATATGGAGAGATAGACCGGACTCTCCTTTATGTGAACAAATATCTTTTATAAATGTGCAACTAGTTATAAGCTAGATATTTAAGTTTCCCTGGAGAAATGTGGGTGCAGGGACCCCGGTGAAAATTATATGTTATACCTTAATAAATCGAAATAAATTACTAGGGGAAAGGGCATGGGGGTCAGACATAAGAAAAGGATAAGGGGAAGAGCTGAGACAATAGCAAACTCTGCTGTGTAGCACACAGCAGAGGTTACGACCCGCCAAAACTCGGACCGCCGGAAAAGTGGGCAAAAATCCGGGCCCGCCCACGCCGGCGGCGAGAGCGGGGGTCGGGCTATAAATAGAGAGGTACCCCGGGAACAGCGCGCATTCATACAACTCGATCTGGTACCGTCTCAGCACTTCTTCGCCTCTTCTGCCTGGCCCTTGGACCTTTCCCCGGACTTGACCTGAAAACTTGGATTTCATTTCTGCCCCCCTTGGACGCTGCCTCTTCCTCTTGTGGGCCATCACCCGGGGCTTTTTGACGAGCATCTTGGCGGCTAACCAGGACTACCCAGCCCCCTATTCTACAGTCTATGTGAGTGGCGGAAACGTCGCTTACATAGCGTTTGATTTAATCTTTCATTTAATCCATTTGAGAAAGGCGAGTTTACTGCAGTAAAAATGATTGGAATATTTTTTTCATCCAAAATTTTTTTGAATTCTCTAGAATTAAGACCCGGATATTGGTCTGATAGTATCATGCCAATGTCATTAGTTTCTGTGGAATTTAAGAGTTTGATGAAATCTTTGGTATTTTGATTTTTTGACGTCAAAATATATGCAAACCTCGTGAAATGATCTGATAGCAGGTGCAAGTATCTCTTTGTTGACCGCGAACCCCCAAAACCACCTATCGTATCAATAGAACATATTTCAAAAGGTTTTGTTGCGGGATCCAAGTAGGACATCAATCCATATTTATTTTGACCTCTTGATTTGTTCTTTAAACATACTGCACAACTTTCGCAAGTTCTCTTTATATTGTTGGTCATGTTTTCTGATGTGTACCATGAGCTTATCATTTTTTGCATTTGATTAATTCCTATGTGACCTAGGTCTGTGTGAACATTTTTGATAAAATCTATGCTGAATTTTTCTGATAGAATTACTTTTTCTTTTTTTTTACTTTCTTGTAATAAACATTATTCTTCGATATCAATTTATCTTTTCTGCACTGTATCTTCTCATTTTTGACCTGATCTTTTAAGTATCTTCTAATTTTATTAAGTTGACAACTTTTAATTGCTCATCTTGGTTCTCATCTGGTTCTAAGACTGGGTTTCTGCTTAGACAATCAGCTTCAATATTGTACTTTCCTGGAGAATATTTAATTTGAAAATCATATTGGGATAAGTAATATGTCAAGTCACCCAGCTCTTCATCGGTTCTAGATTTGATATTCATATTTTCCAGCGGTTTGTGAAATGAATAAACTGTAAATGGTTTACCTATCAACCAGTATTGCCAGTATCTCACTGCCTCTTTTATAGCTAAGCATTCTAAGTAAATTGTTTTTTCTTTTTCTGTGCGCTGTTTAATTTTTTCGAAAAGTAAGCAACAGGTTTTTCTTTTCCATCAGATTGTGTCTGTTTTAAAATAGCTCCAACACCCTCTAGAGAAGCATCTGTATATATATTAATTGGTAAATCTTGATCAAAAATTTCCAAGATCGGTTGTGAGCATATTAGGTTTTTCATCGTTTCAAAAGCATTTTGGCATTTATCAGTCCAAATAAACTTTTGATTTTTTCCTTAATAAATTATGCAAAGGATCTAGTATTATTGCACTCTTCGGAATGTACTCATGATAAAAGTTGATTTTTCCTAGGAATTGTCGCACATTCTTTTGTGTTTTTGGAAAAGGAAAATTCTTTATTGAAATCAAATTATCCTTTAGTGGCTTGACTGAATTATTCTGACAAGATATTTTACCATATCTGATGCAAATGTGCATTTTGTAAATTTTAATCTAAAACCTTCTGTTTTGATTGCATTCAGCAGCTTTGTCAGATGATCAATGTGTTCAGCAAAAGTTTTTGAAAAAATAAGAATGTCATCTATGTAATTGACAGCAAATTCGTTTAGTTTATATTTTCTCAATACATTGCTTAATATCATCTGAAAAATTGCCGGAGAAGTCTTCAATCCAAAAGGCAGGCAGGTCCATTGATTAATGACCCTCCTGTGTTACAAATCCTGTTTTTTTTTGTCTTCAATCCGCAATGGAATAGACCAAAAGGCTGAGTTTATATCCAGCGTTGAAAAAAATTTGCAATTTCTGGTCTTTGTCATTAGGTCTTCAATCAATGGAAATGGTTGAGCTTGAGGTATTACTATTTTATTTAAGTCTCTGAAGTCTATGCATAATCTGGATCTTTTGTTTTCTTCTTTTTTAAATGCTAGAGTAACCGGTGCAACAAATGGACTGTACGACTCTTCTATCAGTTTATTGTCTAATAATTTTGCTATTTGCTCTTCTATTTCCTTTTTATCTTCTACACTGCATCTGTAAGGCCTCTTACTACAATATTTATCCACTAATAAGTCTATCTTCGCTTCATATCCATTGACAGTGGCAACATCATATTTACTCTTCGCGAACACTGATGTGTATTTGTCTATTAGTTAATTTATTTTATGTTTTTTTTTATCATTATTTAAATGATTCATTGTTATTTTAAAATCTTCTTCTTTAACATGTTCGTTAAAATAAATTCTGTGTTTTTCTATATGATTAAATTCAGTATTCGTTTTCATATCTGTAGAATATTTTTCTTTTTTATTTGTATTATTTAGGCAGAGTTTCTGTGATATTTGTAAGTCTTCACTTTGGATAAGTTTGAAGTCTAATCCAATCAAAAAATCATACTTGAAATTGTGTTCATCAATAATGTACACATCAACTTTTTTCTCCAATTCAAAATTTTTTATGTTTAACGTTGTCAAACCACTCGTTTTTTTAACACCATTAATCGTTACTAAATTTGCTTAATTCAAATTGTTTCCTTTTCCTTTTAGTTTCAATAATTTAGAATTAATTAGAGAAACATTTGAACCCGAATCATAAATTCCGTATATTTTAAATTTATTATTTAGTAATAGTTTGACTTTAATTAATGGTGTTACTATTAGTTTTTTTATCATTTTCATTTAATTCAGTTTCTATCACTGAATTGTTTACATGTTTAATGGCATTTCTCTTAAATTTTTCATCCTCTTTTGTTTTGAACCAGCATGTAGCTTCAGGGTGGTAACGAATGCCCTTATTCAATTTTTCACAAATTTTACATGGATTTGTACCCCCATTTTTATTATGTTCTGCATTTCCAAATGTTTTCTTATTCATAAATCTTTTTTTGTTGACCATATGTTCATACTTGTTTACTTCATTAAACAAATCTACAGTATCTTGTAATCCTTCTCTATCGATCTTGTTGAGTATGAATTCTGGTAGTCCGGAAGCAACAAGATCTATCAAAGTACCGGTGTCAATTGATCTTCTCATATCCAATAGAAGTTTTTCTTTTCTCATAGAATAATCCAACAGAGAACCATCTTTGTATCTAAATGATAGTGCGTATGTGACAGGGTTCCATCCTTTGTTTGCAAATGATTCACAGAATTTGATTTTCCATGTTGACCACTCTGAGTTCATTGTTAGTTTTATAATCATGGAACTGTACCAGTCTATACAAGATTTATCCATGAACAATCTGAGTATTTCTATTTTTTTTCCATCCATGGTCTCATCAAACCGCAAACATTCTTTTTCAAACACTTCTATCCACTGGCTTACATTTGTATTTTTAGTGCAGAATTTTTCTATAACAAACTTCTCACTGAGAAGTTAAAAAAACTACTAAAAAAAAACATGTGTAGACGAAGATGGAAACCTACAGTTTGGAGACCAATACCTCGAAGAATTGGACGAAAAAAGTTTACAAGTACATCAAAAAGAAGACGCATTAGGAAAATTAGATCCTTCATTGCTGAGAATTCTCAGCAATGTTTTTTAAGCTCTGTTGCTTATCTTCCATTAACTTTTCAATTAATTTTCCTAATGCGTCTTCTTTTTGATGTACTTGTAAACTTTTTTCGTCCAATTCTTCGAGGTATTGGTCTCCAAACTGTAGGTTTCCATCTTCGTCTACACATGTTTTTTTTTTAGTTCTTCTGTCATGGTTAACCAGACTCTTCTTACCTGGTATCCTTTTTTCAAACTATTTTTTATTTTTCCAAAAGCACTAGTTTTCATTATCTCTGGTATTATTTCTGGTATTGTAAACACTTTTTCATCACTTGTGACTATTTTTGTAATGCTAATAACATTTGACCTGCCATCGCCTCCAGGTAATAGCGTAAATTCGAACTGATTTTCTCCATTTTTGGTTTAAAACGAAATGTCGTTTTATAATAAGTTGATAGGTTTAATTCCTTTTTATTAATTTCTAAATAAAACACTTGTGTTGCAAAGTTTTTTTTACTAAGAAACGACATTTATGTTTATTAATATCACTTTGAATGGTTTTTTTTCTAACAATCAAATAATAGAATAACAAAACAAATGACAATCGATGATTGCATTCTAATTGACATTATAGGATTCAAATTTAAAGGGAATATATTTCCTTTACATGTATTATAACAACATTATGTTGGTATGCATTTGTGTATATGCATATGTTTTTATATGAAAATTTTTATTTTTTTTATCTTTTATTTTGTCTTCTTATATTATTTTTTTATCTTTTTATATCCATGTCTATTTCGATACATATCTTTTTCACTAAAAAAAAATTGTTATTTACCCGCCTCGGAACAGACTTTGTCTAGTGAGGTGGGTAAAAGAAATTTATGTACACAATGAAAATAAAATAAACGCCCGGGTTACCGGCACTGAAACTGAACTGTTAGCTGAAAAAATAATATACTTCTATGGAAAAAAGATTTGAATGGGACAAAAAACTGTTTTTACTTCTACCATAATGTAGAATCACCACCCGAAGTTTGTGCATTTTACCCCTGGACACCCTGTATACGTAATATATACGAGTGTATATAATTTTTACAAATCAATTGAGTTCTCACAGTAGGCTGCTCATAGTCGAATAATGACATTATAATTAATAAAAAACTTAACATAAGCTCCACATATTAGGTCCTCGGGAAAACAATTTCCTTCGGGGCTATCTCATCTTTGGGGGTGCTGTGTAGGGGGTCTTGTTAGGAAAAGGAAGGAGAGGAAGTTCTAAGAAGGAAAAAGTTATTTAAAAAAATATATTGAATACCTCACAAGGGCCCCAACTGCTCCCGAGCCAGTGAGACTTTATCATCCCCAATTGGGGTATGTTGTGAGGCTGAAGTTGGTGGGGAGGGGAAGGAGATGGGGAGAGGAAGATGGGGAAGTACCTGGCTATTCAGATCTGGTCTAAAGCCATTTCAAGCAACGTTTCAATTCTGAATGGTGGCCTTACACAAGGGCGAAACCAATAGTATTTTCCTTTCTGGAATATACTTAATATTAGTGCCGCAAATATACTTTCTGTAGGTATATTATTTTTTATTGTTAATTAATTGTGAAATAACACAAATTAATCAAATAACTTTTTATTTGCGCCCGCTGGGATTCGATCCCGCGACTTTCGGATTGCTTACCTTTACCAGGTATATATAATCTGGGGGTCAGTGTATCCATGAGTGACGGACGTACGAATCCATTCCTCCCACTACGGTGCAAGGCGATGTTCCGAGATAGTCCTGCTGGTGAGGTCAAAAGGTCTTCCTCGATCAGTCTCACCAGATCCGGCCTGACATGCAGCTGGTGGGCAGATGCATCAACCGCAAAGACCCGAACAAACCTCACCCCGTGAACCCGGGCACCCCTGCTGAACCAACAAACGTATCAAACCACTTGGAGTGACCTATGACAGAGCTGTTGATGTTGGCCATCCAATTGTAATGGTTTAAAATAGCAAATTTTATTTGCGCAACGGAATAAACACCATCATAAATATTATTAACTTTCACACAAAATTGAATTACAGTTGGCATCATTAATTACTCGTTTAATTTATGATGCACCACTCTCCATTCACCATTATTTATTTTCCTTCCTTGAAAACTTTTTCCCTCGGGGCCTATATCATCTGAGATGCTGTGTGGAGGGTCTTTTTGAGAAGAGGAAGGAATGAACGTTGGACTTGAAGAGACCCATGTTGTAGGAAGGTGGAAATACAGAGGCCGGCAAATCATTCCACAGCCGAGCTGTTGAACACAAGAACGAGTCGAAGAAGCAACCCGTTCTTATGTGACAAATGTCAACCATGTCCAAATTTTGGGCACGCGTTTGGCGTGTTTCCTGACTGTGCACCGGTGCCGAAGAGATCAATGACGCTAGTTCATCGAAGCATCTTCCATTCTAATACTGGTAGAACAAGGATAGTATTCCCACCCGACGCCTGTGCTCTAAAGACTGCAATCCGTCTGTTAAAATAAAATAACAACATTCAAAATATTTTTTGTTTGTTTTTCAATTACTTCTGGCTATCATCGTTCAGGGGTGTTCTAGGCCATCATTTAAAATTACAGAGAAATCAAAGGTGAATTTATATATTAATTTTATTTAAATGTGCAAATTTTAGAATTATATGGAAGATTGTAGTCGAGGTCAGACTTACAAGAGATGAGATGTTGAATGGAGGGGAGGCAGTTTTAGATAACGCTTGATAGAAGAGAGGATATTTACCTATTTAGAGAAGGACAACCAAAACTATGTGATCTAAAGTTCCCACATCTATACCACAGAATGTACAATCTGGGGATTCAAGGAAGCGAATTTTAAAATGTTAGACGGAACTTAACAATGTCCGATTCTCATTCGAATAAGTGAGGAATTTTTTTTTTTTGGAAAAATGGGGAAATTGTTGAAATCACGGTTTTGATGAGATAGTCCTTTGAATTAAGACGTAGCACAATGTTCCAATACTCTGCCGAAACATTTCGGGATCTATCTTTGATGATGGAAAAAGTATCAAATAGGGAAATATGGTTTACGAGGATAACAGTAGGGCATTAAAAATTTAAGACCAAAATAAAAAAAAATAAAAATACATACCTTCTTCTTCTTCTTGTGCCCTGTCCGTTCACCGGACATTGACTATCATGTTGGCTGTGTACTGCGGCCCGGAACAGCTCTACATATACAGTAGACTGGCCAAACCACTGTCTCAGGTTTTTCAGCCATGAGGTTCTCTTTCTTCCAGGGCCCCATCTTCTGGCAATCTTTCCCTGCATTATGAGATGCAGGATCTCGTACTTCTCTGGATGTCTCATCACATGTCCAAGATATTGAAGTTTTCGGATTTTTATAGTTTTAATAACTTAGGTATTTTTCTTTATTCATCAGAACCATTACACCTTCATTCGTAACTCTGTCCATCCAGCTTATTTTAAGTATTCTTCTGTAGATCCACATCTCGAATGCCTCAAGTCGCCTAATTAGTTCTTCAGTAAGCGTCCATGCTTCCATTCCATAAAATAATATCGAAAACATGTAGCATCTGACCATTCGCATTCGTAATCCAAGGTTGAGATCATGACTGCAGAACATTTTTTTCATGCGGATAAAGGTAACAAACACCCTTTTCACCGGATACCAACACATTGGCACTTCAACATGTCTTTTGAAAAGTGATGAAAAAAAACTACGTTAGGTTAAGGGCTATATTTTTTTATCACTTTTAATGACTTTATATCACTTTTTAATATTTGTGTGTTGAAGTGCCACTGTGAAGATTCACGTGATCGTGTCAAGTCGGGGCATCCCTGACTCCTCTTTCATACACTTGTGCGTCACATCAATGACATCATCTCAAAGGGAATAACGATTTAACAAAAAAATCAGAGTGTGTAATTCACACGCGGTAGAAGTGAAACTATAAAGTCGCTAAATGTCGCTTTCTTTTCTTTGGCCTGTTTATTTTAAAGTGGTTTGAAGATTGGATTTTGATTTCACAAAAATAATCCGACCAAAACAATAAGAACCCCGATTGTGGTATGTTACTGAAAGGAGTGAGGAAGGAAGGAGATAGAAAACCTGGCTGTTCAGATCTGGCCACCAAGAACTGCTGAACCCATTTCAAACAAGTTGCATTTTGGGAGGCAGGTACCTATGTGTACCGCTGCCCC
Organism: Limnephilus rhombicus; assembly: GCA_929108145.2. NCBI lineage: Eukaryota > Metazoa > Arthropoda > Insecta > Trichoptera > Limnephilidae > Limnephilus > Limnephilus rhombicus. The sequence continues at coordinate 14,283,024 of OV815292.1, read as the reverse complement.
GGATCATTTATTAATTTATTTAACCAACACCTCCCCCAAGTGGTTCACTACGTTTGGTGACTTAGCAGGGGTGCACGGATTAATGGGATCTTCCAGGCGGATGCGTCTGCTCACCTGCTGCATGGCGAGCCGGATCGGCAAAGATTGGTTGAGGGAGATCTTTTGACCTCTCTAGCCGGACTCTCTTGCACAGCAGTGGGACGAATGGATTCATACGCCCGTCACTCCTGGACACACTGACCCCCAGATTCCTATCCATCCCTCATACCTTTTTCCTTCACAGAACTTCCTCTCCTTCCTTTCCCTAAAAAACCATGCACACAGCATCCTTTCAGATGACAAGCAGTAAGGGATGTAATTGTTTTCCTCGGGGCCTCCATAAATACATAAATATTAATTGAAAAAATCAACCAATCTAAAACATACATACATATATTTTTTTAGATTTATTCTGTATTAACTATGTAGTACAATACATAAAAAAACAATACATATATATATTTTTTTACAGTGAATATTATACTACAAGACCACATTATTTGGTTCTTATGTGTTTTGTAACTGGAAGAACTTGTTGACAAATATTGAAATTTAATTAATGCTTCCAAAATGTTATTAGAAAATATCTACATGCGTTATCTAGTTTTTCTACTTTGATTTCGAAATATTTTATAGTGATTTCGTTTTGCATTTTTCTCCGACACCTTTTGGCATAGAATCCTCGCAGAGTAGTGCCCCCTTGTAGAGGTTGCCTAGCGCGTCCTTGCCCAGGCGGTAGAACAGCCAATCCTCGGACTCTGTGAGGTTGGTGGCACCGATCAGCTCGTACATCGTCCTGGCTGGGTTCCACTTCAACACGTGGAAATCCACGCGGCAACACTCAGTGTCCAAGGCATACTATAGAAAACAATTATACGCAAAGGTAAAATAAAGCCAAAAGGTCTCTAGAAACTAGTAGGTACAAACGGAACTGGAAAACTTTTTTCGGCAATTTGGATCCTATGGGTTACACCGGTCCACCGGTCACTCCTGGACACACTGACCTAGTGGCGTAGCTAGCATGGGTGGCACCCGGGGCGTGGTGTCACCCCCGGGGCGTGGTGTCCCCCCCCCCCCAATAAAGTTGACTTGAAAAAATTCAAAACCCACTCCACGGGGAACATATGAAAATATCAGACCGTGTTCATGTACAATACTTTGGTGACAATATCCTTCGTAAATATTTTTCCACGGTCGAGTGTCACCCCCCCCCTCTCGGGTGGCACCCGGAGCGGTCCCCCCCCTCCCCCCTCGCTACGCCACTGCACTGACTCCCAGATTCCTACCCACCCCTAATACCCAGAACTTCCTCTCCTTCCTTTCCTAAAAAGATCCTCCACACAGCATCCCCTAAAGATGACAAAGGCCCTGAGGGGAATTATTTTCCTCACGGCCTCCTGGATGGAGCTAATATAAAAAAAAGTTTCTGTTTTTGCGATTTTTTCATGCACATAAATCTGTTTGATTTACATTAGATTTAATACGATTGCAGGTGCCCAGAATAAATAACGAACATTATTTTAACTAAAATTTATTATCCCCGTTATCTACCCCCGCAGTAGCCACTCTCTTGACTACAAAAAGTAAATTTTATATCAATAATTATTTGCAACGCAAGCTTGATTGACTACAGTTCCATCTAGCGGTGAAAAGTAATACTAACATGGCTATTTCCTGGGGATTTTAGCCTTCTGAAAGAATCATCTTTCGATAGTTTTAAACTGTGCCCATAGGTTCGTATCGAAGACGAAATTTTTACCTCTCACAATAACAAGATTACATTTGATCAATCAATGCTATGCGATAATAAACTCTAAGAACAGAACACTTAGAGTTCATTATCCTGAAATAATTTTTTGAATGTTTTTACCTTCGCAATTGCTTGAAACATTTTCTTTCCAACTCCCATCTTTCTGTAGTTTGGTTTTACGAAAATGTCTTCCAACATCAGAGATTTTCCCTCCCACGTCGAATATGTATTGAAAAATAAGGCATAGCCTACTGATTCGGTAACATTATTCTTATCCGTCACTTCTGCCATATAGCATTTAAATAACGGCGGCGAAGAGTCGAAAGCGTCCCTTTCTAGAGCTGAAAAATAAATAAAAATAAAACTCTCATCGAATAAAAAAAATTCAAGAATTTGATATAAATTTCAATAGTTTACGAACTGTCAGCTTTAATTTTGGGTCCATCTGGCATTTCTTCAAAAATTGCGAGTTCCTGAAAAATACTAGTATCATCAATACATCATCCATCATGCTACTGTAATACTATAATGTATCGGCAACGATTGGTCGATATCTATAAAAAATAATCCCAGACCAATAAATAATTAGTATGAAGTGGGTAAAAAGTTAAGTTAGGTTATGTTATGCCAGGTTAGGAGGTTAGGAGAGGTAAGGTTAGGCAGGTTGAGTTAGTCTTTTATACTGACTGAACATAAATACTGACCATCTTTATCAAACTACCAGCGAAAATTGATTAGAACGCTGACAACAAATTATAAGACGAATTACATTATTTCAAACACGAATCTAATTCAAATCTTACCTGTATCATTTTGTAAACATCCGGCATGTCGCTACGCACTGCCGCGCGAATTTTCACACTCTCAATAATGTTTTTCGTATCCATTTTTATCGATTTATTCATTAACAACTGAGAGAATTTGAAAATTAATAATATGTACTTAGCTATTAATTTTGAATACAGAATAATAATTATTTATTATGTTCTAGTTCTAGTCGGCGGTAGCCGTCGGTAGCTGTCAGCTGTCAGCGCTGTCACCGGTTATCTGTCAGCTGATTCATAAGTAGGTACTAAAATTTTGCTTTCCAAAACATAAAATATTTCTACTAAGCCTGGTACACACTGATCAATTATTATTCTTCAACTTTTATTGACCAACAAAATTAGAATAAGAAATTGAAAAAGAAAGATTCCACGTTTCAACCTAAATATAAATTAGTAAATATTTATCCGCTGCGCTTAATATGCACATAATCAAAATTTCTACTTAATTACTACAAGAAACAACTATATACGTCGAGAGATGCAGCATTAAAATACAGTTTTAACGTCATTTCGTTAGTATGGAGCCAGTATAGTTTAGTATAGTTTTCGAAATGTTTCGTTTCAATCTAAATACGCACAAGTTATTTAAATAACCCAAACTAAGAACGTATTGATCAATATTTGCACTTGCGCATCTGTACTTCAATATGGAATCATAGCTTCGGGTTGGGGGGGGGGGGGGGATTTCCACTTGAGGCAATTAAAAAAAAATAATAAAAATCATCTTAAAAAAGCCTTAATAATACCCAACAATACATGTATTCGAAGTTTTCCCGGTTCCCCTGCTTTCAAAATTTTATGGTAAATTTGCACCACTTCAATTACAAAAAAAATCTTTAATAAAAGTAATACTCCACAATTAAATATTAGCAAAAGAATTGGAGGACTAACCGTACCGCTAGTACAAACTTTTTTTTTACATGAGCTCCACACAGGAGGCCCCGAGGAAAATAACTTCCCTCAGGGCCTGTGTCATCTTTGGGGATGCTGTGTGGAGGGTTTTTTAAAAGAAGGGAAGGAGAGGAGAGTTCTGGGAAGGAAAGGGGTTTAAGGAGTGGGTAGGAATTTGGGGTTCAGTGTGTCCTGGTCATCCGCCTCTAAGACCTAGACAAACCTCACCCCATGAACCCGAGCACCCCTGCTAAATCACTAAACGTAGCGAATCACTTGGGGTGACCTATGGCAGAAGTGTTGGTTATCCAATAAAGGTTCCTGGGGCGGCGGTACCCATTCCCGCCTCCCAAATTGAACAACAACAGCACAGCATCACTATATACTTAAGGATATAAAATTGTTAAATAAATTACCCCTAGATGATTGGAGGAAAACAATGACAATTACAAAAAAAATCTCTAATACCATTATTTAATCGTATCAAATCCTCTAATACATAAAACGGGAGCTGGCAACCCTATTTGGGCCCCCCAACTAATTTTGATACAGGGCCCCTCCAAGGAACGCTGCTCCACTGGAATGGACGTTCATGTCGAATCAACTTTGGTTTCTATTTCATATAAAAGCCTGTTCCCACTGATCTATTTGATAGATTCTATGAAATAAATGTGTGATCCCACCTTAAGATATTTAAATTCATCACTCGTTTGTCTAGTATTAAAAAATATAATATAGAATTTTTTAGTCCAGAGATGGCAAACTGGCAACACTCAGTGCTTTCTTTTAAAAGTAATCGAGTTCGTGAAGCAGGTCCCGGGAGTCACTCCCGACTCGTGAGTGGTTTAGGACCGAGACGCACGGGTTCGACCGGAGCCGGACCTTAGAGCCGGAACCCGCAAATGAACTCGAACTCGGGATCTGCTCCCGACTCGCGAGTGGCTCGGACCACTGAGTTCCGGGTTTGGATGCGAGTCCTGGACCGGTTTCTCTGGGAGTAGTCGATTTGAAAAAGAAATAGGAGTAGGATCCGCTTCCCGCGAAGAACCCGAGTTCAGGAGCCCACTCCAGCTGGACCCACACATCGCTAAGCGGAACCAGCTCTCCGGGCCCGGTTCTTAATTCAAAAATTTGTTTTACCTTTGTAAAACTCCAAATTTCTGTCACTATAGTGTAATTGTTACAAGTTATTTGTAAAATAAATAAAACATCGAAGAGTGAAGCAAGCTCACAAAGAGGTTTTCAAATAGAAAGCATGCCGGCGTGATTTTACGTGATGCCATACTCTAACATACAACTATCTATGAACAGTCAGTGGAACCATTGCAAATAGTGGGGGAAGGGAGAGAGAAGGTTGGGATGTACCTGGCTTTTCAGATCTGGTCAATAAACTTAGCAGAGCATCTTCCTTGGTGCTCGAATTGCACCTACAACAAAATTCGAAGTATGATTTTTCAAGGGCGTTTGAGAAGTTTTATGCCATAAGATAGGTAATTGTTGCTTCCCATCTTAAAGCTCATCCCTTTACACGGTGTCTGGAAATTAGTGGTACAAGCGGGAAACTGAGGAGTCTACACGACAAAGAGAACCCAAAAACAGAATCTAAATTTGAATATTTGTAACTTTTTGAAATTTTGTTCACGAGTCGAATCTGTGCTTTGAAGCATTTTAAAAGACATTAACCTTCCCCATACTAAGCATCCAAAAATTCCGCGTGCACCGAACCGGGGGATCGCAAGCCCCCGCTCGTATTTGTACAAATCGCAAAATATTGTGTTCTAAGTGACGTCATGTCAACCATCTGGCTTGATGCGGAATGTGACCGGAGCAGTAATAGCCACTGAAGCCATAGCTAGCTAGCGCTTTCTAAACAGTGGGATATATTTTCCTTCCTCTATTAAGCCTAATAATTTGTAAACAGTTGCAGTTTTGACTGTTCCTTATATTTTATTTAAACATACAAGTATTTCGATAAATTTAAAAAGAAAGTATTGTTAACATAACAAAGATAATTTCTGTACATAGATAGGTAACTTTTGCAAATATTCTTTAAAAAAATTATTTCACATTCAGAGATTTCAGCTTGCCTGTATACTTGTGAACTTGTCAAAAGAAAATGTATAAATATATTTATGAGACTTAGAAATTACATTCCTAGACCAGAAACATTGTAATATAATTGTAAATATAATTGTAAAAATAATTGTAAATATTGTACAATAATATGCACATTGTTATGTTAAAAAAAAAAAAACACGCAAAACTCTATTATACTATCTCCATTCTTAAGAAAGCCAAAATCGACACACAACTATTTGGAGCGGTAAAGTGCTCCCATGAAAAAACGACCAATAAAAAAGTAGATTAAAATGTATTTAAATTAAAACAAAATAATAATGATATAAATATGTGAAGCATAATTTTCAATTCATGTAATCTTGTCCCCTTTTAATATGCAATGTTGTACTCGGGTAGTAAAAAGGAATAGACTTTTAAAGGATTGTTAAGACTAATATAATTTGAACTAAATTATGTCAGGGCGTCATTGGTTCTCTGCAATATTGAATATTTATTTAGTTTTATTGTCCGCTTTGCGGCTTTGTTACATTTTTTCATCATTCCTTCGTTTATTTCCTTCTGGAGGATGGTAAGCATTGCATTTGGTTTACTGAATCCTATGGGTTTTGTTACATTTTTATATAATACTATTGTTTTCATACATATTTTTAGCAGTTGATTAGTATGGTTTTTCCTAATACCCTCCGGATTATTTTCAAAGTGTATTTTATAGGTGTTTTATCTTTTACAATGCACTAACATTGTTTTTTTGTTAAAATGTTTTATTATTCAAACTATAAAAGGTACATAAGACCTAGACAAACCTCACCCCATGAACCCGGCACCCCTGCTAAGCCACCAAATGTAGAGAACCTTACTACTTTGGGTGACCTACGGCAGGGTGTTGGTTATCCGATAAATGGTTCCCGGGCTGCGGTACCCATACCCGCCTGCCAAATTTTTTACCCATCCCAAATTTTAAGTAATACGACTTAGAAAGCTTTAAAGGAGCGTATCTACAGATAATATTTTTATGTACAAAAAAACGTTATTATAAATAATAGTATCGGAAACGTAACAAACGTTTAACATCCTCAGCATAAATATACCAAACCACCCACATCCTCAGAAACTAAACACGTGTTTTCTGAAAAAGGTCGAAACTGACCGAGACTGTTGAAAGATAATTGCAGTGTAGGTATGACTGGCAGAATGTACAAATAGTATAACTGTCTCGCTCCTTCACATATGTATTACGGGCTGTCGTCGGTGGCCATCCGGGTAAGTTAGACTGAAAAAAAAAAACATGACTCGAGAACGTAAAGTAAGGACAAAAATAATGGTATCGAAATGCTAGCGGGCACCGCGATTTGCACTAATATTTATCAAAAATATTTTTTTTCTATGAATATTGAAAAACAAAAAAAGGCAAAAAAAATGTTGGTATTTTCTCAAGGATTACAAAAAATATGAATTAGATTGTATAATTAATTAACGAGATATCGCAAAAAAGGTGGATCTTGGGGATCTTGTAGTCCCCGGTCCAGGCTGGCTGGGTTAAGCAGCTTATAGAAACTCCAAAACGACAGATTATCTTCATATTTCTTTTTATTAAATTTAGATTAACCAGTCGTACCGCTTAGATTAACCAGTCGGACATAATGTACGAGAGCCATTGGGTTAAATTCAATAAAACAAGCATGTTTTTAGAAAATTCTTATTTCAGTCATAAAATATAATATTTTACAGTTAACAAATAAATATAACTATGAGTTTTACAATGTTCAAACATTTTTCTTTACGCAATAAAGTACATTCTAGGTTATGAGAACCTGTGACTGCGACCACCGCTAAAGAGTTACACCGATAGAAGTGTGTTGGGGCATGTCTGATGTTCCCAAAGTAAGTTCAATTTTATCTCATTTTCAAATATGTACACATAGAAATTCTTTCTTGAACGGTTAATCAATTCAATTTCGCTGGCCTGCCTAGCATCTAGAGTCGAAAGGTCTTAATTAGATTTGGCGTAGATCACAGATTCTAGGAATTATTTTTTCGGTGGTGACAACCCATCAAAGACAATGTACAATTTGTTGCAATGGTAATGCAGCCTAGACAATGATGACTTAAGTGTCCAACTTAAGTGTTAAGTGTTATACAGGGTGGATTCTTGACCAAACTTTCTTTATGATTTTTTGTTTAGAATTTTACAAGCAAATCATTTTAAAGAAGACACTTTTGAATGTATTCGTGCACACCGAAGTACCGAAAGTTTTTCATACCAGTTTGGAACACCCGCCCGCAGTTCCCTCTAACCCCAGAAATGCCCAAAGAAACTGAGTACATAGCAATGTTTATTCACAGCAGAACTTGTTTATAAACTGCTATTATAAATTGAATAGTAATATTAATGAATGCATAAGAGAAAAAAAAGTTTATCAATTCTGTTTAAATCTAGACTTAGCATTGACAATGTTCTTTTCATGTTTTTGAAGTTAAACTTTTTAATTCGGATGAAACGGAATTGCGTCACTAAAATTTATTATTTGACGGTCCTCGGTTCTAACATAATGCAGTAAATTCACTACTACACGCGAGCCTCTGATAGCGAAGCGGTCTAAGCGCCTGACTCTCTGCGCCCAGAGAGATATCCAGCAAACGGAAGGTGTTCAAATCCTACCAAATCCAAAAAAAATAAACATTTTTATTTTTGTAAAATCAATATCCAATCTTCAAACCACTTTAACCGGTCAAAGGCCATGCCATTTCGCGGAAATTCGCGGAACTTCGCAAAAAAATACTAAAAAACCACCACTTTGAATTTTGAATTGAATGTTTTGTTGATAAATTTTGAGCTATTGTATATTTTATTAACTGAAACACGTTCACAACACAATAAACTATCTACGAAAACCACATTACTTGCATTTATTACGTAAATTAATAGGTTTTACGATGTTTTATTCGCGATACACGCATTAATTGCGACCGTTAAATTCGCGGCAAATTCTGACAGCCGATTGTCATAGAAGAAATCGTTTTAAAAATATTCCAGGGTGACAAGTTGAATGAAACTTGTAGCGTCTCCGAGAGTAATGATGGCGCAAGCGATTCTTACACTGTTCTTCATACAAATTGTGTACATAGAAGGGCCAAAATCGCAGACCAAAAGTTTTTTGTCGGAAGTATTATTCAAATATTTGAATTATTTTCTCGCGCATGCGCATATGACGCGCGCGCCGGCGCGTCTCCGGCCTCCCAGCGGTTAAAAAGAAAAGAAAGCGACTTTCTAAATTTATTTGTAACGCGTGTGAATTACACATTCTGACTTCTTTTTGTTATATACTTAAGTTTACAAACAAAACCAAAATTATGATTAAATAAAATTATTATTTGATTCATCCGGTACACCACTACACAAGCGAGGGTCTCTTTAAAATGATTTACCTGTATTTTGGTTACCCAGAGAACATCACCTGTGTACACAGGTTAGTTTATAGTTGTTTCTAACTCTCATAACATTTGATGAATATCAAATCGACTATCAGCGCCATTTAGAAATTATAATATTCAAACGATTCCGCTAAGCACTGATTCATGGTTCATTTCAGCTTTTGAACAAATTGGACTTACTGACAAGCACAACATTTTTAATGATTTTTTTACATTAGCTCCACATAGGAAGTTTCGAGGAAGATAATTCCCCTCAGGAACTATGTCATCATCATGGGGATGCTGTGTGGAGGGTCTTTTTAGGAAATGAAAGAGAGGAAGTTCTAGGAAGTAAAAAGGTACCTATGCGGGGGGATAGGAATCTGGGGGTCAGCCAGATGGAGATAGGAGAAACGGACGTATGAATCCAACCTTCCAGCTGCGGTACAAGGCAAGGTTCCGAGAGAGTCCTGCAGGAGAGATCAATAGATCTCCCTCAACCGACTGGTTGATCCGGCCTGCCACACAGTTGATGGGCAGACGCATCTGCCACCAAGAGCCGAGCACCCCTGCCAAACTTAACGAACTACTCGGGATGATTTGTGGCAGAAGTGTTGGTTAACCAATAAATGGTTCAAGGGGGGACGGTACCGATATGACTGTTATGCATGACAGCCGATCACAATTTTGAACACAGGCTGAAACAGGACGAGAATCGTTATTGTGGATCGCTCAAATGTCAAAAGTAAAAAATGTTGGTGATAGTTGATTTGACAAACAAACCAACCTAATTGTAACAGGAAACAATTTGACCTCATGAGCGTTGTGGAAATGACTGTAAACTGGGCGCAAATGAAATTACCACCCATATTCTTGAGGAAATCATGAAACATAAGTACAGTAATTATTAAAAAAAAAAAAACAGTAAAACTCATACTCTATCAGTTCAATACCTTTCTTCTCATAATAATTAAATTGTAGAAAATAATATTATTATTATGCATAACTTACGGTTGCTTTAAAGTACACTACAAAAATACTCTTAGTCTTCATAGTGAATTTCAAAACTTTACTTTAGCAATATTATATATAATATTTATAATTTAGGACTATGTAACCAGTGAACTAAAAGTCTAAACACTAAAACATGAATATTTACATTATTCATAAAATAATATAAATCTATTATTACAATGGTTATTTGTATGTTAAATACAGAGTACTAGCTAATTATGTACAAAATAAAAATTTATTGTTTACGTATAGTAAATTAAAGTATAAATGTAACCATAACAATTATTATTATTTAAGGTGATCGTAAAAGTATTCATAATCTACTCTTTCATAGATGGAGTGAGTTTAATAATTTTAGAAAAAACCCTTTTTGCAAGTTATGCTTTAAAATGTTTAGATTAATTAATTGTTCGCACCCGTACATAAGCAAACTGAACATTGATAAATATTTTTAACAATAAACAAACTCAAAACTTTGAAGAAAGACTTACAAATACAATATTGGATTGAATCACCAATACAACATTGTATTTGTAAGCCATTTATTGTATTCAGTTTTTATGTATGAATATATTTTTTTGATATTTGTTTGCGGAATAAGAGTTTTTTTTTGTTAAAGTTAGCTATTTTGGGAAAACTTCTTACGATATTATTGTGTAATATATAAGAATAATAAGATATATTATCTAGCAAACAGAAAACAATCGCAAAAAAACTAATTCCTTTGTTTTTTACGGATATTTGACCAGAACTCATTGAGGTAACTTTTGCGCGGTTTTCGAAATCTCATGCCACGTTCAACAGGTTAAGGGCGCAAACAAACAAATAATCTGAACTCTCCCGCAGACAACTGGGCCGAAGGTAGACCCCAAAATTATTATCCTTCTAATATCTACTTAAATATATGAAATATATTTTTTGTATTTTAGTTATTTTATTCCTGAGTAAAGGATTAATACATAATGTGCCGTTTAAAAAAAAAAGTGGAGAAATCGTTGATCGCAGAAAAAAATATTTTGTCAAATATAGGCATTGCCCTGCCCAATAAATGAACAAATAACAAAAAAAAAATAATAAAAGAAAAAGGGATACATATCTATGGTTTAAATGCCCATAAAACAAAAAAAATCATGGGGTCGTCAGCCGACCCACATGGTTACAGACGTTATGTTTGGCATCTTGGACCTGTCGAGAGTTAATACTTTTAACTTGCAAAAGGGTTTTTTTTTCCTTAAATAAATAAATTACCTCCATCTATGAAAGAGCAGATTGTGAATTATTTTACGTTTACCCATACATATATCGTGAAATAAAATGTTCACATTTTGTGTATGACAAAATATTCATGGAAATAACGGGCATCAATTCACTGAAGAGAAAAACCAGTAGAAGTGGGTTTTGAGTGCATCCGTGTGCTTGAATTAGGGTCAATTTTTCCTTATATTTGCCGAAAAAGATCAAACATTTTTAAATATTAAAATTATTTCTTGAACGGACAATCAATTTCATTGGCTGGTCTGGGGTTCAAGAATCAAAAGGTCTTATCTACCTATCTAGTTTTCTTCCAAATCAGTTGATACATCTCACAATTTTATGAAATACCATTTGATAACATCAATAATCCTACATCATTAATGCCGAAATCTCTAATCGGAAGTCATGTCTCCGCGGAGAGCGGGTCAGCCATCTTCCCCCCCAGCGCACAGCGTAATATTAGTGGCTTTCTAGTCCGTTCTCAAAGTTTGTTCAAAAGTAAATGAAATAATCAACATAGGTATAAATCAAGAAGCAAAAAAATAGGTTCGTCGTAAAATCAAAGAGTGTTTTACTCGACACATAAAAGATTTGTGAATTTTCAGTAAAAATTAAATGGAATGAATGAACACACAATTGTCAATGGATGTATGGTTATCAATTTGCCATAATTTTACAGTTGGCATTAGAAAAAAATCATTTATGTATCATTAATAAAACTGTTAAATTCTGTAACTGAATACCTCGTAAGTCTCAATCCCATAAAAGTTAGTAGATCTGTAGCATTTCTAGTGGTGTTATGTTGTGAGGCTGGGATAAGAGATGGGAAGTAGAAGGTCGGAAAGTACCTGGCTTTGACCATGTTATACAACTACTTCACTTTTCACATATAAAATTGCCAAAAAATATTCAAATTAAAAAAAAAATTGCAAAGATTTTCTTCTTAACGTTCAAATTTTTTAAGAACAGTCTTTATAGCCGTTTGACATTTTATATCACAGGACAAACGCACATTTGCAATTATTACAAATAGAATAAATTTATTTAAAAAATTGTACATTCAAAAGATGATATTATAATGGAACAAATACCTTTTAAATAATAATAATAATTGGATAATTTGTAAAGCGCCGTTTTTGTGAAAAATCACCTCAAGGGCGCTGTAAAGTACATTAACCACTGGTGCGATCACACGAAATAAATAAATTTGCCTCGATCGCTCGCAATTTCACAGAAGATCATTTTTAAAATTTTTCACAAACATAAAAAAAAATCATACGAATTTTAACATCGAAACATAAAAACTTATTATAGTGCTGTGTAGCCAATGCATTAACCTGTATTTTTCTGTTTATCTCATATTTGTAGGATCTATAAAAAATCGTAAAGTTTATAACCGCGCCAATCCTGCGTGTTGTTACTTTGAAACTGCCGTTAGGGGTACTTATTCGAGTCAACATAGAATATTTTCGATTTCTGTATGTTGTCTGTGGTATACTTGATAATGAAAGGTGCATATCTACGGAAAAAGGACTTATGTAAACAGCTGATCAAAAATTCGACATGATTTTATTTTTATTTTTAACATTGTTGTAAAATAGTCTACAAAGTTCGGATTTGCGACATCCATGATTGTAATAGATAAAGCATTTCGATAGCTTCGTTTTAAAATAAATGCCTGGCCGGAGAGATGTTTTAAATAATTACAATAAATGTTTTACGAATGGTAGGAAAATGTGGTCCAATTTTGGACCACCATCAATCGCAGAAAAGCGGTCCATTTTTTTACCATAATCGCTCCAGTGGTTAATGTATGTAAATAAAATAATGAAGTTTAAAAAAAACAATAAGACATAAATTATGTATTACACATTTAGAAGGTATTATTTGTAAGGAAGACTACCGTGGTGTAGTGTTTATGACTCAAGTCTTACCGAAAGCGTAATTTCCATTTCATCAAATAAATATTATGTATTCGGTAAGCCTTTGAAAAAATTAATTATATAACTCAAGTCACTGTCTTATGAGGAAACACGGTGGCCAAGAAATTTGAGTGATATCAAACTGTTGCTGACTCTGTCGTTGTTACCCCCCTGAATACTGAGCGAAAGGGACAACTGCACTTCAGGCCGATAATACCTAAATAAAATTCTCAAAATCAAGGTTTTATATTCCTCATTTTTCTCCTCAAAAACTGACTGATTTTAAAGTTTTTTTTACCAACTGTATTAGAAGAAAATATTCCATGTCTGTACATTTTGATTTATTTAAAAAAATTGTTTAGTTTGTATACTGAGCATCTTTTGATGGCATTCAAACTAGGCAATTTTAATGATTTTCGGAGGGTCCTAACTCCAATACGAAGTGACTGATCAAGAAAAGCAAAACATACCGATATTACATAAAAAAAAAATTCAAGTGCAGTTTACACGGTTGAAGCAAAACTTTACCAAACAATCTCAAACAATCGAAAAGTGAGGTCATAATCAAAGCGACCAATGAGCGCAGACCAGCGTAATTTCCATTTCATATCTCAACCAATAGGAGCCTTTAAAAGTGACATCATAATCAAAGCGGTCAATGAGCGCAGTTGTGCGTCGCAGGTGCAGTAATTCATAGCGGGGCTATAGAAGTTTCACTTGAAAAATATTTGCACTAGGGTCAAAATCCAGAGAGGAAATTGGGGAATACATTTGTACAGACAAAATGCCGCCCGGTTTCCTCTTAACCATAAAGCATGAATCTGTTGAATCAGAATTAGCAAAAGCAGTTGAATAGTGAACTCTTGTGTCATGAAGATTACACAGTTATTAAGTCTGTAATTTTGGGCACAACTATTTTCAGCTCGAAATATCATTCCTATCATGAACGGTAGAGCTTTGAAATACGTAATTTTAAATGTCAAATAAATAAGACTAGATGCCAAAGTACTTGTTAAAATTTTTTAAATCATAAAGTAAAACGAAAAATTATTGAAACTCTGGAAAATCCAGGTTGTAAGTAATAGTTACAAAAATAAAGAAACTTTCAATATAATTGTGTAACTTTAACATGCCAACAAAGTTCTAGCTATTATAAATCATTACAATGGCAAGTAAAAATACATAAATACATATACAGAGTGTCCGAGGCACTGTACTAACTTCGGGAGGTGATGGTAGGAGTAACAAAGGTAAATAAGTTTTACCGAAATTCCAACTTTCTTTTTTCGTACAAAAAGACATACCTACTGTGTGAGGTCTTTGAATTCGAAATAAACATACAGGGTGTTAACCGGTCAAAGGCCAGGAATTCCAGGAAAATACGGAAATTTCGTAACAAAACACGATTTTGAATTTTGAATTGAATGTTTTGTTGATTAATTTTGAGCTATTGTATATTTTATTGACTGAAACACGTTCACAACACAATAAACTATCTACCAAAACAACATTACTTGCATTTATTACGTAAATTAATAGGTTTTACGATGTTTTACTCGCGGAACTCGCATTTATTGCGACAGCGCATTGTCATAGACGAAATCGTTTTAAAAATATTCCAGGGTTGCAAGGTGAATGAAACTTTAAGCGTCTCCGAGAGTAATGATGGCGCAAGCGATTCTGTCACTGTTCTTCATACAAATTCTGTACATAGAAGGGCCAAAATCGCAGACCAAAAGTTTTTTGTCGGAAATATTATTCAAATATTTGAATTATTTTCTCGCGCATGCGCATATGACGCGCGCGCCGGCGCGTCTCCGGCCTGTCACCGGTTAAGGGACGTACTTGACTTACTTTAACCAGTGATAGCTGACATTATTTGGAGTAAAAAATGTAAATGAAATTTTGGTCTCCGGTGACATTTTTGATGTTTTTTTTTTTTTTTCTACAAAAACATAAAAAATGGTAGTTGTTGAACAGTTGGAGGCGGGGTAAGGGGTTCGTCGGACACCCGGCTGAGTGACCAGTGACGACATGCGGAAGAATTTTTTTTTGTTTGATTTTGAAGAAAAATTTTTTGAAAAAGACAAAAAAATTCGTCAAATAAAGTCACCAGAGACCAAAATTTCATTTACATTTTTTATTCCAAATAATGCCAGGAATCACCGGTTAAAGTAAGTCAAGTATGTCCCTTAACACCCTGTATAATTTTTGAAATATTAAAATTTTACATTCAAACACAAAAAAGTTTTAAGAATGGCACACTAACTAAAATTACCGATAACAAAAAAAATAAATTATTAGACAAAATAAACGTTGCCGTTGACTCACTTTTTGTTTCATGTAAAAAAAAGTTCTCAAAGTTTCATCATTTTTTTTTCAAATTACGGTCTGAAACTTTGTATTCATAGGTGCATGTTCAAATTATTTTGCGGTAAATTCTAGATTTGAATACAAAGCGTGGGATTTTCTCTTTCTAACACCGTTTAAATCATATTTCTAACTATGATAATAAGGGAGGCAAAAGGATTTCTATGAGACAAGAGGTTTTCCGAAAACTGAACAAATAGACTGACGGACTGACTGACGGTCAAACACTACTGGGTACAATAAATTATCAGATATACTTTGAGAGCAAAGTTGATGACATACCATACACAGCAAGTTCATACGCTTTCAAAACACTGACTGGTGGAATTGGGTAGCGGGTGGCGCCACTACCAGGGCCGTAGATTTGGCAACATTGGAAAATAATAATGCCAGCCGCAACAATGGACCGGACCAATTTTACCTTTTTACTTTAGACTGAATGCTGTAGAAATGAGATCCCTGAGGCGAATGTGTGGTAAAACCATGTACGATTGTGTGAGAAACGTGGAGATTCGCAAAGAATGCAAGGCTGATGTAAGCGTTTTTGAGTAAAATTAAGAAAGGGATGCTCAGATGGTTTGGGCATGTAGAGCGAATGAACGAGGAAAGGAGTGTAATGAGAATATATGATGCAAATGTGAATGGTAGAAGAAGTCGAGGATGCCCAAGAAAGACATGGCATGACCAAGTGAATCAGATACTTGAGTCGGGCCATGTCAAGAGTCAGAATAATAGAAGTGCGTGTAAACGAGGCAAGGGGTGTGTGCCAAGACCGAGTTGCTTAGCGGTACATCCTCTCTGCTTACCCCTGCGGAAATGGCGCGATGGTTAGTTAGTTAGTTAGTTACCTGAAAAGTACTCCTAAAAGTTGGAATTTCGAAAAAATTATTGAAGTGAAAACTCCTTTAGCACCGTTGTGATTTGAAATTCGATGAAACAGAAAAGCGACACTAAAAAGAGACAAACACATACATCTACAGGATTTAGTCTGCAAGAGAATGAGATAGTACATTCGGTCGCCTCTTTGTGCTGTGCTTCGTAGCCTTCCAAATTAGTTTTCTGAAGGTTTCACTTTCTACTGCCTGTGAACCGCAGACTGATTGTTTAATCTTTTTTTACTCATGTAGAAATCACTCCCCAAGTTAGTGAACTTTATCCCCGGACACCATGCATATTTTGCAAGTAAACACAAGAGATTAATTGGTAAAATAAATACAGTGCGTATTTTAGATACATATACGTATGTCATGACTGGATAGATTGCATTCAGGATGAATTTTCGAAACAAAGTGAGTTAAAATCTTGATGAATTTTGACTTTGATAGTGCATATAAATTAAACAGAGATGAATTTATTGCAGTCAGTGGTCCAGAGATTGTTCGGCTGTGTGGTTCACTGTCTGCCGAGGTAGCCCATGTAATCGACCCCATGCATGCGCAACGGGTAGTCGTTGGCCAGCTGGTAGAGCCCCTGCCAGGCTAGTGAGGGCGGAGGCGGGTCGGGGAGCTCCTCCTTGGGCAGGGTCACCAGGGGCAGGGGGCAGGCGGCCGATGACTGGGCCTGCGACTGCGACTGGGACTGAGCGGCCGGGTTGGAGTTGCTGCCTCCCGCGTTACCACTGCCGCTCGAATGCTGGAAGGAAGACTCTCCTGGAACAGATAGACATTCATTTGTAAGAACAAAGTAACGCAATATAAAATTTGTTGATATTATTATTATAAATTTTCATATTAGACTGTGGCTTCTCCAATTGGGGTATGTTGTGAGGCTGAAGGTAGTGGGAAGAGAAAGGAGATGAGGAAGAGGAAGGTGGTGAAGTACCGGGCTATTTATATCTGGTCACCAAACATGGTAAGCCATTTCAAGTAATGTTTCAATATTTATTTTAGCATCTCTACATCTTATAAATTAAAGTCCTCCGCGTCGTCTGTTCGTGATAAACTCGAAAACTACTGAACTGATTTTCATGCGGTTTTCACCAATAGATAGTATGTAATTTGTCAAGGATTTGTGTAAATTGGTTAAAACATAAAGATAATTGTTAGAAGTGTCGGAAAAATTCAAGCCGCCTGGTAGCTTTCATCGAAAACGCTGCCTAATCCTTTTGGGATATAACAAAACAATGCATGGTGGGTTATTCCTCTTTTATAGATCTACAAAAAAGTCCGCAAAGGCATAAATCTATCTTTTACGGATAGCTTACTATACCCATTCTATCTTCTAAAAAAATGGTCACGTACATTGCAGTAATTGAAAAGTTATTTAGACGGATACAGTATTAATCCTTATTAACTTAAATGCGTTAGTTACCCCAAGCATTTCATGCACAATATTATAATCTTTCACACCATCTCTACGGATTATAAATTAAAGTCCTCCGCCACATCTGTCTGTCTCTTCGCGGTAAACTCAAAGATTGCGGTGGTTATAAAGGTTGGATAACCATCCAGTAGATGACGTTATATTATAATCTTTCACACCATCTTTACGTATTATAAATTAAAGTCCTCCGCGGCATCTGTCTGTCTCTTCGCGATAAACTCAATCCTTTGTCTTCACTTGAATTCACTTGCAAACTTTGTCATTTTTACCACTGTTGCGACTATGCAAAACCAAATTTGGTATTAAAATGATAAAGCTATAACTAAACCACGTATTTTGACACATTTTCAAAGAGATTGCACCAAAGGATCCCGTGATATAAAAATAATCCTGCGGAGCAACAAAAAACACAACATGTCGGAATGAAGCGCCACAAAAACTCCTCTGCGATTTTGACCCTTCTATGTACAGAATTTCTATGTACAAAATTTGTATGAAGAACACGGTCAGAATCGCTTACGCCAACATTACCCCATAAGATGGGTAAAAATTTCATTGACCTTGCAACCCCAGAATATTTTTAAACGATTTTATCTGTGGCATAAAAATGTCAGATTTGCCGCAAATTTTAGCTGTCAAAGTTGATGCAAGTTCCTCGACTAAAACATCGTAAAACCTATGAATTTACGTAATTAACGCAAGTAATGTTATTTTGGTACATAGTTTATTGTTCTAGGAATGTGTTTTGGTCAATAAAATATACGATAACTCAAAATTAATCCACAAAACATTCAATTCAAAATCATGTTTTGTTACAAAATTTCCGTATTTTTCCTGGAATTTGACAGGTTAAATGGGTTAAAAAATGAGGTGAAATGGGAGATAGCACAATGGGGCCTATGCCCTGAGTGCTCAAGGGTAAACCACCTCCGCATTATAAAAAAGTAGGTATTTCTTCAATGTCCTTTTGTAATAATAGAGGGCCTTATTTCATGTAAAAATCTTATGTAAAAATGATAGAATTTGAATACATACCTATGAGGGTGCTGGATGTACTGTCTGTATTGTGAGCAATGGGAGGAGTGAGGGGTGCTGGCTGCACTATCTTCACGTCTATCATTTCCATTACGCTGGCTGCAAAACAAAAAGTTCATCATTAATTATTAATAACTAACTGGGTTACCCGGCTTCGCTCAGGACAACATTCGAGAGTGTTCTGGAATTTTTCACATTGATGTTCCCGATTCCCTGTTCCCGAACATTTCACAATTTTTCATAATGTTCCGGGATGTTCTGGAACGTTGTGGAATGCTCTCAAATACTCTGACTCGGGTGTCCGGCTTCGCTCACGGAGTGGATGAGAAATTGAATTGACGTTCGAATCCACGACGGATCTTGCTTTATATACCCCATATGGGTAGCCCCATACAAAAAATAAATTAAATTAAATTAAATGTTCCAGACCAGTCCACAACATTCAGGAGTGTTCTGGAATATTCAACAATGATCTGGGATGTTCCAGTATGTTCCTGAACGTTCCATCCTATTCTCGAACATTCCACAATATTCCAGAATCTTCCGAGATGTTTTGGAATGTGGTGGAATGCTCAAGAACACTCTGGAACATTTTTGTTCTATAAATTTCAAGGGGTGAAACTTCCCGTCCTTATATCTTTAAAAGCACGCCCTTCAGGTAAAAACGGGAACATTCTTTATGGATGGGAGATAGAGGGCTACCACACAATATAACTCCCGTTATCGTAACGGGACTTGTCTTTGAGTTTTAGCGACATGAACCCTTTTTTTAATAATGTGTATTGAAGATTATCCAAACTTCTAGAACTTTCCAGAGCCTTTTACACTCACCGACACTCTCCGCCACTCATTTCTTAAAGCTTCTAGAACTTTCTCCTTCCATAACATCCTAGAGCATTAGGGAACCTTCCAGAACTATCTAGAACCTTCTAAACTCACTGACATACTCTGCCACTCCTTCCTACAGCTTTACGGAACCTTCTAGAACTTTCTACAGTTTTATCGAATCTTCTAGAACTTTCCGGAGACTTCTAAACCCACTGACATATTCCACCATTCCTTTCAGAACTTTGTACAGCTTTATCGAACCTTCTAGAATTTTCCGGAACCTTCTAGACTCCCCGACTTTCTCCGCCACTCCTTCCAGAACTTCCTACAGCTTTATGGAACTTTCTAGAATTTTCCAGGACCTTCTACACACACCGGCACACTCCTCCACTCTTATCAGAACTTTCTACAGCTTTATGGAACCTTCTAGAGCTTTCTACAGCTTTATCGACCCTTCTAGAACTTTCCTGAAACTTCTAAACCCACCGACATATTCCACGATTCCTTTCAGAACTTTGTTCAGCTTTATCGAACCCTCTAGAACTTCTTTCAGCTTTATGGAATCTTCTAGAATTTTCCGGAACCTTCTAGACACACCCACACACTCCTCCACTCCTTTCAGAACTTTGTACAGCTCTATCAAACCTACTAGAACTTTCGGAATCTTTTAGACTCACCGCCCATTATTTTTGAAAGCTTCTAGAACATTCTCCATCCACAATTTTTTAAAGCATTTTTGAACCATCAGATCCTTCTAGACTCACTGACATACTCCACTACTCCTTCCAGAATTTTGTACAGCTTTATCGAAGCTTGTAGAACTTCCTACAGCTTTGTGGAATCTTCTAGAATTTTCCGGAACCTTCTAGACACACCGACATACTCCTCCACTCCATTCAGAACTTTCTACAGCATTATGGAACCTTCTAGAACTTTTTACAGCTTTATCGAGCCTTCCAGAACTTTCCGAAACCTTCTAGACCCACCGACATATTTTGCCACTCCTTTCAGAACTTTGTACAGCTTTATAGAACCTTCTCGAACTTCTGGAATCTTCTAGACTCACCGCCTATTATTTCTGAAAGCTTCTAGAACTTTCTCCTTCCACAATTTTCTAAAGCATTCGTGAACCATCAGAACCTTCTAGACTCACCAACATATGTACTCCGCCACACCTCCAGAACTTTCTACAGCTTTATTGAACCTTCTAGAACTTTCTGGAATCATTTAGACTTACCGACATACTCCGAAACTCCTTCTAGACCTTTGTACAGCCTTATTGAACCTTCTAGGACTTCCTACAGCTTAATGGAACCTTCTAGAATTTTTCGGAATCTTCTAGAAATACCGACACACTTCTCCACTCCTTTCAGAACTATCTACAGCTTTATCGAACCTTCTTGAACTTTCCGGAACCTTCTAGACTCGCTGACAAACTCCTCCACTTCTTCCAGAACATTCCAGAGTTATATAGAATTTTCTAGAAGTTTCTGGAATCTTCTGGACTCTTCTTGAAATTTCTAGAGTATTTTTAGAACTTTCAGTCCTCATATTTTCAAAAGTAAGCCCTTTAGGTAAAAACGAATACCCTTATTCCCTAGGGGGGATAAAGATCTACCATACCATATAACTTTCTTGATCATACCGGCACTCGTTTCTGAGTTTTTGCGTTCCGCACGTTTTTTTGGATTTTCTTTTATAATATATATTGATATTGATTAGAGGTGCTTAGGGACAGATCTGACCTGTGGCATCGAACCATTTTAAATTTATATTTATTCAATTCAATTGTAATGTTTTTTTTTAACGTCATAAATTCAGTGTCGTCATAACTGAACCGTTTAAACGACGCATGCCCAACCTGTGGCCCATGGCACCATTTCTCGGAAGATCGAATGCAACTGACCTGATTTTAATAGGTGGAGGGTGAGTGCAAAGGACACACATAGGCACGTATATAATCAGTTTATGCCTTCTAGCATTGAAAGTTGCGGTGACACTATAATAGTATTTTCAGATGCCGAATTACTGGTAAAAATTAACGGTAATATGCGCCAATTACCTGTATTCATGGAGGGATCTAACGGTTAGCATTTTAGAAAATGCTATCAAAGGAATAATAATTTCCTACACAAAAGGAATCTGTTCAAGGTAATCAGTTACGCAGATGACACGGTAATTCTATTCAAAGCACCGAGTTGGGAAAAGGCCTTCAAAAGTGCGGAAACTGGTATGTTAGAAATAAAAAATTGGCTGGACGAAAATCTTCTTACCTTAAACATCTCAAAAACAAAATACTTAACATTCAGCAAAACCACTACCGGGCAACCATCAATTACTCCGCCTTTATACCTACACCCTGATATTACCTCAAATCCCTCAAACCACAACTACGAAAAAATAGAACATACTGATAATATCAAGTATCTAGGCTTAACAGTGGATTGTAAATTAAACTGGGAACTTCATATTAACTTACTAACTAAAAAAATCCGTAAACTAACATTTATTTTCAAAACTATTAGAAACATTATGCCACTAAAACAATTAAAAAATGTTTACTACGCTCTTTGTCAAAGCCTCCTAACTTATGGAATTTCTGCTTGGGGGGGAGCTGCCGACAAGTACATTAAACCGCTTAACACAATTCATAAAACATTAATTAGGATCATGTTCAAAAAACCTTATCTTCACCCGACGGAAAACATACTTATTACTAATAACATACTAGATATCAGGAAGCTGTTCATTAAAAAGATCATACAAATAAACTGCGTAAATTCCTCTCCATGCCACATAACTCACCCGAAAAACACAAGAGCTAAATCGTGTAACCTACTTCTAGTGCCTAAAACTAAATCAACTTTTGCCCAAAAACACGAATCTTACCTCGCACCTCACATTTTCAACACCTTCCTAAAAGAAACCACCTACTGTACCACAAAAAACAACCTAAACTGGTTATACAAACATTTCAATACATGGTTACTACACAAAAAAAGGGCAAGCATCACCAAGTTATTAGTAATCTCATCTTAGTCTATAATCCTCACTCTTTATTTACTTATATGTGTTGGTTACTTATAGAAATTTTATCTTAATTATTAATACTGCTTTTGTATTACGAATGCTTTTATTATTAATACTGCTTTTGTTTTGCGAAAGTTTATATTATTATTACCTCATATGTATATTATTTTGTTGAAATCTTATAGTTCTAGATTTAGTCGCTAGCATTACTATGTGTACTTGATGAATTTTTGGTTTTATGGAAATTTGTCAATTCCTTGATAACTGTATTTCAACTCCCAATAATTCTTATTTGATTATATGTATTTAGGTTTTAATATGTATCTATGAGTTTGATTATGTACACGTATGCGAATACCTGTGTGTAAGTATGTCCGCATATGCGTGTATGTGTGTATGAACTAAATTGTGTATATGCATGTATATATATGTAAATGTATATGTGTCTAAGTTTATGTATATATATATATATGTACCCGCCTCGGAACAGACTTAGTCTAGTGAGGCGGGCTACTAACTTGTGTGTATATGATTATTATTACAATAAACGACCGGGTTGCCGGCATTAAAATTAAATTATAAATTAAATTAAATTAATTAATTAAAAATTGTTTTCTAAATATCAAAATCTCTCAAAATTATAATTCGAGTCAAAATGTTTCGTTAAGTTTCATTGTTAACATTTTCATATTTGATATTAAAATTTTATTATGTAGAAATATCAATGTTTATTACAAATACAAACATCTGAAGGATAATTTTCTCTAGTTTCTAAAGTGGTATTTGTTTTTACGACAATTCAAAACTAAGTATATATTGCACTTAAAATACCTCGGAAGCATTCCGAAAGTCATTGGGAGTTTTGATATCTGAAAGATTCTGCATTGTGTCAGTGTGAAGAAGTTCAAACCACAGGGGATGATATTAAAGAGTGTCCTCTCTGCCCAGGGCGAATAGCGTCATGTGGTTCACCAGTTCAGTTCAGTTAATTCCTACACCTAGCTAGAGGGATGAGGACCTACCTTGAGAGTCCTGGCTCTGGTTGGACTGGGAGGGCTGCTGGTGCAAGGCTTGCTGCTTCAGCAATTTGGTCATGGTGTTGCGGGGCCGCTTGGGGCCCGAGTCAGCCACGCGCTGGTGGGCCGTCTCCATGTGCTTCTCCAGGATGTATCTGAGACACAAAGTACTAAGCTTTAGTATACATTTTTAATAATAACCATTTTTAATAATGTGCTTAACTTGTAGGGGCTAACAAGAAATCTCAATAAAAAAATGTATTTTTGTTAACCACTATGTATATAATCAATTTCAGCCTTGAGCATTCGGATATTTTACGCAGTGTTCCAGCACCAAACACCACTCCTAAGTGAGCGCTGGGCCCGAGCTCACCCCAGATCAAGCCCTACATACAATTGATTTTTTTTTTTTTTTACATGAGCTCCACACAGGAGGCCCTGATAAATAATTTCCCTCAGGGCCTATTTCATCTTTGGGGATGCTGTGTGGAGGGTTTTTTGAGGAAAGGAAGGAAAGGAGAGTTGTGGGAAGGAAAAGGGTTTAACCTGTAATCGGCCGAAGCCGCTCATATGCGCGCAGCTTTTGCCCATGCGCGAAAAAAATATTTCGAAATAAAAGTGTTTGTCTGCGATTTTGACCCTTCTATGTACAGAATTTGTATGAAAACAAGGTCAGAATCGCTTGCGCCAACATCATTGATGATATAGCCACTAGTTTCATTCGCCTGGCGACACCAGAATATTTTTAAATGATTATTATCTGTGGAATCGAAATGTCATTTATGCCGCGAATTTTAGCTGTCAATATTGACGCGTGTTCCTCGACTAAAACATCGTAAAACCTATTAATTTACGTAATTAACGCAAGTAATGTTGTTTTGGCACATAGTTTATTGTTCTAGGAACGTGTTTCAGTCAATGAAATATACGATAGCTCAAAATTAATCAACAAAACATTCAATTCAAAATTCAAAATCTTGTTTTGTTACGAAATTTCCATATTTTTCCTGGAATTTGCAGGCCTTTGACAGGTTAAGGGGTGGGTAGGAATCTGGAGTTCAGTGTGTCCTGGTCATCCACCTCCAAGACCTAGACAAACCTCACACCATGAACCCGGGCACCCCTGCTATATCACTAAACGTAGCGAACCACTTGGGGTGACCTATGGCAGAGGTGTTGGTTATCCAATAAAGGTTCCCGGGGCGGCGGTACCCATTCCCGTCTCCCAAATTGTTTTACTTTATTTACATATTTTATTTTTTTGTTATTTTGTTTCTTCCTATTCTATGTACTAGATTCTTTATTTAAAAAATCTGTTGTGTAAATATGTACAACTAGCTTTTTCCCACGGCTTCGCTTGCATGGTATTAGAGTGGTTCCCACCACACCTCCTCCACCCCCCCCCCCTCCCCACGCATGCCACCTATTGCAATTTTTATACAAATTTCACAATGCCAGAGCTCACCAATAGTTTTATACAAAACAAATTATCCAATTTGGTGCAATCGTTCGGAAGTTATGCGCCCACACATATTTCGGCGATTCATTTTTAGATAGATATTAACTATGACGCGACGTCAACATCGTATCTACAGCAACTGTATGTTTTGCTTTTCTTTTGACGTTTTCAATAACTCGATTTTGTTAGGGACAGAAAACGTAAGATAAATAATTTCATAACGCCAGA
The DNA here is from genome assembly GCA_929108145.2 of Limnephilus rhombicus. NCBI lineage: Eukaryota > Metazoa > Arthropoda > Insecta > Trichoptera > Limnephilidae > Limnephilus > Limnephilus rhombicus. The sequence continues at coordinate 14,257,549 of OV815292.1, read as the reverse complement.
GCCTCCCAAAATATACAGCCTATATTAGTTGCAATTAACCAGTCAGCAACGTAAGCAGATATATGCGTTAAAAATACGACAGCACTCAAGTACAATAAGCGTGTTTATACGTCAACGCGTGTGTATCCATAGAAATTGTTCTAACTCCGTTATTCTATTAGTGACATCCCTCAAACAAAAAGTAAAAGGTCGATAGTGAATCAAGCTATAATTCCATATTCAAGTTGTCCATAGAAATACATAAAAAGAATATTCTGTCATTCGCGCAGTCTGACATATAATTTATGCAGGCAAATTTCCTACCGGCGGCTCAACCGCGCTCATCAACACGATTTTGAATTTTGAATCGAATGTTGTTAATTTTTATTAAATATTTTTATATGAAATGATAAAAAAGTGAGGTGACAAAAGTGTTTATTACACATTTATACAATAGAATAAGTATTGTTGTTTACATAATCTGTGATTTTAGTACCGTTTTCACATAAAAACATCACGTGAGTGATTTTAACATTTTTTTTTAATGTTTGCATTCTAAATTTTAATATTTATTTATTTATTCATTGTAAGAATTATTACAAATGTTAATATTTATTTGTAATATAATAATTCGAAAGCTTATTTTGTAACCTTTCTAAAACAGTTTTTACTATTCGGCTACGTTCAGAAATGTTTCATTTATAGAGCTTTAATTGTGAAGCGGTAATAACAAAAAGTTTTCATAAAATGTCATTTCGTTAGAGACACCAAAAGCGAATATTCTTGAAAATTCGGAGGGGTTAAGCATTATTAAGCAGAATTTTAATATGGAGACATATAAGCTGATTTAGTGATGCATCTCTATTTATTTATATACTAATTATCCCATACTTTAAGAATTTATAAAAAAAATTGTAAAAAAATCATTAATCCATCAGCCGAGAGATTCTCTATGTTTTGTGAGATCAAGATAGATCTCGGGCAAGATCTCCTGTCAGATTTGTGTGATTTTCTAAGGCGGTTATTCGCTTTTTCTATGGGCCGATGTCAGAATTTCAGCTGTAAGCTGTCACATATTGTAGTTTAGGTTTTAAACATGAATTCATGCAAGTATGCAGGCTTATTTATTCATTTAGCAGCCTTAGAAAATCACCCAAATCTGATAAGAGATCTCGCCCGATATCTATCTCGATCGAGACACATATATCGCAGTAACGGCGTACAAAATCACTAATAATTTAATAGATAGCCCATACCCCCTGGAATGTTATAAGTTGTATGTGCCGAACGACTACAGACGGTACCACGATCTTCTGTGTATCCCACACAGCAGAACGGACGTACTGGCTCGGCATAGCATAACACGAGGTATGGTGTTGTTAAATAACATTTCCAAAACTGTTGACATCTTTCACAGCCTTGAAAAACTTAAGAGGCATTTAACCCTTCTGCTTGTTTAGGAATAAAAACATCCAAAACACATAATCGCGTTATAATTAAAAGTCTTAGCAAACCGTAAAATTCTCAACACAAACACGACAACACAAACAAACAGTTCAAACATCAATACACAACCGACACAACACAGATTTGCAATAAAAACAACTTCGGAAGAGGAAATTGACAAAATAATAAACACATTAAAAAACCGTATTGCTCCTGGATTAGATGAGATAACGACGGATTGCATTAAGATAATAAAAACCGATATTTTAAAACCCATAACACACTTAATCAATCTAAGTATAACACACTCCTGCTTCCCTAGTACTTTTAAAAAAGGACTGGTGATCCCTATTTACAAATCCGGAGACAAAATGCAAATAACTGACTATAGACCTATCACTTTGTTAAACTCGCTTTCAAAAATTTTCGAAAGAGTAATAAAAAACCAAATTATAATATACCTGGAAGAAAATAAATTAATCTCGGAAAAACAATATGGATTTAGAGAAAAAATAGGCACAAAAGAAGCTTTGGCGTGTACAATAGACTATATAAATAGCAATTTAGATCAAGGGTATAAATGCATAGCGATATACCTAGATTTAGCTAAAGCTTTCGATTCAATCTGCCACCAAACGCTTTTTAAAAAATTAGAAAACATAGGCATCAAAGGCAAGGAACTCCAACTATTAAAAAGTTATATGAGTAACAGAACACAGCAAGTAAAAATTAACAACCATATTAGCAAGCCACTACCAATTACATATGGAGTTCCACAAGGAAGCATACTAGGGCCCGTTCTTTTCACTATTTACATTAACCGGTCAAAGGCCATGACATTTAGCGGAAATTCGCGGAACTTCGCAAAAAAACACTAAAAAACCACCACTTTGAATTTTGAATTGAATGTTTTGTTGATAAATTTTGAGCTATTGTATATTTTATTAACTGAAACACGTTCACATCACAATAAACTATCTACGAAAACCACATTACTTGCATTTATTACGTAAATTAATAGGTTTTATGATCGTTTTATTCGCGATACACGCATTAATTGAGACCGTTAAATTCGCGGCAAATTCTGACAGCCGATTGTCATAGAAGAAATCGTTTTAAAAATATTCCAGGGTGACAAGGTGAATGAAACTTGTAGCGTCTCCGAGAGTAATGACAGCGCAAGCGATTCTAACACTGTTCTTCATACAAATTGTGTACATAGAAGGGCCAAAATCGTAGACCAAAAGTTTTTTGTCGGAAGTATTATTCAAATATTTGAATTATTTTCTCGCGCATGCGCATATGACGCGCGCGCCGGCGCGTCTCCGGCCTCCCAGCGGTTAATGAACTTTGCAGCATGAAAATGGACGGTGAAATAGTTAGTTATTTATTTATTTATTTAAACGCCCATTGGGCTTTTACATACATTGTTATTAGTATTATTACATTAACTATATGGCATATAAAAGTTTAAGTACATATATGAATAAAATAATTATTATATGTGTAGTACCTACATAAATGTTTTACAAATAATATAGAATACCATTATGGAGAACAGTATGCAGACGACACAGTTTTACTCTTTAAATCTAAGGATTGGAAAAATGCATACAACATAGCAAATTTAGGAATCACGCGAGTGAAATCACGGCTAGACTCAAACATACTTACACTAAACATATCGAAAACAAAATTCACAATGTACAGTATAAATAGCACAGGACAGCCAAAAAATAACACAAACACCATAAAAATACACGAATGTTTAAACACCAACATTTGCGTTTGCCCTCCTCTGGAAAAAAAAGAACAAATAAAGTATCTAGGAATCATAATTGACCATAACCTTAGATGGACACATCACATCCAACAAGTCACAAATAAACTCCTCAAAACGATACACATTTTCCTAAACATAAGAAACATATACAAAATACAACAAATGAAAACAATATATTTTGCTCTATGTCAGTCTATAATAGAATATGGAATAATTGCTTGGGGAGGAGCAACAAACTCAGCTATCGAACACCTGGAAATTGCGCAGAAAACGATCTTAAAGGTAATACTTAAAAAACATAGACTTACTGATACAGACCAAATATTCAACCGTTGTGACGTACTAGACATACGACAATTATATGTTAAATCGCTACTAAATTACATTTTTGACCAAAAAAACAACCTTCAACAAACACAAAATATCACAAACAGACCAGTTAGACAAGCATACAAAGAAAACTTAAAAACTCCAATGGTAAGTACAAGCTTTGGACAAAGACATTACCAATATCACGCTATAAAAGCATTCAACAGTCTAACACTTGAAAATACAATTGAGGAAAACAAAAATAAATTCCGACACAAAATTACAAAATGGATTAGACCAAAATAGACAATACTACCAAAATATCATAGCATAAAATAACAAAACATAGCATGACAAGAGGAATGGTGCTGTTGAACGAAATATCGGAAACACTAGATATATATAACTCTTCTTTAGATAGCCTTTAGATTTTTTTGTATATTAATCATCTTCCTAGGTGTTAAGACTGTTAAAATGAGAAAATTGTACAGTAATTGGATAAAAATCTGTTGTACAATTAAAAAAAAAAAAAAAAAAAAAAAAAAAAAAAAAAAAAAAAAAAAAAAAAAAAAACATATAAGTAACACACAAAACCAATATAAAACACAATCACCCACAAACACTCAACACGTATTAAAAATATCGTTTTTAACCTTATATAATATTATTTATTCTTAATTTTACGTTAATTCTAAATCTCTAATTTTTAAGTTTAATTTATCTTAATCATATGTTTTTTATTTACTTTTTTTCACCAATATTATGTATATATATATTTATATGTATTGTGTATAATTTTGTATATGAAATGGAGGCCTCAGCACGGGTAAACCACCCAGTGAGGCCAACATCATTGAATTATGTAAAAAATGTAAATAATATTGCATCAAATAAATAAATAAATAAATTTCATAAGACCAAAAACTTCCCGAGCGACCTTACATTTTAAAAGCTCTATACTGTATTTTTAATTTAATCAGAAAGAGAACGAAATAATGCTTCTTATTGTCTTTGAAATATGAAAGCTATCTTGCATAGATATTTTATAATCTCGATCCAAAGTGACTGTTTCAGAATTTATATGCAAAATCGAGGCTTAAGCAGACGGGTTAAGTGCCACTCATTACCCACTATAATATCGATCCATAATCGGCAGAACAGCGTAAGCGGCAAACAGTAAATTGTTCAGGAGAAGGTTTTTTTTCATTAACTTTCTTCATTGATTCCAAAAAGGATTGTTAAGGAGGATTATTAATCTTTGGTTGCTGCCTATATAAAGCTGATAATACAAAATATCTAAATGCCTTCAGTTGTTGAGATAGTGGCGGTAACGCTGTTTTGCCTATGACCATGACAGATTTTTTCCCTAGGAAATGTCGCATACGCTGTTCGGAGTACATAATTATTTTTGAAATAGCTATCACGCAATCATGATAGGTAAACAAATAACTAAATAAAATGGTTCCATGACAGTTGATCCTAAAGTTGATTAACCCTTCGAATAATAAGAAAATAATTTTCTGTCAACTTTTGCCTGTCAAGGTTTGCGCGCAAAATTCCTGGTTCTTCCCATGCATTTTAAATGTTCCTATTTATTGCTTTTTTTTAAACGCTTTTGCAAAAATAAAAATTGTTCTAAAATTTAGATTAAATAATCTTTCCGATATGTTTATTAGAAATCAACATTTTTGTTTCTAAATATTAAAATTTTAATATTGGAAATGTAAATTGGCCTAAAAATGCATACCTGCGAATATTTGAATTAAAGTAATTAAAATAGAATAAACTTCAAATTTAAAATTCTGATTCCTTTTCTAAACAAAATTTGTAATAAAACTGTCACCTCACTTTTTATCACATTCATACAATTTTGTTTTAAAATTAAATGTGGGTTACGTCACAAATAGGCGCAAAATTAAACCGTCACTTTTGATCAGGTTTGTAAAATATCTGAACAACCTAGCTCATATAATTCTAAGACAATGAGAAGCATTATTTCTTTCCGTTTCTAACATAAAAGAAATCACAAATATTCGCATTACAGAAAGAGAGATATCTAACTTTTAATAATGCACGGTCGCTCTGGGACAATCTGGGTCTCCTGTTATTATAACGGCATATGATGTTTTGGGACAACTTGGGTCTCCTGTGATTCTCTCTCTCTGGTTTCAATCCTGGGATTGGTTTGCAGCAATTTCATCTATTCGTTTTTTCCACTCTTCCCTGTCTTGTGCGGCTCTTTTGAATTCTGCATATGATAAGCAGCGCACGTCCACCAGCAGGTCCTCCAGGTACTCTCGGCGTGGGCGTCCCCTAGCGTTTGTCCCCTCGGTCATACCCTCCATTATGGCATGCAAGAGGCCTTCTTGTCTTATTGCATGGCCGATCCATCTTGCGCGCCTTTCGGACAAGGTCCTGAGCAGGTGCCTTCCTCCTTCGATTTTTTGGAGAACCTCCTCATTTGTGATGTGGTCTCTCCAGGAAATTCCTAGTAGTCTTCTATAGGACCACATCTCAAAAGCCTCTAGTCTCCGTTTATCTCTTTCGGATAAGCACCATGTTTCGCAGCCGTACATCAAGATACTCCATACATAGGTCTTGATGAGGAGTGATTAAACGGGTTAAATACAATGATTTGCAAGTAAGTATGCAAAGAGGATACAGGCCGTAAAACCAAAGTCGATATACAGTGAAACCCTCTTAAGAAGTTTTCCAAGGGATCAGAAAAAACAAACTTCTTAAGCAGGAAAACCTTATATGTGGGAAAAATTGGGCCAATTTTGAGCCGAGGGACCGAAAAAACCAAACTTCTTAACCGGTCAAAGGCCGTGACATTTAGCGGAAATTCGCGGAACTTCGCAAAAAAACACTAAAAAACCACCACTTTGAATTTTGAATTGAATGTTTTGTTGATAAATTTTGAGCTATTGTATATTTTATTAACTGAAACACGTTCACAACACAATAAGCTATCTACTAAAACCACATTACTTGCATTTATTACGTAAATTAATAGGTTTTATGATCGTTTTATTCGCGATACACCCATTAATTGCGACCGTTAAATTCGCGACAAATTCTGACAGACGATTGTCATAGAAGAAATCGTTTTTAAAATATTCCAGGGTGACTAGGTGAATGAAACTTGTAGCGTCTCCGAGAGTAATGACAGCGCAAGCGATTCTGACACTGTTCTCCATACAAATTGTGTACATAGAAGGGCCAAAATCGTGGACCAAAAGTTTTTTGTCGGATGTATTATTCAAATATTTGAATTATTTTCTCGCGCATGCGCATATGACGCGCGCGCCGGCGCGTCTCCGGCCTGTCAGAGGTTAAGCCACGAAACGTCTTAAGAGGGTTTCACTGTACTTGTATCTGCAGGCATCTTGATTGAAAATCCGTTGTAATGATATTTTTATTAACAATAATTTCGTCTCTCCGAAGGAGCATGCGGTAATAACAAAATACGACATTCTTATATGTGCAGTCGACTTAGCAAAAAAACCACTATATAACATTTTTATCTGAATACAACCCCATAGGTACATCTTCTCCCAACCGTCTGGAGCCAGTGAGACCATGGCCTCCCGAATTTTGGTATGTTATGAGGCTGAAGGGAGTGGGGAGGGGAAGGAGATTTGGAAAATGCACCTGGCTGTACAGATCTAGTTACCAAACAACGCTAAAGCAATTTCAAGTAATAAGTCTAATACCTACACACCACACACCAGCGTACAAATACAAAAAAATCTTATAAAATAACTTTTTCATCCGAATACAACGCAAGAGTCCCAACGGCTCCCAACTGGAGCTGAATCCCTAATTTTAGTATGTTGTGAGGCTGAAGGTAGTGGAGGGAAAGGAGATGTGGAAAATGTACCAGGATATTCAAATCTAGACACCAACACCATTTTAAGTATAATAAATATATACACTAAACATCAGCGTAAAAATATAAATAATCATATAATGTAACTTTTTTTATCCAAATATAACACAAGAGCCCCGTCTGGAGCCAGTAAGACTATGGTATCCCCAATTTTAGTATGTTATGAGGCTGATGGTAGTGGGGAGGGGAAGGAGATATGGAAAATGTACCTGGCTATTCAGATCTAGTCACCAAATACGGCTAAATACGGTGACTAGATCTGAATAGACCGATACATTTTCCACATCTCCTCCTTACTACCTTCAGCCTCACAACATACTAAAATTGGGGATGCATAGTCTCACTGGCTTCAGACGATTAGGAAAAGTTGGGCCTCTTGTGCCATATTCGGATAAAAAAGTAATATTATATATTTTTTTGTAATTTTGCGCTGGTGTATAGTGTGTAATTAGACTTATTACTTGAAATGTCTTAGTCATGTTTGGTGACTAGATCTGAACAGCCAGTTACATTTTCCACACCCCCTTCCCCTCCCTACTACCTTCAGCCTAACAATAAACCAAAATTGGGGATGCCATATTCTCACTGGTTTCAGACGGTTGGGAAAAATGATATAATTTGCATTAATACTTTTTATTCTTATATTAAAATACAAAAGAATAAATTAATAACTTAAGGGTCGGGTTTGGAAAACATCGCTCCGCATTAGCAGTAGCATCCGCGTCTCGTAGCAGCAATACTAGAAAATTATATACAGGTAGTTAGAAAAATGTGTAAAGTTACTAGTGATTAAATTTTTTTTACTGTAATCTTACAAATTCTATAAGTTATACATACTGCAACTTTAGTTAAAACGTTGAAAAAGGCCTTCGCGATTATCTCTCCTGAACCTGTTGTAAACATTTTTACCAAAAATCCTTCCGTAATCTCAGAGTAAACATTATGTTAAATCAAGCTATTAAATTAAAAGCTCTTCAGTGTATCTAGATTTTTATTGTAATTCGCCTAAACTTTCTGAATTTTTCAACTATTCTCCGCCATACAAAAATGTATGGCAAAATATTACGCCGCGCGATGTCTTATATAACGGTTGAATTTCACAGAATTCATTCAGTTGTGAGATAGCGGTCAAGGCGAGAGCACGCATATTTTTTTCGCAGCAATTTTGTTCGCTGTTTATTCGATTTTTGAAGGAATCATTGAGGAGATAGGTGTTACAGTAACCGGGTAAGTAGAAATAAAATATATTTATTATTATCTAATAAATTATTTTTAACTTGATTTACAGTTTTACATATTTTATTATTTTTTTTTTTTAAACTTCAGGTACCTTCAAAATGGGTAAAAATAAAGGAATTCTTGCTTACCGTGCCATAAAAAATAGACCCTCCCACTGGAAGAATAGGAGAATAAGGTAATAAAGTCAAAATTTAATTTTTTTACTGATTTCTATCAAGGGTAGTTTGAAGGTAGACTGAAGTCATTTTGCTTTTTGACATCTAAAAATTTCGGCATCCATCTTGAATTTATCTGTAGTTATCTACCGATTTGGTTCAATATCAGTATTAGGGAGTATTGGCGAGCACTGAACTCGGATCTAATGTCCAAATGCAACATTTCGGCATCCATCTTGAATTTCTCTAGTTATCTACCTTTTTGATTCAAAATCAGGATTAGGGCGTTTGGACGTGCACTGAACTCGGATCTAATGTCAAAATGCAACATTTCGGCATCCATCTTGAATTTCTCTAGTTATCTACCTTTTTGTCTTTTTGTCACTGAACTCGGATCTAATGTCAAAATGCAACATTTCGGCATCCATCTTGAATTTCTCTAGTTATCTACCGATTTGGTTCAATATCAGCATTCGGGCGTTTGGAAGTGCACTGAAATCGGATCTAATGTCAAAATGCAACATTTCGGCATCCATCTTGAATTTATTTAGTTATCTACCGATTTGGTTCAAAATCAGGATTAGGGCGTTTGGACGTGCACTGAACTCGGATCTAATGTCAAAATGCAACATTTCGGCATCCATCTTGAATTTCTCTAGTTATCTACCTTTTTGTCTTTTTGTCACTGAACTCGGATCTAATGTCAAAATGCAACATTTCGGCATCCATCTTGAATTTCTCTAGTTATCTACCGATTTGGTTCAATATCAGCATTCGGGCGTTTGGAAGTGCACTGAAATCGGATCTAATGTCAAAATGCAACATTTCGGCATCCATCTTGAATTTATTTAGTTATCTACCGATTTGGTTCAAAATCAGAATTAGGGCGTTTGGACGTGCACTGAACTCGGATCTAATGTCAAAATGCAACATTTCGGCATCCATCTTGAATTTCTCTAGTTATCTACCTTTTTGTCTTTTTGTCACTGAACTCGGATCTAATGTCAAAATGCAACATTTCGGCATCCATCTTGAATTTCTCTAGTTATCTACCGATTTGGTTCAATATCAGCATTCGGGCGTTTGGAAGTGCACTGAAATCGGATCTAATGTCAAAATGCAACATTTCGGCATCCATCTTGAATTTATTTAGTTATCTACCGATTTGGTTCAAAATCAGGATTAGGGCGTTTGGACGTGCACTGAACTCGGATCTAATGTCAAAATGCAACATTTCGGCATCCATCTTGAATTTCTCTAGTTATCTACCTTTTTGTCACTGAACTCGGATCTAATGTCAAAATGCAACATTTCGGCATCCATCTTGAATTTCTCTAGTTATCTACCGATTTGGTTCAATATCAGCATTCGGGCGTTTGGAAGTGCACTGAAATCGGATCTAATGTCAAAATGCAACATTTCGGCATCCATCTTGAATTTATTTAGTTATCTACCGATTTGGTTCAAAATCAGGATTAGGGCGTTTGGACGTGCACTGAACTCGGATCTAATGTCAAAATGCAAAATTTCGGCATCCATCTTGAATATCTTAAGTACTTTGACGATTTGGTTCAAAATCAGGTTTAAGGAGTTTGGGGTTCAACGAACTTAATATCAAAATTTAATTTAACAAAATTTAATTTCAAAATGCATAATTTCGACGACCATTTTGAGTTCTCTACCGATTCCGTTCAAATTGTCACTAAGTTTTATTGAAAACAACGACTGTCAGATCCATTGATAAATCGAATGAATTTCGATGTTGGGTAAATTCTGGGTCGTATTATTACAAATAAATTTATTTTATATGTTTTTTTAGAAAAGCAGCAAAAGCAATATAAATGACGTCGTTATAACAGAAACTATCAGTTAACATGTAAGTTTTTTAAATAAACATAAGCGGCCTGAGTAATGGCCTTCCATATAAACTTTTTGCTATAATGAATGATCTACCACACTTTTTGTGAATGTTTAGAATTAATAAATAATATTTGGATGATTTATATAGCGCCGTTTTTGTGAAAAATCAGCTCAAGGGCGCTGTATGAATTATCGATAATAGACCGGGAGAAAGGATGATGTCATTACAAAATGACAGTCTTGTGAATAAATGAGGGGCTAACACTTATCACTCTGTATTGTTTTGTATTTTTTTATTAATAAGTTTACATTACAAATTTATAGTCTAATGTCCTCCACGCTAGGAATTCACCTGTGTTGTGGAGGACATTTTTCAATTGTAAAATTATATAATAGTAAACAAGTATATAATAGTAACTTTGTTATTTTTGGATAATGCTGTGAAATAACTATAATAATTGTGGGTAATAATTAATTTATTTTGAACTTACATATAACATTTGCAATTTTACCTGTAACACGCACAACACGAGTTACAGCGTGTTTTATACAAAGAAAAAAAAACTTGTCAATAGCCTTCTATAAAAAAACAGAGTGGAAGATACTTTATGTATCGCCCTGGTGTAAGACCACTATTCAGAATTGAAAAGCTGCTTGAAATGGCTTTAGCCGTGTGTGGTGACCAAATCTGAATAGCCAGGTACTTCCCCTATATTATTCCCCTCCCACCTTATTCAGCCTCACAACATACCCCAATCACTGGCCCCAGGCGATTGATAACAGTTGGGACTTTGTAAGTTACATAAAAATAAAAATAAAACATTTAGTTGTTTTATAAAAATTTGTCTGAACTTCTTTATATTTTTTACTGTCTTTTTTCTAAATGTGCTTCGTTCTACTTTATGTATATCAAAGATAAATTGTAAAATATATTCTTTCTTACTACGTATTAAAAAAAAACTGTATGCATATAAATAAACTTTCAAAAACAAAACTACCTGTTTTTTAATTTCTAAGGCACAGAGTAAAAACTGGTTGTCGTAACTTATTCACACCCATTATTTTCTGGTAAAATTATAAAAAAATTAATAACATTATACAAACCATATATGAACCAGAAATTTTTTCCACATCAAAACACCATTAGATTCTATGTCACATTGAGTCAAAAACTAAGACGTCTGTAAAGGTCCAGGGACTAAAAAAAGTCTATGTATCCTTGCCCTTGCATAATATGATTTATAGTCTGTCAAGCTGTATCAATTATGTTAGAAATAAATTAAAATTATACAAAGCAAGTGTATTTTTATTCCGTATTTTATCAAAATGCTGAGCAGCCGTGCCTGAATCTAACCGAAATACACAGTAGATCGCGGCGGCCGAGCTTGTTTGCAACTACCAAAAATACCTAACTGCAGTGAATGGGCAGTTTGACCCAGGCGCAAATGTCTCTATGAGCTATCCACGCTATTCCACCATATGATTCTTAGTATGTTAAGCTGTATCCATTATTATAGTAGGAACTAAATTTTATAAGGCAAGTGTATTTTTATTTCCTAAGTCCGTAGTGTCTAGTATACCCACATCTCCTCTAGTCAGACGCAGGCGGCCGGCTGCGGCCGTGTTTGTCTACAAGTACAAGAAATACCTAACTGCAGTGTCAGCGCGGTTTGATACCCGACCCTTAAGAATTTTCGTTTAGTTTCCGATGCTACCAGCCGCCGACACGTCTGCACTAGTCACCAGATGAACGCCAACCGACTAAACTTAAACATTCTTGACCGACAGCGTAAGACAGCGTAACCGACCACAGTCGCTTACGCTGAAAGCTACAACAACTAAAAAAAGTGTCATGCATATAAGATAGAGCTGTAATTTTTTGTCATTGATGTATTAGGCAGCATTGAACAGTTTTCGCTAAAAATCGTAATTTGACAAAAATGTCGTTTACACTGTTCTGCTGATTATGGGTCAATATGTACGTATCTCATGTTACTATTTAGCGTTTCTTTTATTTACTCATAAAGTGTAGTTTGTGTCACATGGGTATTGTAAATGGACACACAGTCTGCAATACACATACAATTAAATTTAAAAAATTCCGTGTCGAGTCCACCTTGCTCATACTAATCAGCATCACAAATATGTACATTGTTGCCACGTAACCTCACGGTAACATTATTTTAAATTAAGACCAAGACCACCAAGCATGAGTGGGCAGATTTGCATTAAGGGTTAAATATATAAAGAAGGATACGTAATAAACCAACCTGCGATTGAAGGTGGCATCACATACAGTACAATCATGGTTCTTGATCTGCCGCTGGATGGTGGCACCAGATGGATCGTGGGACTTTTGGTGGGCGTAAAGATTGTACCTGGAACACATGAAGATATTTTGGTAATCTGTGATAATATAACTAGACATCAGGTAGAAAATAATATACAAACACATAAATTTGTTACAGACCACTTTAATTTCATTTTATTCACACTCTACCGGTTTCGGAAGGATCCTTCCTTCGTCAGGAAAATATTATAACTAACCTACGATACAGAATATTGATAGACATATAAACAAATTGAGTGGGAGGTGAGCAAAGGGGAGAGGGTAATGGCGGGATAACCAGCAAGGACAGAGCGCGGTTTATTGGAAATATGTCTAGAATAGAACTAAAAGATAAATTAATTTTGTTATTCAAAATATTTTAGTTATTATTTAGGGATTTTATAAATTTCAAATGCTTCTAAGTTATCTAATTTTTTGCTTTTATTGTTACGATGAAGAATTTTAACCCATGTGTCCTTATTAAAAGCATGATCCGTGGAAATGAGATGAAAAATTATTATTTAAGCATCTTAAATGTTCCGTGATACTAATATTTATATTTCTAATAATTGTCTTACCTATGTAGAACGATGGACAATCATTGCAACTATGTTGATAAATGCCTGAGTGGCTTAATTTATGATCTCTATCTTTAGTGTTTTTTTAGTAAATTACCTAAGTATAGAAGGCGGGTTTAATGTGGGCAGCCAATTTCGAAAATAATATATCTACCCCAGTAATTAGATAACCTACTGAATATGCTCGGTCAACAAACCTCTCGGAGAACTTCTTCCCACAGGTCTGGCACTCGTGGCGCTTCTCGCCGCTGTGCACTCTCTGGTGGCGCTTGAGATGGGAGCGCGTCATGAGCGCCAGTCCGCACTTGGAGCAAGAGTGCGGCTTCAATCCGCTGTGGCTCAGCTTGTGCATCTTGAAGGAGGACGTGTGGATGAAGGACTTGCCGCACAGGTCACACTGGAAAGTTACAATTTGATTTGTCAAAGATACTGGCTTTTTCATATACTTACATATATTTTTCTTAATTAACTCCACATAGGGGAAGGCTTTGAGAATTTTTTCTCCCTCAGGGCCTATGTCATCTTTGGAGATGGCCTTTGGAGGGCCTTTTTGTGGAAAGGAAGAAGCGAATCTGTTGTAGAAGGATGACCGGTATTTCAATGCAAGATGCTCTGAAGAACTAGCTTCATTGATCCCCTCGGCAACGGTGCGTAGTCAGGAAACGGTTCCATGACAGTTGGTCCAGCGACAGTTGGTCCGGCGACAGTTGGTCCAGCTGACAGTTCGTTCGGCCAACATTTGGTCCGGTGACAATTGGTCCGGCGACAATTGGTCCGGCCGAAAGTTTAGAAGATGTTTTCTTCAAGTAAGTATGCAAAGAGGATAAACGGCCGTACAACCAAAGTCGATATACTTATATCTGAAGGCATCTTGAGTGAAAATCCGTTGTAAAATTATTTTTACTAATAATTTCGACTCTCCATTCGGCATTAGCATTCGGCAATCACAAAATACGACATACTTATTTATAAGTGCAGTCGGCTTAGCAAAAAAACGCTAAAGATTCCAACTTTCATATAATATAACTTTTATATCTGAATATAACACAAGAGTCCCAACTGCTCCCAACCGTCTCGAACCAGTGAGACTATGGCATCCCCAATTTTGGTATGGTGTGATGCTGAAGGTAGTGGGAAGGGGAAGGAGATGTGGAAAATGTACCTGGCTATTCAGATATAGTCATCAAACATGGCTAAAGCCATTACAAGTAACGTTACAATTCTGAATGAATACAGACAAATAGCAAAATACGAAATACTTATATGTGCAATGTCTACTTAAGATTTAGGCCGTTTACCGCCGCCCTGGGAACCATTTATTGGATAACCAACACCCCTGCCATAGTCCCATCCCAAGTGGTTTGCTACGTTTGGTGACCGTGTTTATGGGATGAGGTTTGAATGAATACTGACAAATACCAAAATACGACATACTTACATGTGCAATATCTACTTATGATTTAGGAGGTCGTATTTTGCTATTCGTCAGTAATCATTCAGAATTGTAACATTACTTGCAATGGCTTTAGCCATGTTTGATGACTATATCTGAATAGCCAGGCACGTTTTCCACATCTCCTTCTCCTCCCCACTACCTTCAGTATCACACCATACCAAAATTGGGAATGCCATAGTCTCACTGGTTCGAGACGGTTGGGAGCAGTTGGGACTCTTGTGTTATATTCAGATATAAAAGTTATATTATATGAAAGTAGGAATCTTTAGCATTTTTTTGCTAAGCCGACTGCACGAATAAGTATGTCGTATTTTGTGATTGCCGCATGGTACTTCGGAGAGTCGAAATTATTAGTAAAAATATTTTTACAGCAAATTTTCACTCAAGATGCCTTCAGATATGTATAAGAATATCAACTTTGGTTGTACGGCCGTATATCATTTATAATGATTTTTTAATTTATATTATGATTTTTGTAAACTCTTCAGGATATTTATTTTTAAATTTATACAAGATTTTTTAACCTACTTATTATTTACAATAGCCGTTATTACTAACTTACACGATCATTAATTTACTAATTGAGCTAGAACTCCCTCACCAAACACAAGAGCATTGTCTCTTTATGGTGAGGAAAGGCAATTTTTTAAATTTTTTTGTTAACCTCATGTAACTATGTAACTGTTATAACTTCATATGTATTTTTAATAAACATTGCCAATAAAAAAAAAAAAATAAAAAAAAAAATATCCTCTTTCCATACTTACTTGAAAAAAAAACATCTTCTAAACTTTCGGCCGGACCAATTGTCGCCGGACCAAATGTCGGCCGGACGAAGTGTCAGCCGAACCTACTGTCGCCGGACCAACTGTCGCGGACCAATTGTCGGGTCACCTCAGGAAACACACCAAACGCACGCCCAACATTTGTATTAAGTTGACATTTGTCACTTGAGAACGGGTTGTTTCTACGACTCGTTCTTGAGTTCAACAGATCAGCTGTGGAGCGACTTGCCGGCCTCCGTGTTTCCTCCCTTCTATGACATGGGTCTCTTCAAGACCTTCTCACCTTATGTTTTTCTAACTATAATTATTGATAATGAAAAAAAAAAACAAACACATACGTATTTCACTAGACAAATGTATCATACACTTTATTGCTACTTCACTTTTATGCCGTTCCATGTAAAAATAATTAATAAAAAATTCCCAAAGTTTTACAATTTTATTTCAAATTGCGATCTGAAACTTTGGTTTCATAAAAGTGTACAATTTACTTCATTTTGTGGTTAATTTTTATAATTGAATATAAAGCGTAGTGTTTTCTCTTTCTAACACCGTTTAGAGCACATTTCTCACTATGATAGTAAGGGAAACAACAATTTCTATGAGGCCTATATAAATTGTTTTGAAAAGCAAACTTAGCCTAAGGGGTTAAAGTTGTATCTGTTATATTACCTGGTAGTTAGGTGTCCCAGTGTGAATGGCCTCGTGTCGAGAGAGCGCGCCCTTTGAAGGGAATATCTTATCACAGACAGAGCATTTCCAAGGACTTATTCCTGAGGAACGATACAAAACTTTAGAATAAATAGACATGGAGGAGGAGAGATGATTTATGAAAGTCTTGTTTTATTTTTCTTTGCATATCTATCAAACCATAGTGACTATGTTTAAAAAAAAATAATAATAACGGTAAAATACCCACTGCACACAAACGATAATATTTTCAACTTTACTTCAGTATTACAATGCTTTATAAGTGCCAAACTTTAATGCCGATCTGACATTGATACAGAAATCATTGCAATGAATCTAAGGTTAGAAAGTCTTTCTCTTTCGCTTACGGTCATTGTAAAATCAGTAAAGTGAAGGTCGGCATTGAAGTGCGCGTATTGTACACACTAGAGATCACGTGTGTGAATCACAGTGATGTATTGACAGAAGCAGCAAAACTTTCTTACACGATTTTTCAAGGGGCTGATAAAAATAAATGTGAAAAGCTTAACAGTCATTGCTACACTTGTCAGCTGGTCATAATTTGATTGAAAACTGAAACAGGCTGAGATTCACAAACAAAGGCACTAATTCAAGCCATGGGCTCATTGTGCTATCTCCCATTTTACCTCGTTCTTTTGGCAGTAACCTGGTCCTTACGATAGTTCACCAGCGTTGTCATTGGATATTCGTCTATATCTCTTGGTTCCACAACGTGTCTTCCCAAGTCGTGATCTTTGTTCCCATCAGGACAGGATATTAGCATCATAGGAAAATAGGAGTCTCTTCATCTTCTTCACATTTCCTGCATCTATTAGTGTTTTCCACTCCTAACAATTATACATGTCTCCTGAGATGGCAGTGTCCCATTAGTAGTCCTACCAGTTCCCTCACTAACCATAATGAGTAGTTGCCCGGTTCTTCCAGGGTTTGGTCTGCTCATGAGTAATTGTAATGTATTGTAAGAGCTTCTAAATGATGCCGACAGATGCCAGCAGGGAAAGTGCTTCTATCGATTGCTGACAGGGGTGCCTGGGTAGGCGGTGGCCGTCAAGAGTGGTTCTCACCAGCCTATCACTCAGATTAAATTAGCCGCTAGTATAGACAGGTTGTGTGACTTGTAGCATAATTATTGAAAATATGTAAACTCATAATAAAACAGTTTGTATCGAGGACCTATTGTTATTGAGGAGTACCCCCACAGAACTAATAGTGTTAGAACGTGAATAATACCATGAATTACAGTAATGAACCTTGACAAATAGCAATCTGGACATGGATAAATAAAGATGAAGAGATGGTAATGCAGTTTGTCACATACCTTTATGCATTCCCACGTGAATGTCACAGGCCTTCTTGTGTTTATAGGAGGCACCGCAGATCTCACAGATGTAGGGGGAGTTGGAGCCAGCGTGCTTCACCATGTGGTAGTCCAGGCGGGCTGCAACAAACGCAACAGAACAGACTGAAATGGTTTAAGCTATTAGTGTCAGAAGAATGGAACAAGTAATCAGGGACCGGGAGACAGATGAGAACAAATTGATTAACCTCTATGGGCCGGAGACGCGCGGGCGCGCGCGTATTATGCGCATGCACGATAAAATAATTCGAAAATTTGAATAAAATTTTCAACCAAAAACTGTTTGTCTGCGATTTTGGCCCTTCTATGTACAGAATTTGTATGAAGAACAGGGTCAGAATCGCTTGCGCCAACATTACTCTATGAGACGCGTAAAAGTTTCATTCACCTTGCAACACCAGAATATTTTTAAACGATTTTATCTGTGACTTAGAAATGTCAGATTTTGCCGCGAATTTACCCGTCACAATTTATGCGTGTTCCTCGACTAAAACATCGTAAAACCTATTAATTTACGTAAATAATGCAAGTAATGTTGTTTTGGTACATAGTTTATTGTTCTAGGAACGTGTTTCAGTCAATAAAATATACAATAGCTCAAAATTAATCGACAAAACATTCAAAGTGGTGCTTTTTTAGTGAAATTTCGTGAATTTTCGTGAAATGGCGTGGCCACCCAGAGGTTAATGCTACTTATTCATTATTATTAGAGAGATACTTTTTACTACTGCGCTGCTGAAAGACACAGAATTTTGACGCAACTATATGTGTACCTATCCTTATCTGACAGTGTGTAGCCAATTTAATTTATGTGTGAAAATTTGCAACAATAAATCAAGATTTAAAATATGGCTGAAAGAGGTCAATGAAAAAACCCTAATAAAAACACAAAAAATGACATAGAAGACAAATAAACTACACTAGTGGTACTCGAGATACGAGTGCCCTAATATACGAGATGTTTAAGATACGAGCCGTCGAGCGAGCAAAGTATTGCTTTGAAATGCGAACAACATTTGAGATATGAGGAACGGCCGGCTGACTCACGGTGTAAAAAAACCTTTTGCTTGTTATGTCTGTACGTATTCATCTTCTCATAAGGGAGATTTGAAGATACACATTCTGACTCACAGTAGAGAAAAACCTTTTTCATGTTCCGTCTGCCAACTCGAAATCATTTACTCGAAGGGATCTTTGACGAACCACATGCTGATTTACAATAGAGAAAAGCCTTTTTTATGTTCCGACTGCGAAAAACCATTTTCTCAAAAGGGAAATTTTATGACACACATGCTGATACTCAATGGGGAAAAACCCTTTTCATGTTCCGCCCGAAAAAATCATTTTTACAAAAAGTATGTTTGAATGGCATTTCAATTAATTTCAATGGGGAAAATTGCTTTGAAGTACGAGCAAGGTTACGGAACGATTAAACTCGTATCTCGAGATATCACTGTATAATTAAATAACTTAAGTCCGCCTCGCAACAGGACCCCTAGTGAGGAGGACTAAGAAATACAATATCTATACTTAAATTCACTAATATATTTTGTATACACAATTATTCTATAGTGGCTCAAAAAAAAAAATATGAGAGGGTGCACGCCTACGCCTGTTTTTTTTTGTATTTGAACAGAAACACTTTGGAAAGATATTTTGAAAATAATATTTTTTTAATGATTTACATGGATATTATATTTTTTTTTGTTTTGAAGAATTTTATTTCACATGTAGATGCATATGTCACAAAATTTTTATTTATCTGCTACCGTTTTCGACACATATATGTGTCATTCACCATCAATCTTAAAGGATATTAATTAAGCTGGAAATCATTAAAATGCATAGTTGATCCATTTCTATTTTTCTGTTTCACAAAATATTTAGAAATGCATGATTAAAAATTTGAGTCTTGGCAGTTTTTTGCAAACATGAAAATTGTTCTTAACTCAACATTCAAATGGGTTTCTGTTAATGACATTAATTAACATGATTTATTAACAATAATAGAACATTGCATTAGCAAAGATTATAATAATGTACACACTTTAAACAATAAATCATATTGTTTTTTATTTTCATTATTACAGCAAACCGAACAATGGTATCACACGGTTAATCAAAATTACAGTAAAATTAATTGATTGCAAATA
Source organism: Limnephilus rhombicus (assembly GCA_929108145.2). Lineage (NCBI taxonomy): Eukaryota > Metazoa > Arthropoda > Insecta > Trichoptera > Limnephilidae > Limnephilus > Limnephilus rhombicus. The sequence goes on along the minus strand of OV815292.1, from coordinate 14,237,517 downwards.
TTGCTATACATTTACCAAAGAAATTCAATTATGTACGTAAATTAATGTGTTCTAACAAGTTACTATAAATTTATCGTTACTTTATTTGAAGGCAAATTTATGAATCGTGTACTCAATACTTTTTGAATGCTAGGCGGCAGTTCCAAGGAGATGTACATTTTAAAGCTGGATCGATCGATCATTTTACATGACCTGGGTCGATCACAACCCACTTGCGAAGTTATCGGGTCGAAAGTACCCTATCTTTAATCGGTTATATATCTGGAAAAAATGCTATAGATGTGCTTCGCCACCGGCCGCCATGTTGGCCGAAGTCGAAAGAACCCGATCTCTGATAGGGTACTACGTTTGACACAGATAGACCTTTCCAAAGTAATCAATCTTTCTTTGATAGAGTGCTTTCAGGTAAGTAGTAAATAAATCTTCGAGACGCCCAGTCTACAAATTTAATGCATCTATGGTCGCTCATCACTGAGCTGACACCTCATCGATCAAATGATTGAATCTTTTTTGAAAAAGTAAATCGATCATTGGTGGTTTGATCACTGATCAGTTAAAATGATAAGGTATCCAATTGACCCAGGACTTTACAAAGTTGGTAAAATTAACTACATAGAGTGGGCTACAGGGATGCCTGGAGGCACCTTGTTGAAGCAATGTATTCCTAACCCCAAATAATGACGAAGGAAATATAATGAAGAAATATGAAATAATACATACCTTTAGAGCTAAACGTGGCTGCACACTCCGTACACGTTAGCGTTTCCTTCAATTTCTTATCCTTCTTCTTATCATGGTCCAGGTTTATCTTAACTTCCAACCCCACGCACTGCAACCTCTCCAACATATCATTAGCATTCTCCACAGACATCTTGCTTTTCCTCCCTTTGATCGTTGGCCCTTTCTTCGCCATATTCTTATCCATGGACAAGATTTTGATCGGTTTCGCCAACTGGTGAACTTTTTTAATGATCAAACTCGACGACGATAGTTTTTTTTGTAGTTCTTTTGCGATTGGTTTTATGTCTTCCGTAGATTCCTCATGGGGCTGTATTAAGATGGGTTTTTTCAGAAGTTTGCCCGCTGAGCGACCTTTTGATTTGTATTTCTTTTCTTCTGACCAGTCTATATCGTTGTCAAAGTCTTCAAGGTCAGATATTTCAAGATTACTGAAAAAAGAAAAAGAAATTAAATTATTAATAACCAACAATAACAATATCTTTTAACCACTCACGTATTTTGCGATTGCGCAAGTTTTTTGTCTTAAACGAACTGTCAGATTTATAAAAACTTTGTGTTATTTTCGCTTCGCAATTAAAGCTCTATAAATGAAGCATTTCTGAACGTAGCCGAATACTAAAAACTGTTTTTAAGCTTTCAAATTGTTATATTACAAATAAATATTAACATTTGTAAATATTAAAATTTAGAATGCAAACATTAAAAAAATGTAAAAATGACTCACGTAATGTTTTTATGTGAAAACGGTACTAAAATCACAGATTATGTAAACAACAAAACTTATTCCATTGTACAAATGTATAATAAACACTTTTGTAACCTCACTTTTTTATCATTTCAAAAATTATGTGTCAGATTGCGCGAATGACAGAATATTCTTGTTATGTATTTCTATGGACAACTTGAATAGGGATGTACAGCTTGATCTACTATCGATCTTTTACTTTTTGTTTTAGGGATGTCTCTAAAAGAATGACGGAGTTATAACGATTTCTATGGAGACACACGCGTAGACGTATAAACACGCTTATTGTACTTGACTGCTGTCGTATTTCTAACGCATATATCTGCTTAAGTTGGTGACAGGTTAAACACTTATTCAATCGTATAAATGTACAATAAACAATTTCATCACCTCACTTTTTTACCATTTCATACGATAATATTTAATAAAAAATTAACAATGTCTAACGTAGGCGATTTGGCGGGTGAAAACTGTTTCTACAAAATAAGTCTTTTTTATGTACTTCTATGGAAAACTTTGAATAGAGATGTGAAAATTGATTCAATATGGATCTTCTACTTTTTGGTTTAGGTTTGTCACTAGAACAATAACAGAGTTATGGCTGGTTTACACAGAGCGAGCTAACGTGCGAGTCAGCCTGCTGAGTAACTGCACTGCAGTAACTCGCACTGTTTGGACGTAACTTAGGAGTAACTCGTACATGTGAGTTGGACAGTAGCTCCCATCCGAGTTACTTCAACATTTTTTGTTTTCACTCGCATTCTCGACCGGCAGCAACTCGTACATGGCAGCAGCTCGGTCATCACTTGCATCGCCAGTGCCAGCCGGACAGTTGTGAGCGGAAACTGTGTTTTAGAAGCTTTTTGTGATATAGAAGCTTTAGAAATCCTAAAAAATATTGATAGCAGTCTATATGATATTCCTGAGCTTAGGAAACACAGGGTTACTTCCAACTTTACTGCTATGGTATCCCTCATCAATGTGTCTTGACGTTCTATTTTTGTTTTTATCAAATTTAAAAGTCTTTCGACTTGGTCAGGTGTCTCATCACTGCTTTATATTCTCGGGGGTCTTCATAATAAAGCTCCTCGAAAATGGTAAGTGTTGCTCCTAAAGATCTTCTAGCCATCCAGTCTCTAATCCAAACCCTTTTCTTTGGCTGTTTTTTTAAAGGTTTTCATGGGCATTTTCCAATTCTTGACATAATATTTTTGTCATGGATATTATCACAGTTTTTGTAATTAAAGCACGTTCACTCGACATCGCGACAACTCGCAAGACTGGGCAGCAGCTGCTACGTGTCGTGTGGACAGCTAAGGCGAGCCGAGCTACTGGCGTACGAGTAGACAAGCCGAGTGTCTGTCTACTGGCTAAGCAGCAGCTCGCACTGTGTAAACCAACCATTATAACGATTTCTGTGGGAACACATGCGTTAGCGTAAAAACTAGCTTATTGTACTTGACTGTTATTGTTATATTGTCGTGTAAACACGCTTACGGGTCGGAGTGGTTAAAGACTAGTGTAATAAGCATGACTGATAATAGTGAATTAAGCAGACCAACATTACTGAATTTGTAAAAAAAATTGTTTATTTTATTTTGATGATTGTTTATACATCATATTGATAGAAAAACCTTTTTCGGTTTCAACGTTTGAAGATTTAATTTCTGTTTTTAATACATATTTTTATTTCTCCATAACTTTTCTAGGTAACGTTACGTACAATCTCCTAATAAATCAGATGCTTGCGCTTATGCAACTATAAGAAAAGTATTAATAATAATCATTAATTTCCAATGTGAATTTCAAATCTAAAATTATATTTTACACGGCAATAAAGAAGACCGATTTTGTAAGAAAATGTATAAAAGTAATAAACGAAATAGATAAGTTGTACAACATACATTAGAAATGATAAGCAAAACATAATATACTGAAGAACCAGTAAAAAATCATATGTTGGTACTACAAAATTTTAATTTAATTTTTTTTTAATAATTTTCGAAATTTTCTTCTGTTTGTATATCAAAGGGTAATTGATTGAATAATTTTATTATTATTTATTACAATTTTATTGCTGTGGTAGTTCGTAGTACTAGTCGGCATTCTCGCCTACAAATTCTACTGAGAACACTGACTCGGTTCTCGGTGAAAAATTGCCAAGATTCTGGGCCATAACCGAGACTGTTGTAGGTAGGTATGGTTAGGATAATGGGATTCAAATCTGCCGCGTGTGTCCACATTCGTCACTTGGTGTCAATGCGTGAGAGAGCTGTCGATTGTGATTGGTCGGCTGGCAGCGAGGCGGGTTTTACTTACCGCTGCTGCCGCCGCCGTGCCATTCGTTCATTTCATTACTTTTGTAAACAAACAATTGTAGTTAAAGGAAGTTTGTTTGAATTTTGTTCATAGTAGAAAAAATAAGGTCTTTTATGTGTTGTTGTGATTAATTATAGTGTAGCAAGTGAACAGCTATTTAGCAGATCTATTATACGACATGACATATCAGCTGGTCAATTATACGTCATGAGGCGACACTCTTTGAAGGGTGAAAATGCAGAAAAATTGTTTTTATGTGCTACAACATCATGTTGTTCAATTTTGATAATTAAAACTATTTAAAACAAATTATTATTACATTCTTAAGTCTCTACATATTATAAATTAAAGTCCCCGCGTCGTCTGTCTGTTCGCGATAAACTCGAAAACTACCGAACGGATTTTCATGCGGTTTTCAACAATAGATAGAGTGTTTCGTGAGGAAGGTTTAGGTATGTAATTTGTCAAAGATTTGTGTAAATTGGTTGAATGATAAGGATAATTGTTAGAAGTGTCGGAAAAAGTCTAGCCGCCTGGTAGCTTACATCGAAAACGCTGCCTAATCCTTTTGGGATATAACAAAACAATGCATGGTGGGATATTCCTCTTTTATAGATCTACAAAAAAGTCCGCGAAGGCATATATCTATCTTTTACGGATAGCTTACTTTACCCATTCTATCTCACATAGTCACGTAGGTACATTGCGGTAATTGAAAAGTTATTTAGACGGATACAGTATTAATTCTTATTAACTTAAATACATTAGTTACCCCAAGCATTTCATGGAAATTATTATAATCTTTCACACCCTCTACGTATTATAAATAAAAGTCCTCCGCGGCATCTGTCTGTCTCTTCGCGATAAACTTAAAGACGGCCGTGGTTATAAAGGTTGGATAACCATCCCGTAGATGACGTTGTGTTTTATTAGCCACAGCAACGCGTGGCCGGGTCAGCTAGTATACTATATTATGCAAAAATAGCGCATTTTCATTTTTTTTTCTCATACCTACATCGAGTGACAGCTGTGTTTTGCTCTGCTCCCGAAATCAATTGTTATTATTTTATTACAGTGAACTAACATTCAGTGCACTTGTCATAACTGATAAGAATTATTCCTTTTTACTTGGAAAGTGTTGCTTTCCCACTAGTGGATAATTAATTGACAGTTTTAGAAACTAAAACATTATCAAAATATCACAAGGGAACTAACTGTCAAATAAAGAGTGAAATAGGCAGTGTTTGACCTTACAACCAAATAACAATTTCAAAATGGCAACTTCAGAAAAAAATCTGAGAAGCAAAGGGCAAACGACCGGGACTAGTCTCACATCGGAGTCCCAGGGTATAAATATTGATCTCCTACTGGAAAAGATGGAGATGAAGATGGAAAAAAAACTTGAAGTGTTTAAGCAAGCAATAATAAAAAAAATTGATGATGAAAATCAAGAAAGCAGAAGCACGAGAGACTTTATCAGCCGGCAATATGATGACATCCATCTAAAGATGGAGACCATTATTAAACTGGTTTCGGAAGTAGAATCAATGCGAAAGGAATTAACAGAAAAAGATGGGATAATAAAAAGCCTTGAAGTTAGACTAGCAGAAGTGGAGCAGAGAACGCGTGAAGACACTCTTGAATTTGCTGGAATTTCAGAAAAAGAGGGAGAACAGCCAGCAGAAATAATTAAACGAGTGGTCACAGTGACAGGTGTCGACTTAAAAGGCGATGATATTCTCGATATCAAGAAAATTCCAGACCGACGACCAGGAGTCCCCCCAAAATTCCACGTTAAATTCACTAATCCCCAAAAAAGGCGACAGATTCTACTGAACAGGAAGCTACTCAACCCTACCACAACCCAAGGAAACGGATACCAGAAGATTTTTATTAGCGAAATCCTTGGTGCCTATTTCAAAGATCTTCTGTGGAGGTCGAAGACTAAGGCGAAAGAAATGGGATATAAATATGTCTGGTACAAAGAATGTAAAGTGATGGTTAAAAAAATGAAAATGACAGAGTAATATATATCAAACACTCTGATGACCTTAAAAAAATTGATTAATTTTCCTATTTGAGAGTCTCACTTTTACCGGTCATTCACTGGGTCGATTCCCCTCAGTTCGGTGAGTCATGTTGTATACTATTATTTTCAAATTGCAACAATAATTCATCTCTACCACTTTCAATGAAAGGTTGTAATCCCCAGTGATGGCTATGGATTAGTGTTTCTCTTATTTAAGGGAATTAAACAATTTATTTTTTTTGTAATATAAATTTTAATATGGCTATTACCATTAATAATACATATGAAGAACTAGGTGATCAAGACAATTTGTTTATAACATCAGATGCAAAAATATGCAAATACGTAACAACCGATTCAAAAAACACTATTATTATGCACCAAAATATTAGGTCAATTAATAAAAACTTTGATGAACTCCAGATACAGCTTAACCACCTTAATATAAAATTTGATGTTATTATTCTTACAGAATGTTGGTTGACAAATATTTACACACCAAAATTTATAACTCACTACTCTTCATTCAACTCGTCAAAACATGATAGTCAGAACGATGGAGTAGTGGTATACACAAAAAACGACCTAAACTGTGTTGTAACGGAAGTAAACGTTATTGACGCGAGCTGTATGCAAATAATGTATAATAATGATACGTGCATTCTAGCAATATATCGCTCTCCATCGATTCGTAATATAACACCATTTCTTAACAGTCTAAATAGCATACTCTCAAATCTTTCCTACACTAAAAACATAATAATTATGGGAGATTTAAATATCAACATACTTCCAAATAACCCACACCATCAATGCCACGACTATCTGAACATGTTAGAGTTCCATGGATTAATTAGTACCATCAATACACCAACAAGAATAGCTAATGAATCAACATCATGCATTGATCACGTTATGGTCAAAACTAATAAACAAAACAAAAGCATTGTTTACAAATCAACAATTACAGATCATTACACAACAATATTTACATTGCAATCCGACACCACAAAAAATAAAAGTAATCAGACAATTATGTACAATAATATTAATTTTGAGAATTTAAAAGATATAATTAAAAGTAAATCTTGGCAAGAGCTCTTCCAAATAAAAAACTCAGATGATGCATGGAGATATTTCGTTGACTATTTGAAAAATGAATTAATTAATAATACTACAATTCTGACAAAACACACTCCAAACAAAATTAAACCTTTAAAATCATGGATAAATTATTCAATCATCAACTGCATTCGTAGAAGAAACGCATTACACAAAAAAGTGAAAGAAAATCCTCACGACATAATATCACTAAACATCTATAAAAGATATAGAAATACATGCGGCGAAGTCATTAGAAAGACGAAAGAAATCTACTACAGAGACAAAATCCAAGAAAGTAACAATGATCCCAAAAAAATATGGCAAACTCTAAGAGAAGCCACAAATACACAAAACACTAAAGACAAACAGGACATAAGTAAACTTTGTATTGACGGAAAAATTATTGACACCTCAAAAAACCCCAAGCTCGTTGCGGATTATATCAATAATTTTTTTACAAATATTGGTTCAAATCTTGCTTCTCGTCTACCAAATTGTGGGAATGCTCTACCTGCTGAAGCAGAACTTCAATTTCCCAAAGGAAGATTCAATTTTCAAACTGTGTCAAGGGAAGAGATTCTAAAAATAATGAATTCCCTAAAAAACACGTCTTCTGCCGGGGTTGATGGAATATCAACCAAGATTTTGAAAACGCTGGCTACGGAAATTACATTACCTTTAGAATACCTAATTAACCTTAGTATCAGTCAAGGACACTTCCCCTCAAACTTGAAACAAGGTATTGTTATTCCCATACATAAAACAGGTAACAAGACAGACATAAACAATTACAGACCAATAACTATACTGACCACACTATCCAAAGTATTTGAAAAAATTATCAATGCTCAGTTGGTAAAATTTCTGGTGAGCCATAAAGTACTCTCAGAAAATCAATACGGGTTTCAAGAAAACAAGAGTACTTCTGACGCTATTGCCGCCGTAACTGACTTCATTGTGAAAAACCTCGATAAAAGCAAAAAATGTATTTCAATATTTTTAGACCTCTCTAAAGCCTTTGATACAATATCACACAGTAAATTATTAAACAAACTTCAAATAATCGGTATTACAGGCAACGAACTTAACTTTTTTAAGAGCTACCTTGATGACCACAAGCAACAAGTGAAAATAATGAACACACTTAGCAATCAGTGCTCAACTCACTATGGGATACCTCAAGGTAGCATATTAGGACCATCTTTGTTCCTTTTATATATCAACGACTTATGTAACTTTAACATTCAGGGAAAAATAGTTAGTTTTGCCGATGACACTGTTTTACTATTTGAAGCTGACACTTGGCAAGCTGTTTACAAAAAAGCTGAAATGGATATAAACATTATAAAAAAGTGGTTAGATACAAATACGCTCACATTGAACACTGAGAAAACTAAATATGTCACATCAAGCATAAATATAACAGGTCAACCTCATGATGACGCCTCTATTAGAATACACACATGTTTAAATTCCGATGAATCTTGTCAGTGTCCCTACATTGAGCGCACTACACAGATGAAGTATCTCGGCCTCACAATTGATCCATATCTCAAATGGAATATTCACACTCAAATAATTGCTAACAAAATAAGAAAAACCATGCACTTTTTCAGAACGATACGAAACTTTCTCGACTTAAAACAGTTGAAAATGATTTATTTTGCAGTCTGTCAATCCATTATTGAGTATGGTATCATAGCATGGGGAGGCGGTACTGCATCAGCACTGGACCCAATCATAAAGGCACAGAAAACTATTATAAAATTAATTCTTAGACTACCTCTAATTACAGACTCCAACTTAATCTTCAATATTATGAATGTGTTTGACGTTCGGCAGATATATGCAAAAACAATCCTCACTCATCTATACACAAATATACACAAATACTATGAAAAAAGATTAAACACTCGCTGTACTCGAAACAATAACAAATATTTACTACAAATTCCCATAACTCATACTACTTTTGGTCAACGAAGCTTCAGATACCTTGCAACAAGACTTTACAACATTCTTCCAATTAGTATAAAAAAATGTGATTCACAAAAAAATTTCAAAAAAAACATAAAAATTTGGATAAAAAATAATGATAGAGCATTTACCGGTGCACTCACCCAAATTCGAAATTAATATTGAACCAATGCTGTTATTATTGTACCAATGTTATTGTTATTATTAATGCAACCATTCTATTGTGTGATTTTATTCTAATGTAAGTGTAGGTATGTTCACAGTATAATAAATTGACATAAAATTACTGCCTCAACACAGGCTAGCCTAGTGAGGCAGGTTATGAGAAACCTAAATTTATAATTATAAATCTCTATTCTTTAATTACCTACTGTATATATGTATTTTGTTTTTTGATATTAACTTTCGTACGTATGCAACTTTTAAACTGTACTTTTACTGTACTTATGATGTACTTTTTGTTTTTGTAGTTATAAATCTTCATTTTTTTTTTGTTCAATAAAGATATATTATTATTATTATTATTATTTATCTATTCTCGGTCTCGGCCGAGATTTTAATTTATTCTCGGTCTCGGTCTCGGCCGAGAACAAAAAATCTGTCTCGGTCGACCTTTAGTTCGTACGAGTGGTACATTGTATTCATGTAATAATATCAACTACATCTTTACTACAAAGCAGAAATCTGTTAACATGTTGATGAAAAAATCTGCAAATGGGAAAATCTGGTGGCATTTGTTTGCATATCATTTGTGGCTCAGTGCAATTATTGACAGTTGCAGAGTCATTTCCATCATGATCTGTGGAGCTTTGAAATATCCATAAAAATAAATAAAGATGTCAAATCAATTGATCCATAATTTTCAAGGAGAACATCATGGCTGAAAAACCTGAGACATTGGTTTGGCCAGTCTACTGTAGAGCTGTTCCGGGTCGCAGTAAACAAAGTTCGCGTGGCCAACATGATAGCCAACGTCCCGTTGGACGGACAGGGCACGAGAAGAAGAAGATAATTTTCAATATCTCAATAAGAAAAACGGGTGTTGAAACAAGTAAAGCTAGTAACTTGCAATAGCAATATAAATAATATATTATGTATGAACAAAAAACTATCTAACCAAAACCAAAGTTCGGAACAGTTTAGAAAGTTTTTTGTGTGGGCCCCTCGCCGCTTTGTCCAAGGAAAATATATCGATTCAAAACCAAATATTCTGTTAATCTATTTTTAATCACTATTTATTTAAAAATAACATCAATTGGTGTGCCATGTGCAACTTTGATTAAGAATAGATTATATGTGTGTTTTGCAGCTTGAATTGTGATCAAAAATAAAACAACTGCCAACTGTTCACTTATTTGCCTAAGTTAAAAAAAGCAAAAACATCTCACAGTATCCAAAGAAATATGGCTTTAATGTAACATTTCTCTTCTAAATTTAGCAATGCAAAGCATAAAAACATATTAACAAATATAAACATAAAGTGCATCAAACCCGCATAATATCAAAAGATGTTTGTTTAGTCAGTCAACTCCACGGACATATGAATATATATGGACCTGCCCTAAGTGATAAAAATGTATTATTTCCCCCTCCACATGGCGCCGGCTGGAGCTCCTCCTTGGAACCGGCTCGCTCCATGGGGAGGGGATAGAGCCTCGCTTGAATCTAAAATGTGTGACGTCATCATTCTTGCCGTGAACAGCGAGAAGCTAACATCCATACATTTAACGAAATATAATGCCAAAACGGTAGCTTATGCTATACAATATATCTACATATCAATGTGGGCGGTTCTTCAGTGTGCTCGTCGCTGGTTACAGGGGTAAGTAAATTATGAAACATTTGTAAAAGTGTTTTAACTAAACACGGCAACAAAATATTGCTATGTGTATTGGGGCGAGTCTTTTTGGGGCGAGCATTTGGCCTTAGCAAATATGTTATTATCGTGGCAAGCAATTCGCGCTCCCAAAAGGTCTATTCATTCAAAGCAGATTTTGCTTTTAAGAACTAAATGATGATATTGTAATGCGAGATGCCTATTTACTGTCAGATTGATTGTACAACAAATCACAGTCATCTTTCCCCTCTTCGCCCTCCATAGTTTGGTTTTACCCCTCATCTGTAACTTCTTGTCTATCCATTTGGATGTCTATGGTCAACTCTCTTAATTATTGGCCAAACAATCTACCCTGATGTTGGACACTGTTACACTGTTCAAAACGTTGGTTAAAGAAGGAGGAAGTGCAACACGGCATAATAACCCAGTAATTAATGACGGAAATGCTCTTAATGCTTTGTTACGAAGGTCTTGAGGAGACAAAGATAAAGACTTGTGAAGAGGAATCTGTCTTTTCTGCTAGAGAGTATGTTCCATACTTCCAAAGAACTGTATATAATATATGTAACTACTAAAATGCCAGGGTTTTCTCTCCCTCAGAAGATGTGGGCATTACTAAACCAAATCCAATGCAGTCACACTAGCTGTGCATATTTTTATGTACAGATGGGGTCTTTTCAATTTCAATTCCCTCTTACCGTACCGATTCCCCGGAAACCATTAATTGTTTAACCAACATCTATGCCGTAGGTCAACTAAAGTGGTTCGCTACATTTGGTGACTTAGCACGGCTGCCCGGGATAAGGTTTGTTTATGGGTAAGGAATCGAGAGAGGCAGATTAAAGGAGACCATTTGACCTCTCCAGCCAGACTTTCTCGATCCAAAGCCTTGCACCTCAGTGGGGGTATGGACAAACACTGACTCCTACTAATCCCTTTTTCCTTCTCAGAACTTCCTCTCCTTCATTTACTTAAAAAGACCCTCAAGGATCCCTAAAGGTGACTTGGCCCTGAGGGGAATTATTTTCCTCAAGGCCTACCGCGTGGAGTTAAGGCCCAAGCCTTCCACCAACGCTAAATGTCACTTCGTATTATCGTAGTACAAGCAATACTACAAATAATTTATCTAAAAATTCTACACGGGTAGTTAGAAAAATGTCTAATCATAAACTTTATAATTCTATATCAAATACATACTGTAACTTTACGTAAAACGTTCGAAAATGCCTTCGCTGAAATCATAGTAGCACCTATTACATACATTTTTTTTTAAATCCTTCCGTAATCTCTAAGTAAACATGATACATATCCTTGTAATTGAAAAAAAAAATACTTTAACATATCTAGATTTTTGTTGTAATTCGCCCAAACTTTGTAAATTTTTTCATTCTTTGTTTTGAATGTCGCAAGCAAATCGAACCAATTTCGTAAAATATTCTGGTACATGAAAAACAAGATTTTTATCAATACCAAGATTAACAATTATTATAAGCAATAATTATCAGCCTGAAACACTCATCCACATTGAAAAATATTCCGAGAAAAGATACATGACGCCAACGGGACTTGAACCCGTGCCCTTCTGATTGCCGGTCAGCTGCTCTCCCAATTGAGCTTATTTGGCGGGTATAAGATAAGCCGCCATAGCTCAATTGGGAGAGCAGCTGACCGGCAATCAGAAGGGCACGGGTTCAAGTCCCGTTGGCGTCATGTATCTTTTCTCGGAAGATTTTTCAATGTGGATGAGTGTTTCAGGCTGATAATTATTGCTTATAATAATTGTTACCCTTTGTGCTATGCATAAAAATCTTGTCTTAAACGTTAGTTTAACAATTAAAAATAATAATTGATACCAAGATTATTTTTGGTTCATTTTATATCAATTTGTATCTACTTCTCTTTACATCTGGGCTAGTGTGCTTCGTTCTATTTTATGTAATATCGCATATTCTTTATTGCGAGATGGATGAAAAATCGTATCAGTATAATTTTCAAAAACAACAATCTGACAGTCATTTCTATCGTACATATTTTAAAAAAATTGTTGTAATTTTATTTTTCGATCTATCTTTTACTCATACCCTTTGTTTATTCTTAACATTATACAAATCATTTATTATGTAACAGTTATTATACAAACCATTCAATCAAAGACGAACCAGAAACCCTTTTAAACCAGAAAACTTTTTTGTCAAAATACTACCAAAAAAGTTCCAGGGCTTAAAAATGTCTCTATGAGCTATCTATGTTATTCCGCAATATGATTTTTAGTATTGTAAGCTGTATCCATTATAGTAACGGCTAAACTTTAATTTTATAAGACAAGTATATTTTTATTTCGTAAGTCGGTAGTGTCTACTGTACCCACATCTCCTCTAGTTAGACACAGGTGGCTCGTTGCGGCCGTGTTTGTCTACAAGTACAAGAAATACCTAACTGCAGCGTCTGCGTGGTTTGATACCCTACCCGTAACGTAAAAAAAAGGACTTTGAATTGCGTGTGTGGACAAACACAAACTTCAGAACTAATCGCAGAAGAATGTCCCGAGCAGCAGTTTACCAGTACTGAATTAGTGACTATCGAAGCAGTCTACTAGATAACTTTAGCATCCAACTATGACCTCTACCAATAAATTCTCTTTCATCACCAAAGAAGAAGAAGACTATATATTTAAATTAGAGTGAACTCGGGGTCTGCAGAAAGCTGATATTTTTGAAAAGTTTACTCACGCAAAAAATTTTCTTTTGGCCGCCTTCTTCTTGCACTTGCGTCTCTTGGATTCCTTGGAGCCCTTCGGAGGCTCCTCGCAGCCCCTCGCCACCAGCACCTCAGGCTCCTTGGCGATATCGATGCGATGCACCGTGAAGGCATGTACCGCCCCCTGCGCCTTGTTTTTGAATTCCAACTTGCACTTGATGCACACAAAAACTTCGCTTTTTCTGGAATACATTTATAAATTCATTATTTATAAGATTTTTTTAAAAAGATGATCTGCGTAGCTCCCTTAACCCTTGGAATGCCATCCTAACGTGGCCTAGTCTAGACTCCTTAGGGTGACAGGGATAAAATATCAATCGCCCACCGTAAGCCGGCTGACACTATTTTCTTAATAATTAATTTGTTTTGTAAATTCTACCGTCCTACCAGATAATTTTTAAATATATTTATTAAAAAAATGTACACATCTGTCTTGTTTATTTTCTCCAGGATAGCTACGTACATTCAGAGAAATGTTTTATTTTTCTTTGTAGTTATATAAAAAAATATATAATAAAAAATATTCTTGGGTTTTATTATATTTTCCATAAAGCTAATAAATAAGTAATCTTCACAATAAAAAATAAATTAAGTGTATTAGTTTCCATCGCTTTCTTGTATATAAATATCAAAGATATTGAAATACAAGAGATATGCTATGATGACCGCCCGATCATCGGCGGACTACTACCTAATGGGAATAGTTTGAATACAGAAAGAATTCCTTCATTTCGTTGGTTTTTTGAAGGTGTGCAGTAGTATTGGTTAACAATATAGTTTGAATATCGAAAGAATTCGTTCATTATTTCAATATCTTTGATAAATGCAGTATTACGGCTTGAAAATCGTTATACAATTTGCTGTTTACAAAAATTACAATTTTGAAAACAGAAATGCTAGGGAGGTAGGTCCACAACGTAATTTTAAATGCAGACAGTAAGAGACACATAGTTACAAAGTCTAAACATTGACTTCTGGATATAAAATAAATGTTAAAATAGGCCAAAAATAGGCCTCATTACTCCTTACATTTCTTCTATAGGAATTTCAACTTCACATTTGATAGGTGGAGACATTTTGACTGGCATTAACACCTCTTCCCGAGCTTTTTCCTTGTTTTTGGCCAGAGGCTCGTCATCAGAATCCGACACGGGCAGCGGAGAGGCCCCCCTGGACAGATCATCAAACTCTAAATCCTCATCTTTCACGTTGATTGAACAAAACTCTATTTTACTCGGCACCACACAGTCCGTTTGGGTTTGACAGGCGATATATCGCTTACACAATGCCGTCACATTATTGTTTTTGTTTAGCATAACCAAGAATTCATTCTTCAAAGTCAGAAACTTCTCTTCGGCCCTGTCCAAAACATTAACGAGCATATAACAATCACGACACAGCGAATTAGACCACACTTTATCCCTTTCGAACATAATATTACTGGTTTTTGTGATAAAGTCAAATAGTAAACATTTAGAACTTCCAGTAAATGTTGTGTATATGTCGTACGACATATCATGCGTGTCCGAGCTACAGATAACGCAGATCTGTAACGAGATTGAAGAATCAAATTTAAAATTATATTTTTGACTGACAGAAGATTCCGGGCTGTCTTTTTCACTTTTGATAGGGCCCGAGTCATTTTGCGAAGTTGAAACAAGGGCCTTGTCAAACTCCGCTCGCAGCGTCGGTTCCATCATCTTGTCGGGTTGTCAAACACGGCAGGAAGGTTATATTGTCGATTCTACATTGCCAAGGAACTTAGATAAATGATTGATATCACAAATATTTCACTAGTATCAGTGTAAACATCGAAACGTCAAAAAGTCTACGAAATTAATATAAAACCCGTCACTAAAGTTGTTCACTTCCCTAAATATTTTTGACCGCGGTGAAGTTGCATGCCAAAAGATAATTCGCGACTGACTTCACGATTGTAATGTCTTTATGGCCGAAGTAAATAAACGTAAGTTCTTACTAAGAGTACGAAAAAACCGGGGCTAAGTGTGTCATTTCTCAAATAATTTTTTTTTAGAGTGTATTTTTAACCAGCCGCTTGCCGTAGATAACTTTAGTCAAATTTATACTTGTAATTAATGTAATATCCGTGTAAAGATTAAAATACAATGTTTTTTGTTTAATTTGGTTCTTCTTGGCGGTAATGGGGCCGTCACAGATAAAAGAAAGATAGATTTTAATTATTTTTTTTAAAGAAAGACAAACATTCCTGGGTTACGAATAACCCAACAATGTTTGAAAATCTCCTACTACCCCCACAGAAAGCCGAAAATGTTGCTTGTGTTGTGATGGAGGACTTAGCCAGCCGAGGAATCGAACACGCGACGTTCGGGTGGAACCCAAGCGCTACGCTCACTCAACCACTGACCGGTCTGATAAAAGATCATTTGGCTTAGCGTATTTCGGCGTATCACTCGACGTACATTCCCAATGGGAATATATAGCGAGCGATATGCTGAAATGGCCAAGCCAAATGATCTTTAATATTTTATATCTAAGTGTGACATATGTAAATGTAAAACATTGTCCAGAATAATTTCGGACATGAGTTATCAAATTAACAAACTTAATAATTTAGTTTAAAAATAATTATTGTTTGTAGCAAAATAGCTCACTGATACAACATTATCTATACTATAATAATATACGCTATTTAAAAATAACCAATGCGACAATTTCGAATAATGATTTTTTAAATACGTATTAATTTATTTATTTGTTATAATAATACATTAACCGTAAATGGCTCAGTTTGACTAATAATAATAATATTTTGATGGTTTGTACAGCGTTTTTGGGAAAAATCACTTGAAGGGTGCTGAACAAACTTATAATATATTTCTAAAATATTACTTTCAACTACAAACCAGACATTCTAACAAATTATGGCTAAAATTGCATCCACCGGTTCATCAATCTCGATTAGGAAATTATATTATACAAAATGATTTGATCAATAAACGCGATGCTGCGAAAAAATGTACATAATATTGTTTTATTTATATACTCTGTACAGGCAGAAAATATACAGGACCATAATTACCTGGGAAGTTACTTGAATGAACTTGATGTTTATTGTTGATTTTGAGAAAAATAGATGCAGTTCGCACGCGTAGGACATAATTGGGAACACATGTTATTTAATCCTGATATATAGTTTAATATTATATAATACCTATATTAAACCATATTATATAATATGCTAGGTGACCCGGCAAACTTCGTACCGCCTCAGAATCAATAACTGTTTGTGTTAACTTATTAGCTGAATTAATTTCATTTTTTTAAATGAATACTCAAAATGAATTAAGAAATGTAATTTACGTGGCACCAAGGCATTTGCTTTATTAAAGCGAATCGAAATGATTCACGTGGCATTATTTTACTACTTTCTGTTAAACTGTTTCCTGGGTGGGTTGCACTTGGGTCGCCTTCATTGAAGCACCTTGTAATATACGACATTTTTCGTTTTGTTGTCATTAGATGTCTTCCCTGTTCCACCGGGTGCATCGCGGAAAAATAAGTCACCATTTTCATCATCAAGTGCCTTCATTAACGTATCGTGCACTTCCTTGGGGGTTCAAGAGTGGTACGTTCGTTCAATCTGATTGGTTCAATGCATCTTGATCATATTGACGTTCACATTTCAATTCTTGATTGAGAGCGTCGTTCATTCCGCGATCTGGCGTTAGTATTCCTATTTTGACTAACAAACTGCTGTACATGAGGTAGTACATGTCTTCGATCAAAAACAAAGCCTGTTTTTGTATATCTTCATTCACCTCGAGATCAGGATTCCCTGAACTGAAACGAATTTGATGTAAAATGTCTTCTGACATGTCATCCTTGTACTTGTTCCATAGTTCACGTGAATTCGATGGGAAACATGTCGAAATAATGTGCATATCACATTGGAGATGCAGAAACAATTGCTCCAGCGATTTTCATGTCCCAATGAATATCGTTTTCAAGCAAATTGACCTGCTGACTTGCAACACGAAATGTTGGGCAAACTACTCAATTGACTTGTGATTCAAACGATGTCAGCTCACGAACATTCACCAGCAACAACCGCAAGTAGAAGCATTCGTCATTTTTAGATGAACTGTGTAAATGCGACAAAGAGCATCAGTAAAACGCACAACCGGATGATCAGTAACCACATCGCCGTGGTTCCGACGTGGAAATCTCTTCGACGAAGCGTTCCAAGTGTAATAACGTGGCATCTCAGAGTAGAGCAACGTTCGGGAAAACAGATCGTATTAGCAAATTGAAAAGACACTGGTAAAGTTGTTGCTGGAGGTGTTTCAGCACGTTTGGCAACATTCGATGCAATGAAATAAACTCGTTGACTATTTTCCAGATGCACCGCCAAATGTACAACAATGGGATGTCGTTCATGAATGGGGAATGAGAATATACGTCAAATCGCCTCATTGTGGCTCACCAACTTGATAGCATGTATTTTCGTCGTTTTTTATTTGTAGTTTGAACGCCAAAAACCGCCATATCGCTGACTTTTGTGGCAAATTTGCAGATGTATTTGATTGACTTCACCGGATTGCAATACTCCACGTTGTAATACTCCTTGAATGTTTTGGAAAGAAGTGGCTGTTTTCCTGGAGTTGTGCAGACATACGTTCACCGTTGGCCTCATTTTCGACTGTTAACATTTCGTCGCCTTAGTTCTTAATTGTCCAAACGACCATTTGAAAATTTGACAGGAGGTGAAGGTTTTCGTTCATTATTTCAATGAAACATTATGATAAGTGTTGATAAAGCTATTTTCGTAAAGGCAGAGGTCTGATTAGTTTAAATAATTCTTAATTAAGTGATTAACCATCATTTTTTATACTTTGTTTTAGTTTTAAAGCGGAGATTGAACAAAAACTAAAATGGTCGATTGGTCAATTAAGAACTGAGGCGACGATTTAGTGTGTAAGAAAGAGAGGCAGCATTATATGTTTAAAAACAAAAGCAAAACAATCATCGCATTGACATTTGACGATTTTGAATTATTGGAATTCACGCAAACTTCAATATTATACCTAACACAATATTGCTGCAGCTCTTTCAAAAGATGAAAATTCGTTCCATACAAAATGTACGAGGAAATGAATTTTCTTCATAACTTTCTTTTTCGTGAATTTTTGCGATGTTTTATTAGTTATTCTGTTATCCGGGGCGGAGACAAATCCAACAAATCAAAGATCATCAAAATCTGTCCAGCCATTCTCGAGTTATAAATAGTGTAACTAACCCGACTTTGTTTTATATATTGATTATACGAACTGGCTGTTCAAAAGATTTTTAAAGTTGTTGACTGAAAAGAAAAGAACAGATATTCGAAATATCCTAAATAACTAACACGAGTACATTAGACACATTCTACATAATTTCCTCACGAAATTATATAATATCAAAATACGCAGGGTAGCCTGTTTATAGCACCTATTAATTATCATGTTCCCATTGTATTTATAATAATAATAATATAATAATAATAAGCCTTTTTATTCTGGACTTCTGTTAGGTATGTATTAGACATGATCTTATTTGTTATAGTATATCCCGAAGCTCAGTTTGCCTCTTGGCATAGGCCTCCTCTAACATTTTCCATTGGGACCTGTCACGCGCTACTCTTCTCCATTGATGTCCAGCAGTGAGTTTTAGGTCATCTTCCCATCTCATGTGTTGACGTCCTCTACTTCTCTTGCCATCTCTGGGATACCAGTCAGTGAAATTTTTGCACCATTTCTCTTGTAATTGTATTTATACTTTCTTATTAATTAATTATCATGCACCTATGCAATCTTTTTATGGAAATATATAAAAAAACAAAATCTTAATGTAATGATTTAATATAAATTAACATTATGTTTGTACGCATGTGTGCAAATGCATATGTTTATATATATATATAATATGATCTCTGTCCGCTAGTCGTTTTGACCGGGTAACTAGATAAATATATAAACAAATTCAAGGGGCCCCGATGGGCTCAACCTTCAGCCCGGTAATCGCTAATATTTACATGATCTTACTTTGAAATAAAGGCATTAGAGAGCGCCCCTCTGAAACCTTCACTATGGCGTCGCTATGTGGATGATACCTTCATTATTTGGCAACACGGAATTGAAGAATTAAATAACTTTCTTATTCATTTGAATAGTATCCATGAAGATATTAAATTTACCATGGAAATCCAAGAAAATGATTGTCTCCCATTTCTCAAATCATAACCGATCTCAGTTGTCATCAGTTATAAATACCCTAGTTACCCGGTCAAAACGATTAGCGGACAAAGATCACATTCACGAAGAACTAGGTCTTCTTAGTATCATTTCATGATGGACGGTACAATAGTACAAGGATTAGATCAGAATATTTATCTTCCTAAATGTGACTCGTCTCTCGAAGACAGATTGATGTGTAAGGATTCGAATAATTTAATCCAATAAGAAAAGTGGGATAAAACGTATTATAGGTAATACAAGAATGATAATACTCTCAAATAGGAATATTTAATTTAAGGATATGAGAGCCCAAAAAGGTATGTTTTTAGTTTGTACCTAAATTCTGTTGGACTTGTTGTGCATTTTAGTTCCGAAGGAAGTTAATTCCAAGCCTTAGGCCCAGATACTCCTAAAGCGCGATCTCCAAACATAGTATTTTTGCCTTGCGTTTAGGCAGTGGCGGTTCGATGCACTTCTTTGATGGTGGGGATCGACATTTTTTACGTACTGTACCGTAATCTCATCACCCGTAAATATAATACAAAATTTAAAAAAATTATATTTTGATGGTCTAATCATGCTAATCTGATATCTAAACCCAAAATAATATAAAATGTCTATAGATATATACAAATTTAAAACATAGTAATAAAAATAATGATTTATCTTGGAAGATTATTATGGAACTTAAGTTGTACGCAAGCGATTCCCGCCCGAAACTAGGCAAACAAAAATGGTTCAGTAGTTTATCGTGGAGATTTATTAGATGATCCCCACGGAATGTGAAATTCACATACGAGTGCACGTGCGCGGTTCTTACGGATTGCATACGATCGCGAAAGAAACGCAACGAATTAACCAAAACGCAGGGGACAGTTCGGATTGTCCCCCAAGTACGCAGTAAGTTCTGCGCACTGAGAAATGGACTCGGGTAGTTCGTGCGCTGGTAGGCTATCATTCCGCACCGCTGGTCAGCATGAGCGGTCGCCGGGTCGCATTAAAATGATCCGGAATATTTTTTTGTATTTCATTTCTGCAAATGTTAATTAGTTTTATGTTTAAATAATTCATTCATTTTGGTGAAGACAAAGCATCGACTTTTATTTCCTTTAGTAGGTTTCGGGTGTAACTGGTGGGGACTGTCCCCATTCCATTGTCCCCCTGCGATGAACCGCCCGCGCCACTTCGTTTAGGTTATATTATTTAGTCTGCATATAGCAGGTGGTGTTGCTGATCTCAGGGTTGACTGCCTCGGACCAGTATTTTCCGGGACACATAGTTCACAGAAGTAAGGTGGGGCCATTTCATTGATTGATTTAAAAACCATCCAGCACAATTTGTACTGGATTGAACATGACCCAACCCAAACTTAAAAAAAAAAAAAAAATTGTTTCGGGACACAAAAAATACCACAAAAAGTACCACAATATTATTTAATACTAGTGGCGCGTGGTCTGTAGAAAAATTATACCTAATTTTATATCAAGTAATTTCTTTATCTTATACATATTCTAGATATCCTGAAATAACCTGTATATAGATCCTTACTAATATTTAATTTATGTATAGGATACTGCCGTCATGGATCGACCCACGGTGCCCTTCTTGACAAAATCAAGGAGGATACTGTGCTTCGACTCTTGCCGACAGAAGAGCACTTATCCTAAAAATGGGAACACCTCAGTACAGGTTCGCCTAGTGAGGTGTTCACAAAACACTACTTTTAACCAATTTACGTACAGTTACGGATCAATAACATTTTTATTATTTTTTATTATACTGTAACTTATTATTTATGTACTTAAACCAATGTAATAATCTGTTAAGTGTATGTTCTGTGAAATAAATAAATTCTTTCAAGGCACTTGAGCCAGTGAAAGTGACTAGGTGGCTATCATTGGCTAGGGCTAGATAGTTAACTGGGTCTACTGTTTATAGAACTACTAGTCTAACTTCACCTTAGGGGGCGTTCAAGTATTACGTAACGCAATTTTTGAAGATTTTTGACGGTTTGGGCATGTAGAGCGAATGAACGAGGAAAGGAGTGTAAGGAGAATATATGACGCAAATGTGAATGGAAGAAGAAGTCGGGGACGCCCGAGGAAGACATGGCACGACCAAGTGAATCAGATACTTGAGTCGGGCCATGTCAAGAGTCGGAATAATAGAAGAGCATGTATGAGACGATGTATGAATGTGAACGAGGCAAGGAGTGTGTGCCAAGATCGAGTTGTTTAGCGGTCCGTCCTCTCTGCCTACCCCTGCGGGGAAACGGCGTGATGGTTAGTTAGTTAGTTGGTTAATTTTCTCCCCCCCTAAACGTTACGTAACGCCCAAGTGACAATTTTTACCTGAAAGTCACAATTAAGCTGCGCAAAGTGCTGGGAAGTCGCTTAAATACCTTTTTCTTGTTTTAATCGCGTTTGCGGTAATAAATAAAACAAGAGATTTCGAGAACGAAAAGGGTTGCCAACTTGGAAGATTTTAATTCCCTGTTTTTTTTTTTATCTAAATAAAGAAAAACATGTTACGTAACGCGTTGTTCGAACCCCCCTCCCCCCCTGGTAACGCACAGTATCTTTCCCCAAGTGCGTTACGTAATACTTGAACGGCCCTTACCGCTAAGCCTCTGCTTATTATTATACTCGTTCTTACTCAATATGACAAGTTTAGTTATTCAATTAATAAATTATTAAGGTAGGTGCCTAAAACCATGAATCATTTAAAATAATTAATGTTAGAACCAGCAGAAAGCTTACTTCACAGTTGGTTCTAGAATTATTGTTAATTAACAAACTTTACGTCAATTGCGTCGTTATTATTAAATAGAATGTTATTGACATTTTCAACTTCTTTCATTTTATTTCTCAGTTATTTATTATTACATAGGTACATATTATTCCAGAAACAGAAAAATCTAAAATAGGATGGTAGTTATTATTTTTATATAAAATTTTAATTTTTTCGTTGGATTTTTAAAGGCTGAAAAATTGATAAAAACAATGTATTAGGTTGACTATTAACCTATGTTTTTATATAATTTTTGGGTAGAATTATTTTTTTTTTCGGACAGTTATTTTATAAAGAAATCTGTCGGCGTTTTGTCCTTACAACTCTGGATTTTGATACTACTGCAAATATATTTTATGTAATATAGGTAGTTATCGACCACAAGCATGTCGGCTTTTTTGATAAGTAAGCCAATGAATGTGTACCTGTATTTTACCGTTTATCTCATATCCGTAGGATGTATGAAAAAAGATGAAAATTTATAACCGCGCGAATCCTGCGTGTTTTTTTACTTTGAAACTGCCGTAAGAGGCACTTATTCGAGTCAACATAGAATATTTTCGATTTCTGCATATTGTCTGTAAGGACTTAATTTTATCCGTAAACAGCTGATCAGAAATTCTACGTGAAAAAAATATTTTAAAAATTTATTTTTAACATCGTTATAAAATAGTCTATGAAGTTCAGATTTTCGACATGTATGGTCATACTAGATAAAACATTTCAAAAGCGTCGTTTTAAGACCAAAATAACAAACGTGTGAGCTAAAAAAGCTTTTTTTATCGAAACAAGGAGATTGCCATTTTTAATTGCCATTTTTATCCGAAAAACAATCGGAGGCATTTAAAATGGCGGGAATATATGGCAAATATCGCTCCATTGGTTAAATACTTTCTTTTAAAATATGTTAAACCAAAATACTTTACACAAGATTGAATCTCTAAATCAGAAATCGGTAAATAGATAGTGATAAATAGTCCTTGCAAACTTTGACACTTCATATCTCAGAATAAGGTAAAGTTAGAATCCTGTCCAACCAAAGTGACGACGTGGTACAGAATATGTATATTATACGCCTTGTTCTAACTCTCGTTAGATTATATTTTCAACAGTCCCAACTGCTCTCCTCTGAAGTCAGTGAGACTATGGGGTGTGTTGTGAGGCTGAAGGTAGTGGGGAGGCGAACCCAAACACGGCTAAAGCCATTTCAAGCAACGTTTCAATTCTTACACCAGCCGATCTCTATCTTTTGTGAGATCGAGATAGATCTCGGGAGAGATCCCTTGTCAGATTTGTGTGATTTTCTATGGCTGTTAAATGAATGGCCCGTAGAAAAAGCAATAACAGCCAAAGAAAATGTCAAATCTGACAGGAAATCTCGCCCAACATCTATCTCGATCTCACAAAAGATAGAGAATCGCTCGGCAGGGCGATACTGAGAGTATCTTCCACTCCGGAAAGTGCCGCAAATACATTTTATATTATTTTTTAACAATTTTGTGAAATAACACTAATTAATCAAATAATACGGGTTCGAACCCGTGACCTTCGGATTACGAGTCGAGAGTGTTATTCCTCGACCACGGAGGCCGTCGTTGACTTTCATTAATTATAAAATATTTGTGCCAATAAATAATATACTTTCCTTTTCTAACTTCAGTGTACTATGCCATGGTAAATTCACACCTTGTGAAATTGATAGCTGATCTGCAGGTGGTTCAAAACCGAGCTCTCAGAAATGTTTTTGGATTTCCATGGGACACCCTTGTCAGAGACATCTATCCAGTTTCCGGTATTATTCCAATCACAGTCCTTCCTAAACGTGAAATCACAAGCACCATCCTACAAATTACTCAACAATCAACACACACTAACATCAAGTCACTTGACAATCAAGACATCCACAACCACAATACTAGAAATAATAATTAATTCCTCGTTCCTCAAACACATACCTACTACAAAATATGGGATAAAATCTATGAACTCATCATTTGGGAGGCGGGTACGGGTACCGCCGCCCGGGAACCATTTATTTTGGATAACCAACACCTCTGCCATAGGTCTCCCCAAGTGGTTCGCAACGTTTGGTGACTTAGCAGGGGTGCCCGGGTTCATGGGGTGAGGTTTATCCAGGTCTTGACGGCGGGTGCGTTTGCCCACCTGCTGGATGGCAGACCGGATCGAGAGAGACTAATTGAGGGAGGTCTTTTGACCTTTCCAGCCGGACTCTCTCGACCCATGGCCTTATACCGCTGTTGGAGGAATGGATTCATACGTCCGTCACTCCTGGACATACTAACCCCCAGATGTCTACCCACCCCTCGTAACTTTTTCCTTCCCATAATTTCTTCTTCTTCCTTTCCCTAAAAAGACCCTCCACACGGCATACCCTAATATGACATACACCCTCAATTATTTTCCTCAGGGTCTCCTGTGTGGAGCTAGTGTAAAAACCATAACCATAGGTCATCCCAAGTGGTTCGCTACGTTTGGTGACTTAGCAGCGGTGCCCGGTTTCATGGGCTGAGGTTTGTCCGGGTCTTGGCGGCTAATGCGTCTGCTCACCAGCTGCACGCGGAGAATGGTTGAGGGAGTCCTTTTGACTTCTCTAGCCGTACACTCTAGAAACATCGCCTTGCACCGCAGTGGGAGGGATGTATTCATACATTCGTAAGTCCTGGACACACTTGTACACCCAGATTCCTACCCATCACACCTTTTTTCCTCACAGTACTTCCTCTCCTTCCTTTCCCAAAAAGACCTTCCACACAGCATCCCCAAAGATGACATAAGCCCCGAGGGGAACTATTTTCCTCACTGGGGGTCGGTGTGTCAAGGCCTCCTGTGTGGAGCTAATTTAAAAAAAAAGAAAATTGTAATTATCTTGCCTTGTTTTGTTCTGTCTTTTCTCTTTTCCTTCCCTTTCATTCGCTTTATTTGTAATCATCCATATTTGTACATCCTTGTATTTTTTATTCACTTGTTTTCGCTTGTTGTGTGTTCTACTTAACCTGTCTTTTATTTTTATGCTGTACTGTATGTGAAACTTATATTTTTGACATCAAAATACCTTTGTAAAAGTATATCTATTACCTCCCACTTATGAATGATCCTCCCGTCCTAAAATAAGTTTTACATTAAAAAAATAAGAATATTATAAAAAAATACTCCTACCTTTATCACATAGTAACATAAAAGTAGACTTAAGTATGCCTACAATAAACGACATTTTTTTTCAGCCCGATTCCAATTAGAGACCAAAGTCAACATTTTTCGCTTTCCGCGATCGCTATTTTCATCTCTATTTTCATATCTACGATTTCAATTGTCATCACTGCAAACAACACAAGAACCATACTGTTTGATCTGATGCCAACTGAAATCGTAGATATGAAAATAGAAATGAAAATTGCGATCGCGTTGACTTTTGTGTCTAATTGGAATCGGGCTGAAAAAAGATGTTGTGTATAACGGCCATTATTTATTTATTTATTTCAAAACATACGGCACAACAGGTGCCATTGACATAATTATATTTATATATATTATAATACAATAACATAAGAAAGTGACATATAAATGTAAAGTTAAATATAAAAACAAAAGGTAAAAGAAAGGAGTTAAGGTAATGAGTAGTAAATAGAATTATGATGTATAAAATGAAAGTAGGTATAAAGTAAAAGTGTAAACTATAAAATATAAAGTATAATGTAAAAGTAAAAAGTTAAGATAAAAAGTTCAAAGGCAGGAAATAATATAAACTATAAGATAACTTTGTAAATAATATAAAGTACAAAAGTTGTAAATATAAAAAAAGTATGACAAGTAAACAGTAAGAAATGCTCTTAGGAGCCAAATATTGAAGATAACCAAAAAAAAAATATAATAAATAAAAGGAAGGTATTACGGAGTATACAAAGCGATATGAAAAGTAGGTACCTATGATATGTTTCTAAGCCATAGGTATTAGAGTTCATACTGGTAGGACATAATATTATGGTTACATGATTATATTTATTATGATTACGTGGTAGTACTAGCAGATAAATTTTGTCTAATGCATCTTTTGTATAATGACAGACTTTCGGCAATTTGATCGATATGAGCATATTCATTACCTAAAGTGTGTAAACGATGTATTATTGAATTTTGTTCTGCATTACTGAGAGTGTTGTTGCAATAATAAGGTGTTTTGAGTCGAGTTGTTCTACTAGGTACATGATAATTTATTAACGATACCAATTCAGGGGAGTCAAACCAGTTATTGTTTATTTTAAATAAAAAAAATAAGATCAGTGAGTATTCTTCTATCTTTTAATGATAAGAGTCACATTTTTTGTAATAGAGAGTCATAGTTTATGTCATCCGCGGGTATTCCTAATTTTAAATTAATTGATCTGAGAAATTTGCGTTGGATTTTTTCAATGGAGTTTGCGTGGCTTTTGTAGAGAGGGTTCCATATGGGGGAATTATATTCCAAATGACTCCTAAGGGAACGTACCCATCAGCAAATAATAATATGTTAACATCAGAGAATATGGAAGTGACATCGTTTATAAATAGTATAAACAATATTGGACCAAGGCGCGAACCCTGAGGCACACCACTAGTTGCTTCAAATTCGTAAGACAAGTGTTCTTTAATAGAGACAGTTAGTACACGTTTTGATAAATAATTTCTAATCCAGCATAATAATTTACCACTTATTCCTAGTTTAGACAATTTATTTATAAGAATTTTAATGCAAACCTTATCAAAGGCTTTACTAAAATCCGTATAAATTGAGTCAACTTAGCAAGAGTTCTATTAGCAAGAGCACCTGAGATAAAATTTTCGTACAGTGTAAGGTTAGTTAAAGTAGATCGTCCAGAGATAAAACCATGTTGAAATGATGAGATATTAAATTTTATGCAAGAACATATTTTTTGAAGAATTAACTTTTCAAAATTTTTTGGTATCGACGATTGTATGCATATTGGTATGTAATTTTCAACTAAAGACTTATCTCCGCTTTTAAATATTGGAGTAAGAAAGCTATTTTTCCATATTTGCGGAAACTTGCCTGATAAAAGTGATTGATTAAATAGTAGGTACAGTGGGTAAGAGACACTAGCCCCACAGTTTTTAAGAAATACAGGGGGGAATTTTATCTGGCCCTGAGCAAGATTTAGGTTCCAGTAGTTTGATACATACTGCAATTTCTTTAATCTCAATATGTATCTGAGATAGTTGTAAATTTATATCTGACTCGAAGTTTCGAATGTCTTCATCAGGGATATCGGTTTTATACACATCCTTAAAAAAGTCTGCAAACAAATTGACAATTTCATTGATTTTACAGGAAGTTTTCAGTTTGTAGTGTATAGTTTCAGGTATGCCAAGGTTATTATTATTTTGGGATTTACAATAGTTAAAAAAATGTTTGATATTGTTAACAATCGACAATTCAACATTCTTAATATAATTATTATAACAAATGTTTGATAATTTATTACAATCTTTTCGAAGCTTGCTGAAAATTGTAAAATCAGAAAGACTTTTTGTTTCTTTGTATATTTTATGGGCTTTTTTCTTCTCAATTACTATGTTAATGAGGTCCTTGCTAAACCAGCTAGGGAAATTTGAAGATAGTTTATAACTAATCGGAACAACTTTGGCTTTATATAGGTGATCATAAAAGACTTTAATATTTTCATCAAGGTTTCCTCCTTCTAATATAGACCAGTCAGTGTATTATGCTTACAATACATATTTTTTCAGCCAAATTCCAATTAGAGACCAAAGTCAACATTTTTCGCTTTACGAGATCGCTATTTTCATTTCTATTTTCATATCTACGATTTCAGTTGGCATCTCAGTAAACAGCATGGTTCACGTGTTGTTTGCAATGATGACAATAATTGAAATCGTAGATATGAAAATAGAGATGAAAATAGCGATCGCGTAAAGCGAAAAATGTTTACTTTGGTCTCTAATTGGAATCGGTCTGAAAAAAGATGTCGTGTATTTATTGCCGGAAGGAAATTATATCTAACCAGATTAAAAATAAAAGTAAATGTCTTCAAGCGGTAAAAGGATGGGAAAGGAAGTGAACTTAGGTGATGGAAATGAAGCGTTATGCGGTGGGAAAAGATTTATTGCTATTTTTAATACAGTCTTTGAGAGCATCCTACACATCAGAGGGTACTTGTAGATAGTTCCAGATACATGATGTACGAACTGTCAAACAATGCGATGGGTGGGGATTTCGAGGATTATCTTATACCTACTTAAAAAGACAGAGAGGACCCATGTTCGGTTGTAGAGTGAGCATGTAACAAATTGGTATCTACATGTAGACGAGTTCATTATAATTAATAATTGTTATGTGGTGAACGTACGTCTTGAGGTATGAAAGAGACGGGCGTATATGAGTGAGACAGATTTTTGAATAAATTATTTTGAGTTTTTTATTTTTTTTTACATTAGCTCCACACAGGAGGCCATGAGGAAAATAATTTCCCTCAGGGCCTATGTCATCTTAGGGAGTGCTGTATGGAGGTTTTTTTTTAAAGGAAA
Source organism: Limnephilus rhombicus (assembly GCA_929108145.2). Classification (NCBI taxonomy): domain Eukaryota; kingdom Metazoa; phylum Arthropoda; class Insecta; order Trichoptera; family Limnephilidae; genus Limnephilus; species Limnephilus rhombicus. Next base: position 14,208,403 of record OV815292.1, on the reverse strand, counting down.
GGAAGTTCTGGAAAGAAAATAGGTATGAGAGGTGGGGGTTAGTGTGTCAAAGAGTGACGGATGTATGTATCCATCCGCCGAGAGATTCCGGCTGGAGAGGATAAAAGACCTCCCTCAACCAGTCTCTCTCGATCCTGCCCGCCGCACGGCAGGTGAGTTTTCAGTGAGCTAGCGTGCTAAGATTTAAAAATACGACTTTACTGATGTTGTTGTAACTAAAAATGAATATTTTTTTTGAAAATTTCAACTTTTTGTATAGATCTTTCAGTATGTGGATGCGGCGCATCCCTTGACTGAAAAAATCCTGAAGATCTTCATACAAAAAGTTTAAATTTTGAAAAAAAAAATTTTTTCAGCTACAACAAAGTCAATAACGTCATATTTTTCAATTTTAGCGCTGTAGCTCACTGAAAACTCACAACGGCACCCCTGCTAAGTCATCAAATGTAACGAACCACTTAGGGAGACCCATGGCAGAGGTATTGGTTATCCAACAAATGGAACCCGGGGCGGCTGTACTCATACCCGCCTCACAAAATGTGATTGAACGCATAAAAGGGCATGTCTGTTGTCCATTCAATTTTGTAATACAGGCTTCGCAGAAGCAACACCTTGTACAGCTCTCACAATAAACGGAAGATATAAGAATACCCACTTTTAATTATTGAAACAGAAAAACTCTTAGTGACCCGTCAAGTATAGATCACTACAATAATCCAATCTAGCATTGAATTGAGGTAACGATCCAAATTTATTGGCCTAAAGTCTGGAGAGCTAAAGCTGCAGTTAGTTCTCCTACTCCTCGACATCCCGAGTAGGTAACAACATTAATTTCGCCAACAATAGGCCGGAGCAATAGCAACGAACAAGGCCAAAGCCGTGTGCCTGTGTGATTAGTACGTATTCCCGGCCGTTGTAGATGCAACTCAGACTCAAAGTAGAGCTTAGTCGCTGTTCTTGACAAGATTATAGAGGGAGTTAATGTAGGACTTAAGACACGATGTCTGGATGCGATAAGTAAGTAAATAGGTACTTGAATAATTCCTTCATAATTTTCTGAGAAAATGATTATTAATTGGTAACGTTGAGATACGTTTTTTAGATTTTCACGGCCAAAAGTATTTTCGTTATTTGTTTTGGGGGTGTTATGCCGTGTTGCGCTACCGCCTTTTTAGCCAACATTTCGGACAGCGTTACGGTGTCCATCATCAGGGCAGATGTGTGAAAGAAAGGTATTGCTGAGATTTGATTTCTACAAATTCGTATTTGTGCTTAGCATTTCAAACTGTGGAATGAAAATCATTTCCCCTTCCCCATCTTCTTCCCCTCCTCACTATCTTCAGCAACACAAAAACCCATAGACATCCAATTCCTATGTCCGTGCAAAAACCCCAATTGGAGATGCCATAGACTTACTGTCTCCGTGCGGTTGGGAGCAGTTGTGACTTGTGACTGCGCGAGGTGTTTCGTGATGCAAAAGTCTTACCATTCATAGTAAGCATCGTAGTAAGCGTTAAAAAGAAGAAGAAGATGGTTTGAAATGGAGATAATATTTATTTATTTATTTTATTTTATTTAAACGCCCATAGGGCTTTTACATAGAATGCAGTACATTTTTTTTTAATTACAGTATAAAGAATGGGTTTACAAAATACAATACACAATACAAGTAACATAATATTTGTTAAAAACAAAATATAGGTTAGAAAAAATATAAGGGTTAAAAAAAAAATTAAATTTAGGTTACATAAAATATAAGCGTTAGCAAAATACAGGTAACATAAAACATAAGAAACAAAATATAGTCCATAAAATAATAGTAGTTGACATAAAGTAGGTAATGTTTAAAAGTGTTGTTTTCATTAGTTTATGTGATAGGTAGAAATAAATAGTTGGCACATATGGCGTTTGAAGTTTGCTAAGTTCAAATTATTGTCAAATACATCCAGATTGTTTAAGTATTTGTTACCAAGACTATGCAAACGTTGTATTGGAGAATGTAAATCATAGTTCGAATGAGATGTACGTACATAAAATGTCAATGTTTGTCTAGTTGTTCGTGTAGGTACATGTAGATTTATTAATTGCAGGAGTTCACAACTGTCGAATTTAGAGTTTAATAATATTAATAAAAAAGTTAGGTCGTTTATTTTTCGTCGGTTTTCTAATGTTGAAATATTTTAAGTATTCATTAACGACGGTAATTTATGTGCTCTAAAGGGATGTGAAGTTTAAAATTTACAAAACGTAGAAATTTTCTTTGAATGCTTTCAATAGTATGAATATGAATTTTGTAGAAGGGTGACCAGACTATGGAGTTATATTCTATTAGGCTTCTAACAAGGGATGTATACAGTAGTTTATATATATACGATTTTTTAGTTTTATATTTATACGATTTTTAGAGAGATGCGCTAATATTAAAATACGATTTTAATAAACAGGCGTGAGCAAAAATATAGACTTACTTAAACTATAGAAAAAAATCTCAGGGCATCTGAGTAAAGTAAAGAATCATTGTTCATGCCTATAACGGAACCGAACATTTTTTTTATAATTTTCAGAGCATACCTAATTTACGTAGGAGGCGTCCACTAACATCTACAGGAATTCCAAAAACTGAAAAAATCGGACTAATATCTATGAGAACCAAAGTGCGTACGAATATCTACAGCTCAAACTGCTGACTAATATCTATGAGAACGAGAACCAACGTGTTGACGAATATCTACAGCACTGGCAGAGGTTGGATTTGCATTTATGTATAGCATATTGGAATGACGTAATATTGCGTATGCAGTTTAAAAAACTTAATTCATGTATGCATGTATGTTAAAATCCCTTATATCGGACTATTGGACACATTTAGCTGAATATTAAGGATTTGGTTTTTTGTTTTAACAGCTTTCTTTATTTCGAGTGCTTCTAAATTATTTAGTCTGTTACCATGACCATTTCTATGTCAGTTAGGTTAGGTTAAGTTAGGTTAAGTTAGGTTAGGTTAGGTTGTGGTGCCGTGTATTTCGAAATAAATAAATATCTTTGTATTATGACCTTCATCTTTGTTCAATAAATTATTGTCCTCATAAACAGCAAAATACGTAATATTATGCAAAAACTTCATGTACGTCCTTTAAGCCTTTACGTAATTAGTAATTACGTAATTAAAGTAATTTATGCTTTTCCGTACAACCTCTTGCTCAGCTGCCCGCTGTAGATATTAGTCCAACCTACGCTCTGTAGATATTAGTTCAACCTACGCTCTGTAGATATTAGTCAACACTCTGAAGTTCGTAGATATTAGTCCAACATATAAGCTGTAGATATTCGTCCGACATACAGGCTGTAGATATTAGTATCTGGAGTCATTTATGTATATGGCGGGTATAAGTAACGTCGGTCGCCCCGGGAACCGTTTATTGGATAACCAACACCTCTGCCGTAGTTCACCCCAAGTGGTTCGCTACGTTTTTTATGTTTTTTATTTTTTATTTTTATTTTAGAATATAAAATATAATGTACATTTAGATGATGTAATAATTTGCGTACATGTTCATGTTCAAATATGTTAATACCACTCTTCCATAGAAGCATTAGCTTGTGTCTGGAAGAGTAGTGTACATTTTTGAATGCTTTATTATGTTATAAGTTCTTAAATTAAAATGTGAATATAAAAAACAATAAGTTGTAAGTTCGGTGATATGTAATTATAAGTATTTATCTACTAATAAACAATTTTACTATTAGGATATTGTATCTAGAATTATTGTATTACTAATAAACAATTTTACTATTAGGATAATGTATCTAGAATTATTGTAATTAGTTGTTAAAAACAAAACAAAATTTAACTTCTTTGAAGAACGTTGGAAGAAGTTTGGTGACTTAACAGGGGTACCCGGATTCAGGGTATGTTTTGTCCATCCAGATCTTGGCGGCGGATGCGTTTAGGGAGGGATAGGAGAGACTGGTTGAGGGAGACCGTTTAACCTCTCCAGCCGGACTCTCTCCACCCAACGCCATCTACAAGTAGGAGGAATGGATTTATACATCCGTCACTCATGGAGACACGGACCCCTAAATTATCACCCACCCCCACACCTTTTCCCTTCCCAGAACTTTATCTCCTACATTTCCCCAAAATACCCTCCGCACAGCATTCCCAAAGATGCCGTAGTCACTGAGGGGAATTATTGAAGTAAAACTTCTTTACGCACGCTTGAATTGGGGAGTAAGCTGGTGGATGCGTGACGAGAGCGTTACGAAAAGTGCGATCGGGCAAGGCGAACGGTTGGGCGGGGCGAGGCGAACGGAAGTTGAGAGGGAGATATAAGTTAGTGAAGTTTTACTTCAGTCGTGTGGTCTAAAGCACACTCGTTTTTTTTTCCTCAGGACCTCCCATTTGATAATGAGGTATTTCCACTTTTTTTTTAAAATTAAGCAAAAAATTACAATGATTATGGCATTTTTATTTTATTTTTTTATTTTTTATGTTGACGAATAAATTTTCTACAGCGAGTCAAAGTTTCCCATTTTTGAATTACCGCTAAAACGATATTTTGGGGTGGGGCTATCGTGTGACGTCAGAGCGTGGACGCTCACTGACAGTGTTTATTTACGCTGGCCAAGCTGAGCGACGCTTGTGACGTCACAATCCGATTTGCCAAGATCCATTTTAGATCCTTTTTAAAATCAATAATATTGAAAAAACACAGACAGTAGGATGATTAATATCAGAAAAATGATCTTTATACATTCCGTACATTTTCAACACAATAGCTCGTTTGTGGAAATACCCCATTGTGTGGAGCTAAGGGGTCATTAATTTATTACGAAAGACGATTTAGGGGGGAGGGGGGTTGACCATGTCTAATTTTTTCTTACAAGGGGTGGGAGGGAGTCTCGATAGTTAATGCGCAAAGTTAAAATATACTTTGAAAAAGCGCGCGCAGCCGCGCGAGTGCCGAGGTTCACTCGGATGCGTATAGGCAAATGATTTCCATTTTCATGGCAACGGACCCACGCAAACAAACATTAAAAAAAACCAAACGGGTATTCATTTTTTCCTTTAGATTCTTACGTAATAAATATTAAACAAGGGGGAAGGGAGTCGGCATATTCTTATTTTTTCTTATAATAGGGGGGGAGGGGGTCGAAAACTAGCAAAATTCGTCTTACGTAATAAATGAATGGCCCCAATGTAAAAAAAGCGAAATTGCAGAAAAACTTCAATTTATTCAAAGCCTGTTTTTCGGAATTCATAATATAAAACGATTTCACTGATAAATTCGCCTGCAAATAATGGTCAGACTTTTTTTAATCACGAAACACATCCTGAGTCCTACTTAATTCTATGGAACCAGGGAACATGTTTGCTTCAAACAGCAGTAGGATTCTAACCTACTAATCTCGGGCTTTCTCAAGGCAATGTCTAGGGCTGTCCCCCACTGTCTACAACTGTCTACGACTGTCTAGCACTGTCTAACACTGTCTTCCGCTGTCTGGTCTGCCGGCTGAGTAAGTGCCCCTAATACTGCTAATATGGGAGGCAAACTGCTCCTAATGCAGGATTGCTTCTACGGGAACAGTGGCGGTGGAATATATTCGTAGGTATCTAGCACATGTGGATATGTCTTTAAGCATAATATAATATATGTATGCACTGAAAAGTTATACCAATAGAAGTGTGCTGTGGGCAGAGATAGAGGAAAGTAACTTAATAAGGAATACATTACTCGTAAACAAATATTCCAAGAAGAAATAAGCAGTGATCGTCCATCTCTTTCAATCACTATACGCGCATACAGGCTTCAACTTGTCAGTCGAGCGAGTGCTGTGTCCGCGGTGAGACGGTTTTTTTTCTGAAGATACTCGAGGAGATATCTGGATCAATTGCTTCATGCGCGCACTCTGGGCACACAATGATTGCGCTGGTGCAGAGTTCGATACCTGGATTTGTGATTATTGCAAGTAGTTTTAAGTTTCTTTTTATATTTGACAAAAATGCCTAAAGTATCTCATAGAAGTTAAGGTTGATTTTGATCTATAATATTATAAACGCGAAAGTTTGTATGGATGTATGTGTGTTTGTTACTCTTTCACGCGAAAACTTTTGAATGGATTTTAATGAAACTTAACAATAATATAGCTCATAAATTACAATAAAATATAGGCTTTATATAATGGTAAGCTCTGTCGTTATGAAATTTTACGTTACTTTTAAATTTACGTTAGGACATGCAGGGAGAATCAATTTATTTCTTAGAATGGCATTGCAACGCATGCCGGGGACCAACTAGTTAATAAATATAAGACTATTACTATGTAAAGCGCAAATATATGACTGATTGTAATTACGACTGAAAGTTTTTGATTTTTATTATTTGTTTTTATTTTTTGGATGTAAAAAACAAAACGGTATTTCATATTTGGTTACTTTCCTCTACTCTTGCGCACGAAGCAACATTTGGGTTATGAGTATGTCTGTAACTCTGGGTTCAATAAACTCCAAAACACGAATTTGCTTTTAATATAAGGGTCTCTTTCAAAATTGGAATTGATTGTAATAAAGAGATTGAAAATATCAAAAAAAATTAAATATTTTTAACAGATTTTTTTGCAACGACCGAGATCACGCCCTACATAATTGATTATTTATTATTGTGTTATTTATGATTTATTTTAACTTTCCATTTTTTTTCATCTACTTTTTAATTTTCTTAAAATTTGCTATGTTCTAATAGTATTATATAAAGTATGTATAACTATAGGGGACATATGGGATTGTACTATCCTCCCCACATCCTGGAATAAAACTTATTATTATTATTATATTTGCATAAATTTCTTTAGTAGGGTAGGGCGGGGCTAGTTGAACATGATTTTGCTAATTTGATCCAGACTCGAAACTCTTATAGATATTTTTGTTTTTTCAATTTGGTAAGATAGTTTCATTATCTGGCTTTATAATGATATTCACGAAATGATATAATACATTTACATTAGGCAAGATATTTAAATTTTCACTCAGAAGGAGAAATGGTTCAACTTGCCTCATAGGTGGGGCTAGTTGAACCACCCAAGAAGCTTGTTGAACAATATAGTGTCATATATTCACACTCATGGTTTAATAAAACAAATTATGTAAATTATTAATCTAAATTTATTGAAATAATGAAAGAATATAGAATTAGGTAATAAAATTATTATTTTATCTAAAAAAGCGAGCCTTATAAAACAGGTAAATTTTCTTAGAATTATTTAATCGATATCATTGGAATGGTGCCAGATGTGCACTTTTGGTGTGCCCACTTTAGACTGGCGTGACAACGAACGCACTCTTCTCCTGGAAATTACGTATAAAATTACAGTAAGGAATCTGAATGAGGCAAGTTGAACCAAATGGTTCAAATAGCCCCACCCATGTTTTATTACAAATTTCATCGGATAACTCATATACCACTAAATGTATTTCAATTTTACAATTGACAAGGTACAGTTAAGTAAACACCAATATCAAATTGACTTACCTTGACTTGGTACCCTTTTCCTTATTATCTATTTTCAAAAAAGCAGTCGATCGTCTTTTTTTACTTTTGGAGCAAAAATCACACAAAATCCCCGCGCCCACGCCACGGACGCCATGCGCCTTCTAAATGCTTGGTGGCGCGGTCCCCATACTTCTAGCTTGCCAGAACATGTTCGGCATACTTTGCAAGTCTTTCGGCTTCGAAGATATTGGCGTGGCCCAACAAGCCCCTTGGTTCAACTAGCCCCGCCCAGCCCTACATTTTTAGCAATGATTTAAAGTATCTACCTATGTAGGTTACTTTTTAAAAGAAAATTATTTTAACCCATACTAATATTATAAATGCGAAAGTTCATGTGTTTGTTTGTCACGCCTAAACTACTAAACCGCTTTTAAAAATTCTTCCACCAATATAAAGCTACATTATCAGCAAATAACAAAGGCTGTATGGAATGGTAAGCTCTGGCGTTATGAAATTTGTATAAATGAAAATGTGTGTATTTCATATATTTTAGCGGCAGGGAGGAAAGGCAGGGGGAAGGTGGGGTTCGCGGAGAAGGAAGAGACGAGGGAGGGGGAAGGCGGGGAAGGTGGAAGGCAACTGGGACGCACGGGAATGGATAAGCAGATTTCTTTGAATGGATTGCAACGCATGCCGGGTACCAGAAATAATAAATAATTCTACATCATTAAAGAAAAATATTTCTATATTTGAAATGTATACTCGTATTTCGTAAGTACTCGAAGGTGAAGTCAGATTTTGTGATTTTTCAAGGGTCTGTGCTTTTTACATTATCAATAAAGAGTTGCTCGCTTACTAACTAGATTCAAATTCGCCAAACGCATTTGCCGACAAAACCTAGACAAACTTTACCCCATGGTACGATGGTCCGATGCTCCGATAGTCCGATGCTCTGTAGGGAACCCGCTTGCACAGTGCGGGTGTAAACTGTGCGCCCTAAAGTTTAAGTTTAGACTTACGGAATTCACTACTTCGTTTGTGTGAAAGCACTGTGAAACAATTACAACCAATAACATGAACCCGGGCACCACTGCTAAGTCACCAAACGTAGCGAACTACTTGGGGTGACTATTGGTAGGGGTGTTGATTATCCAATAAATGGTTCCCTGGTCGGTGATACACAGACCAGCCTCCCATTTGATAGACCTTTTCCTTGTTCCATCTTTTCCCAGTCCATCTGTTCCATGCTTAAGATAAGTCATTTAATAAAAAGCAATTTTTAAATTATAATATAATAAGAGCGATAAAGGGGTGCCAAATGGGTTCAAAACGGCGTGCTTAAAATTTTTTAATTTCTGATACGATCTTCTTCCTCCGGATTCACTTCAAAGTTATGAAATTTTTCATTTTAAGGGGTTATTTCTTGTGTATATAAAAGTTATTATGAATCCTTAAATGCACCATATTTTTTGTAACCTTCCACAGCAAATTAATGCAGTATATATTTACGAAATCATTTACAAAAAGTCCCAAGATTGAGTCTCGAAAAATAATGCCGAAATTTGAGAATATTGGATTTGAATACACTGCCTTGAGATAATTTGACTTATATTAAAAAAAAATAAAGAAATCTAAACATTCCCTTATTACACATTCGATTGAAAAATTGTTGATTTTAATGGTTTATTTCTTAAAGATTTAACAAGGGATGGTTTTTTTCTATTATGTGAAATTTCCGTCAATCCGGAGGAAGAAGATGGTATCCAAATTTTATTTAAAAAATTAGGTGATTTTTTATCTTCATTTAACACCCTTTTATCACTATTAGACGAATCAAAACAAGATTTAATTTTTCTCTTACAGTCGTGTCTCGTGACCCACCTTAACGTCCATGGCCCAAGAGTCGGCGTCAGTTTCCTGTTAAAGATCGCACTTTACCCGTCAATTTGAGAGGCGTGTATGGATACCGCGTTCTCGGGAACCATTTATTGTATAACCAACACGTCTGCCATAGGTCGCTTCAAGTGGTTCGCTACGTTGAATGACTTAGCAGAAGTGATCGGGTTCATCGGGTGAGGTTTTGACGGCGGATAAGCCTGCTCACCAGCTGCTGATGGTTGATGGAAATTATTTCCCTGAAGACCTTCGGTGTGGGGTGAATGTGAAAAAAAATACTTCTACGGACTATCTGTTCAGTGTATGTATGTATGTATGCGTTTATGTATGTATGCATGTTTATAGAAGAGGTAGAGACTGCACGCTAAACGGCGGGCCCGCCCAATAGCCGCCCAGTGTCTTTCGCTATCAGGGTTGTGCTAAAAAGTAATTAATACTATAGTAACTAATAATAATAATTAAAACGGTATAATAATTAATATTATAATAAATATTTTATTTAGTCGTCTTCGTTATTATCCAGTGTTACTTATTTAAATTTGTGGACGGTAAACTTCGCGTCATGGAAATCTAATTTTCTTTTATAAATCAAAACCAAAATTAGACATTTACTTAAATACCTACCTACTTAATTATAAATTCAATATATTAGTCAAGATGTTTATCGTCTGTATTTGACACGGGTATGTCTTTTGTTTAAATTTTTGACATGTTCGTATTCTTACTAGACTGTTGATCTAGCATCCTCCGGTAGATATTTTTTTACCGTTAACTCAACATAGGAAGCCTTGAGGAATAAACTTTCACTCAGGGACTACGTCATCTTTGGGGATGCTGTGGGGAGGGATAGAAATGAGTGAAATTACGCATGTACGTAGGAGGGAGGAAACACAGAGGCCAAATTTGAAGGTTTCTGTCCACGATTGGTCTATGCCACTCATTTCAGAGTTGTCTTCTTCTCTGTGAGGAATTTTTCGAAGAACTCTTTCAGGATCGAAAGGAAAAAATCTGATGATTTGAACCCGGCTGCCAAATTCTGATGTTTGGAACCCGGCAGCCAAATTTCTGGGTGTCTTAGAATCTGTTGATTCTTAAGTACTCAAGCATCCTTGGAAATTCACTATTTGGCACAACTCCCCTATTTCTCATAAAAAAAAAAATTTTTTTTTTCACCAAGCGATTTTCAATGGGGAACTTGTATTGTGCTTAATGGAAAAAAGACACTGTCTTATTATCAAATATAGTGTAAAAACTTTAGGCTTCATAAATCTTACAATTATTATGGTAACCGTATAATTCAACATATTTTTGAAAAGTGATTTAAAGTTATGAAAAAAACCAAGTTAAATAGGTTAGATAGGGGAAGGTTAGTGATTTTTCATCGCTTTTAATGACTTTCACTTGGGTGCATTGGGTTCCATGGCAAATCAATGCACCGTGAAATTGTGTGATTTTCAAGGGTCTTCAATTGTAATATGCAGGATGTTAAGGGACGTACTTGACTCACTTTAACCAGTGATTCCTAACATTATTTGGAGTAAAAATAGAAATTTTGGTCTCCGGTGACATGTGTGATGTTTTTTTTTTCAACATAAAACATAAATAATTCAGTAGGTATCTATTGGACAGATAGGGTCGGGGTAGGGGGTTGGGTGGTTACTCGGCTGATTGACCAGTGACGACATGCGGAAGCTTTTTTTGTTGTTTTGCTTTGAAGAAAAAAAAACATAAAAAGTCCCCGGTGACCAAAATTTCATAAAGTCTCGATTACATTGAGCGTGTTTACAAGATAGTATCTGGGAAATTCACTATCTGTTAGTAAACTCGCTCAGTTTAATCGTATTACTATCTAATTAGCAGATTATGGACAATCTACGTAAAAAATTGAAAGGTAGTCAACTTTACTCGCTACTCGCTCAAATGGCGGCCTACCAATAGCTGATTTCGCAACTGTGAGAATTAGTTCGCGCGGGAACCGTTATTCTGGTTACTGCCTAACGTGTGGCGCTAGTAGCTTGTAAATTCGCTCAAAGTAATTGAGGCTTTAACGTATTTTTTCCAAATAATATCAGAAATCACCGGTTAAAGTAAGTTAAGTACGTTCCTTGACACACTGTGTACAAATAATACCAAAGTGGGTTCAGCCCTGTATTTGACCAAATAAGGAGCAAATACCGACTGGTTACCAGCTACTGTCGTACGTTAGTAGCGACTAGCGAGTGGGAGGTTTGTGGGGTGGATGGGAGGTGTGTGTGGTGGGTGGGTAGGGGTGTGTAGCTGGTCTAGCTGGTACCGGCAATAATTCAAGATGCTGGCTGGGTGGCTGGTACCCTCGCGGGAGAAGCAGGCCCTCCCCCGCGATGAAAATTAAGATTTGGCGGCTGAAGTTATGGCTGGAATTAGTTGCTATCCGGAGTTGCAACTGCTAATAGCCGTGCTCTTTTGGGGTTACATACACATATTTATATGCAGTCTTAACTATAAAGAAGAAAATCTGTTTGGATATCTAATGCAGTGAAAACCTGTAAACTGCAGAAACCGAAGGATGTTTCGAAGGAGAATTATAGTTCGTCAATAATCGTAAATTCATTGATGGCGTCATTTTAATTAAATGAAAACAATTCTCTCAATAACTTTATTTAATCGAAGTTATCAACGTGTTTCAAAACCAAAGGTTAGGTACTTCTTCAGGATTAAATGAAAATTAATAATTTTGCCTTTTGCTATTTTTGTTATTTTTTATTTGTTCTGACTAAGAAACCATTGGATTCCAACATGTAGATAATTTTGTTAAATAAGTGGTATTTATAAAATATATATTTTTCTACATTTACTTCCAGTTTGGTACATGGAGAAGCTGTGCTGCATCCCCTCTTACCTCGTCTTCTCACCTCAGTCTGGGTCTTCCCACTTTTCTCTTTCCACCTGGGTGTCCAGTCAAATTTCTTTTTGGGAAGCGTGTATCCGGCGTTCTCTGTACATGCCCAGCCCATCTCAGCCTGAGGAGTCTCATATGTGCTGAGATTCTAGGGGCCTTATATATCATACAATTCTTTATTGTGCCGGATGTGTCACTGTTCGCCCTCTTTCACGGGTCCACGTATTCTTCTCAGCACTTTTCTTTCAAAAGTATCCACCATTTCAGCCATCTTTACTGTCAGTATCAGCGCCTCACAACCATATGCCAATGCAGTTCTGACAATGGTCTTACTGATATTGGTTATTTTGGTTTTTCTGTGAACGCTACGTGACTTAAACACTGGCAGCAAAGAGAAGTATGTTTTGTTGGCTGTTGTGATTCTCCTTCTGATTTCTGCTGGATCCTCACTGTACTCTGTCAGACTGGAGCCCAGGTAGGTGAATTGATCGACCACTTCGTATGAGTGGTTGTCTTAGGTACACTCTCACGTGCCACAAATATATCATATATTATTTTGAAATGAACAAATTGTGAAATAACACAAATTAATCAAACATAATTCATTTGCGCATTCTGGGATTCGATCCCGCGACTTTCGGATTGTGTGTCGAGAAAAGAGCTTTACCTTAGATTTATTTTCATTGAATTGTAGATATTTGAAGTATCAAATGAACATTAAAAAAAATAAGGTGCGTAAGATGTACCTAGATTAAAAGTAACCGAAAATTTATTGGTTTTTCTTTCTAAAAACTATGGAACGGTCGGAATATTTTCATTAAATTGCATTTCTAGAATCCCTCATCCCACTTACCCTTTTTCAGCTATCTACGATATTTAAATCTTGGGTCACCTATATAATAATATTCATAATATTGGTATGATTTCTATAGCGCAATTTTTGTGAAAAATTACCTAAAGAGCGCCGCAAAATTTTTGTTTAGGGTTCGTTCCTACTGCTGACTATATAGATTTTTTATGACAACTTATAAACTGATGAATAGGCAAACTTTGGGTCCACCAACTCATCAAACAATAACATTAATTAAAAAAAAAAAAATTATACGGGGTGTATCACCGCGCACCCGAAAGACCCCAACCAGCGATTTCTGAGCTCATTTGAATAAAAAAATGTATTTGTTTACAATGTATGTATATGTATATTTTTTTTAACATTAATTTTTATTTATTTTTATATACTTTTTTTTATTTATTTTTTGTTATTTTTATATTTTAAGAAAGACAAACATTCCCGGGTTACGAATAACCAGACAATATTTAAAAATCTCTTACTACCACCACAGTAGTGGCGTAGCTAGCATGGGTGGCACCCGGGGCGGGCCACCCCCCCCCCCCCCCCGCCACCCCGCACCCGAGTTTCGGTTCCGCCGAAGGTTCGGCAGTTTTTCTACCAAGTTTGCTGAAACTTGCCGAAACCGAAACCGAACCTTGGGTCGGTCACTAATAATAACATAAGAACCAAAATTATAATAATCAGTGTTAGCATAATACTTTTCTTCTGATGCATGGGTTCTAAATTATATAAATATCACATTTTACTTTATAATTACTGCTCCACAAAATTATTGCAGATATTTATCATATGTTTGTAAAAGCTTATACAGGGGTATAAAAATTCAAATAAATAAATAAAATGAGTGCATTCGGGCGGAGCTCGGTAGAACAAACAACTTTTAAAAATCTGTCAGCTCGAGTTTTACGTGACCTTTTTCTAGTTTTCATTATTTTAAGCGAACACAATTTGGAAGTGAAAAATAGAGTAAAATATATTTCCAGCGGAAAATTACGAATAACGCTTAAAATTAAAAGTCACGGCACGCCCTTGGTAACGTTTATTACAAACACCGAATATTTGGGGGTGCATTTAGCAGGAAATTATGAAACCATATTTTGCAGTTAAGATTAACCGCTGAGATTTCGACCAAATTGATCATGAAAATTAATAGCTTTCATAAAATGAGTTTTACAAAAACACGGTGGAGAAATTAACGGAATGCATTATTTTTTATCACGCATCGAAATGAATAACTCAGAAACTAACAAAGCCATTTCTTTTTTTTTCCAAATTTTATTTACAATAAAATGTTTTAGTTTTATAAGCAACTAGCTGGTCCCGGCATGCGTTGCTATGCCATTTAATAAAGAAATTGTTTCTCCCTGAGTGTCCTTTCGCATTCGTCCCGTTCCCCTTCCGCCTCCCCTTCTTCTCCTGCGTCCTCTTCCCCTCTCGCGTTCCCACTCCGTCACCTCCACCTTCCCTCTCCCCAATCCGCTCCCCCCCTTCCCCTGTCCCGCGAACCCCCATCCCGAGTTCCCCTCCCCCCTCACACGTCCCCTTCCCCTCCAGCGTTCGCCTTCCACCTTCCCCGCCTTCCCTCTTCCCTTTCCCGCTCCCTCGTCTCGCCAACCCTCCTCCCGCGTTCCATATATTCAATCCCAGTACATTAAGCTTTTAAACAGCCCGCGTGCCACCTTTTACAATTTTTATTCAAATTTCCATACTAAAATATCTAAAATTCTTGATTCGATTCAAACTATTAGGGGAGTACCTACTTTATCAACTTAAAGATTTTCAAAAATAGATTTGTTTTGCAAAATGTCATTCTCAAATACGCGAACTGTCAAACGTGCGATAGTCGTTAGGTTTTCTGAAATTATCCAATTTTCTGCGCATTTTTCTTAATTTTTCTCTCCGTACTCCAAGGAATATTCTAAAAAAAGAATTCAGTTCAGAATTCAGTTCAAGAACACATTTAGCGATTCATTTTTATATATAAGATTAGCTGCATACCATGCAACTCATACAATACACTATCAGGGCCCCTAGCACGGTGAAATCGATAACTTCACGATATCGGATCGATAGGCGTAACTTCCGATTATTTTATATCGATGACAGGGAATAAATAAAAAAAATCGATATACGCTGGCAATAGGTACTAAAGGTATTTCAAGCGAATTGTCGCTACGAAATGTCATAGGCCGAGCAATTACCAAAAATCGAACAGTATTATTATTATTATTATTTTTTTTATTTTATTTTTTTATTTATTTTTTTTGTTTATCTATTAACATTTCTTTAGTTTATTATGTCAACTAAACAATAGTAAAAAAAAATGTCGTGGTGTAACTGAAAGTATACTAGTTTTATGAATATATATATATATATATATATTATTTTACCAACAGAATTTCTTCATTCATTTTCATTTTCAAATTAATTTTTCTTGTTTTATCTATTAATATTACTTTAGTTTATTATGTCAGCTAAAAAATAGTAAAAAATGTCATGGTATAACTGAAAACATTCTAGAATATGAATATACATATGTATTATTTTACCAACAGAATAGTCAACACTATAATTTACAAGTAAAAACATTATCATATTGGAATGTCCTAAAACGGGCAATTGCCTAGTTGGACATTTTAAGTTCATTATATTGTTTTATGTAATATTTACAAACAATAAATAAATAAATAAATAAATAAATAAATAAATAAATAAATAAATAAATAAATAAATAAATAAATAAATAAATAAATAAATAAATAAATAAATAAATAAATAAATAAATAAATAAATAAATAAATAAATAAATAAATAAATAAATAAATAAATAAATAAATAAATAAATAAATAAATAAATAAATAAATAAATAAATAAATAAATAAATAAATAAATAAATAAATAAATAAATAAAAAAAAAAAAAAAAAAAAAAAGTCGATACTTCCGCCAGTAGGTCGGATGCGGACGTCTCCCCCTAGATATAACTGCTACGAATTTTTGAATGCGTAGTATCTCTCCGGATATGGAAAGATTGACCGTAATACATGTTTTATCAAGTGGCTATATATTATATATGAAGTCATTGCCTGTCTCGGTTACTTAGTCCCGGTGACTAGCTACAATGGATGACAGTGGGTCCCAGGAACGGGCTATTTTTGGAATCAGTTTTTATTGGATTTATAAAATGGTCACCAACACTAAATGGGCGAAGCCGAACCAAAAGCCGCCCGCAGGGCCTAGCTGAGCGGGTTTTTAACAGCTAGTATTAATAAGTTGGCATAGTTGAATTGAAATACTAACGTAAATATATATTAGTAGTCCGCATTTACTTTTTGACACTAAACGGGAATTAATTAGTTAATCTGGTCTTTAGTCATATTTCAACCACTTTCGTTTCTCAACGATCGAACGGAATAAATTGGCGCGTCGTAGTTATTTAGTCAATGTATCTCGTACACGACTTTTTTTCAATTCTAAGAGCTTCATTAGTTGAACTAAGTTCATTAATAAGTCAGTAGGTAATTTTGTATAACGAATAACAAAATTTATCAATTGCCAGTCGCAATATTTCTCACCAATTATTATTATTGGCCGTGATCGCAAATATTGATAACTGAAATATTGATAACTAGTTGATGGATTTGGTCAATATTTTTATTTATTTTTATTTTTATTGGCAATGCTTATTAAAAATACATTTAAAGTTACATCAGTTACATAGTTACATAAGGTTAACAAAAAAATAAAAAATTGCCTTTCCTCAGAATAAAGAGACAATGCTCTTGTGTTTGGTGAGGGAGTTCTAGCTCAATTAGTAAATTAAAATATCGTGTAAGTTAGTAATAACGGCTATTGTAAATAATAAGTAGGTTAAAAAATAATGTATAAATTTAAAAATAAAAATCCTGAAGAGTTTAAAAAATCATAATATAAATTAAAAAATCATTATAAATGAAAGAATCATGTAAGTTAGTAACAAAAATTATTGTAACAAGTAAGTAAATGACGCATAAGAAAGAACGCAAGATTTATACAATAGTAGACTCAGAGATATAGAAACTAAGAAATGAAAGAAAAAGAAGGAATGAATGATTTATAAAATAGCAGACTTTAAGATACAAAGTAAACACATTTGGAACTTTTATAGCAGTTTAAGATAATTTTTTTAATTTGGGTTTAAATTTCTGCATATTTTCGATGGTTTTTAATTTTAATGGGAGGTTGTTATAATAGATTATGCCTAGATGAAGATAGGAATTTTGAATGTACTTAGTATTAAATTTAGGGATTTTAATAGTTTTCTGGTATCTTGCTGATGTATTGAGTTCGAAGTTCCGGGTATTTAACTGTATTTCTTTGTAAATTTGAAGTATTGCATATTTTTTATAGATTTTGTCCATTGTAGGCACATTGAATATTGAAAAAAGAATTTCAGTAGGAAATTTAGACGGTTTTCTTAAGATTATCTTAATTATCAACCTTTGAACTATTTTGAGGGGATTTAAAATATTGTCATATGTTCCTCCCCAGCCAATAATACCATATTGCAATATAGATTGAACAGTTGCACAGTACACTCTTTTTAGGTTTTCTAAGTTAAGAATATTTTTGAGTCTAATAAATATATAAATACATTTCCTAATCCTTTTGACGAGTTCACAAATATGTGTTTTCCATTTAAAATTTTGATCTATATATACACCAAGATATTTGATTTTGGGAGTTGGACTAAGTATATCACAACCTTGATTGCAGTTAGTTTTATTACATTTTCTTTGATGTATTATGATGTTTAAATTTGGTTCTTATATGAATTTATTGATAGAAAATGGGATAAATTTTGTTTTTTCAGTGTTTAGAGAGAGGAGATTTTTATCGAACCAATTTTTTAGTATGTTAATATCAATATTCGCTAGGTTATTAACAGTTTTCCAATCGGTACCTTCAATTATTATGAAAGTATCGTCAGCATAAGATATTATTTTTCCATTTAGTTTTTGTATGAATTTTTCATTATTATAACATAGATAATAAACAGTAACGGTCCCAGGACTGTACCTTGAGGTATGCCGAAATGACTCATTTTTGGTGAACTAAGCACACCTTGTATTGATAAGGGGTTTTATCGATCGACCATGCTAGACCTCTAGCTACGATTAGACAAATAGAAACAATTACCATATTTTAACACCAAATAAAAAAAATTGGTTTGCAAATTAACGTAGGTAGCTATGAAGAAATAGCTGCAGAAACCAGCCGGTTCACAATTTTGTCATCAAACGGAGTAAGGACACTTCTATGTTCTACTAAAATCAGCCAAGCCGCTTTCAAACTAAAATTCATAGAAATAGCCTTCTAAAATATTTGTTGATCACGAAAAAACCATTTACAAATGTGCAGAAAGCGCACACAGCACATATCAATCAATACTCAACACTCGTTAATTGCAGAGCTTACATTCACTAATAAGTATTCTACTATTTAACATCTTTATCTCTAAAAATCTATATTTAAATCCACAGTAAAGTTATAAGAAATTGGTATCTGTAAAATATCATCATCATTATATTCTTCCCCTTATCCTATTTGGGTAGGGGGACCAGTACATCGACATTCGCCTCCGTCCATGGCAGTCCCATCCTCTCCTCCCACAGATTTTGGAGTTGTCTTGCTCAACTAGGTCTAGGGCGGCCCACTGGACGTCTACCCTCTGGAATTGCACTCAATATTTTCCTGGGAATTCGGTGAATGGAAGTGGTTCGATGTTTAGATCGTCTCGGATCGTCGAGTTTCTTATTTGATCCCATTTTGTAACTCCTGCCAGTCCTCTCAATTACCGCATTTCGGCAGCTTGGACTCTGCTTCTTCTGTCTTCCACTTTGCCAGTGACAATGAGTTTCTCCAAGCTGGCTTCCTGAGTTTGGCGAGCAACGTGTCTAAAGTATCTTAAGATGGTTGTAGGGAGATAATTGAAAGCCTATTCTGGATGCCCAGCTCTTCCAGAATGGACACATTTGTGCGTCTGGCTGTCCATGGAATTCTAATCGTTTTTCTCCAGCACCACATCTCGACGGCGACTATCCGTTTTCTTTAAGTTTTCACACCGTACCGATACATGAGAAAATCAATCAATTTTTTTCTTGACGCTTTCAGCATAACTACGTTCAATTTATTTTATTTTACTTTATTTTTTCTGTTCTCTTTTTAGTTCTCACTATGCAAAATGTGTACGTTGGACTATAATATGAAATGCAAACACCAGTTACCACCTTATATTTTAATTATTTGCTTGTAAATACATTTTTATTTATTACTATTATCATTTCAACAACTGTTATTTCATTTTTATTTTATTCTTTCTCTTCTCTTTTTTTTTCATTTGCTATGCTAAACAAATAACAGTTAGGTAGTATATTTTAAACTTTTTTCATTATTTTATTTTATATTCTTTCTCTTCTTTTTATTTCATCAATTTTATTTCTTTTTTGTACAAATCATTCTCCACATGTTCATACCCATAATTATTTGACTGTCCTAAACCGGGACAATACTCCTAGTTGGGCAGTCAAAATTTAAAAAATACAAGAGGTCCCACTATTGCAAACATCTGTAAAACAAATCACACCTAAATGTAAATATCAATTTACATACACACAACCTAACCTAAATAAAATAATATAATTCTGTCAAACCCAACATGCATAAAAATTATAGAAATATCTATTTTAGTTAATCTTTTCCTTCTATATTAAATTTGTTATATTATTCTCTCTATTACGTTAACCTCCATCGGTAATACTTTTGTGTTATTCGTAGAACAAAATACCTACTTAGGCATGACTTCTAGAAATTTTGAACATGAACTGTGAACTTGTGTTTACGAAATAATAACTGCTCCGAGTTTGCTAACCATTTAATAGAGACAGGCCATAGCTTTAACAAAGAAAAACACAAAGTTTAAACATTCCAATATTTATTTATTTTTTTATTTATTACATAAGATACATTTATACAGTAAAATAACATAATAATAATATTTCATATAAATAATATAATATAAACGTATTTTAATTTATTCATGTAAAAAAAAAGTTTTTCAAGGCGCATAAATTAAAATACGTATTTTTATATAATATAAATACGTATTTTAATTTATGCGCCTTGAAAAACTTTTTTTTTACATGAACTCCACACAGGAGTTTTTTTACATCAACTCCATCTGAGATGCTGTGTGGAGGGTCTTTTTGAGGAGAGAAAGTAATGAACATTGGTCTTGTAGAGACCCATGTTGTAGGAATGAAGAAAGACAGAGGCCGATAAATCGTTCCACAGCCGTGCTGTTGAACACAAGAACGAGTCGAAGAAGTGACTCGTTCTCATGTGACAAATGTCAACCGTGTACATACGTTGGGCACGCGTTTGGTATGTTTCCGACTATGCACCGGTGCCGAAGGGATCAATGACGCTAGTTACTCGGAGCATCTTCCATTGAAATACCGGTAGAACAAGGATAGCATTCCCACCCGACGCCTCGGCTCTAAAAACTGCAATCCGTCTGTTAATATGAGAGAATCTATCCGACAGACCACCCGTTTCTGCATAGAGTCGAGGGTATTTTTCAGGTATTTTGGAGCTCCAGATCAGAGGTGGCTGCCAAATTCAACCATGGGGTGCACTTGTGATTTGTACAGGATTAGCAGTTGTGTACTATTAAAGTATCTGCGGGCCCTGTACGGTACGCCGAACAAATAGAAATAAACAAAAAAATTAAATTTTTTTTTTATTTAGCTAATAAAATAGTAGCACCATGTAAATCACCCTTATTAAATATGTTTTCATGTAATTTCCATTCTACTTCTCCCACCGTTCTTCCCCGGCCCTAAAATTACCCCTCCCACTACCCCCACCTAATTAAAATCTTATCATTTTTGTACTTGTCTAGAATTTTTTGTTGGTTTGAAGTTTGCTAGTGAATGACACGGATATGTTGAAACGAACAGGAAAGAAAAAAATAAGTAACGAATGTACAAAGAAAATAAAACTTTTCAAATCAAAATGAATAGAAATTGTTACACGGTTAATGCCCAAGAAATACATAAAAATATTTTAATTTTAACTTTTTATGAGTAAAACCTCAAATTGTAATATTTAAATAAATGAAGACAATATAAGTGAAACTCAATAGAAAATCTGGAAACAGAAAAATCAGAAAAACATATTGACACCTCTGGGACTCGAACCCAGGACCTCTTGCTTTCCGGATAAACGCGCTAACCACTGCGCCACGGTGTCGATATGAAATTCGGTCATGTTTAACTGTACCATACTTCGACTAAGAACCACCTACATTATCTTTATTTTCTTTAACGCATATATTATTGGCAACTATCTTTATGTATGATTGCAAGATTCAAACCCGAACTAAATACTCTCTGTGTCTGGATAAATCTTTATCCATTTTATTTTTAATATGCGACATCTATCGACTTTTCTGCAAGTCTAGGATTGTCACTTATATTGTCTTCATTTATTTAAATATTACAATTTGAGGTTTTACTCATAAAAAGTTAAAATTAAAAAATTAAATATTCATCCTAGACTTGCAGAGAAGTCGATAGATGTCGCATATTAAAAATAAAATGGATAAAGATTTATCCAGACACTATCTAGAGAGCATTTAGTTCGGGTTTGAATCTTGCAATCATACATAAAGATAGTTGCCAATAATATATGCGTTAAAGAAAATATAGATAATGTAGGTGGTTCTTAGTCGAAGTATGGTACAGTTAAAAATGACCGAATTTCATATCGACACCGTGGCGCAGTGGTTAGCACGTTTGCCCGGAAAGTAAGAGGTCCTGGGTTCGAGTCCCAGAGGTGTCAATATATTTTTCTGATTTTTCTGTTTCCAGATTTTCGATTGAGTTTCACTTATATTGTCTTCATTTATTTAAATATTACATAAAAATAAATCGTAGAACTCCAATAATTTGATTATTTTAAAATTAATAACCAATTTAATTAATTTCATTTAATTTTTAATTCAATATTATTTAGACAGGTATTTCAGTTCAGTTCATTTTCAAACTGTGGTTAGACCACTTTGAGCTATTTATATGATTCTATTTATTAAAAAACGCTTAAAATGATTTATCACCGATTAAACCGATTTACTGAGCACATAATTGTTACATAAGCACATAATAGATTGTCTTTTTTGTGGAGTACCTACTTTGAAATCTGTTTCCCCACATTAAATGTTAAATTGTTTAATAATGACGTGACTGCTATTGGTTTATTTAAATGTGTTACATTGTTTAGGTCTTATAAACGTACTGAAAAGTGGGGAATAAATAATTTTCCTTATTTAGCCTACACTTCCTACAATCTTTCTTTTTATTTTTATTGGAAAATTATTCTATCAAACTATTGACCTCAAATAAAGAATATTAAAATGTATTTAACCTTAGTAATTGTGTATTATTTATTATTTGTATTATCATGTTTCTTTTGGATGAATACTCAAAAGAATCCCAACTGCTCCCGTCTAGAGCCAGTAAGGCTGTGGCATCCCCATTTGGGGTATGTTGTGAGGCTGAAGGTAGTGGGGAAATGAAGGAGATCGGGAAGAGGAAGGAGATGGGGAAGAGGAAGGTAGGGAAGTATCTGTCTATTCAGATCTGGTCACCAAACAAGGCTAAAGCCATTTTAAGCAACATTTCAATTGTGAATGGTGGTCTTACACCGGGGCGATACTGAGAGTATCTTCCACTCTGGAACGTGTCGCAAATACTATATATTATTTTTAAATGAATTAATAGTGAAACAACACAAATCAATCAAATAAAATTTATTTGCCCACGCGGGGATTTGATCCCGAGTTCGAATTGCGAGTCAAGAACCTTTCCGCTCGACCACGCCGGCCGTCATGCATGTTTGTTCGCATGTCTGTACATCCTACGTCTATCTGAACACAGGCATATATCCTCGTGAGACAGGCATCGAAAAAACACTGGTTATTAAACTTTATAATGTAATAAATAAAATAGATTACAAAAAACACAATTAAATATAATTATTAATTTGTATCAAATAAAGTCGACCCAATCCCATGAAATGTTTTTAATTTAAACAATTAATACGCGGACAAAAGGTTTTTTTCTGCGAACTGAATTTCAACGGCCTTTCTTTCCACTTCCACTCGAAGACTGCCTTAACCATTGAGCTATCGCGCTAACCTTTAATTTCTAACTAAAAATTATGGGTTACATTAATACAATAAAGAATTACTCTGCTCCCCGGCTATGCTCGAGATTTTGACATTTTTCTATTGTTTTTCTTCTTCTTAAAAGAACAATTGAAAACATGGAAATGAGGGCATCCTAAGCGGTAGATACTTTACGGCCTTTAATTGAAAAGTTGCTTGGAATAGTATTACCAACACCGCCAATGGTCATCCTAAGTGGTTCGCTACGTTTGGCGACTTAGCAGGGGTGCCTGGGTTGATGGGGGCGAGGTTTGTCAAATTTTTGGCGGCCGATGTGTCTGCCCACCTGCTGCGTGGCGCGCCGGATCGAGATACACTGGTTGAGGAGGTCTTTTTACCTCTCCAGCCAGAATCCCTGGACCCATCGCCTTGCACCGCAATTGAAGGGATGGATTCGTACGTCCATCACTTCTGGACACACTGACACTCAGATTCCTACATACCCCTCATTCCTATTTCCTTCCCAGAATTTCCTCTTCTTACTTTCCTTGAAAAAGCCCTACATAAAGCATCCCCTAAGATGACATAGGCTCTACGAGAAATTGTTTTCCTCGGGGCCTCCTTAGCCAATGTAGAAAACAAAAAAAAAACGTGTTTGGTGACCAGATCAGAATATCCAGGTACTTCCCAACCATCCTCATTCCCATCTCCTTCCACTCCCTTCAGGCCCACATCAAACCCTACATAATTGGGGATGCCACAGCCCCACTGGCTTCACGCAGTTGGAACCCTATATGCGGTCTTCACATAAACAAAACTGTTCCCAAAGAGTCAAAAAGTTTTTCAAGTCTGCGAGATAAACGCCAAACACCAAAAGTTCCAAGAGCAGTAGGTAGGTACCTAGCAAAAGAGGTCTCACTCAAGGGCGGCTCGTGGAAATACGTTAGTTCGTTCGGTTTAAAAAACGGGGCGGGCCCGATCCCTGACAAACGAGGCAGTGGCGCTCGTGCGGCGACAGGGTTCATTAGTCACACCCCAACCAATTAGTGGGCCCGCGAGGGGGACGATCGATTTTAAGGTCGGTGCGCCCCTGGAGCGGAGCCAACTTTTGTCCCGTGATTTACTACGCCTATGAAAGGGGGCGGGGTGATGGGATGCTATAGATTAGGGATGCAGATAAAGGGTGCAGGTATTTATCAACTTTCTTCCATCTTAAAAAATGTCTCGAAAAACATTTTTATTTTTAATATGAACTCCACAAAGGAGGCTCTGAGGAAAATAATTTCCGTCAGGGCCTATGCCATCTGCGGTGCTGTGTGGAGGGTCTTCTTGGGGAGAGGAAGAAATGCACATTGTAGAAAGGAGGAAACACAGAGGTCGGAAAATCATTCCACAGCCAAGCTGTTGATCACAAGAATGAGTCGAAGAAGCGACCCGTTCTCATGTGACAAATGTCAACAGTGTACAAATGTTGGGCACGTGTTTCCCGACTATGCCCCAGTGCCAAAGGGATCAATGACGCTAGTCCTCGGAGCATCTATCATTGTAATACCGGTAGAACAAGGATAGCATTCCCACCCGACGCCTGTGCTCTAAAGATTGCAATTAGTCCGTTAAGATAGGAGAGTCTATCAAAAGGACCACCCGTTTCTGCACAGAGTCGAGGTTATTTTTCAGGTATTTTGGAGCACCAGACCAGAGGTGGCTGCCAAATTCAACCGTGGGGCGAACTTGTGATTTGTACAGGGTTCGCAGTTGTGTACTATTAAGGGCCCGCAACCCGGATTTCTACCGATTTATTACATATTTCCCTTAAACACGGTAAGTTTTAAAGCTCTTAAAAAAATATATGTTATTATTGAAGATAATATCTAGACTTTGCCCGCGCCGAAACGCAAATTATATAAAATACCCTCGATAGAAAAAAATCTAAAGTATGCTTCAAAAATTATTATAAACACGTTTGTTTCAGTTATTTTACAAGTTATATGTATGAAAAAATTCACAGTATTTCCTTAAATACTGTTTAAGATAATGCCCGCGCGATTTTTGCTCTATTTCAAACGAGTCGTGTTTTATTAAATATTTTCGCAATTTTCGCATCGATTTTGTCTCTGTCAATGTTAGCGCTCTCCTGTAAAATTCGTAATTTCATATCTCTCCATCATCTTCTTTTCGATCCCGGTTGCAGAGCCTTAAAGTATCTGCGGGCCCTGTAAAGTACGCCCAGTTTTTGGGAGGCTAACTTTACCCTGGTTTCAATGGAGCCCCATATCCGTAATAAACGATTAATACGGTGGAAATTTATTTCAGAGCTTAACCGCTTAGTATTAATGAAAGTCGGGTTCAAACTTTGAAGGCCGCGGCGATCGTATAGTTGATTAGTCAGACATCTCCAAATACTAAGTTTTGAGATAATGAGGAAAGCAATATTCGAATGCTCACAATAAATCAAATATTATTTTTATGTGTATTATACATATTAAATATGCCATAAAATAACACCGGGAAGCATAACGGTCCGGTACATTAGTATATTCATTTCTGAGACACGACACGCCACAATAAAGGCAGGACACAATACACTGGCAGTCTGTACGTTACAGTTTATAACCATTATTTTTTCCAGAATTAAGACGTCCGTTGACACATATTATTATCACAAATCCAAGTAAAATATATTCTCCGTAATCTGACCCCACTATAATCAGAACTTCCATCCAAGTGACGAGGTGGGTCTATGGAAAACAAAGGAAGAAATTAAAGAAAAAGTGTAATTTTCAAGGAAATTTACGTATTTGCCTACTTTTATCACTACAGTAATGAAACTCGTATACCCGGCTTTAGTGACGAGAGTTGTACAAAGTTATCGAGGGAGTAATATAATTTTTGTAAACCCACAGAATCCGATTTGAAATGTAAAAATAATTAAATAATAAATCTATGCAAAGTGATTTGTTTTCATTTAATTAAATATTAGATTAAACCTTAAAAAGATCCGGAAAACGTCACACTCTTAAACGCTCCGAAAAACCAGCTATTTCTTAAGGATCCCAATTATTCAAAAATTCACCGAACACGATCAGTTTTTATTGTTCGAATTTTAGAAACCATATTGTAGAATTATCACCGTAAACCAAAAGGCTGGTTTCATTTAATGATATCTTCTAAAGGGAGGCAATACTGCAGTGTTTCATTTGTGCATATACATTAATTTAGTCGCCAGTGACAAGCACCATTTAATTGGCGGATTTATATTTTTCATAAGTATAGACCATTTGCGCCGCCCCTTTCTCCTTCTTAGAAGTTGCCACCTAACACTTGTAGGCTGCCGCCCCTGTGCCAAATCCAGGACTGGGCAGGTAATATTTCATTCTCCTCCCCCCTGGGTTGTGCTTTTTCCAAGTATTTACTTTTAGCGGTCAGTTAATTAAAAAAATATTAATAAACAGAAACGTATCTTCTTTAGTTCTTCCATCCTCAGAGTTTCGTTGCTCTACCACAGGAATTTCTGGGGGAAATTTTATTAAAATATAATTTTTTGTGAGGAAAAATTGAGATTTAAAAAAAAACGGAATTAATGACACGGAATTTATGAATGATAGATACTGGAAACGACACATTTCAGAGGAGGTATTGGGGGTGAGTAATTTTTATTCTTGTAAAATTCATCCTCGAATGTCTTTATATTATCCAATTGTAATAATACTCAAGGTGGACAAATTGCTCGTAATTTATTAGGGTTTTTTTCCTCAACAAAAGTCTAACGATCTAAAAACTTTTTATCTACTCGTAAAATACCTATTTGATTTTTATTTTTGTTAATGTTTTTTACAGAACTTAATACGCAAGACTTTTAAAAATTCTGAAATAGCACTGATTGTATATTATTCAAGTCGACTTATTCAAGAAAATAAGGATAATACTGGTATTATTAATTAATTTATTTAAACCGGACTGTCCACACTGCTTAGTGCTTACCAACTATAAGAAATGCCCAGAATAGTTAAAATTAGAAACGATGCGTAGTCGTGGAAAAAATCTTTTAATAAGTATAAATAACCACATGGAATCTTTTCTCTTGGCCGCATTCAAAATGAATATCAATCACCGTCTATTAAGAAACCCTTAAGGGCCATTAACCAGCCAGTGGCCGAGAATTCAATTCAAATTTCGTCGAAAGGTTCTTACGTTCGTCAACTTTATTCCATTAATAATGCCATGTTGTGAAGTTTTGCTATCAGGAAAAGCGAGGTTATTTCTAACACATTATTTTTTAATTGACGTTTGCAGCGGGATTTTAATTAAACTTCCATGAAAGCAATGTTTATGCCTTATGCCCTTAGCAGGGGGCCCGTGTTCGGGGGGTGAGGTTTGTCCAGGTCCGCGACTGCAAGTCTGCTGCGTAGCGGGCGGATCGAGAGAGTCTGGTTGAGGAGATCTTTTGACCTCTCCAGCCAGAATCCCTTGACCCATCGCCTTGCACGGCTATTGAAGGAATGGATTCATACGTCCGTCACTCCTGGACACACGGACACCCACAATCCTACCCACCCCTCATACCTTTTCCTTCCTAGAACTTCCTTTCCTCCCCTTTCTTAAAAATACCCTCCACACAGCATCCCCTAAGATGACATAGGCCCCGAAGGAAATTGTTTTCCTCAGGGCCTCCTGTGTGGAGCAAATGTAAAAAATATATATACCTATATATAAAAACGAGAAATCAACGCTTAAATTGTGTAGCAATGATTCGAATGGAAATTCAATGAGAAATGATTATTAATAACAGTGTAAACATTTTAATTTTTTTTTAATTTGGGAGGCGGGAATGGGTACCGCCGCCCCGGGAACCTTTATTGGATAACCAACACCTCTGCCATAGGTCACCCCAAGTGGTTCGCTACGTTTGGTGATTAAGCAGGGGTGCCTGGGTTCATGGGGTGAGGTTTGTCTAGGTGTTGGTGGCGGATGACCAGGACATACTGAACCCCAGATTCCTACCCACCCCTTAAACCCTTTTCCTTCCCAGAACTCTCATCTCCTTCTTTTCCTTAAAAAAAACCCTCCACATAGCATCCCCAAAGATGACATAGGCCCTGAAGGAAATTATTTTCCTCAGGGCCTCCTGTGTGAGCTGATGTAAAAAAAAAAATAAAAAAACAGCAGATAAACAACGCTCTTTGACTGGATAAGCAATGTATATATCTTTTTTTTTAAGAAAAACAAACATTTCTGGGTTACGAATAACCCGACAATATTTGAAAATCTCCTACTACCACCACAGTAAGCCGAAAATATTCCTTGAGTTGTGATGGAGGACTTAGCCAGCCGAGAAATCAATGAACTATTTTTGTCAGTTTATTAGTAAGGTTATCACACACACGGTCATTTACCAATTGAATAAAATATTCACGACGTTTGTTAGTCAGTCCGTAATTGTTTAATGCTTACAAATTATTGTACACCATTTTTTTTCGGCTGTCATTCATTATTTGTATTTTTTTGTATTAACCATCTGAATTGTTGAATTCCAAAACCCTCCCGAATGGATTTTCTTACCTTCGAGTAAATCAAGAAAAACGTGTAGTGTAGTAAATCTAGTGTAAAATATAGTGAATCCAGTTATTTTACTTTTTTACACGTTAAAACGATCTTGTAATAACTTGATACAATTGTTATTTTCTATTTAAGTTTTTAATATACTCGTGTATTCTTCTTCTTCTTTCGTATGGTGGGGGGTCAGAGGGGGACATCTAGGTCTGCGAACCAGTCTAGAGCCTCAGGCGTTGCCCTGTGGACCTCATCAATCCCGCCGGGGGATGAATGGAACGGGCATTCGTTGACCACATGTTCGGTGGTCTACACCGCACCGCATTCACACATCGCCGACTCTTTAAGGCGCCATCTATGCATCATCTGAGCACAGCGGCTATGGGAGCACCTTATCCTATTGATGAAAGTCCAGAGTTTGCGAGGCAATGAGGACCCAGGCTGTCTCTCAGTGGGGTCTTGAACGAGATGGGCGTTTTTGACGTTGGCTGATTGCCACTCAAGCTTCCACCTATCTTCTGGGGTGAGAGGTGTTCGAAGGAATCTTTGTCCTTCCGTCCAGAGGGGTTTTCAAGACTTTAAGCGGCATGCCGGGTGAGGAACGACATCATCATGCAAAGGTATTGTCACATAAATATTATGTGACTAGTGCAGTTCTTGCCTATTTGGTTATTTTGTCTATGGTGTTTTTTTTGGAGACTGGTAATTTTTTGGGAAAGAGAGATTCTTTTTTTGTTTATGGTCACTTCCTCCCGGGCAGCCATGGGCTAGCTTTTCGTGAATTGGTCACTCACCATTAAGGTGTTTCAATTTCGTTAAATCATGTGAATCTAAGTTGATTTTAACTTAAAAAGGCGCGGGGTGTTTATACGTAACACGAAAAGTTCGTGTACGGTTTTATTTGTAGTGGATGATACGCAAATCCCACTTTTTCCGATGTTGGTAGTTGGCCATTTTGTGGAAATATTTTTGGACACGAAATTGTAAAATGATTTGGTCCTTGTGTTGGTTACAATAATATGCCATTATGACCATGATGAAGTCACGGATTGCTGACAGTTCTACCGAAATACGCAAGTCTTGGTGACCGGTTGGGGCCACGTGCTTTTTTTAATGGAGCTTGTTGAGATAGCCCGAGGCTAAATACGCTCCTTGGAGGTGTAGCGGCCTTCTTCCCAAATAGAAGGGAGGCCTAGGCTCTCTGGATTCCGCGCCGTCCCCGGTTAAGGAGGCTGGAAGTCCCGTCCCTTCTCGTCTTCTCTCTATGAAGCAAGTTCACGGTCGTCATCCGTCGTTATATCCGTTTAGTTAGATTAGCGTGTTCAGGAGTCCATTTGGTATTTTAATGTTTTGTATTTTTATATTACATTGGTATAAATTTAATGCTAACCTTACTGGATACGCGCCATAAATATATTTGGGCATTAATTTCTTTAAATTGATAATTTATGCTATAAAGACCATAAGGGCGCCATCTATGGGTTTTGTATTGTATTGAATTGAACCTATGTGACTTGAGATGCAGTGTATTCATGCGTTTCCTTACCTTTGTGAATCAAGCAATTACTTCTGACGGGAGTGTCAGTAAAAGGCCAAGAGATGTCTCTCCTGGTCAGTCTTAAGAATAATTCATCCAGTGAGGGAATTATTGTTGTACCTAAGATTGGATTTTTGGCTCGCATTATTAATATGCAAATTTTTCATAGTTGAAACTTCCTTGCTGTGCGAAACATCTGTCAAGATTATTCGATATCGCCTTGACATTTTTTTATTGAAAAGAAGTGTTTTTTTGTGTGGACATCGGGGCTGAGCTGCATTCTCTGAGTGAGTGTTTGTTTGTTTTCACTTTGGTTTTTGAGATTGCTGGGTCAACTGTTGTTTTGTGTCACATAGGGAAGAATTCAATTTTCGTTAATTTTACATAGGGTAGTCATCCCCTTGTGTCAGGGGCTATTTACACGCCCACACATATTTATTGGTCCTTCGTAGCCTGGATTATTAATTCATTCATACATTCAATTCGAGATTATAGCTTAATTACATGGATGTTTGAATTTACGTATTTTTTTTGGTAAATTTGAAGTACCTCTCATTTTTTGAGAACTATAGCTGGTCTTGTTTTTTGCTTTTGGATGACATATTTGGATGTTCGCAGAATTATCGTAATTTTGGATAATTATTCGCAACATTATTATTATTAATTAATTGTTAACATTGTTCGCAGAATTGTCGTAATTTTGGATAATTATTCGCAACATTATTATTAATTAATTATTAACATTGTAACATTATTGTAAAATTTTGTGGTAATCTTTTCGCATATATAAAAAATGCCAAGAATTACGGAGGAGGGTTTTGATGAGGCTCAAGACAGATCGCTTATTCTTTTAACCGCAAAAAAGGAAAATCTTTTTGTTCGTATGAACGATCTGTATAATGCAACAAATAATATATCTAATTTTGAGTCAAGAAATAACGAAGTGTTTATGGCTCAGTCAGAGATGATTGATCAAATGCGAAGTCAATTTGAAAATATTATAGATAGCATCAATGATCGTCAGTTAACTTTAAATCCAGAATTTAAACCAGATTTTCAAGCTTTAAATGCTTTTGATGATCTTTTTTTGAAGGTCAAACGAACTAGATCGAATATGAAAACTTCTGTAAGAGAGTCACTGACGTCACAAAATAAGTCGCGGGAGCCGTGTATGATTAATCTTCCTGCAATAGATCTTCCAACCTTCGATGGTAAGAATGAAAGTTGGTCGAAATTTTTTGAGTCATTTAAAGCCAATATCCATAATAATAGACAGCTAACTGACTCGCAGCGTGTGCAGTACTTAGTCGGAAAACTCACACACGGGGCTTTGAACATAACCGCAGGCATTGTGCCTTCGGGTGATACATATCAGATCATTTGGGAGAGTTTAGTTAAAAAATATCAAGATAAACGTACACTAGGAACACATTATTTAAATAATATTCTCGATGCGAAAAACTGCACGAATACATCTGCCAGTCTCAATTCTTTCATTGAAAGATATTCTTCGTCAGTGTCGGCATTAAAGCAGTTAGGTATTGAAGATTTAACTGATTTTATTTTGTTTCACTGCGCGGTAAGAAAAATTGATTCACAGACGGCTCAGAACTTTGAGCTGACAGTTCGTAATAAAGAAATTCCTTCTTATAATGAGTTAGTTTCGTTTGTACAAGATCAAGTAAAGATTTTAGAACGAACGAGTAACTCGCATGGTGTCGTAAATAAAACGCATCCCATTTCGTCCTCCCGATCAAATAATACTAAATCGTTCGTCGCGAGTAATGCGAATATTCCGCGCTTCCCAGCTCCGCCGAAAGGATGTATTCTGTGTAACAAAACTGATCATTTAATCAACGTTTGCTCAAAGTTTAAATGTATGAGTTCCCCACAGGCTCGATTTGAATTTATAAAATCGAAAAATGCCTGTGTAAATTGCCTTAGTGGTTCACATACAATCAAGTCATGCAAATCGGGGTTAGTTTGTGATTTGTGCAATAAACGTCATCATACATTCTTACATTTCGGCAGTGTGAATAATATGAAAACCAATACTCATGTACATACGTCGCAAGTACCTACCAGTGAAGAACCGTCAGTCCCCCCTCCAGTGTCATCCAGCATCAATGGAACTGGCATTGGTGATAAGCAAGTGGAGGGGACCGCGAATGTCAATCCTTCGTGTTCGCTTTGTGCCAAAGTAACACCGAACTCTTCTATTTTACTTTCGACCGCACAAGTATACGCGAAGCTTAAAAACGGAAATAAAGTTATTGTTCGGTGCCTAATTGATAATGGCTCTCAAAATAATTTGATTACGGTCGATTGTTGTAAAACTCTGAATTTACCAATATTTCCTTTGAGTAATTCGTTTGTCAAAGGAATTGGATCAACGTCTCGACCAATTTTCGGTTACGTGTATTTGGATATTGAGTCTCGCGTATACCCAGAGAATAAATATAATATACATGCGCTTGTCGTTGACAGTATCACCGACCAATTACCTAATCACTATATAGCCAAGGGTGATATGAGGTACTTAGAGGGCATACCTCTCGCAGACTTAACATGGAATATTCCTGGATGCGTGGATGTCGTCATCGGTGCACAACTGTTCCCATATATTTATTTAGGGAACAGGGTTGAATCGGGTACTAGTGCACCCCCCGCGTTATCGACCGCTTTCGGTTTCGTGTTGATGGGTGATTACCCCAATAATGTGCTCAACACAAACACATCATTCTCGGCACTCGCACTTAATGATTTAGTGCAAAAATTTTGGCTGTTAGAAGAGATACCTAATATAAAATTTCTAAGTCCGGAGGAGACAGAATGTGAGAATCTCTTTACTTCATCAATTTCTCGCACTGATGATGGTAGATATTCTGTTGCTTTACCTTTCTGTAAAGATCCAAGACAATTGGGTAATTCTCGTACTGCTGCCCAACGCCGATTTTTGGCATTGGAGCGAAAATTTAAACATTCCCCTGCTTTGCAGGAGAATTATAACAAGGTTATCAGTGAATATATTGAAAATAATTACCTATCAGAAGTCTCAGAGTCTGATATCACAGAAGATGGATATTACATCCCACATCATGCTGTCACTCGTCCAGACAAACCAATGCCTCGTATTGTGCTTGATGCTAGTGCTAAAACACACACAGGGCTGTCACTGAATGACATTATTCATACTGGTCCCAATTTGCAAGCCGATTTGTTTCTGCTTTTGCTTGACTTTCGTCTTTTTCCCATCGCTATGACTGCGGATATAAGGCAAATGTATTTACAGATTGAAGTTCCTAGTAAGCATCGCAGATACCTGAGGATCTTATTTCGATTCTCAAATAATGGTCTCATACGAACTTTTCAGTTCAATCGAGTTCCTTTCGGCTTGACGGCAAGTCCATACTTAGCAATGCGGACGGTTCGCCAGTTGGCCCAGGATATGAGACCACATTACCCGGATGCTGCCAAAGTGGCAGAGTCCAAGCTGTATATGGACGACCTGGTCTATTCTATTGCAGATGAGCCCAGCGCCATACGTCTTTCTCGAGAATTAATCTCGTTGTTTAAGTCCGGTGCCTTTGATTTAGTAAAATGGACTAGTAATTCTCAAGTTGTACTTGAGAACCTCCCGGATTCTCACCGCAGCCCAGTGGACTTCACTGTTGGTTCTAACAATACCTCTAAGGTGTTGGGCCTTTCGTGGGAACCAGCTGATGACAGCTTCTTCTTTACGACATCTTATGTTCAGGAGAAGTGCACAAAGCGGAGCATACTCTCCATAGTCGCCCGTTTATTTGATGTCCTCGGCTTGGTCGCCCCTGTCATTCTGTACGCTAAATTACTTATCAAAGAGCTATGGCTGTGCAACATTGGTTGGGATGATACACCCCCTGATAGCGTTATTCGTCGGTTTTCGGCGCTTACACAGGAATTTCCGCTAATTTCAATGATAAAAATCCCTCGCCATGTTGGTGTCCTGAAAGACAGTACGGTGCTCGTTGTTGCTTTCTGCGATGCAAGCATGAATGGTTACGGCTGTGTGATTTATTTGCACACCACTGATCTGTTTGGAAAAATTACAGTGAGATTGTTGTGCGCAAAATCAAAGGTTTCTCCCACCAAAGTGACGACCCTCGCTCGTTTGGAGCTCTGTGCCGCAGTATTGATGTCCAAATTAATACGGACGGTTCAAGATAATTATTCTGAGCGTCTTCCTATTGCAGGAACATATGCGTTTTCCGATTCTACCGTTGCGCTCTCTTGGATACATTCTTCACCGCATCGCTGGTCGGTGTTTGTTAGTAATCGCGTAGCTCAGTGCCAAGAAAATTTGTCTCCAGAGAACTTTTACCATGTTGCTGGTAGTGAAAACCCGAGCGACTGCCTTTCTCGTGGCATGCTTCCTTCCCAACTCGTTTCACATGATTTATGGTGGAACGGCCCATCATGGATTTGCAGCCCACCTTTGGAATGGCCATTAAAACCGTTTCACCCTACCAATACTGGTGAAATGCCTGAACACAAGGCTAATGTGCTCATTGCCACATTTCAGGGTGAAAAATCGGTCCTGAGTGAACTGGCTCAGCGTATATCCACTTGGGATAAACTACTAAGGATTGTTGTTTATGTCCTCCGATTCATAAAAAAGATATCACTTTCCTCTGGAACGGTCAATAATCTTATGACTGCTGAAAAGGCTGTGATTCGTGCTGTGCAGAGTATTCATTTCGCAGGAGATATTGCTGCACTCCAGGAAGGCAAATTTCATTCCAAAAGACTTCAGAGTTTATCTCTATTTCTTGATGGAGATAATCTGTTACGTATTGGGGGGCGGCTTTCTAAATCGGATTTACCCTTTGAGGTTAAACATCCGGTTTTGCTTCCCAAACATGACTGTGTTGTCGATCTGATCATCGCTCACTTTCATGTCGTGAACTGTCATACAGGCCCAGGACTTCTTATGTCTATCTTACGTCAACGCTATTGGATATTAGATGCTAGGACTGTTATTAGGGCGATGGTGTGGAAATGCAATTGTTGCTTCCGCTTAAATCCATCGCATCCGACACCGAAGATGGCAGATTTACCGTCATATCGTGTTGCAGAAGCAAAGGCCTTCGTACATACCGGTGTAGATTACGCAGGTCCACTCCGTATTACGCTGACTCGTCGGAGAGGACAACATTCTCAAAAGGCATATATTTGTCTATTCGTATGCCTTGTGACCAAGGCTATTCATATTGAGTTGGTCTCTGACTTAACTTCAAATGCTTTCCTGGCTGCTTTCAGCCGTTTTATTTCTCGGCGTGGCCCGGTAACATGCTTGTATTCAGATAATGGTACTAATTTTGTGGGTGCGAAGGCACAATTAGATGACCTCTACAAGTTTTTGGTTGAATCTGAATATGAGCCCTCATTAAAGCGCGAACTCGCTAAGCGTCGTATAGAGTGGAAAATGATTCCACCACGCGCGCCTCATTTCGGGGGTATGTGGGAGTCGAACATAAAGAGCATGAAGACACACTTGTACCGTGTGATTGGAACTCAGCTTCTCACCTATGAGGAGTTACAGACTGTGCTAGTTCAAATTGAGTGCATAATGAATTCGCGTCCACTTACAGTTATGTCTTCTGACCCTTATCCAGAAGTCCTTACGCCTGCGCATTTTTTAATGTCGACACCATTGCAGTACTTGCCTGCTTCTGTCCTGGCAGACGGTAAAATCAATTTGACTCAGCGTAAGCAATTATTAGACAGCATGGTTCAGTCCTTCTGGAAGAAGTGGCGTTCAGAGTATCTGCACACCTTGCAAGTCAGGCAGAAGTGGACTACTTCTGATCATCCGATTGATATCGGAACTGTCGTACTAGTGGGACAAGAAGATTCCCCTCCGTTAAATTGGCCTTTAGGCGTGATAACTGAAATCCATCCCGGAATGGATAAAATTGTTCGCGTTGCGACGGTAAAGACAAGATTTGGTTCTTTTAAACGTCCGGTTGTCAAATTATATCCCATTCCAACGCAATAATTTTATATTTTATCTATTTTTGTTTATTTTTATTTATTTATTTCTTTTGATTTTAGTCATTGTTTCAATGATCTCTGACCCAGACATGGCATTACTTAATATCCGTTATCTTGGTCAATTGAACTTTATTACATTGTATTTTTGGTTATTTTTCTTTATTTTGTGAGATTCTGCGAATTTCCAATGCGTGTCATTCCTGAATATTACCGGTGAATAGTCACTTTATTTCTATTTCATTTCTTGTTTCATTTGTATTTTTATATTCTTTCTTTTGTAAGCTCTGCGAACTTCCAAGGCGGGGAATATGGATACGCGCCATAAATATATTTGGGCATTAATTTCTTTAAATTGATAATTTATGCTATAAAGACCATAAGGGCGCCATCTATGGGTTTTGTATTGTATTGAATTGAACCTATGTGACTTGAGATGCAGTGTATTCATGCGTTTCCTTACCTTTGTGAATCAAGCAATTACTTCTGACGGGAGTGTCAGTAAAAGGCCAAGAGATGTCTCTCCTGGTCAGTCTTAAGAATAATTCATCCAGTGAGGGAATTATTGTTGTACCTAAGATTGGATTTTTGGCTCGCATTATTAATATGCAAATTTTTCATAGTTGAAACTTCCTTGCTGTGCGAAACATCTGTCAAGATTATTCGATATCGCCTTGACATTTTTTTATTGAAAAGAAGTGTTTTTTTGTGTGGACATCGGGGCTGAGCTGCATTCTCTGAGTGAGTGTTTGTTTGTTTTCACTTTGGTTTTTGAGATTGCTGGGTCAACTGTTGTTTTGTGTCACATAGGGAAGAATTCAATTTTCGTTAATTTTACATAGGGTAGTCATCCCCTTGTGTCAGGGGCTATTTACACGCCCACACACTTACATTGGTATGAAATTCTGCACTTTCACGTTTGAAATAAATGATGCACTTTCATGTTTAAATTAAAATTCATTCTTTTATTTTCTGAAAACCTACCTACCTGACAGAAAACTACATTGTCCATTATCCTGAGCTCTGGTCTCTGCTCTGCCGCAAAATTACTCTATTATATTATATACGAACTTGTCTCGTTTCAGTATTTCGCTTTTTTGCAGCGCCTTCTTGTATTCCCTCAGTGTTGCAATCTCTCGACTGATATTTGGCGGGGGGGTAATATTTGCAAGTACGGGGAGCCAAGGGAGAGGAGTCAATTTTAAGGTTCCACCGATGGTTTGCATTGTAGCATTAAGCTGAACGTCGACCATGGAAGAGTGGGCGCTTCTAGCCCATACTGCAACAAGTATGGGCTAAAAGCGCCAGCCGAAGACCAAAAGGTCTCCCGGCCAAGGGGAAACATTAAATATCGGGGAACAATTGAAAACATTGTCCCTGAATATTGAGGGAACATCTCTCTCTAAGGTGGACTTTTTACTAAAAACATTCGTGTATTAAAAATATGTTTTTATTATTATAGGCCCATATTTAAACAGAATTTATAAAGAAACTAGAAGACGTTCGGAAGTAATAACAATAACATCGCATTCCTTGTGAGAAACTACATCAGATGGCATTCACCCCTAATTTCTGATCATGGTCCGATGCTCTGTGGGGAACCCGCTTGCACAGCGCAGGTATAAACTGTGCACCCTAAAGTTAAAGTTTAGGCTTACGGATTTTCAATACTTCGTTTGTATGGAAACACTATGATATGAAACAAAACACGATTTTTACTTCAATGGCGTAAGCCAGCGATGAAAAAAAAAATTAACAAGGGAGGATATTGGAACTCAACGATTCATCTATTTGTTGCGTACATTATTAATAAGTGAAAATATTGGGAAAAAAAATTATTTTAAAAACAAATTATAAACACAAACATACTCAACGAAAGTTCGGCAATACCGAAAGCCGCCTGTTTAAATTTTGTCGCCTTTATACGAGTGAAAAAATCCGAATAACACGTCACGAATGAAATTTAAATTAAAAGCTTCAGCACGTAAAGGCGTATTTATGAAAGCCTGCAAAAAGCACAGCGAAGGCTTTTTGTTTCCCCGGCGACATGTTGTTCCGCAAAAACCAAATCAGAAACGTGGCTAAAGCTGAAGCCAACTCGGCTAAACAAAACAAACTATGCGAGCTCTGTACAATTATTGTTTTAGTCTTAAACTTCTGGCAGAGAGGAAAGGCAGGGGGGAATTGGTAAACCTTAATAAATTGTATTGGGATATTACGTTTTTTATGCGAGTCCCAACTGCTTCCAACCAACTAATTTTAAAAGCGGTTCTGGGTACCGCCGTCCTGAGAACCATTTATTCGATAACCAAAACCTCTGCTGTAGGTCATCCGAAGTGTTTCGCTTCGTTTGCGGTACCATTAGAGCTAAATCTAACAAACATTTACAAGTGCCAAAAATTAAATCCACTCTTGCTAAAAAACATGAATCTTACCTCGCACCTTCCATATTCAACATTTTCTTAAAAGAAACACAACACATAACTCAAACCAATAGAAAACGTACATATAAAAACTTTACCAGAGAAAACCAGAAATATGTCATTTTTAAATCAGATTTTAGACGTATTGATTCTTTTCCACAAAAAAATTATAAAAGGATTTCGAAAGATTGTTCTTTTATCCAGTATTCGCATCTTTTAAATTTTGAGAAAAATGTTTAGGATAATAAGGTTATACCATAGGTCGTTGGCAGATTTGTTGAATTATCAAAAAAGATTTTGTATTATACCACACCCATTTCAAATCATATAATCATGCAGTAAAATAAATCAATATATTATCTGGGTATCGCATGTTTTAGAATTTTTATTTTATTTGAAATAACTTTCTTGACGAAAATTGATCCGTTTGTGTATTTATTAGCGCACTTACAAACTAATATTTCAGATTTGTTTAACATTCTTATTTAACTTAGACATTTTAGGCTTGTCCTTGTGAAGTGACAAATTTTATTGTAAACATTTTACCTGCAGTATAAAGAAACAATACATAAATAAATAAATAGAAAAATGATAAATACTTAAAATCAAAAAATAATTCCAAAAATTACATTATTTTAATAGTTTTGCCATCACGCCTTTCAACATTTAATCAAATTTGGAATGAAATAAAATCGATATTGAGTTGTTATTTTAAAAAGCTACTGAGAAAAATTAATTTTTCTCAATGTAACCGCCCTGCACGAACGTAAGAACAACTTTCGACGAAATGTTGATTTTCGGCCGCTGGCTGGTTAAACGCTCTTAAAATTGGTCTAAATGAACACCGTTAAAATTACTAAGTATTAACTCAACTCCACTATTGAAATCAAAAGTGTGATTCGACTCCAACAAATGATTAGTAAACTAAGAGAAACTTATGTTCCTTAATCCCTAAAAAGAACCCACAATCATTAACGTAAGTTTATTATTTGCATAAAAAAACTTCAATTTATATATACTTTGTTATGGAATTGGAAAATTTATAATTAAAAATCATTATTTTCTTCCATTTTTTCCTTCATGATCTTTTTGTACAGGATAAATATAAGATTTAAGAAATTTATTCTTGATTTTTTTGTTAATATTTTCAATTAAATTCGTGTTATATCCGTTACTAATTACAATTTCTTTTTAAAGATCAGGTTCCATTAAGAAATTACTAAGTAACAGTTTTTTTTCAAAAACACAAGCTTGGTCGTAAAAATCGTAAATTGGTTATTACTACTAACCACTTGAACGCTACTCGAATTCTCTCTAGTTCTAGGAAGACGGAATAATATTTTTAACCTATACTAGTTGTTAATCACTGGAGCGACAGCGCAATTTGAACCTTTTTTCTCCGATTTCACGAGATTTTTCGGTGATCATTTTGAATATTTTCCGCCCAATTAAAAGTTAATTCCTCCAAATTTTAATATGGACACATACAAACTGATTATAGTTCTGTATAGCCAGTGTATCTTTTGCTAATTATCACATATTCGTAGAAATTATAAAAAAATATTATAAAATCGCAAAAATCTTCTACTTAATTACTTACAAATAAGGGAAAATCTGTCAAAATTGGCAGCAAAGCAATTCGAGATATTGTGCCATAATGTGGCAAAAAGCGCTCCAGTGGTTAACTTGGAGTTGTCAAGTCGAAATATTAGAAAAATGGTTTCTACGGAACGTAAAAAAATACATATTTAATTTTTTTTTGTTTGTTTGTTTTTTTGTTTTGTTTTTATTACTCGATTTATAATAAAATGTTTTACAATGCAATAAAAAACAAACAATATAATGTATGAGCTTGTGTGTGTAGGGTATAGAATATAAAATAATCGTAATATTTATCAAATTTTATTTTTATTATTTCTTTATCTGTTTAAAAATCATCTGTCATAAATTAATTATACTACCAAACATGTAAAAGCCCTTTTTGGCGTTAAATAAACAAATAAATAAGTGATAATATGGCCACGTACAATAATTCCTATTGCCAACTATTCCACCTACCGAGATACTGCAGCGTTACGGAAATACTCCTGAAAGGACTATTACAACAAGTAAAAAGGACTCCTGATAGAAGAAACAATGCGCCACCAAAACTGCTAGTGGAATTTGCTGATAAAACGACTAGAGATAATCTAATCTCTAAAAGGAAAAATATTAATTATGAAGACATAAAAGACATCACTACTGAAACAATCTATATTGCAGAAGAATTGAGCCCATATCAAAGGGAACTGCTCTGGAAAACAAAAAAAGCTGCCAAAGAAAAAAACTATTCTTATGTTTGGTGTAAAGATGGAAAAATAATGACTCGAAAAATGCCAAACGAAAAAATAATCT
The DNA here is from genome assembly GCA_929108145.2 of Limnephilus rhombicus. Classification (NCBI taxonomy): domain Eukaryota; kingdom Metazoa; phylum Arthropoda; class Insecta; order Trichoptera; family Limnephilidae; genus Limnephilus; species Limnephilus rhombicus. Next base: position 14,167,146 of record OV815292.1, on the reverse strand, counting down.
ACATCAAACATATAGATGATATTAAAAATATTGTGTAAAAAAAGGCACTTCGAAACAACATTTATGAATTAAAGTAAAAAATGACTGACACTATACTAACCTCGGAACCAAGTGACCTATCAATGATAAACAACAACTCTTTTAATATATTGCACAAAAACATAAGAAGCATCAGAAAATTTTTTGATGAATTACAAATTTTACTGAAATATTTAAAAGTTAATCTACATATAATAATACTTACTGAATGTTGGATAAATCATAAATACATGAATTTGGAAATAGCTGGATATACCACTTACTCAAGTTTAAATAACAAAAGACAAAACGATGGTGTAATTATATACATTAAAAACGAAATAAAAGCCGAAGTTGAGGAAATTATTATCACAGATGCCAATTGTCTAAAAATTAAAATCGGAAAAGAAAAGGCTATATTAGCAATCTACCGATCACCTTCTACAAGAAACATCGACCCATTTCTTAAATCCGTAGACGAGGAACTCTGCCTTCTAAAAGACACGAAAAACATATTTTTTATTGGAGATGTAAATATAAATATCCTAGAAAATGGACATCCCAAGAGAATTCAATATCTGCAGATGCTAGCATCCCATGGACTGGTAAGCTTAATAAATGTACCTACTCGAAAAGTGGACAGCACTGAAAGTTGCATAGATTATATAATGAGTAAAACAAAAGATATTACTCGAACTATTGTATTTAACTCAACTATATCAGATCATTATATAACTATACTTTCAATAAAAATAAACAAGTCAAATAAAATCAAGAAAAGACCACAAACAATAGAAAAAACTGAAATAAACTGGAATGACATTAAACATAATCTACAATGTACCGATTGGAAAAAACTGCAAAGTATGAACAATGCAAATGATGCATGGAATTTCTTCATAGAACTCTTTCAGAATAATATTCTCTCTAATACCACAAAAATTATTAAGAAAATCTCACATAAAAATGTACACTTAAACCATGGATTACACAGAATGTTATAAACTGCATAAGAAAAAGAGACGAGTTACACAAGAAACTAAAAAAAAATCCATACGATATACACATGTTAAGATTCTACAAAAGATATAGAAACATTTGCAAAAAAGTTATTACATATACAAAAGAAACCTACTACAAGAAAAAAATTGTAGATTGTAAACAAAATCCACGGAAAATGTGGCAAATAATTAATGAAATAACCAGTTCTAAATCCCCCCCCCTGAACAAGGAAAGAAACTCGAGTTTAAGCAAATTACAGCTGATGATATCAAAAACACAATTTCTTCTCTAAAATCAAATGTTTCTTCGGGGGAGGACTTAATCACAACTAATGCAATAAAATATCTCTGTAAAGAACTTATCATACCTCTAACATACTTAGTCAACCTGTCTATAACTGAAAGCATATTCCCTACGGCTCTCAAAAAAGCTACTGTTATACCAATTTTTAAACAAGGATGTAAAAATGACATAAACAATTACCGACCAATAAGCCTACTCAACACATTTTCAAAAATATTGGAGAGAATATTAAAAAAAACAACTCTTATCCTACTTAGAAGACAATAAAATATTATCGGAAACACAGTATGGTTTTAGGGAGAACTTAAGTACTAGTGACGCCATAGAAAAAATTACAGATATGATCACTAAAAGTTTAGACAGTGGAGAAAAAACTTTGGCAATCTTCATAGACTTACAAAAGGCTTTTGATACAATAGACCACAAAATACTTTTTGCTAAACTTACAAAAATTGGTATGACAAATACAACACTAAACTTGCTAAAAAGCTATATGATGGAGCGTACACAGAGCGTTCAAATTAATAAGAGAAAAAGCGAACCTCTCCTAATCAACCATGGCGTACCGCAAGGAAGTGTACTAGGACCAATATTGTTTTTGATATACATCAATGATATCTGTAACCTAGAAACAAGAGGAAAAATTATTAGTTTTGCTGATGACACAGTAATTTTATTTAACGAAATAGATTGGATAAATACTTACAAAGAAGCGGAACATGGGCTTAGTCTTCTGCAAACCTGGCTTAAAAGAAATTCCCTCACGCTTAATGTTAATAAAACAAAATATCTTACATTTTCTATAACAGCCAGAGGGCAGCCGTCGGAGGACTTAAATCTCAAAATACACACATGCCAAGAAAATCTATGATCAAAATTATCAACAAAATCTAGGCTTATCATGCCTCTGTCCCACTATAGCACACTCCAAAAGCATCAAATATCTTGGAATTGAAATTGATGATAATCTCCGATGGAACTCACAAATTGACGTAATTACAAAAAAACTAACCAGGTACATATACTTCTTTAGAAACATTCGTAATATCCTCAACATAAACGATATTAAAAAAGTATACTATGCTTTGTGTCAATCACAAATAGAGTACGGTATAACTGGATGGGGGTCTGCCTTGAGCACTCACACAGAGCGACTCAATATAGCCCAAAAAGGAGTACTAAAGACAATACTGAAAGTTCCGCTTAGAACTCCGACGGAAGAAATATTTAATAACTTTCAAGTCTTCAATGTACAGAAACTTTATTCAAAAAATATTTTATTTAAACTGAAAAAAAAACATATACGTATACTCCACTGCCCAACATAAATACTCAACCAGGGCAGTAAGCAATAACATCCTGGTTACTCCCAGTTTGAACACATCTTTTGGACAGAGAAATAATAAATTCCATGCTATGAAATTATACAATGCTCTACCAGATCAAATCAAAAATATAAAGGAAATGAATATATTTAAAACAAAAGTAAAAACATGGCTGAGAGATCAAAGTGATAATAAAATTACAAACATCGTGAAGACGATATAAAGACAATCCATAACCAAATACAAATATTTAAAAAAAACTACAGGCCACCTCAGAACAGGAAATCCTAGTGAGGAGGTCTGTGAAAAAAAAAGAATCTATACTTATACTATACATTATACATACATGTACAAACCTTGCTATTGAAACTAATAATAAATAAATAAATCTTTCAGGCCGTTTTCCGTCACCGCATGGGAAGCTTACGAAGCAGACTTTTTTTTACAATAACTCCATACAGGAGGCCCTGAGGAAAATAATTTCCCTAAGGGATGCTGTGTGGAGGGTCTGTTTAAGGAAATAAAGGAGTGGAAGTTCTGGGAAGGAAAAGGTATGAGGTTTGGTAGTAATCTGGGGGTTAGTGTGTGTCCAGAAGTGACGGACATATGAATACATCCCTCCAACTGCGGTGCAAGGCAATGGTTCGTGGTATTCTGGCTGGAGAGGTCAAAAAACCTCCTCAACATGTCTCTCTCTATCCAGTCCGCCACGCAGCACGTGGACCACGCAGCCAAGACCTTGACAAATCTCACTCCATGAACCCGGGCACACCTGCTAAGTCACCAAACGAAGCGAACTATTTGAAATGTCCTATGGCGGAGGTGTTGGTTATCCAATAAATGATTCCCGGGGCGGCGGTACCCACCTACGCCTCCCAAAATGTTTTAGGCAGTTCAAAAGAATTGCATACAAAAATGTTAACAAAAATCACAGCTACGTAAAAATCTCGGCCCTAGGGACATTTCGCCGGGCCTCTGGGGTCCCCGGTACCCCCCTGGGTTAGTCCCCCTCCCTGGTCCTACCCCCCTGGGGCCTGGTCGTTGCTTTTTATCGGAAGGGAAAGGGTTAACTGCCTCAAAAACCTTATTGCGTAATTGACACATATTATTAGGGGAGTGTCTTGCCTACAATATTACTGTGGAAGTGTAATGCTCTTAGATAGGCAATATGCGAAACGGATATAGAATCCAGATAATATTCTGGTGTATTTTGTTGGCGTCCTTAGAACTACAAGGTTCTATCTGCAATTTTAATGAAAATGAGATATTAATCCCACGAGCAGTTCTGAGAGATATTCTTCACAGACAATAATTCTATTTAGGAGGAGGGTATGGGTACCGCCGCCCCGGGAACCATTTATTGGATTACCAACACCCCTGGTCGCCCCAACTTTGATGACTTAGCAGGGGTGCCCGGGTTCATGGGGTGAGGTTTGTCTAGGACTTGGCAGCCAATTCGTTTGCTCTTCTACTGCGTGGCGGGCCGGATCGGGACAGATGGTTGAGGGAGACCTAACCTAGATCTAGACCAGTGATTCTCAAAGTGAACGTACGTAAAATAACGAAATTATTTGAAATCTATTGTATAGTGGAACCTATAGTGGAAAAGAGTTCAGAAATATCTGTGTTTCATATATGCAGGTACTTTTTTGAAAGCCAACATACACATCCATAATGTTTGATTAAAATATTTGGTGTGTAACAGCACGCACTCGAAGGATTTTAACTAGTGATCGACCGAAGGTTCGGTTTCGGTTTCGGCAAGTTTCGGCAAAAAAATCTAGTTTCGGCATCAGTTTCGGTTTCGGCAGAAAACTTGCCGAACCTTCGGCCGCAACTTTTGCGTTCGTGAAATATCGCGCGTCGTTCGGCTGACTTCGGGTGAGTTCGTGGCTCGCGCGTCATTCGGCTGACATCTGGTGAGTTCATGGCTCGTATGTTACCCGCCATCATCAGCTGAGTTCGCCGGCCGTTTATTTTTTTATTTTTTTTACATGAGCTCCACACAGGAGGCGCTGAGGAAAATAATTTTCCTCAGGGCCTATGTCATCTTTGGGGATGCTGTGTGGAGGGTTTTTTAGGAAAAGGAAGGAGAGGAGAGTTCTGGGAAGGAAAAGGGTTTAAGGGGTGGATAGGAATATGGGGTTCAGTGTGTCTTGGTCATCCACCTCCAAGACCTAGACAAACCTCACCCCATGAACACGGGCACCCCTGCTAAATCACCAAACGTAGCGAACCACTTGGGGTGACCTATGGCAGAGGTGTTGGTTATCCAATAAAGGTTCCCGGGACGGCGGTACCCATTCCCGCCTCCCAAATTGTATGCAAATGTTGATTATTATCAAATTCTTGTTTCAAGAAGTAGTTAATTTTGTTAATTTTTATAATTTTGGTTTGTTTAATAGCGGTAATATCAAAAAAATAAATAATTTATTATTATTTTCACATGGATACTTCAATTATTGTTTTTATTTAAATTTAAAATAATACAATTTAAATTAAAATAATCAACTAATAAGGTCCCTCCTTTATAATGTAAGTATTGATTACTGAGCAATTTTTATTCCAAGAAGTTGGTAAACATTGTTAATTTTTATAATTTTTGATTGTTTTATAGCAGTTACGTAAAAAAAATATTATTCTTCACATACTTCAATTATTGTTTTTTAATTCATTTTTTAAAATTTTTATTTCAATTAACAAGTATTAACTGTCTGTGTAAGTTTTTTTTTTTTTTACATTAACTCCACACAGGAGGCCCTGAAGAAAATAATTTCCCTCAGGGCCTATGTCATCTGGGATGCTGTGTGTAAAAAATACGACAAATTTCAGTTAATAATAGATTTTTAACATGACTAAAAAAGTTTTGCTTTCGGTTTCGGCAGAAACTGAGACAGATACTGAAGATTCGGTTTCGGTAGAAAATCCTGTTTCGGTCGGACACTAATTTTAACCAGCAATTCCTGGGCATATTTGTAGTAAAAAATATAAATATATTTTTTTTCAATTAAAAAATATAAAAATATTTTTCAAAGTACCTACTGTTTACAGTCCAGATAAAAAAATATATAAATAATATGTGGTTTTAAGTCTAAAGTCATGGTGTTTGAAAGAGAGAGTACGAAAACAGTGTGCGATATAGTAGTGAATGATGATTACTTGGAGCAGGTGGATGAGTTTGTTTATCTGGGTAGTATGTTTACGAGAGATGGGAAGGCTGATAGAGATATTGAAAGGAGGGTAAATGCCGGTAACTCCATTAATGGAGGACTGAATGCCGTTGGAGCTAATAAAAAACTTTCAATAAAAGCGAAACTAGCAGTCCACAATGGAGTCCTGGTACCTACCCTGATGTATGGCAGTGAGGCATGGAACTGGCAGAGGAAGGATGAAAGTAAACTGAACGCTGTTGAAATGAGATCCCTGAGACGTATGTGTGGTAAAACCATGTATGATCGTGTTAGAAATGTGGATATCCGCAAAGAATGTAAGGCTGATGTAAGTATAATGAGCAAAATTAAGAAAGGTACCCTCAGATGGTTTGGGCACGTAGAGCGAATGAACGAAGAAAGTAGTGTTAAAAGAATATATGATGCAAATGTGAATGGTAGAAGAAGTCGGGGACGCCCGAGGAAGACATGGCACGATCAAGTAAATCAGATACTTGAGACGGGCCATGTCAAAAGTCAGAATAATAGAAGAGTATGTATGAGACGATGTATGAATGTGAGTGAGGCAAAGAGTGTGTGCCAAGACCGAGTTGTTTGGCGGTCCGTCCTCTCTGCCTACCCCTGCGGGGAAACGGCGTGATGGTTAGTTAGTTAGTTAGTTGGTTTTAAACTTGTCATTGCAAAACATTGATCGATAGAATATCAGAATGGTCAAAAAGTATGAATCTACTGAAATTCTACAGCGCCTAAAATAAATTATATGTATGACGAACAAATTATATATTGTTATCCACCATGGCCTCCCGTGGGACACGGTGTGTGTTAATTACGTAGTTTTAACTTTAGCTTGAAATTAGAAAATAATAAAAAAATGTTACAGGACCTTAATCAAACCTTTCGCCACGAGCTTTCGTTCTGCGTACATAATATCTTGGACATCTTCAATTTTTATAATAAAATTTTTGGGAGGAAGGGGGAAGGGTTTTTTTGAGTAGAGGAAGGAGTGTGCATGGGTCTTGAAAATACCCATGTTATAGGAGGCAGTAAAAATTTACACAGCCAAACCGTTAAACTCGAAAACGAGCCAGGGGAATGACCCGTTCCCATTTGACAATTGTCAACCATGTACATTGTACAAATGTTGGGTGCGCGTTTGGTGCATTTCTCGACTATGCACCGGTGCCGGAGAGAATAATGACGTTAGTTTTTCGGAGTATCTTCCATTGGAATACCGGTAGAACAAGGACAGTGTTCCCATTTGATTCCTTTGCTCTAACGGGCCTCAAGACACGATCAAGCGGCTTAACGGCAAGCACATACTTTTGTTGTCCATTGTTGTCCATGCTCAAGCCGCGCATCAAGCATCACTGCGCATTTAGTCAGGACTTCTTCATCTACTCTTCCCACTATTTCCATGAAATATTTCCGTTGATATCATGTTATTATAAATGTTATAATATATTAATATTATAAAATAATGTTAATTAATAAAGCGAGGAAAATTATTTATTCACACTTCTCAGTATATTCACAAGACCTAAATAATGTAACACATTTAAATAAGTCAATAGCTGTCACATTATTAAACAATTAAGAAAATTTTTTGTTCATATGAAGCAGATACTTTGTGATGTGACATTATAATTTAAAATAAAACAATAACTTTGTAAACACCACTTTTATTTTATATACTTTATGCCGACCGGGTTTCGCTACAACATTAAGAAAATATTACCATTTACTATGGGGAACGCAGATTTTAAAGTACCCCACAGAAAAGACAATCTTGGCAAGAACGTGGGGGGGGTCAAAAAATCATGAAATTCGTGTGACGTAATTTATGGACGGTACCTTATATCTAATCGATCAACAATCGTTGTAATGTTTTTTGTCTACAGGTAGGTACTTATTTTTCTAAAATCGCATCAAGACTGTTGCACGTAGATTACGACGAAATGTTTGTCAAAAGCCGCAAGCACGCGTTGTAAACGATCAAAATGATTGGCCCAAGCAACCAACTACATGCTTGGTTCAAGCCGCTTGATCGCGTCCGAAGCAACATTGCAAATACGTTTGTTAAGATAGAGGAGTGTATCAAAGGGACCGCCGTAATTAATATTATTTCCCATTATGCCCATTGCATGGAATCCCATGACGTGAAAAACTCATTGTTTTGTTAGCAACTTTGTCTTCCCAGGTAACAAAACGTAGAGAAATACATTTGGGTAATTCGGAGACATGTTTTAAAAACAAACAAGGGAAACGTCATCCTTTCTTCTGTAGTCCGTGTTTGATGTACGATCCTGCCGCTGAGAGCTACGTTGTACTATCCCTTTCTATTAAAAGCATCGCATATGAGAAAGAAGGAAAGGTTGTAACCAACGTCCCTATCATATTATGCCCTTTATCGACGTGTGAGTCGCTTTATTTAGTTCGTTGCTTTGCATAATATCGCCTACCAATTTAATATTACGCAGGGATGAATATGTTTGCTTATTCGTAATGTGTGGGTTTATTGTTAATATTCAGCTTATTTGCAATTATTATTATAATTTGCAAAGTTTTCCCAACATAATTTAGTAAATATTTATATTATGTTGACCTTTTTGAAATTAAATTGGCTTTGTTCTCCTAATTTGTAGTAGGTATTACTGTTCGTAGTGTACTCGTACATTGCGAACTTTGCATGTTAAACTTTACATCGAACTCTTTTATGTACCCACCAAAATACAGTAGGTGTACGTATTAATGAAGTATGACAGCGTAATTTTAATAATTTAGTTTAGTTCTTGTTCCTAAAAATATGGCGAATTTTGCTAATAAATACTTCACATCGGTGGGAACCACACTTGCCAAAAAAATTCTCGATAAATGCAATAAAACAGAAATCGAACTTGCCAAGTTGGTCACCTCTAACCTCTTCCATAAAATAGACAATATACAAACATCGACGAATGAAGTCTTGGAAATAATTGACGACCTAAAGCCATCTAACGCTTGTGGACCAGACAAAGTCTCGACTAATCTGCTTAAAGTAACTAAGTCATTCATTGCATCTCCGATAGCGTTCATTTCCAATCTAAGTCTCAAATCAGGAATATTCCCTAACCATCTAAAACATTCAGTTGTTATATTACTGCACAAAAACGGAGATAAATCTGCTATTCAAAATTACCGGCCCATATCTTTGGTCAATTCAGTCTCAAAAATTATAGAGAAAATTGTCAAAAATCGTCTTAGCTTTTATCTTGAAGATAATAACATCCTTTCTGAGAGACAATATGGCTTCCGGCCGGGTTTAGGTACTGAAAATGCCATTGGCAATCTGACTAAAGTAATTTCTAATAACATCGATCGAGGAATCAAAAGCATCGCGATCTTCCTGGATCTGGCTAAAGCTTTTGATACCATCTCGCACAAAATCCTTTTGAAAAAATTACAGCTAATCGGAATACAGGGGCAGTTACTTAAATGGTTAGGAAGCTATCTAGAAAATCGGAGCCAAAGAGTTATTATTAGTGGTACTCTAAGCGATCCAGCCAATATCGAATTTGGTGTACCACAAGGAAGTACTTTAGGACCGATATTGTTTAATATCTATATTAATGATCTTTGCAACAGTAACCTTGCCGATCATATCATCACTTTTGCTGACGATACGGTCTTAATATTTGAGGGCAAAAACTGGCATGAAGCGCATAGAAAAGCAGAAATTGGAATAAACAATGTCAAACATTGGCTAGACTACAATCTTCTTACTCTTAACACGGACAAGACAAAATTTATACGTTTTAGTGCAACACAAGCGGGTCAACCTAAGGTAATACTAAATATTACTATTCACATTTGCAATGAACCGAACACTTGTACTTATCATGTAAAATGTAAAATATCTAGGGATCACCATAGATAAATATCTGAGATGGGATGAACACATCAACGCAACGGCCTCAAAAGTCAGAAAACTTACACACCTTTTTATAACCATCAGAAATATTCTCTCTGTTAAAGATATGAAATCAATATACTATGCCATGTGTAATTCTTTACTCGAATATGCATCCCTAGGATGGGGTGGATGTGCCAAAACAATATTAGACTCCCTGGCTAAAGCTCAGAAATCAATACTAAGAGTCATCCTTAAAAAACCATTCAGGTACCCCAGTGATGCATTATTCACGGAATTAAAAGTACTTGATGTTAGACAATTGTATATTAGAAAGATTATATTACATGCTCAAAAACAACGTCAACACTTCCCGTCCATTGACCACCTTCACGACACTCGACTTTCAAGGAACAATCCAATAGTCCCAATAAAAATCACGACGTCCCTCGGCCAACGGCAATTTTCGTACTTAGGACCTAAATTATTCAATATCATTCCTAATGATTGGAAAACTAAAAGTGCAAATGTTTTGCGCAAATTGATCAACGACTGGCTCCTTGATTAAGGGAGGATCAAAAGCGAAGATATGTTGACCAATAGATAGTCTCATCATATAAAATAAAACAAAATTAAAAATATATACGAAAAAAAAAAAAAAACAAAATAATAAAAAACACTCACTCATAGTTCCATTCATTACAAAAACACGTACTTATCATTTCAGAACACAATTGTCTATTCTTTTATCAATACCCTTCCCATTTTTCTACATTCAACTCCTGTGGAGATCTTTCTTTTTATTATACAAAATTACGTAAGCTATAATTTATACAAATACGTACAAATATAATTTATACAAAATTGCGTACTATACGTAATATTACAAAAACACGTACTTATAACTTCAGAACATAATTGTCTATTATTTTATCAATACCCTTCCCATTGTTCTACATTCAAGTCCTGCGGTGATCTTTCTTTTTAACATTACCATCTGGATTTTATTTACTTTACAGGTTTTATTTTATATTAAGTGCTCTAAGGGAAAATATCTTAGTAGGATGAAAAAATGAAGCAAGGAAAGGGAAATAAATACAATTTGTTATCAACCACTCTGTCATGTCACTATTTATACACTAGCTAACTTATGAAATATTTATATACAAATTGTTTTTATTCATTTGCTGCGTCCTTTTCGAGTCACATTCTTTTTGAGTTTCTTCACCCGCTCGTAAAGTTAAGGGATACGTCACTCACGTTAATTATAATTATAATTATTTTTTGTAATCACTATTAAACATCCACGTTCATTATAATATGGATATTGTCACCACGCTTGAAGAATGTCTCGATTCTCAATTTTTGCAAGCGATTTAAATGACCAAACATTTATCTATTGTTAAACAAGCATTCAATACTAAATTTGTACTTTTAGACATTGTTTTTTCTCTTCGCTTATTCTTCTTTTTTTTATGAGTTCAAAATTGTAGTTATTAACTAAAGCTTCTACGAGGAATTCAATCGTAACACTTGTTTCATTCAATAAATAATATGTTTATATAATTAATCAATGTAATATGAAATTATGATATGAACTAAATTTGTCAATTTGACTGGCCTAAAACAGGATCCATTCCTAGTTGGCTAGTCAAAGTTTCCATATATGTTTCATTGTATAATTTTATGTGAAATAAATATAATTTACGCACCAGATTTAAATGTCCGGGTTTAATTTTCCCCACAGGAAAAACTTATTATTATTATTATTATTAGTTCTTGATTTAGTTTTCTGCAGTACTTCTGCTACGGTATGTAAGTCTTTAGAAGAGCTATTACCTGTAGACAGTGTAGACCCGTGGTCGTCAAACTGCGGCCCGCGGCGGATATTTGTGCGGCGGATATTTTATTTTAAATATATATTTTTTCAAGTACAATTATATTATCCGTTTTTTTTGCGGCCCGCACAAAAATCTGCCGTTTTCTTTTTAACTTTATTTTTTCATATACAATTAAATTATCCTTTTTTGCGGCCCACACACATATCTGCAGTTTTCTTTTTAAATATTTTTTTTTCACGTACAATTATATTATCAGTTTTTGCGGCCCGCACAAATATCTGCCGTTTTCTTTTAAAATATATATCTTTTTCATGTACAATTATATTATCAGTATTTTTGCGGCTCGCACAAATATCTGCCGTTTCCTCTTAATATATATATTTTTTTCATTTACAATTACATTATCTGTTTTTTTGCGGCCCGCACAAATATCTGCCGTTTTCTTTTTAATTTTTTTTTTCATGTACAATTAATTATATTATTCGTTTTTTGCGGCCCGCACAAATATCTGTCGTTTTCTTTTTAAATATATTTTGTTTAATAATAATATTATCCGTTTTTTTACTATTAATTATATTTTCGTTTGAGACTTTCAGGGGGGCAGTAGAAGATCCAGAGAGAAATAGAGGGCGTAGAGATGGCACAGTGAGGGTGTAGGTAGGAAAAAAAATGTCCTAAAAAAGACCAAAAAACACGCTAATCACGTTTTAATAAAGCAAAATACACGTAAAAATAACGTTTTGTTATTTTATTTATTGTAATCATTTTTATCACGTGTGCAAAAATTCACGCATTCCGATAGTTCGGGAAGTGAGATTCCAGTACAAATCCACACATTTTTTTAAAATATAATATAATGATTTTACGTGTATTATTATTACTAAGAATTGCCACTATACCATGAACACAATAAGGAAGGAAGTAGCAACCCTGTAATTAACTACAAAATAATTGCTTTTTTAACTTACTAAACAAAATGGTACAACACCCCCCCCCCCCCCGAAATTCAAAAGTATGCGGCCCGCGGTGATACCTCACATTGTCCTATGTGGCCCTTGACCAGAAAAGTGTGACGACCGCTGGTGTAGACGCTTATCATCCTCCTCTGGATATAATTATCTCCCTTGTTAACGACAATGATCATAAAAATGTCAAGTCATTGTTACGAATCAAATTTCGTCACAAATAAATTTGAATAAATAATTTAGTGTTATGAAAGAGTCTCGCTCTGTGCAGCAAAGACAAAGAAAGTGATGACAGATTTGGGTACAAGGGCTAAAACGGAAGAAGAAAGAAGTGCGGGGTAGAGCCACGGGTCCTATGAATTCATAGGGCACGCCGCGACAAACAGTCAAGATCTAGACGGGGAAGAGAGGAGACACGAGTGGTGTACAATAGAAAGTACGCGTTCCCCGCCCAGCGGCGTGATGCTGGGCGGTGGATGAAGAAGAGGGGTCAAGACCTAGACGAGGAAGAGAGGAGACACAAGTAATGGTGCAACACCAAGTACGCGCTCCCCACCCAGCGGCGTGATGCTGGACGGCGGATTAAGAAGAGCTAGTTTGACCTCAAGAAAGTGATTCTCAAGAAATATTCCTCCGCCCGGCGACGTAAAGTCGGGCATGAGACGAAGAAAGTGCAGTGAACATACGCGGCCAGTAGCCAAAGTGCGAAGTGATGCAGACGACTTCAGGAGACTGTAGACTTCAGAGGCAGGAGACTCGGCTAGGAGGGCCTGAGCTGCTGAACTAGAAGAGCTACCATCGAGGACCTCGGCCTTACCAAGGCACCCGCAGACAACCCAGTGACACGAAGGTAGTTTCAGTGAACAATTAACTTTGACGTGCGAACAGTGGAGAAGCAACCCCGAACCATATGACAACCATTTAAGATTTAGATATAAGTAGATCTAAGTATAATTAAGATTGTGTATTAATTTGGCCAAACCTAATTAAAATCCATACATTTAAAATCCTTACAATTAAATTCACCCCCCCTTTTGTCCAAACCCAAGCGACACCAACTGATGAGAAGGCAGAGTGGAGAAAGTACAGAGGTAGGTATAAAAACTGCACTTATTTATACATCGATTATTAACCTGAGCTGGCTTCCTGTAACAAGACGATACGTTACATCATGTCATAACTTCTTTAAAGCAAATTTTCCAAATATTTCCGATTACTTAAATACAACTGATTGGTCCTTTCTGGAAAACACAGATAATTAATAACAAAGTAAATAAATTTTATGGCATTCTAAATGATGCTATTGCAAATTTTGTGCCCCTTCGACAAAATAAAATTGTAAATTTTCCATTTTGGTTTAGTACTGAATTGATCACTTTAATATACAATAAGAAAAATGCTCATAAAAATTACAAGCGATCGAGATTGTCAACTGATTATAATGAATTTCAATTGTTAAGAAAAGAGTGTTGTAAAATGTCTAAAATGTGTTATAAAAATTACATTGATAAAATTGAAAATGATATTCATGTAAACATAAAACAATTTTGGAACTACACCAATTCTCAAAAAAATAATAATTCGGGTATTCCAACTTCTACGAAAATTGGTTGTTGTGTTCAAAATATCGTAAATTTATTCGCTGATTATAAGTCTGTTTATGAAAAGAATATACCTGATAAAGAAATTCCCAAATTCTCGACGAAACTTAGTATGAACATATCTGAAATTCACATTGAAATTAATGATATTAAAAAGCATGTAAATTTGTTAGATGCTAGGAAAAGTGCTGGACCTGACAACATTCCTCCTGTATTAATGAAAGAATGTCTATACAGCATATCTGTTCCTCTTTGTCTAATTTTTAACCAATCATTAATGACAGGCTGTTTCCCTAATATATGGAAACATAGTTTTCTAACACCTATTTTAAAAAAGGGAGACCAAACTGATATTACAAATTACAGACCGGTATGCATCCAATCATCGATACCTAAACTTTTTGAAAAAATAGTACTTGATAAAATATCTACAAACATAAAAAAAATTATAACTCCCCACCAACATAGCTTTTGTGCAAATAAATCAACTTTAACTAATTTACTAATATACGAAAACTTTATATCAAAATCCTTAGCAAATAGATGCCAGGTAGACTCAGTATACACTGACTTCAGCAAGGCTTTTGACAAGGTGTGTCATAAAATATTAATTAATAAATTAGAAAAACTTGGAAATTACGGTAATTTACTAAATTGGTTTGCTAGTTATTTGTTCGAAAGAATTCTTAGTGTAAAAATAAATGGCGCAAATTCATACGAATTTATGGCGACAAGTGGAGTGCCGCAAGGCTCTTATTTAGGGCCCATTTTGTTTATAATATTCATAAACGATATTGTTGATGTATTTACTGATATAAACGTTCTACTGTTTGCAGATGACATGAAACTATACAAAGAAATTAACCACATTTATGATTGCATTACACTACAAACTAACTTGAGATATCTTTTTGAATGGTGCTCTGTCAACAAACTAGCATTGAACATAAATAAATGTCAGTTCATTCATTTTTCCAAAATAAATAATCCTATATTATTTCAGTATTCATTAAATGATGAAAATTTAAATTGTGTTAGTGAAATTATTGATCCAGGCATTATATTCGACAGTAAACTCACCTTTGTATGTCATATTAATAATATTATCAATAAGGCTCTTAAGACTCTTGGTTTTGTGTTGAGAGCTGCAAAAGTTTTCAATAGTTTGAGCACATTTATCATGTTATATAAAACCCTTATCAGATGCCAACTTAAGTATAACTCTACATTATGGCCTCTCTTTTACAATATTCATTCAGAAAACATTGAAAAGATTCAACGCAAGTTTCTAAAGTTTATTAATTATAAATTGCATATTCCTATACAAAACATTGATTACAATTACTTCCTGGATAAAATGTCACTATTGAGACTTTCGAAAAGAAGAATAAGCACAGATTTGATACTATTACATAAAATACTGCATTACAAAATTGACTGTCCTGAAATACTTCAATTTATCAATATCCATGTTCCCAAAAAAACATGCCGACATTTATTACCCTTTGACTTCAATAACACCAAGACACTAGCTTATCAAAATTCTCCTATTCCGAGACTTCACAGTCTCGGAAATAAATATTCTAATCTGGGCGATATATTTCATATTAAAACTAATCGGTATAAATGTTGTCAAATCACTTAATTTCATCTGGGGTGGTGGACTTTTTTACTGTAAAACACTTTTTTAATGTAGAGTAGTTTCATTTACAATCACTTTTGAGTAACAATGAAATCAACACTTTTTGTAACTAATTTTGGCCCGGACCCCGCCTGGGCAGTAAGGGAACTGTACCATAAGTATCGATTAATGCGAGATAGAGAAATATTTTGAATAGCACCCCTTTTATACGGCTAAAAACTGTAAAAATACCGTCTTTCAGGTTATCAAAATACAAGAATAACAATAGCAATGGTACTAGACACCTACTGAGTCACGTGGTCTATTTTAGTTAGTCGGTAACACTAGCTTCAATAAAATTCATACAGATATCTCTAGCATTCATACTCTCTTAATAAACTAATCAAGATTAAATCAATGTGATTACCTACAGCAGTTATCTCATAGATGTCACTATTCTTAACAAATGTTGTATATTCTATCACTTTTATTCTTTGAGACACAAATAGACCTATGTACCTACCAAATAACTTCTAAGCTACTACTATATTGTTTGGAAGAATCTCTTAAATTCAATTATATCCGTGAGGATTCTTAGTTTCTGTTTATATTTTTATCTATGTATTTTGTTGTGTTTTGGTATGTACTTTGTTGCAACGTTTTTTGTCATTATCTTTATATTTTCTTTATTGTTTAAATTTTTAATTATTTACTTTGATACAAATAGTTTGTAAAATTTTTATATGAAAAGCCCACTAGGGCGTGTAATAAATAAATAAATAAATAATTAAATAAATAAATTATTTATTTTGCTTTTTTATTTTTTTAAACTTTATGAGTAAAACCCCAAATTGTAATATTTAATTAAATGAAGACAATATTAGCGAAACTCAATCGAAAATCTGGAAACACAAAAATCAGAAAAAGATATTTGCACCTCTGGGGCTCGAACCCAGGACTAGGGAATGCAATCTCGTTCTCGCGAGATCTCGGCCTTTTTTAGCGAGATTGATCTCGGGCAAAAAAAGAGCGAGATCTCGCGAGTTTAACGAGATTGCACTCGAGCATAAAAACGTCTTATTCGAAGCGCGTAAATAAGAAGCCGTTTAGCAGACGATTCTTTGGACATTTTGTGCTTCTTAAGGAACTATTTTCAAAATAATTCGTAAAATGGCTTGTGATTTAAACTGAACAAATCTTTCATTTGATTGGTATATTTTGTTAATTAATCTGATATTTCTAATAGTCTGACTAATTGGTATATTTTGGTAATTAATCTGTAATATCTTATGGATCTTCTGAGTAGATATATTTTTATTAAATTGATAATAATATCTCAATTTATAATCAACTCAACTTGAATAATAAGTTTAATTTTTTTTAACTACTTCTCGTTGTTTTGTTTGTTATAAAAGAACTGTTTTATTACTAAAAGATTTTTGTTTGATATTAGAAGAGAAGACTGGTTGTTTCTTTCATTCGTTATTTGATAGACACGTATGTCAAAGTTTACTACTTAGAAGTTTATTAAAAAATTATAGACAAATACGTCAAACAATGTTTGATGCATAAAAGTCTGTTGAAAAATTCGTGAAAATAAATGATTATCTTATAATACTAGTGAAGGTAGGTTTTCTATAAATATTGAATTCAAATTTGTTATTAACAATGGATAAGGATAGGTCTAAGAAATTTAAACAACAATTTTTTCCTATTTCTAAAGTGAACTGAATTTTTTTATGGAATGAATTTAGGATGGACAGGAAGGAGTTAAGTTGACGGTCAGTACCTCAATATATTTTTATTCACCCCTGAGGAAGGTTCAGTACGAACCGAAACCGGTTGGATTAAAAAAAAAAATAATAAAGTGGAATTGAAACAAAGTTATTTAATTGTGTTTATTAGATTAGGTTAGTTGATATTGTCCATCTTCTAATAAAAATACTCTTGTACGTATTGTATACATACTTATATCAATTCGAAAAACTAGTGTTTCGGTCAGATGTTCGAAAAATATGTTTTCGAAAAATATACGTTCGAAAAATTGCTTTCGAAAAATTGAAGTTCTAAAAAATATGTTTTCGAAAAATTGAAAATCGAGGAATTGATTTCGAAAAATTGCAATTCGGTCAATTTACCTTGAACACTAATACGGGCTTATACCTATTGTGGTAGTCGAAAAGTCTCTAAAAACTGTGAATAAACTTATTATACGAACAAAGAAAAAAAAACACACTTGTTATAAGTCGCTACTAATATATCGAAGTTATAAGTCTAAGTAGTAGGGTAAAGGTTAAATTTATAAATTAAGTTGTAAAGCGCCCTTTAGGGGATTTTCTTACGAAAACGACGCTTTTCAAATGATCCAAACATCATTATTATTATAATACGCTTTGAGGATTTCATTTCTACAGCTTTCAGTGGGTATTTTCATCCTTCCTTTACCAGTTTCGTGCCTCACTGCCATAACAAGGTTCATTCGGTACATTATTAAACGTTAATATTTGTTTTAAAAACCACTTTATTATAATTAACCATTTTAATGTAACAGTGATATTAAAAACGTATTTAAATTTCACGGAATGGCGACAAACGGGAAGCCTCTCCAATTTTCAATAAGTCAATATTCGCTTAATCAAAAGAGCTTAATTTTTATTAAAAAAACTCGCAGCCGGAAACTCCCTCCCCTAACAAAGTATGCAAAAAATGATGATTCCCAAAGGATTCAATACACCCCATTACAATATTAATTAAAATTTCGTCCGCGAGATTGGAAGCCTGAATTAATACGGTTGAATCTACCCACCTTTAAATTGGGTCGCTTATAAATTCAATGGTCTCTGGAGAAAAGGAGTTTTTTTTGGTTTTGTCACTGTGCGGTTATGTTACATACTTTTTTAATAAAATAGTGTTCATTGAGTGGAACGGCTACCCGGCCTTTTCATACAAATCTTAAAATTGAATTTGAGGCCAAAATACTTCACAATAATGGATAATGCGGTGTATGTTGTATATAGGTATATTCACACACCGCGCTCGCTCGGGAAGGTTCGGGTTTCCGGAGATTCACGAGTGAGCACAGTACAATGGAACAGCTGGCCTATTCGGCAGCGCTCAGATCTACTTTATACTTCGACCAATTATAGGAAGCCTTAGTAAACAATCGCTACCAAATAACATAAATACAATATTACTCCCGATCATTGTAATTCACACAATAAACAACACAAAAAGAACTTACGTTGTAATTATTGCTATTGTGGGCTAGTGAGCCACAGATTAAAGAACATTACAGATAACAATTTTTTTAACCGAACAGTGTAGCAAATATCTAGATCGGAAGTGTACTACTTTATTTATTCATTTTTCAAATTATAAAATAAAAGGCATTACAGAAACCGATTTTTCTCGATTTTAAAGAAAAATATATTATTATAATAAACGAAAAAGAACAAGAAAAGAGAACAACACACATTTCTGTGTTTATTTATACTGGGTTTTACAGATGTTCGCACTCCAGTTATAATACTCAGTTATTACACGATTATAAAAATCTACAATTACATGCAATTAAATACAGATACATACAATTAAAAAAACAAAAACATCACAAAAAATACAGAATTATGTACAAGGTCACTCAAGTAACACATTACAATGAGTGGTGAGAGATATATGAAATACGCGAGGCATGCATAGAGAGACAATTCACACAATATAATTAGTTAGTATTTTTTAACAGCACCAGAACTTTTTTTTTGAATCCATACAAATTATCAACGAAAATATCCACTTCAGCACACTCTATCTTGTTATATAGTCGACACATCTGGGTCAGAGGGCTAAAGTATGTAATATTATTTTTAAACGTATTATTGTGAAAAATGTTATGGCGTCTTAAACAATGGGAATTGGGGACATTTATTTCAATACTGCTAAGACATAATGTAGTATCAAGGTGGCCGTGAATAATTGTATGCAGTGGCGGATACAGAAAAACTCAAGGGGGGGGGGGGGGCGCTAAAGATATAAGAAAACTAAAAAATAGACAACAGGGAGAATACGACGAACCGCACAAAGAGGAGACCGACTGTATGATTTTGGCAGCCACCTCTGGTCTGGATCTCCAAAATACCTAAAAAATACCCTCGACTCTGTGCAGAAACGGGCGGTCCGCTTTAGATTCTCCCATCTTAACAGACGGATCGCAATCTTTAGAGCACAGGCGTCGCGCGTCGGGTGGGAATGCTATCCTTGTTCTACCGGTATTACAATGGAAGATCCTCCGAGGAACTGGCGTCATTAATCCCTTCGGCACCGGTGCATAGTCGGGAAACACGCCAAACGCGTGCGCGTACACGGTTGACATTATTTGTCACGTGAGAACGGGTCGTTTTTTCGACTCGTTCGTGGAATGATGTGCCGGCCTATGTGTTTCCTCCTTCCTACAACATGGGTCTCTTCAAGACCGATGTTCATTCCTTCCTCTCCTCAAAAAGACCCTCCACACAGCATCCCAGATGACATAGCCCCCAGGGAAATTATTTTCCTCAGGGCCTCCTGTGTGGAGTTAATTTAAAAATAAATACTATCTCATTCTCTCGCCGGCTAAAAGATACAGATGAATGTGTTTGTCATCCGTCATCGACAGCATAGACTGTTTTATCTCCCGGCTTGCAGAACTAACTTGCCAATGGTTATGCCAGTCGGGAGAGCAATCTCGCTGTTGAATAGAATTAATTCGGATATCGACATATTTAGCGTCAGTGAAGCTGCCTTTAAAAGGCAAGCTCAATTAATGCTTATATAGTTTTTTTTTCTTTTTTGCCTACCATTTATATATTTAATTTAATGTTTAAGGTAATACTGTTATTTTTTTTTTAAAAACGCATTAAAATTTAAAATTTTGTAATGTTTTTAAAGAATAAATAAATAAATTGAAAAAATTAAATTAAATTGAAAAAAAAAAAAAAATCACAACGTTGCTAAAGAAGTTTCCACTTCAATAAATAAATAAAAGATTGACGGACCACACATTTTAAACTTGGCTGGCCACAGGGGGCAGTAGGGCTGCATTACACGATCAAGGGAATCAAATACTTGAGTCGGGCCGTGTTAAGGGTACCTTTACATGAAACGACGTATGAATGTGAATGAAGCAAAATTTTCAATTTAGGAGGCGAGTGTGGGTACCGCCGCCACGGGAATTATTTATTGGATAAACAACACCTCTGCTTCAAGTCATCCCGAGTAGTCGCTAAGTTTGGTGACTTAGCAGGGATACCTGAGTTCTTGGGATGTGATTTTTACGTACTGCGTGGATGTGATTTTGACACGTACTGCGTGGCGAGCTGGAAAGGCCTGGTTGAGGGAGACCATTTAACCTCTCCAGCAGGAATCCCTCGACCCATTTCCTCGCATCGCAGTGGGAGTGAAAGTTTCATCCGTCCATCTCTCCTGGACACACTACTAACCCATAGAGTCCTAACCACCTATCAAACCTTTTTCCTTCCACTAAAATGACCCTTCACATATCATCTCCAAAGACATATTTTTTTTAATAATAAAATAATAATATATTTTGTAATAGTTACCCAAAAATGACAGTGGATAAGTTTATGTATTCGGGAAGTATGTTTGCGAGAGATGGGGAGTCTGATAGAGATATTGAAAGAAGGGTAAATGCAGGTAACTCCGCATTTATGGAGGACTGAACGCCGTTGGCGCTAACAAAAAACTGTCGAAAGAAGCGAAGCTAGCAGTCCACAATGGAGTGCTGGTACCAATCCTGATGTATGGTAGTGAAGCATGAAACTGGCAGAGGAAGGACTAAATGCTATAGAAAGCCATGTATGATAGTGTGAGAAAAATATGAAAAGAATGCAAGGTTGATACAAGAGTAATAAGTAAGATTAAGAAAGGGACGCTTAGATGGTTTAGACATGTAGATCGAATGATTGAAGAAAGATTTTCTTGTATTTAGGGTGGCAAAGGGGGGGGGGGGGCGCAATCTTGAATCTTGTATCAATCTTAAAGTAACCACGACGTACGTCGTATGATCTGTGATGGTCATGTAGTCCACATTTGAAGGATAACATTCTTAGTATTTTTTTTTGAACTGATTCTACAATGTTTTCATATTTGCAGTAATGTGGATTCCAGATAGTGCTTCCATATTCAAGTTTACTTCTAATTAAGGCATTGTAAAGCGTTAGAGTTGATTGAGGATCTTTGAAAGGTTTACATATTCTGTGAATAAACCTCATAATTTTTTATGATTTGCACTTAATGTCGTTCATATGTACATCAAATATGAATTTAGAATCAAGAGTGATTCCTAGATCTCTTATTGAAGACACTTTTTTGAGAATAATATTATTGATAACATAAGAAAACTCCTTAATAATTCTATTTCTAGTGAAGTTTAAAATGTATCATTTTTCAACATATCATTGACAGTACACCAGTTATTGAGTGTGTTGAGGTCATTTTGAAGCAGTTGATGATCGGAAACAGACTTAATTTTACGAAAAAATTTAAGATTATCGGCGAAAAAAGCATAATCAAGTTTAATTTCGAGCCAAGGTCGTTTATGAATATAAGAAAAAGAAGGGGGTCATTTTTGTTTTTGTCAATCTCATATTTCAAATTTCAGAATTAATAAAATTTTCTTCGCCTATTTTTACGGGATGCCGAAGTCTCACTGGTTCCGGGCAGCCGTAGAAAATGATAAAATATTTTTTAAGAAATTTGACGCCAGTATATAAATTCTCGCATCCTCGAGGTTTGCAGGAAATAAAGCTGTCAGCCAGAACAAGCGAGCGCTTCAGGGATGTCATAATTCCAAGATGTCACGGGACAGGAAACAATGAAGAAAAAAAATTGACAGGTTTGCACGTCCGGGCAACTCCGGGCCATCAGCGAAGGAGCAAAGTAATTCATGGGATAATATGTCCCAGCGGTGCCGCCCGGAGAGGAAATGAAACGTTTATTTTTGAAAACAAGGCTATGCTTCAAACAGAAGGGCTGGCCCGATAAAAGTACTCGTACGTTGGGAGAGTTAGCACAATAGGCCTCTTGCATCACATTTTTTCCGGTTTAAGCAAATATTCTAAGATATTCCGTATTTTTTTAACCGTATTTTTGAAACCCTGGCGATTTTTTTGTAAATTTCAATCTGAAAAATCATGCAATTTTTTATAAGGACGGGAACGAAAGACGGAGAAAAATAATTTTATCGGTGCAAAAAAAACGATAATTACATAGCCGAAAATCATTAAAAAAACGACGTATTCCAAACGAATAGCACAGGAGAATAACGAGGCATACCAAAAATAGTACATCTCATAAATATTTTTTTCCTTGATCCATCTTATTGATCATAAATCATTATAATGTTTAACGTCTACATAATGACTAAAACCGATGTAATACACTTGTACTTGTAAATTATAATTATTATGATATATTTTGATAAAATCAGCACCATTACCATTACACTTATAAGACAGGCACAGAACGCATAATATGTACGGGGTTATTTCGTAACATCTGTCAAAACGTCAAACCAAACGATAAGTTCGCAGTGTATAAACAATAAATCTAGTGAATTATAAATGTCAAATTCAAAAATTCGCTTGAAATCAAAGTGTTGTCATATAAAAAAAAAATCAGTGTGGAATTAACTTGAATATTATCCGGAGACGGAAAGAACCCCTATAACGGATTTATTTCTTAAAAAAAAAACAACTCTAAATTTCTAAAAAAATTTTGTAACATTTTCGTTATCTTAGTAGAAAAATCTATCCAAACGATTTTTTCTAAGTCGTTATGAAATCCATGCAAGTGGCCTATTCGATTTTTTTTAAATTAGCACCACACAGGAGGCCCCGATGAAAAAAATCTTCAAGGCCTATGTCATCTTTTTCATTTGGGAGGTGGGTATGAGTACCGCCGCCCCGGGAACCATTTATTGGATAACCAACCAACACCTCAGCCATAGGTCACACCAAGTGGTTCGCTATATTTGGTTCATGGGGTGAGGTTTGATGGCTGCCGATTGGTGTGCAGGATAGAGAGAGACTGGTTGAGGGAGGTCTTTTATCCTCTCCAGCCGGAATCTCCCGACCCATCGCCTTGCACTGCGGTTGTTGGGATCGATTTATACGTCCGTTACGCCTAGAAACTCTGATCCCCAGATTCCTACCCACCCCTCATACCTATTTCCTTACCAGAACTTCCTCTCCTGCCTTTCCTTAAAAAAACCCTCCATACGGCATCGTCTAAGATGACATAGGCCCTGAGGGAAATTATTTTCCTCAGGGTCTCCATCCTTCACTCCTGGACATATTGACCAAAGATTCTTATCCAACCCTCATACCTTTTTCCTTCCCAGAACTTCCTCTCCTTCCTTTAGTTAAAAAAAACCCTCCACACAGCATCCTCTAAGATGACATAGGCCCTGAGGGAAATTATTTTCCTCAGAGCCACCTGTGGTAAAAAATCTTTGGGGATGCTGTGTGTAGGGTCTTTTAAGGGAAAGGAAGGGGAGCAAGTTTTGGAAAGGAAACAGGTATAAGGGTTGGATAAGAATCTGGGTCAATATGTTCATGAATCCATCCTTCCCTCTGCGGTGCAAGGCGATGGGTCGAGAGAGTCTCGCTGGAGGGGTCTAGGCTAGGCCTCCATCAACCAGTCTTTCCCGATCTGACCCGTCACACAGTAGTTTGGCAAACGCCTTCGCCGCCAAGACCTAGACAAACCGCACCTCGTGAACCCGGGCTTCCCTGCTAATTTCCCAAACGTAGTTAACCATTTGAGACTATCCACCCTCAAAGTTTGGTGGAATTAATCCATTATTTCGCCTTCAAATCTTTATCTTCTGGTAACACATAACCAACCTTATTATTACATTCTGAAACACAACAAAAAGTTTTCGGTATAATTATGATAAAAACTTTAAATTTTCGTAATTTATTTTTGGGGTGTTATGCCGTGTTGCCTCCTTCTTTAGCCAACTTTTCGGACAGCGTTACAGTGTCCATCATCAGGGCAGATGCGGACTGATGATGGACACTGTAACGCTGTCCGAAAGGTTGGCTAAAGAAAGAGGTAGTGTAACACGGCACAACACCCCAAAACTAAATAACGAAAATACTTTTGGTCGTGAAAATTTAAAATGATAAATTAAATTGTAATATTTAATTAAATGAAGACAATATTAGCGAAAATCATTTGGAAACATCAGAAAAAGATATTGGCACCTCTGTGACTTGAACACAGGACCTTCGGCTTCCCCGGCCGCTGCTCTACCAACTGCGCTAAGGTATCCCTATTCCTTATCCAATTCGGTAATTTTTAACTGTTTCATGCTTCGGCTGAGAACCACCAACATTGTCTTCATTTTCTTAAGGCATATTTTATTGGTTGCTATCTTTATGTATGATTGCAAGATTCAAACCCGAACCATTTTATTTTTAATACGTGACACCTATTGACTTTTCTGCAAGTCTACAAGTCTAGGATGAATATTTATTTTTAACTTTATGAATAAAACGAATTAGTCGAAGTATGATTCAGTTCGTTCGACTAATTTGTTTAACCTACTCATAAAGTTTAAAATATAAATCATTTAATTATTATATGGAGTCGAAATCATATGAGATTTGACAGTTCTCCCAATCTAATTTGACCGAATTTTCTAATGCGGTACCAAGCGGTAAAAATCAGAATACCCACCCGTTCTTACTAAAAATTTAGGTACTTAAAATTTATTTCCAGCTTCACAACTGATAATAATAATTGTTATGTTAGAGAGTGGACTAGACCCCTGTGTGACATCATCGGCTTAAGAAACAGTTCGAAATTCGAAAAAAGAAAGCAGTATGCATTCGAACAATAAAGTTAACTCACCGGATAGAATCAACGTAAATTGAATATAGACCGTTTTATTGCACACTTACTTAATATTTATTTCCGACTACACGCATTGTTGCAATAATTGTGATGTTCAAAAGTAGACTGCACCCCTGTGTGACATTATCGGGTTAAGAAACAGTTCGAAATTCGAAAAAAGAAAGCTGAATGCCTTCGAACAATGAAATTAACTCATCGGAAAGAATCAAAGAGAATTTAACGTACACCGTTTTATTGCACACATACGTAATATTAATTTATTTCCGACTACACCCCTGGTCCCTGGTCCTAATTGTGATGTTAGAGAGTAGACTGCACCCCTGTGTGATATTATCGGGTTAAGAAACAGTTCGAAATTCGAAAAAAGAAAGCAGTATGCATTCGAACAATGAAATTAACTCACCGGAAAGAATCAAAGTGAATTGAATATAGACCGTTTTATTGCACACTTACTTAATATTCAATTCCAACTGCACCTCTGGCGGCGACGTGGAGAGGAGAAATCCACCCCTGTGTGACGTCATCGGATTTCACGTTGCAATTTCGTGAAATGAATTTGAATGCAGTGCCTCCCTCTGATTGGTTCTGCTTTAGATGCGAAAGCAAAACGCCATTGCACTTTTTTACCATTTTTTTATTACCTCCTCGACGTCCGAATCAGTTGATTACTTTTGCAAGTTAATTAACTGTTGGAAGGGATTTTTCTGCACTTTTTTCTTTTGAGACTTGTTGATTTCGCCCCATTTTTGGTATTTTAATTTTTTTAGGAGTTTATGAAACAATTTTAAAGTAGGTACTCTGAAAGATCACCTTTTCAAATCCGAAACTTTGCATTGCGATTTGGGTACCGCCGCACCGGGAATCATTTAATAGATAACCAACACCCTTGCCATAGGTCATCCCAAGTGGTTCGCTACGTTTGATGAGATCAGGGGAGCCCGGATTCATGAGTGACGTTTGTCTATGTCTTGGCGGCGAATGCGTTTGCCACCTACCGCGATGCGGACTGGATCCGGAAAGACAAAACGTTTAAGGGAGATATTGTAATCTCTACAGCAGGACTCTTTCGAAACATAGTGGGAGAGATGGATTCATATGTCCATAACTTCTGGACACACTGACCCCCTGATTCCTCATACCTTTTTTCCTTCCCAGAACTTTCTGTCGTTTCTTTTCTTAAAAGGCTCTCCATACAGTATCCCCAAAGATGAAATAGGTCCTAAAGGGAATTTTTTTCTCAGGGTCTTTTGTGTGGAGCTAAATGTAAAAAATCTTGTATTTATGTGTTTTTTTATTATTTTTTTATATGAATACCGCACAAGAGTCCCAACTGCTCCCGTCTGAAGCCAGTGAGACTATGGCATCCCCAATTGGGGTATGTTGTGAGGCTGAAGGTAGTGGGGAGGGGAAGGAGATAGGGAAGAGGAAGGTGGGGAAGTATCTGGCTATTCAGATCTGGTCACCAAACACGGCTAATGCCATTTTAAGCAACGTTTCAATTCTGAATGATGGTCTTACACCAGGGCGATACTGAGGGTATCTTTCACTCTGGAACGTGCCGCAAACATACTTTATATTATTTTAAATGAATAATTTGAGAAATAACACAAATAATCAAAAAAATATTATTTGCCACGCCGGGATTCGATACCGCGACCTTCGGTGTGCGAGTCAAGAGCCTTACCGCTGGACTACGCCGGCCAGCTGTTATCATCGTTTAAAGTTGAGAGCTAAACTTAAAACTCATCTTTTCAGACAGTCGTATCCATAAAGTGAAAAACCTTTCTCTTTCACCTTCCTCCACTGCCCGCGACATGTAAATAACTAAATTTGTAAAAATGCAAAAAAATCTTATTTATAAACTTTTGTCATTCATAAAAATTCTTACCAGCCCTAAAGAATTTTAAATTCTAATTTCTCCAGTCTTTCAAAATAAATATCAATTTTTTACCACTAATCTTCTCATAAATGTAAAACTAACAGTGATGGGGTTAGCAAATGGAAAATCATGCAATGTCCAGTGTTTTAAATTTAATAGTACAAAGCCGTATGGTCTCCAAGTATAAACTTTCTAATTAAAGTGTGTTGATCGGAAGTGACCTGTCATGTAAGTATGTTTTCTATATCTATTTGTAAATAATAAAATTAAATGGAGCCTAAGAATTCACAGAAGTTGAACAGCGCCCTTGAGGTAATTTTTCTCGCAAAAACGGTGCTCAACAAATTAACCAATTATTAAAATAATAATAATTATTATAATAATGCTATTTCTACACTGTAATAATACGAAGTATTTAGATAAATGCTAATGCCCTATGGGAGAATAATTATTTTTGACGTGTTATGATTTGTTTCTGTAATACACGTCATAATGTATTAACCAAACAAAACCAAAATAACGACATTAAGTAGAATTACCGGATAATATAATTTGATGTATTAGAATCCTAATGTATATCTAATTCCCAAAACGACCGCCACATTTTTGACAGCAGTGATTCAGAAATGACATAATTATTAATTGCATATTACGGGTGTGTATATTTGATGTCCAGAATTGACAGGCGATATGAAACGTGATTAATCACCTTAATCGGATGATCAAACCTATAAATTATTAATATGGCCTGTTATATATATTCACAATGTATACCAATTACGTTCTGGGGTTGTACAGTGTACATGTACAGCCTGCTCGCAAACATGATCCTAATTAGATTAATTAATGTGCCAGGAAACTTGGACATCTATTTTGAACTGCTATCTCGTTATCTAAACATACTCGACAGGTGAAAGAGATGTTAGTTGCAATAGTAATTGATCGCGCTTTCGATGTATTCTTATTTTACCGACATGTATTTATATCCACTGAGAGCAAGGTTTGGTCCGGTAATTACGTAAACAATATTTTCATGTTCAGTGACCATCGACGTATTATCTGAAACTAAACATATTAATTTAAGAAAACATGTATAAAAAAGAAAGTGCGTTGTATTGCAGTCGAAAGATCAAAAAAGCATAGCTTTTTGCCTTTTGTTGGACTGCATGCAGCAAATTTGTAAATGCAAATTGTCCAGCAAGTTCTTCCCAACGCTCAATAAGATAGCTGGTAAGATAATTTTCTAAATATTTCAGGTTTATAAATAGCTTCGAGGCAGCTAATCGTTTAAAGTTTAAAGTAACAATTAATACAAATCTTTCATTTATTTCTAGCAACATAACGTACGTCACGTAACACTTTTGCCACAAATTAAAGGATGTTCGCAGGTTTTGCTCACGTTTTTAGGAGCTCGTAGAAGTTTACGTCAAGGTAGGAGATAGTTGTCGTGAAATTAAGATTAGGTGGTGATATTTATAGATTAAACTTAGATACAAGAGAAATAACCTATTGTTATTATATCCATGTTAGAAATCATATTTGTGAGGAGAAAGTGACCTCCTTGAGGTGACTTTCTCCTCCTTCCCTATTGTTTTAAACATTGTGACACATATTTATTATTTCTAAAAACATGATTTCTTTTTATGATAAACAACATAGATATTTTCATCGAAATTTAACATCAAAAACAGCGTTTTTGCCTTATAGTGCGGTAATAAAGCCCACAACATTTCTTTCTACTCATGTCAATAGATTCCAACTAGTACTATTAAATACTTAGAGTCACGTGGGGTAACCGTACGCAGAGTTTAAGTGTTCGCAATGATATTTCCGAGGTGGTCGTGCCTGTTTCGCGCCCGCACGTTCCTTAATTCAGTAGCGTTTTGGGTCGCATTGAAGCAGGATATGAGTACAGTGAATCCTAATTTGAAAATAGAAATTGGTAGGTAAATTACTGTTTTTCGTGCTTTTTCTTAAATTTTGTCATCTGCTATCGACATGTTTGCTTACCGATGTGTGCTATTGTGTAACCAACTTAGTCAGAGCGATGTGGTCTATGATAATTTTTGGTAAAATATTGTTAGTTACACGGGTGCAAAGTGATAATTCTATTAAAGATAACCACTAATCTGATTTGAACACTTCTCTACGGTATGCGAATTCTTACCCCGCACGTGGGGTAAGTGTTCGTAATCGAAATGCATGTAAACATTTTTATATAACTTTTTGATTTATGAACTACATACGGTTTTTATGTTTGTTTGAGATGCCTTAATGATCAATCATATCAATAAATAAAAAAAATGAGCAAAATACCTAAAGCGTTTTAATACAAAAAACCCAATGTAAAAACTGCGTACGGTTACCCCACGTGACTCTACTATACCCAACCGAGTAACACTTGTGAAGCCAATACAGAAATATGGACACTATTCAAATATTGACAGAAATCATAATACCGACGGTTGTAGGAAACGCCCACAATGGTAGGCTTTGTGTATTGTCCGAGTGATCATCTAGGTGGATAACGAGAATCGAAGCAATATTATTGACTACAATGCTATTGCTTTCAATTTTGATTGAAACATCGTTGTTTTATGTGTAAATTCCAGTACTTGTGTACACACATAATGATGAGTTATGTGATAGTTATGTGAGTTAACTGATAAACCAGGGAAGGATTGATGGAATAATTGGTAGAATTGGTTAAAAACAACTTTATCAAAATTATTTATTATTTTTAATCACTGATTTACTTCTTTGATGTAAGTCTCTAGTTAATTAAGTGAGAGTGAATTAGTTGCAACTGGTGTTTGTGAGAAAATTGAGATTTTGTTACCGGGGACTTAACTGACCACTCTGAAAATAAACAGCACCGTCTGATTCCTATAAACAATTTAAAATAAATAATAAGGTTCCAACCGCACCTAAATTTAAACTACATTTTGTGTTGAGAAAGGTTCAACTAGAGTTGTAAATTTTACTTGGATCATTTGAAATAAACAAAAGTTTAGTTCGATTAGGATCCAACTAACTTCATTCAAAATTTTATTTTGGATTTGAGGCCAAAATACGTAATCAAAATTAATGATCTTTTTAAAATTCAAAGGACATGTAATTATCTATTAAGCCTTGCAAGATATTTTGAACATATTTGTTTTAAATTAAAAAATATGGGCCATTAAAGATTTCAAGATTATTTTTGAATTAGTTACCATTCTTTTTTTATCCGTGTTGTATTAGTAACAAAACAATGCAATCCAGTAATGCTAATTTTACATGGTGATTTTGATGGCTGAGCAGTACCTAGTAATCAGTTGAATAATTAAAATAGTACCTATATTGGGCAGTAATTAGTAAGCACTAAAATGTTTATCTAAAATAACTCTCATGTTTGTGATAAAAAGTTTAGAATTGTTTTTTAGGTACCTACAGCAAAACCACTGGAGCGATTATGGTCGAACAATGGACCACTTTTATTTTTCTGCGATTGATAGCCTTGAAAAATTGGACCAAATTTTCCCACCGTTCGTAAAATATTTATTGTAATTATTTAAAACATTTCCCCGGCCAGCCATTTATTTTAAAACGAAGCTATTGAAATGTTTTATCTATTATGACTAAAGATGTCGCAATTCTGAACATCGTAGACTATTTTAGAATGATGTTAAAAATAATTTTTTAAAATATTTTTTTCACTTTTTTTGATCAGCTGTTTACGGTTAAAATTAAGTTCTTTTGCCACAGATATGCACCTTTCATTATCAAATATACCACATACAACATACAGAAATCGAAAATATTCTATGTCAACTCGAATAAGTACCCCTCACCGCAGTTTCAGTAACAACTCAACGATTTTTTTTTAATCCTACAAATATGAGATAAACGTGAAATACGGGATAATTCATTGGCTATATAGCACTATAATAAGCTTTTATGTTTCCATGTTAAAATTCGAAGGTATTATTTTTTATGTTGTCGAAAAATTAAAAAAAATAATCTTCTGGGAAATCTCGAGCATACGATTCAAATTTATTTATTTCGCGTGATCGCTCCAGTGGTTTATTGTTAACAACAATTTTTTTTAATGCTATACAGATGGTTTGTCATGGTTTGTACAGATGGTACAAGGGTTAGAACCTTTACATAACACGGACATGTACCTAGCATGGTCAAAAAATCCTCAATTCATGTGGCAAACAATTCAATGAATAAAGAAAACATAAAAAACCCTCACCTAACGATTTTTAAGTCTCAATAGTAAGTTTCTAGTCTTTATTGCATGGTTGCTCGCTATTTATAAGTGTTAGATGAAAAGTTTTAATTTTCCCTTTTTTGTTTTTAAAAGTTTTAATTTTACATGTACATTTGTTACTTTAATTTTAAATTTTTGCGACCGGTTTCGACACGTCTGTATCATTAACGAGCAAACTTAAAACGAACTTAAAAATACAAGTACAAAAATTAATTAGGCGGGGGTAGTGGGAGTGGGGAAATTTGGTGGAGGGGAGAACTGTGGGAGGAGTCAAAATTACATGGGAACATCGTAAGTAGAGCGGATTTACATGGAGCTATTATTTTATTAACTAAATTAATTTTAGAAAAAAACTTAAAACTTTTCAAAACAAAAATGTCTAGAAATTGTTACGTAGTCAATGCCGAAGAAATACAAAAAAAGTGTTAGATGAAGTCAGTAGTTATTTAACTAGGTTGTACGACACTAGTAATAAATCTTAACCGTAAATTTTTAGTCATAAGATTCACAATTCTAATTAAATTCGTTTTTGAAGAGTTTTATTTTACAATACCGGTTTACACACGTCCGGCGTTCATGTCATTTAATCTAGCGCTCACTTTGTATTATTTCAATAGCATTCGCAAACATGCCCCAATAATTGGGGATGCCATAGTTTCACCGGCTCCAGACGGTTGAGAGGAGTTGTTCGGCACTCACATAAAAAATATTGTTTTTGTTTTTTGTTCAGCAATACGAATAAAAATAAAGACACCTTTCCCAAAATTAAACTCTCACAGATCTCGTTCAAATAGTTACCTGTGTTCCTGTGACAAAGTTTGTTTTGTGAGCATTGTTGTTGAACGCCAACCTTCCTTAAACATCAGTTTTAACGGGTGCGTATAAATAATTAATTTAATTTTACCGATATAAAATAAGAATGAAATGTGTGTTTTAAAAAAAATAAATTACTGTGAATGCCGCACAGGAGTCCGAATTCGTTGCACCCTGCTCACTGGCACTAGGGGTAGGTTGGGAGGTTGAAGGCTGTTGGAAGGAGAAGGAGATGAGGAAGAGGATTGTTGGGAAGTACCTGGCTATTCAGATCTAGAGTCACTAAACACGCTTAGTAATTATAGATAGTAACATAAAATCGAAATTACAAATCAATACAACAGTAGAACGGTTAAGAAAATTAATTTACGTTTTTATTAGAATGCGAAACATATTTAATATTGGATTATTAAGAACCATATATTTTTCCTAATTCAATCAGTATTACAATATGGAATTGTTGGCTAAGGTGGTGCTTTCAAAACTTCTCTTTTGCGTTTAGAAATTATCCAAAGAATATTAATAAAAATAATTGTAAAAAAGCCATACGATTACCCCACCAGCAAATTATTTCAAGAATTTAAAGTCCTTTCACTTCATACTATTTATAAAAAAATTACTTTTTACAAATACACAAAGATTGTTTCAATCCTGTGAGCTTAATTCTTTTTTCGAACAGCAATAGAACAAATATCCTTGGTTCTTTGACTATACCACGGCGTTACACCACCACAGCCCAACAATTCTAAAAATATATTGGAGTTAAATGGTTTAACGAATTAAACTTGAAATTAAGATTGGAAAAAAATTACAAAAAATACAAAAATTCAATAAAAACTCTTTTTGTATAACTCATAACACACCAACTCAATTATAATATTAGATATCCCTTTTCTCTCATTATTTTTTCCTTTCTTTTTATCTCCTCCTCTTCAGTCAGTTGTATTTCTTATCTATTATTAGTTATATATTTAGAAAAACTTTATTTCATGTATATAAACATGTAATTGATACCATTATATTATATTAAATAAAAATAAAATTAGTCATTTTAAGCAACGTTTCAATTGTGAATGGTGGTTTTTCACAAGGGCGATACGAGTATCTTCCACTCTGATTGCTTTCTAAGGTGATCCAATAGTCCAGAAAAAATCGAAATCAGAATCCATGCCTCTTTTTGGGAGGGATTTAAAAATACTTGACAAGACTTGGGAAAAAGTTTTTGGAAAGGTTGCAAAGGTATTTGAAAGTTACAATACAATACATAGCTCCTTTCTTACGCATTTTTTATTATAATAATAAGAAAATATAAAATTGATTTCACGGAACTAGGGACGTCTATTCCCCATCGCAGATGGGGCGGAACTGATACAAAATGGGTGTGGAAAGACGGCATAAGGTTCACTTTAAAAATCCAAATTCAACGCGAGAATGCATATTTTATTTTATTTTATAAAGTTCGGGCGTAAATATCAAATATATAAAAAAAAACTGAATTTGCCACATTATACAACTAAACAAAATATCCGAAAAGGCGTTCATAAGCAGGAGAGTGTTCACATGAAAATGTTTTTTTAGACCTAATACTTAGGCTTATTAAAAGACGTATAAAGAAAATGATATGTTCTACACGCAGATTTTAATTGAAACATCTAAAATACTTCTAAGCGATCAAATTTTCAAAACAAAAATACGTGATTTTGTATGATTTTGCATTATTTCGCATGGCTTCATCTAAACAAGATAAAAATGTGAATATTCTCTAATTTTATCAAAGTGGTTTTTATTAATTTTATGAAAAATTTTACCAGAAAGAAAAAAGTTATTTAACTGTCGCAGAAAATCTTAACCATAAATTTATTTCTACTTCGCTTTGGCGACATTATGCACCTATCATTAACAATTAATGTTAAATGGAAAGATCATATGAATCTCACTGTGGAAAGAATAAGAAAACTTATCTATGTTTTCTATAACATACGAAATATTTTAAACAAGAAAACTATCAAAATTGTCTATTATGCATTAATTCAGTCTTTATTACAGTACGGCATTATTGGGTGGGGAGGGGCCTTTAAGGCTTCCTTATAGCCCATAATTATAATTCAAAGAATAATTATAAAAACCATTCTTAGGAAACCATACGACTACCCTACTATACAGATATTTCGGGAATTTAATGTACCATCTGTTACAGAATTGTATAAGAGAAACGCCTTATGCCAAATTTATAAATAATATTTTATTCACAAAGTTCACCCCTCAGATAGCATAAGCAATAGATTTAAAACTAATGGCTTAATAGCCATCCCTATGCTTAGAACGACCACGGCTCAGCACCACTATTTGTATTTAGGTGTAAGATGGTACAATATATTATTATCCAATAACAAAATTAATATAACAGATACACTGAAATATGAATTATTCAAAAAACAAATTAAGTCCCTTAAATTGGATAATGACATATTGTACCCTTAATGTTTACCTTTTATGTAATTAATTAATTTACCCTTACTTAAACAGCAATATTTAATATTTAAAAAAATTGTATTGATATTGTCTAAATTGTCTAAATTGTGTACCTACCTAAGATATTTATTTCATTAGTTCTTTGAAAATTGTTTACATAATGAACATAATTATAATTTTTTTGCATGTAAAATACTCCTCCCATAAACACGAACTCCTAGAGCTCAACTTATGGAGTAGTAGAATAAAACATGAATTATTTTGTAATCTTGCATATATTATCATTGTAATGTATAAACAAAAATCTTGAAATAAATAAATAAATAAAAATAAAAAAATTTATTAGTTAATTTAAAACTTAACGATAATAGTTTGCAAGAAGAGAAGAGGGGCTTATCTCAGCTGGGCATTGTGTACCCTCTGTATACACCGTGTAGGGTGTTTACTAACAGTGCTCTATGCAGCCCGTACAGCCAGCAGTTTGCAGTCGGGGCATTGGCTCCACAGTCCACAGGGCCAGACGACAATCCCGACTGAGCACACAACTCCTGAGCTCTCGTAAAATAAAATATCTGGAGATTGCGCTGCGTCTGCGGATTTAGATTATTAGATGTAATTAGTTGCAGCCAGTGAGATGCAATTTGCAGATGGGTGCCTGCTGGACCATAGTGAACAGCACGAAGTGTGATCATGGATGTAAGCAATATGTGTAGAAGTCTGCAACTAGTGGCGTACTCTTTGAATGGTGGGTTGATGTTGAATGAAACATCTAAAATATTCAAATTAATAAAATACTTAGTTTTTAGCACATTTATTGTTTACAAAACCAACATGTTTCGTGAGTAACGCTCACTTCTCCAGGGTTTTTTATTGATACTAATTATAAATAATAGGCATAGACAATGGTGTCAATTGAAAAAGAGTGGACATAGACAATGGTATCAATGGAAATATGAGAGTGGGTAGAGGAGAGATGGGCAATGGGAGACAAATTACAAAGGGAACAGGTTTAATATTGGGTCATTTAAGAACAATTTTTGGTTATTAATAATATTCAAATTCGCATTAACACTCTTTCGGATTTCTAAAATTTCTAGTTTATCCAACTGAATGCCATTGACATTATATTGACATATAGTTTTAAACTATCGTCATTAATAACTGATTTAGTTCATAAAAGTAATGTGTTTACACCAAAATATGTAATTAAAAACTCTTTTGAACTGATTGACTTATTGAAAAATTTTGTGCTTCCCATTAATGCCAAACTTGTGTCTTTTGATGTCATTAATCTATTTCCTAATGTGCCTATTACTGAAAATAAAGCAATTATTTCCAAATTATTGAAAGATTCTAAATTACCTACAGATCTGTCCAGTGACTTAACTCGTTTATTTAACTTAGTTTTAAATCAAAATTATTTTCAATACAATAATGTCATATACCAACAAAAAGAAGGCCTTCCAATGGGAGCTCCCACCAGCCCTCTTATTGCTGATATATTTATGAATGATTTGGAAACAACTGTTTTTAATTCAAAATTACCCCTTTTAAACAATGTTTTACTATGGAAGAGATATGTGGATGATATCTTCGTCATTTGGACAGGATCCGAACGTCAACTCAACAACTTTCTTAACCTTTTAAATTCCTTTCATAATTAAATAAAATTTACGACAGAAATAGGCAATGAAAAATTAAACTTTTTGGATTTAACTTTATCTATTATAAATAATAAAATCGATTTAAGTATATATCGCAAGCCAACTTACACTGACATAGTAATTCATAAGACCTCCAACCACTCTGTCTCACAAAAACACTCCACCTGCCATTCCATGATACACCGCTTAGTAAATGTCCCAATGTCTAATAATAATTTCCTTTCTGAACTTTCTATAATAAAACAAATTGCTATAAATAACGGATATGAACCAAAATTAATTGATAACATCCTAAATAAAAAACTTATAATAAATATCTATACAATTCTAATAATATTAATGATAAAGAATGGCGTAAAATTTTGTATATTAATAATTTTTCAGTTCAATGTTGCAAAAATTTCCCTTCTAATATTAAACCAGCGTTTTATACAAGAAATAATATCGGTAATTTTTTGAGAAATACTAAAGATAAAGACCATAAATTGACTAATTCCGGAATATATAAACTCAAATGCAATGATTGTCCCTCATTTTATATTGGAAAAACAACTCGTAATTTTGAAATCAGAATCAAAGAACATTTAAGGTGTCTTAATAATAATAATTTTTCTGAGTTCGCTAACC
The DNA here is from genome assembly GCA_929108145.2 of Limnephilus rhombicus. Taxonomy (NCBI): domain Eukaryota; kingdom Metazoa; phylum Arthropoda; class Insecta; order Trichoptera; family Limnephilidae; genus Limnephilus; species Limnephilus rhombicus. Next base: position 14,129,786 of record OV815292.1, on the reverse strand, counting down.
ATATCGTTGAAAATAACCATAGTTTTGAAAAAAACACAGGGATAAATATTCTTCATATTAATCATAAAGGAAAACGTTTAGATAACTTAGAAGCTTTGGAAATTAAAAAATCCCTTAAAAATAATGAATCTATTATCAACAAACAAAAAAAAATATTGTCATATAGCCCAATCATGGATTTGTTCCCCTACCCACCCACTCTACACTAATACCTACTCACCAAATCTACATTATTAACTAACAACGGCTCCACCCCTACCATAATAAAACATTGTTCTAAACTGTCAAATTAGTTTCGTTTCTGTCGCCGTGCAGACCGCACGCCCAGAAATTACGATAAACACAGTAACCACCTAAGTATAGTGCCAAGCAGTTAAACAAATTATTATTGTAAACTTAGCAGGCTGACTGACGTTTTATTCGCCAGACAGCCCGCATAATAAATAACTCATTATGGACCGGAACGTACAAGGACTAATTGACTCTATTAAAACTGAAATTAAAAAATGCTCAAGTATCAAAGAGGCGAAGCAGAGAATAATTATAGAACAAGATATAAGCCAACTAGAAGAAATATGGTGCAAGGAAAAACTTCAATTACAAGAGAAAATAATTGAGCTACAAAATAAACTGATATTAAATGAAGAAAAACATTCAGAAAAAATTGAAAATTATTTAAAGGAAAAAAATGAATCAGTTAATACAACATATAATAAGTCAACCTTTTCAATACCTATTCCAGAGGCCAAATACTCACTAATAGTTGCAAGTGAAAATACAAATTCAACATCTGATGATATTCGAGATTTGATAGTTAAAAAAATTAAAACATCGCATTTGGGTATTGCAGTAAATGGGGTACAAAAAGCATCAAACAATAAACTAATTATATCTTGCCCTAATAAAGATCACGCAAAAAAACTAACGGACGAAATAAATACGGTATTTAAAAACAACATGATCGCAAAAGAACTAGAAAAAAAGAACCCAAAATTATTCATAAGAAACTTACCTATCAACTTATCTGAAGAAGACATAATAGAATCATTTAAAACACAAAATGATGGAATCAAAATCATAATGGATGAAAATCCAAAAAACTCAGTTAAATTAGTGAAAATGCTTAAACCAAAAGGACAAAATAATCTTACGAACTACATAATCGAAACAAGTGGAAAACTTAGGAAATATCTCATATCTAAAGAGAAAATAAATATTGGATACTACAGAGTACGGGTGGAGGACGCAATTCCAATTATGCAATGCTTTCATTGCTTGAAATTTGGTCACTCAGCTATCAACTGCCTAAATAAGGACAAGAACGCCACGTGTCTACACTGCGCCATGGATCATCCCTGGAAAGACTGCCCTAATAAAAACAAAGAAGAAAAATGCAAAAATTGTGAATTCCAAAACAACACATTCAAGTCAACTAACGATACAAATCATAAAGCAAACAGCAAAAATTGTACGTATTTAAAAAAAATGATGACTATTGCACAAGGGCGTATAAATTATGAATAGGTATGCACCTTCTTTTAAATTCTTAACAGTGACAGCCCTCATGGTATGCTCAAATATTAAAAACACAATATCGAAATTTATATGTTTGCATAAAATGCGATTGTTTTTCTGAATCTTCCTACAATTTAGTTATAACTTTCTGTAAAATGTTAAAACCAAAAAAAAAATCATTATAATATTATTAACCTACCATCAAAGTGTTAAAGAATCATTAGAAATATTAAAAAATTATTTAATTATATTTTTCAGTAAAATTTTAAAACAAAAACGATGGATTCAAATTTTAGCCTGTTCTCAAAGTGTTAAGGCTTGTGAAATATTATTTACACAAAACAAAATTGATATACTTTATACTATGTTTCTTCTCTATAACATTATCACTAGAAATACAATGACAGTTTATTCAATACTGTCACCAAAACAAATTGAAGTCAACCTTGATGGACTATTTTTGGGCATGAATTATTATTATTCATTATTATTCGTGATATTATTATTGCTGCGAATTTATTTAAATATGCATTCAATGTCAATTTCAATTTTAACAATTAGTTATAATAATTGCGTAAATCAGTATGAAATGCCAATGCCAGGAATAAAATTGCATACTTATATTTTAGTTATTAAGTATTTTAGTTACACACATTATGTCTTTTAGTTTCATAGATGATGATAATGACATAAATTTTTGTAAGATAAATAACCTGCGCGAATGGCTTCGTAAGCAAGACACAATGAAACGTGAAACGAGTAAACTCAATTTTGTGGAACTAAACATTAGATCTATAGGTAGGTATTGGGACCTATTTCATGTTTATTTTAAAGACTGCTTAAATCACATTGACGTACTCATGCTTTGCGAAACTGCAATTCGTTCGGAACTTGTTAATCTTTATGATATTCCCGGTTTCAATTCGTACCACTATTGCAGAAACCATAAATCCGGTGGAGGCATTTTGTTATATGTAAAGAATAACCTCTCCTTTTCGCAAATATTTCTGGACAGTAAATATTTTGAGAACGTTTTTGGAATATTGACACTTCCAAATAACAGTACTCTAAATGTCTTGGCAATATACCGACCCCCGAATTTAAATAAGCAAGCATTTTTGTCAGAAATATCCAATGTGTTTGAAAACAATATTAAATCAAATGAAAGTGTAATATTTTTCGGTGATGTAAATTTAAATTTATTACATAAAAATGATGCTATCATTATAAAATATGAAAATATTCTTACTAATAACTATTTAAAAAAATGTATAAATTATGTTACACGAGAAGTAATAGTTCAAGGGAAAATTGTTAGTTCTTGCTTAGATCACTTTTTTGTGCGAGTTAGCGGAAAGTTACCTACTGGATTAACCAGTACAATCTCCGCGTGCGTATGTGATTATAATATTGCCGATCATAATACAACAGCTGTAAGCATACTCTATAAGTCGGTAGATAATTTCAATTCTAGCGATTCTAATAACGTCAAAATTCTTTCGCAAAAACAGATTGATAAACGTATTTGTAATTATGACTGGAAGTCGCTTCTAAAGGAAACCGAATGTTCGGTTATTTATTTAAAAATTAAAAATTATTTTGACGACTTGTATAAAAACAGCACAATTATAATAAGCAAAAAACCTAAAAGCCGACCTTATGCCATAAATGATTGGATATCTAGTGATGCACTATATAAAATTAAAAAAAGGGATTATTTATATAAGCGTTGGAAAAATGCCCCAACAAATAAATACTATGAAAAAGAATATAAGTGTTATCGAAATGTTTTAAATAAATTGTTACTTAAATTAAAAACCTCATACTATAATGACAAATTCAAAAATCTATTTCAAGATTCAAAAAAGACATGGGACGAGTGTAATCAAATTTTAGGTAAGAAATGTAAAAATAATTGTGACCAAGTTGCCTCCAAATATTTGATGAAAGATCGGACCAAAGAAAATGTAACTAATGATTTTGTTGATTATTTCTCTGACAGTGTTTGCAATATGTTACATAAATGTAATTACAGACAACTGCTTTTGAACCAGAGAAGATGCCTCAAAGCATGTACCTACCAAGGGCCAAAATTTCTGATATAGAAAGCATTGTGCGGCAACTTAAAAGCTCTTCTCCTGGAATTGATAATATCAGAATGAGTGATATTAAAAAACATATAATAATTTTAGCTCCAATCATAGCCCATTTTGTAAATAGAATTTTATTTGAAGCAAAAATTCCAGATGACTTAAAATGTAGTATTATCAGACCCATTTATAAAGGAGGTGATCACACTCTATTGGGTAATTATAGACCGATTAGTATTTTGCCATCACTCGAAAAAATTCTTGAAAAATACATTCAGTTGAAATTAATAAAATATTTAGAAGATTTTTCTATTATTGATACAAATCAATATGGATTCCAGAAAAAAAAGGGTACCGAAATGCTACTTCAAAAATTTGCCAGTTTCATAAATAATGAACTAAATAGTAAAAATCATGTATTAGTTTTATTTATAGATTATTCTAAAGCATTTGACACTATTAATCATAGAAAATTATTGCAGATACTAGAAATCATAGGAATAAGAGGAAAGCTCCTAAAACTATTTGAAAATTACTTGAACAACCGATGCATGAAAATAAAGCTATTGAACACTTTAAGTAAAAAAAGAAAAATTTTAGCTGGCGTTCCTCAAGGTTCCATATTAGGTCCAATTTTATATATCATTTATGTATCTTTTATTAAGTACATCTTTAAACATGTAAAACACTTTGTATATGCGGATGATACTGCACTAGTGATTTCTCGCAGTGATTTAAAATTATGTATTGAACTCTTACAAAAGGATTACATTGAGCTTTTGAAATGGTCTCATGACTCTGGTTTAATCATAAATGCAAAAAAAACCAAATTGATACATATTAGATCACCCAATGCCAAGACAAATATTATTACACCAGAAATAAAAACACACGGTTCAGATTGCTTACATGTTGGTATCCCAGCATTGTGTACATGCGAAAATATTGAAGTGGTTAAAGAATATGTTTATTTAGGTGTAATTATTGACTGCTTTTTCAAATGGGATTTACAAATAAATAAAGTCTGTGAACGTCTGAGATCTATTGTTAGTAGATTATATAAACTTAAATTCTATGTTCCAATATGCACACTTCGAATAATTTATTTATCATTAGCTGAGTCTATTATAAGGTACGGAATTACAGCTTGGGGACTTTCCTGTAAGACAAATGTTAATCATGTTCAATCTGTCCAAAATTCATTAGTTAAATTATTAGCTCATAAAAGTTTATACGAGCAAAGACACAATGTTCCGTACTTTTACCAGAATCTTAAAATTCTCTCAGTAAGAGCAATTCTGTGGCATAAAATTATTTTTCAGCATATGAATAGCCCTATATACATAAATAGACTGGACCACACTTACAATACTCGATTTACGTTAAATGAAGGACTAATCGTACCTAAGCACTTAAACAAATATGGACAAAGAACGCTGGACTACATGATACCTACATGCTTAAATATGTTACCTGCTAAAATTAAAAAATGTACAAATAATGTAAGAACAAATATTATATTGAAAAATTGGCTCGCCGAAAGAAAAAGTTTGTATTAACATTCTTGTAGTACTCGTAACACAAAAAATGTCTAACTGCATTATAAGTTTTATTTAAAAAAAAAAAAAAAAAAAAAAAAAAAAAAAAAAAAAAAAAAAAAAAAAAAAAAAAAAAAAAAAAAAAAAAAAAAAAAAAAAAAAAAACTTCAAAGTAAAAGCACCCATTGACAAACTACTTAAAAGTAGTTTATTGGGACTTTTCTTTTTTGTAATATCTTATTTTATTTTGATTTCCTGTAATATTTTATAACTTTTTTCTTCTAATAAAAAAAAAAAAAAAAAAAAAAAAAAAAAAGTATAAGCTTTCCCTGACGAAGGAACGTTTGTTCCGAAACCGGTCGGATTTTCACATTATATAAGTGGTTTATACAAAGTTGTATTGTTTCATTTTTCTAATCGTTTAAAGTTTATCATAGTTAAGTGAAAGAAGTGAAGTGAAATAATACAAGCAGAGCTGTACAAATATTATATTATTACTGTTTTGATTATATTACTGAGGCTGTCATTGTCTAGAAGAAAAGTGTCTTCAAACTTTTACACCAATACAATCTATTTTCAGACATAATCAAGCCACCTTCTGAAAAGCTTCACTTGTTTAACTTATAAAATAGGGCACATCTAGTTCTGTCTATACCACTGCCTGTAACACATCCAATAATGCATTTTGCAACAAACAAAGAAGCCACCGTTGTTGCACACAGCAACAGCACGGTCCCTTTACTTGCACAAGTGTTTATCTGCGAATAAAGAGCCAATATTAAACACGTGTAACCAGCCTCATGCACGTAAAACCATAAAGGAGTATTTTATTTGTCTTATTACACACTGATGACAATTGTGAAAACATTTTATTATTATTCACAATTTTATTGTGATGTTTTTCACAATTCACAGGATGTCTTTTGTGGATTGAATGTGTAGGAAGTGCAAAGTGCAAAATATTTAATTTGACAGCCACCTCTGGTCTGGAGCTCTAAAATACCTGATAAAAACTCCCGATTCTTTTTTTTTTACATGAGCTCCACACAGGAGGCCCTGAGGAAAACAACTTCCCTCATTGCCTATGTCATCCTTAGGGATGCTGTGTGGAGGGTTTTTTTTAAGGAAAGGAGAGTTTTGGGAAGGAAAAGGGCTTAAGGGGTGGGTGGGAATCTGGGGTTCAGTGTGTCCTGGTCATCCGCCTACAAGACCTAGACAAACCTCACTCCATGAACCCGGGCACCCCTGCTAAATCACCAAACGTAGCGAACCACTTGGGGTGACCTATGGCAGAGGTGTTGGTTATCCAATAAAGGTTCCCCGGGCGGCGGTATCTATTCCCGCCTCCCAAATTCTGTGCAGAAACGGGCGGTCCGTTTGATAGATTCTCGTATCTTAACAAACAATTGCAATCTTTAAAGCACAGGCGTCGGGTGGGAATGCTATCCTTATACTACCGGTATTTCAATGGAAGATGCTCAAATCGATCCCCTTGCCCTCGGCAGCGGCATAGTCGAGATACACGCCAAACGCGCACCCAACATCTGTACACGGTTGATATTTGTCACATAAGAAAGTGTCGTTTCTTCTACTCGTTCTTGAGGTCAAAAGCGCGGCAGTGGAACAATTTGCCGTCCTCCATGTTTCCTCCTTCATACAACACGGGTCTCTTCAAGACCAATGTTCATTCCTTCGTCTGCTCAAAAATACCCTCCACACAGCATCTCAGATGACATGCCCTGAGGGAAATAATTAAGCGCATCCCTTTTAAAATAATTACAGCTTTTCTGCTCTAACCACTCAGATATCGCCACAATTCAGTCACCTTTAACATTATCCATTGAAAAAAATTAAAAATATATTAATGGAGTTGAAAAAAAAAGGTTTTTCATCAGTTGTAAATCTTTTTATAGTCATTTAATCCATCAAAAACGGATCGAAAAATTCCGCGAAACTAGCAGGCTATTTCGTAAACTATGGGACTGGGTACTTCAGTAACGTCGTAGAGGGCAATTAACGTTGTTTTTTTGTTAACAGTCGCTTCAGCCATTTCATCTTGTTATTTACGGATAGAGAGTCAGCCGTTTCCAATCGTTAAAATTTAACAATAAGCCATAAAAGTGCCAAATTTTCCAATAAATAAGGTTCGCGGAGAGAGAAAGAGAGAGGGTCGGGTGACGTCATCAATAAAGGATTTTGGGAACGGAAAATTAAATATCAGTAAAATTGGAAAACAGAACGTTCACCTTTACCAACTGCCACCTTTTAAAGCGGAGGTAGGTATATGACGAAGAAATTGAAATATAATTTGAACATATTTGGTATATGAGTATTACTTATGTTATATTTAAGGTAAGTAGAACTCGTGGAAGTTCATCTAAAATCTAAAGTAACTAAGTTAGTAGGTACGTAAGTATGTTCAATGTAAGTATTGTAAGTTGAGACAACCTGTAATAATCGTTATTTGCTACAAAACTAAATGCTTAAGATATATTAATTTCAGAATGGGTATTACAAGGGAATGTATCATCTATGATTATATACTATGTCAATTTAATTTATTAAAATTATCCGAACGTAGAATAGTATATTATGACCTAACATGTTTACATAAAATCATACATTCAATAATTGACAGCCCTGATACTTGATTTCTTTCCATATACCTCGCAATTCCAAGGCGTTCTACCGTTCTATTGTGACAACTCCAAAACAGAATCACTCCGTTCGCCGTATACAAAATTTGCGTAATGACTATAAAGATGTTGACATATTTAACACATCATTCACAAAATAAAAACAAGTCATAGTAGAATTTATATCAGAAAGAAGAACCATAAATTTAATTAAACCAACTTGGTTATGCCCATACACATACCTACACATACACATACCTACATAGCACGCATACATACTGTCACTGCTTGGGTTGGGAATTAATATTGTTGCAAATTCCTTTCCTACCTATCCCTATTGCCTATCCGTCAATTCTTACTCAGTCTGTAATAAACTCCCGCCGCAACATATAGCATTGTGCTTCCGCTATCGGTTAATCGCCATTAAAAAAACTCCGCCGTGTACTATAAATAAACGAAACTAACGCCTATTGCTGTTTGTGCCTGTTGGATGGGAGAGAAAGCAGACGAGGGCATTGCCAGCATACAAGTTCTTTTACCCTTTTCGGTGAGTCCTTTCCTTTCTATGCCACATGTATTTTTATCATTTCAAGCAGTGATAGTAACACAAAATGAAGGTCCTTCGCCAGTCTTTTTTTACACAAACATATCAATCCACTCTACACAATCATAAATCTCATTCACAACTACATATCTCTGCTTCCACCTATCTCACATGTATTGTACTTTTCTCAGTCTACAGTTTTTCCATCTTCGGAGTATTTTGTTTTTATTTCAATTCGTTTTCGATTGTATTTTTGTTTTAGATTTGGTTATGATTTTGATTTTAATTGTGATTTTGATTTCGTTTATGATTTTTTATTTTTTATTTTGTTAAGCACATTTGATGTTCTTTGTTAAAAAAAATTACATATAAAAGCCCAACTGGGCGTGAAATTAAAAATAAATAAAACTATTTCTGATAATGCTTGTAGACAGTATTTAATTTAATGAAGACAATATTAGCGAAACTCAATCGAAAATCCGGAAACAGAAAAGTCAGAAAAAGATATTGGCATCTCTGGGACTCGAACCCAGGACCTTCGGCTTATCAACCGAGCTAAGGTGTTCCTATCCGATTCGGTCATTTTTAACTGTATCATATTTCGACTAAGAACCATCAGCATTATCGTCATTGCAAGACTTAAAAACGTACTCAATGGTATCTAGAGATGTCTGGATAAATTTTTAACCATTCGAATTTTAATATGCGACATTTATTGACTTTTCTGTAAGTCCTGGCCCGGAAAGCCGAAGGTCTTCGGTTCGAGTCCCAGATGTGCCAATATCTTTTTCTGATTTTTTTGTTTCCAAATTTTCGATTGAGTTTCGCTAATATTGTCTTCATTTAATTAAATACAACAATTTGAGGCTATACTTATAATGTCAAAAATAAAAGCCCTGCAGCTTCTAGTACGGTGAAGTAAATTATTAAACAATATCGGATCGACAGACGTATATCGATTTCTTATTTATTTTTTGTCAATATCGGTTCGGCTCTCAATGGTGAAACCGTGCTAGGGACATCGATATGAAATCATCCGAAGTTGCGGTTATATCGATTCGATATTGTTAAGTTATAGAGCTCCTGATTTATTAAGCCTAATTACCTTCCGTATACCAACATGAACCACACGCTCTGAAATTCATTTTAATTGCAACAACAACATGAGGACTGAGTCATTTAGATACTCGCTTGTACCTAGATTGCATGCAATTGGCAATACTTTTTTGGAAGCAGTAGACGCGTTCAACTGTATAGTTATAAGAACGCTTTAATAAAATACCTTAATAATAGTAATCGATGTTAGCATAATACTCTTCTTCCGCATGAGTTCTACATAATTTAAATAGCATGTTTGGGGGTTGATGATTACCGTTCCAAAATCATTATAAACAGGGTGTAACAGCACGTCGGATTTTAACCAGCGATTCCGGAGCATATTTGGAGTAAAAAATGTCCGGTGATATTTTTCATCTATTAAAAACAATAAAAAATATATTTTTTGCGCCTTTTCCATCTTTCACGTCGCCACTGATCACATCCCTATGCACGCGATGAATGAGATATGCACGCTGTTTCGTGTGTTACCGTGCTGCTAGAACGATGATGAATGCTTATTAAGTGCTATACATGCCTTATTCTCTCAAATGCGCAGTTGCGATTTGAGATGGCAATTTTTTTTTCATGTTTTTAATTTTAAAAAATATCGGACAGCAATAAGCACAGGAATCGTTGGTTAAAATCCTTCAGTACTGTTACACCTTGTGTATATATATCACATATTTGTGAAAGCACGTATAGGTGTGCACCTCATATAAATAAATAAATAAAACATTTTTGTCTAAACTCAAACTACCGCTACTTTCTTCCTCGAGCAACGTAAATTATACTAGCAGTAAAAACCCGCTCAGCAGGTGTTTTCTGCTAGGCCCTTCGGGCGGTTTTTGTTTCCGCTTCGCCCAATTACTGTTGGTGACCATTTTATAAATCCGAGAGGAACTGGTTACAAGAATACCCCATTCCTCGGATCCACTGTAATCCAGTGATAGCTAGTCACCGGGACGAAGTAACCGGGACAGGCAATGATGTCATATGTAATATATAGCCGCGTGATACTATTATTCAATTTGGGAGGCGGGAATGGGTACTGCCGCCCCGGGAACCTTTATTGGATAACCAACACCTCTACCATAGGTCACCCCAAGTGGTTCACTATGTTTGGTGACTTAGCAGGGGTGCCCGGGTTCATGTGGTGAGGTTTATCTAGGTATTGGAGGCTGATGACTAGGATACACTGAACCCCAGATTCCTACCCACCCCTTAAACCCTTTTCATTCTCAGAACTCTCCTCTCCTTCCTTTCCCTAATAAAACACTGCACACAGCATCCTAAAAGATGACATAGGCCCTGAGGAATTTATTTTCCTCAGGGCCTTCTGTGTGGAGCTCATGTAAAAAAAAAATCACAACTAAGTATTACCTCAATCTTTCCATATCGGTAGAGATACTCAAATTTACAAAATCGTAGTACTTATTATACCTAGGGACGGCACGTTCTCATGCGATCTGCTAACGGAAGTAGCAGATCGCCACCCTTTGACGAATTTTTGAATTCGAAACCTAATTACAATGGTAGCTTTGTTTGAAATTTCACGTACACAGATGTTTGTAAATATGGTGCGGCGCGTACTGCGCGGCGGCAGACATGCAATCGAAGCCGGTTTCTTAAATTCAACCACGCAGACGCAAGCCTATTAATACTGTTTGATGAAGATGCTTTTTTAATTTCAGAATAACTTCATCGACTACATTGAGGTAACTGACCGCTTAAACTGCCTCTGTTAAAACTACTCGACTCCACCATCTTTTCCACTGCGACAACCATAGCACTAATATTATATCACTCACCATTAGCGCGATTCCACTGGAATTCCACTGAACGAACCGAACTGAATTTAACAAGGCCGATATGTAATGAGCTAATGAGTAAAATTAAGAAAGGAAACCTCATATGAACGAAGAAAGGAGTGTGAGGAGAATATATGATGCTAATGTGAATGGTAGAAAAAGTCGGGGGCGCACGAGGAAGACTTGACAGGATCAACTGAATCACTTGAGTCGGGCCATGTCAAGAATCAGAATAATAGAAGAGCATTGTGAGTGAGGCAAAGAGTGTGTGCCAAGACCGAGTTGTTTGGCGGTCCATCCTCTCTGCATATCTCTGCGGAGAAACGCATGTTAGTTAGTTAGTTGGCTATTTCCAAAATTGGAACAGAGTTGTCGAGAATTTAGACAGTCCCGTGATTTTGACAGCGGGTCTGCGCTAGGACTTAAAAATAGCACAGACAACCGAAATCATTTAGTTTGTCAAAAGCGTTATAATTGTTATGTGTGTCAAACTATTGTGAAAATCAAACCCTATTTGGTGTATCATTAGGTATATGATATCCTTCTCAAAAAGAGACATGAGAATATTTCTAAGATCAAAGAGGTGTCACTACATTTTTATTTGAGAAAACTTCCGAAAAGCCTTTTTGTGAAAAAATAAGCAAATTGAATCTCCGATTTCAATGTTTATATAATGTATAATATATTAAGGTATGCAATTTAGGATAAAAAGTAAAACGGTGTTTCGGAAAATCGATTCACCCCTCTGCTATTACTAACACGAATAGTGTTAAAAAACGGAGGTGATTTTCATTATACTATTTTATTTATTTTCTTATTATGACTTTACAAAACAGGCGACTAAGAAAGTGTGATCTTATTTTGAACACAGATTATAATTCTAAACATCGAATTTAGAGCTAAACTTAAAACTCACCTTTTCAGACAGTCGTATCCGTGAAGTCAAAAACCTTTCACCTTCACCTTCACTAAATAACTAACTGTGTAAAAATGTAAGAAAATAAGAAATGGTAAGCTTTTTAAAGGTTATTTCATAAAAAAATCTTAAAGTACTAAAGTAACTTCTCATAAATGAACGTCAATAGTAAATAGAAGTAGGTAATAATGTAAAATCATGCAATGTCCGGTCTTTTAAATGTAGTGTTCTATGCTTGCAAAGTCGTATCTTCTCTAAGAATAAACTATTAAATAAAAGTGTTTTAACGGAAGTGACTTCTGTTTTACATACATCTGTATGTAAATAATAAAATTAGATAAAATCATAATAAATTGTACAGCGCCCTTAAGATGATTTTCCACAAAATACGGCGCTCTACAAATTATCCAAATATTATTATTACTGCAGTAAATAGTTCCATGATGATACTGCGTATAGCGTGCCACGCACGACATAAATAAGTGTAAGCAATATAGCAATAGTTGACAGTTAATACAAAATAAAAATTATTAACATCACAATTATTAAAATTTTATATTATTTTTATTCAAATATTATTACTGACAAACACATACCAAATTAATACTCAACATGTGCTAGATATACGCCAATTATAAATAAAATCACTACTACACTCATTATACTTCATTTTAGACAAAAAAAAATTCAACAAACGCTCAGACAAGCGTACAAAAAAAACTTTAAAAACTCTGACGGTAAACACAAGCTTTAAACAAAGACACCACAAATATCAGTCAATAAAAATACGATGAAAACCCCCGAGTCATCACTTGGAAATAACTCGTTTAAAAACTAACGACTTGTCAAATTTAAACAATGCAGTAATTGTGGAAACGTTAAAAAGGGTAATAACCATTAATGATTTCCTTCATTTTACTCGGAAATCAATAAGGACCAAGGTAATAAAAAAACAATAAGTTTTTTACGACAATTAGCTATCTAGAAATGATATAAATCTATCTTCTGTAAGTGGTTAAACCACGATTTGATAATGCCTTAAGAGGGCGAAACAGCTGTCACGAAAATAATAATTACGTGGCAGAGCTTGTTTACAATAAACTGTTTTTGTAATAAATAATAATATTACTGAAAAAAAAATTAAAACGGAGTTTTACAAAATAAACCTTATGTAACAATAAACAATAAAAGCATTCAACAATCTTTCAAAACTTTTCAGAAACAAAATTAAAAAATGGATTAATTTACAAAAAAGGCAATATTACAACAACAAAAACATAACGTAAAAGCGATGGTTGTCCCAGAAGTACCCGACCTGACGTACTTATGGTGGTTGTTGTTTAAAAAAAATGTATGGTAGAAAGCACCTTGTAAAGCTTAAGTTTCAAGTTTTAAGGCGCTACGTTGTTTAGTGTTTTTTTGGCAGCCATCAATAGCGAACCCCCTCAGTTAATTTGTGAACATGGAAAAATTGGTCATCGTTATGTGATATAAAAATTTCATTTTAAATGTCCAACCAATATCTAGCTACCAATATCTTAGATTCTACTCTGGGGGCGTCTGCTTCTTCGTTTACAACAATAAAATATTGGGTGGCAGAGTTTAAACGAGGACGTACGAGCTGCCGAGACGAACATCGCAGTGGTCGACCAAATGAGGTGAATACGCCAGAAAAGGTAAAGAGAATCCACAAAATGGCATTGAATGACCATCGATTGAAAGTGCGCAAGCTTGCAGACACAGTAGGCATTTCAAAAAGTGCTATACATCGCATATTGACTGAAAATTTGGCCATGAGAAAGCTGAGCGAAAGATATCTGCCGCTTTTGCTCACAATGGCCAAAAACAGCGTCGTGAGGACGTTTCAATCGAGTGTTTGACAATGTTTCACAGCAATAAAGCCGAGTTTTTGCATCAATTCAAAACCATGAAAGAAACATAGGTCCATCACTTCACAACTTAAATGAAGAAACAATCACAACAATGAACTAAAAGGGGAGAATCGGCTGCAAAAAGGCAAAAACAGTTCCATCAGCAGGAAAGGTCATGGCATCAGTTTTTTGGGACTCATAGGATAATTTTTATTGATTATCTTCAAAAAGAAAAAATAATAATCGGCAAGTAATATGCGAACTTATTGGAGCATTTGAGTGAATAAATCAAGAAAAAACGGCCGCATTTGGCGAAAAAGAAAGTGTTGTTTCATCAGCAGAATGCGCCAGTTCAGTTCAGCCAATCAGTTATCCCGATGGCCAAAATCAATGAATTAATGTTCGAATTGCTTCCTCACGTACCCTATTCGCCAGATATAACCCCCTCGCATTATTTTATTTTTCCAAACTTGAAAAAATGGCTCGGTGATAAAAGATTTTCCAACATTGAAGAGGTGGAATCTGCGGTAGATGGCTATTTTGAGGTGCTCGACGGTTCTCACTATAAACAGGGTATCGAAGCAGTTGAACAACGCTGGGAATAGTATGTGAGTAACTTAAATGAGACTATGTAAAACGCAACAAATTTTCCAAATTTTTTTTGGTTACTTCGGGTACTTTTGTTTACAACCCTTACATCGTTATATTCAACCGTACCTAATAACTGGTAATAAACATTGGCGAATTTATTAAGTGTTGGTATTTTTTCATTACCGCCTTTATTATTTTACTAGCTGACCCGGCGAACTTCGTACCGCCTCAGAGTCAATAACCGTTGTGTTAACTCATAGCTGAATTAAATTCAGTTTTTTTTATTAAGTTAAAAAATTACACAATGAAGCAATTATCGATGCGCAACTGTCCGTGTTTTGTTTTTAGAGATGGCGTTGTGTACGGATTTAAATTTTTTCGTTTTTCTTACGTTTTATTATACGTGTGAGGGAGATCTATAATTAAAGTTTTTTTTTTGGAGGGGTGCAGACATACGTTCACCGTTTGTCTCATTTTCAAATGTTAACATTTAGAATGTAAGAAAGAGGGGCAGCATTTTATATTTAAGAACGAAAGCAAAACAATCAGCGCAATTGACATTTGAAGTTTTAAAATTTTTGGAATTCACGCACTATTCAATATTATACTAATCTTAATATTGCTGCAGCTCTTTCAAAAGACAAAAATTCGTTCCATACAAAATGTATGAGGAAAAGAATTTTCTTCATAATTTTTTCCCGTGATTTTTTCAGATGTTTTAATAGCTATTCTGCTATTCGGAGTGGAGGCCTATCCATTAAATCAAAAATCATAAAAAATCGATCCAGCCGTTCTCGAGTTATAAATGGTGTAACTAACCCGACTTTGTTTTATATATTAGGATAAGATTTTGCTTTATTCAGCTGTTTTATTTATTTTAACGTATTATCTAATTTTATATATTTATTGAATTGCATAAAATTGTGAAATTGGGGCCACAGCACGGGTGATGCACCCAGAGAGGCTGACATTATCAAATAATGTTTTAAAAGGTTCCACGCCAACTCAAAATGAAGTCAACCCAACAACTATTTGAAAAGTCATTAAAAACAATGAAAAAAATTATTTTAAAATAGTTGTTAACCCTAACCTAACGTAACCCATTTAATCATTTTTTTATATTTTTTATAATCACTCTTTATGACCTTTCTGATGTGGTTCCGAGTTGGTTTCATTCTGAGTTGGCCGGTCACTGTTTTAAAACACAAAGTTGAAATTGATTTCGTTTTCCCTTTTGACTGCCAAATTTATAGTTTTGTTTGGGAACTGCCTCCAAAGCTAAAAGCGCAGTATGTGAACAAGATGAACAGGATTAATAATGAGCTACAAAAATCGCTTTACAGAAATTATTTCATCAACAAAATGTTAGCAGATTTTTTTAAACCATAACGTTAACTAGTTCCAAAACACTTTTGAATAATGGCGACACATTGAGTGCTTTGATTATTCCACGATTACGGTATCGTGACGGCATAAAAAGGCAAAAAATAAACGTTGCTTATAACAATAATGCTGCTGATCTTTCAAGGATGATGTCACATCACTAGTGATGAACTACTTCTTATAATAATTATTGTCATCTGTGGTCTATTGGGAACTAATGTCAATCAATGTCAATGGTGTAAACACCTCTTCAATACAAAGTCTTTTATAAAATAATAACAGTGTTTTCCATATTAAATACATAACTTAACATGGTGTCAGAAGTCGGATGTTAATATTAATAATATAATATATTAAAAATTAGTGGTGAAAAAACAAGATGTCGAAGGATTCGCCAAAGTACGTACAACATTTATTTATTTATTAATTTACGGACAACGGTCCATTAAAAACATAATAATAACACGAATAAAAAAACAGAGATGACAGTGAAGGGAGAGCACATAAAAATTAATAGCAATGACAATATAAAATATAAAAAGTACATATAGAGACACTACAAGTCAAAGCATGAAAAAGCATTTAAATATTGCATATCGACTGCCGAAAGTCATTTAGTTTTACACCAAAAAAATCAATGCTTTGACTTGCGTTGACAAGTCTCGACATTCTGGATAAGGGAGAATGGTATCCGTAATTAGTAGAATGTTGATTGAGGAACAGCAATTCATTATTTCGAAGCCTACGGGAAGGGATGTTAAACTGGATGAGTTGTAACAATGCAGGTGTATCAGTAATACTGTTGATAATTTTAAATATGCAAATTAGATCACAGTCCTTTCTACGTTTTTTCTAAAGAAGATATGTTTAAAATGTGTTCAATTTCATCATATGAGTACTTGCCTCTTTCAAGACCCAACCTCCAAGCAATTCCTCTTAGGAAACGATGTTCTACGGATTCGATGTGACAAATGTGGACAGCGTAGAAAGGAGACCAAATGACACTAGCATATTCAAGGTGAGGGCGAACCAGCGAACAGTAAAGAGTTTTATATGTTTGAAGTCAGAGGTAATTCTATGAATGAAGCAGAGTAGTTTAAGTGATTTATTTACGATATTATTAATGTGATCACGGAAAGAAAGTTTGCAGTCTAGAGTGACCCCAAGGTCCTTGATAGATGTGACAGTAGACAGACAAACACTATTTAGTTTATAATCAAACAGAATAGGTTTTTTGGTTCTATAAAAGGACAAAATTTTGCATTTATAAGTTCCATGCAGTTAATTTTGCACCAATGGTTAAATGAATCAAAATCAAGTTGAAATAGTAAACAGTCAAGGTGGGATTTAATAATCTTAAGAATCTTATTATAATCAGCAAATAGCCAGAAACGTGTGTGAGACAATGATTTTAATGCGTTGTCAAATCTACACGTATCATCAAATAGCGTAAATAACGATGGAATATGGAAAAATTGGTGGCAAAGTTATGAAATATACTTGGTGGCATCAGGTTTGGAAGAAGCCCCAGAAAAAAGAAAAATGGCAATTCTACTTCATTTCATTGGCTCCAAAGGTATGGAAATTTTCAAGTAATTTAACATGAATATGGAATCTATGAATCTATAATGGAATCTAGGTCTGTTTCCTCCAAAGGAAAATTAATCATTTTCACTTAATTATTAATTTCTTCTCATTAATCTCTCTCACACACCGCAACGCAACGTCTCCGTAGACTCTTACAGTACTACCAGCCCTGACGATAATTTTGAAAGTATGGAATATAGCTTGTTTTATTTATTTATTTAGAAAACATTACATATTACATCTTTATAATGATCTTTGACTGTCCAACTAGGCAATTTGCCCGTTTTAGAACAGTCAAAATGAACAGATTTTTTACATGTAATTAGTGTGTTAAAATGATAATACGTTATGTTTTATACTTAAATAAGCACTTGCGAAAGATTTATAAAGATTTATTGACACTTTGTAATATTTATAATAATTCCCGACTATTATTCCATCAAAAAGGCTAAATCACCATTCCGGACTGGAATGATGATTCTTTGTACCAATCCAAATTCAGAAAGAGAGCGAATATACATGAATCAGTGAATTTATAATAATTTCAGATTAGTCTGCTTGGAAGTCGTGAAATAAACAATACAATTATTCATTCTATTTATAAACATTAACTAAACCACAACTAAACGAACTAAACTGAAAATAGGAACTGAAAATAGGAACTGACAAGATTATGTACATTTTGAAGCCCAACTAAAAATAATTAAATAGATTCTTTTACAGATTATATATTACAATTTGGGAGGCGGGGATGGGTACCGCTGCCCCGGGAACCTTTATTGGACAACCCACACTTCTGCCATAGGTCACCCCAAGTGGTTCGCTACGTTTGGTGATTAAGCAGGGGTGCCCGGATACATGGGATGAGGTTTGTCTAAGTCTTGGAGGCGGATGACCAGGACATACTGAACCCCAGATTCCTACCCACCCCTTAAACCCTTTTCTTTCCCAGAACTCTCCTCTCCTTCCTTTCCTTAAAAAAACCTCCACACAGCATTCCCAAAGATGACATAGGCCCTGAGGGAAATTATTTTCCTCAGGGCCTCCTGTGTGGAGCTCATGTAAAAAAAATTAGAGTGAATTCCAAAAATTTAAAAACGTGAAATGTCAATGCTCTGATGGTTTTGCTTTTGTTTTTAAAAATATATTATACAGCTCTTTTTCACACACTAAATAACAACGGTCGAAAATGAGACAATCGGTGAACGAATGTCTACACCCCCCCCAAAAGGAAACATATAATCATTTTCGTACATTTTCCTCACACATGTAAAGAAAAATTAATGAAATTCCCGCGAGCCGTGATAAGATATACGTATCTATCTCCTCCAATGGAAAAAAGTAGTACTTTGGAGGAAACATCATACGTATTACGTGCGTCTCATCCTTTATTTAATATGCAAGAAAGAGCTGCAGCATCATAACGATAAGGAACGTATGTTTATTGCCTTTTTGCCGTCACGGTAATTATAAAAGCGCTCATTGGGGGTAGGCACTTAGAAAAGTATCCATTTCCCGATGCAGAGAGAAGTCACCGAGGTATAAGTAGCTACCCTCCAGCTTCAACCAGTAACTGCCTCATGAACTAGGCACTACTCCCCTCTCCACGTTTAAAGGTTCTGTTTGAAGAGCCTTTCTACTCGATGTGATATGATAGAGTGAAGAGGACCCTCGGTAATGAAAAGTTCTATTGAACAAATAGAGTCAAATGCTATGAATTGCTTCATATTTTAAAGGAAAGTTCTTTAGAAAAATAGAAACATTTTTCTAAAATGTATGAAGACCACTTCTCTCGTAAAAATTGTTAAATAAATGTGTTTGAGTCAGACTACGGTCATGGCTTCGTATTTTGCTGAAGAGTGCTGACGTCTGGAGGTAGCAAGGACGATCGTTAAAACGCTAAATCAATATGATATTGAACAAATCCGTCATCTATTTTGAAGTGAAAGTTCTATAGCACCGCTGTGATTTGGATTTCGGATGAAACGGAAATGACGATTACTCAACCTGCTACGCTTCAACTGCGCTCATTGGCCGTTTTGTTTATGATGTCATTTTTAAAGGCTCCTTTTGATTGAGATATGAAACGGAAATTACGCGAGGTCTGCGCTCATTGGTCGCTTTGATTATGACCTCATTTTTTAAGTATTTGTGGAGATTGTTTTGGAAAAGTTTCGCTTCTACCGCGTGTAAACTGCACTAGGATTTTTTTTACAATAATTCCACCCAGGGTTTATGTCATTTTTGGGGATGCCGTGTGGAGGGTATTTTTAGGGGAAGAAAGGAGAGGAAGTTCTGGGAATTAAAAGGATATAAGGGGTGGGTAGGAAACTGGGGGCAGTGTTCAGGAGTGACGGGCGAATGAATCCATCCTTTCCACTGCGGGGCAAGGCAATTTCCGAGGAGTCCTGCTGGAAAGATTGTCTAGAAATGAAATCACATATTTTATGCGATATTTTTCGATTTTTCAGCCGTTTTCATTGTTTTTTTTCTTACGTCTTTCGTTACATTTTATATTTTTAAATAAAGACCACCTGAAACGTGAAGTTTTTTTGGCTATATACTTTTGCAGAAATAGAGTCTTCGACCCTACATTGTAACGGAGTCTTAAGAGCCGTTCAGACACGCGAAAGTATTTTAGTCAAGCGGAGAGTTCAGAAGCGGAGAGTTCACGCGTCCGAACATCGTAATTTTAATAGAGTGGGTTGGTCAGCTCTTTAGTAGATACAATCCATTTCGTTCTATTTTTCGGGCGAGTAAGGCTGGGCGCATACATTCGAGTTTTCCATCCGTTTGTCTGATCATACAACAGGAAGGCCTTCGCGCCATACATTTTTTATGAAAGCCCGCACACACCTGATTCGAAAACTGGATCGGTAATATAAATAATATCGAAAAATATTACATAAAATAAGCGATTTCATTTATTTAAACAATCAACGACACGTAAAATTCATTGTTCGTGATAGTGGAAGGCGTATTTCAATAATAAATTTCGAAAAATACCGGGCGATCACTGATGAAACCAAATCAAAACGCCAATTTCGGTTGCGCGGAGAGCGACTTTCAAACGCTACTGCCGCCATCTTGTCCACTTTTTGGAAACGGCAGCAGTGGTTTTTCTTATACAAAATTTGATGATCTTTCAGATAAGCTTTGGTTTTTTGAGGAGACCGATGATTATAGATACCTGGGTACGAAGTGTCTCTTATTAACGAAAGACATAAGAAAGTATAAAAACACACAATGAAAACGGCTGAAAAATCGAAAAATATTGCATAAAATATGCGATTTCATTTATTTAAACAATCAACGACACGTAAAATTCATTGTTCGTGATAAATATCGAAAAAAACCGGGCGATCGCTAATGAAATTGAATCTCAATGCCAATTTCGGTTGCGCGGAGAGCGACTTTCAAACGCTGCTGCCGCCATCTTGTCCACTTTTTGGAAACAACAGCAGTGGTTTTTCTTACACAAAATTTGATGATCTTTCAGATAAGTTTGGTTTTTTGAGGAAGTCGATGAATATAGATACCTAGGTACGAGGTGTCTTTTATGTAACGAAAGTCATAAGAAAGGAGGGCGACTTTCAAACGCTGCTGCCGCCATCTTGTCCACTTTTTGGAAAGAGCAGCAGTGATTTTTCTTACACAAAATTTGATGATCTTTCAGATAAGTTTGGTTTTTTGAGGAGACCGATGATTACAGATACCTCGTACGAGGCGTCTCTTATTTCTCGGCAGCAACTGAGACGGCCCATCATCATCATCTTTTTCGTATAGACCTACCCCTCCCCTGTCTCGAGGAACAATCAGAATTTGGGAGACTTATGATTACAGAAGTCTTGAAAAATTATTTTTTTCAAATTATTTTCTTTTAGTGCTGACCGGTTTCAGAAATGGCAGCACCGCCATTTTGTGTACCCCTATGAATGACCTAACGATTTTTGTATATGATTTTTGGGAGACCTATCATTACAGGTTTAATGTCGTCGCCGCTCCTACTAATATATCAGATGAGAAATCGGCTTAAATAATAAAAAAAAAAATCATATGTGCAGTTCACAAGCGGTAGAAGTGAAACCTTTAGAAAACTAAACTTCGAGGGAACGAGACGAATGCAGAGTATCAGGAGTAGGATAATTGTAGGATTTATTTTTTATTATAATATTTAAACAAGTTTAAAATTATTCTACATTTTATTCCACGAAGCACCACACAAAGAGGGCACCGATTAGTCTATCTCATCCTCTCGCAGCCTAAATCCTATAGATTTGTGTGTTTGTCTCTTTTTAGTGTCGCTCGTTTCGTTTCCTCGAGTTTCAAATCACAACGCACAAATTTCACTTCAAAAATCTAACAATATTTTTAAAATGTCGGTAATGAAACTACAAATAAATCCTACTATAGAAATTCCCGGAATATTCGAAATGAGGCACACATACCACGAATCACGATTTTTTTTAAATTAACATCTCTTTCAGAACTACCGCTTAAGAAAAATTTGGTATTCTGAACATCGTTCCAACAACTATTCCAGAAATATACAATTTATATTCAGAGAAACACCAAGTCGCACAAAGAATTCATCAACAAAGGCAAAAACAAAATGACAACAAACAAAAAATCATTTGCCAACTTACCAAGACTAAACATTTAAACAAAATTTTAACATTTTTTTTCATTTCAAAGAAAACTGAAAAAAAACAATGATAAACTTTTCAAAATTATAGGAATTGAAATATTTTCATTTTCGAAGGCGGGTGTGGTAGCGCCACCCCGGGAACCATTTGTTGGATAACCAATCCCTCTGCCATAGGTCACAAGTATTTCGCTACGTTTGATGACTTAGCAGCAGTGCCCGGGTTCACGGGATGAGGTTTATCTAGTTATTTGCGGATACTTTTGCACACCTACTAGGTGGCGGGCTGACACGGAGGAGACTGGTTGAGGGAGACCTTTTCCTGGCTGACTTCATCCGGAATCCCTCGACCTTGCACCGCAGTAGGTGATTGGATTCATAGGTTCGAGACACCTGAACATATTGCCCCTCAGATTCCTCATACTTTTTTCCTTCTCAAGATAACAGAGGGATTTTTTTTTCTTCAATGCCTCCTGTGTGGAGATAATGATAAATAAATCAGATTGTGCAATTCGTACAAGTGAAACCTTCAGAAAACTAAAGTAAAAAGAGTGGGCAGGCTACGAAGCACCACACAAAGAGAAGACTGCGATAGGCTACGAAGCACAGCACAAAGAGGCGGCCGATTACACTATCTCATTCTCTCACAGATTAAATCCTATGGATGAATGTGTTTGTCTCTTTTTAATGTCTTCAAACTTAAGCGACCGAAAATTATAAAATTCCCGTCAAAGTATTTATTTTTATTTTAATATTTTTTTGAAATTTCTGGTATCTTAGGTTTTATTACTGTACTGATTTTAATAATAGATTTAATTTTTTTTCTTTGTTTTACAGTTTTTTAGAGAAAATGTGTCCTTACTGGGGTAACCCGTTCTAAGGACACATTGTACTAGTTTTCTTATTTGAATTATAAGTAAATACCTATGTTAGAATATTACAGAGGAAAATAATGAAGTTAAATCTAAAAGAAAGTACAAAAAAAGCATTATTCTTTGTTGGGTTGCAAAATTGTATCTATATTCTTCCTTCCCATGTCCATAATCCATATTTTTATGCTTCTTTTGAAGGTGGTTACTTTTTTATGGTTTTTATTGCAAGAGGGAGTAAATTAAATAATTTTATAGAGAAGTATTGCATATTTCTTTGTCCAAAAGTCGTTTTAGTTGTAGGTTGGTGTAAAGGTTCTGTGTAAAGTAATCCTGGTTTTTGAATGCGTACATTAGAATATCTTTTGTATATAATTGTTTCAGTGACATTAAATTCAGCGCTTTAAAAACATAGTCTGTAGGGGTTCTGATGGGTACTCTAAGTATAATTTTCAGAATTGCCCTTTGTGCTATGAGGACTGACTGGTTTTATAGTGGAATCGCATGAGCTTCCCCATCCGATAAGACCATATTGTAGTTGAGATTGGGCTAAGGCATAATAGATTTTAATTAGCTGTTCTTTATCTAAAATGTTTCTCATTAATTTGAAAAAATAGGTTAGTTTTTTAAAAATTTGTTGCTCACATTTTCCACTTGAGAGTTTCAATTTAAGTTTTGATCAACAATTATTAAGTTAATATGGTATTAAGTTACACAAACCGAAACCCACCGTATTATTGAAACAACAATCTCGCTGTGACATTTTATAATGAAGTTCATAAACTCGATTATATCACCGTAACAAGGAGCACATTTTGTGTCACTATTTTCAACCGCTCTCCAAGTTTCCCAACAAAAAATATAAAAATACACAAATTGTTATCTTCCGAGGCTCATCATTCATAATAAAAATCTGCATTTACACGTTTTTACCACAAGTTTAGTATTACATCTGTTCTCCCGCAGTTATATTATGAAAACCTTCAGACTCGGTGAAATATTGCCGGAGATAATCTCGGGGGAAATTTGCGAGCCTCGGAGTTATTACGTACAGAAGATTCTAGAATGCAATGATGACTTTTGGTACAATATGTTGGTAGGTACCCACTACCCAGTCCAACTTCCCTACGTTTGATACTTTCAGGTGTAAAGGCCCCTTCATATTTTACAAGTCTTTATCTTTATCTTCTTTACTTTTATTATTATTATTCCTAAGTATAAAATGAAGTCGCATACGCTGTATGTGCGCTTAGATCTTTTAAACTACGCAACGGATTTTCATGCGATTTTCACCAATAATAAGAGTGATTCATGAGGAAGGTTTTTAAGTATATAATTTGTCAAGGTTTTGTGTAAATTGGTTGAGATACGTAATATATCTGGCCAAGCGGTATTTGATTTAACAGATGGCGTTGGTTATAAAGGTTTCGATAGCCATAGCAACGTGCGTCCGGGTCTGCTAGTTTTATATAAAATGAAGTCGCTCACGCTGTATGTGCGCTTAGATCTTTTAAACTACGCAACGGATTTTCATGTGTTTTTCATCAATATGTAGAGTGATTCATGAGGAAGGTTTTTAGATATATAATTTGTCAAGATTTTGTGTAAATTTATTGAAATACATTATATATGGCCAAGCGGCAGCGGGCAGCGGGCAGTGGGCAGCGGGCAGCGAGCAGCGGGCTAAGAAACGGGCGGTGTGGATTTGATTTAACAGATGGCGTTGGTTATAAAGGTTTCGTTAGCCACAGCAACGAATGCCGGGTCTGCTAGTTATCTAATAAAGTGTGTTTATTGGAATCGACCTGCCAGGTAAGAATGTTTTTGTATCTATTTGTAAATAATAAAGTTAGATTGAGCCAAAGAATTCAAAGTACATTGTCTAGTGCCCTTGAGGTGATTTTACACAAAAACGGCGCTCTGCAAATTTTCTTTTTTTTCTACATTAGCTCGACGGCCGGCGTACTCCAGCGCTAAGGCTCTTGACTGGCAATCCGAAGGTCGCGGGATCGAATCCGGGCGTGGCAAATAAATTTTATTTGATTAATTTGTGTTATTTCACAATTTATTCATTTAACATAATATATAGTATATTTGCGGCACGTCCCAGAGTGGAAGATACTTTCAGTATCGCCTTGGTGTAAGACCACCATTCAGAATTGAAACGTTGCTTGAAATGGCTTTAGCCGTGTTTGGTGACCAGATTTGAATACTTAAGCCAGGTACTTCCCCACCTTCCTCTTCCTTATCTCCTTCCCCTCCCCACTACCTTCAGCCTCACAACATACCACAATTGAGGATGCCATAGCCCCACTGGCTCCAGACGGGAGCTTTTGGGACTCTTGTGTGGTATTCATGTAATATTCATGTATGGACAGGTGGCCCTGTAGGAAAGGAAGGAGAGGAAGTTCTGGAAAGGAAAAAGGGTGGGTAGGAATCTGGGGGTCAGTGTGTTTAGGAGTGATGGACGTATGAATAAATACCTCCCACTGCAGTGCAAGGCGATGTTTCAAGAGAGTATGGCTGGAGAAGTCAAAAGGGCTCCCTCAACCACTCTCTCCCGAACCGGCCTGCCATGCATCCGCCGCCAAGATCCGGACAAACCTCACCCCATGAACCCGGGCACCCCTGCTAAGTCACCAAACGTAGCGAATCA
Source organism: Limnephilus rhombicus (assembly GCA_929108145.2). Classification (NCBI taxonomy): domain Eukaryota; kingdom Metazoa; phylum Arthropoda; class Insecta; order Trichoptera; family Limnephilidae; genus Limnephilus; species Limnephilus rhombicus. The sequence goes on along the minus strand of OV815292.1, from coordinate 14,104,039 downwards.
CTTGGGGTGACCTGTGGCAGAAGTGTAGGTCGTCCAATAAATGGTTCCCGGGGCGGCGGTACTCATACCCGCCTCCCAAATTCAACTATTATTAATATTATTTCAAATTTTTAATCCAATGAAAACAAATAAACACAATTTAAAACAAGTTAACCTTGATGCCGTACTAGGTAACTGTTGTTTTTCGCCGGATAGTCGATTTTGAACTAATTGATTAATTCGCCGGATAATAGATTTTAAAAAATCTAAACGAAAACATTGTACCCACTCGTAATTTTCGTGATAATAAGGAACTCCAGTGAAAAATATTATGGCTTTAAGAAAATATGTTCATATAGACCAATAAACGCTGATTCTGATTATATAAGTTTTATTTCATAATATTTAACGTAGAATTTAAAAAAAAAAATTAAAAGTGCATTTTTAAATCTCTCGTCAAAACACACTGTAAAGTTGGTATTACTGAATGGTTAGTGCTGACGTCACGCGTCACCAGTCATTGTATTGAAATCTTTGATTATGTAGGTATGACATAAGCCATCAGTATTAACAACATTTCATGTTATTCGTTATTTCATACTGTTTATAGAGATTTAGTTGTTGTGTTTATTGAAACAATATTTAAGCCTAAATAATTCAGTATCAAAAATAGAGGTATCTCTATTAGTTTATCTCTATTATTCAAAATATTGAAAAACTACTGCACAAAAAAATAGTAATGCTACTTCTAGGGAGAATGCTTCGAAAAACGCTATTCAAAATGGCAGCACTTGATCAGCTGATTGCCCAATCCTAAAGTAATTTTTCAGGAGTGATGACGTCACACGATTCACCGTACATACGGTGGTCTTAGGGGGATCTTGAAAAATTAAAACTTTGACAATTATTTTAACTATTAAAACTAACTCTAAAAATAAATATAAAAATGCAGTTATTGAAGTGAGAAAGTCATTATTCATTAAAAAAAATAAAAAAAATTGGACTGGAGTTCTCTATTATAATAAACGAAGGATGGAGGTTATGGAATAATAGTGAACGCTTATAATATTTTTTTTATAATTTTATTTATCTTAAAAAATGGAACATGTTACAGTGTTACTTTTCCTCCATTAAAAGCATTTGCTTGTGGATGGAGGAGCTTGTGGATACATTTTAAATATTTACAATTTATACAGTCAGGTGTTTCACATAATATATACCTCTGATGAATGACAGGAACGGAGGGTGTAAAAGACCCGTTTGCATGTTTTTCTCCAAACTTGCTTCAAATCCGAACCCAAGCACTCATGTCTCGGACAATCAAGTTCCGATGACAACCCCCTCTACCGCCTGCCCATACCCGTATATACCCTTCACCCACCTTGATGCGCGGGCTATAATAAAAATTACCTTTGTGTGCTTATATAATTTTTATTTAATTTATTATGGTATACATTCTGAGTAAATATGTCTGTACGTATGTATCTATCTACGTAAAATGTATACCATGCACGGATACCAAACAAACAATTAAAAAAATATTATTAACGCCCTTCATCTTGGCCTAGGTAGCCCGAACGCGTATTTACAAAACCTATACCGATTCAGTCGCGGTAACGACAATTTACATTTTAAATATACCTCTGTATTGGTAATTTTTTATCACATTGCAAAAACAAAAAATGTTCTAAAATCTAGATAAAATAATCTTTCTGATGTGTATATTAGAAATTAATAATTTTATTTCTAAATATTTAAATTTTAATATTATTCCCATATATTGTAAATACACCTCTATATTGATATTTTTTATTACTTTGCAAAAACAAAAATTGTTCTAAAATTTAGATAAAATAATCTTTCTAATGTGTTAATTTGAAATTAATAATTTTATTTCTAAATATTTTAATTTTGATATTGAACATTTAAAGCGACTGAAATGCGGTAGGGATTGTAAATACGCAGCCCGAACATCGGGAAAAAACTATCAAGTGACATTACTATAGTTTGCAAGACAAAGGGATTTATTTCTCCCTGTAACTTTCCAAAAAAAACAATATATACCTAATAAAGAGACTCTCGTTTCTGATCGGCATACCAGTTTTACTTTAAACACTAAATAATAATTATCGGAGTTTTTTTTTTTACTTGAATACCGCACAAGAGTCCCAACTGCTCCCGTCTAGAGCCAGTGGGACTATGGCATTCCCAATTGGGGTATGTTGTGAGGCTGAAGGTAGTGGGGAGGGGAAGGAGATCGGGAGTCCATGTTTTATTTTATTTTCTACTTGTTTTCACAAAACACTGTCATCACAAGAATTGTATTTTACTTCCCTTCGTCCTATTTTTATTATTTTTATTAATTTATTTAACGCCCAAAGGGCTTTTACATATTTGGTAGTGAAATAATAAAAATAAAATTAGATAACAAAGCACACAAGTCATAAAAATACAAAAATACAGCGATTTCAAAGGTTTACAGAAAAACAGATATGTTTAGGAATAAAACAGATAAAGAAATAATTAAAATAAAATTAGATAAAAAAGCACGCAAATCATAAAAATACAAAAATACAGCAATTTTATAGGTTTACAAAAATACAGATATGTTTAGGAATAGTTTTGGAATAAGTTTTTAACAAGATCAACAAAATTCGCCAAGTTTATGTTAAATATGTCAATATCACCTAATTACTGATTTTCCGTAGTGTGAAATCGTTGTATTGGAGAGTGGGCAATGTAGTTCCGCTTATGAATGCTACAGTAGAATAGTGTATTTTGTCGTGTAGTTACTGTCGGTATTCGTAAGTTTATGAGTTGCAGTAGTTCGCAACAGTCAAATTTAGAGTTAAGTATTTTGAATAAAAATGTTAAGTCGTTTATTTTACGTCTGTCTTCTAGTGTGTGTATTTTTAGAATATTTAATAATAAATTATGTTTTAAGTTTTCTAGTGGGATATTTAATTTAAAATTTATAAAAGGGAGAATTTTTTTTTGTATTCGCTCGATGTTATTAATGTGAATTTTGTAAGATCGAGACCAAACTACTGAGTTATATTCCATTAGGCTTCTAACTAAAGATACATATAATAATTTAATGGCTTGTATGGAATTAAAGTTTTTGGTTGTTCTTAATACGAAGCCTAGTGTTTTCATACCTTTGTTTACAATTTGGTGGATATGATTGGCGAAACTTAGTTTTTCATCCAAAATAATTCCAAGATCTCTCATTTCCGTGACTCTTTCTAAAGCTGTGTTATTGATGGAATATTCGAATAAAACAGGATTTTTATTTCTGAAGAAAGTCAAGGTTTTGCACTTTTCTACATTTAAGAATAAATTATTTTGAATGCACCAATCTTTAAATTTACTAATATTTGACTGAAGTATATGGCAATGATTTATATCAGTTATTTTCTTGTATAGCTTGATGTCATCAGCAAAGAGCAATACCTCGACATCGTTGAAGCAATTGGTTATATCATTGATGAAAATGAGAAACAAAACCGGGCGAAGGTTTTGTTCCTCATTTGCGCAATTGCGGTAGGCCACTAGTAGCCCAGAAAGCTTTCGACATCCATGATCTTATTAGAGACCTGATCGTATTCTTGGGAATAATTTTGAAATCGAAATTGTGATAGTTCGTGCTACGAGACATAGATGGCTCTAGTGTGGATAGATCATAGAGGTTATAATATAGAGTTATCCGATAGTCAATCAATTGTGAGGCGGGTATGAGTACCGCCACTCCGGAATCATTTAGTAGATAACCGACACCCCTGCCATAGGTCGCCCCAAATGGTTTAGTGACTTAGTATTAGGCGACTCCAACCAGGCTCGACCCATCATCTCGCACCGCAGTGGGATACGTCCGTCACTACTGAACAAGTTGACCCGCAGATTCCTACCCTTACACCTTTTCCTTTCCAGAACTTTCTCTCCTTCCTTTGCCTAAAAAAACCTTCCACACAGCACCCCAAAGATGATACACGTTTTGAAGGATTTTTATCCTTAGAACCTCCCGTGTGAAGACAAAGTAAAAACAAGTATTATAGGCGTAACTATTGTTCATCAGTTTTTTTTTTTATTTTGGTCGGGATCAACATTATAAATTAAGTAAAAATATATTAAGCAAGTAGTCAAAACAGTTTCCTTCAATGCCTATTTATTATTTAAAATATTCGTATCTTGTTCTATATTTTAAAATCACCTTGCAGCAGGTATGGTCGAAGGTGCTGTCTGAAAACGGATGGTTAAAACAAAACAGATGTTGACAGCGGCGGGCGGGCAGTTCTGGAGAAGAAATTCAGAGAAGAAGTAAGTGATAAAATCTAACAAGTTAAGTGACTGGTACAAGTGTAACTCCGCTGAATAGTTCAGGATTCCAGTCTGTCTGCATGGTAAATTTTTCTCAGATAGGGGAGCTGTCTCTTCGTTGGCAGTGGTGGAAGGCCTTTCACCACTGCCTTCGTTCTTCCTTAAGTCCCACGCCGATTTGGACAGTGCAGAGCGGCGTTGCCTAGGAAGCGTAGGATTGTGTTTCTAAAGCATCTATTTTCATAGAAAATGCATAGATTGTTAGCTATTGTTCAAATGTCTTAAGGCTCCTTAGTAAGTGTTCAAAAAGAAGAAGAAGAAGAAGATGATGGTTTGAAAGATAGTTATGTAAATTCGAATTTTGGAGGAAGCCTGTAAAGCCAATAAAAACAACGATTATATTTAATACTAATTTATTTAAACTCTAAATAAAATCTATCGAGACGTCTTAAATAGTATATTATAAAGAAACACTGTTATTTTTTTCAAATATATAACATGTTGAACAACAGATCCAGACGTGTTTTAAAAAACTTTTGGAGAAAACTTTGCGGTTTCTCACACACGATGAACAACGTCGCGACGGGTTTGAGCAATACGCGCGCTGTTTCGTGTGTTACCGTGCTCCTAGAACAAGACGCAGTGATGTTCAAGTGACCCGCTATCTCGCCTAAATATTGTCCTTGTAAAAGGTTCTCATTCTCATTAGTGGAATACGTGGGGATCGGGCTGTACTTAGAAATTATAAGATATTGATTCAATTCAAATTTTTCGTTAACAATTTACTGTGAATAAATGGCTCAACTACATCAAAAGTGTTTGGAATCTACAGAAGTCCATTATGGAAATACCCGATCATGAAATAATAATAATAATAATTTTTATTTTTTATTTATTTGTTTATTAAGCACAATATTATACATTTATATACATAATTTATCAAATTTTGACTGCCCAACTATCCCGTTTTAGGACAGTCAAATAATTATGGGTATGAACATGTGGAGAATGATTTGTACAAAAAAAGAAAGAAAATTGATGAAATAAAAAGAAGAGAAAGAATATAAAATAAAATAATAATAAAAAAGTTTAAAATATAGTGCCTAACTGTTATTTGTTTAGCATAGCAAAAGAAAAAAAAAGAGAAGAGAAAGAATAAAATAAAAAATGAAATAACCAATTAAAATACAAAAAAGCCGTGGATTGTTTAGCATAGTTGTTGAAATGATAATAGTAATAAATAAAAATGTATTTACAAGCAAATGATTAAAATATAAGGTGGTAACTGGTGTTTGAATTTCATATTATAGTCCTACGTACACATTTTGCATAGTGAGAACTAAAAAGAGAACGGAAACAATAAAGTAAAATAAAAGGAACAATTCATATTTTTGAATGTAGCTTTAACTTTGTGGTTATCCATTATAGAAAAATGAAACAATACAACTTTGTATAAACCACTTCTATACAGCGTAAATCCGACCGGTATTAATAATAATATTAATAGTTTATACAAAAAATAATATCGGTAATAATTTTGAGAAATACTAAAGATAAAGACCATAAATTGACTAATTCCAGCTTTTTATACAAGAAATAATATCGGTAATAATTTTGAGAAATACTAAAGATAAAGACCATAAATTGACTAATTCCGGAATATGTAAACTCAAATTGTCCCTCATTTTATATTGGGAAAACAACTCGTAATTTTGAAATCAGGATCAAAGAAAATTTAATGTGTCTTAATAATAATAATTTTTCTGAGTTCGCTAACCATATCATTGAAAATAACCATAGTTTTGAAAAAAATACAGGGATAAATATTCTTCATATTAATCATAAAGGAAAACGTTTAGATAACTTAGAAGCCTTGGAAATTAAAAAAATCCCTTAAAATTAATGAATCAATTATCAACAAACAAAAAATATAGTCTTATAGCCCAATCATGGATTTGTTCCCCTACCCACCCACTCTACATTAATACCTACCCACCCAATCTACAAACTAGCAACGGCTCCACCCCTACCATAATAAAACATTGTTCGAAACTGTCAAATTATTATAAGCTTTCCCTGAAGAATGAACGTTTGTTCCGAAACCGGTCGGATTTAAGCTTTATATAAGTGGTTTATACAAAGTTGTATTGTTTCATTTTTTAACAATTAATGCTTTATTATTACTGTGGTTTGCTAAGCATAGTTATTAAAATAATAATAAAATAATAGGTATATATATACTTATAACTGGTGTTTACATTGCATATTATAAGCCTACGTACATATTTTGTATAAATATGAATAAAAAAGAGAAGAGATAGAATAAAATAAAATATGCAATTAAAACATAAGATTGATAGCTGATTTCTGATTTAAAAGTAATAGGTAGGTATACAGATAGGTAGATACACATAATAATATAGATTAGAAGATAAGGGTATTTTTTACTTAGTTCATTTTTAGTTGGAATTTTTGTTGTTGTTTTTGGTTTGTGTTTGATTTTATTTTTTGTGTAGTAAAAGTTCACTCTCCTTTCTCCCTAATTGTTGAAACCAAGTAGTGGTCAATTTACGAAGAACACCTGTGCTTTCCTTTTTCTAAGCATCAGGCATGAAGTTGTATAGTTTTGGACCTAAGAAAGTGAAGTGTCTTTGAGCGAGAGATGTTTTGGTTGTGAGTGTTACAATTGGATTTCTCCGTGAGTGTCGGGTGTTGTGAGAGTGGTTAATAGATGGGTAGAGGTGGCGTTGTTTATGGGTGTTTAAAATTAATTTTCTCATGTACAGTTGTCTAACATCCAGAACTTGTAAATCTTCAAATAGTGCATCACTGTGATATCTAAATGGTTTTTTGAGGATTAGCCTTAGTAGTGATTTTTGAGCTTTTGCTAGTTTGTCCAAAACAGTTTTTATAGTCTAGAAGTGACCCGCATATAGCATCATAGATGAGTTTCAATTATTTTTTGCGTAAGATATTTCTGATTGTCATAAACGTGTACGTGAGCTTTCTAACCTTTGTGGTGACTAGATCCACATGACCGTCCCATCTAAAATATTTGTCTAATACAACACATTTATAGCAAGTACAGGTAGTTGAGTTAGTGCATTTATGTACAAAAATATTATATGCTTCCTTGGGTTGGCCGGCTTCGGTCACACTAAATCGTATAAATTTTGTTTTTTTCCGAATTGAGTGTTAACAGATTACTGTCTAACCAAAGTATTAGCTGTTTTATTCCATCTTCTGCTTTGCAGTGTACATCGTGCCATGTTCTTCCTTCAAATATTAAGACAGTATCATCTGCAAATGTTATAATGTGATTGGAAAAATTGTTGTTACACAGATCATTTATATAAATACTGAACAAAATAGGTCCTAAGGTACTTCCTTGGGGTACACCAAATTCTACCAGGGCCGGATCACTAAAAGAATCATTAATTTTAACTTTTTGGTATCTGTTAGCTAAGTAACTACCCATCCATTTGTGTAGCTGTCCTGGAATAACTATAGCCTTTAGTTATTTTAGAAGTATTTTATGCGAGATGGTATAAAAAGCTTTGGCAAGATCTAAGAACAGAGCAATAGTTTTATTTCCCCGGTCAATATTATTGGAAATAATATACGCCAGTTTAGCAATTGCATTTTCTGTTCCTAGACCTGGTCGAAAGCCGAACTGGTTGTTAGATAAGATTTTATGAGTTTCTAGGTAGAGGGTGAGACGATTTTTTACGATTTTCTCAATAATTTTTGAGATTGAGTTGAGCAGAGATATTGGCCGATAATTATGTATATCCGATTTGATTCCAATTTTGTGAATCAATATAACAACTGATTGTTTTAGGTGGTTTGGGAATGTGCCTGTCTTGAAACTAAGATTACAAATGTACATTAGGATTTGCTATGAGTGGTTTCAATACTTTCAGCAGATTTGAGGAAATTTCGTCTGGCCCACAGGCATTAGATGACTTAAGCTCATCTATCATTTTAGTGACTTCTTTAGTCGTTGTTTAAATCTCGTCTGTTTTAAGATTAAGAACAGTTGTAGGTATGTTGGCTTGTTCAGATTCAGTTTTCTTACATTTTTCAAGGATTTTATTTGCGAGAGAGGCTCCTACTGAAATGAAATAGTGATTAGCAAAATTAGCCATCAATTTGGGATTAGTAGTACTAGTATTTTTAATTTCCAATGATTGTATGAAAGACGATTTGCTGTTTTTTGTTTTGGTAATTTTACGAAATATTTCCCTGAAATGTTTTGGAGTTATGGTGTTTTCGTATATAATTTTTTTTGTAGAAATTTTCTTCAGTGAAATTAATTAGTTTTTTACATAAGTTTCTGTATTTCTTATATTCTTCTTGAACTAGAATATTATCTGGTTGTCTTTTAGCATTTTTGTGAAGTTGATTACGTCTGTGGATGGATTTGACTAGACCAGGGGTGATCCATGACGTGAGTTTAAATTTTTTGTTTGGTATAACTTTGTTAACAGTGTGATTAGATATATAGTATAGTAAATGCTGCATTGCTTGGTCAGTGTCAGTCTGATCTATTACATTTTGCCATTTTTCTGTAGACAGCTCATCAATCAGTGCGTTGTTGTTTATTTTAGAAATATATTTATTTTTAGAAGGAGAGGAAGGCTTATTTCTTAATTAATAACATTATAATTAATAACACCATTCTCCGAAATGAATAATTAATAATACCTACGTAACTAATAACACTAATGTACTAAATGTAATAACACCATTCTCCTATTCCCTTAATAATTAATACCACTGTTCTCCTAAATGGAAATATTTTAATGCTTTTAATTGAAAAAAATAACACCGGAAAGCGAAATGTCATCAACATTTTTAACTCCAAATATGCTCAGAAATCGCTGATTTGAAATCCTTCGGAAGTGTGCTGTTATCCCCTGTTTATATATTTTTAGGCCATACACACTCATGTTCAAAATAAATATACTATGTTATAAATCAGTACAAATTCTAAATGCATGGTCTTAATGCGTTGCATACGTTGTATACGTGGCCCCAGTGTATCCTTACCTTGATAAATGAATGGATAAGAAGAGGAAGAATATTACGGAGTAGAATGTGAGTGCACGCCACTGGAGGCTGGTTGGCTGTAATACGCTGCTCTTCCAGCCCTCTGCACTCCCCGAGAATATGGAACGATGATTGTTAAGTATAAAATTATGCCAAACCGAAATGGGGATTACCTGCATGCTTTTTAACGGTACAGGTTTTCGTATTATTTAAATCCCCAGTCGGAGCACAGCCACTCCTAGCAGAACGTAAGAAAGAGTTTAACGTGCAGCGCAGAATGAAAAGAAGGAGGTTAACTAGATTGAATGGAGGTAATACGCTTTTAAGAAAAAATTGTAACAGCGAACGTTTCGCAGGTAGTGACTCTTGGAAGCAATTATTGGAATTCCATTGAAAGGTGGTTACGTCAGAAGCTGGGACATTCGAACCTCTAACTGGTGAAAAAACACATCAAAATCTGTAGTATTCTTTTCTATGTACGTACATATTATGAATGTAAAAAACTTTTTTAGAACTGTTGTAATTTGAAACTTGATGAAACAAAAAATAGCGACACCTGGGCGATTATGAAAGTTTCTACCCCTCTGAAACGTGCCTTAGGCCTAAGCTACACGAGCGGTTCTCCCGCCGCGGGAAACCGCTCAAGAAAGCTGGCGGCTCATTTCAAACTACACGGGTGGCGGTTTCCCGCCATGCTATCATGCGATTCTACCGCCGCGGGAAACCGCCCGATCCTTACGCAATCGCGGGAAACCGCCCGTGTAGTTTGAAGTGGCGGTTACCCGCGGCGGGAGAACCGCTGCATGTGGCGGGCGAATTTCTCCCGCGAGCTCCCGCGACGGGAGAACCGCTCGTGTAGTTTGCGCCATACAACGCTCATAGTAAATTGTGTCTGCTGCGGTTTCCCGCGGCGGGAGAACCGCTCGTGTAGTTTGCGCCATACAACGCTCATAGTAAATTGTGTCTGCTGCGGTTTCCCGCGGCGGGAGAACCGCTCGTGTAGTTTGCGCCTAAGGCGCAATAAATGATTACGAATAAATCTTTCTTCTTCCTTGCACTGTGCCAACTCATTGCCTAGGTAGGCTGTTGGGGTCGGCTCTTCTCGTTCTCAGGTTGTAGCTTCTTCGGTTCTAAGTATCGTCTTTGAAGTATTTTGGAGCATTGAGTCATCCAGAAGTTCTTTGGTCTTTCTCTGGATGACTGTCGATGAAGCGCCTGCTTCACTGTTTGGTCTGATGGCCTCCGTCTTATGTGCCCATACCATCTCAACTGTCGTTCCTCCAGCTTACTGTTTATGTCCATGACACCCAGGCCACCACGAATGCGTGAACTTTTAATCTTATATTTTAGTGATACTCTTGCTGACCATCTAAGCATTTGCATTTCTGCTGTTTCGAGTTGCCAAGTGTAGGAGTTGTACATAGTCCAGCATTCGAAGCCATACATTATCACGGGTCTAATAATAGTCTATATATCTAGGCATTTTGGAGTCACACAATATTCCTGTTACGGATCTGAATTTAATCCATCCCACACCTATTCTATGATGATATGAAATGATTACGTATAAATAAAATTAATAAATGCCTAATTGTGAAATAACACAAATTGATTAATCAAATAAAGCACAATTTGGGAGGCGTATGTAGGTACCGCCAGCTCGGGAACCGTTTATTGGATAATCAACACCTCTGCGTCACCCTTAGTGGTTCGCTATATTTGGTGAATTAGCAGAGGTGCCGGGTTTATGGGGTTCACGCGTGTTTTTCCGAGTCTTGGCGGTGGGTACATCTGCCCACCAGTTGCGTGGCAGGTCAAATCGGGAGAGACTGGTTAAGGGAGACTTTTTAATTTCACCAGTAGGCTCTCTCGGAATATCGCCTTACACCGCAGTGGGAGGGATACATTCATAAGTTCATCACTCATGGAGACACTGACCCCCAGATTGCCAACCACTCCTCATTCCTTTTCCTCCTCAGAAATTCATCTCCTTCCTTTCCTTAAAATATCCTTCACAGAAAACATAGGCCCTGAGGGGAATTATTTATCTCATGTGTGAAACTAATGTAAAAAAACGAGTGTGCTTTAGACTACAAGACTGAAGTAAAACTTCTTTAGCTCCATCTATATGATAGGAAGAGAGAAAGAAAATGTGCGCGCACTGCTCTCTCTTGCTCCTACAATGTTGTACAGACAATAGGCCTGCACTGTGTCTTAGATATACGAAATGTAACTAGCTATGAGAGAAAGAGAGAAAGAAAATGTGTGCTCGGATATCAATCGTGTAATTTGTGTGATGTATCATCTTAAATCTTCAGGTAAAAAACTGATGGTTAGTTTGACTGATCTTTTGAAAAAGTTTTTGAAACATGTTTAACGTTTCAACTGTGCCAAAATATGAAGAAAATTTCGGAAATAACCGCTCTGTGACAAATACTTCGCTGTATTGTAATGTTGCTTGTTATGGTAGCAATTCTGTTGTCAGTATAGCGCACTACAACAGATAATGTGCTCTTTGGAGCACAATTAACATGGATGTTAAGCGCCTTGAGGTGATGTTATTACTGAATGAAGTCGTATCAAAATGTTCTATTATTATCAACAATTTTGGTTGGTTATCATTTTCAGTGAACCGTTTTTGTGAAATAAAGGGATTAAGCTTATTTATGGATAAAATTCATTTACATATCTGATAATGGAATCACGAATGCATTTTTAAAATTTGATATTTATGTAAAATACCGTAAGAGTCCCAACTGATCCCAACCATTTGGAGCCAGTGAAACCACGGTCTCCCCAATTGGGGTATGTTGTGAAGTTAGTGGGGGGAGAAGGAGATGCTGTTAAAGCTTTTCCAAGCAATGTTTCGTTTCTAAACGATGCTCTTTCCCCTTAAAACTATACCGAAACTATGCAAACTATTTGACGGCCACCATAAGACGGGGTGAGGCTCTTGACATGCAATCCGAAGGTCGCGGGATCGAATCCCGGCCGCGGAGTGCGCAAATAAATTTTATTAGATTAATTTGTGTTATTTCACAATTAAATCATTTAAATAATGTCCCAGATGTGTCAATATCTTTTTCTGATTTTTCTGTTTTCAGATTTTCGATTGAGTTTCGCTTATATTGTCTTCATTTAATTAAATCATTTAAAATAATATATAGTATACATGGTGTAACAGGACGTAACCGAGAGATTTTGACCAGCGATTCCAGAGCATATTTGAAGTAAAAAATGTAATGAAATTTTGGTCTTCGGTGACTTTTTTAAGACCTTTTTTTTTCTTCAAATTCAAACAAAAAAAACATTTCTTCCGCTTGTCGTCATTGGTCATTCAGCCGAGTAATCGACAAACCCCTAACCCCGCCTCCAACTGTCCAACACCTACCATTTTTTATGTTTTTGTGAAAATATAATTAAAAAAAAACATCAAAAATATCACCGGAGACCAAAATTTCATTTACATTTTTTACTCTATTAAATAATGTCAGGAATCGCTGCCTCGAGTACGTCCTGTTACACCCTTTATATGCGGTACGTTCCAGAGTGGAAGATACTCTCAGAACCGCCCTGGTGTAAGATCACCATTCAGAATTGAAAGGTAGCTTGAAATAGCTTTAGGCGTGTTTGGTGTGATCACATCAATCAGAACAAATAATGATGATCTGAATAGTCAGGTACTTCCCCACCTTCCTCTTTCCTATCTCCTTCCCCTCCCACTACCTTCAGCCAATTGGGGATGCCATAGTCTCACCAGACGGAAGTAGCTTGGACTCTTGAGAGGTACATAAAAAACCACCACCATGGAAGTGCCAAAAATACGTATAATATTGGTTCAAATTAATAAATTGATAAATAACACAAAATAATCAAATAAGTGTAATACGAGTAATTTAACATTTTTTATTATTAATACATATTATTTATGCTTAATTAATTGATCTCATAACATATTAATTCAACAAAATAAATGAACTTGTCACACATACAAAAAAAAACCTTCATTAGGAGTTGATTACAACTCAATAATCCCAATTTTATAACTTGAGTTTCTAAATCATCCCCTAAAATCCCACGCCTGGGATAATGCTGTGAGATCCAATACCCTTATTTAAACCCCTCTCAACGTCGGGGTGAGGTGGAGCATGCAGGGGGGGGGGGGTGATTTCAGGCTATTTGTCACTGGTCACGAAGGACCATTGGGCATTGACTAGAGCTAGAAGAACGGGGGAGCCATTGGACTCTTGGATAATCCACCATCGAAGCTGATGGATTATCTTAAACTACATCACGCAAAGATTGCAAATAGATTTAGAAAATAGAAAAGTCGATGGTTTTGATATTCTATCTTGTATCGCCTAAGTAATCGATCTTACCAGAGTCAGTGGAAATAAGGCAATCGTCAACCATGATATCAAATAGATAGATATAAGTTCAGTATTAAAACTATTTGTCGATAACGATTTTTTTTTCTATAAATATTTATTATTTATTTGGTACAATAATTTAAATTTTCCAACATAATTTCGTCGGTCTACTAGCAAAGTCCATTAAGTCACGTTTTTTCATTTCACGAAATGACTTAAGTATGAGGTCTTGTGTAAAAAATCGTCCTCTTTCGACTGGCATACTCCATTAAGTCGTATATTAAATCGTTTTAGATTTAAAAGTGGTTTTAAATTCATTGTAAGTCATAAATCCGATATTATTGTCAAGCAAAACACATTAAGTCAAACATTACACTCTAAATGTAAAAATACATCGATTTAGACCGTTAAAACACAAGCAAAATCCACTAAGTCAGTTTTAAAATTATCTTAAAGCCATTTTGCGGCGTTACAGTCAACAATTTAACAGTAATCTAACAAGCAATGCACACTAAGTCATAATTTACTGGTAAAACCTACTAAGTCAGGCTCATTTTTTTGTAAATCTTTGATTAACGGCTGCTGTTATTGCTATCAACTCATTCTAAATTATAAAATATAAAAAAAAAAAACATTTTTGAGATATTCATCTGCTTACAGTTTTTCCAAAATTGCTAAATATTGAAATGCGATTATCTCAGGATTGTGTTTTAGTGACTTAGTTAACTTTGCCAGTAGATCGACTATTTGATAATGTAGGCATCACTCGGCGGCTTACTCGTGCTGACGACCTCGTTTTATAATACAAAAATAATTTTATTTTTTATTTTTTTTTATTGTAATATAAAAAATGTGAGTTACATATTATATACACATATATTTTACAAAAAATTAAATTAAAGGACGTTTCTGGTCATGTATACCTTATCAGAAAAGAGGGGCTCTCGTGCCTGATAAGGGAGCCACGATTCTTACTTGAGTTGTAAGTTATAATCTGTTTTGTATAAAATATTTACTTTTTACTGTAAGTTTTTTTGAAAAATTGTTTTATTTTATTTATTTGTTCTGATTGGTTGATGATACAGCATAATTCAGAAGGGAGGTTATTATATTTTTTTATGGCTTGAAAAATATAATGTGTTGCATTTGAGTTGTTTTAAAATTAGGTGTAATAAATTGGTTTCATTTCACATTAGTTTGTAAAATTCTTGATATTCTGTGTTATTTTTTTCTTTACACATTTTTATAATGGAAGCTTGCTTGAAAATGTCATCGACATTTGGTACTGGAAATAATTTAAAAAGTGATTCTGTTGAGAAGGTATATGAAGTAATAAGTTTTATTGAAGAAGAAAATAACAATGATAATCTAAACGAAGATATGAAAGAGAAGAAGACACAGAAAAATAAAAATATAACGGTCACAACTGGGACGGTAAGACGAGAGGTACTGGGTTCATGTCCCTTTTTATTTTTCTGTGCCCTGTTCTCTTTCATATTTTTTTGGGAAAGTTGGTAGAGATATATTAAAGATGTTCGTCTTGATCTCCGTTTATTTAATTGAAAATGTTACACAGTTTAAGAATGCAGAATTAACACTGAGTGCTGATCTTTAAGGAAAGTAGAGGCACGTCTCGATATAACTGACTGGTCCTTCGTTGTCCTCTGGAAGCGAAGATCTCGGATCTTCAATAGTATTCCAGGATGAGGTTCGGTGTCGTGCGGGCGGAGGCTTCTGGAAGTACGGGAGATCCATTGAGAAGCCGGCGACGCGTGTCGCGACCCGTGGTAAATCTAGGCCATCGTGAGGCCTGCGATTCGTATCGCGGTGAGTTCAGTACTGACTGACTGGTAGGCGTCAGGTGCATTGTTTATATAGATGCTTGCGCCGTAGAGAATCTTCGAGACGGTTCCTGTAAAGATTCGAAGGTCAGCATTTATCGCTGAGCGTCTGGAATTCGCTTATCAGCGAAACTTGATACCATTGTAGCTTCTAGCATTTTCGTTAGTCACTGCGCGGTGCAGGGCTGTCACAGATTTATGATAAGGTAGCAGGGCCGCCACAGACCCCCTTCCCAGTGACGAAGTCACGATACGATTTGGGAATGTGGTAAGGTCATGCCGTACGTAACAACGACTGTTAAATTCGAGTGTTAATGTTGGATCGTTGTTGAACCTCCATAACTTTCGATGAAACGATGATGATGGGCCTGGGCATGTTTAGAGTAGCCTAGTTGCCGTTTTTGGTTGTACTTCTCTGGAGCTGGTTGCAGGATGCTGTCTATCGGTTGATGCGCACTTCGTGTTGATGTTTCTCAAGTTACTATACATTGTTACAATGAGAAAATCAGATAATACGTCTTTGTCGTCTCACTCAATTGAGTGGGGCTAGCCTTAGCTAGGCTTTGTTGCCGGTTGCGGGTCTGGCGTCAGCCTGCGGAACCGTTTGCTGCCTGCTCTACGCGTGGAGCAGAGGCAGTTGAATGCTAGACGTTAGTCGTAGCAGTTGGATGAGTAGACAGTGATCGATGTTACAGGAGTTGTCCTCGACTGTATACCACTTGTTGTGTAGGAGTTGTTCTCGACTATACACCAGATGAAGTTGATTAGGATGCCCGTTGTTGACGTTGTTGTTGTCTCTTCTTGCTTGCGCTTCTTGACTCTTCTTGGCACTTCTTGACTCTTCGCGGCTCTTCGTGGTTCTTCGCGGCTCTTCGCGGCTCTTCGCGGCTCTTCGCGATGTTGTTGATGTCGTGCTCATTGTTTGCCTGTGACAAATTATTCTTGATGTGACTGCGTAGACAACATGATTTGGTTGTCGATGGTTGGCGTTGATTACTAGTTGTCCGTTGTTGAAAAATCATGCCATCACTTTTAATTATCGCGGTCTCTACCAAATTCCCATTTTTTTAAAACGGGGTTACCAATGTATCGGGGTAACCATCACTTTGTTTTCACTTTTTATTATGTCGGATGAACTGTTCCAATCACGTCGATTGCACTGTTCATATCACGTCGGTTGCACTGTTCATATCACGTCGGGTGCACTGTTCATATCACGTCGGTTGCACTGTTCATATCACGTCGGGGTCACCAATTTGGGAAAGTTGGTAGAGATGAATTAAAGATTTTCGTCTTGATCTCCGTTTATTTAATTGAACATGTTACACAGTTTATCAAAACAGAATTAACACTGAGTGCTGATCTTTAAGGAAAGTAGAGGCACGTCTCGATATAACTGACTGGTCCTTCGTTGTCCTCTGGAAGCGAAGATCTCGGATCTTCAATAGTATTCCAGGATGAGGTTCGGTGTCGTGCGGGCGGAGGCTTCTGGAAGTACGGGAGATCCATTGAGAAGCCGGCGACGCGTGTCGCGACCCGTGGTAAATCTAGGCCATCGTGAGGCCTGCGATTCGTATCGCGGTGAGTTCAGTACTGACTGACTGGTAGGCGTCAGGTGCATTGTTTATATAGATGCTTGCGCCGTAGAGAATCTTCGAGACGGTTCCTGTAAAGATTCGAAGGTCAGCATTTATCGCTGAGCGTCTGGAATTCGCTTATCAGCGAAACTTGATACCATTGTAGCTTCTAGCATTTTCGTTAGTCACTGCGCGGTGCAGGGCTGTCACAGATTTATGATAAGGTAGCAGGGCCGCCACATTTTCATTAGTGTTACCGCCTTCTTCAATGAAATATTACATTGTTGGGATAAGCTTCTAAATCATAAAAAGAAAGTTGTTCAAATAAAAATGTGATAAATTTTAATCAAATATGATGCAAAATGACAGATAAAATATCACTTCATATAAAGAATTAAAATTATGGCTAAATGATGCAGATGCTGAAACACTTATTTCACTTTTACAATTCTACTGTAACTTCAAGACTAACTGTATTTATCTTCTTGAAACCGTAACAAAAAATCAACTAACTTGTATGTGTCACTTTGTTACTACACTATTTCAAAGATACTTTACCTATATTTTTAAACTTTCACTTTGAAATTTACATTTTTTACTTGTACCGCCAACTTATTGGTGTAATTTAGCACTTTAGTTTATATTACCCACGCACAGGCAGCGCCTTATTGGGTTCCCATTATTTACTTTTGTCTTAGATATATTTTTATCTTGTGTTATGTTATATATATTTAGAAAATGTGTAAAAATTACTTTTGAAATGTATCAAGATATAACAAAAAAAAAATGTTTAAAAAAGGCATACATTATGAGTCAAAATTGTGTATAATAGTGTGTGTTTTGTAATGGTATTGTGCGTTAGGTATATTTGTTTTATTCTTTTATGTTTTAAATTTTTGTAATCTTTTAATTTTGTGTATGAATTCATTTATGTTTTCCTTATTTTTTATGTCAAATATAAGAGTGCTGAATGCTTTTATTGCCTGGTATTTACTTTGTCAAAAGCTTGTGTTTACCATCGGAGTTTTTTATGTTTTGTTTTTACGTTTGTCTAACTGGTCTGTTAGTGATAGTTTATGTTTGTTGAAACTGGTTTTTAGTACAAACATGTAGTTTAGTAATGTTTTAACGTATAATTGCCGTATATTTAGTGCGTTGAACGTATTGAATATTTGGTCTGTATAGGTCAGTCTATAATTTTAAAGTATTAACTTTAAGGTGGTTTTCTTAATATTTAGATAAGTAATAAAAAGAAGAAGATGGAGAGATATGTAAATACGAATATCTTTAAGCGAAAATTGTAAAAATGTTTAATAAAACACGACTCGTTTAAAATAGAGCAAAAATATCGCGGGATTGTCTAAAACAGCATTTACAGAAACACTGAATTTTTCAGAAATATAACTTGTAAAATAACTGAAAAAACGTGTTTAACTTAGATTTGGAAAATATGTAATAAATCGTTAAAAATGCGGGAAGCCGATCAAATTTTTTTTTCGATCAAATTAGAATGGCGATTCACGATTTTAGGTAGTGTAAGAGAGACATAGCGCTTGCTAAATGTACCAGAACCAAAAGGCAAAAAGTTACTAACGACATCGGATTCTATTTAAATCTACACGAAGGTATTTCAAGTGTTTTTGGAATGAAAACTTCTTCAGCACCGTTGTGATTTGAAACTCGATGAAACAAAAAATGGCGACACTAAAGTCTAAACTACATCCATAGGATTTAGCGTGTGAGAGAATGAGATAGTAGCCTCCCCATTCTTGTTTCCTTTAGTTTTCTGAAGGTTTCTCTCCTACCGCGTGTGAATTGCACTCTATTTTTTTTAAATTAGCTCCACGCAGGAGGCCCTGAGGAAAATATTTTCCTTCTGGGCCTATGTTATCTTGTGGGATGCTGTTTTTTTTTAGGGAAAGGAAGGAGAGGAAGTTTTGGAAGGAAAAGGAGGTGTGTAGGAATCTGGGGGTCAATGTGTCCAGGCGTGAAGGCGATGGGTCGAGAGAGACCGGCTAGAGAGGTCTAGGTTAGGTCTCCCTCAACCAATCTCTCTCGATCCGACCTGCCATGCAGTAAGTGGTCAAACGCCTTGTCCGCCAAGACCTAGACAAACCTCACCCCATGAATCCTTCACCCCTGCTAAGTCACCAAATATAGCGAACCCCTTGGGGTGACCTATGGCATGGTGGTTGGTTGTCCAATAAATGGTTCCCGGGGCGGTGGTATGCGTAACCGCCTACCAAATTGATCATAGTGTATTATATATAGATATATAATACTAGCTTTTGCCCCCGGCTTCGCTCACATAGTATTAGGAGGCTTTCCACTCCGTCTCCTCCACCTACCCTATCCCCCTCCCCCCCTCCACCCATCCCCCTCACCCCTCCCACCACCCCCCCTCTCCCCCTCTCCCACCCATTAACCTACCTCCGCCCCTCACCCCCCTCCCCCCTCTTCGACCACCCCCTCACCCCCTCTCCTACCCTCACCACCCCCACCGTACCGGTTACATTAATTTTTCAAACAGCTAGCTTACCACCAATTAAAGCGTAACAATCAAACACAAGCAGTTTCGCATTTACAGTATTAGTATAGATTAGTTTATTTTTAACTATCAAAGGGATCTCCATAGAAACCTAAAAAAAAAACAAAATTACAGTGCACGTCAAATAATTACTTATAGTTACCAAGCAACGCTTTGCTTTTCGTCCGGACAATAAACGCATAATAAATAATTTCATAACGCCAGAGCTTCCCAACATATACAACCCATATTACTCGCAAATAGCTTTCTATTAGTGAAAGAATTTCTAAAGTCCATTCAGTGTTTTTTGCGTGGAAGAGTAACAAACATACATCCATACAAACTTTGTAATATTAATAGGATTTAGAACCGTGCCAAGTTTCCAAATTAAATTGAAATACGCCCTCTATCGGTTATAACCGCCAGCAATAATTATTAGTTATGCAATAAGACATCATACACCTTTACATGATTTAATTCAAGTCGAGAGCAGCAATTGCTCCGCTCAGCTGAAGGCTTTAGGAAAGCACCTAAACTCTGCTCCATTATAATCCACTTCTCAGCTATCATTATTTGAAATACTTCCCATTTCAATATATTCCATTTGCTGGCGGAGAAGCCTTCTGGCTTGGCGATAATATTTAATACCTTGGAAATATTCCTTATTAAATCGAGATGAGATATGCCAATAAATTTAATATACATCCTTGCTTAACTAATGATTCTAGCTGAAGGTGGTTGACCTCCCATGATTTATCAAGTTGTAAGTTAGAAAAAAAATTGTCAGAAATGCGCACACCGCTTATTTTCCAAATAATTCCGATGTTTCAAGATGTTTTCGATGAGAGAGTGGTAGTTCTGGTAAATACCACAATTCAAATCGAAACGGTGGTTGTTTGGAATGGTTCCATGACGAATCATGCATCTTCAACAACCCTTTGAAAGTTTATTACAAGTTCAAAAATGAAAAACAAACATGAAAAACAAAGTTCAAAAATTGCCCATAACCCGACCTAACGCAACCTACTTTACTCATTTTTTTCATCACTTTTTATGACTTTTCAAATGAGGTGTTGAGGTTGCGTGATTGTGAGTTGTCCGGTCACCGTCTGAAATGACTTTAACCGTGTTTAGGACCAATTGGAATATCCAGGAACTTACCAATCCTTCTGTCCCAATTCCTACCCATTTATCTCCCTCAGCCTCTTAGCAAACCTCGATACATCCCATCAACTGTATTTTATTTTATTCTTTTTCCTTAAATATTTAGATTAATTTTAGTTAAAAGGAAAAAAAGTCACATACAAAAATATGCGGAAACATAAATCTTTTTATCTAGAATAATAACATTGAAAAAAGTTTAATTTTTAAGTCTTCCATTAGTTAAACCGGCACAACTTTCAATTTGAACAATACTTCTGTAATATATTAAAAAAAGTAAAGCAAATAACATTCAATAATTTTAATGCTTTCGATTTTGTGTCCGGGTTAAATCTCCCCCAAAGGAAAAATTAAACCCTTCCACACACTTTTCCACAAATGATCATCCAGTCAATCCACGCTATGTAAGTGCACTATTTAAGTATAACAAAACAATACAAGAACAACATGTCAATCTACCAGAGACCAAATGGGAAAATAATTCACCGACTCTAGATATTTTCATATTAGAGGGTTTGGCTAGGTAGAACTCCTAACTGGACCGATAAATATTTAAAAAATCTTTCGTATTCCTACATGTATTTAAAATGACTGATTTTTGCATTTTTATATATAAATTCTTTGACAAATCTAATCGGCCAAAATTTTGAATGAGAGAGCTAGGTATAATGCCAGTAGCCGAAATAACAAATGGTAATATTTTTGTCAAATTCTTTTAATCTCATTTCCTAAATCTGTATATTTTCTTATCTTTTCAGAAACAGTTTTCTGAATATTACAGGAATTTGGAATAGCGACATCAATAATAATTTTTTTTTTTTTTAATTTTGTCATGTAAAACTATATCGGGTCTATTATGACTAATTGTTCTGTCTGTTAGTATAGTTTTATCATAACATTTTATTTTTATTTTTTATATTACAATATTTAATCGAGGCTTCTGACTCGCATACTGCTGTCATTTTTTGCCTCATCTGTTTTATTTATTTTAAGGTTTCATTTTTATTTTTTTTTAATTTTTTTTTTATTTATTTTTTTAATATATCCTATATATTAATGTTGCAATATTAATATATGTATGTATCTTTATAAAACAATGTATCATAATATGATAAAAATATATTATATTTTCCATGTTGCACCATCTAATGAATTTCATGAGTCTTGAAATGGCATAGTAGTCGGTTGAAGCTATCAAATTATGAATTTCCGATGGGTTTGAGGTCATCAATATTGTTACTCTCTGTTGTTCAAATTTAATGCCCTTTGTGAGTGTGTGCTCAATGTCTTCAAATTCTTCACATATAGAGCACATTGGAGAATCAGAGAGGCCTAACAGACACAATATTCTCCCCATTAGTGCATGTCCGGATCTTAATCTAAAAATGACTCTCATTTCTGATCTCTTCAGATTGGTTTCAGTGAACCATGGTGTTTTAAAGGGTTCTTTTTGAAGCTTTCTATACCATACGCCCTTATTGGCAGATAAATTTTCAAAATGCTCATTCCACATATTATTACATAGTAAATGTATTTTTTGGGAGTAATCTTCGTTATCTGGCGTCCAGTCATACTCGTGACCTTTCACCCCTGCTTCGTCATAACAAATTTTATAAAATTCATTTTCTAAAAATGAATTTGGTTCATATACATAATATGGTACTATATACATATTACGGCAGTCAATCAAGTTATGTTTAATTATCAAACTTGGGTGAATTATTTTTAAAACCTGATTTTGCCTAAATGTATACTCGGACGCGGCTAATACAGAACGTCCCGATATAATATGTTCTATAGTTTCCGGAAAAGCCAAACTTTTTCTACCTAAATCATGAATTTGATTTGTATCTTTGATTATATGCTTCCTGTAATTTTTAGTATTAATGACTCTATCTTGAATGGCAAGCATAAATCCTTCTATTTCTTTGCTCAACTTTCCAATACTTAACCATTTGTTTGACGAAAGTTTGTCAACATACGTTTGGTTGAGATAATTGAAGTGTTTTGCGTGAATAATTTTATTTGACCAGGAATTTAATAATTCCTGGTTGGTATTCATAAGAATGCTGGCATTCTCGTCATATAAATTTAAAGGCGTCATGTTTCTATCTGCCTTGCAAATGGATATCAATAATATATTTCAGGAAGTGATTTTATTTAAATTCGAACTGCTAAAAGTAGAAGAGAAAATGTGGTGAACTAAAAAAAGAAATAAAAGAGAAACACAGAAATCATGATAAATTAAGTTATTAGTTAAACAAAGTGTTATTATTATTATTATTATATTTTTATATTTACATACTAACCTTACTGCCATTCCTTCCATCATTAGCTTACGTTTTACATTTGAATAACTTTGACAAAAACACCACCTCACCAAATTTTTAACGATGGTTTGGTTAGATAAGTTTTAAGATTTTCACGGCCAAAAGCATTTTCGTTATTTGTTTTTGGGGTGTTATGCCGTGTTGCGCCACCTCCTTCTTTAGCTAACGTTTCGGACATCGTTGCAGTGTCCATCATCAGGGCAGATCCAGCAGATCCGGTAGATGTGTAATTTTTAGTCGTGCTTGTCACGATTATTTTGTACTGGTGAAAGTTAGTGGTGCTGGCGACACGGTATCGCTTCGAAGTAAATAAGCACACACTTCACGACTAAAAATTCACATCTACCGGATCTGCCCTGATGATGGACACTACAACGATGTCCGAAACGTTGGCTAAAGAAGGAGGTAGCGCAACACGGCATAACACCCCAAAAACAAATAACGAAGATGGTTTGGTTGTTTATTTTTATTTATTTTTTATTTAAAGAGAAAGACAAAATAATATAATATTATTGGAAATAAAATAATTCAGAAAATGGGAGTTGTCCCAATAAACTACTTTTAAGTAATATTTAGTTAAATTAAGAAAATATTAGCGAAACTTAATCGAAAATCTGGAGACAAAAAAATCAGAAAAAGATATTGGCATCTCTGGGACTCGAACCCAAGACCTTCTGCTTTCATGGCAATAGCTCTACCAACTGAGCTAAGGTATCTATATCCAATTCGGTCACTTTTAACTGTATCATACTTCGACTAAGAACTACCAACATTATCTTCATTGTCTTAACGCACATATTATTGGCTGCTGTATTTATATATAATTGCAAGATTCAAACCCGAATTAATGCTATCTAGATTGACTTTTCTGCAAGTCTAGGATGAATTTTTATTTTTAACTTTATGAGTGAACTTCAAATTGGGATATTTAATTAAATGAAGACAATATTAGCGAAACTCAATCGAAAATCTGGAGACAGAAAAATCAGAAAAATATATTGGCACCTCTGGGAAAGCAGAATGTCCTGGATTCGAGACCCAGTCAGTTAAAAATAAAAATAAATACTTTTAAGTAGTTTGTCAATGAGTGCTTTTAACTTTGAAAATAAATATAAAACTTATTTTACTTAGTTTAAGGGAAATGTGTACATGTATATATATTTTGCTATTTATACAAATACACAATGACATACACGTAGCATATTACAAAATAATGATAATATTAACACAGAAAAAGCAAAATGAAAACTTTTTAAATATCAATCGTGAGGAGGTCAACAGCATGCAATTCCCCAAGTTGTCATTCCATACGTTATAATAAATTCTGTTAATGATAAATAAATATTTCGAAGTGTGCATATTGGATCATAGAATTTTAATTTACATAATATACTAATGAATTAAGTTATTAGTACTATATTTTCCGAACCTACAGCTTATAAGCAATATCCCAGAATCTTAGAACGGTCAGCTCACTTGAATAAAAATGTTAAAAAAAAATAAGGAAATCATTATAAAATTTGCAGTTAATTTTAACGTTCTGTGTAAGTTCTATTCAAGTTCTGTTATTATAAAATTATGGGGCAGTTGCTTCATAAAATAGAAATCATCACAGAACTTACATAGAACCTGAACATTAACTTCAAACATTTGATGAATTCGTCAAAATTTTTGAAACAGCCCATCCTTGAACGATTTATTTCACACAATTTGAACAATTTATCTTAATTTAAAAGCCAACATTCAAATTCCATGAAAGTTCGAAAGTAATCTGAAACAACTGGCCCGTGATTGAAAGATATTTGTGGTTGGTGAAAATTATATGCGCCGCTTTAGGAACTCTTCGGGGTAAAAAAAGACAAACTGCTACAAAATGTTGTCGAAATTTGTTACGTGACGTATTTTTTTTTACTGGAAAGAAATGTTAAATTTTTAACAATAAATGTTACTTTAATCAAAGAAATTTAAGAGGTACGCATATATTTTTAAAATATTCATATAGCTGATTAAAATGCGAATGATAAAGTCTATATAAGGTATTGCTAACTGATTCAAAGTCGTGTATGAAAAACGATCGGAAGATATGCACTCTTTTTTATATATGTTTGAATAAACAAACATTTCAGGTTTCGGTGATATTTTTAAGGTACACACCCTCTCTAGAGGATAATTGGTCAATGGTTAAAGGTAGACTATTAACCGGAAACTATTAAACGGAACTAAAAATAACTCATAACCAATACATGCTAAACGGAATCAATTTATTGGTTTTGAATGAATGTAACCGAAAGAATAACATGCTGAACTGAAAGGGAAACCACTCTAATAGATTATTCCTGAACATGAACAGGTACTTTTCTCAGAACCTACTGTGCTAATGTAAAAGAGTAAATAAGATAAGATTCGGTTGCAAATCTAATCACATTAGTAATTTTGAGGGAAAATCTTTCAAAAAATTACGTTTCCCCGAAAGAAGAGCTTTAGAAAGAATCTAAAAGCCTGATGTGGTCTTTGACGTAAGCGGCTCAAAATACAAAAAAAGTGGTATGTCAAACTTATTTAATAGGCCAGCCTTATTTCAGAACTAGTTAAGGCAGGCAAGGGATGTTTTAAAAATAGGCGATTCATTTCCATTTAGATGGCTGTTACCTACACTGTAGTTTGCACAGTGCAATTTTGACAGAGAGATGGTCATTTCAAGGAGTGCCACGTCAGACAAAACCAAAGGAAACAATCCTGTCTAGACTTGCTTTACCCGTAGACATTGTTCTCACGAGGGTAGTGCGGGAGCATCCTCTTTGACGCGATGACAGGGGAGGCTAGGGGATGAAAAATATAGCCTTAAAAGTCACGTTAACGTGCGGAATTGTGTTTACCATACCCGCAGCGCCACCCGCACGAGCAAGGGGTTAATTTTAATTGCTATGCTTTGTCAGGGCGGGCTTGAGGGGTTTAAATATATATTTTTTCATGTTACACTCCGTTTGTGTAGCATTGATTAGAGGCAGGGTTCTTTTACCATATTTAATAAATTAACAAATTGGCGACAAAGGCAGACGATGAGAGTTACGAAACGCATTGTTTAATAAGACTTTTTGTGTGGCAAGGGAACAATGCCTTTACGTCAGATACCTGCTATTGGCGGCTCGTCCACTTCTATCATCAAGTCGAGCTAAAAAGAGAATCATTCTGGTTCTAATTAAACCTTTAACTTAGTTTTTTATTAGTTAGTTTGCTGATGGGATCCTTAAATGGCGAGTGTCGTGAGGCTTTAGTATACTAAAAGATCTTCTAGTATGGGATTCACATTCTATTACTCACTACGAATATATTATATTTAAATACGAAATGTTCTTCATATTACAAAAAAGTAAATAGTTCTAGCAAACATTATTTTTCATTTTGTTGGATTCTTTTAGATTTTCTCAAAATACATGAGTGAGATCGAGTGTTTTGATACGTAATATATGAATGCAGCGATTCAATAAAATCAACGTAGGTGCTTTATAAAATGTATTTATCCACTGGAGCATTTTTTGCCACATTCCGGCAAATCTAATAACAACCTCGAGCGTTCGCTGGCCAAAATGTGGTCAATTCGAAGAGATATTTTAAAACATGTGTTGGAATTATTTCAGAAGTTTCCGCTCGTTAATCACAAAGATAACTTATTATTTTCACTTTTCAACAAGTGATGTCTCTCATCTCTTCTGAATTATTTGTTATCGAAACTTGTTAGCGAACCGAATTCGAAATTTGTTAGCGAACCAAATTTTTTGAAACGTTTTTCTTACAAATCTACAGCTAAAACAAAATTTACGGCTGTGATTGTCAAATAGGCAATAGACTATCTATTCTAACAGGTTCTGCGTATGCCAATTTTAAAGTAAATTAATCCAAAAATTCAAACCTTTATAAATTTAACGACTTTTATATAAATTCTTAAACTTTAATGGCTCTCTACCATTATAAGCAGTTTCTATGTCTCCATATTAAAATTTGGAAAAAACGATTTTTTTTACGAGGGCGAGAAATTTCCAAATCGGACGTTTAGAAATTCCGGACGCTGGACACGTATTTCAATTATTAATTCAGTGGTTAAAATTCTATCAATTTCCAAGCGATTCCCTTCGTATTGAAGCTAGATATTCTTTCATTAACTTTTCAAGGTTTACTGTTTACGACGTGCACATAACAGTATCATAAAACCGACACACATGCTTTATGATGCCGACCCTTAACCCAAGGGTTCATTCCCCTTCAAAGTAAACAAAGTATAAACATTTCAACACGGCTCCCATTTAAACGCCGTTTTCTCGTGGTTCCGAGCTTGTTTTTTTTAACAACTTCGTTCCAACTCCAGACCAAAGAACAACAGAGGCACTCGTACGGCGCATACCGCGGAGTTGACAGGTCTTTTAATTAGTGAAAGCAATATGGAGAAGAACGAGACATGCCGCAAGGTGAGTCAGACAGCCGCGAACCATCCGGTTATATTAAACAACACAACACAACATGTTGTATGATGTACGCTGTACCTGTATTATACACCTGTACGGTTGTACAGCACACAGGTGTATTGTAGTGTCGGTTATACACAATGCAGGCTGTCTCTCGAAACAGGGTTGGTAGAAT
Organism: Limnephilus rhombicus; assembly: GCA_929108145.2. Taxonomy (NCBI): domain Eukaryota; kingdom Metazoa; phylum Arthropoda; class Insecta; order Trichoptera; family Limnephilidae; genus Limnephilus; species Limnephilus rhombicus. The sequence goes on along the minus strand of OV815292.1, from coordinate 14,076,250 downwards.
AAGGGTGCGGGTATTTGATACGATAATAATTGACAGTGCCTAGTCGTAAGAGACGTGTTGTGGTGTGTATGAACCTGCCGTTAAGAGTACCGTTATTATAATATCTCTTTATGTTACCGTTACCTACATCCGTCGTCTATGGGTAAGTGAGAAAGGTTACAAAGGAGTTATCAACAGCTTTATTCGAAAGGGTGCATGTAATCTGTGTACTTTCACTGAGAAAACGAACCTCGTATGAAAAAATATTATTTATTTATTTACCTATATTATGTACATAGAAACGAATGTTTTTTTGTTTGTCTCTAATTTTTTACTACACCATTTATGATTTTATGTGCGCCTGTTCGCAAAGGTTTCTATTTATGAATTTTATATTAAATTTAGATGAATTCGTGTATGCACCAGAAGGAAAAAGAAATCTGCTTTTTCATACAAAATTTGTGTTTCGAAAAGCACTTCAATAAACTGAATTAAAACACAAACACTTTCCTTCTATGGCATTGCAACAACGTATACTCGCTAGTATATTTATCTGACATAGGATTTTAGGATATTTGATATGAATAATTTGAGTGTTTGTTAAAATAGACCAGTTTATTAAACAAGACCATATAAAACACAAAAACTCCACCGATAAGCACTAACTTTGATCGAAAACACCACAAATACCATACAATAGAAAACATTAAAAATCTTGCACTCGATTTAAAAAATTTGGGAATTAAAAGCATTTCAAACTTATACTTAAAATTAGTTATTACAGAGTCAAAAAAGGCTGATATTACAAAAAAAAATCTTACCTAAAAATTATAAACAACCGTACCGCATAATTACACACAAACATACTGGCAAAAATATTACATATGTACATGAATTGTACGAGTATCTTAATTTGGGCTTCAGCACAGGTAACACCCAGTGCGGCTCACATTACCAAAATATGTTTCATAGAAAAAGTACCTGCTTCTAATGTTTCATTAATTAAAATAAATATGTATATACATGTAAGTGCATAGTCAGGAAATATGGTAAAGCCACGCCCAACATTTTTGTGCACGGTTGACATTTTTTGTCACATGAGAACAGGTCGTTTCTACGACTCGTTCTTGAGTTCTAAAGCTCGACAGTAGAAATATTCTAACTAAAAGTTCTAACTGACATTTTTTCAAAAATGACCTTTGAATGCAAAACCATTTCTTTTGATCATTTCTATAACCAAAATAATTTTCAGAGCCGTTTGTATTGTATTTCCGCAGATACTTGTTTGAAAAAGTTCTAACATCAAGCTTTTGAAGATTCCATTTATTTTACATGGCTCTAACACCTCTTTAAATCTTTTGCAATTGCATTTTGTTTGTATCTGACAGTTGATCGTTGTTACGACGCATTTATTTCGTCACTTTGGTTGGATAGGGAGTAGCTTCCTACGTGTCGAAGTTTGCAAAGACTAATTATCGTAATCGTCGAAATGTAGTTAGAACCTTAAGCAATGCATTATTAGGCCTAAGCTGGTTGCATATGGTTCCACCAGCAAATTTAGGTGAGTTCTAAAATGATGAATAGATATAATATGTCCCATTTAAATTTTTTCCGTCAAAAAGCGTTAAAATCTCCCAACAGATATCAAACCAGCATTTTACATTAATAATAGTTAAGGTAAGTTTTATTATTTTATTTTTAATGCACGGTAAGGACAAGGACGATAGGCTAAGCCGCTCGGGAATTTATTCACTCAAACGCAGTGGCTGTCCCGCGTATTATATAGGCAAAACGGCACGTAACATAAACACCTATATCAAGGAACTTCTAAGATGTTTACACAATAACGGATTCTCGGAATTTGCAAACCATCCCATTGAAACACACCATAAATTCGATAAAGAATTGGGCATCACACTGATACACAGAAACACGATAGGTATAAGATTGGATAACTTAGAAGCACTAGAACTAAGGAAGGCCAAAAACATTAATACTAAGGTAATTAATAATCAAATAAATTTAAATAAAAGTCCAATACTAAGGTTTTTCCCTATTGAAAAAGAACATTCCCTTTCCTTTCCCAATTCTCCATCTACACTTTCGTCTACTTCTTCATCCAATTGATGAGTCCAGCCCATTTTGTTTTAAAACATATATTATGTTTAACACGTGTAACTTAATTTCAGTAGAGTATTATTCTGCCATGAAGAAGCTACGGTGGTAGCGAAACCCGGTCGGTATATAGTATGGAAAATAAATACTAGTCAGAAATGATCAAGCAAGCGGCAATGATCTTTTACAACCCCTCCTCTACTCACGACGAGGTTGAAGAGTCTGGAAATAAATGCTTCCTAAAATGGTATGCGGCGCCAAAAAGACAAACCTCCCTTAACCAGTACCGCTTCCAGTCGTTCACAAGGTCCGTGGCAAATATGAATCCTGACATCTGCTCCCTCCCTCCAACAGAGAGTGCAGCTAAACAGCATTCCCAGCGGACATACCACCAAATTCAGCAGTGGCTCAGGATTGAGCTGCCCCCTGAAGAATGGGGGCGGAAACACGAAAGAGACACCTTGCCAGGGAGACCCTGGTGCCAATTACAACAGAAGATATACCAGCACCGGAGGTCCTTCTGAAAATGATATTTTGCCGCTGCACCAAGGATTGTGCAATTGGCAAATGTGGATGCCGAAAAGCAATGCTGACCTGTTCTGCAGCGTGCCTTCACTGCCAGGGGAGATGCCTCAATAGCGTGTCTGTTGCCGAGGACGATGAAGACGACATTGAGCCCATTCAACAAGAACCATCCACCACTGAGAATGACGATGTCATGGATGAACAACGCTTGCCAGGACCCTCACGTCCAAAGAGGATGAAAACCAGGCGCGGCTGGTGCCTAAAATGTTTGGTGGTTCACCTATCAATAAATCAAACACGTATAATGTAATTTAATTGTTGGTAGGTCACACAGCTAGCTACCATAGCTACCATATTTGTAGAGAATAAATAAATAAACTTCTTCGGTCCTTAATAATCAAATAAATAAACTTCAAGCTTCTTCCCAGTACCCGGTGTAGCGCATTTAAAATGCACACACATAAAAAGTCATTTTTAACTGAAAAACTAATGTCGTTGTCAAATAGGTTCCCTAAATCCCAAACATAACAAGACCCGTTGACTTGTGGTTGAATTTTGCAAGCTAAATATTACTATCCCGTTCAAACCTATTTTGCTGGAGCCCTTCGGAATACGTCGGATGTTTTCGACGCACTTCGTAGCGCCGTGCGCCGCGTCGCCATAAGAAGATTTTTGGTACATTTCGTTATTCTGACGGTCTGGACATGTTTGTAGGAGCACCATACAAAATGACAATTCCCAAACGGGGCGTTCGACCGAAACGCGCCGAATGGTATGTACGTAGGTTCCTAGTTCTTAGCGCGCGGGAAAAGAACTCCAGTCGGCTGCAATAATTATTATCTCTGGCAAAATTCATGCATTTAAATACGTAATTAGTTGTTATTTTCAACATTGTGCGTAATTTAAATTAAAAAAAATATTAAGTAGGAACACGCTGAGCTGTAAAATGTTCAATTTTGTTGGCGGTTCGGCGCACTATTGAACGTTTGGGCCAGCTGCGCCTGATGAAAACGTGAATCCATATAAAGTTGAGAGTGTAACATGATGTTATTGAGAACAGTGATAACATTGAGGTTTATAATTTTATGTACTTAATGTAACGAAATAGATATATAAAGTATGGAAAATAAAAGCGTGTTACAAAGTTATTGTTTTATTTTTAATTAAATATTTTCCTTTAAAATATTATACTGAAGATTCAACCTCAAAATCAGAAATTGGTGAATAGATTATGAGAAATCGTCTTTGAAAACTTTGACATCTCGTTTCTCAGAATAAGATAAAGTGAAGTCAGAACCCTTCACAACCAAAGGGACGATTACAAATATAATGGAACTTTAATTCACTTAATGAATTATGGTTATCTACATTTTTATATATAGTCAAAGTTACAAAATAAAGAAAAAACACAATAAAGGTGATGAGACTGCCAAACAAGCCATCATTAGTCACTCATGAGAGCTTGTTTCGTGATCCAAAAGTCTTTACATAAATTTCAAATACAGTAATTACGAAATTTTCATTATGATCTAATGAAATGGCAATACACGATTTCAGGTAATCTAAGAGAGACAGAGCGCATGTTAAATGAGCTAGAACCGGTGGCCACAAAAATCAGTGGCTAATTTCCATGCTGATCTAGATGCAAGATTTTATTTTATTTACCCCCTGAGGCCTCTATCATCTTTGGGGATGCTGTGTGGACGGTATTTTTTAAGGGAAGGAGAGGAGAGTTCTGGGAAGGAAAAGGGTTTAAGGGGTGGGTAGGAATCTGGGGTTTAGTGCATCCTGGTCATGCGCCTCTAAGACCTAGACAAACCTCCCCCCCCCGTGAACCCGGGCACCCCTGCTAAATCACCAAACGTAGGGAACCACTTGGGGTGACCTAAGGCAAAGGTGTTGAACTAACTAACTAACTAACCATCACGCCGTTTCCCCGCAGGGGTAGGCAGAGAGGACGGACCGCCAAACAACTCGGTCTTGGCACACACTCTTTGCCTCACTCACATTCATACATCGTCTCATACATTCTCTTCTATTATTCTGACTTTTGACATGACCCGACTCAAGTATCTGATTCACTTGATCGTGCCATGTCTTCCTCGGGCGTCCCCGACTTCTTCTACCATTCACATTCGCGTCGTATATTCTTCTTACACTACTTCCTTCGTTCATTCGCTCTACATGCCCAAACCATCTGAGGGTCCCTTTCTTAATCTTACTCATTATGCTTACATCAGCCTTACATTCTTTGCGGATATCCACATTTCTCACACGATCATACATTGTTTTACCACACATACGTCTCAGGGATCTCATTTCAACAGCATTCAGTTTACTTTCATCCTTCCTCTGCCAGTTCCATGCCTCACTGCCATACATCAGGGTAGGTACCAGGACTCCATTGTGGACTGCTAGCTTCGCTTTTTTTGACAGTTTTTTATTAGCGCCAACGGCATTCAGTCCACCATTAATGGAGTTACCGGCATTCACCCTTCTTTCAATATCTCTTTCAGCCTTCCCATCTCTCGTAAACATACTACCCAGATACACAAACTCATCCACCTGCTCCAAATATTCATCATTCACAACTATGTTGCATACTGTTTTCGTACTCTCCCTTTCAAACACCATGACTTTAGACTTACTTACATTCATCATTAGCTCATTCTTCATACATACTTCGTTCATCCTAGATACGAGAGACTGTAGATCTTCCATAGTGTTAGAAATCAGCACCGCATCATCAGCATACAACAGGCAACATACTTTCAGATTACTCAATTTCGCGCCCAATCCCACCTCTTTCAATTCTTGCATACAATTATCCATGTATAGATTGAATAACCATGGTGACATTACGCAGCCTTGCTTGACACCTTTTGTGATGTCAAACCACGCCGTAAAACCACCGTTTACCCTAACACACGCAACGCTTCCCTCGTACAGAGACGCAATTGCCTGTATGAGATTTGTATTCACTCCATACTTGGACAAAACCAAAGGTGTTGGTTATCCAATAAAGGTTCCCGAGGCGGCGGTACTCATTCCCACCTCCCAAATTGAGTATTATAACTGATATTTCTAGAATGTGTTACATGTTCAATGGTATAAGTGAATTTTTATAAAGATTACAAAAATTATAAATACGAGAATAATGCGATAGCTGAGAAAATGTAAATTTGGTTTAATGTGTTTGTTCCTGTGCAGGTACTTGTTGGATCGAATTGCACAGTCCCCGATATTGTAATTGATATCATGAGGGAAATGACAACCCTGCTCCTCACAAAGTTAAGGGTGTGAAATGCGAAATAAGACTAAAATGAAAAGCAGAACGTTCAACAAGGAAAAGAAGTACAAGTTTAAAAATGAAAATATAAAAATAAAAATATTTATTTAATTTAAAAATCAATTATCCAATTTTGAAAAGCAGGTATGGCTATTGTCGCACCGGGAACCATTTATTGGTTAACCAATACCTTTCCCACAGGTCATTCCAAGCTTTCGCTACGTTTGGTGACTTAGCAGGGGTGCCATTTGTCCTGGTAAGGTTTGTTCGGGTCTCAACGGCGGATGCGTCACCCACCAAATGTAACAGGCCGGATTGGGAGAGACTGGTTGTGGAAGTCCTTTTGATCTCTCCAGCAGGACCCCAGTAGGAGGAGGAATAGGAGGGTTGCATTCATATATCCGTAACTCCTGGACACACCCCGCATAACTTTTTCCTTCCCAAAACTTCCCTTTTTAAAAAGACCCTCCACACAGCATCCCCACAGACAACGTATGGTGCTAATGTAAAAAATAATATTTCAGGAGAGTTGGAAAAATGAAAATGAAATCTAATGAAATACAATAAACTGTCGTTTTGGTTAGACATCATTGAAATTTTGATGCATTTTATTAGAAGTAATTGCAATAATACTATAATGGATTATTATTTTTAATTTATAAACTAACGTTTAGACAAGATTTTTATGCATAGCACAAAGGGTAACAATTATTATAAGCAATAATTATCAGCCTGAAACACTCATCAACATTGAAAAATCTTCCGAGAAAAGATACTTGCCGCCAACGGGACTTGAACTCGTGTCCTTCTGATTGCCGGTCAGCTGCTCTTGACCACTGAACAATGAAAATAAAGTTGGTTATTTTCAGGTGGAAAAAATATAATAAGCAGTAATTGTTGAATGAAATACTAGTATATATTGAATTATTTGGCGGGTATTTGATAAGCCCCCATAGCTCAGTGGTCAAGAGCAGCTGACCGGCAATCAGAAGGACACGGGTTCAAGTCCCGTTGGCGGCAAGTATCTTTTCTCGGAAGATTTTTCAATGTTGATGAGTGTTTCAGGCTGATAATTATTGCTTATATTAATTGTTACTATGATGGATGGTTAAATGCATCCCATTTTTGACTTACTACTGACTTTCTCAAGACACTACGTAGGTAGAATTTACTTTACATACATAAAATCAGCAGTCAATAAAAATATGCGCTAAGATAATGAAAATGTTGGTAGTCGAAGTGTGATGCAGTTAAAAAAAGGTCGCCGGCCGGTTTAAAACCAGGCGAAGTGCTCATAATTTTTCCACTTACAAAATGTATATTTGTACAAAAAATGACTTACCCTAGTCCCCCCGTCAAAGTAAAACTCTAGTGTCTAGTGTTTGCTGAGTAGGTAGGTTCCGACTGTTATTTCGTGTGTTGAAGATATGAGAAAGAAAAAAAGAGGAAAAGTCAGTGCGTTAAACGCGAGTCGGTCACATACATACGATTAAATATGCTACTGCCTTACGAACTCCGCACCAATCTAAATAAATAAATACTAGCTGGTACCCGCCATGCGTTGCTATGCCATTTTAATAAAGAAATTGTTTCTCCCTGCATGTCCTTTCCTATTCGTCCGCCTCCTCCACCTTCCGTCTCCCCACTCCACTCCCCCTTCCCCCTCCCGCAAACCCCCTACTCGAGTTTTCCTCCCCCCACCCCCCTCTCCCGAATTCCATATATTCATTCCCGGTACATTTAGTTTTCAAACAGCTCGTGTGCCATCTATTGAAATTTTTTTTATACAGATTTCATAATGCCAGAGCTCACCAATAGTTTTATACAAACCTTGTCCTGACAATAACGTACACAAAAAAAATCTAATTTGGTACAGTCGTTTGAAAGTTATGCGCCTACATACATTTCGTTTTATTATTTTTATTATTAGAAGATGCTGGATTAAATTCAGATTTTTTTTCAGGTAAGTACATATTTCTACTGTACGGGTGCATGGAACTAATCCGAGGTATATTATGGCCCGGTATATCATTTGGTTATAATCTCGGCTAGATTGGAATGTCGTGCTTACCACAGTTTGGAACATTATCCATATATAGGTCGAAAGCCCAATAGTATTGTCTATGAATTTAATAGAGGAACGCATTTCTTTTTTCTTTGAAAAACAAACCTACTATCTATGTGAGTGGTATATCTATGCTCTCTACTGTCTTCCATCTTCACCGAGACGTCTCCAATGTTAAGATTGCAATATTTCAAAAACGACGACAGTTTACTTTTAGGCGGGTTTAATTTATGAGTTAATTTTTGATAATGTTCAATTAATTTTCATTAAATCAGAATGGTGCTATATGCGAGTACTCTTATTTTAATTAGTATTTGTTTTGCTATAGTCAGTGCATTATTTAATGAAATCAACCGCCGAAAACAAACTGCCCTGATGTTAGCTCTTTTAAAATCTCTTATCAGACTATTTTTGATTAATTATAAAATAATAACATCATTCTTACTCATCGTTCGATTAATATAATAGTCTCATATACTTGTAACATTAGGTAATGTACGTAAATTTCGGTGTGAAGTATTCAAATATTATTTACGTAAATGTCAGATTTGGCATATGACTGCTAGCGCCTCGGCGTCTAAAATAGGAACTATTCTGCGGCTTAGCAAAGCTTAATCGGTAGTTTTTTAAATTTTATTTACATTTAAACCCGCTAAACTACTTATGTAGTTTATCAGCAAGTAAATAATGACAACATTGGTACATTTTCAAACATTGTATACATATAATTTTATAAGTTTGATGCTAAATATCAATTAAATAGAATATTTAAATTACGGAAATAGTATATACATGTAAGTAGCACTATAAGCCTTATATAATAAAAAAATACAAATGGATTTAGTATGAACAAATGAAATATAATCACAAGTAAATTAAAAGTTTCATATACATGAGGTATTACAAAAATTATAATGAATTTACCAATTCCTTCGAATGTGAGTTTCAATAAAGAATACAAGGACTTCGGTAGGGCATCAATATAAATCATTCATATCTAATAGCCATTTCCTTCGATTATATTTGACTTTAAACGTTATTATTTTTGATTGTCATTGGTAGTTTATTAAATATTTTGGGTACAATATAGTTTAGGGTCCTTTCACCGTATTTATTGGATGGGAAGGGGCGGCGGAAGGGGAACGGGACGCATGGGAAAGGACACGCAAAGAGAAACAATTTCTTTATTAAATGGCGTTGTAACGCATGGCGGGAAATCGCTAGTATTTCATGTAATTCGCACATAAAAAGTCACGTTACAAAAACGAATATCTCAAACTCGAATATGACTAGTGTTTAAATATATATAAGACAATTTGTCTATCGGTTGTACTTATTTATTGGTATTCTTTATGACAAAACAAATCATGTGTTGCTCTGTTAACAAAGAAACTACATTTGAAGTTTATTTGTCGATCTTAAAAACATTATAACACTTTAACACTTATTTTTCTGATATCTTGATTACTTGAATCTCTGCTACATAGCTCGCCAAAAACAATAATAATGTGTTTGTATGTCACCATGACAACACATCAATGAATGACATTTGAAAAGTAATTCATCATTCGAATACGAAGGAATCCCTATGCATTCCTAGGTAGGTATTCCTTTACATATATTACCCACTTCTGTTAAAAAACCTCAAGCACTAAATAAGCGAATAATAAATTCCTGAATAAAGCTGCATAATATTTATATGTGCAAAAAATGGAACTGCAGAAACTGCATCACTATAAATTTCCAGTTTTATTACGCGAAAGTTTTCTTAACTATGAATCATGGGTCGTGAACTGGTGCATTATGGAATATGTAAATGGCCCCCGTCGTTCCCTGTATTTTATTGTAACTAGTTTTTGAGAATGTTTCCCAATGATACTTCTTTATTCTTGGCCTCCACTCGCTCGGTGTGAATATATTTATTTATTTATTTATGGAGCAACAAAACAAACACTCGGTATTCAGGGTTCCTTTCGGCGCATTTAACCGGGCGATTTTACAGCAAACATATTTCTTTATACGCCAGCGATAAACAAGGCGTAAGGTCTGGGGACCCATTTCATTGCAATCAAAAACCGGTGGAAACACGTCTCTGACTTATTATACCAATGGGTATGGCATAATATAATATATATATTGTATCATCGAAACGCGACCACGAAGCAATATTTTGCGTTTCGATATTCCATTCCATTCCACAAACGAGGGATTCTGTTGAAAATGTACGGAATATTTAAAGACCATTTTTCTGATTTTAATCATCCTACTAAAAATGTTTGTTTTATATGTTTTCATTCAATATTATTGATTTTAAAAACGGTCTAAAACTGACAAAATCAAAACGGCCCATGGTTTGATAATCGGAATGTGACGTCACAAGCGTCGTTTAGCTGGGCCAGCATAAATGAACACTGTCAGTGAGCGTCCACGCTCATGACGTCATACGTTAGCCCCGCCCCAAATTACCGTTTTGGCGGTAATTCAAAAATGGGAAACTTTGACTCACTGTAGAAAATATAAAAATTAAATAAAAATGCTGCAATTATCGTATTTTTTTTGCTTAATTTTTTTAAGCAATAAAAAACGTGGAAAAACCCCGTGTTATTATTTGTCTTATTGAAGTGAAAATATCTTTAGCACCGTTGTGATTTTAAACTCGATGAAACGGAAACGACAGATATTACAAAGAGATATTGGATTTATTGGATGATCCCCACTGCGGTTGCATTGCGAATCGCGAAGGAATTAACCAAAACGCCAGGGGACAACTCGGATTGTCCCCCAAGTGCACATTAGGTTCTGCGTACTGAGAAATGGACTTTGATAGTTCGTGCGCTTGTCGGCTTAGGCGGCTAGTCAGCGTGGGTCGTCGCTGGGTCGCATTAAAATGATCCGGAATATTTTTTTGTATTTTATTTCTGCAAATGTTAATTACTTTAATGTATAAAGAATTCAATCATTTTGGTGAAGAAAAAGCATCGACTGTTATTTTATTTAGTAGGCTTCAGGTGTAACTGGTGGGGACTGTCCCCATTGTCCCCCCGTGAAGAACCGCCACTGCACATACATCTATAGGATTAAGTGTGCGAGAGAATGATATAGGAATAAAATATTTATTTATTTCACGGGTGCTCGGTCCCAAGTAGGTCTTCTTTGGTTTAGCGGTATAAAGCGCCTAATCCTTTTTTTCAACTAGTAGTTTTGGAAACGCGTCCAAAAAATGTTTCTATAACGGGGAAAATTAAATAAAATGCACAATTACGGCCGTTGTTCTTTTTTCGATCGACCAATCTGAATATATCATCAGCTAAGCGATTTGTAAGTATTTTAAAAGTAATGCTCGATTCTCGTTGTTCCCAAATATTTTATCGTTGAATATCTTAAGTGACCCCGTCCACTTTAGCCCCTCCCAAAATGATATCAAAGTAAAAAAAATCGATGTTAAATTAATATTGAAGACTTAAATATTGCATTTATTATTAACACACATGATTTCTTTTAAATGCTGTTATCCATAAACTTGCATTTTATATTTTTAAACAGATATATAAAATATATTAAAAATAAGATATCCGCTTGACCTTTGCCACTTCACGGTACTACGTGGAAGTTAGCGCCACTCTGTTGACACTTTTTATAACTTTGCTTTGCTCAGTCGAACTTAATCCACGTATCCGGCTTCTTTAGATTAAGCGATTCTTAAGCGATGCTTGTGTGTTGGAAAGAGCGTAGTTGTGCATTTGAGCAGTGTTGAAACTTAGTTTCGGCTTAGCAGTTGATGAGTAGGATTGGGAACAGCGGCCGTAAGTGTGTATTTTGGGTATAATCAATTTACAAGTGAGGGAGCGGGCCGTATCGGCAGAGACGGGACGAGAAATAAAAGGCGTCAGTCGGTGTAGTGAGTCAGTCGTTTATTGGGCCACGTAGCGAGGGTCGGTGAAGTGGTAACATGATGTAATGCGGAGTGCCGTAGATGAGATGCTGCAGGCGCTCGGAGGAGATGGAGATGGTGTGGTGAAGGTCAGCGAGTTGCTCAACACCTTGGCGGTGGAGATGACCTATCTTCCAGGCCGTTGCTCGACGCTTTGAGTCGCGGAGATGAACGGTGAGTGGCTCGGTGAGCTGAGCCACCAGCAGGTAGTCCTGGCGAGGCGGAGCGTGTTTCCATGGCAGCGAAGCACAGTGCGCTTTGGGGTGCCATGAAATGGTGAGCTGATCCCTGAACTGAAGGTGGCGTCAAACCTTGTAAGTGCCCACAGAGCGGCTATAGAGGTCCAAGTACGTATGACGGACTATGGCGGGCGCTAATTCCCTCACCATTGGTCAGGCAAACCTGCAAAGATCTCGGGTGGCCACCCTGGAGACCCAGCGGGTGATGTCTGACCTTGGCATAGACATCATGCTTATTCAGGAGCAGTACGTGTGGCAAGGCAAAACTCCTGGAATTAATAGTCCGGGTGCGGTGCTCGAGGTGGGTTCCTCTCCGGGTGCGGGTGTCCTGGACAATACTTCCTTGATCAGACCCCTCCTCTTGGGAGGGCTCTCAAACGAGTACCAAACCTGTGTATCCATTAAATTAGCTAACACGGAAATCATCGTGATCTCCGTTTACTTTAAATACGGTAATCCTGTTGAACCACTTATTTTGAGCTTAACGCGAGCGCTTCACAAATTAAGAGGTCGAAACGTAATTATCGGTGGAGACTTCAACGCGCGATCGCCTCTCTGGTTCGACTATAACGGAATTCGGACGGAAAGATCCTTTGCTGTCGAAGACCTTATTGCGGCGCAAGGTCTGTTCATCCTCAATGAACCGGGCATGCTTTCTACTTTTTCAGGAGCCGGAGGCGAAAGCAACATTGATCTCACTCTATGTTCTAGATCTGTTGCGACTAAAATATCTCAGTGGAAAGTTCACGAGTGTGCGTTAGTTTCTGATCATAGACTTATAACCTTTTCTGTGGGTATTCCAAAGACAGAAGCTCCACGGTCTACGTGGAATTTCAGAACCACAAGGGCGGATTGGGATAAATTCGGGGAGGCGCTACGTCAATCATTAAGGGGCTTTCACGACGTAGCAGCTAGGGAACCGGACAATTTGGGGAATTTTTTCAACGCGGCGGTGGTATCGGCCGCAGAAGCCTCTTTGGGAAGAACTAACCCTAAAAAGGCTATTAGGACGCCGTGGTGGACACAAGAGCTGACTTTGCTGAAGGGTACATTTAAAAGCGCTTACAGGAATCTCAGTGTGGTCAGGCAGAGTTTATGCTCGCCCGAAGAGGCTATTGTCCTCCAAGCCCGCTTTAGGGCCGCACGAGGTGCCTATCGCTCGGGTGTCCTTTCGGCAAAACGAGCTGCCTGGCATAATTGGGTTAATGAAGTGGGTAACGCCAACCCGTGGGAAATCCACAGCGTCGTTGGAAAAACGGGAAAAGGATCTGAAAGTTACTTGTCGAGCGTGGTGCTCGGGAACGTTGAGAGTGTCGATGTTACCTCCACTCTTGAGACACTTCTGGGCAAGTTAGTTCCGTTAGACTCAGTAATAGGGGAAAGTGTTCACCATAAACAGATTAGAAATCTGTCACGGCTACCACCTAGTGAGCCCGCCCAGGGGAACGGCGTGCCACCGTTAAGTCGAATCGAAGTGGAGATAATAATTAAGGGTTTGGGTCCAAAAAAGGCACCGGGATTTGATAGATTGAATGGAATAATTGCGAAGAATGTCTGGATCCACACCAAAGAGGAGTTCTACCAGGTGTTGGGGACGTGCTTGCGTAGGGGAAAATTCCCTACGGAATGGAAGAAGGGCGTGCTCCGGATTATACCAAAGGGCAACGGTAAGCCGAAGACGGACATAGGAGCTTATAGACCTATAACATTATTGCTAATTCTAGGTAAAATATTGGAAAACATCATCAAGCACCGTCTACACCTCACCCTAACGCCGCCTAGCGATCTTCAATTCGGCTTTGTCCCCGGCAAATCCACGGAGCACGCCATTAAATATGCGCTTGAATGGGTGAGGGTATGCCAAAAGAGGTACGTCATAGGCATCTTCTTGATACTTACCAAGCTGAAAAGCAGGAATTGCCCGCGTAAACTGTTTGAGATTATTAGTGACTACCTAAGTGGTAGGACAGTTATCATAGGGCACGGGGACGTTTTAATCACTCGAACAGTCGACATGGGATGTCCGCAGGGGTCGGTCCTCGGACCCGACCTGTGGAAAATCTTGTTTGACGACTCCTCCAGGTTGCCCTTGCCTGAAGGTTGTATATCGGTCGACTACGTAGATGACAAATTGTTTTTGGTCTCTGGGAACAGTAGAAGGGAAGTGGAATCTAAGGCTGAAGAAGGTTTACAAGTGATCCTTGAATGGGGACAGAGAAATAGACTGAATTTCGTTCCCCACAAGACCGTGGGCCTCCTTATGAAGGGCATGCTCAGCCGAGGCAGGAACCCCTTCATCAGAATGGGAGGCACACCCATCCGATTTGCAGAAAACACCAGGTATTTAGGCGTAATTTTGGACAGATCTTCCTCGTTCCTAGCCCACGTCAAGAACGCCTCCGACAGGGCCCAGGCCCTGTTTCAGAAACTGAGAAGACTCTCAACTGCCGAGTGGGGATTGCGTTCTCCGGCGATTCGCCTGCTGCACAGAGGGGTATATGTGTCGCAAGTCTCATATGCTGCCTCTGTGTGGGAGCATCGCTTGGATAACGTCTTGATAAACTCGGCTCTTAAACGGGGTCAGCGGACTCCTCTGTTGGCGCTCTTGGGCGCTTATAGGACTGTGGCCTCAGATGCATTACCGGTTCTGGCCGGCGTCCTGCCGATTGACCTTGAAATTAGGGAAATATTGACCAAAAAGGAACTTATTAGAGGCAGGGCTGCTGTCCACCTGGGAGTCGAGCTGACACCGGGAGGAGTAGTGGCCCTCCCTGGCTTGCTCAAAGCGATGCGTGAGAGGACGCTGAGTGTATGGCAAGAGCGATGGGATAGGTCGACGAAGGGCAGATGGACTTTCTCCTTCTTTCCTTCAGTTAAATTCAGAATGGAAGGGGCATACATTAAACTAGATCACTACTTGACGCAGATGCTTTCTGGGCATGGGGAGTTCAGGGGTCGGCTTCATAGCTTGACCCTCTCTCCTCACCCAAACTGCGCATGTGGTGATACTAACCAAGACGCCAAGCACATTCTGTGGCACTGCGAGTTGATGAAGGAAGCACGAGAGGAAATGTTGGATGGTTTGCGCGGAATAACAAGACCAGCGTGGAATGCTGACCTTGTGTCGAACAAAGAGAATTTCGAATGCTTGAAAAAGTTTGTCAAGTCCTGGGTAGAGAGATGGCCTGTACTTAGAGTCGCCGACCTAGACTAAATTCATCTTTGTTTCAGGTGCTACACGTATTGCTCCCGTCTTCTTCGGTCTTCCTCTATTACTCTTTATTTAGTGAATATGATTTGAACTATCTTTAATATAACTTATGTGACCTATAAATTGCTGATTATGTTTGACTATTTTTTTTTTCTTCTCTGGTCTCTGCTAACAATGATTTATGTTTTTACCTCGATAGGTCATCTTGGTGAGCGATGGTAGTGATGACAGTATCGCTTGATACATTATCACTCTGTACTGATTCTGAAATTATGTTTTACATGTATAAATGCTCTTATTATTTTCTATTTTTCTTGATTAGTTTTGGTTTCCATTCTTTGGTGGCGCAACTGAACTGTGCATGTTATGTATCGTCATTCCCCCATAGAAAGGGGGTGGGATAGACCCTGTCCATGCACATTGCCAGGCGAACATACAACAGAGCGGTCTTCCCGCGATCCGCCCGCGCCTCCCCCATCGACATGCGTTGGCCTGAGGCGTAACCGTGCGGTCTCGATGTCCTTCCGTCCCCCCTCCGGTAACCCGACGCTCATCTTTCCTCAAGGTCTTCAAAAACTTCCCCTTCTCTCCCAAGTACATTTCTTCGAGGCAAAATCGGGGAACCGGCTAAAGGACGCGGACTTCGAGCATCGTCTGCGGTTGGGCCGATAGCTATACGCATTCTCATTGGTACTGCCCGGTGGTCTATGGAATACTTTCTCTGGCTTTTTTTTTTTAAATATATTTTATTTTATTTCCGCTACTATAGTAATTACTTACATTATAACATAATCATATAACTGTTTTTTCCTCATTATTTATTATATTCACAGAAGGTTTCTTCGACTGGTCATAGCCGTTATTTTTATTTTTCTTTTTCTTTTACTAACACTATTATCTCTTTTTGATATTACCTATTTCAGAAGAATTATTCCACGGGCTGCTACTTCTATTTATCTTTTGTATAATGTTAATGTAAGTACTTGCATACTGCTTACTAACCCCGTATGCATGGACATTGGAGGGTCTAGAGTCGTTCAAATAAATGTAGCTTTGTTCAAAAAAAAGTAGAGTCTTGACGTGTGCGGTGAAGGAGGAAACCATATGTTTCCTTATAACGCCGTTGGGAAAGTGGTGGGTCCCCTCCAAACCTTGTAAGTCACGGGATGTAGCTGTTCTGCGTAGCTGAAGACACGGTAGGACGTGGTGATGGACCTCGGGAAGCTGCCCTGGATGCGTAGAGATGCCATGCAGGAGCACTTGTGCGGAGATCTGTTACATGTTGGTTTGTTGACCGACTAATGGTCTGGGACTGACTGAGCGAGCGCCGAGTTTAGTCGCTTTATATATACCAGCGCGACCGGTGGAGTAATGTTCCATTCGCCGGCAATGTATACACTAGAAGGTACTTGAACATACCCGGTGCTGAATATTCAGGCGGCTTATAAACTCTAGACCTTTCTAGGCGGTGGCGATATTATTATTTATCGGCGCGGCAGGCGGCCGAAGTCCACCGTGCCGGCGTAGGTAGATAGGTATGTACTCACGTAAGTAACTTGCCGGTATCGCGCGAATATCATATGTTTCTCGTGTCTTCTTTTGATGGCGAAGTTGATAATGATGTGTCGCCACACAAGTATGACGCGGTTCAATAATAGCAAGACAGTATAATAAACTTTGACAATTATTTTATGGGTTCAGTCCCAAAGGAAACTTAAGTGTTCCCTCAACCGCTCGTTTAAACTTTTACCAAAAGGGTTACAACTGGTATTTTTGCTCTAGGTTAGCTGAACTCAGTCCTTCCAGAGATTTAATTGAAGATATGCGGTAAGACCGGAAAGCAACTCAACTTTCTTGTGTTAACACATGACCTTATATCGGTCATCCTAGCTGTGACATCCCTTCCAGGGATCACATCCGAATGGCGGGGTGAAAATAACCAATAGCAACCCTCGCTCTAAAGTCTAATTAGTAAGAGATGAAACGATGCGGAAATGAGATAATAGGTATTCGTGATCGAAGAATACGCTCGGAAATATGCATACCTAACAATTAGATGGTTTGTTGCATTTCTAATTTTCTCCTATTTTAAATCAAAACCAAAATATCCTCTTAAGTCATAAGATTGATTTTTGTACAGCAATGCTACGTTTTTGTTGTTTGTTTTTGGGGTGTTATGCCGTGTTACGCTACCTACTCCTTTAGCCAGCGTTCCGGACAGCGTTACAGTGTTAGTGGTAAAATGTGTGCTTAAGTACTTCGAAGCAATACCGTGTTGCCAGCTCCACTCCACCAAAGGTAAATGCAGAAAACCATCTTCAAGTATGCTGTAATTCCAGCTCGCAGTGGAGTGGAGCTGGCAACACGGTATTGCTTGGAAGTACTTAAGCACACATTTTACCACTAACATTTACACATCTGCCCTGATGATGGACACTGTAACGCTGTCTGAAACGTTGGCTAAGGGAGGAGGTAGCGTAACACGGCATAACACCCCAAAAACAAATAACAAAAATACTTTTGGCCGTGAAAATCTAAAATCATATCTATAAATGCTACGGTCCAGTAGTTCAACCACGTTAATGTGTGCTACCGCAATAAACAAACAAAACTCATAGAAACCACCCTTCATAACCTTGTACCTAAAACCACTTCCATTGTCTGATATAGTGATTTAAAAAAAAAGTATTTTTACAGGACAATACAGACAATGCAAACAAAATAAATTGGAGGATGAGAACTATTGTATATGACACCTCTACAATAGGTATACCTCAAGTCGTTCACTACGTTTGGTGACTTAACATGGGTGCCCGGATTCAAGTGTTAAGATTGTCTGAGTTTTGGCGGCGGATGCGTCTGGCCACCCGCGTGGCAGACAAGATTGGGAGAGACGCCTTGCATCGCAGTGAAAGGGATAAATTCATACGTCTTCACTCCTTCAAACAAAAAACTGATAAAATAGGCTTCCTACCCACCCTTCAAACCTTTTCCCTTCCAAGAACTTCCTCTTCTTCTTTTCTTTAAAAATACCCTCCACACAGCATCCTTAATGATGTAATAGATGTAAACAAATAAAAAACACAAAATTTTTTAGAAAAGTGCATAAAATTTCCATTCGTTCTTGTAAGGTTTTCAAACCCATAAGCCATCTACCCCTTTTCTCAAGAGTCACCTTACCATCCCACAAATCCTTCCACTTCTCTTATAATTATCTAATTATTATTACGAGTCTGCTTAGAAGCAGAATCTAAGACGAATGTCTTTCAAAACTTCAACAATTCTCCAACTCGAGCCGCTATTGGTTTCTGGAATTGAACTCTGAACTAACTTAGAACAGAATACAGAATGCGTAGTAGATCCTACATCTGCGCTGGCATGTGACGTCTGTCAGAACGTACTTCATGATTATTACAGCGATCCAATTACGTTTGATTGAAGTAACAATAATTAATATATCCGTCCCAATAAACGAGTATAATACCTAAAATAGTGGGAAATATGTGTCGGCTCCATCTGTTACTAGTTACTAGCAGCTAAATCTTATCAGATAAGTTATAGCTCTAACTTATTGAGGTATGGTTAGTGTATAAGTTCAACCACCTTTCTTAACCTTTCTCCTTTCTTAATCTCTTAGGGGCAGTCTAAAACAGTATTTAATGAAACACTGCGAATTTTTTCACACATATAACTTGTAAAATAACAGAAACAGACTTGAAAATAAAAGTTTTCGGAGAATACTTTGTGATTTTTTTCTATCGAGGGAATTTCACATAATTTGCATTTCGGCGTGGGGAATGTATAGATATTATTTAAAAAAATAACGTATATTTTTTTAAGACCTTAAAAACTTCAAATGTTTAAGAGAGATATGGAAGAAATCTGTAGAAATTCGGGTAGCGGCGGCTTAATAAAACGTGACTGGGTTAAAAGTGTTGTCTAAAACAGCATTCAAAGAAACACTGTAAATTTTTTCATACATATAACTTATAAAAACGTACGGATCTGCCCTGATGATGGACACTGCAACGCTGTTCGAAACGTTTGCCAAAGAAGGAGGCAGCGCAACACGGCATAACATCCCAAAACAAATAACGAAAATGAAATGATTTTCATAATAATTTTCGGAGCATACTTTGCGATTTTTTTTCGATAGAGGCAATTTCATATAATTTGCGTTTCGGTGTGGAACACGTCTAGATATTATCTTCAAGAATAACATATATTTTTTTAAGAGCTTAAAAACTTGTTTAAAGGAGTTATGTATGTAAGATATCGGTAGAAATTCGCTTAGCTTAATATCTCCGTGGATCATCAATATCAATGATCTTTGTCATTGGTTGCTTGAATTATTTAAGTACATAATTAAAGCGAATTGAAATATTTCAAATTGATCGCTTTGTAACATTATTGACGGATAATCATGGATAAATAGAAGAAAACTAGAAGTGATGTAGCCCAATAACCCAGCCAGCGCTGTGTGTCACTTAACTCTTCAAAATTCAGGCGTATTTTATCAGTAGATATAACTACTTCCGTTTTGAAATAAAATCCGAATAAAAGGAATATTTCTAAACGTATCCGAAAACTAAAAACAATTTTTAGAAAGATGATAAAACGGCCTTTAAAATTTTATAAACCGAAATAAACACATAATTTTTGTAATATAAAATAATGCACTCAAACTTTGTAGGTTTTAAAAATGGCTCACCTTTTAAAATTACTGAAAACGAACAAAAAATAAATCGTATGTATATTTTATGAGACAAATGAATTATGAACGTTATTGTTACCTCACTTTTTATCGTACATGTAAAAATAATTCACACAGTTTCATAATTTTTTTTTCAAATTGCAGTCGGAAATTTTGGCTTTATAAAGGTGTGCATTTTAATTATTTTGTGATAAACTTTTAGATTTGAATATAAAGCACGTTGTTATCTCTTTCTAATACCATTTAGATCATTCTTCTCACCATGATAGTAAAGGAGACCAACGATTTCTATGAGATCTATGTGAGCCCCCTTTTTTGTTTTTGATTTTACATTAGCTCCACACAGGAGGCTCTGAGAAAAACAATTTCCCTCAGGGCCTCTTTCATCTTCGGGGAAGCTGTGTGGATGGTTTTTGTAAGGAAAGGGAGGAGAGGAAGTTTGGGGAAGGAAATAGGTATAAGGGGTGAGTAGGAATCTGAGGCTTAGCGTGTCCAAGTGTGACCGGCCATATGAATCCATCCCTTCAACTGCGGTACAAGACAATGGGTCGAAAGATACCGGCTAGAGGATAAAAGACCTCCCTCAACCAATCTCTTTTGATCATGCCCACGACGACCAGACGAATCGGCCACCAAAACCTGGACAAACCTCACCTCATGAACCCGGGCACCACTGTTGAGTCACCAAACGTACTGGTGACCTACGGTAGAGGTGTTGGTTATCCAATAAATACCATACAATAACATACCACCTCCCAAATTAAACGGGTTTTAAACTAACCTGCAAGGGGGAAGCTATAGAGATTCACATGGTGGGATTCATCCCTAAAGATGGGGTGGGGAGGGATGGGAGGGGGGCTAGTTGAATGCTGGGGGAGGGGTCGTAAATTTTTTAAAAAGTTTTTTGAGAACTCCACTTACCACAACTTATTATTTACAGCACATGAGTAGAGATGGTGCAAATAATATTGTTGCATTTTCCAGGAATGAAATTTATCCACTGAGGCCTATGGAGAGGGATTGAACCCTCTATCCTCCCCGTTATACGCTCACCTGATGTCGTTGATTTCCATCCCATTTGAATTTCTTAGGCACAGTTTTGTACAAGATATTCAAGTCTCGATTAGGCAAATATTTGACAACGAAACACGCCAATAGGGCACTTCATGACAGTCGTTCGTCCAATTGCTCTATCTTTTGAGCCCTTTGGAATTTACTTTCATTTCGGAACGAGGTTTTGTTTTACTTATAATTTTAATAAATAAATTTATTACACCTTTGAGTAACTGATTGTTTTAATGAACGGAAACCGTTTCGAACTTTCGGAAAAATAAACTGAAATGCCCATCTTAAGGACTTACTGCAGAAATTTTTCAACCACTGGAGCGACCACGCGACATAAATAAATAAGCCAATGAATTAACATGTATTATACTATTTATCTCATTTTTGTAGGATTTATAAAAAAATATATAAAAAAGTCGTAAAGTTCATAACTGCGCGAATCCTGCGTGTTTGTTACTTTTAAACTCCGTGAGAGGTACTTATTCGAGTCAACATAGAATATTTTCGATTTTTGTATGTTGTCTGTGGTATTTCTAATAATGAAAGCTGCGTATCTATGGAAAAAGGACTTCATTTTAACCAGCTGCAAACAGCTGATCAAAAATTCTGCTTGAAAAAATTTAAAAAAAAAAGTATTTTTAGCATCGTTCTAAAATAGTCTACGAAGTTCGGATTTGCGACATCTACATATTATAGTCATAATAGATAAAGCATTTCAATAACTTCGTTTTAAAATAAACGACTGGCCATGGAAATGTTTTAAATAATTATAATAAATGTTTTACGAATTGTAGGAAAATGTGGTCCAATTTTGGACCGCTATCAATGGCAGACAAATAAAAGTGGTCCATTTTTCGACCATAATCGCTACAGCGGTTAATATAAAATAATGAAATTTTTTTTATATATTATCCATTGCAATTTAACCGCAGCCTACTGCGGAAAGTTAATACCTGCGAAAGCCGTAAGACTGTAAGTATTTCATGAGTCCACATGGAAAATATTGAAAATTTTCCAAGTTTCATAGAAGGTGCCAAAATTCTCCGCACTAGAAGCAATTTTGCGTTTTGGGTAGTTTCAAACGAAATAATGTTAATAAATTTTAAATATTCTCTGCGCTTTCTGCTTGTGATATGTGAAACTTTGATGATTTTGTTCCTGTCTATGTGAAATTTATCTCGCAAAAAAGTGAAAATCTTACTACCGCCTCACATCAGCCATCAGACATTCAAGAAACGTAGTAAATAAATCGTAAAATGAGAAAAAATACGAGATATAAACTCGGAGAGTGAGCTGCCATATTTTTTGTTGTGTACAGTGTGACCCAATAACATTTTTTCACCACGTCTCGCTGGGCTTTATAAAGAAATTTGATTGTTCATAAAAAAACTATATTTATATGTTTATACATTGAGATAGTGAAATGTTGTGACTATTTTATGTTTCCGAGTATCTTACGACCAATGAATATCGCACCAAAATATATTTTCTTGGATACATTGCGGTTTAACTTGGTCCATATTCAGGGCACAGATATAATTCCCTCTACAGAAATAAAGTTTCTAGGTTTCACTATAGACAATAGTCTTTCTCTAGAATCACAAATTTCAAAATCTGTAAGTTCAGGCTTTTTCCATCTAAGGCAGATAAAATCAATCAGGCGTTGCCTTCCCTCTGATGGAGCAAAGTCACTCATAAATTCGTTCGTTGTCTCACGTATGGACTATTGTAATAGTGCGTATGCTGGCTTGCCTAAAAAACAATTCAATAGAATCCAGTCCGTTTTTAATGCTGCGGCGAGAATGATTTTTGGTGAATCTAAGTATTGCCGTATAACCCCGCTTCTAAAGGATCTTCATTGGCTTCGATGCCCTGAAAGAATAGAGTTCAAGATCTGCTTAATGACCTTCAAAGCATTGCAAGGAATGGCGCCAGCCTATATATCGGAACTATGTGTCCGACAAAACTTAAGCGATAGGCAGCTTACTCTAAGGTCAGCAGATCGAGATGTTACTAATCGTTTAATCGAACTTTCTAGGTCAAATCGAGCCGTTTACTATGATCGATCTTTTCGTGTAACTGGCCCGCTCATTTGGAACAAACTTCCCTCAGCTCTTACTAATATCCAGAACTTGGCTGAATTCAAAAGAGCTTTAAAAACAAACTTATTTAAAAAATCATACCTTTCATGAATTTTAACTCCTTTTCAATATACTTTAATAAGCCATGTTCCTCAAGTTTCTGGTAATTGTTTGGTTTCGATTACCTCCTTACTATAGTTTTATGTGCACTCTGAATTTGTATTATTTCTAAATGTTAACTGCCTCCTGTTCTATATAATTTAGTTTAAATGATTCTTGTTGAATGGCACCGTGATGGTTTATCATTATATATTGTCCTGTGCCAAAACAGCACTCACTATTGTTGTTAATATTGTTCTTTAGGAATTGCTTTGTATATTTTTGTATATTCGTTATTTCACATTATTTAATTAATTTTTTAAGGACTCGTAAGGAACACTGTAGGTTAATTTTAAGTTTATTATAATTAAGCGCACTTGAAGTGAAACATCACAAAACTGCGCTATTTAAATACTACGTTATTATTATTATTATTATTAAGAATTTAATCACTAAGCCGTTTTTCTGGAGGGGTTCTTAGGCAGAGAAATGATGAGATATACAATCCTGTCTTGGAAAATACTCCTTTCATTCGCATTCATGCGCAGTCTCTTATATGCACTTATTTGCAGCTTCCTGGAATGAAGCTCCGTTATTATTTGGGCCCCTTCTGAAAATAACAAGAAATAGAAAAAGTACAAAAAAGTTTTATAATTTTTCCTGCATATGAGTGATTGTACCTACAATTCACTACTCTATTCAGGAATGCTCGATTTTAACAACTTAGAAGCCCACCTTTTGGAACTGTACTTAATCCGCCTGTATTCAACGAGTATAAGTTTTAGGGACCTATAAGGTTATAGGTCCTTAAAACTTATACTCGTGGGAGATCGCACCCACTTTTTTATGCTTTGAAAGCGAGGACTTCTGCCTATCAGAACGCGCCAAACAACAGAGCGACTCAACTGCTTAAGAGCCTAGCAGTCCTTTAAGTATTTTCAAATTTGGTGAAATTAGTTTGCTGTTTCGTCGTAATGTCGCCCGTGTAGTTTTTAGATATTTTAACTTCGGTATTGTGTTTTAAAGTTGTACATAATTTCACAACGCTACTTGTAATCTAATTCCCCGATTTCCTCCTCCCGTCAAGCTCTAGGGCGTCGACTTTACCATGAAACTCGTATGTAATTTTGGTCAGCGAGCATTTGATGATATCAGGGGTATAAAAGCAGTTTTATTTAAAATTTTGCAGAAAGTGAAAAAAATGATAATTTTTCCAATGTAAATTATTACTTTTTCAACACAAAAGGTAAACGTTACTTTAATGAATCGATAATTATTTTTGTTATTAATATCATCGCAAAGAAAAAAACCTCTTGTTGTCATTGTTTTATTTGAAAACTTAACAAAATTGATAATAACGGTTGATTAGACGATTATAATTTTAATAATTTTTTTTAATAATTTTATTATCTTAAAAAATGGAACATGTTACAGTGTTACTTTTCCTCCATTAAAAGCATTTGCTTGTGGAATTATGCACCAAGAATTTTTATTACTACAAAATGTGCATACCTATATTACGAGTATAATACAATATTACATATTCAGGGTATTATTCGGCGTACTTGACGTATTTTAACCAGTTATTTGTGACATTATTTGGAATAAAAAATGTAAATGAAATTTTGGTCTCCGGCGACTTTTTTTTTCAAAACTTTTTTCCTCAAAATCAATTTTTTTTCCGCATGTCATCACTGGTCACCCAGCCGAGTAGCCGACCAACCCCTCACCCCATCTCTAACTGTCCAACACCTAAAATTTTTTTATGTTTTTTGTAGAAAAAAAAATCAAAGATGTCACTGTAGACTAAAAATTTCATTTACATTTTTTACTCCAAATAATGTCAGGAATCAATGGTTAAAGTAAGTCAAGTACGTCCCTTAAAACCCTGTAGGTATATATGCAGTACATATATTTATACAATATTTTACATATATTTACAGTACATATATTTATACAATACATATATTTTATTTTATTTATTTATGTTTATTTAGGAAGCATACAATTGTGTGTAAAGTAATTGTACATTAAATAGTGAATATAATTTAAACCAGTTAAGTTCAGTGAAATCAAGTGGTTATTAAACAATTATAGTAGGTATAAATTGTAAGCACGTTGTAAAAATTATCAAAAAGTGGTAATAATCAATACAGAAATAATAGTTTCGAGTAGTTATTTAAATAAAATTACTAAATACAAAATTTTTTTAAATAAAAGTACATAGTGTTAAGTAAAAAGTTATTAAAAAGAAAATAATAAACAAGAATTAATAGTTTTCATTTAAGTACATTGTACGGTTAGTTTGATTTTAGTCGATTTAAGGGTAAAATGGATAATGTATATATGCAGCACTAGGACTGCACATGTACAGGATGTTAAGTACTTGACTTACTTTAACCAGTGATTCCTGACATTATATGGAGTAAAAAATGAAAATGAAATTTCGGTCTCCGGTGACATCTTTGATGTTTTTTTTTCTACAAAAACATAAAAAAATGGTAGGTGTTGTACAGTTGGAGGAGGGGTGAAGGGTTGGTCGACTACTCAGCTGGGTATATACATGTTTATATATAAAACTCAAACCAAAAAACCTTAGTTTTCGAGTAAATAGAGTTTGAAGACTAAATTTTTAAGGTTAAATTGGAAAAAAAGTTTAAGTTGCTACATGGTTACTGTCAGATCAGATAGCTTGATTATTCACATCTAGTCACCAAACACGGCTAAAGCCATTTAAAGCAAAGTTTTAATTCTGAATGGTGGTCTTTTACTAGGGCGATACTGAAACTATCTTTCAATATGGAACGTACCGCAAATAAGAGAATACCTTATAATATTTTTAAATGATCAAATTGTGAAATAACACAAACCAATCAAATAAAATTTACTTGCGCATGCTTAATTTGAATCCGTGACCTCCGGAACGTCAGTCGAGAGCCTTATCGAAAATAACAAAACTAGAAATGAAAAAAATATATTATAAATAAAGATATGTAAACGTGAATAAAACTAAGGTAGGTATAAGTGATTAATTTTATGTGAATAATTTTATAAAATTTCATTAAGATTTTTCAAAAATAGTTATTTGCCATCGAATAGATATTTCGCATTTCATATTATTTGTTCTTATTTAAATGTCGGAAACATTTATTTAATTATCATATACATTTATTTAATTATCAAAAACATTATTTAATTATCATAAACATATAATATTATGTTAACTTTAAATATCCCTGAACAGCGCCGACACAGCTCGCCCGTGCGATTTGAGTAGAGAGTAAATTAAAGAAGAAATTGTAAAAAGGGCCATTTAATAATTCCGACAATGTATTCAGGTCTAGTAAATGACTGATCTTTTGGGTGATTCAGCTTTTACTTAAATTATTTAAAGTAGCGTGACAGACAACCTTCCGTCTTGGGGCTTGTCCAGGCACTGAAACAATAATTGAGATCTGCTCTAAATATATGATACGAAAATTGATGCAAACCAAATAAATCATTGGATTTTATTATATTTATTTTTAAATTGAGATTCTTAAAATACTGTTTTATTGGATGATATTTTTATTTTATTAACTAACCTGTTTTTTGGTACATTAAAACGATTCTAAAGTTGACTGATTTATGCAGTTTTTTTAATAATATCACATCGTAATTTAGCTAAAAAGGCTCTTTAATTAAAAAATTAAAAAATGAAGCGGCATACGTTGAGATGTTTTCTATCTAAAAATATTTTTTATATTTTTTTTTCCTTTATGCGTACGACAACATAAGAAAAATATTTGTAGGTCGATTGAGATTTGTTGAAAACAACTATTTTTCAAACAGTAATAAAGTATGAAAAATATTTTTTGTTAATATTTAATTATATTTCTAGGGATAGAACGTAAATGTAACTATCATTCTTTTGGTATAACTTTTCTTTTGTTTGTACGGTTATGGACGTAGGCGACTTCGAAAACGCGCAAAAATCATTAAATATTGAAAAATCTCTCGTACCATCTTAACGATTCTGCATTAATCATCGACATTTTTAATGTCACAGACAATTCAGTAAATCTATCTTTTGACACATGTCACAAAATAGTAAAACCGCCCACATGCCTTTTTAATTTGTAATCTTCTTCAATTTAATATGTTGGTGTATAACTGCCTCTGTTTTTGAGCGCTTTAAATCTTCGACTAATAACCCAGAAGTCACGGGTTCAAATCCTCATATGAATCTCATTTTTTATTGTATGACATAATACAAAGTGTATTTGAGTCTGAGACTTGGGTATTAACTAAGAGGAATGAGCGAGCACTGGACGTTTTTGAAAGGAAAATTTTCAGGCGAATCTTCGGACCGGTTTTAGAAAATGGATTTTGGAGCAGATGTTACAACAATGAGCTATATACTCTGTTTAAGGATCTAAATGTCACAAAATTTATAAAACTGGGAAGACTTCGGTGGATGGGTCATTAGAGAGAATGACTGAGCATCAAGTACCAAAGTCCTTGCTGAACTCAAGGCCGGTAGGGCGAAGGAGTCTGGGAAGACCAAGATTAAGATGGAGCGACAACGTCCTCAAAGATATATCTATCTTGGAGCTTCTAAACTGGAGAGAGCTGGCACAAAGTCGAGATGAATGGAGGAAGACTCTTGACTAGACCAAGACCCACCAGGGGTTGTAGATCCAAGAGTGATGATGATGTATTTGAGTCACGTTCCAGAGATCGAAGCGGAATCATTACTTAAAATGGCTTTAGGCGTATTTGCTGACAAGATCTGAATAGCCAAATACTTCCTAACCTTTCTCTTCGCTTCCTTCAGAATGATAAACTATCCCAATTGGAAATGCTTGTCCGACTGCTAGTCAATCGTCTTACCCAACTGACAATCGCAAAGAGTGAACTTCACGTGCCATTTTCAGTTTTCATCATCATAAATACTGTTGTTAATTATTTATATTATACCAATTATTTCTGCGTGAAATTTTCACGCCCAATGAAATCAAATTTGCTTTGTAGTAAGTTTTCAAAATTTGAACTGGTTGTGTAAATTAATCAGATAAGCGATAAAGTAGATAAAAAATGAAACAATGCAACTTTGTATAAACCACTTATAAAATGTGCAAATCCGACCGGTTTCGGAACAAACGTTCCTTCGTCAGGGAAAGCTTATACTAATTTGACAGTTTAGAACAATGTTTTATTAGGGTAGGGGTGGAGCCGTTGTTAATTAATAATGTAGATTGGGTGGGTAGGTATTAGTGTAGAGTGGGTGGGTAGGGGAACAAATCCATGATTGGGCTATATGACAATATTTTTTGTTTGTTGATAATAGATTCATTATTTTTAAGGGATTTTTTAATTTCCAAAGCTTCTAAGTTATCTAAACGTTTTCCTTTATGATTAATATGAAGAATATTTATCCCTGTGTTTTTTTCAAAACTATGGTTATTTTCAATGATATGGTTAGCGAACTCAGAAAAATTATTATTATTAAGGCACCTTAAAGGTTCTTTGATTCTGATTTCAAAATTACGAGTTGTTTTTCCAATATAAAATGAGGGACAATCATTGCATTTGAGTTTATATATTCCGGAATTAGTCAATTTATGGTCTTTATCTTTATCTTTGGTTTATACAAAGTTGCATTGTTGCATTGTTGCATGTTTTTGTTTATTATAATGGATAACCACAAAGTAATAGCTACATTCAAAAAGATAAAGTAGATACCTACATATATCAGAAAGTTTATTTATTTTTACAGATTCTGTGATTTTTCAAGTCTACTAATGCTGTTCAATCGAAAGGTAACTTTTTGATCTACTCTATTATTATTTTTCAAAAACAAACATAATTATTTTATAAAGATAATTGAAAACATTACTTTTTAAGCCATATTTTGTAAATATTCTATGATCCTACCACAGATATGCACTAAGCAGTGTACTAATTAGGAATATGTTTATTTCGTATAATTGTTACTGATTATCAATATGCCTACTTCTCATCAAAACACTAATATTCAATTTTCTAATGATCAAAATACTTATTAGCAAAATGTGTTCTAATTTTAAAAATACTAATGATCAATATACCAACTATCAATAAAGGTACTTATTTTCAATATATTAATGATAAATATACCTACTAACTTTAAACATCTTAGACTAATAATTATCAATACACTAATTTTCAATATACTTATAATCAGGGCTGGTCAAAATACATGCTTTGCTATAATTAAAATACAAATAACAAAATACTTTTTCGCATGTATTTAAAATACGAAATACTTTCAAGTCGTGTATTTGAAATACAAAATACAGTATTTTAACCATTTGTTAATTTCAAATACAAAATACAAATTACGAAATACAAAATACATTTGGTTTTGGTGGAACCTTTGGTTGCAATAAATTGTTGAAAGTGCCCATATCTAAGGGTGCGTTTCCATAGAAGCAAAGCTGAGCAGAGTGAAAAAGAGACGTGCTAAAATAGTCCAATAGTATTGCTCAGGAGACACATCTCGTCTCTGCTCCATTTGTAAAGTTTTGTGGTAAAGGACTTGTGGTGTTTTTTTTTATTTTTTAAAGAGCGGAGACGGTTTACATATTTATAGTTCCCGTGTGCACTTAGGCCGTAGGCCCATTGTGCTATCTTCCATTTTACCTCATTCCCTTGACAGTAACCCAGTCCCTTTTATAAAGTTCACCAGGATTGTCATTGGAAATGAAGCTATATCTTCTGGTTTGACAATGTGTCTTCCCAGGTCTCATTTCCCCTCTTCACTCCTCCTTGTTTCCCTGAAGGCCCCACGAGGGAAGAGGGCTTCATCTGTCCTCTCTACTCCTTAGTTCCCCGAAGGCTCCATGATGGAGAGCCCACCTCCCCTTGGTTCCCTAAAGGCCCCACAACGGAAAAGTCCACTCCACCTTGGTTCCCCAAGGGCCCCAGGAGGGAACAGGACTTCATCTCTCCTCTTCACTCCTCCGTTGTTCCCTAAAGGCCCCACAGGGGAAGAGTTTACAAAGATTTTTAGGCCTCATTTATCCTCTTCACTCCTACATGGTTCCCTGAAGGCCCCACATGGGAAGAGAACATCATCTCTCTCCACTTCACTCCTCCTTGGTTCCTCAAAGGCACCGCGCTGGAAGAGTGCCCTTCCCCTTGGTTCACCAAAGGCCCTATAGGGGAAGAGTTCATGGAAGTGGCATCAGCTCTCCTCTCCACGGCTTATCTTCTTGGTTCCTCTTACAGGCCCCAGGAAGGAAGTCCACAGAGGTGGTCTAAGCACTCCTAGGTTCCCAAAATCCCCCTAGTTTTCGAATGATCCAATTTTTTTTGTCCCACGAGTTACCAGGGAAATAGAGGGTCCAATCCAGCAAAGCCCCGAATTCTCGAGTTAGGTCTAAATACTCCGAAGTGCGACCTTGTTTCTCGGAGGTACCGTTCGTGACACTATCCCCCATGACATTCAGCCTGAGCACGGTCACACCTTGGATTGGGTTGGCTATTGCAGGTTTGTGTTTCCACTCCCTGAGCGATGGGACTTAGGTGTTAGATTATAATAATTATTATAACACTAGCTGGTTACCGGCAAGCGTCGTAATGCCATACAGCGCCCTTGAGGTGATTTTCCACGGAAACGGCGCTATATAAATTAGCCAATTATTATTCAAAGAAATAATATTTTTCTTCCTGCATGTCCTTTCCCGTGTGTCCCCGTTCCCCTACAGCATCCCCTTCCCCTCTTTGCATTCCCCTTCCACCTTCCCTGCCTACCCTCTCCCCTCTCCCGCTCCCCCATCCCGCCAACCCCCCTCCCGCGTTCCATATATTTAGTCCCAGTACATTCAGTTTTCAAACAACTCGCGTGCCAGCTATTACAAATTTTTTTTTCAATTTTTCATTGTTCACATAATTATAAGTATAAATTTTTCTTTATTATAAGAACAATCAATCAAATCTGGTACCTAACATAGGTAGCTATTTAAAATATCTATAATTTAAAAAATCCATAGACAATTCTTTTGTTACAAAAAAACAGCTGCTTGCAACAGTTTGATGTAATTCAATTACATCAAACGTGCGAAGTTAAAATAGTCATTTGTTATTTTTTCTGAAATTATCCAATTTTCTGCGCAATTTTCTTAATTTTTCTTTCCGTAAGAACCTTCTAAAAAGCAATAGAAAACTTTTTTTTTAAATTAATGAAATTGGTAAAGTCGTTCTGAAGTTATGGCGTGACCAAGAAAAGTAAACAGGGATTCATTTTTATGTATATATATATATATATATATATGTTATGATTAAGGTTTTCACGGGTGTAAGATGTAGAACAATTTTCTCGGTTTACCCGCGTAACGTAGTCCTTAAAAGGACTTTTTAACTCCTGACGTTTCGGACAGATCACACTGTCCATCTTCAGAGGCCTTATGTCTTGAGTTTTTGTCTCAAACTGATAGCTTTCGCATGTCTGTTCGGTCCAAAAGCTAAAACTTAAGTGAGTGCAAGTCACTTCTTATGTCTAGAACGAAGTACCCGGGTTGCAGGTGATTGATGGTGGAGGGGGTGGGGGGCGGGGCTGACAGTAGATACCTGATTGGTAAAGCTAATTGGAGACACTACTGGTAATTTTGGAAATGCTGTTTTTGGGGTATTTTCATCGATTAAGACTTTCCAGGTGTTGGGAATTCTGATTGCGTCATTTCTAGTATTCATATTATTTTTATGTTTATAAATTTCTATAGATATATATTTAATAGAAATTTATAAACATAAAAATAATATGAATACTAGAAATGACGCAATCAGAATTCCCAACACCTGGAAAGTCTTAATCGATGAAAATACCCCAAAAACGGCATTTCCAAAATTACCAGTAGTGTCTCCAATTAGCTTTACCAATCAGGTATCTACTGTCAGCCCCGCCCCCCACCCCCTCCACCATCAATCACCTGCAACCCGGGTACTTCGTTGTAGACATAAGAAGTGACTTGCACTCACTTAAGTTTTAGCTTTTGGACCGAACAGACATGCGAAAGCTATCAGTTTGAGACAAAAACTCAAGACATAAGGCCTCTGAAGATGGACAGTGTGATCTGTCCGAAACGTCAGGAGTTAAAAAGTCCTTTTAAGGACTACGTTACGCGGGTAAACCGAGAAAATTGTTCTACATATATATATATATATATATATATATATAGATGACATTTGTATATCGCAGTTTTGTGTTATTTCACTTCAAGTGCGCTCTACAGTAATTAACTAAACAATCTAGTATTCAGTCAAATTATTCCTATAGTGCTTGATCTAATACGATGATACAAAAATGTACAATACGAAGCAATGACAAGAATAATATAATATGGTACAAAATGTACAATAACAGAGCTATTATAGCACAGGACAATAATAATAACTAGCATGACGTAAAAAATGTACAGTACATTATAAAGCAATGATATAAGAGAACTACAAATAATCATTAGTAAGAGTGCTATAGCAAAGGACAATAGTACAGGATTATAGCGTTTTTAGTCTATGTATTATTATATAGAAAATGTATTTTGAAGCCATAAGTATTTGAAATACAAATTACAAAATACCTCAGCAGCAGTGCATTATAAATATGCGAGCCTGAGGTGTGTAAATAACCCCAGACCCTCTGGGCTTAATACCTAATAAATTATGATTATGAAAAAACTCTACTTGCGCGAATAAATATATCACAAAGGATGGCACAAAGAGAAACTCCAGGGAAAATAACAGAT
This sequence comes from Limnephilus rhombicus, assembly GCA_929108145.2. Lineage (NCBI taxonomy): Eukaryota > Metazoa > Arthropoda > Insecta > Trichoptera > Limnephilidae > Limnephilus > Limnephilus rhombicus. Next base: position 14,043,170 of record OV815292.1, on the reverse strand, counting down.
CCACCAACCTTGTTTTGTAGATCTTGATGCTTGGAGGCCTCCGTAATTTCATCCAATCAATAATTAATTTCAGTCAATGCAATCCTTAGGTAACTTGAAAATTTGCACAAGAGATGAAATTTGTCAATCAATATACGATTCATAAGTTTTTCACAATGATGAAAATTTTCCAAGAAACAGACAGTGTCAGTTATTTTCTTGTTTTAGATTCTATTTTTAAAAACAATCCATTTAGGTGTCTCTGTTAAATCCAAGGAGTGAGTAAATACCATCTTTGTCATATATATTTATTTAAATTTTCGAACAAACAAAACATATTGCAATGCTTAACCATGCTCCCCGCCTTGGAAGTTCGCGGAACTTTAAAAAAAACGAAGTTTAAATTAAACTTATTAAGGATAAAATCAATAAGTTGAAAAATGTTTAAAAATAAAATAAAAATCATGTTGCTAAGTCAACTAAGTGTTAAATAAAGAATATCATGTTGCTAAGTCAACTAAGTGTTAAATAAAGAATGTCATGGTTAAGTCCGAAATAATTAAACTTTAACAAAATATTAACATAAAATAATGATATAATTATTGCGGTCGGATGGGATATAATTTAACAACAGGACGTTTAAAAAAAATCCATATCTTGTCTTTACCGTCGTAACGCGAATAATTTTATCAGTATCAGGATGAACCATTAGCTGAATGAATGGTGCCATTATCTGAATACAAGAACGACACATGGCCACGCCGAGAAATAAAACGGCTGAAAGTGCTGAAAGCATTTGAAGTTAGGTCAAAGACCAACTCAATATGAATGCCCTTGGTTACAAGGCACACACAAAAAAAAGATATATGCCTTTTGTGAATATTGTCCTCTCAGACGAGCGAGCGTGAACGGAAGGGACCTGCGTAATCTACACTAGTGTGAACGAAAGCTTTTGCTTCTGCAACACAATATGAAGGTGAATCTGCCATCTTCAGTGTAGGATGCAATGGATTTAAGCGGAAGCAGCAATTGCATTTCCGCACTCTTGCCCTAATAACAGTCCTGGCATCTAATATCCAATAGCGCTGCCGTAAGATGGACATAAGAAGTCCAGGGCCTATATAAAAGTACATGACATGGAAATGATCAACGATAAGATCCACAACACAGTCATGTTTAGGAAGTAAAACCGGACGTTTAACCTCAAATGGTAAATCCGATTTAGAAAGCTGCCCCCCAATACATAACAAATTATCCTCATCGAGAAAAACTAATAAATTCCGAAGCTTTTTTGAATTGTATATGGACAATTTGTCTTTCTGGAGTGCAGCAAAATCTTCTATAAAATGAACACTCTGCACAGAACGAATCACAACTTTTTTAGAGGAAGGTGATACCTTTTTTGACGAATTGGAGGACATAAACTACTATCCTTAAAAGTTTATCCCATGTGGATTTACGCTGAGCCAGTTCACTCAGGACCGATTGTTCACACTGAACTATTGCAGTGAGCACATTAGTTTTGTGCCCAGGCATTTCACCGGCATTTATAAGATGAAAAGGTTTTATTGGCCATTCCGAAGGTGGGCTGCGAATCCATGATGGGCCGTTCCACCATAGTTCGTGTGAAACGAGCTGGGAAGGAAGCATGCCATGTGAAAGGCACTCACTAGAGTTTTCACTAACAGCAACATTTTAAAAATTCTCAGGAGACAAGTTCTCCTGACATTGAGCCACGTGATTACTAACAATCACCGACCATCGATGTGGCGACGAATGTATCTATCAAAGCGCAATGCTAGAATCTGAAAACGCGTATGTCCCTGCAATAGTAAAACGCGAACGATAATTATCTTGAACCATCCGTATTAGTTTGGACATCAAGACCGCGGCACACAGCTCCAAACGAGCGAGTGTTGTCACTTTGGTGGGAGAGACCTTTGATTTTGCAGAAAACAATCTCACGGTAATATTTCCAGATGGATCAGTTGTGTGTAAATATATCACACAGCCAAAAAAATTCAGGCTCACATCGCAAAAAGCGACAATGAGTACTGTACTGTCCTTTAGGACACCAACATGACGCGGGATTTTATTCGTAGAAATTAAAGGAAATTCCTGTATGAGTGACGAGAACCTTTGAATAACGCTCTCAAGGGGGGTATCATCCCAACCAATGTTGCACAGCCATAGCTCTTTAATGACCAATTTAGCGTACAAAATGATGGGGGCGACCAAGCCGAGGACATCGAATAAGCGGGCGACTATAGAGAGTATGTTCCGCTTCGTACACTTCTCCTGAACATACGAAGTCGTAAAGAAGAAGCTGTCATCAACTGGTTCCCACGAGAGGTCTAACACCTTAGAGGCATTGTTAGAACCAACAGTGAAGTCCACAGCACTGCGGTGATAATCTGAAAGGTTTTCAAGTACAACTTGAGAACTAGTAGTCCATTTGACCAAATCAAGTGCACCGGACTTGAATAACGAGATTAATTCTCGAGAAAGATGTACGGCGCTGGACTCATCTGCAATAGAATAGACCAGGTCATCCACATACATCTTGAACTCTGCCACATTGGCAGTATCCGGGAAATGTGGTCTCATATCTTTGGCTAACTGACGAAAGTCAAATAAAAGCAAAAACAAATCATTTTGCAAATTGAGACCAGTATGCAAGATGTCATTTAGTGACAGCCCTGTATGTGTCTTAGCGCTAGCGTCCAGCACAATCCTAGGCATAGGATTGACGAATGACCGCATGATGGATGTAATATCCATCATCTGCAATTTCAGACCTACTACAGAATACTAAGAACCTCATATCACCTTTGATTATACAGTGATTAGGTAGTTTATTTGTGACACTATCAACGACAAGTGCGGATATATTACATTTATTATTTGGATACACGCGCGACTCAATGTCTAAATAGACGTAACCGAAGATTGGGCGTGAAGCTGAACAAATTTCTTTGACAAAAGAATTACTCAAAGGAATTATTGGCAAATTCAGCGACTTACAACAATCTATTGTAATCAAATTATTCTGCGAGCCATTATCAATTAAATATTGAACAATCATTTTCTTACCATTTTTTAGTTTCGCATATATTTGAGCAGTTGAAAGTAAACTAGTCAAATTAGACGTTACTTTGGCGGGCAATAAGCATGAAGGGCTAACGTACAAGGGTTCCTCTAGTTGCATATTGCAGTTACCCGTTCCATTGTTACTGGATGACACTAGAGGGGGGGGGGGGGAAAGACTTCTCCTCATTGGTTCGTACTTCTGAAGTAAGTACGTGAGTGTTTGATTTTAAATTATTCCCACACAAGCGTTGATTTGCAAGAATTTACAGTATGTGATGTACTAAAAATAAATGTTTTGATTTTATAAAGTCAAAACGGGCTCGTGGAGATCTCACCGCCCTGAATCGAGAGAAAGCAGTAATTGCATGATCAGTTTTTTTTACAATACATACAAGATTTCAGGGGCTTATTCTGAGTCGAGAATGTACGTGCCGAGGCTAGTATCTGATTACGAGTTCGTTTGACCGTTAAAAACAGATCCTCAAAGGGGTTCAAAGATTTAAATTCCGGTTGAAACCCTGGATTTAAAGTCAACTGACGATAATTAATATCGTCAATAATGTTTTCAAACTGAATGTAAATTTCATCTATTAATCCGGTCTGAACCATGAAAGTTTCATTATTCCTAAAATCGAAATCAGAGACATTTTTTGTTAAGTTAAATAGATCATTAATACATAAATACAGGCACGTCGATATTTACCAAAAGTACGTAAAACTGAATCACCAAGGAATTCTATAAGAGGAAGGTATTTCAAGAAAACACCAAGAATTACGTGAATCTGAAACCTTTCTTATAAAATTTATGCTGTAAATATTATCAGGCTTGGGTAGGACAATAATTAAGTGTTATAGAGTATAATGAGATTTGTCAATTAATACACAAATTCCCAATAATACCCAAGAAATATTTTTAGAATTAGCAGTACAAGAAAGGTATTCCGAAATTTACCAAAATTAGATAAACCGAATTTCCAAATTATTATATTACCTTGGTAGAACGTATCCGTAATCGAAGGACCATAATTATGCATTCCGGAGTATAATGAGATTTGTCAATTAATACACAAATTCTTACTAACACCCAAGAAATATTATAAGAACCAGCAATACAATATAGGTATTTCGAAATTTACCAAAATTACGTACACCGAATTCCCAAATTATTATATTACTTTGCTAGAATATGAGTTTGAGATGTACAAATAATCTCAAACCCTCTGAGCCTAAGACTCACAGAAATGATGTTTATGAAAAAACTCTACTTGCGCGAACAAATATATTACAAAGGATGGCACAAAGAGAAACTCCAGGGAAAATAACAGATCCACCAACCTTGTTTTGTAGATCTTGATGCTTGGAGGCCTCAGTAATTTCATCCAATCAATAATTAATTTCAGTCAATGCAATCCTTAGGTGACTTGAAAATTTGCACAAGAGATGAAATTTGTCAATCAATACACAATTCATAAGTTTTTCACAACGATGAAAAATTTCCAAGAAACAGACAGTATCAGTTATTTTCTTGTTTTAGATTCTATTTTTAAAAACAATCCATTTAGGTGTCTCTGTTAAATCCAAGGAGTGAGTAAGTACCATCTTTGTGATATATATTTATTTAAATTTTCGAACAAACAAACATATTGCAATGCTTAACCATGCAGGTAATTGAAATACCAATTACAAAATACATTTTTAGGAAGTAATTGAAACACAAATACAAAATACGTATTTGTATTTCAAATAAACTATGGAGTTCCGCAGGGATCCATACTAGGTCCACTACTGTTCCAAACCTACATCAATGATATTTCGCCATTAATTTTAAATGGTGAAATCTTTTTATACGTAGATGATACTGCAATTTTCTACTAGGGTAAAGATTTAGACATCTTACTAGAAAATGCACAAAGAGACCTAGAAAAAATCAACAGTTTGTTGGCTCTAATCAAATATTTCAACAATGAGTGTAAAAAAACAGGTTACATGATATTAAGCTTAACCCGTAAAATTATTCGTCCTCATGTACCCTGAAAATAATGACCTGCAAATCCTGATTCAGGAAAAATACCTGGTGCTATGTATTGATCAACATTTGACATTTAAACAACGTTTACAAAGTATTAAAGACAAAATCATTCCCTTAATTAGCATATTTAGCCGGCTGTCATATCTGTTGCCAAATAAATTTAAAAAAAGTTTATATTATAGTCTCGTACAGTCACATTTAAATTATTTGATTGAAATCAGGGGAAATGCATGTGACACATACATAAATGAATTACAGATAATACAAAACAAGCTAATCAAAAAACTGTTTCACTTCAAGCACAGAACATCCACAAAAACATTATATATGGAAACAAAACTATTAACATTAAGAAAACTATATGAATATAATACGTGTCTCCTTATTTACAAAATAAACAATAAACTCGTTCATACAAAAACAGAATTCATTAAAACGTCCCAAGTACACAAACACTTTACACGACAACACGATAACATACATTTAAACACCATCCTCACTAACTATGGTAAACAATCCATTGGTTAAGAAGGGGTCAAATTATATAATTGCATCCCAAACGACATTAAAAACGAAAATAAGCTGGGTATATATAAAAAAAATTTATTAAAGTTTATTCTTGATAAACAAAGTAACGATATAGAATAGCGCTGTATTGTTATGTTTAGTTTAGTTTTGTGTTTAATTATTTCTAGTTAAATAAGTGAAAATGTAATTTTCTTTTTACTAGAATAAAAATGAATGAATAAAAAAAATATAAATATCTTACAAATAATTATCAATATACTAATTTTCAATATATTTATGATCAATTTACTCATAACTAATACAGGCACTAATTTTCAATATATCCCTGATCAACATACTAACTCTAAATATATTACTAATAATAATCAACACATTAATTTTAATGATAAAAATAATAACGATTAATTAACTAGTAATAATTATCTCACTAATAATTATTACCACATTAATTATAAAGTTATTCATATTTATAATTATTTTGGTATTTATAATTAATATGGTAATAATTATAAATATCAAAATAATTATAAATATCAAAATAATTATAAATATCTTACTAATAATTATCGATATATTAATTTTCAATATACTAATGAGCAATATACTAAAAATCAATTTACATCAATTTTAACATGGCAGTACTTTATTCATAGTCACACTGTTAAAAATTCCCTACTTTATTATTCAACATCCTACGCCTTTAATAAAAACATTATTCAAACATACAAGAAACTAAGCGACGAAGCCTAATTGTTTAAATTATAACGACCCTTTAAAATAGCAGCATTCATCACCCAACACGAGTTATTCCCAAACAACTAACAATGGCTGTCTGGAAAGTTTTCACCGATCGCGCATTAAACTCAAACAGCCACTATTCCTGCCACACCCTGTACCCCTAATACGTCTAGTAAAAATTTGAATGAAAAAAGACGCCCATAAAAAGGCAATTTATGAGTCCGCTTTTTTGAACTTTTTATTGTGATTCTGAAAGCGAGTGCCCCGTGCATAAAGACGCCACTAATGGCAGGGGGAAGGGGTAGGGGATGGTTGGGAATAATGCTCCCACATTGGGGAACTAAAAGGTGATTATTGGGGCCTTTGTCCATTAGATCGATGGGAACATGCCAGCAATAACAACTAGTGTGGAATCAGGGCTCTAGTGAGCTTTATTATGGCATCACTTGTGACGTATATACCGGTGACGTATATACCAGTATATACCAGTGGTGGTCGGTAACTTTTTGTATAAGAGATGCTGGAGTATATATCTAATGTCAAATATAAAAGACTATGGACTAGGCCACGAACAAGACGTAATTATCGGCAAAAATAGTCTGTCAACAAAATAAAATTTGTAAAATTAGCTCTATACAACCTTTACGCTTCACATTAAATATTACAGTTCCCTAATTAAATAAATTAAATAGGTGTTCCGAAATATATTCAATGTATCAATCGGATTCAGCTATTCAAGACAACAAATAACTGTTGAAAGGTGGTCAGGCAAACAAATCTCTAATGGTAAGTCCGCTCGCTTCGGGTAAGCTATTCTGTGCACTGGGCCTATAAGCATTAAAGTCATTTTTTGTGCGTCGGATGCTCCGATGGAATCCGTATTCAGCCTTACTTCAACCATGGCAGACTCGACTAAACGCGCATGCGCGAATATCAAAAATATCACATTCGTTTCTGCGTCGTGGACGCGGAATCAAAGGAGCATACACTGGTGTTGGTGAGTTTACGCGACGTTGGAGCATTGAGAATGTATACATATTACATATGTATTTCAACCTGCTCCATATGTCGTAAAATAAATCCAAGGCTTTTTAATTCGGAATAAATACAAAATAACTATTATTATACTTATTTTAAACCTAGAAAAGAAGGGATGTTTCCGATGTTTCCGAGGTGGTCGTGCCTGTTTCGCGCCCGCACGTTCCTTAATTCAGTAGCGTTTTCGTTCGCATTGAAGCAGGATATGAGCACAGTGAATCCTAATTTGAAAATAAAAATTGGTAGGTAAATTACCGTTTTTCGTGGTTTTTCTTAAATTTTATCATCTGCTATCGACATGTTTGCTTACCGATGTGTGCTATTGTGTAACCAACTGAGTCAGAGCGATGTGGTCTATGATAATTTTTGGTAAAATATTGTTAGTTACACGGGTGCAAAGTGATAATTCTATTAAAGATAACCACTAATCTGATTTGAACACTTCTCTACGGTATGCGAATACTTACCCCGCACGTGGGGTAAGTGTTCGTAATCGACATGCATGTAAACATTTTTATATAACTTTTTGATTTATGAACTACATAAGGTTTTTATGTTTTTTTGAGATGCCTGAATGATCAATCATATCAATAAACCAAAAAATTTGCAAAACACCTAAAGTGTTTTAATACAAAAATCCCAATGTAGAACTGCGTACGGTTACCCCACGTGACTCTACGTATATATTTGTGACGTATGTACCAGGATATTCGTATCTACTAGTGACGTATGTACCGGTAACGTATATACCAGTATATACGTACTAGGGCGTGTCAATTATTTCAACTTTTGAATTCAGAAACGCCTGATAACTCAAAAGTTGTGTCTCATAAAGGAAATGAGAACTGCATTTAAAATTATTTATAAATGATTATTAGCTCACTAAAATGAATTGAAAATCAAAAAAAAAGTAAAACATTTATTTTTAAATTATGGTAATTAATTTTTTTTTCAATTAATTTAACCTTTTAAAGTTTGTTTTTTATTAAAAACTGCGTATAGTTGACAACAATAAAAAAAATCCAATTTATGAAGTTTATATTTAAGTCTACAAGAATACTGATTTTATCCAGGAAAAGTGTTATTCTTTCCTTTTATATTTTTAAACGACACCCCATATAGCATCAAAAATTTTTTTTTGATGGTGCGCTGGTGTGCTCGCGTATTTTCAAAAATAATTCCATAAAACAGTTAATTTTTTTTTCCAAATTTGGGAGGCGGGTATGGGTACGGCCGCCCCGGGAACCATTTATTGGATAACCAATAACTTTTTTTTATATCCAAGCCCCATACAGAAGGCCCCGAGGAAAATAATTCCCCTCAGGGCCTATGTCAACTTTAGGGATGCTGTATGGAGGGTCTTTTTAGGAAAGGAAGGAGAGGAAGTTTTGGGAAGGAAAAGGGTAATGTTGGTAGTTCTTAGTCAAAGTATGATACAGTCAAAAGTGATCGAATTTAATATGGGTTCCGTAGCTCAGTTGGTAGAGAACTTGCCATGTAAGCAAAGGGTCCTGTGCTCAAGTCCCAGTGGAGCAAATATATTTTTTCTGATTTTTCTGTCTCCAGAATTTCGATTGCGTTTCGCAACTTTGTTTACATCACTTTTATATATATACAGGATCAAATGTATACTAAACTTAAAAGATAAATATACACTTTAGCCTTCATTGCCGTACTAACGTAAAAAAAAATCGTGTTAAATTAATATTTGCAATGAAGGCCAAGTGTATATTTAATTTTTATGTTTAGTATAAATTTGATTCTGTATATAAATAAAAGTGATGACAACAAAGTTATTTTATTTTAATTGATTTATTGTGAAATTTGTTTAATTTTTCTCCGTTTTTTGACCTATTTAAATCTTGCCATAATTTATATCCGATAATGATTTTTAAAAGGCAATTATCCCGAAACAAATATTTTTCTACATACTTATTATACTTATAGAATCGTGATTTTTCATGGGTTTGCGCTAGTTTTGTATAAAACAAAGTGACAATATTCTTTATAATACGTTTGTCTAATATTTAAACTAACATCTGTTTTTATATTCGTAAAAACTGGAAAATACAGTTTACAATAACAAAAAAAAAACACCGGTAAGCGATTGAAAATTTTTTGCTTTCCATGTTTTTATTGCATATGTCCGTTTGTAAAATCAAATTCCGAAAAAGACTTTCATCTGCCTTCAAAAACAGTATTTCAATTTGGGTCACGTCAAAAAACTGTGAATCTATTTTAATCGAATGTCAGGCAGGAATTTTTGAAGTTAATAGGCCACTTGCATGCCATTTTTTCAATATTCTAATAAGGCAGATATTCCTTTTTTTAATCGTATTTTTGAAACCCTGGCGATTTTTTGAAAATTTCAATCCGAAAAATCAGACCATTTTTTATAAATGGGAAAGATGGGACATAATTTTATGGGTGCGAAAAAATGATAATTATATAGCCGAAAATCATTTAAAAAAAGAACGTTTTCCACACGAACAATGGCACAGGAGAATAACGAGGCATATCAAAAATATTACATCTCATGAATATTGTTTTCCTTGATCTATCTTATTGATCATTAATCATTATAATGTTCAACGTCTATACAGAGTGTCCGGGGGTAAAGTGCATTAACTTAGGGAGGTGATTCTACATGATATTATAAGTAAAAAAGATAAATAACTTTTTTCCAAATTCCAACTTTGAGGGGTGGTTTTGTAAGATAAAATTAGACCGGCATGTGCGGCCAGCTGTATTATTTTCCGCTGTTATAATACGGGCCAATCACAACCATGCAACGTTGCCACAATCGTGCCCGGCAGGCTCTCAGCAAGTAAGATAACTACGGATTTTTGGTAGATAGGTATGTCTTTTTTTATTCGAAAAAAAATTAGAATTTCGGAAAAGTTGTTAATCCTTTTTAATCCTACCATCATGTAGAATCACCTCCCGAAGTTAATGCACTTTACCCCCGGACACCCTGTGTATGACTAAATCCATTGTAATATACTTGTAAATTATAATAATAATAATATATTATAAAATTTGTTTTTGTTAAAATCAGCTCCATTGTCGTTACACCTCTAAAACAGGTACAGAAGGCATACAATGTACTTGGTTCTCTTCGTAACATCTGTCAAAACGTCAAACCGAATGATAAATTCGCAGAGAACAAACAATAAAATTAGTGAATGTTAAATGTCAAATTCAAAAATTCGCCAAATAAAAAATATTGTCTTATTGCCCAATCATGGATATGTCCCCCTACCCACCCATTCTTCATAAATACCTAGCAACAGCTCCACCCCTACCATAATAATACATTGTTCCCATCCATATTTCAAAACTGTCAAATCAGTATACATTTGCCCTGAAGAAGGAACGTTCGTTCTGAAACCGGTCGGATTTACTCAAATATAAAAGTGGTTCAAACAAAGTTAAATTGTTTCATTTATCATAATAAACCAGTTCGTTATTAAGAACCTAAAGTCATTGAGAAGAAAGCCCACAGAATTAATAGTGTATTAATGTAAATAATACCAAACATTACAATAATTATCACTATTTTTTATAAAAATTATTAAATTGATTATTTTCCCGGTTATTTTGAAAACACATTAATGAGTCTCCAATTTATTGTCCCGCCAAGGTGCCAATGTTCGCCCCCGGGCCCACAAGGCTGAGCTTCCTGTGAAGATACATTCTGGAACCAGGAGACAGCCGAATACCCAAGTCAACCCTGGTGAACTATATCAAAGAGACCGGGTTGCTGTCTAAGGAATTAGGTAAAATGGGAGATAGTACAATGGGTCCATGGCCTGAGTGCTCGTGGGAACTTGGGAAAAACTATTTTTTTATGTAAAAAAATATTTAACAACTTATTATTATTATCGTAGTTCTTTTATCATGCAATAAAGAAGTCATTTATTTATTATTTTTAATTTATAAACTAACGTTTAGACAAGATTTTTATGCATAGCACAAAGGGTAACAATTATTATAAGCAATAATTATCATCCTGAAACACTCATCAACATTGAAAAATCTTCCGAGAAGATACTTGCCGCCAACGGGACTTGAAACCGTGTCCTTCTGATTGCCGGTCAGCTGCTCTTGACCACTGAGCTATGGGGGCTTATCAAATACCCGCCAAATAATTCAATATATACTAGTGTTTCATTCAACAATTACTGCTTATTATATTTTTTCCACCTGAAAACAACCAACTTTATTTTTTTTCAAGTTTTCAGTTTTCACTTGTACCCCTAGATTAGGGACACCATGTATACATGTATAAGCAGTCACCAATCAACCACCTTCGTTAAATTGACAACACAATTTTAGTCCTTGTACTTTGCAACTCAGTGACAGCAGTTGTTTATCTTAGGATTTAAACTATGTGAAAATCTTACACATCACTTCAGTAGGCTTAGGTAGGCCTCACCGCTACATACTACACACGTAAATATTCTTCAAGTAACAGCTAGGGAGGAAGCAACCTACGTCAAAGGATGTATGCATTTGAGAAATGACTTGTCAGTGCCGTGATTGGCGCCATCCCTCTTAAACCCCGAAGTAATAGTAGCGGCGAGAGTTGATCCTTCCTCTGCATGTCCCTGCTAGAACAAGTCAAATAGGTAACAGCGTTACAGTGTCCATCATCAGGCAGATGTGCAAAAATAAGTTCAGCCCTGTTCAAATAAGTGTTGGGAATAATTTGTACCTACTCTTCAATAAAATAAGATTTTAAATTTGATTTTTTTGCAATCAAACACAAAGTTTAACAGATGTGATTTAAGATTTTCCCAGCTTTTAAGTAGGTATGATTAATTTTTGAGGTAATAAACCGTGTTGCACTACTTCTGTATGTACTTCTTAGAAAACAATGTAAGATTTCAAACCCTCCTGAGAAAAATAATTCCTCTCAAATCCTATGTCATCTTTGGGGATCCTGTGAGTAAGGTATTTTTAGAAAAGAAAGGAGAAGAAGTTCCGAGAAGGAAAAAAGGTATGAGGGTTGGATAAAAATCTAGGGTTCCAGGAGTGACGGACGTTCGAACCGATCCTTCGAAGTGCGGTGCAAAGCGGTATTCCTCAACGTGTTTCTTCAGATCCGGCCTGCCACGCAGTAGGTGAGATCAAAACAAACCTCACCCCCATGAACTCGGGCATCCCTGCTAAGTCACAAAACGTAGCGAACCACTTGGGGTGACCTATGGCAGATGTGTCGGTAATCCAATAATTGTTTCCCTGAGCGGCGGTACACGCCCCCACCTGCCAAATTATCTTTACATGGATTCAGGATGAAAATTGACATATTCTATTTTGGTACAGATTTTCATTCAGCTTAAGATGACATTATTGGACATCTTCTCCTTTCGTCTGTAATTTTTTTTATGTAACCATATTATGCTGAACGTTTTAACATAAATTTAGCCACGTATTTTTTTTGCCTAATTGTATTATACCCCGTTAGCGTCATCATTGCTGAGGCCAGTGGTAAATCCCTGGATCACACCATGGGATAATATCACCCACTCTGAGAACCACTGATTAAAGCTCTGAACCACTATCGACTATAAACATTCGTTGGTTAGTGTACCAACGTTAACCGGGGGTTAAACATTTAAATGTCACTCAGCAAACTTCGATGAATGGATTTACCCAAAGCTCAGCAGAATAAGCAGAGTTCTGTCTATTGGGGAAGGAGGCTGTATAATTTCAACAGTGTGTGTGATAGAAAATCTTCCGAGGCGACTGTAAAAACTCTATTTGAATATAAATTGAATTTTTCCACGAATAAACAAGTGAAATTCGGGCCACTCTTTTACGAAAAAGTACTTAATTCATTTAAGTATAAGTTTTTGTTATACTTTTATTTTTTACAAGAAGAATTCAAACATAAAATAGGCACTCTGTTGGAATATTAATTAAATGAACGTCGTTCTACGAAATTAAGTTGGCCGATACAAAACTCACATACTGGTACTAATTTTCGCAGAATAATTATGTTTGATTTCGGGGTACAGCATTGGGTTGAGCTTTCTACTTTTTCTTGAGCCACAGTTCTTCAACATCATTGTACATATACAGGGCGTTAAGGGACGTACTTGACTTACTTTAACCAGTGATTCCTGACATTATTTGGAGTAAAAAATGTAAATGAAATTTTGGTCTCCGGTGACTTTATCGATGACTTTTTTTTTCAATATTTTTTTTTTCAAAATCAAACAATTTTTTCTTTCTTTCGCATGTCGTCACTGGTCACTCAACCGAGTAACCAACCAATCCTTAACCCCGCCTCCAACTGTCCAATACCTACAATATTTTAAAAAAATATATTTTTGTGGAAAAAATAAATTAAAAAAAAACATCAAAAATGTCACCGGAGACCAAAATTTTATCTACATTTTTTACTCCAACTAATGTCAGGAATCAGTGGTCAAAGTAAGTCAAGTACGTCCCTATAGTTGATGATAGCTACTATATGGTTTTTTGAAACGTTGACTCACGAATAAGAAGGGAGGGCAACAGCTCCAATGTCATACTTCAAACAATATGTATATTTTATTATATAATATTTATTATAAATTTTATTTATGTTAAATATGTGTAGTTGTAGACAGCATAAATTTAACAATAGAAAATAATATTAAAAGTAAAATAAAATAATAATTATAAGACCGGTCAATGCCTGAGAAAATATCGCGTCGGGTCCCACCCAGGCTTCGTATAGCGCCCTTGAGGTGATTTTTCACAAATTATCCAATTATAATTATTATTAGTATGTTCAATTCCTCTGCTGGCCAAGACCTCCATTATGACACAAGCAACATTTTCCGCTTACTGTGTTGGTAGTAGGAGATTTTTAAATATTGTCAGGTTATTTGTAACGTTTGTATTGCCTTTAAAATATATGTAAATAGGTGGGTAAAATGTAAATAATTAAACGTATTCCTAAGTACGGTTTATCATAATCATAATAAGTTACGGTTTCTCATAACCTGCCTTACTAGGCTAGTCTGTGTTGAGGCAGTAATTTTGCATTTTTTTTTATAATACCTGTGAATATACGAGTACATACGTTAAAAAACAATCACTCTACATTCCCTTTACGTCTCATATATTCGCCGCACTTGGAACACTGTACACCGATCAGGAATCCTTTATACCAAGCCCATATTGAAAGAATAGAAATAATGGAAAAAAAATTTAAACACATAAACTACAAACTAAACTGAAGCTTCTCTAATTATACCAAATCCATTAAATTTCACAATTTCAAATCCCTCTAAGCACGACGTCTAATTTTTGATCAAATCCTATTGTTTAAAATTCTAAATAATGACCTGGACTCACCATTGATGGAAAATTTATTAAATTGGTAAGTACCAATTTAATAAATTTTCCTTGAAGATCAACCCGACAATCTGATTTATTTTATTTACCCTCATGTAGAACAAATATTAGGAAAAATTCCCCAATTCCTAGTGTATTTGCACAATATAATACAAATTTCAGCGCATTGACATTTTTAGTAATAACTTAAAGAAATATCGATGTGAAGTAACGTTTACGATCGATTATTAATATGAGAGTATGGAATGTATCGGGAGCATCTCCTATCCTTTTCCTATATTCCTCTTCCACTCCTCTTCCTATAACCCAAAATTAATTTTAAGAAATTAAAACTTCATTTCCAATGTACCTACTTTAGCGTAAGAAACTTCTGTGGCATGACTTCAGCTCACTTGTAAATCTTATTATCACTGTATATTATGTAAAAGCTGTTTGTTTCTTACAAATAAATAAATAAACATATTCAGCCTAACTAAAAAAAACCACAGCACGACCGATTAACTGTGTTATTACAATAACATAAATAAAGCTCGTATTCACTAAAACACGTTTTATTACCAATAACGTTTCTTACGTGGTCACGCTGTTAAAACGCATTGAAGATGTGACAACGTTGTATATGGTTTTAATTTACTAGGAAACAATGGTGTTTTAATTTTTCTCCGCAAGGGGCATTATTGGCGCGCCTATGCATTAGTTCTGCGGCCCGCGACAGCCCGCGATGTCAAAACAGCTCGGTGTGTTTTATGGCGGGATATCGAAAATTTTGTGATTTTACTTAATAATTTCTATTGTAGTGACGAATTTACTCTTCTTTTCACATAATTGATATATTTACCATGTTATTTGTGTGGTTTACATCAGTTTAATCAAGTTATTGTACAAACGCCGTACTTTCAAAGTTGAACTGTCAGAAGTTTGTTTTTTATAGGTTACTTAAAAGATAAAATTTTCATTTTAAGATCTTTATTTTAAGAGAATTTGTTAAAAGTGATAATTTTTTATAATATTAAAATCTAATACATGTGTTCGTAAACGTATCAAAAAAATTTACGTCTTTAGAGATGCAAGAAATCTGTTTTAAATTTCGGTATTATTTCTAAGTTATTTTTTTGGCAATAAAAATTTTGAAATTTTTTATTATTTTTTAATTGTAAACACGATGAAAAATTGAGGTGATAGTTTCCTTTCAAATTTATTACATAAAGGAGTGTGTTTTTTAAATTTTGATTTTATTTAAATTTCTCTACATTTTGGTCAAAAATGTTGTGGGAGGAAATTTTTTTCCATTTTTTTCCGAGTTTGAATCTTAAAATATGGCAGTTTTTAAAAGCTAAAGTGTATTTCAAATACACATATCTGA
Source organism: Limnephilus rhombicus (assembly GCA_929108145.2). Lineage (NCBI taxonomy): Eukaryota > Metazoa > Arthropoda > Insecta > Trichoptera > Limnephilidae > Limnephilus > Limnephilus rhombicus. The sequence continues at coordinate 14,027,052 of OV815292.1, read as the reverse complement.
AAGGTAATTTTATCTAGTTTTCATAAATGGTATTTGTTTTTACAACACCTTCAAAAATAAGAAATATATAGAACATTCAAAATACTATGGAAAAATTACAAATATCGTTCGGACATCAATGGTTAAAACAGAGATAAACTACCCTCTCAGGCCGTGGAAACCATGTGTATTTCTTTCAAAGAACAAATTTTTAATTAGTAATGTTTTCACATCCGCGGCCGTTTGTCAATTGAATAAAATTTTCACTGGGTTTTTTAGTAAGGCTGATATGTTCACTGAATGGTTTGAATCAAAAACATCGAATTTGGGTGAGTGCACCGGTAAAGGCATTGTAAAAAGTGAAAGGTAAAAAAAAACAAAATTAAATTCCTATGAATATGGCTGAACGTATTTAAAAAAGTTGTGTGGCCTTCCATTTCTTTGCCTAAACCTGCAGCATAATTGCTTGAATTTAGAGCTAGGTTTTATTATTACTTTTACATTAAGTCCACACTGATGAACATAATGGTCTATGTCATCTTTAGGGATGTTGGGTGGAGGGTCTTTTTGAGGAGAGGAAGGAGTGAATATGGGTCTTTTACAACCGAATTGTTGAACTCAAGAACGAATCGCATAAACGACCCGTTCTCGCGTGACAAATTTCAACCGGAAAATCGTTCAACAGCCAAACAGTTGAATTAAAAAATGAGTAGTAGAAACGACTCGTTTTCGTGTGAAAATTTTTAACCATGTGCAAACATTGGGCGCGCGTTTGGCGTATTTCCTGATCATGCACCGGTACCGCATGGATCAATGACACTTATTCCTTGGAGCATCTTTCATTTAAATGCCTGTAGAACAAGGACAGATTTCTCACCTGGCACCTGTGCTTTATAGATTGCAATGCGTTTATTAAGTTCCAGGGGTATCTTAGTTTTTGAATACAGTTAAGGTTTTTCATGTGTTTTGGGGCTCCGGATTAGAGGTGGCTGCCAAATTCAAAAGTGGGATGCACTTGTGATTTGTACAGGGTCAGCAGTTATGTACTTAAGTATCTTCGGGTCCTACGTACAGCTTCTGAGAGGCTAACTTGACTCTGGTTTGGATGCTGACTCTGCTTGTGCTCCACCCTTATGTAGCGTTACACCAAGCATAACAATGGAAGGCGTGTTGGGAAGATCGGAACAATCTATATAAATAAAAATGAATCGCCGAAATGTATGTACGCGCATAACTTCCGAACGACTGCACCAAATTGGATAATTCTTTTTTTTTGTGTTCGTTATTGTCAGTACAAGAAGCGGTGAGCACTGGAATAATGCAATTTGTATAAAAAATTGCATTAGGTGGCACGCGAACTATTTGAAAATTGAATGTACCGGGACTGAATGTATGAAATGTGGAAGGGGGAAGGGGAACTCAGGAGGGAGGAGGGGAACTTGATAGGGGCGTTCGCGGGGCGGAGGGAGAGGGGAGAGGGGATTGGGGAGAGGGAAGGCGGAGAAGGCGGAGTGGGAACGCGTGAGGGGAAGGGGATGCGGTAGAGGAAGGGGAGGCGAAAGGGGAACATGACGAATGAGAAAGGGAAAAACACGCAGGGAAAAACAATTTCTTTATTAAATGGCGTAGCAACGCATACCGCGAACTCGCTGTAATAATATTAATGGAGCGACCGATCAACGTAATTTTTTTACAAAGATGATTGGGAAATGACAAAGGGTAAAATTCTTTATACAGTAATTTCCCCCTAATACCATGCTAACGAAGCCGTGGGTAAAAACTATTGGTAATAAAAAGAAAAAATATAATAAAAAGCCACTCCGTTTTCAGACAGAGCTTATTCTTCCCACTCCAATTAAAATGAAAATGTCGATATCCAGATTGATTATAATTAATTTTAATATACCATATTATAATTTGAAAATTATTAGACAACGTAAAAACATATTCCTCAAAATAATTTTATTGAAACAAACAGTTTTAATCAGGATTAATCTATATTTTCGAGAAGCCTGACGGACAAATTTACCCAACAAAGTTTTCTGAACTTATGTGGCATTAGTTCAGAAAACATTCGATATTAATGAATTACTAGACCATTGGAGATATAAACTGAAATAAATGTGTTGCGAGCGTGTTCGTGTGATAAATAAGTCCTTCCGTTGAATTCTATAAAATATTGAAATTTTTTTAAACACTTATTTTCTTGAAAAAATAATCAATTACTTTGGTCTGTTCGGGATCTAGTCAAAGGGTCCAATGCAAATCGGCGACTGTTGTTTTCTTTGACATCGGTGTAGATTTCAGTTCTATGGAGAGTATTTGTTCACTTCTAAAAATTCATCATTTCATCAGCCCAAAATTCATAATTTCTGGTTATGATAACATCGTGACTTTACATTAATAGTACGTGACTCCGAACGCTGCACAAATTCACATTTGTCAGCCACTTTACAAGCCCCGAAGAAGCCCCGAAAAACTTAAAAAAAACCTTAACTATATTCAGAAACGGGCGGTCCGTGTGATAGATTCTCCTATGTTAACAAACGGATTGCAATCTTTAGATAACAGGCGTAAAGTGGGAATGCTGTCCTTTTCTATTGGTATTTCAATGGAAGATGTACCGAGGAATTAGCGATCCATGCGGACCGGTGCATGATCAGGAAACACGCCAAACGCGCCCCAATGTTTGCAGAAGCCGTGTGTTTCAAAGCGTCGGGTTTTTTCTCAGCTCCTTCGCTACTGCGTAATCAATATTTCCCTACTATATTAATGGACTTAGAAATTAAATATTTTCAAGTTATTCGTTGCTCTATATTGTAGGTATGTCTTTCTTTTGTTAAAGAAATACAAGTGGATAGAGCCCCATTTGACCTTTCCAGGAAAAGGGAATGAACTGTAAAATGTGTGGATTATAAAAATAAATTAAAAGTCACTTATACAAATCAGGAAGACTTAATTTAAATTTAAGTGACTTAAATTTTAGGGGTAGTACCTATAAAGAGCCCCTCGCGCCCTTGAAGCGAAAGTTTAGTGGGATTTAGCCTGCATTTTACGGCTTTTAAACGACTTTCTTCCCACCCTCACAGCGACAGCCGGTACACCATAACACTCCATCTTCTAGCTACTATCCTCTATCTTTTATCTTATAGCCGAATTCAATCATTTCTACCACAACCCTATATTTTTTAAAAATAAATTCTCAACCCTAAGCTCCTCTTTTAATTGAAAAATGAAAAAAATATTCTCATTGGAAATTAAAATTCGATCATTGTGTACAATATTCCAAATAAAATATGTTTTAATATAGGGTTACTTTTAATTCTTTTAATGCATTTTTTTACAATAGCTCTACACAGGAAGCCCCGAGGAAAAAAAATCCTTCAGGGTCCATTTCATCTTTGGGGATGCTATGAGGGCTTTTTAGGAAACGGATGGAAAGGTAGTTCTGGGAAGGAAAAAGGAACGGAGGGTGGGCAGGAATCTGGAGGTCAATGTGTTTAGGAGTGACATACGTATGAATCCTTTCCTCCCACTGTGGTACAAGGCGATGGGTCGAGAGTCTGGCTGGAGAGGTCTAGGTTAAGTCTTTCTTAACCAGTCTCTACCAATACGGACCGCCACGCAGTGGGCGGACGAACGCATTCGCCACCAAGACCCGGACAAACCTCACCCCTTGAACCCGGGCACCCCTGCTAAGTCACCAAATGTAGCGAACCACTTGGGGTGACCTTTAGCAGGGGTATTGGTTAAACAATAAATGGTTCCCGGGGTGGCGGTACCCATACCCGCCTCAAGTCATCTTTGGGGATGCTATGAGGGCATTTTTAGGGAATGAATGGGGAGGAAGTTCTGGGAAGGAAAAAGATACGAGGGGTGGGTAGGTCAATGTCTCCAGGATGAATACATCCCTCCCACTGCGGTGCAAGGCCATGGGTAGAGAGTCTGGCTGAAGAGATTTAGGTTAAGTCTCCGTTAACCGCCTACTTTAACATTTTTCGTTTGAGAGTCGTTAATATTGTCTTCAATAAGGGCTTGAAAAGTATTAGGACGGGAAAATTATTAAGGAAAATGCAAATAATGTGTTGCAAATCTTAAAATACTGGATCGACAGAAACCTACTCTCAAAGATATTGAAATATAAGTATATGTGCTATCTGCTGTTTTTACTATGTGGGTCTGCGCTTCCGGGTGTCGCCGATATTGTTTACCAATTAACAATAAACTAAAAAAAAACAAATAATTAACGAATAAACCAAACGAACGTTAAACTAAATGAACGAATTCTTTCCTTATTCAAAATATATTGTTAACTAATATTAATGCACATTAAAAAAAAATCAACGAAATGAACAAATTCTTTTTGTATGAAAACTACGCTAATCCGGCGACAGTTGCGCGGACACCATAGCATATATCTTCTGTATTTGAATATCTTTGCCTACTCTCAATCAATCCAAAAAAAACTTTTATTATTTATTAGTTTCTCTTCTCAGTGATTAAGTTCAGAACTTACACAAATAATTAAATAATTATACACCATAAAATTTTTATTAAACTGTCCGTTATAGTTTTTAATATTAAACCATACGACTGAAATAAAGTACCTCGGTGTAACTGTTTACTGTGACGATTCAAATTTCATCACAAGTAAATTTGAAAGAGCATTTCTGGCATTGTCCATTCAAAGACAAAGAAAGTGTTGATAAACATGGGTCGTAAGGACAGGAACGGAAGAAGCGAGAGTGTGGGGTAGGGCCATGGGTCCTATAATAGGTCAGGACAGTCAAGTCATGAATGTGCAAATTCGATGAATCATCGATGATTTACTTAATGTTTTTAACCATCGAAATATTTTAATACATTTTTAGTGATAAATTGATTCTTGAACAATTTCTTGAAACAATTTCTTGAAACGTCAGCGAAAGAGGAATCGAGACAATCGCTGTGATTCATGAGAGTTCATTCGAAAATGGTATCGAGGCAATCACTGCGATTCGTCAGAATTCATTAGAAAAGGGAATCGAGGCAATCTCTGTGATTCGTCAGAATTTATTCGAAAATACAATCGAGACAATTGCTGTCATTGCTCAGAACTCAGAACTAATCGAATTCGGAAATCGAGACAAAATTGAGACGTATTGATTCGACAGAATTCAACGAAATTGTAAATCGAGACAATCGTATTCAAACGTCAAAATTCATTCTGAAATGTAAATCGATTTTAATCGGTTATATTAGATTGAGAGTAGGTTTCTGTTGATCCAGTATCTCACGCCCCTCCGCCTGTATTTACTATAAATTCTAAAGGAAATTTGTCTTCCTTCAAATTCATAACGCTGGATGAAGTAAAAAAAAATTTAAGTTCGCCAAATAAGCAGTGCAGTCTTGACCCTATACCAACATGGTTACTAAAAAAATGTGTCATTGTCTTAGCCCCGTTCCTAGTTCATCTTTTTAATAAATCTCTGAGCACAGGTGACTTCCCCGAACCACTAAAGTCTGCTGTAGTTACGCCGATACTAAAAAAATCACAACTAGACTTCGATAACTTTTTAGGTAATTATCGAACCGTTTCAAATTTACCTTTCCTATCAAAAATCCTGGATAAAACTGCTGCTGCACAAATAACCAGTCATTTGAATTCAAAATAAATTATTCACTAATCGTCAATCCGCATATAGAAGGCTTCACTCAACAGAAACCGGAATCCTTCGTATGCTGTCAGATATAACTTTGGCCATAGAGTCAGGTAAGTTAGCACTTATCTCACTCTTGGACATGAGTGCAGCGTTTGACATGATTGATCATGACTTCCTCATTAAGAGATTAGAGGAAACATTTGGTTTAAGTTCCGATGTTAAAAATTGGTTGGCGTCATGTCTATCCAATCGCTTACAAGCCGTTAAGGTTGGAAATAAACTCTCTAACTTCGCAACACTTTCTTCAGGGGTCAAGGATCCGTTTTAGGTCCACTTCTTTTCATTCTTTTTACAAATGATGTCGCCAAAATAATCGAATCATTTGGTCTCCTGTCCCACTGCTACGCTGACGATCAGCAAGTTTATTTTTTCTGCTCTCCAAACGAAATCAACAGTCTCAAAATCCGCATAGCTGAATGCCTAGAAGCAATAACTCATTGGATGTCTTCAAACAAGCTGAAGCTGAACCCAACTAAGACTGAGTTTCTCTGGGCGGCCACAAACAAATGCCAACATTTCATAGACAATTCACCTATTTCCATTTCCGGCAACGATATTATTCCAAAGGCAACAGTCAAACTTCTTGGCGTTAATTTAGATTCAGACTTTTCGCTAAAAAGTCAAATAAATAGGACAGTAAGCACCAGTTTCTTTCACCCAAGACAACTCAAGTTAGTTCAAAGAAACCTTCCTACAGAGGCGACAAAACTATTAATCAACTCTTACGTAGTCTCACGGCTCGATTACTGTAACGGCATCTACGCTAGTCTTCCAAAATATCAAACTGACAAACTTCAATCCGTGTTTAATGCAGCGGCAAGGCTCATAACTGGGGTCTCTAAATATTCGCATATTTCAGAACACTTTCGTAACCTTCACTGGCTCAAGTGTCCTGAAAGAATCCAGTACAAATTGTGCTGGATGGTTTTTAAATCAATCAACGAAATGGCCTCACCTTACATCTCCGAATTATGTGTCCCGGAAAATAGCGGTCCGAGGCAATTAACCCTTAGATCAGCAACTTCGTCTGCTAAAGGCAGACTAATAGAACCTAAACGAAAGCCAAATACTAAGTTTGGAGATTGTGCTTTCGGAGTATCTGGGCCTAAGGTTTGGAATAGACTCCCTCAGGAATTAAGATGCATAACAAGCCCAACAGAGTTTAGGTCCAAACTGAAAACCTACCTTTTTGTGCTCTCATACCCTTAATTTAAATATACCTACCTGAGAGTATCATACATGTATTGCCTATGATATGTCTAAATTACACTTTTCTTACTGAATTAAAATTACTCGAGTCCTTACACATCAATCTGTCTCTTGACGAATCACATTTAGGAAGATCAAATCCTTATAGGTACTACTGCACCACCCACCATTAAATGTTGCTTTTACTTTCCAGAATACACTCATCAAAGAATACATTACATATTAATATTAAAATATTTTTCAGGATTAAATAACATGTGTTCCAATTATGTCCTCTGCGTGCGAACTCTTTCTAAATTTCTTTAAATGAACAATATACAGTGGTAATTTCAAGCGACCTCCCAGGTAAGTATGGTCCTGTTTTCATTCGTTTTTAGGCAGCATCGCGTTCATTAATCAAAATATTGTACATATATTTTCGTATCGGTGATCAATGAACCGGTGTATGCAATTTTTAGCCCTAAGTTATTTTTATTTGTTTGTCTAGCTTGTAGTTTTTTTAGATTTTAGAAATGTATTATAAGTTTGTACAGCGCCTTTGAGGTGATTTTTCACAAAAACGGCGCTATATAAATCATCCAAGTATTATTATTATTATTATATTATTTCGATATCCCACTCAAATGCCATCTGTTGGGATATAGCAAAACTTCGTATTGCAAACAAAGCTCTCGACATCTTTTGAAAGAGACTGAAACTACATGAATATTCAATGGACTAGAGTCACTAGAGTGTAGAAATACTTTAAAATATGTAGGTACCTACGTTACTATTTACTCTTTTTATGCCATTGTATGTGTAATAAGCTGGGAACATACTAGGCCCACGCCATGCCACGCGACGTAGGTAGACGTCATCATTTCCATATCTGGACTACTTACCATCCATACATTTTCTATGGAAACGGGTGCTTTAGAATCACACTAGCCCCACGCAACGCAAACCGACGCCCCCTACGCGACGCGGATCTGCCGCAGCCAGATCGGCGTGGGCCATGTGGAAGGTGGAGGGGGTATGGTCACGCCTACTACGAGATGATTTTACATCTTTCTGGTGTTATCTAAGCATTTAACGTTATGTTTCGCAATATCTGTGGTTGTTTTTTGACAGATATTATTCAAAAATGGATGACGAACAGTTCATTGAAACTGGACGGCACGAAGTTATTTATAAAATCAAATTACAGGATTATAGAGATTCTGCATACGCAGTGCAGCTTGGGAGGAAATTTCAGCCATTCATGGCATGACTTTCAATATTATACCCCTATAATGAATGACAATCAAACATGACATAGACACACTCTGATCCGAATGGACTTTCGTGTTTTCTTTTTTTATGTCATATTCAATTATGCTGTGAAGCTCTTCAAATACCACTTTACTCATACGGAGGTACATGAAGAATCGTCCGTCATCAGATTCTAGTTAATTAGATTAGTTAACTAGATTCTACTAAAGTATGGAACTCTCCAAACATTTGTCTTTGTTTGTTAATGTTGTGGACCCAAATACTTCTCACTTTTTTCTTTTTACGAGAATATTGATTTAATAATAATAATCGTAGCAAATCATCTTCAAATTCACTTTCAAGACATGGCAAAGCTGTCATCTGCTGAGAAGAGAATCACATAAACATAACCTAAAAAATAAATGTCAAATGTGTCAAATCAAACGCGCCTGCGCACAACCAGAGACCCCTTGTCACGTGGTCACAGCGACGCGTACGTACGTCGGCCAGTGTGAACGGGACAGGAACGTTGCGTCGCGTTGCGTCTGCTCAGTATGATCCTTGCTTTATTGTAACAACAGTATAATTTGAACAAAAATTAAAAATGTATTTCGTTTAGGAAGAACGATTGAAATTATTTTTGATGAGGTCATTATTAATACTTCTTTTACTAGTCTAAATTGTATTAAAACTATACCGAAAGGTTTTATCGTACCAAGTAGGCAGAAAAAGAGCAAGGTCAAAATATTTCGCCTTTGAATTTACTTTAATATTTTGTCTCTTTATATTTATTTAACTGCTTTGTTCTGCTCGTTTAATAAATCGCATACAATGAAAAAGAAACAAAAACTAACAATAAAAATATTTGTCCCTCGTAAACTTGAATATTCACAATATTTTATGATGTCTATAAAATTGTACCTTCTTCACTATAAAATCTTATTTTATACATTTGGGCATACTCCAGGTACCCGTGAAGGAACGCACTTATACACGGTGATTGCATTATGTTATATGAATGCAGTAAATATATTTTTAACGAGAGAATCTTACTTCATACTAGCAGACCCGGACACACGTTGCTGTGGCTAACGAAACCTTTATAACCAACGCCATCTGTTAAATCAATCCATCACGCTGCCTGCTGCCCGCTACCGCTTGGCCGGCTATATTATGTATTTCAAGCAATTTACATAAAACTATGCAAAATTATATACCTAAAAACCTCCCCCATTAATAACTCTATCTATTGGTGAAAACCGCAAGAAAATCCGTTGCGTAGTTTAAAAGATCTAAGCGCACATACATCGGGAGTGACTTCATGTTATACTATGTAAAGATAAAGATAAAGATTAAATAACAATATTTCATTACCGTCATCGTCTTCTTCTTTTCCTTTCGGGTCGGGAAGTCATCAAAATGGCGTCGAAATGTTGAATCCAGATGTGCTTGTTTTAGGTTACTTGTGCGACCTCCGTCCATTGGTTATCCGAATCTTCCTTTCACAGTCGATCTCCCGGACAGTTAATCATCCGGATAGGTGATCCCTCTGCCAGATGGTCCCTCGGACAATAGAACACCCTAATTTTTTTAAACTGTTTATATTCGTATATGCCAGCATACGTGAAAGTTTATATAATATTATATTTAATTTAGGAGGTGGGTATGGGTATCGCAACCCGGAAACCATTAAATGGATAACCAACATATCTTCCATAGGTAACCCCAAGTGGTTCGCTACGTTTGGTGACTTAGAAAGGGTGCGGGTTCGTGCGGGTTCTATAGCCTGCCAATACTTACTCGAGTTCACGTGGTTAAGTTTGTCCGGATCTTGTCGGTGAATGCGTCTGCCCACCAACTGCATGGTAGGTTAGATCGGTTGATACTTGTTGAGGAAGATCTTTCGAACTCTCTCGGAGCATTGCATTGTACCGTAGTGGGAGGGACAAAGTTATGCGTCCGTTGCACTGCCCCCAGATTTCTACCCACCCCTCGTACCCCACCGCCTCGGGAACCATTTATTGGATAACCAACACCTCCAACATAGGTTAACCCAAATGGTTTGCTACATTTGGTGACTTAGCAGGGGTGCCCGGGTTCATCAAGGTTTGTCGGAAGATGACTTGGACGCACTGAACCTCAGATTCCTACCCACCCCTCAAACCTTTTTCTTTCCTAGAGCTTTCATCTCCTTCCTTTCCTTAAAAAAACCCTCCACATAGCATCCTCAAAGATGAAGATGAGGAAATTATTTTCCTCGGGGCCTCGTGTGTGGAGCTCAAGTAAAAAAATACCCTTTGCCTTCCCAGAACTTCCTCTCCTTCCTTTTCTAAACAGACCCTCCTACCAGCATCCCCGAAGATGGTTTAAGGCCCGGCTTTCCGCATTTCTAGCAATATATTACATTCTTTCTAAACACTTAAGTTTTAAAGCTCTTAAAAAAATTTGTGTTATTCTTGAATATAATATATATAAGACAATTTGTCTATTGGTTGTACTTCTCTATTGGTAATGACAAAACAAATCATGTGTTGCTCTGTTAACAAAGAAACTACATTTGAAGTTTATTTGTCGATCTTAAAAACATTATAACACTTTAACACTTATTTTTCTGATATCTTGATTACTTGAATCTCTGCTACATAGCTCGTCAAAAACAATAATAATGTGTTTGTATGTCACCACGACAACACATCAATGAATGACATTTGAAAAGTAATTCATTATTCGAATACGAAGGAATCCCTATGCATTCCTAGGTAGGTATTCCTTTACATATATATACATTCTCCACGCCGAACATCGCAAAGCATGCTCCGAAAATTATTATGAGCACATTTTTTTCAGATATTTTACAAGTTATATGTATGAAAAATTCACAGTATTTCATTAAATGCTTATTTAGACATTCCTCACGAGATTTTTGCTCTATTTTCACAATATTCACTCTACATTATATTTTTGATTATTAGCGCGCTCTCTCTAACATTCATATTAACATATCTCCCCTTCTTCTTCCTGTGTGAACCTAATTGTCCTAATGTGTAAACATATCCGAAGGATCAAACTGGCAGAGGCTAGGATCAGACTGTTCGGGGGATCAGCTGTCCAGGGATCAACGGTTCGGGGAATCAACTGTCGGGGGATGAAGCTTCAGTGAATCCGTCTATTGAAGGCATGTGATAAAGGAACCTTTTATCTATTCATTTAGTGATTGCCTGGTGCCTGGCAGGCCGAGCCTCTCTTCACACAGCCTCTTGAGTTGCTTTTCACAACTCGATCTGGGGCGTTCAACTGAATGTCTTCATCTGCCATAGGGATGTCGAAAGTGAAAAAAAATATCGATATATCGATGTATCGATATATCGATGTATCGATATTTATTAAAATATCAATATCGACGTCGATATATCGAGGAAAAAATATCGATATATCGGTCAAATTTTCAAGAGATTTTGCGTTTTTAAAATAATAGTGTATTCAGCTCAATATTAACAATAGTAATTTTTGTACACAATTTGCTTTTATTAATGTAAAAAAATCTCAATAAAAATGAAGGTATTTTTCAAAAACTAAGAAGTTGCATTCTAACTTATATGTAAACTGAGATGCATACAAAGTTTGTATGCGTCTCAGTAACATTCTATTGGCTTATTAATCTGTCAAAAAGGACTTCGTGTTTGGAACAAGGTATAGTCAATAATCATAGACAATTGGGAACCAACACATAGGAGTGGCTTAGAAAACAATGGCGAAAAATAGCATACATTTCTATGTGTGTACATACACAGTATTGGTGATCACAAATACTAATGCTAAGACAATAGATTTGTAAGCTATTAATAGTTAAAATTTCAACCGCCAGATGTCATGACCCAATACAGTTACTTTTTTCCGTTCGTTCCTATACGGTTTTGGATTCTAGTGACTTTAAATACATAAATTTAAAAAAATATCGTTTTTGATACAATTTTCGATATTGGATATTTTGTATCGATATATCGATATATCGGATCAAAATATATCGGCTAAAAATATCGATATTTCGATATATCGATATTTTTTCAACAAGCCTAATCTGCCATAACTGTGATCTGCAATAAATCAGTAAAATTATTTTAAAATTTAAATGCACGATGACGACTAGTAACAGAGCGGTACCCTCCTTTGCTCCGGAGATCATTAGTTGAAATATACCTCTTCCCGTCCCTCATGAGTCGTTTTCTTCCCGTAATTCTTTAATAACTAACAGTTATTAAAGTACTACCGCTCCGCAGGTTTTTGCTGGTAGGCCCTGCGGGAGGCTTTTGGTTTGGCTTCGCCCAGTTAGTGTTGGTGACAATTTTATAAATCCGATAGGAACTGGTTCCAAGAATAGCCCGCTCCTCGGATCCACTGTGATCCAGTGATAGTTAGTCACCGGGACAAAATGACCGGGACAGGCAATGACGTCTAATGTAATATATAGCCGCGCGATACTATTATTCACAACTAAGTATTACCGTCAATCTTTCCATATCGGTAGAGATACTCAAATATACAAATCGTAGAATTTATACCTAGGAGGGGCTCTCATGCGACCTGCTAACGAACGTAGCGCCATCATACTATAGATTATTATATTTCAGATTATATGTTGCGGCACTCGATGCCGGGTTCTCAAATTAAACCACTATAATATTAATACTTGTCAGTACTGCCCTGTATGATAAAATCGATCAGGGCAGTACTGGTTCTTCTGGGATATACTTAAATGTACACCGATATTAAAAATGAATACAAAAAATATCGTATTGATATCTTATGAAATATTGAGAAACTTGTTAAATATCTCTGAATGTTCATAGTTTTTATTTTATTTAGATAGTTATAGCTCTGGCAAAAAATAGAAATGACTGGTAAGTGACAAAAATAAGACATTTAATACAATTCACATTCATAATGCTGTACAATACGCTACTTGTCTATTAAAAAATTGTTTGAAAGCGCCTTTTTTGTAACATCGTGCTCTTATATAGCTTTTAATATGTAAATTTATTGAAAGAAGGTACCTTCTTACCTTTCTAGATATATTCCTGTCTTTTCAATTCACCCGCCCGTTATTTATTTATCCTTGTAAAACGGAAAATTCGCAACGGAATTCAAATTCAAATTTGAATTTATTTACAACTCCGGAGTTTCATCGTTTCACCAGTGTTCTTCCCGCGACTTGACATATGTACGTTCGATGGAAGAAAATAAAAATAATACACATAAAGCAGAGCACTCACCGCTTTCAGAAAAGCGCTATTCATTATATATTCCATCGAGAGTCGTGTGAAACGTTGACTTGGCTTTTGCAAGGCTTTTTACGACGCCGTGGTTGAATAGATCAACATTGAAAACCCCTTCCCTTACTTGCGGGGTTATAATTTTTCGATACGTCTTTTTCTTTTATTATTTACAATATTGCCTGGATGAAATATGGCTAATAAAATATCTCACTTGCTGGAAGGGGACGCGTCAATACCTATGAGGAACTATATAAAGGAGTTCAAAATATTTAAGACCGATTAACCAACGGCCAAGAATTCAAATTTCTTCGATATCCGTAACACTTGAAAAAAATGTACCGGACGGTTCCGATGACAAATATTAATTATTCTCTGTATTTTTATGAAAGTGAACACTTCTTTAGCACCGTTGTGATTTTAAAATAGCGACACTAAAAAGAAACAAAGACATACTTCTGCAGGATTTAACCTACTATAGAATGAGAAGAAAATGATGGCTAATCGGTCTCTTCTTTATGCGGTGCTTAGTAGCCTCCCCACTCTTGTCTACTTTAGTTTTCTGAAGGTTTCACTTCTACCGCATGTAAACTGCACACTCTAATATTTAACTAATATCGATTTTATTTCATTTAAAATTTGCTTTAATATATTTATTTATTTTTTATTTTATTTATTTATTTAATTATTTTCATATTACATTTGGTTATAAAATGACGTATTGCCCATCTCACTAGGTGTGAAACGCCTGTGTTGAGATGGCAATTTACAGAGTGGTTATCTAAGATTTTGTAGTAATATTATGAAAATGGCAGGTTAATATAATTTTTTTTCTTTAAATATACAATTCAAGTATGTTACATATATATAAGAAGATTGCAGTAGGTACATGGTTACATATATACACACAGTAGGTATAAAGGTAAGTCTGTTTTTAAATACTTGTGATGGATATGTTTATTTGAGGTGATCAATGATTTTACTTTTAAATGTACTTTTGGTTTGCGTGTTTCTAATTTCAGGAGGTAGAGAATTGAACAGCTTTGTTGCATTATATTTAAAACTTCTTTGCCCATAAGAAGTTTGACAAACTGGGATGTTGAAAGATTTTACATTTGACTCTCTTAAGGCTCTTGTGTTCATTCGTTCTTCAAACATGTGTGTATTTTTAAATTGATGAAGCAGGATATTTTTTGAATACAATTTTTGCAGGTTCGGAACATTTAGTGTCTTAAAAATAAAATCAGTGCTTGTTCTCAACGGGACTTTAAGAATAACCTTCAAAATTAGTTTTTGAATCTTTACTAAAGGCTCTAGGCAAGTATTTGTGGCACTACCCCAGCTGATAATACCATATTCAAGTGATGATTGTATAAGAGCACAGTAAACTTGTTTCAGTTGTTTTCTATTTAAAATATCTCTAACATTTTTAAAAAAATAGACGAGTTTCCTCAGTTTTGTCGTTAGGTTTGTAACATGTACGTTCCATTTAAGAAGATCATCTATTTGAATACCAAGATATTTAATACTCTCAACTCTACTTATAGAAGGACAGGTACATGGAGTTAATAGGGGGTTACAGCTGTGGAGTTTAAGGCTTTGTTGTGAAGGCAAGAACTTATTTGAAATTCGAAATGTTGGGAATTTAGTTTTGTCTGTATTCAGGGTTAATATGTGATCATTAAGCCAATTTTTAACAATACGAAAGCCATTTTCTGCCGTTTTAAAGACTTCATCCCAAGATTTGGCGTGAAATAGCAAGACCGTATCATCGGCAAAACTTGTGATTTGTCCACATATTTGTAGGTTACATAGATCATTAATATAGATTAAGAATAATAAGGGTCCTAGGATGCTACCTTGTGGAACGCCACAATGTGATTTTTGGGAACTACTATAGGTACTGTTTATTTTAACACATTGCGTTCGATCAGTTAGATAACTATGAAATAATTGAAGAACTGTATCTGATATTCCTATCCTCTTAAGTTTATCTAAAAGTATTTTGTGGTTCACAGTATCAAACGCCTTTGCAAGATCAAGGAAAATTGCTAAACATTTATTTCCTTTGTCGACATTACTTATTATGAAGTCTGTAACGTTAGCGATGGCGTCTGAGGTTGATAAGTTTTGGCGAAAACCAAACTGATTTGCTGATAATGTTTTACTAGAGTCAAGGTAAGTAATCAATTGATTTCTTAGTATTCCTTCAACAATTTTAGAGAGTGCACTTAGAACACAAATTGGTATGTAATTGGTAATTTCAGTTTTTTTCCACCTTTAAAAATTGGAGATATAATCCCTTGTTTTAATACATTAGGGAAACAACCTTGAGTGAAGCTCTTATTGATTAAGAATTTGAGGGGAACGGCTATATGAGATTTCAGTGATTTTAGTAGTTTACTTGGTATTTTGTCATGTCCAGGTGAAGTCTTCTCTTTCAGTGAGTCGATTTCTTTGATGATATCCTCCATCGATACATCTTTTAGAGTAAATTTTGCGTAAGTTTCTTCTCGGGGATTATCATCTGGTTGTGGAGTTTTAGTATTACAGTTGATGTTTTCTTTTATTTTACTGGCCAAATTTGATCCGACGTTTGAAAAAAAGGTATTTGCATGATCGGCAATAGTCTTCGGGTCCAAGTTAAGATTCACATTCTGACCATCAATTATGAGTTCCTCAATTTGATCTCTGGATTGCCTTGCATGTGTTATCTCTTTAAGAATTTGCCAAATCTTTCTGGAGTCATTATTACATTCAATAATTTTTCTTGAATAGTATTTATTTTTTGCATGTTTGATTAGTTTAGTACATATATACCTACATTCATGTTACGTTATCCTACCTACATTCATGTTACGAGTAGCAATAAAAATGTTTAAACGCGTGACGATATAATTTTTAAAATTACGCTTTTTTGTAATTATTTTTTGTTCAGAAGTTTTTATAATTTATAATTTATTTTTATACTTCAATTTATCAATAAATTGATTAACTGAAGTATTTTCGTCACAAAATACATAATCGGATTTTTTAAATTATTTATTTTAAATAAAATGAAAATTCTGAAAGTATCTTTCATGGATAATTTATTGGTTTATTTTCCGTATGATTATATCATTTGAAATGTATGTTGTATAACACATTTCGTTTGATAATTCAACAAATCTGCCAATGAACAACAGTATAACCTTATTATATTAAAAAATAAAAATATTTAAAGAAAAAATTTAATATACCTTTACTTTTGCATGCATTTTTGTAGAAAAGATTCGATACGTCTAGAATTTGATTTAAAATTGACATATTTCCGGTTGTTTCTGGTTACCACTTAAGTAGAAGAAACATTTCAAATATAAAATGGAATTATTGTAAGACGTGGTGTCAACCCCAAAACTAAAGAAACCAAACCAGATGTCTTTTATATGAAGTATTTTCCTATTGTTTAAGGCGCCATAACATGTTACACCTTAATGCATATAAAATAATATCGCGTTTTCAGCCTTTTGACCAAATGTGAAGAATTGTCAATAAGGTACAGTGTACTGGAATAGATATTTTCGGCGAAAATTTATAGAAATGCAGACAAAATGTTCTGCTATTGTTCAAAAATATGTTGAAATAATTATGTTGTGTATCCCTTGTATTTGTATGTATTTTAGGGAGCTTTTATATAATTTTGTATTTTATATTTTTATAAAGATTTTTTTTATGTGAATTCCGCACAAGAATTCCAGTTGTTCCCAACCGTCTGAAGCCAGGGAGACAATGGCATCCACAATTAGTATATATTGTGAGGCAGAAGAAAGTGGAGATATGATGTATCCTTTGACCGGGAAGGTTTTTATAATTAGTTAATGGTTTCACCTCTTCCTCTCACTCGATAAATGCTGGCGTCCCGCAGGGATCGGTTCTGTCTCCAACTCTGTTTTTGTTGCACATCAACGACCTTTTGTCATGTGCACCAATTCACTGCTACGCGGATGACAGTACAGTTCATGATAGCTTTTTGTTTGACAAGCCCCCAAAGGGCTCACAAACTCCAACAGCTCGTAAGGCTTTGAAGCAAAGAATGGACGGTTACCTCGAGAGTGTTTTCTCTTGGGGTAAAAATAATCTCGTTGAATTTAATGTTTCAAAGACCCAATCTTGTCTGATTACGTCTAAAAGGGATCGCGATGAAAATCTAGTCTCTTTCAACGGAAGCAATCTTCCGAACAGGCCCTCCATTGATTTGCTTGGTGTAACCCTAAGTGACCAGCTCAGGTATGGGGGCTCCATCGAAGCCAGAGTAAAGTTAGCCTCCCAAAAACTGGGCGTACTGTACAGGGCCAGCAGATACTTTAAAAGTACACAACTGCTAACCCTGTACAAATCGCAAGTGCGCCCCACGGTTGAATTTGGCAGCCACCTCTGGTCTGGAGCTCCAAAATACCTGAAAAATACCCTCGACTCTGTGCAGAAACGGGCGGTCCGTTTGATAGATTCTCCCATCTTAACAGACGGATTGCAATCTTTAGAGCACAGGCGTCGGGTGGGAATGCTATCCTTGTTCTACCGGTATTACAATGGAAGATGCTCCGAGGAACTAGCATCATTGATCCCTTCGGCACCGGTGCATAGTCGGGAAACACGCCAAACGCGTGCCCAACATTTGTACACAGTTGACATTTGTCACATGAGAACGGGTCGTTTCTTCGACTCTTTCTTATGTTCAACAGCTCGGCTGTGGAATGATTTGCCGGCCTCTGTGTTTCCTCCTTCCTACAACATGGGTCTCTTCAAGACCAATGTTCATTCATTCCTCTCCTCAAAAAGACCCTCCACACAGCATCCCAGATGACATAGGCCCTGAGGGAAATTATTTTCCTCAGGGCCTCCTGTGTGGAGTTAATGTAAAAAAAAAAAATAATAATAATTTCACCTAACTGAGATTTTATAACTGGGTTAAAAACATCTATAAAACTAGTGTAAGTTAATAAAATTTTTGAAACAATTTGACCTACGTGAGCATAGAATCAATGGAAGAAATTTTCCAATGGATGGCAAACCGTTTTTGTGAAAAATCACCTCAAGGGCGCTGTGCAATTTATTTTGATTTCTTAGGCACTATCTAATATTATTATTTACAAAGAGATACAGAAAACATACTTGCCCAGCAGGTCACTTCCGATAAAAAGGACTTTATTAGATAGGTTATGCTTGAAGAAGATAGGACTTTGAAGAGGACGCTATGTTTAAAACACTGGAAATTGCATGACTTTACATTTTCTACCTCCATCACCGTTGATGTTATATTTATGAGAATGTTGCTGACAAAAGTAGAGTTTTTATTTATTTTGAAAGACTGAAGAATTTAGGACTCTTTAGGAATCGATTTTTTTTTATCTTACAACTAACAATTTGCTTACATTTCCATGGTATTAGTTATTTACAATTTGGGAGGCGGGAATGGGTACCGCCGCACCGGGAACCTTTATTGGATAACCAACACCTCTGCCATAGGTCACCCCAAGTGGTTCGCTACGTTTGGTGATTTAGTGGGGGTGCCTGGATTCATGGGGTGAGGTTTGTCTTGGTTTGTCTAGGTGTTGTCTTGGATGACCAGGACATATTAAACCCCAGATTCCTTCCCACCCCTTGAACCCTTTTCCTTCCCAGAACTCTCCTCTCTTTCCTTTCTTTAAAAAAACCCTCTACATATCAACCCAAAAGATGACATAGATGTAAAAAAAAAAATTACATTGTCATGGGTGTGAAAGTGAAGGTGAAAAGACTGTCTGAAAAGCTTAGCTCTAAATTTTTCCAAGACTGTCATTATTTTTAATTCATGTAGTAGTCCAATCCAGGCTTAGGTCCTGACACTCCGAAAGCACACTCACTTTAGTTCGCGCGCTTTCGTTCCTTCAACCTTCCGATAGATGATGACGCCACGGACTTGAGGATTGACTGTCGAGAATTGTAATTTTATCTAAAACACATTAATGCCAGATGATGTCATAAACCATGACCAAGCAGGTGCCCCTTAGAAAATTAATCAAATCACTGGGATGTACAGAAAAAAAACTTTTTAAAAGTGCAATATCTCAAAATGTCAGGTTGGTACGTTGGTAGCGATATTTGATTATGGTGACAGGTACGCAATATGCAATCGCAATTCGATAAACAAGAATTAAAGAATGAAGTCTCAAGCAGGTATTAAATAAAAGTATGAAGAAAATTTGTTACGATAATACGATAAAAGATTTTTTGCTTGAAATTTCTAGATGAACCACTTTTAGATCACATTGTTTGAAGTTGTTGAATTTAAAAAAAACCCTATGAAATTTTTATAGACCTCAAATTGCATAATATTTCAGGTCTAACGACAAATTATTATTGAGAAAACAGATTTGATAAATTTATTATTATTGAGAAAGCCGAGATGCTGGTTGTAAGGAACTCTTGTGAAAGCATGGAAAACCTTACACAAGACAAATTTGTTGTAAAAATTAAGACATGATGCGACACGGATGTTAATTTGAAAGTAAAAGTCCATAGACCAAAGTGTACAAAGATGAATTTAAATATAAAATTTTAGGTAGAAAATGATGTTAAATATTTCAAATAGGCCGACACAACATTCCTCTTCTTCTTACGTTCCACTGACGTTCGATATCATGTTTTGCTATGCGGACTTTGTTTATTGCGGCCCGGAACAGCTCTACAGTAGACTGGCTAAACCACTGTTTCAGGTTTTTCAGCCATGAGTTTATCCTTCTTAAGGCTCTGCAACCGGGCCCGAAAAGAAAAAGATGGATAGATACGAAATTACGAATGTTAGAGGAGAGCGCTAACATTTACAGCGACAAAATCGATGCGAAAATTGCGAAAATGTTTAATAAAACACGACTCGTTTAAAGAGCAAAAATCTCGCTTGCACTATCTTAAACAGCATTTAAAAAACACTGTGAATTTTTTCATACATATAACTTGTAAAATAACTGAAACAAACCTGTTAAAAATAATTTTTGGAGCATTTTCTATCGAGGGTATTTTATATAATTTGCGTTTCGGCGTCGTCTAGATATTATCTTCAAGAATAACAAATATTTTTTAAGAGCTTTAAAACTTACCATTTTTAAGGGAAATATGTAATAATTCGGCACAAATTAGGGTTGCGGGCAAGGGCCCATTAAGGAATGGGCCCCGTCTTATGGCAATCTTTCCCTGCATTATGATATGCAAGATCTCGTACTTCTATGGTTATCTCAACACATGTCCAAGATATTGAAGTCTTTGGATTTTTGTAGTTTTAATAACTTATTTTTCTTTATTCATCCGAAGCATAACATCTTCATTCCTAACCCTGTCCATCCAGCTTATTTTAAGTATTCTTCTGTAGATCCACATTTCCAATGCCTCAAGTCGCCTAATTATTTCTTCAGTAAGCGTTCATGCTTCCATTCCATAAAATAATATCGAAAACACGTAGAATCTGACCATTCGCGTCGCAATCCAAGTTTGAGATCATGACTGCAGAAAATATTTTTCATACGGATAAAGTTTGCTCGAGCTTGCTCAATGCGGCATTTGATTTCAACCGAAGGATTCCATCTATCATTTTAATTGCAGCCCAAGTATACAATACTCTGTACCTTCTCTAGTTTTGTTCCAGCAATATAAAGATTTTCATTCAATGCGTTATTTTTCTTATGAGCATGTATTTTGTTTTATTTATGTTCAGTTCTAACCCAAAATTCTCACAAATCTTACACAATATTAACATCACAAACTACCCAAAAAATCCAGATCATTTCAGATAATGATTCGAAGAAACTCACATAATATTCCGTACCCACATACATACTTAAAGAAATCAAGTTTTATATTTATGTATGTTGCTCACGCAAACCTTTTGTTTAGACCTGGCCACTGGTCATGTCCAATATGGAATTTATAATGCATCCCAAGGCTTTCAGTCGCCTTGCGCAAATCCATGGACAAAGTTTGCTATGGTCACACAACTTGTATGGAAAGTTCTGTTGCTATTGGAGAGTACAGAGTAAAGAGAACTGAGAACAGAGTACAGCCCGTCTTATAAAATCTTGGACGTTAACCTCTCGTGTGTGCAGCCAAAGGTCGACCCATGAATAATCCATGCAGCGTCTTTCTGAAAAGATAGCGTTTTCAGGGGCGGAATCGGAGCGGTGAGTGTGCGGTTTGCAGTGCATCCCGGCCCTAAGAAGTGATCATGCCATTCATTGATTTAAACAACAAAAATAAATGATGAAATGCTAATATTTCATTATTCGACAAATAATATCGTAGAAGAAATCTTGTAGAATCTACACATATAAAAATGAATCCCCGTTTCCCTTGGTCACGCCATAACTTCAGAACAACTTTACCTATTTCGTTCATCTTTTTTTTAAAGTTTTCTAATACCTTCTTACGGAAAGAAAAATTAAGAAAATTGGATAATTTCAAAAAACTTAATGACTATTTTAACTTCGCACGTTTGAGAGTTCGCGCGTGAATAAATGTGAATTTAGCAGGCAGGTGTTTTTTTTTTGTAAAGAATTTTCTATGAATTTTTTAAATTATTGATATTTTAAATAGGTACCTACATTTGTTCTTATAATATGCGAAAATCAATATTTATAATATATGAAAAATGAAAATTTGAATAAAAAAATTGTAATAGATGGCACGCGAGCTGTTTGAAAAATGAATGTACTGGGACTGAATATATGGAATGCGGTAGGGGAGTTGGCGGGACGGGGGAGCGGGATAGGGGAGAGGATAGGCTGGGAAGGTGGAAGAGGAAAGCGGGAGGGGAAGGGGATGTGAGAGGGGAACGGAGACGCACGGGAAAGGACATGCAGGGAGAAACAATTTATTTCTTTGAAATAGCATTGCAACGTACGCCGGGAACCAGCTAGCCTTGAATAAATTAAAAAAAATAATTAAACTAATTATGTTGTCTTAAATCTGAAGGAATATCTCTGACGTTATATGGCTGAATTAATAATGTTTGATTTCCCAGAGGCGAGAAATTTTTTTGTGTTTTGAATACTGTGCTTTTTTTGAATACTAATATTATAGAAGTGTTTAGGTGGGTACTGATTTTTAGTTAATAAATTATTTTTATTACAATTTGGGTTTTAACACTCCCGGAGAAAAAAGTTAGTATTCATTCAATAAAAAATAGGTCCTTGTCTCAATCTGGTTTTTGTATTTACGTGTTTAGAATATATTATACCTCTGGGTCACACGACCGCTCTTAAATGGCTACGAATTGTGTCTAAGCTGGCTGGCGAGCGTTGACTGACCACAGAGGCAGTGGCTGTTAGGCCTGTTGAAAAAATATCGATATATGGAAATATCGATATTTTTAATGCAAAATATCGATATTTTTAGCCGATATATTTTGATCCGATATATCGATACAAAATATCCAATATCGAAAATTGTAAGAAAAACGATATTTTTTTAAATTTATGTATTTAAAGTCACTAGAATCTAAAACCGTATAGGAACGAAAAATCTGGCGGTTGAAATTTTAACTATTAATAGCTTACAAATCTATTGTCTTTGCATTAGTATTTGTGATCTACAATACTATCTCATGTGTGTATGTACATACATAGAAATGTAAGCTATTTTTCGCCATTTTTTTCTAAGCCACTCCTATGTGTTGATTCCCAAAAGTCTATGATTATTGACTATACCTTGTTCCAAACACGAAGTCCTTTTTTAAAGATTAATACGCCAATAAAATGTTACTGAGACGCATACAAACTTTGTATGCATCTCAGTTTACATATAAGTTAGAAGACAGCTTTTTAGTTTTTGATATTTTTGTAATTATTACGTAATAAAAATGAATAGTGATAAAAATACCTTCATTTTTATTGAGATTTTTGTACATTAAAAAAAGCAAATTGTGTACAAAAATTACTATTGATAATATTGAGCTGAATACACTATTATTTTAAAAACGCAAAATCTCTTGAAAATTTGACCGATATATCGATATTTTTTCCTCGATATTTCGACGTCGATATTGATATTTTAATAAATATCGATACATCGATATATCGATTTTTTTTTCACTTTCGACATCCCTAGTGGCTGTTCGGGCAATCTCGGCAACATATGTCGGAACTTGATAGAAGCTCTAAGCCTAAAGGCATCAATGATATCAACAAAAACTAAGTATCTTTTCTAAACACATTATATTTAGTACATTATATTTGTTTGTTGGTAATTATAAAATTTTGTCTAAATGAGTAGGTAACCCCGGTCCTGCACGGGGTTTAGTAAAGGGAGGCGTCTTGGATTCTGTTCACAGAGTCCCCAGTCCACAGTTCCCAGTCTCTGGAGGGCCCCGAGTGTCCCCTCGAGAACTAAATGGAAGAGTCGCGCACGAGAAGAAATCTCACCATACCCTCCCCCTTTCACAGCAGCACCCCACTCCCTCGCAGCCGAACTTTACTGCCGAAAGTTGAGCCGCGTTCAACTCATCTTGGAAATATATTTGAATACATCAAAGATTCGCTCAAACTCGTGATGTATGCTCGCTGTATCTCTGGCTACGTTCAGACTGAACTGCACAACGCACCGAGCAGCTAGCATATATGATTTAAGCAATCGAACTGAGAAAAGTGTTTAAAATTGTTGTTCACAATAGTTTATGAAATAGGTAGAAATAGTTGGCACGTACGGCGTTTGAAATTTGCCATGTTAAAATTGTTGTCAAATACATCCATATCGTTTAAGTGTTTGTTACCAATATGTAAACGTTGAATCGGGGAATATTTGACGGCCGGCGTAGTGCGGCAGTAAGGCGCTTGACTCGCAAACCGAAGGTCGCGGGATCGAATCCCGGTGTGGCAAATAAATTTTATTTGATTAATTTGTGTATTTCACAATTTATTCATTTAAAATAATATATAGGTAGTATATTTGCGGCACGTTCCAGAGTGGAAGACACTCTCAGTATCGCCCTGGTGTAAGACCACCAATTGAAACGTTGCCTGAAGTGGCTTTAGCCGTGTTAGGTGACCAGATCTGAATAGCCAGGTACTTCCCCACCCATCCTCTTCCCTATCTCCTTCCCTCCCCACTACTTTCAGCCTTACAACATACCCCAATTGGGGATGCCTTAGTCTCACTACCTCCAGACGGGAGCAGTTGGGACTCTTGTGTGGCATACATGTAAAAAAAAAAATGGAAACGTTGAATTGGGAAATGCAAACTATAGTTGGAATGAGATGCATGTATATAAAGTGTTAATGTTTGTCTAGCTGTCCGTGTAGGTACGTGTAGATTTATTAAGTGTTATGGTACCGAGATATCAGCAGAAGAGTTGATAATTCTACGGGTTCCTTTTATAAACTTCAATTAAACAAAAAAAAATTAAATATACTTTAATAACTTCAATTAAACTGAAGGACCACTAGATTGGTGATTTGTTGTGATTTGCACAGAGGATTTTTAACATAGTCAATATTAAAGACCTAAGAGATCACTTGATATTTGCACTGGTTACCTCAATAGACTGTCAGCTCCTTAAGTTATTGTTTCTAAATTTCACATGGAGGTAATATTGGCTCATATTGTCGGGTAGGTGTGGAAAGTAGATTGGATGGAGGAAGGTAAATCAACAGCATGAAATCAATAATTATTGTGCCTATGATGATGTTGTGTTCGGGCCTTCCCGTAGGGGGATTTGCCCTTTTTACAGCGTCGCTCAGTTTCCTGTATTGATATTATTACTGTTATTTCTCTTTGAAATACCCCAGCCGCGTTAATGATGGAGAATATTCCGTGCCTCAAGCAATTGCTGGCACATTTCTACACGAGCAAGACAAATATATTGTCGGCCATAAATCATTTCACACATTCTTTTGACTTTTTGCTGCAAACGTATTATAATATGGCTATTTTGAGGAAACAATACTTCATATGTAGGATGAAGGGATGTTCGCAGCGACCCTTTTGCTACGAACTTCCTGGGAGGGGCGATATAGGCCCAGTTTATCAGTTGATTTTAAGCTCGGCTTGATTGAAATGTCAAGCTTACCGCGGCTTGGAACATATTCGGTGTATAGGACGTAAACCTAGATCTAACAAGTGTTACACGAATTGTCTATGATTTTAATAGAGAAACCTTTTTTTATTAAACTACTGTCTCTTTTTATTAAACTACGTGAACGCTATATCTATGCATTCTCATGTCATCTTTAAAATTGTTTGTGGTATTTTATTCCATGAATCTAAAATACTTCAGGAAGGTTGATTTTTGATAAAATTTCCCATTCCAATCAGCGTGGTGCTATATGCGATAGGGTGTGTCAATTATTACAACTTTTGAATTCAGAAACGCCCGGGGTAAAAAATGATAAGTGTATTAAAATTTACTTAAAAAAATGTTTATTAGCCCGCTAAAATGCATTGAAAATCAGAAAACAAACTTAATTTTTTTTCAATAATTTTACCTTTAAGCGTTTGTTATAAAAATAGTATAGCTGACAAAAATAAAAAAAGTCAAGTTTATGAATACAAGTAAGTCAACAAGAATACTGATTTTATCCAGAAAAAGTGTTATTTTCCCTTTTTATATTTTGAACAAACACATCACATATGTTTCAAAAATTTTTTTTTTATACTTACTGCAGTTATGGAATAAAAATTAAGTTTGGTACAAAATATAAAATATGTACCCTTTATTTTATTTTTTTTCCAAATCACGAAATCTGTTTTTTTTTTCAAAACTTTAGCTGGCTAATTAATAGTGAACATTAATTTCATTTTTTTTTACGTTTTAGAATGGGATACGGCGGATGACCGGGACATACTGAACCCCAGATTCCTACCCACCCCTTAAACCCTTTTCCTTCCCAGAACTCTCCTCTCCTTCCCTTTTCCTTAAAAAAAAAACCCTCCACACACCATCCTCAAAGATGACATAGGCCCTGAGGGAAATTATTTTCCTCAGGGCCTCCTGTGTGGAGATCATGTAAAAAAAAAAAAAAGATACAGATCACACGAAATTTTTGAGACCCCGGGCGTTTAAAAATAAGGCCATTTTTTCTCTCTGTGGAGAGCGACACAAGCTAATGTGCGAGGACTAATTTTTCAAAGTAGTAGCTGATTCCCGGCATGCGTTGCAATGCCATATTCAAAGAAATAAATTGTTTCTTCCTGCATTGTGCGTCCCCGTTCCCCTTCCGCATCCCCTACCCTCTGGAGGTCCCATTTCAACTTCCCCGCCCATCCTCTCCCCTCTCCCGCTCCCCCGCAACCCCCCCCCCGCTTTCCATATATTCAGTCCCAGTACATTCAGTTTTCAAACAGCTTGCGTGCCACCTATTACATTTTTTTAATTAAAAATTTTCATTTTTCGTATATTACGAATATTAATTTTTGTATATTATAAGAATATCAATCAAATTTGGTACCTATCATAGGTACCTATTTAAAATATCTATAATTTAAAAAATCCTTAGACAATTCTTTTGATATAAAAAACAGCTGCCTGCTAAATTCAATTTAATCAAACGCGCGAACTGTCAGTCGTGCGAAATTAAAATAGTCGTTAAGTTTTCTGAAATTATCCTGCGAAATTTTCTTAATTTTTCTTTCCTTAAGAACCTTCTACAAAGTGTTGGAAAACTTTAAAAAAAGATGAATGAAATTGGTAAAGTCATTCTGAAGTTATGGCGTGACCAAGGGAAACAGGTATTCATTTATATATAGATTTGTTTGCCGGAGTCGTGCACTATTAATGAAATTAACTGCTGAAAACAAACTGTCCTGATGTTGAAACTTTTAAAATCCTTTATATAAGAATCATATTATCCATAAATTAATTTATTTTAGAAAATTATTTTATTTTTAAAGCAATATTATTTGAGAATCCTTTATCAAACATTTCAGATTGATTACCAATTAATAACATCGTCATTCTGGATGAAAATAAAAGCCCATACTTATGAAATTAGACAATTCACGTAAATTTCGGTGGGAAGTATTCAATATTGTTCACTTAGTTGTCAGTTTGGCATGTGACTGCTAGCGCTTAGGTGCGCCCCTTCGTCCATAATAGGAACTATTCTGCTACTTATCAAAGCTTGAGCGGTAGAGTTAGCTTGCTTAAATTTTGAGTGTGGAATGTCCTACTTAACGAGGATACAGACTGGCCGTTATACCGTGCCATAGATGCATGCTTTCGTGCCAGAACGTCAAAGGATTGTATGAGGTGATTTGTGACCGATTGTTTAATGCCCGATTGGCGGTTAAATGGACTGTGAATGAGATTAGAATAGAAGAGCATTCGATCGGGTTACAATCACAGGGAATCTAGGAGATAAGGATAATGCCCAACCTAATGATTGATGTATTGACAACTAGTTTAGATGGACAGAACAAATAAATAAAACAGCGGGTAAAGTCAGAAAACTAATATATATTTTTTAAACATACGATACATAATGCCAATGAAGATATACTAAGCACTAGCCCAATCTATTATAACTCACGGTACGATTGGTTAGGGTGGTGCTAAAACTAATATGGACCCTCTCGACAAAGCACAGATAGCCTTAATTGATATTATTACAAAAAAACCTTACAGTTATACAACAACTGTAAATCAAAATTATATTTATACATTACCAAGAGGGCAAACTAAACCATCATACTGCACAACATAATTACGATACAAGACACAGACACCAACACATAACTCAAAAGACAAATACTACCTATGGACAAAGATATTACCATAATTTGTCTCCAAATTTTTTAAATTTAATTGAAAAAGATATTAAAGATATTCATGTGACAAAAAATCTAATCTAAAACACAAAATTCATACGTGGATATTCAACAAAGCCATTGTATACTGCGGGCAGATAACTTATATAACAACACACTAAACTATCTTTCTCTTTTCCTCTCAAATAAATGATATTTTTAATGCACTAGATTTTATGTCCGGGTTAAATATTCCCTACAGGAAAAACTAAACCCTTTTACACACTTTTCCACAAATGATCAATTAGTCAATTCACGCAAATAATACAAGAACAACATGTCAACCTACCAGAGACCAAATAGGAAAATAATTCACCGACTCCAGATGTTTTCATATTAAAGGGTTCGGCTTGGTGGAACTCCTAATTGGACCTGTAAATCCTACTGATCCCTCAATATAAATATTAAAAAAATCTTTTGTATTTAAAATGACTGATTTTAGAATTTTTATATATAAATTCTTTGACAAATCTAATATGCATAAATTTTGAATGAGAGAGCTAGGTATAATGCCAGTAGCCGAAATAATAAAAGGTAATATTTTTATAGTCTGAGAATGCCAAATTCTTTTAATCTCATTTCCTAAATCTGTATATTTTCTTATTTTTTCAGAAACAGATTTTTGAATAATACAGGAATTTGGAATAGGGACATGGATGATGTAAGTTTTTTTAAATTTTGTCATGTAAAACTATATCGGGTCTATTATGACTAATTGTTCTGTCTGTTAGTATAGTTTTATTATAATATGTTTTATAAAATTCATTTTCTAAACATGAATTTGGTTCATTTTCATAATATGGTACTATATTACAGCAGTCAATCATGTTATGTTTAATTACCAAACTTTGGTGAATTATTTTTAAAACCTGATTGTGCCTAAATGTATACTCGGACGGTGATAATACAGAACATCCCGATATAATATGTTCTACATATAGTTGCTGGAAAAGCCAAACATTTTCTACATAAATCATCAATTTGATTTTAATACAGAACATTCCGATATAAATATGTACTATATATATGTACTATATGTACTATAAGTATGTACTATAGTTTCCGGAAAAGACAATCATTTTCTACATAAATCCTCAATTTGATTTATATCTTTGATTATATGCTTCCTATAATTTTTAGTATGAATGACTCTAATCTTGAATGGCAAGTATAAATCCTTACATTTCTGCGCTCAACTCTCCAATACTCAACCATTTGTTTGACGAAAGATTGTCAACATACGTTTGGTTGAGATAATTGAAGTGTTTTGCGTGAATAATTTTATTTGACTAGGAATCTAATAATTCCTGTTTAGTATTTATAAGAATGTTGGCATTCTCAGCATATAAATTTAAAGGTATAATGTTTATATTTCTTATTAATTATATAATTATTTATTATATTTCTCATCTCTTTTCTTTTTATTTTTCTTTCATTCTATTTATCTTTTCAAATATAAATTAAAAATTTTATCTAATTTTTTCTCACAAGATTAAGTAATCAAAATTTTATTGAATTCCTGCCGGAACAGGCTCAGCCTAGTGAGGTGGTGTATACCAAAGAACAAATAAAATGTGTATTATACCTACTTCAAACTGTAAAAAAATAAATGTATTTTGTGCTTATCTAGGTTAATATTTTTTTTTTAATGTCGGTTTCTTGATAGTTCCCATCCATGATCATTCAAACGAAAAATATCGATAATAAAAAGAGACAAACACACACATTTATTAGCCTGCGATAGAATGAGATAATATAATTGATCTCCTCTTTATGCGGTGCTTCGTAGTCTCCCCGCTCTTGTCTACTTTGCACACTCTGATTTTTTATAATGGTTGGCACGGAATTGCGAAACGATACTTAACAAGGATGATGCCCAATTCAAACCACATATGATTCCAGTGCAAAAAGCGATTTGTTAGTGTTCCAATAATGATCTTCGTTTGATCACGACAAAATTTCGAATGAATATGACATATGGCTTACACAATAAACTTCCACACAAAAAAAAAATTGGGAGGCCGGTGTGGGTACCGCCGCCCCGTGAACCATTAATGGGATAACCTCTGCCATAGGTCACCCCAAGTGGTTTGCTACGTTTAGTGACTTAGCAGGGGTGCCCAGATTCATGAGGTGAGGTTTGTATGGGCCGTGGTGGCGGATGGGTCTACCCACCAGCTGCATGGTATTCCGGAACGAGAGACAATGGTTGAGGGAGTCCCTTTGACTTCTCCAGCCGTACTCTCTCGGAATATCGCCTTGCACCGCAGTGGGAGGGATGGATTCGTAAGACCGTCACTCCAGGACATATTGACCCCCCCGATTCCTACCCACCCTTTATACCATTTTCCTTCCCATAACTTCCTCCCTTTCCCTTCCTAAAAAGTCTCTCCACACAGCATCCCCAAAGACAAAGGCCCCTGAGGGTAATTATTTTACTCATGGCCTCCTGTGTGGAGCTAATGTAAAAAAAATGGCTAAAACTGTTTTTGTTAAATTATTTACAGGAATTACGTTAGTACTTACGTTATTTTGGATGTTGAATTACGTTTGTAGTTATTTAAGGGCCCGCAACCCGGAGTTGTACCGATTTATTACATATTTCCCTTAAACGCGGTAAATTTTAAAGCTCTTAAAAAAATATATGTTATTCTTGAAGATAATATCTAGACTTTGCCCGCGTCGAAACGCAAATTATATAAAAGTTCCTCGATAGAAAAAAAATCGCAAAGTATGCTCCAAAAATTATTATCAACACGTTTGTTTCAGTTATTTTACAAGTTATATGTATGAAAAAAATCATAGTATTTCTTAAAATGCTGTTTAAGATAATGCCGGCGAGATTTTTGCTCTATTCTAAACGAGTCGTGTTTTATTAAACATTTTCTCAATTTTCGCATCGATTTCGTCGCTGTAAATGTTAGCGTTCTCCTCTAACATTCGTAATTTCGTATCTCTCCATCTTCTTCTTTTCGGGCCCGGTTGCAGAGCCTTAATAAGTCTTTGATTATTGCCTGCATATTATCATCTTTTAGGCTTTGTTTTTGGTATGTCTATGAATACTCTTCCCGTAACCACCAATTACTGGAACCCAACAGTAGTATAACACGAGTAAATAGAAAAAAACATATAATTTTGCATTTTGTTATACATTGAAATGTTATAATGATTTTTTTTCATGTAATAATAATAATATGACTCAGGTAGTTTTAAATTTACATTTAAAATTTACAAAATACATTTACAATTTGCAAATAATACTAAACATGAACATGACGACATAAACTAAAAATCACACTGAATTACCCTCATTCACATTTATGTACCTGCAAAAAACATGTTTTTATTTTTTGCTGTGTTTACACGTGTATTTATTGTTTGTGTGTTTATACGTGTTTTTATTTATCAGTGTTGTAGCAACACCACTTAAGCAAGAAGGCTGTAAATCAATCTCCTTATGTGGAAATAGAATAGGGGGTTCAGAATGGATGGAGATCGAATGTAAGATATTTTAAGATATGTTATCAAAATAAATATCTAGGGAACCATGGTTAATCTTTGCGATACCTGAAATTGTGCAATTAGGATGGCGGGTACGGGTACCGCTGCCTGGAAACTATTGATTCTATATTCGGTGACTTTGCAGGGGTGAAACATATGTCCGTCACTCCAGGACACTCCCCGAATTCCTACCTACCTCTCACGCCGTGTTCCTTTATTAAGGAACTTCCTCTATTTCTTTTATTTAAAACACACTAAACTCTAAAGTCACAAAACGCCTACTAAATATTATTTTATACTTGATCTTGTGAAACGAACCAATTTTAAATTTTGAGATTTAACTAAAAGAAAAAATATTTTTAATTAAAGAAAATCAATGTTGAAATAAAGATGTTGAAATCTACCTGTAATTAAAGACAATTTATGTTTAATTAAAAATATATATAAAGAAAAATATATAAAGAAAAATTATAATTAATTTAAAAAAATCAAACAAAATCTATGCTTAGTTTAAGAAAATCAATGTTTAATTAAGGAAAATCTATCATTAATTAAGGATAATCCATATTTAATTAAGAAAAATCAATATTTAATTTAAGGAAGTCGATATTTAATTAAAGAAAATCACTGCTTAATTTAAGAAAATCAATATTTTTATTAAGAAAAATCAATGTTTTACTAAGGAAAATCTATTTTTGATTAAGGAAAATCTATTTTTGATTAAGGAAAATCTATTTTTTATTAAGGAAAATCAATATTTAATTAAAGAAAATCGATTTCGAAGAAAATCACTGCTTACCTAAAGAAAATCTGCTACGATAGTAATAAAATATACCAGAGATTGTAGAGAGTCATCGTGCCGACCAAAATATAATAAAAGTATTTTTTTTATATTATAGAGGATAATCAATCATTCATTGGGATGAAAATTTAAATACCGCTAACGATGAACGCGTTTTTCTATTTATCCAAAATGATAATATTATATTCAAAATAAGGCATCCATTTTCTTATATAATCCGTGAATACAACCTATTTTTGTACCCTTGCGAATTTGTATGTGAGGGTTGGATGTTAGTGGGGGTAAAGTAAAGGGGGGATGTTTTTCTTGTTGATATAAGGTCTTCAGAGGCAATCACTCCTATTTGCTTAAAACCTTATTGTAGTTAAGTAGAAAAGTAAAATGTTTACCTGTGTTTTATTGAAGTTTACAAATTGCCCATATTTTTTACTTAAAAAACTATTTTACATGAAGGGAGGCACAGAAAATCTGATATACAAAAATGGAATTATGTTCCTATGTAATTCAATTTCGTGGAAAATTTAGGGTTTAGTCTAATCTAATAGTGTTAAATAATATTCATTTTCTGAATATAATGCTTGTTTTCGACACAGAAAAATATTTTCTTACTCAATAGATAGCCACACTCTTTATTCCAAAAGTTTTTAACGGAACAAACTAACTTACTAACCTTCATGCCGTTCTGCGCAGGGTTAAGCAGGGAACGCTAAACAACTTAGTCTGGGAGCACACACGTCATTCACATTCATACTTCTCATGACATCATGACTCTTTTCATGACCCGACTTAAGTATTTCATCAGGTCCCCGACCTTTTCTGCCATTCAAATTCGCGTCATATATTATTCTTACACTATTTTCTTTGTTTATTCGCTCTACATACCCAGGCCATCGTCCCTTTATTAATATTACAAAGTTTTTGTAACAATAAATAAAAAAAGGTTTTTATAATCTCCACTGCTCATCATGGAAAATAGTTTTTCAAAAGGATGTTCCAGTGCTTCGTAGCTCATTATGGATATGATTTTCATAGCTGAAAATCGGGGTTAGGTTGCCTTGGAAGTTTCAGACAGCTGTGCGTATTTCGTGACACCAGAGATTAGCACTGCAGTGTGTTGTGGCTACTGAAGACAATTTTCAACTTTTGAGTTAAGATTTTTTTTAAAATCTGTTATGTGCTACAAAAAAAAACTTTAAAATTTAAAAAAAAAAAACCGCTCGCCATTTTACCAAAATTTTGTGGTTTACAAGAAATCTGGGTAATTTGTTATTTATCAATATCTGTGGGCTTAGATCTTTTAAATTACGCATCGAATTTTCATGCGGTTTTCACCAATAGATAGAGTGATTTACGAAGAAAGTTTTTAGGTATATGATTTGTCAAAATTTTGTGTAAATTAGTTGAAATATATAGCCAAGCGGCAGCGGGTGGTGTGGATTTGATTTAACAGATGGCGTTGGTTATAAAGGTTGGGTAATGGCGTGGCGTTGTGTTTCGTTAGCTATAGCAACGTGCGGCCGGGTCTGCTAGTATATTATAAAAGAAACTGTACAATGTGAGTGCCGCTAAAACTCAGACACAAGTCGCGGTATGATTAAGGGAGTTATATGTTGTTGTAGCCCTCTATTCCCCATCCATGAAGAAGGGCGTGCTTTTGAAGATATAAGGGCTAAAAGTTTCACCCTCTAGAAATTTCTAGAATAGTTCAGAACATTCCAGAGCAGAAAGTATTCCAGATCATTCCACAACATTTCAGAAAACCCCGGAACATTCTAGAATGTTCTGGAATGTTCACGAATAGTCTGAAACATACTGGAACATCCGGGAACATCCCATATCAATGTGAATCATCCCAGAATACTTTCAAATGTTGTGGAATGTTCTGGAACATTAAGGACCATTGGTAGGGAGGGGTATATAAAGCAAGATCCGTCATGGGTTTGAACGTCAGTTCAATCTCTAGTCCCTGAGCGAAGCCGGGTACCCCAGGCAGTATTAAATAAAATAGATTAGTTCTGTACGACAATAATGCCAATGTTTGTGAAATGTCAAACCTTGAATAATCGCTGAACAAAGTTTAGCTTTAGAAGTACATAAATTGATAAAATCCACAAGGGGAACGGCGAACGAATAAATTAAACGCCATTTTTGATTATTGTACAAATACTCTCGTTATTTATAGCAGTCGGGTCGCTTTCAAAGAATTGCTTAGAATAAGTTTTTATAGTCATAATTTATACTCATAAACTATAGAAATAGAAAAGTTGACAAAAATATACTTTACAAAATTGTTTTCAAGTTATTGGAACATGTTGCTAGTACGATAAAAATACGGCTAGAAGCCGGGTAGTAAGCGCTCAAAAAAAAGAAGAAAGGGAGATGTGCTA
The DNA here is from genome assembly GCA_929108145.2 of Limnephilus rhombicus. NCBI lineage: Eukaryota > Metazoa > Arthropoda > Insecta > Trichoptera > Limnephilidae > Limnephilus > Limnephilus rhombicus. The sequence goes on along the minus strand of OV815292.1, from coordinate 13,992,167 downwards.
ATGCGAATGTTAGAATGAGCACGCTAATTTTAAAAACGATAATATTTAATTATTATAAGCAATAATTATCAGCCTGAAACACTCATCCACATTGAAAAAATTTCCGAGAAAAGATACATGACGCCAACGGGACGTTGAGTGTTTCAGGCTGATAATTATTGCTTATAATAATTGTTACCCTTTGTGCTATGCATAAAAATCTTGTCTTAAAACGTTAGTTTAACAATTAAAAATAATAATTGATAATATTTAAGCAAAAATTGTGAAATTGTTTAATAAAAAAGACTACTTTAAAATTGAGCAAGAATCTCTAGGAAATGTCTAAAATAGCATTTAAAGAAACACTGTGAATTTTTTCAAACTTGTAAGTTGTAAAATAACAGAAAAAAACTGTTCTTACTAATTTTCGGAGCATATTTAGCGATTTTTTCTATCGAGGGAATTTGTATAGATGTGTATTTTATTTATTTATTTTTTAAAAAGAAAGACAAACATTTCCGGGTTACGAATAACCCGAAAATATTTGAAAATATCCTACTACCACCACAGTAAACCGAAAATGTTGCTTGAGTCGTGATGGAGGACTTCGAATACGGAATGCCTGGGTGGGACCTGTACGCGATGCCCACTCAACCATTTACCTGTCATATTATCTTAAAAAATTACAAATATTTTTTTTAGAAACTTAAAAACTTAAAAGCTTTCAAGAGAAATATGTTATAAAACGGTAGAAATTCGGAATATCGCGGCTCTAGGTGATACCTAAAGAATTTATAATCTGCTATTTCATAGATGCACGAATTCATTATTTTAGATAACACTTTTTGAAAATAACGCTTTAAAATATCAAGATAAACAAATTAATCAACGCTTTTAAATCATGAAAATATTATGACTAACTGTAAATGTGTGGGAGCTATCGAATCCATCTTCAAATTGAAGTAACTTAGCCTCCGAAAAGATGACCATAAATAGCCTTGTAGAAATTTTAATAACGCACAAGAATTTTAATTTCTCCCGACTGTCAGTGGGACTACAAATTTCCCCATTTGTATTATGTTATAAGCCTAAAGGGAGTGGGAAGGGGAAGGAGATGAAGTTCTACCTTTATCTATAAAGGTTGCGAAATATTAAGGTATTTAAATCTGACGCCGAGTATTACCAAAGCAACGATTCGATTCTGAATGTTGGTTTTTCATCGAAGCGATACTGATATGCCTACCACCACACTTACAAAGAGTTCGTAAAATTCGCAAGCCGTTAACAACTTTATTTTTGTTGTACATAACCACAACCAATACCTTTGCTTAATGATTTAGCGGACTCCAGATACTAATATCTACAGCCTGTATGTCGGACGAATATCTACAGCTCATATGTTGAACTAATATCTACGAGCTTCAGAGTGTTGACTAATATCTACAGAGCGTAGGTTGGACTAATCAGCTAAATGTGTCCAACAGTCCGATATTAGGGATTTTTACATACATACTTACATAAATTACTGCATTCGCAATATTACGTTATTCCAATATGCTATACATAATTGCAAATCCAACCTCTGCCAGTGCTGTAGATATTCGTCAACACTTTGATTTTCATAGATATTAGTCAACAGTTTGAGCTGTAGATATTCGTCAACACTTTGGTTCTCATAGATATTAGTTCGATTTTTTCAGTTTTTGGAATTCCTGTAGATATTAGTAGACGCCTCCATTTAGCGGGGTACCCAGCAGTGGCGGTCCGTGAGTTTTCAGTGAGCTAGAGCGCTAATATTGAAAAATATGACGTTATTGACGTTGTTGTAGCTAAAAATGATATTCAAAATTTCAATTTTTTTATGAAGATTCTTTCAGTCAAGCCGCATCCACATACTGAAATATCTTTATGCATGAAGTTGAAATTTATAAAAAATATTAAATTCATTTTCAGCTATAACAACATCAGTAATGTCGTATTTTTAAATCTTTGCACTCAAGCTCACTGAAAACTCACTAAGCGCCACTGGTACCTAGGTTCGTGGAGCGAGGCGATTGTCCGTGTCTTGGCGGCGCGACTGAAGTGTTTCCCCACCAAGTATGTGGCAGGCCGGATCGGGAGAGACAGATTGCGGAAGACTTTTTTTTAATTAGCTCCACCTGGAGGCCCTGAGAAAAATAATTACCCTCAGGGCTTATGTCATCTTTGGGGATGCTGTGTGGAGGATCTGTTTAGAAAAGGAAGGAGATGAAGTTCTGGGAAGGAAAAAGGTATTAGGGGTGGGTAGGAATCCGGGGGTCATCGTGTCCTTGCACCGCAGAAGACCCTACACACAGCCAAAGATGGTGTAGAGCTAATGTAAAAAAAATGATACCCGATATCACACAAGCTTTAAAAATATGGCCGATGGACCGCTGAGGTTTAACTGCAATATTATCGAAGTCATAGGCTAGAGTTCTCCGTCAAAGCCTCCTAAAAGCTCTCCTGGAATAGTACCACATATTGAGAACCATGAATTATTTAAAGGGCGAGTTGAAATATACTAAAACACTTATATGTTAAGCTCCTTACGGTGTTACTTGAAGAAATCTACACTCTGCTATTCTTTCTAGCTTTCGAGAAGCTTTTTATTTGAAATTGCGGTGCTTTGGCTGTGATATAAGATTCAAGTATGGCCCACGTGGTATTCCTAAAGTGACCCGATAATAATCAGTGTGAATGAATACGTCACCATTAACTTCCTTCCAACCATAGCAGAATCCGAAATGAATTTTTTTTTTAACTAACTAACCATCACGCCGTTTCCCCGCAGGGGTAGGCACATAGGACGGACTACCAAGCAACTCGGTCTTGACACACACTCCTAGCCTCGTTCACATTTATACATCGTCTTACACACGCTCTTCTATTATTCTGACTCTTGACAAGGCCCGACTCAAGTATCTTGGTTGGTCGTGCTTTGTCTTTCTCTGGCGTCCTCGACTTCTTCCACCATTCACATTTTCGTCGTGTATTCTCCTTACACTCCTTTTCTCTTTCATTCGTCTGCATGCCCACACATCGGAGCGTTCCTTTCTTAATCTTACTCATTACACTTACATCAGCCTTGCATTCTTTGCGGATCTCCAAGTTACTCACACGATCGTGCACGGTTTTACCACACATACACCTCAGGGATCTCATTTCTACAGCATTCAGTCTAATTTTATCCTCCTTCTGCCAGTTCCATGCCTCTTTACCATACATCAGGGTAGTTACCATTACTACATTATGAACGGTTTTGGACATTGGAGTTGAAGTTTCGCTTTTTTGGACAGTTTTTTGTTGGTGTTAACGGCGTTCAGTCCTTCATTAATAGAGTTACTTAAATAATTTTGTTTTAAACCTTATATTATTTATAACACGTGTAACTTAACTTTAGTAGAGTATTATTCTGCGCTAAAGTACCTACGGTTGTAGCGAAACCCGGTCGGCATAAAGTATAAAAAATAAAAGTGGTGTTTACAAAGTTATTGTTTTATTTTAAGTTATAATATCATATCACAAATTATCTGCTTCGTATGATCAATACCGAACAAGTGTTTCAACGGCTCCCAGCCCTCTGGAGCTAGTGAAATTATGTAATCCCATTAGGATGTAAGTGAGGTCGAAGAAAGCAGGATGGGGAAGAACATAGGAAAGAGGAAGATGGGGGAAGTACCTTGCTATTTAAAGCAGCATTTAAATTTTTTTACCAAAGTATATTGCACTGTGGAACATGTGTCAAACGTACTGTATAATATTATTTTATATGAATAGATTGTGAAAGCACACGTGCACGCCGCGATTTGAACTCGCGACCTGTAGATTCATAGCCGAGTGTCTTGCCCCCTACCACGGAGGCGTAATCGATAAAATAAATAGGTATCTTTCGATTTAAGGCGTATAAAACCTGCCTGTCGCTATAAGGACGTTATTATTGCGTGATTTAAATATAAATTTATATTTTGCGAAATAAAAAAATAAATATTTTATAGTAAATTGCGATTTTTTTTTACATGAATACCGCACAAGAGTCCCAACTGCTCCCGTCTGGAGCCAGCGAGACTATGGCATCCCCAATTGGGGTATGTTGTGAGGCTGAAGGTTCCCAACTGCTCCCGTCTGGAGCCAGCGATACTATGGCATCCCCAATTGGGGTATGTTGTGAGGCTGAAGGTTCCCAACTGCTCCCGTCTGGAGCCAGCGAGACTATGGCATCGCCAATTGGGGTATGTTGTGAGGCTGAAGGTTCCCAACTGCTCCCGTATGGAGCCAGCGAGACTATGGCATCCCCAATTGGTGTATGTTGTGAAGCTGAATATAGTGGGGAGGGAAGGAGATAGGGAAGGCGGGGAAGTACCTGGCTATTTAGATCTGGTCACCAAACACGGCTTAAGCCATTTCAGGCGACGTTTCAATTCTGAATGGTTGTCTTACACCAAGGCGATACTGAGAGTATCTTCCACTCTGGAACGTGCCGCAAATATTTTAAATTAATAAATTGTTCAAACACAAATTAATCAAATAAAATTTATTTGCCATGCCGGGATTCGATCTCGCGACCTTCGGAATGCGAGTCAAGCGCCTTACCGCTGCACTAGGCCGGCCGTTTATCTAGATTTGGCGAAATATTTTCTTTCTTCTCTTCTTTAGGATAACTTTAAATTCAACACTCATAGGTAAATGCTTGCCATGTTCATAACAATAAGTTGTTCTTTTTTTTTCGCTCTAACGCCGTGGTCGTCAAACTGTGGCCAGCGGGCCGCATGCGGCCCGCGGCGCATATTTGTGCGGCCCGCTCAAATATCTGGCGTTTTCTTATTAAATATTTTTTTTTCACGTACAATTATACTTTCCGTTTTTTTGCGGCCCTCGCAAATATCTGCCGTTTTCTTTTTAAATATATTTTTTTCATGTACTTACATTTATACTTTCCGTTTTTTGCTTCCCACTCAAATATCTGCTGTTTGTTTGCTTTTAAAATATGTTTTTTTTTCATGCACCATTGTACGATCCGTTTTTATGCGGCCCGCACAAATATCTGTTGTTTTCTTTTTAAATATTTTTTTTCATGTACAATTTTATAGTATCTTTTTTATTATTTAATAAATATATTTTTTTTCATGTACAGTTATATTATCCGTTTTTTTTATTTTGTGTACGTACCCACATGATTTTAAAACGTTGATTTTAATTGATTGATATTTGATTTTAAATCGCCCAGTTGGTTTTTGAACACATAGTGTACATCATAGGTTCTCAACGTGGGCGATAACGCCCCCCTGTGGTCGTTGGAGACTTTAAGGGGGGCAGTAGAAGACCCAGAGAAAATTAGAGGGCGTAGAGATGGCACAGTGTAGGTAAAAAAAAAATGGTCTAAAAAAGACCAAAAAAACACGCTTATCATGTACTAATTAAAGCAAAGTAAACTTTAATGTTGGTTAATTTTTGTTATTGTATGTATTGTAATAATTCTTATCGCGTGTGCGCAAATTCACACATTCAATAGTTCGGGAAGTGGATGAAAACTGAACTGAACGATTCCATTACGTGCATTATTATTATTAAGAATTGACACTACATCACGAACACAAGAAGGAAGGAGGTAGCAACCTGGTACTTAAATCCAAAAAAAAATGTTTTTTTAACTTTTAAAAAGGTACAACACCCCCCCCCCCCCCCCAAATCATAAGTGTGCGGCCCGCAGTGATACCTCACATTGTCCTATGTGGCCCTTGACCAGAAAAGTGTGACGACCACTGTTCTAACGCTTCCAACTCTCACTTCTTGTTCATATAAAGCGCCCTTGAGATGATTTTTCACAAAAACAGCGCTCTACAAATTATCCAATTATTATTATATTGTAAAATGAGGCAATTTAATTATGAAGGGCTCCTCTCATACATCCTAAATCAAAGCTAGCTGTATATACACTTTAGGCTGTAGGTACAGAAAAGCGAGTTCCGTATGTAAATTTTCCACTTAACATTTTTACTACAAAGAGAAAGGAGTGAAATTAACTGTAGGCCTTACCCTGCCATCTCTTAGCTCATATGAAAAGTATTTTTTTTTCTTATTACGTACTCTTTTCCTTGTTATATTTTGATGTACTTTCGTACGCTTTTGTTCACACAGCTATTTTAATGATGTTCATAAGACAGATTATAGCCAGCGAAAAAGAGCGAATAGACGCCCTTGAAATATGGTGCTGGAAAAAATGTTCAGGATTTCGTGGAAAGCTAGGCGCACAAATCTGTCCATTCTGGAAGAGCGTGGAATTCACAATAGGCTTTCAACTATCAGCCAACAACATAATTTAAGATGCTTTGAACACGTTGTTCGCCAATCTGAAAACTCCAACTTGGAGAAACTCATAGTCACTGGCAAAGTCAATGGCAAAGGAAGCAGGAAGGTCACAAACGCAGTGAAGTGACCAATCACTTGCATTCGGTACCCCGGTGTCCTTTGCTCTCATGGACATATAAATATATATGGACCTGCCCTAAGTGATAAAAGCGTATTATTTCTCCCTCCACATAACGGTTCCATGGAACCGGCTGGGCTTACGAGAGCCTCGCTTGAATCTAAAAAATGTGACGTCATCATTTTTGTCCCTACCTGCGTCGAGCTCACAGCATACATTTACGAAATAATACGGCAAAAATGATAGCTTGTGCTATACATTATACCCTAAAATTATGCCGAACATAACGAATGTGGGCGGTTCTCCATTGAGCTCGTCGCTGGTTACAGGGGTAAGTAAATTATGAAACATTTGTAAAGGTGTCTTAACTAAATACGGCAACAAAACATTTGTCTGTAAAAAGTGGCGAACTTTACTTTGCCGCATTTGGACTTCGCAAATATGTTAATAACGTGGCAAGCAATTAGCGCTCCCATGTAAAAAGGTCTATTCATTCAAAAGCAGATTTTTCTTTCAAGAACTAAATGGTGATATTATAATGCGAGATGCCTATATACTGTCAGATTAAATTTTTAACGAATCACAGTCATCTTTCCCCTCTTCGCCCCCCCCGATAGTTTGATTTATCCCCCTTCTGTATCTTCTCGTCTAATAAATTTGGATGTCTATGTTTGCTCTCTACGTAGCACAGAACCACGAGGAGTGGGGGAGCCTTGTCCACCATGGAAACTGGAGTAGGGGTCACGATCTTCAGCAATGAGGAACCGACTTAAGAAGGCTAAGACATATGTATTAGGCAATTTTTTAAAATACATATTTAAGATGGTTTTTTTTAATTGATGACCTACATATCTATCTAGGCGTCGTCGATGGCGCGGCGTGCTTGTAATATAACTGACATGTACTGATGGACACCCGAAGGTCATTCAGTAACGACCAAGTGAAACCAAAAGGTTTTAAAAGGTGTACTCAAATCCTGTGCCTCCGTGGTAGACGGGCAAGGCTCTCGACTTCGAATTCGCTTTCAAATTCTGGCTTGCGCAAATAAAAATGATTAAATAATTAAATATTTTTTTTTCACAATTAATTCATTTAAAATAATAAGTACAATATCAGTACGTACCACCATTCACAATTGAAACGTAGCTCGAAATGGCGTTAACGGTTTTGGTGACCAGTTATGAATAGCCAGGTACGTCCCCGCATTCCTTCACCTCCCACTCTCCCACTACCTTTAGCCTCGCGACATACCCCCATTAGGGTTGCCAAAGTCTCATTGGATCCAGATGGATAGGAGCAGTAGCGAATCTAGTGAGATATTCAGATAAAAAAGCAATCATTTCATACTGTTCGGAGATTCCTTTCCAGGACCAAATATTATGGTATTTTCTACTTTGGAACTAATTGCAAATAATATTAATTTTTTTTTTTGTGTTAGAACTTTGCTCACGACCTTTGCGTTCAGAGTCAAGTTGCGTACCACTCAGCATTGAGTGAGAATATTCGATATTAAATAAAAAATATAAATTATATTCCAGACATATCTACTGAAACACACCTGACGGGTTTCTCTGAACTCATATCAAATCAATTCCAAAGTTCCTTCAAAAGTCTCTTCCATCGGAAAATGCATGTTTTACACAGATTTTACAAACTATTTTTCAGTCGATGTATTTTGAAAGTCAAACTAGAAACTGCACAGGGTGTGTCAAACGAATTTTAAACACTGATTCCTGAGATTATTTGGAGGAAAACATGTAGATTTCATTTTGGTCTCTGCCTCCAGTGACAAATTTTTTTAACTGAAATCAAATTGCCATCTAGATTTTTTATTCTAAATGTGCTAAGAAATCGATATTTTTTTTTGGGTACATTCTGAATCACCCTACACAACACGTTTGATTTTTACCTGTGAAAAATCTTTCACTGATATATGTAATACCGCCCAGAAGTCGCATTTCAAAACTCATGGAAGTGCAAATAAAAAAAAACGAGTTTTTTTCCAGATGAACAGATTTCATTTCAGACTGGGACTTTTTCATTTCATCACCGACTTGGTGAGAGGTCAAGTCTCAGGGACTTTTTTCAGCCGTTATATTTTGAAGTCAAACTGGAAACTACACAGGGTGTATCAGACGAACTTTAAACAGTGATTCCTGAGATTATTTGGAATAAAAAATGTAGATTGCATTTTCGTCTTCGCCTTCGGTGACAAAAAAATTCAACGGAGAACAAAATGCCACCTATATTTTTTACTGAAATCCGATTCACCCTGCATAATGTGTGATTGTGGGAAAAGTCTACAACTGATATATCTAATACTGACCTGAGATCGCGTTTCGAAAGTGCAAATAAAAATTTATTTAACTAGTGAGTTTCCGGCATGCGTTGCACTTAATAAATAAATTGTTTCTTCCTGCGTGTCCTTTCCCATTTGTCCCGTTCTCCTTCCGCCTCCCCTTCCTCTTTCAAGTCCCGTTCCGTCTCCTCCTTCTCCGCCAACCCTCACCCCTCTCGCGTTCCCCTCCGTTGCATTTATTCAGTCCCGGTACATTCAGTTTTCAAATTGCTCGCCTGCCACCTATCGCAATTTTTTTATACAAATTTTAATTTTTCATAGATATATTCCAAACATTCATTTCTGTAAATTATAAGAACAATCAGTCAAATTTAGTACCAAACATAGATACCTATTTAAAATACCTATAATTCTTGATTAAATTAAAAGTATTCGATTTTGGTTAGTATCATACGTGAGTACTGCAATTAAATTCATTAATTTAAAGAGTTTATTTGAAAATTCTATTTTGATTGAATAATCGATGGTTTGCAAAATGTCATTCTCAAATTGTGACATTTTTGACAGTTTCGTAAGAGTTTTTGTTATGATTTAAAATCTTTTCAGATGTATCATCATATGGTTGTAATAATCCAGAAACCTTTGTGAGGATGGAAAGAAGATAAATTGAAAATTTCTACAGCAATACATGAACAACGAACAAACATGCAAGCAAGTAAATTTATATTAATGTTTTATAAATATTTAATTGATAGCGCTTCATTTCGGTTTGGGGTGATTCGTTTCATCAACGAATTGGCGAGAGGTCAACTTTCAGGGAGTGGAAGGTTGTTTGAAATGACTTTGGCTGCTGAAAGGGCACAAATCGTAATCTAATAAAACCCTTCATGTCTTCTCATGGGACTTAATTTACTTCTTAGAAATGTATGCATTCATCGTGAGCAAGTCGAAGCTAATAAAATAATCTACACATCCAGAGAGTCCGTTTTCATTGAAAAAGTTGTTTTAACATACAAAAGTTGTTTTAAATATTAAAAACAGTGATACAGTTAAATGGTTGCAATGTCGAAAAGGTGGAAAGATTTAGATACCTCGGCAGTATTCTCACGGAGACTCTTGACCCAGATGGAAATGGATGGCATAATAATGGATGAGAAACTAGACTTCACGGTTCACATTCAACAAACTGCAAATAAGGTTATGAAAACTTTAGGATTTGTGTTAAGAACAGTTAAAAACTTTGAATCGTTACAAATCATTAAACTACTGTATACATCCCTTGTTAGAAGCCTAATAGAATATAACTCCATAGTCTGGTCGCCCTTCTATAAAATTCATATTCATACTATTGAAAGAATTCAAAGAAAATTTCTATGTTTTGTAAATTTTAAACTTAAGAGCACATAAATTATCCGTCGATAATGGATACTTTAAATATTCCAACATTTGAAAACCGACGAAAAATAAACGACCTAACTTTTTTATTAAAATTAATTAACTCTAAATTCGACAGTTGTGAACTCCTGCAATTAATAAATTTACATGTACCTACACGAACAACTAGACAAACATTGACATTTTATATACGTACATCTCATTCGAACTATGATTTACATTCTCCAATACAACGTTTGCATAGTCTTGGTAACAAATACTTAAACAATCTGGATGTATTTGACAATAATTTGAACTTAGCAAACTTCAAACGCCATATGTGCCAACTATTTATTTTTACCTATCCCGTAAAATAATGAGAACAACAATTTTAAAAATTACCTACTTTATGTCAACTACTATATTTTATGGACTATATTTTGTTTCTTATATTTTATGTTACCTGTATTTTGTTAACGCTTATATTTTATGTAACCTAAATTTTTTATTTTATTTTTTTTTTAACCCTTATATTTTATGTAACCTATATTTTGTTTTTAACAAATATTATGTTACTTGTATTGTGTATTGTATTTTGTAGACCCATTCTTTTCACTGTAATTAAAAAAATTTACTGCATTCTATGTAAAAGCCCTATGGGCGTTTAAATAAATAAATAAAATAAATAAATAGATGTGGAGGTTAGATGCAGAATTGAAACAGCAAGAACTGCGTTCATTAAAATGAAATCCCTCTTCTGCAATGACAATATCAGCTTAAAACTAAGGCAAAGAATGCCAAAATGTTATGTGTGGTCGGTCTTGCTCTATGGATGTGAAACATGGACCTTGAAAGTAAATACCATGAACAGGTTAGAGGCTTTTGAAATGTGGCTTCACCGGAGAATGCTCAAGGTCCCATGGACCGACATGATCAACAACACAGAAATTCTCAGGCGGGCTAGAGCAGATAGAGAACTGCTTACATTAATAAAAATCAGGAAAATTTCATATCTGGGTCATGTACTTCGAGGGGAGAAGTATCACTTGCTCCATTTGATATTGAAAGGCAAGATAGAGGATCGCCGAGGGCCTGGTAGGAGACAAATGTCTTGGCTGCGTAATATAAGAGAGTGGACCGGCATTAGAAGTGTGGAGGAGCTATTCCGGGCAGCGCAGAGACATTCTCAAGAGTGATCGCCAACGTCGGGGGGACCTGATACGGCACACAAAGAAGAAGATACAGTTTTTACATGTATATTTATGCTACAATATTATAAAGAGGAAAGATTTGATTGTTTGTTTGTTTGCATTGAATAAGCTCCGAAACTACTGAACCGATTTGAAAAATTCTTTCACAGTTGGGAAACTACACTGTTCCCGGGTGACATAGGCTATAATTTATAAAGCTAGCTAGAAAGAGTATGCGGGAGGGGAAAGGTGATTCAGGGAGAAACAATGTGTTTGGCATTGCAACGCATGCCGTGGACCAGCTAGAAAAAAATAAGTCTATTAGAAGAGGAGACAGGAAGAGGTCATTACATGGCCTAAGTCGTTTTAAATATGACTCCGTATGTGTCCTGATTCTGAATAGAAAATGATGAAAACCATACCGATATAAATATGTAAAACCGATGAAAGCAGTTTGCATAAGACTGGAATAATCCATAATAATTAACCCAGAACAATTATTAAATTAATTTTCGCTGGATTTGATTCCAAGACTTCTGTATCTAGCACCAATGAGCTTGTCACATTCATAAATTTGGAAGGCAGGAATGGGTACCGTCGCCCCATTTATTGGATAACCAACACCTCTGCCATAGGTTCATGGGGTGAGATTTGTCTAGGTGTTGGCGGCCGATTACATTTGCCCCACACTGGAGGCACTCAGGAAAATAATTTCCCTCAGGGCCTATGTTTTCTTTGGAGATGCTGTGGGGAGGTTTTTTTTTAATGGAAATAAAGGAGAGGATAGTGCTGGGAAGGAAGGGGGTTTAAGGGGTGCGTAGGAATCCGGGGTTCAGTGTGTCCTAGTCATCCGCCTCCAAAACCTAGAAAAACCTCACCCCGTGAACCCAGGCACCCCTGCTAAATCACCAAACGTAGCGAACCACTTGGGGTGACCAATGGCAGAGGCGTTGGTTATCCAATAAAGGTTCCCGGGGTGGCGGTACCCATTCCGCCTCCCAAATTGAAAAATTGCTGATGGCCTAAACCCAAGATTCCTTTCCTTCCCTCCGCCTTTTTCCTTTGCAGAACTTCCTCTCCTTCTTTTCCTTAAAAATTTACATCATCCCCACACATCATCCCCAAAGACGACATGGGCCCTGCGGAATTTATTTTCCTATCTATACTAATATTATAAATGCGAAAGGGCGTGTGTTTGTTTATTACGTTTTCACGCCTAAACCACTAAACCGATTTTAAAAATTCTTTCACCGATAGATAGCCACATTATCAGCAAGTAACAAAGGCTGTATTAAATAGTAAGTTCTGGCGTTTGAAATTTGTATAAATGAAAATGTGTGTATTTCATATATTTTAGCAGCAGGGAGGAAAGGTAGGGGGAAGGTGGGGTTCACGGAGAGAGAAGAGACGAGGACGGGAACGGGGACGGACGGGAAAGGACATGCAGGGAGAATCAATTTATTTCTTTGAATGAAATTGCAACGCATGCAGGGTACCAGCTAGCATATTATATATATATTTATATATATGGAAGATATAAAGGCATTTAAAATAAATTATCTACCGACAGTCGCAGAAAATCGCCTTTCAATAAAACATCCCCATAAAACCATTGTAATTAAAATTAATCTCACGACTGTCGGTTTTTCGGCTGCGCCAATTTAGGAGATTGTTTGAAATTAAACTTCTTGCCAAGAGGTTTTTGGCTTTTGAAATCAATCCGAAAGTACCCACTTGTACCCCTTCGCTGGCACTTGTACCCTCTCATATCATTGCAAGTTTATTCGAATATCGATTGTGGCTAAACCAAAAACGCCGTTTGAAGTGTTTTTTTCCGTATAGACCTTTCGCCAATACTTTGATCGTGTTTCGAACCAAATTTGGCTTATTCCTATCCGTCGCACTTTTTTTTCCGCTTTACAAAGTGTACAAATCCAATTTTCAATACGCTTTGGTAGTTTTGGATTTGAAAGCGTCAAATATTTTTATTTCCGTTTTACCATTTCACCGTGCGGGGGGTATCTACTTATTGATTCGAACATGACAGTTTGATGACATGCAAGTATATTCAAAGGTTCAGGCAAATGAGGAATCATAAAATATTTATTTTATTCGTCGTTACCAACAAACTATAATACTAATTAGCATCTTTTCAGAAACATTTTAATACTGAAATTGAGGCTGGTTAATTTGGGGCGGTAGGTTACTGAGGTCATAGTATCATCACATGTATCGAAACCAGTTGGCACGTCAACAAAACTATTTGATCAAATATTCATTTATTTAACTGTAGTTAGGTCACGTCATTCGTGACTTAGCAGGGGTGCCCGTGTTCATAGGGGGGGGTTTGTCAAGGTTTTGGCGGCCGATGTGTCTGCCCACCTGCTGCATGGTGGGCCGAGAGGGTGGTTGAGGAGATATTTTAACCTCTCCAGCCAGAATCCCTCGACCCATCGCCTTGCAGCGTAATTGAAGGGATGGATTCATACGTCCGTCACTCCTTGATTCCTAATCACCCTTCATACCTATTTCCTTTCCAGAACTTCCGCTTCTTCCTTTCCTTAAAACCCTCCACACAGCATCCCCTAAGATGATACAGGCCCTTAGGGAAATTACTTTCCTCAGGACCTCCATTGTGGAGCAAATATAAAGAAAATCATTATTAATAAATTTTTTCGTAAAAAGTGATTTTGTGTTTTTCATTTGAAATTGTTTGTAGTTAGTCTTTCACAGCATTGCATCAATTTAGCATTGAAAAATGTTCCCCACAGCACAGGTCAATGCTCAGCGTTGGGGAAAAATATAATATCTCATATATTAGACATCTATATGTCGTAAAATTTGTTACTTCATTTTATTTATTTGCTACCGACTTCGACACGAAGTCAAAATAACAAGGAAACATGGAATGCGAAGGTGACTAAACTTAAAGGGTGCTATTATTTTGTTTACTAAATTAATTATTTCGTGTCTTTTTAAGATTTCTAATCATTAAGGCGGTACACAATCCTAATAATTTTTGTACGCTCAAAACTCACATTTGAATTATTTCCGGCGAATCCGTAACCATAATAACTTTTTTATTTCCATGCCGCACAAGAAATGCGAGTTATTTATATATTAGATTAATAAAAACAGTACCTTACCATTAATATATTTTACGTACAACGATTTCAAAACTATATAACCCGTTTTTCAACTATAAAGTTAGCGGAAAGCACCAGATTTTATTTTTCTAGACGATGAATTAATAATTTCGGGAGGACAACATGGAGACACTTTTTAAATATTTGTAGCGTATTCTTCAGAATTAATTAAAATCAACGTGGCAGAAAGGTCGAATCTCCAGGCCTGCTAGGGTGAATTCGACCGTACGTTCGTACAATACGCCGTGCCGCGGCGTATATTTGTTTACACGCTCTCTTCACTTACGTCGTTAAGATTCCCACGTTATTTATCTTCTTCTTCTTTTCTTTGATACGGAAAATTCGACAGTATGTCCGTCCCAGTGCACGGGTCGCGAGTCGCAATTTGTATACACGGTTTCTTTATTTACCTTGTTAAGATTCTGAATATATTTTAGGGTATATTGTCGTCTTATAATCTGACTATTTCTGTACTTATATAATTTTAAAATTAGTTTTAACGTAGAAAGTGAAAGACACGGATAAATCAAAACCTGTAGCAAATAATAAAAATAATTAATAAATAACTATACTAACAGACAGAACAATTAGTCATAATAGACCTGATATAGTTTTACATGACAAAATTAAAAAGACAACCTATATCATTGATGTAGCTATTCCAAATTCCTGTAATATTCAAAAATCTGTTTCTGAAAAAATAAGAAAATATACAGATTTAGGAAATGAGATTAAAAGAATTTGGCATTCTCAGACTATAAAAATATTACCATTTGTCATTTCGGCTACTGGCATTATACCTAGGTCTCTTATTCAAAATTTAGGCATATTAGATTTGTCAAAGAATTTATATATAAAAATGCATAAATCAGTAATTTTAAATACATGTAGGATTACAAAAGATTTTTCAAATATTTATATTGAGGGACCAGTAGGATTTATAGGTCAAATTAGGAATTCCACAGAGCCGAACCCTCTGATATGAAAATATCTGGAGTCCGTGAATTATTTTCCCATTTGATCTCTGGTAGGTTGACATGTTGTTCTTGTATTGTTTTATATTTATAATACTTATATAGTGCAATTGCATAGTGTGGTTTGACTAGATGATCATTTGGGGAAGTGTGTGAAAGGGTTTAGTTTTTCCTGTGGGGAAAATTTAACCCGGACATTTAAATCTGGTGCGTAAAAAACGTACATTGATAATTAAAACGTACATTGATAAAAAAGAAGAAATCTAATGAATTCAGAATTTCGGTTCGTTGAACTAAGAGTACCTACATATTTTTTTGAAAGCCATTTTTTTTCGCCAGAATTCCTTCCTCTATGCTTTCGATAACATTTATTCAAAGGTTTTCGTAAAATTAATGGGAAACCGGCCGGAAGATTTGCGCAGAGATGGATAGAGGTAAAAGTAACAAAAAATGGCTTCTTGGATTTAGGATCTGCAGGTTCAAGGTGGTCACCCCACACGACACTCGAGGGTCAACAGCCAGTGGCTTCCTTTTATCGGAAAAGAGTCGGGGTGACGATAGAGAAAGATTAGGGGATCTACTCCATATAAGGACTTTGAAGAGCGAGGGAATAATCGAATTGTTGAAATCACTTGGAATATAATTTGATCAGAATTTTTCAGATCGCAAAATGATATGTAAATCTAACTAATTAAAAACACGTCCCAACCGTTAACCACTCCGACCCCTAAGGTTGTTGTACATGACCATAGACATCAGAATTCAATAGACCAGAAGATACAGACGAGGGGGTAAAACCAAACTATGAAGGGGGAAGAGGGGAAAGATGACTGTGATTCGTTATACAATCAATCTGACAGTAAATAGGCATCTCGCATTACAATATCACCATTTAGTTCTTAAAAGCAAAATCTGCTTTGAATGAATAGACCTTTTTACATGGGAGCGCGAATTGCTTGCCACGATAATAACATATTTGCTAAGGCCAAATGTTCGCCGCAAAAAGACTCGCCCCAATACACATAGCAATATTTTGTTGCCGTGTTTAGTTAAAACACTATTACAAATGTTTCATAATTTACTTACCCCTGTAACCAGCGACGAAAACACTGGAGAACCGCCCACATTCGCTATGTCTATATAATATGTACCTATAATGTTAGCGCAAGCTGCCGTTTTTGGCGTGATATTTCGTAAAACGTATAGACGTTACTTTCGCGCTGGTCACTACAAGAATGATGACGTCACATATTTTAGATTCTCTCCCCTCCCCATGGAGCGAGCTGGCGCCAAGGCGGAGCTTATAGCCGGTTCCATGGGGAGGGGGAAATATTACGTTTTTATCACTTAGGGCAGGTCCAGATATATTCATATGTCCGTGTACATGACAATATAACAATAGCAGTCAAGTACAAAAAGCTAGTTTTCAAGCTAACGCGTGTGTTTCTATAGAAATCTTTGTCATTGTTCTAGTGACAACCCTAAAACAAAATGAAAAAGATACATATTAAATCAAGCTTTACATTTCTATTCAACGTTGTCCTTAGACATACATAAAAAGACTTATTTTGTAGAAACAGTTTTCACCTGCCAAATCGCCTACGCGTCGTCAGATATTGTTTTCTTTTTATTAAATAGTCTTGTATGAAATGGTAAAAAAGTGAGGTGAAGAAATGGTTTTTTATACATTTATACGATAGAACAAGTATTTTTTTACATAATCCGTGATTCTGGTACCGTTTTCATATAAAAATATCACGTGAGTCATTTTTACAATTTTATTATGTTTGCATTCTAAATTTTAATGTTTACAAATGTTAATATTATTTATTTGTAATAATACAATTTGAAAGCTTATTTCATAAACTTTATGTACAGTTTTTAGTATTCCGCTACGTTCAGAAATATTTTATTTAAAAGCTTTAATTGCGAAGCGGAAATAATACAGGGTTTTTATAAATCTGACAGTTTGTTTACGACAAAAAACTTGCACAAAGCCAAAATGACACAACCTGAATGGTTAAATTGTACTTTAGTTACAGATTGCACAAATACCGTTCAAGCTCCGTTTTAATATAAACGAGATAAAAAGTAAAATGATAGTTTTCTCGGATCGGAGATTCCCCAAATAAAATGAACTTATTTTGTCAACTTCGTGTTCTTTAATTTTTTTGACTTTTGGAGTGAAAATATTTGTGGTTTATTTTTTCATCTTTTTTATATTTAAAATTAAAATAATCCAATTCATAAATATCAATGTATAATTCAAATACGAAAATATATTTTTTTAATCTAGTTTCATCTTCTTGGAAGGCAGATCGGCTTATTGTTTACAGTCGATAGTCACTCTCAGGAAATATGTTTAATGTGTATTAGTGAATCAATAAATCCTCATTGATATTGGACTGATATTCTTAGAAATACCCTTCAAACCCGGATACTGAGAAGTGTTGAGAGTTATCCCATCGTACCTGATACGATTGAAATGTTCATATTAACCTACCTGAAACGTTCATATTAAACAGGTGGTTATTAATGAAAATCGTCCTAGTAATTACGCGAGTTATATAAAGAGCGTTGGGATTTCTCGGAACCTTGTTCAAAGGCTCTACGCTCCCGATAATGGAATATGGAAAACTGTCAGACTCCTATGAAAAGAACAACCTACAAGTAGAATTACAAAAATCGGGCTCGAAAGCATAGAACACAAAATTTCAAAGAGAACTATACTGACAACCCGGGATCCGATGACAGTTGAGCTGCCGATAGTTGATCCCACGGCATACTTATATACAATATGCAGTCGGTTTAGGGAAAATACGGTGCACCTAATTATTCAAAATGTAAAATAAGTGATGTACCGCCGAATTTTTTTATTTTTATTTTTATTTTTTTATTTTTTTTATTTTTTTTTTTTATTATTACAAATGTAAAATATCTGTTGATTTTCCAAAATAAATAAAATAAAAAAATAAAAATAACAAAGTAAAAAACATATTTTCATTCAAATGCATCAACGAAAAATTTACTTTCTATATAATACTCGTACACTGTGTAGGTTCAGCATGTGTATATCTACACTTTAAAAAAATCTACATTTTATATAAATTCGTTTGATATTCCTACCAACATATTATTAAGGGTATTTTTAAGTCGATTTTGCGGTTGAAATTGGTAAATAATGCACAAAAAATTATAATTTTAGACTAAATATCATTCCAGATGGCCAATTGTCGGCTAATCAACTGTCAGGTCACCGACAACGCAAGGCTCGGACCCATAAGTGCTCAGGGTCAGAAATTCTTTAAACTTGAACTAATATAATGATCTGGACAAACGAACTATGCAAGGAAAAACTTGTATGGATATGAAATTTGCAAAAGGTATTCAAATATTTTCAAAGCCACGTTTATCACAATTATCATACCAGTATCCTCTATTCAATAAATAATGCAAGTTGCAAATGAATAGGACATTTAAAAACATTTTTACAATATAATTTCAAAATACTAGACTATACACGATTGACGTATTCACCAAAATAACTGCGGCAGTGCCCGACACTGCCTATCTACAATTTTTTTATGGATATAATACACTTTAAAATCCCGAATGTCCGAAACCAGTGAAGAGGTGAGAAAGAGAATGATTGAAAAGTAACAGGCTATTCTGATCTAGTCTCTAAATAGGGAAAGCCATTTCAAGCATTATTTCGATTTGAAAGGTTGTGTTTCGTCCGGACGGATTCTGAGGGTATCTAATTCTGGAACGTGACCCAAATGTAATGTTTATTATTTTACCAAATAACCCTATGCATCAAAAAATATATTTAAGAAGCTCAAGTTATGTTTTGCCTGCTTGATATTAATTCATAGCTGTTAGAAATATTGCCTTTTTTATTAATAAATTCCTTTATTATATACCCATTTACTTTTTTTATAACAGTCCCGTTCAACTGAATGATATCAGTTTGTCAACGGGTTCTTTATACATGCATTTAAAAAAAAAAAATTGAGACAGGTACTTAAAATAAACACACTTATTACATACTTATTCACAAAAAAGCATATTTTTGGAAAAAATATTATTATAAAAATTTATAAGAAATAAAAAATAGAGAAAATGAAAGAAAGAGAAAAAAACAGAGATTAATACAAAAAAGTGCTTTGACAACCATTTTTTTAGCATACATTTCCTTCTGAAACTCAAATTCTAAGTAATTAAATGTAAGCATATGGTGAGTATCAAAATATTGAGTTGTTACGTGTTTTATTTTTTTTTCCTTTTTGTTGGAATTATTCAGTGGGTTTCGAAATTGTGATGTGAGTTTAGAAAAAAAAAATTTAGTAAACCCAATTTAAATATAGTATTTTTCAATCATCTAAAAGGAAGGATACGTAATAATAACATAATACATTAACTTCGGCATCATAATCTCCTAATAATGAAAGCCTTAACGCCTCTGGGTAATGGTCCTTCTGCCAATTCCCCCATGATTGCGCCCCTCGACAGGTATTTTTCATATCCTGTACAATTTCCCACCATTATGTGTGACCTTAGCAGAGCGCTTTCAAGTTAAGTCCTTCCAGGGGCCGCCTTTCAAAGGATGAATAAATAAATGTCCTGGATGCGGCTGAATTCTCCGCAGATTGAAGTGAACGATGAAGGATGAAGGGAAACCGCCTGAGAAACTCGACATGCATGAAATCAGGAATTCCATGCTTCACGAGAAATGGCAATTTACCACAGTGGCAATAATATATTAACTTTAATTAGTGTATAGTATATAAATTAGAGTACAATTCTACCGTATGGTCACCATAATAAAAAGTTCATTCTCAATCATTAGAAATGGTACAAAAAAAATTTCTTCGGAACATCAATTTTAAATTGAAAATTCCAATTGAATTTATAAATTACTAGCTGGTCCCGACATGCGTTGCTACGCCATTTAATAAATAAATTGTTTCTCCCTGAGCGTCCTTTCCAATTCGCCCCGTTCCCCTTCCGCCACCCCTTCTTCTCCTGCATCCTCTTCCCCTCTCGCGTTCCCACTCACCACCTTCCCTCTCCCCATTCCACTCCCACCCTTCCCCCGTGCCGCGAACCCCCCTCCCGAGTTCCCTTCCCCCTCACAGGTCCCCCTCCCCTCCCGCGTTCCCCTTCCACCTTCCCCGCCTTCCATCATCCCTTTCCCACTCCCTCGTCCCGCCAACCCTCCCCAACAACCCCGCGTTCCATATTTTCATTCCAAGTACATTCAGTTTTGAAGCAGCCCGCGTGCCAATTTTACAATTTTTATTCAAATTACCATTTTTCACGTATATTAAATTTGGTACCTAACATAGTTACCTATTTAAAATATCTAAAATTCTTGATTCGATTCAAACTATTAGGGGAGTACCTACTTTAAATAAAATATCAACTTAAAGATTAAAAAAAATAGAATTGTTTTGCAAAATGTCATTCTCAAACACGCGAACTGTCAAACGTGCGATAGTCGTTAGGTTTTCTGAAATTATCCAATATTCTGCGCAATTTTCTTAATTTTTCTCTCCGTTAGAACCATCCTCGTATTTCAAGGAATATTTAAAAAAAATAATTAGCGAAATCGGTTCAGCTGCTCTCGAGATTTGCGCTTAGCAACACATTTAACGATTCATTTTTATATTATAAAGATAATAACTTATGCGCTCAAACTAGACATCTTAAATTATCAGATAGCTAATTGATTTGTTATTTTAATTCAAAATTATTAAATCTTTAATTGACGGCCCTAATTTATTATTATTATATAATGAGCAGGCAGCATTTTGCTGTTGCGCTCATATCTAATTTCACAATAGTTTGACAGTAAATGAGTAGTTTTAATTTTTAACTAAGTTAGTCCTTTCTTCTCTCCAAATATGAATCCAATAGAGCTGTGAATTGGTTTATATTAGTTGCATCGATGACATGTTGTGGGAGTTTGTTCCAAGCATCCACCACTCTATTTGCAAGGAAGCGTAAGAACTAATTTGCCGAACTCTATATAAACTTTTACATGTAATAATAACCACTACACTAAGACCTTGTTATGTTACATTTTCTTTTACATACTATTTTAAGCTTATGTCATACTGAACCATCATATTAGTATTTTGCTAATTTATACTAAATTTTATTATGAACATATGCAGTGTTTTCTTATAATTACTATAACTGCATTTATCTTTTTACACTTAATTACTGAAACCAATTAGTCAAATTTTCATGGAAAAGCCCACTTTATATATATATCTGAGTATTTGATTTTATTATTAAACATTATTTAATAATAAATATTTTGCATACATTTTAGTGAATATATTCAGGACGTACATTTTTGATACATACCTAAACGTGAGGATAGAACCATATGCCAACAGCAAGGTTATAATAATTTATAGCATTAGGTTCTAACCAGTTTTCCCTAATGCCATTCCAAGATAGGACAGCGATATAATGAAATATTTTCATTTAAAATATGTTAAATATCATTTTAACCTTTAAATATCATTATATCATTTTTGACTTTTCAATGCTACTAACTTTATTACCTACTTATCTCATACACTGTAAATCTGAATATATTATATGTTATCAGGTTAATTCCCCAAATCCGAATATACTTTATGCTACCAGGTTCTTTTTCTATTTTTTTGTTATGTAATTATGTATGTATAATATGAACTAAACCTGTAAATTTGTCTGTCCTGGTACGGGAAACTTTCCTAGTTGGACAGGCAAAGCTTCCTAATATGTGTTTTGTACTTTCTTTTGTATGTATCTATACTAAATAAATAAATAAAATAAACCTAAAAAATAAGTCAGTTCACAATTAATAAAAAGTTTCATTAATTTTTGTCAAATCGCAATTGGAAACTTTGGTTTCACATAATGTGTACATTTTAATTCTTCTGTGATTAAATTTTATGTATGTAACATTTTTTGTTTGTTTTTTCTTTGCTAAAAATAAAGACAAACGTCCCTGGTTACGAATAACCTGACAATATTTGAAAATCCCCTACTACCACCACAGTAAGCGGAAAATGTTGCTTGTGTTATGATGGAGGTTTTAGCCAGCCGAGGAATCGAACTTTTTTTTACATTAACTCCACACAGGAGGCCCTGAAGAAAATAATTTCCCTCAGGGCCTATGTCATTTGGGATGCTGTGTGGAGTGTCTTTTTGAGGAGAGGAAGGAATGAACATTAGTCTTGAAGAGACCCATGTTGTAGGAAGGAGGAAACACAGAGGCCGTAAAATCATTCTACAGCCGAGCTGTTGAACATAAGAACGAGTCGAAGAAACGACCCGTTATCACGTGAAAAATGTCAACCGCGTACAAATGTTGGGCACGCGTTTCCCGACTATGCACCGGTGCGGAAGGGATCAATGACAAAATCAATGAATATTAGCAGTTATGTACTATTAAAGTATCTGCGCATCTTGCCCTCATCTGGCCCTAAGCATCCAGACGCGATTACAACTTAGCCACTGACTGTTGAATACAAAGCATAGTGTTTTCTCTTTCTATTAATTTATATCGTGTTCCTCACCATGACAGTAAGGGAGACACATTGATTTCTTTGATGGCCTATTATATTCCCAAAAGCGAACAAATTAGTCTAAGAGGTTAAAAGCTATACAGCTCTTATTGCACGAATGAACCATTTGTGAGTCTTTTTTGAATTGATAAAAAAAGTTTAAAGGATAAATTTACTTAAAAATTATTTAATAAAGATAATTTCCGCTGTTGATTTTATATTTCAAACCCTTCTCAGAATTATTAAACAATCTTGATTAAGTTCCTCGATTAGAAAATTAAATGACCATCATTACATTTAAATTTGTTTCACCAACCCAAATATTAAAATGAGAATATTTCAAATTCCGCGTCTTGCGGCATTTATCCGCCCTCTGCCGCTACGCAATTTTCTTATTATAAAATATCGTATTAATTGTATTAAAATTCTGATAAAGATTTGGATTTCTGATTTAGTAACGCTAGTCAGCGGAATCCATCAGAGAGGCATTTGTCAAATGTCAAACCTTGTTTTTGCCTGACGAATTACTATTAAAATGTAAGAGTTGAAGGTGGTATTTGTGTTGGAATTTTGTAACAATTGAGTCGCTTAGACGAAAAACACACTTATTCATATTAGTTCCAAAAACAATTCTTTCATGTTATAAGGACACATATGTAATAAAATTTGGTAGGTGGGAATGGGTACCGCCGTCGGTCACTCCCCGTTTGATGACTTAGCAGGGTGTCCGGTTTCATGTGGTGAGGGTTGTCTAGGTCTTGGCGGCAGATGCGTCTGTCCACCTACTTGTGGCTGAAACTGAACTGTAAATGTTCTGTAATGTTAACTTCCCCATTTTGGGGGTGAGTTAGACCTCGCTCCTGCATACACTGACGTAATTTTTTTTTTCGGAATGGAATCCTCACAACTCATCTGCGCCTCCCCCAGCGACATGTGTAGGCCTGAGGTTTGGCTGGGAGAACTCGGCGTCCTTCCGCCCTGCCTCCGGCAACTCGACGCTTCCATCCTTGGGGTCTTCGGGTATGTTCCCCTACTTCCCACTTACTATCGTCAAGGCACAACCGAGAAACCGGCTAAAGGGCGCGGACGTTGAGATTCATTCACGGCAGACCGACCACCATACACATATGGTACTGCCAGATGACGGGACAGGTATCCCACCCGTCACAAGCGTTCTTCATATCACAATACTTGTTTTCATTATCTTTACGCAAGATGCCATTACCCTGCGAGCAGCCGCCTTTTATGTTTATCTGTTATCTTTTTAATTAGTTTATCCCTGACTTGCTTCATATTATTCGCATTTTGTATATTATGTAAGCACTTGCATACTGCTTCCTAACACCGTATGCAGGGACACTGGAGGTCTAGATTCGTTCAAACTTAAATGTGGATTCATTCTTTCAAAAAAAATTAGAGTCCTTGCGAGAGCCTTGAAGGAGTAACCATCTGTTACTTCTACCAGGGCGGGTAAGTGGTGGATAACCTCCACTGTCCACCTACTGTGTGGCGGACTGGATTTGAAGATATAGATTGAGGAAGAGCTTTTTACTTTGCACGGCAGTGGGAGTGATGGATTCATCCTTCAATCCGGACACATTGACCACAGATTCCTACCCACCCCAGATGCCATTTTCCCTTACTAGATCTTCCTTTCCTTATTTTCCTTTAAAAAAACGCTCTACACAGAATAAAACATAAAATCGTTAACAAAAATACAAATACTAAATGTCACACACATATTTTTTTAACATAACCCTACCTAAATAGTTTCATTGTTAGATATAGTTAGGGCAAGATAAAAAAATCATATTGATGAAATATTTTATTTTTATATGTTAACAGAAAATTACCATGAAAACTGTCATAATAATGTTTTCTTTGAGGTATACTACAGGGACTGAACGAACGTAGAAATGAGTGGCAGTAACCCGATTGTAAACTGAATACGGTGGAAATTAGATCTTTGGGGTGTTGTATTCTGATTAATCTATGGGTAGATACGTTTTTTCGGGTGGGATCTGACGATGGACTCTGCAACGCTATCCGAAACGTTACCTAAAGAAGGACGTAGCGCAACACGGCATAACACCCCAAAAACAAATAACGATAATCTATGGGTAGTCTCAGCTTTTCATCATCAAAACTTTGGAATGAAATATCACTATCTATTTGAATATCGACAATTCTTCAAGAAGCTCTGCGGCGAATGATTGCAGTCGTGACCTATTTTTCAATAAAACGCAAAATAGATGGAATATTTTGATTAACTTATTTAAAAAAAACATATGAATATAATTCAAATTATCTCAAGGCAGTGTATACAAATACTAGAAAAATCCTTCTTACTTTCACATTTCGGCATTATTTTGCGAGACTCAATCTTGGGACTCTTTGTAGATGATTTCGTAAATATTTATTTGCTACATTATTTGCTCTGGAAGTTTACAAAAAATATGGTTTGTTTAAAGGATTCATAGTAACTTTTACGTACACTAGAAATAACCCCTTAATATGAAAATTTTCAAAACTTTAAAGTGAATCCGGAAGAAGAACATCGTAACAGAAATTTGAAAATTTTTGAACACGTCGTTTTAAACCCATTTGGCACCCTTTTATCGCTCTTAGAATTTAAAAATAACATTTTTTTAAATCTTACATAATTGATAGATTTTACAATGAAAGGAATACCTACCTATTTGTCTTTGTGATTATATTTATTGTTAGGAGCGGGCCCCCAAACATGTCCCAAGCTAGCTCTCAGGGGAGGCATGATTTACCCTCTATTCAGGTGGTGGGTCGCTCGAGGCTTCAGAAATTCCTTCGCATCTCAGTCGTCTGGCAGGATACTCCCCCTCTAGGAAACCCTCCTGCCGTAGCAGAATAATAACAGGATTGAGTTAACTAGATTCATGTATTGCAAATTTAAAACACAGTACATAGGTCATTACAGTACAATTCAACACAAGAAATACATACTACACAATCCTAGCTATCGTGTTTATAACCTCAAGATCCCTAAACGAAACTCTCTGAGTGATGGCTTTGCGCGGGAGTTTACAGTCTATCGTTAAAGGACACAATCAAATGAGGAAACAATTGTACAGCTTACATGATGTTGGGGGGTCTTCGTCTTCCGGCTTCCAGGGGCACCTCCCGAGTTTAGGACAGAACCGAAGTTTACACAGGCATGGTGAAATATTAGCGCTAAACCCGTAGGTTATTGAATTAACATTGCAGGTTATATTTGAGTACAATTCGAGCGATAGTACGCCGGGCGCGAACAGTGGGAATCAACGCGCGGGCTTAACGTGTGCCCGAGGCGGCTCGCAATTCTCAACTGCTGGAAGGGATCGCGTGCGGGTGGGCGGATGGGATAGGAAGTAGGAAGCAGGGAACAGGGGGGAGAGCAGGGTGTTGTGTAGTTTGCGGCGAATTAGGAGTTTGAATTCTTTGTCGTTTGGGCGTACCATAACACTTCCCCCCGCGCT
The DNA here is from genome assembly GCA_929108145.2 of Limnephilus rhombicus. Classification (NCBI taxonomy): domain Eukaryota; kingdom Metazoa; phylum Arthropoda; class Insecta; order Trichoptera; family Limnephilidae; genus Limnephilus; species Limnephilus rhombicus. The sequence goes on along the minus strand of OV815292.1, from coordinate 13,965,701 downwards.
TGGAAAAAAAGCGACGTGGCAATGGAGCTGTAGGGAAAAAAAAAATCCTCTTATGCTTCCATCGGGGTTTTTGAGAGATTCGTTGCTTGAGAGATTTCCTAGCTAGAACATACAGTTTTATGCTATAGTTTGGGTCACAATGTTTGTAGGGAATGGGTGGGGGTACATACAATGTTTGGAAAAGACAAATTTGGGAAAAGTACATGGTGTAAAACAACATACAAGGTTATGCAATTGAAAATAACAATACACATGGTTATGCAATTGAAAGAATGACAATACACATGGTTATGCAATTGAAAGAATGACAATACACATGGTTAAGCAATTGAAAGAATGACAATACATTTGTACAAGAGAAGAGAAAAAGTGTGTGATTCTAAGGTTTCATTGGTCTTGGAGCTAAGTTTGTGAAGCGTGGATTTGTTTGGTTTCGGAGAATTTCGAAGAAAAGGACGTGACTTCACGGATTCTAAGGATTACATTATCACTGTAATCAGACCCATTTGAGACAACGCTCAGGAGTACACTTGGGCCTTAGAAAACACTTGGTTTTGTCGAAGACGTCGAAGTTCACGAAGTGGAGACTGTGGTTGCTGTGCCGCGACTATGGTTGCAGAGGTCATTGAAGAGAAGAATCCAGTATCTGCAGACATGCCAGTGCGAATCCTAAGTGTTATTATGGTAAACACGGATCGTATATAATGGTTATTGAAGCATAATGTAGCTCAAGATAACTTGTATTGGTGCGCATTCAGCGAATACTGGTGGGTCAAGGTAATGATGGTTTACACATGACGATATATGCGTCACTGCATGACAGAGCAAGAGACGACAAGGTTGGCATTGATAGCAAGAGTAAGAACAAACCTAAGAGCTAGCGTGCCCAAAAGGTAGTTTAGAGTGTCATAAAGTATAGTGGGACAACTCAGCTTGCTGTGGCACGACAAGACAACATACGTATGGGCGGTATGGTCTGTGCTTTCAGGAACAATTGCGTAGAAAATGGCAGCAGGAGAGACCTTGTAACCACAGTGCGTGCTGTCAGGAAGTGAAGCTCAGCTTGGCTGTTGGTGATGACATCCGCCTGGGCTTCTTTTTAAATCCGGGAGGAATTATTATTAGAGCAAAATTCTTGAAGTTTACCTGCCTAGGGACCAATGAAGAAAAGGTTTGGAGAGAAACAAAATGTGTCCAGATAATGAAATAACGAAATTTTAACCACCGACCCAGAGAGTGACGAAGAGAGATTCCTAACTAAATTGTGATTACATGAACATTTTCCTTTGCCAGGATGACTTGGCGTTTGCCTAGTGACAATATGTCTTGGTTAAAAAACAACCGGCCCTCTATGGCCTATGCTAACATGAGATGGTAACATTTTCGTAGAATTTCAAAGAACGAGACAAAGAATCGTGAACTAGTCACGGCAAAGGGAAACCAATTCATGAATAAAGGTTGTCAAAAGGAGACAGACGGTACGCCAAGTGCATATCGTACATATCCAACATTCATGAATGTGTTTCGTGGAATTGAGAAAAGAGAGAAAAAAACTGGTGAGACATATGCAGAGATTGAGGGGGAAAACCTGTAGATAACCGGACAGTTACCTATTCGAACTCCAAGTGAGGGCGAGATATGGTCAACGACAGATTTTTCACTTCATAACATAAGTCTGAAACATGGGGAATGGGAGGAGGAGGGGAGAAGGGAGACGAGTTGCGAAACTTGCTAGAGACTGGACTAATTTCCGATTCAAACTCTATGTGAAAATGAAACATAATCAACCAGCAGATTTCCTGACTCTTTACATTTATCAAAAAGGATGAGGAGACATTTGAATACACATTATATCAAAGAGGCTAATCTTTCGCGTGTATTGGGCAAAAGATTAGGGGTCATTTTAAAAACTTCTACATGATTGTGAGAAAAGACAGACCCTTGCTCCAATTTCACAAACCTGGGGGTTTTCTTGTTCGTTCTCCAGACAACGAGTTAGGTGGTTTTTTGTGCTCAATCGATTAACTCCCACAGCACTATGCCCCATAATTGACAGTGAAGCTGAAAACTAGTCCTTTTGGGATAGTAGATATTCCTGGGCTTCTTTCCTTTTTGCAAAGAAGTAAAAAACAGGAAGTCCACGGGCATTGGCGTTGAATGACAACAAAGGGTTGTGGACTACATTTCGTAGATCGCACACAAAGGGTTTGATATTATTTCGTTCGCACGACTCATGGTAAGTGTTTTAACGTCTCCACGTATAGTGTACAAAATATGTAAGTACATACAAGATATAACTCAATTATAGACAGAAGTCAAAGAGTTCATACAATGCATCCTAAAGAAGATAGCAAAGCCGATATTATGTCGTTCACACGAATCACGGTAAGTATTGTTATTACGTCTCCACGTCTCGTGTACAGAGTTTATACACAGTTATACATAAAAGCGGTTCTCATGACAAATAAATGACACACGACCGGAACAGGTTATACGAAAAGGGTGGTACTCATGGCAAATGAATGGCACACGACCAAAATAGAACGTACAAAATGGTTCTCATGACAAATGAATGGCACACGACCAAAATAGAATGTACAAAATGGTTCTCATGACAAATGAATGGCACACGACCAAAATAGAATGTACAAAATGGTTCTCATGACAAATGAATGGCACACGACCAAAATAGAATGTACAAAATGGTTCTCATGACAAATATGTCACACGACCAGCTCAATAACATTTAGCTATGAGAAAAAAGTGATTATGACGAACTTCTCGTATCGCGGCAGGTATTTTAAGGATCCCTCCTATAATGGTGGATGTTCTAAGGATCTCTCCTATAATGTAACAGGGTTACGTTTAAATACAACACAATAAACGTTAACTATGCTTGTTTTAACACAGTTTATAAAGATTTGTTAGATTAACTAACTCCGTAGCCCAGGAGCGTACGATAGGATAACAAGGAGGTAAACAATTTAATGTCACTTCGTATGTTATAAAGGCGGGGTGATGACAGAGTACATTTCTGTTTACACCATGTGACAAACAAAGACAGACCTACATGGTTTTACATACTGTCTATTGCAGCAAACTTCAGTGGGGACAAATAAAAGGGACCAATTGTGGTTTTACATACCCTTTGTGCGGTTACAACATACCAGGTTATGTGCAATTTAGGTTGCAAATACTTGGTTAAATGGCGAAACAGGAGTTGAATGCCTATGTTTGTAAAACGATGATCAAACAAAACATTGATGATTTACGTTAAACTGCGGTTATTTATGTACGGGAAATCAGGGCTGCCGTTAGGTTTTATTAACCTTTTCCGTAAGGGTTGAAGCATGTAATACAAGACATACATGTTGTGAAGAGGGACAAATCGAGGACTTCTTATAACAACAAAAGACCGAGTATTTGGTTTTACGTACTTTAGTTGAAACGAGTCCATGAGGATTTGTACAAGGATGGAAAGACCAATTTAAAGGCTTTTCCTTTACTTATATACATATGATTTCAAAATGGATGTGTCAAAATCCAATTTGTTAGCAAAGAGCTCGGGTAGGACGCCATCAATTTTTGACATTTGAGAAAAAATTGAAAACTACTATACACAAGGAATGTGATTATGTGAGTAACCACTTATCTTTACCATGATGGGTAAAATATGGAGCATGTTGAGATGGTTTACTAGTCCTGGGTCGTGATTTGACGCTTTGGAGTTTACCAAATTGATTCTAGAACGACGCTCCAGTATTTACAGAACATAAAAAGAAAAAAAATGAAGAGATTCCTTCCGATATGATGAAAAAAAAACAACAAACGAAAATGGTGAAAATTACAATATTGCATTACATGGCAAAGCGTGCCATGGCATGAACGTTGCGTAGTGTGAGGGGTTGAGAGGCAATGATTGGGTTCATGACTTCCCGAACACTGTCACTCGAGGGGTGTCTCTGCTCTAAAGTGATCAATTTTGGAACAGGTGAGAAAAAAGAAAGAAAAAAGATAAAAAACGTGTGAGACAAAAATTACGGTGGTTGCCAATTCACGAACATGAACGGGGCAAACTACACCGTGGATTGTACATAAATTTACAAAAATGATTTTTTAACAATATTCGTTTTATCAACGAAAGGGTGGGCATGTAATTGATACTTTACACGCCGGTCATTGTAAGACTTGGTGTGCTTACAAAAAGGTTGTGGTGATACACACTGGATCATTTTAAGTTTGCTGAGATAGTGGGGGCAGTTTTACTTGACTCCTCACTTCCAGATTTTGCGATATCCTTAATATGGTAATTACCAATGTGTTTTCCAGAGCAGTCAGACAAGGAGTACACTAGATCTGATATCTTTCTTAGAACTTTGGCCTTCACGAAACGTGCTGCCAGCTTGGCAGAGAAATACATGGCTCCTTGGGAAAGTGTGTTGTTCTTTCTCCAAACTATGTCTCCTGTATTGAAGGTGACATGTTTCCTACGTAGGTTGTATCTGTCCGCACTCTTTTGATGAGCCAGGAGCAAAGCATCAGTGACTTCACTGTAGATGGCCGACAGTTCTTCCAGACGATGGGCATAGTCCGCGGTAGGGTTGCTTGTGGTGGCAATTGACGTAGGAAAGTTTGTGTTCCTATGTAGAGAACCATGAACGACTTGTTCCATACCGTGTTTTAAGAAGAAAGGTGTGTAACCAGTGGCCAGATTAACAGTGTTGTTCATTGCAGCCTGAATTTTATCTAGGTTTTTACACCAAGTACGTTGATCTTTATCAACTAGAATAGCCAGAGCTGTGTTGATTGTTTGGTTATAACGTTCGACGGTGTTATTTTGTGGAGTATACAAGGTATTATAGTAAATATCCTTGATTCCGTATTTGGCAAGAAAATCTTTGAATTCTTGGGCAATAAATTGTTTTCCGTTATCAACAATTACGGTTCTGGGTGTTCCGTAAGGTATAAAAATGTGTTTTTCCAGAAGTTTGATGATGGCGGACGCGTTGGCTCTTTTTAAAGGAAAGATCCAACAGAATTTAGTGAAAACATCCACTACACTAAGTATGTGCATGTGTCCGGCATAACTTCGGGGAAAGGGTCCGACGAGGTCCATTGACAATGATTGTAGGGGTCTGTCGGCACGTTTGGGATTACCCATTAGGCCGGCAGGTGCTGCCGTGCTATGTTTATAGGCTTTACAAGTTTCACATTTAGAGATGTAATTGCGAATTTGCTTGAAGAGACCAGGCCAGTAATACTTCAAGGAGATCTTTTTATACGTCTTGAAATTTCCTGGGTGTATGGAGTCGGGAGCACTATGATTGTCAATAATTATTTGTTCTCTACCTTCGAGGGGAACGACAAGTTTCCACGAGTAATCTTCGAGGATGGATAGTGGTACCTTGCAATTACGGTATAGTTGTCCTTCTTTTATGATAAAATTAGGAAACTTTTGTTGGTTATTTTTACAACCTTCGAAGATTTTCAAGTACCATTCATCTTTTGTAGATGGAGGGGGGGCAATTGTGTCAACATTTAATGAAGCCAGTTCAATTCTTGAAAGGGCGTCGGGAACAATATTGTCCGCGCCTTTACGGTGAACAACATCAAAATTGTATTGAGACAAACGGGAGGACCAACGAGCGAGCCTACCGGAGGGATTACTTAAAGAGATCAACCATTTCAAACTACTATGGTCTGTAACTACAGTAAATTTGCTACCGTCTATGTAACCGCGGAAATGGTGAACAGAATCCAATACAGCCAATAACTCTTTCTCGGTAATTCCGTAGTTTTTCTCGTGTTTGTTTAATGTACGGGAAAAATACGCTACAGGGTGTTCGCCATCTGGGAATTCTTGAGTAAGGACTCCACCGATTCCTACATTGGAGGCATCCGTGTGGAGGGTAAAAGAGAGTGCAAAATCCGGGCAATTCAGAACGGGAGCTTTTTGAAGGGCATTTTTTAGAGTTGTAAACGCTTCTTCAGCTTCGACAGACCATCGGAAATTGCTGACACCTTTACGGATGCCGGTAATTTTATTTAAGGGGGCTGCGATAGTGGAAAAGTCTTTGATGAATCTCCTGTAGTAACCTGCAAGTCCAAGGAAACCTTTGACTTCCTTCGCGTTTTTGGGTCGGGGAAAATTTGCCATGGCTTCCACCTTAGCGGGGTCTGTTCTTAGACCTTTTTCGTCGATAATGAATCCCAAATAACGTAGACGGGACTTACAGAATTCAGACTTCTTCAAGTTGATGGTTAAACCAGCGAACTTGAGTTGTTGAAAAACTTTTTCCAGCATTAATAGGTGTTTTTCAAAGGTATCGCTGACGATGATGAGGTCGTCAAGGTAACAAAACAGGCTGTTATCGACTTCAGGACCGAAAAGTTTGTCCATCAGTCTTTGTAACTCGGCGGGGCTGTTTTTTAGACCAAAGGGTAATCTTTTAAAATGGAACATTCCCCTACCAGGTACAACGAAAGCAGTTTTTTCGCACGATTCTGCGTCCAAGGGTATTTGCCAAAACGCTTTGCTGAGATCGACAGAAGAGATGAACTTGGCGTTACGCAGCTTGTCTAAGGTTGCGTGAACGTGAGGTAAGGGATACGCATCAGCTTCCGTGCAAGAGTTTAAACGTCTACTGTCGAGACAGAAACGTGCAGAGCCGTCTTTTTTAGAAACCAAAAGAGTTGGGTTGGTCCATGCACTTCTGCTGGGAACCACCACACCCATTTTTAACATTTCATCAAGTTCGTTTTCTAAAAGTTTAAGTTTTTGGGGGGCTAAGTTGTAATAACGTTGCTTGATGGGTGGGCCATTGGTTTTGATATGGTGTTCAACCAAATTTGTCAAACCTAATCCACATTTTTCGAAAGATATTGACTCGAATTTATTGACCATTTCTTTCAGTTGGAGAGCCTGGTCCGTGCTTAAATTTTCGTGAGGTATTATTGTGCGGATCTCACTAATTTGAGCAGCAGTGGAGGTTTCGCCAAGAGTATTAAATACTTGGGGAGCAACATTGAATGCCTTCCAGAAGTCAACGCCAAGGATGAAATTCTGGGATATAGAGGGCACTATTAGAAAATTGATTGTAACTATTTTATTGTTACAATTAATTGGCAGGGCAAGGGCACCGATGACCGGTTGGGAAACATTATCCGCAGTCGTCAGGTGTGTTGATTGGGGCGAAATTCTAAAATCACTGTTAACAAAAGGCAGGTGAGCATTGTTGCCAAGACAGCTGACAGATGCACCACTATCAAGTAATCCGGAAAAGGGCACATTGTTAACAGAGAAAAAAGCGTAGGGTCTCCCATCTTTAGCTTGTTTGCAACAAACCGAAGAAACATTTAAGGTCTGGTTAAAATACTTAATGTGTGCTAACCAATCAGTCCATTCTTTAGACCTTGGTTCAGAATGGGTGCCTGAGAGGTTATTATTTAGTTTTTTGGCCTCTTCATGTAGAAATTTGGTGGGGGCTTGGAGAAATCCACCTGAGGTCTGACATCGCTTGGGTTTTGTAACCTTTCCATGTTGTGCCTTGATTTCTTGAAAATGTTGCGCAGTTCGTCGCTTGGAGGAGAGCGGTCCCTAGAGTGATGCCTCTTGAAAGTTCGGGGTTCCTTAGATTCCAGAAACCTTGCTTGCTTGAAACAAGTAGTGGCCAGATGGCCTACTTTTTTGCAAAAAGAGCACACTTTTTTGTTGTTGAATTCTGGTTTTAAACCCGACGAACGGCTTGGCACAACTACATTATTTGACACATTCTTTATGTTTTTCCTATCCTGGTACGATTCCAGAAGGAGACAGACTTCGTTTAGCTGGGCTAGGGATGCAATTTTCTGTGAGGTAATGATGTTCTCGTATTTGCTTAAAAGGCCATCAGTTATGACTGGTAATAGTTCAGCTTCCGAAACAGGATGTGAAAGCTTGATGTTAATGGATTCAGCCCTTTCTATGAATGTTGCTACAGGTTCATTTACTAGCTGTTTAATAGATAGTAAAGATAATTTGATCCGGTGCTGGGCTTCCGTTTTTCCGAAGCTCGAGATTAGGGCAGATCTGAGTTTATTCCAATCTTTGCATTTAGTTTTTTGAATGCGGTGCCAGGGTATCAATTCTGGGGAGATGAGTTCTATGAAGTTTTTTCGTAGAATCTCGAATGGGATATTTTTGATTGTAGCCGTTTCTTCAATACGGTCAATGAAATCCAGTACATCGGAGACGCCATTATATTTGATTTTCCACGAGGATAAATCGTAGGTTTTATCTTGTGTCAAGGTGGGTGCGATGTCCTGTTTTATCATTACTTGTGGCATAGGTTCTTCGTTAGGAACAAGATTATTCAAAACTTGCGTAGCCGAGCGTGAATTATTTTCGCTTGAGGGGGCGAGGTTTATTCTCTTAATGTACTTTTTGTTGAATAAAAGTGCATAAGCCTTTAATGTAGGTTTAGATTTGCTTGATGGCGAGAGTCCTCTATCCCTTAAAGCAGTTTGTAAGTGAGTTTTGGATAAGTTGTGCACGTTGGGAATGATGCCCAAATTGGATGATGCCATAGCTTGATTGTTTTCCATTGTGAGTTTCCCAGGTGGTGAAAAAAAATTGCCAGGGGTCTTCTTTAGCAAACGCAAAATTAATTTTGTGAGGCACTTTTCACTTGGTAATCACTGGTTGGTATTTCTAAAATAGTTATAGAAAACTGTATTCCATACTACAATTTGGTATATATGACACCAGAATCTTTGTCAAAGGAAGGCACAAGAAAAAATTTTTGCGTGGAAAGACCTAAGTAGTAAAGGTTTTTGTGTTTCACTGACCACTTTGAGAAAACTTGTGAAATTCACAAGTATTTATTTTTTTTCCAAAAAATTTTGCCAGGACTGACCTTTAGAAAACGGGTTTTTTATTTTTCACAAACCACTTTTGAGAAAACTGTGAAATTCACAAGTATTTATTTATTTCCAAAAAATTTTGCCAGGACTGACCTTTAGAAAACGGGTTTTTTATTTTTCACAAACCACTTTGCACTGAGAAAGGCACTAAAATTCACAAAAGGCACTCTTCTGGCAAATAAGGACAAACTTCCGGATGAAAATAACTGAATATGGGATTTGTTACGAAACCACATTAAAATTATTTTATTTTTTCATGGAACCAATCATTGGTTTTATTATTATTTCACTTTTTTTATGTAAGGAAAAAAACACAATTCACTTTACACTTATGCTGAAAAAAAAAATGCGGTACCTATAACGTAGGATGTGGAAAGAAAGTCATTATTTTGTCCATTTGGTGAAATATACGTGGTACTAATTTGACAGACACAACAAGTGGGCCGATCGGTATATTGTGCAAGAAAAACGTGAGTGTGAGATTTTTTAATTAAAGAATCCACAAGGTAATTGGAATTCCAAAACCAAATTTACAATAGCGATCTCCATTGCTTCCGACCTTAGTGACAGAAGGGCGATTTTATTATTCAAAACACTGCATAGTGACAGGGAATTGTTCTTCCTGATTCAAACGGATTTTTGCCGTTGGAGTTTGGCGCGATAAACGCACTTTTGTGCTTCGATGCGCGTGGGTGCCCGCGCAACTCAGAGATTAGGTATGTATTTACCGCGTGAAACATCGGGTCGTTGATTTGGCGCGAATTACTGTTGCTCGTCCGCTGCTTTGTGAACAAAGGGGTCGGCGCGTGCGCAGTCAGATTCGCGGTTTAAATGCTGCCGTCTTTCTGGTTAATACAAAATGGCCATGTTTTCAACTTTGACGCAATTTTTTTTATAATTGCAATCAAATCTGCGTTATGGACTCAACTTGCACATGGATTTCTGTGGTTTCCCACAGAATTAATTATTCACTGGGTATAAAACACCAAGACACAGTACAATCAATGTTTACAAACAGTTCCTATGCGGGGAAGATTTCGACAGGGAGCACTCCGTAAGGCGACTGAGACAATGGCAAAAATGAAAAAAAAATTCTGGGCCCCACTATGGACGCCAGTGTTAGGAGCGGGCCCCCAAACATGTCCCAAGCTAGCTCTCAGGGGAGGCATGATTTACCCTCTATTCAGGTGGTGGGTCGCTCGAGGCTTCAGAAATTCCTTCGCATCTCAGTCGTCTGGCAGGATACTCCCCCTCTAGGAAACCCTCCTGCCGTAGCAGAATAATAACAGGATTGAGTTAACTAGATTCATGTATTGCAAATTTAAAACACAGTACATAGGTCATTACAGTACAATTCAACACAAGAAATACATACTACACAATCCTAGCTATCGTGTTTATAACCTCAAGATCCCTAAACGAAACTCTCTGAGTGATGGCTTTGCGCGGGAGTTTACAGTCTATCGTTAAAGGACACAATCAAATGAGGAAACAATTGTACAGCTTACATGATGTTGGGGGGTCTTCGTCTTCCGGCTTCCAGGGGCACCTCCCGAGTTTAGGACAGAACCGAAGTTTACACAGGCATGGTGAAATATCAGCGCTAAACCCGTAGGTTATTGAATTAACATTGCAGGTTATATTTGAGTACAATTCGAGCGATAGTACGCCGGGCGCGAACAGTGGGAATCAACGCGCGGGCTTAACGTGTGCCCGAGGCGGCTCGCAATTCTCAACTGCTGGAAGGGATCGCGTGCGGGTGGGCGGATGGGATAGGAAGTAGGAAGCAGGGAACAGGGGGGAGAGCAGGGTGTTGTGTAGTTTGCGGCGAATTAGGAGTTTGAATTCTTTGTCGTTTGGGCGTACCATAACATTATTTAAGGAACATAAACAGCCCTAGTAATATAAAATACGTTATAGGATGGCAAAAAAAATATATATTATTATTAATATTCACGGATAGATTTAGAAAAAAAAGAAAATATATATATATATATATTTTTTAAATTTAATTCTGCACATCCATTCACAACTAAATTCTTTCACTGCACAGAGCTGCTTTTGATGTAGGTGATTCAATTATTTATTTCAGCTGTTGACGTTTGAAAGCTTCTAAATAAAACAATTATATTGTTTTACACGTGAAATGTTTTTCTGATAAATTTCTATGAAGTTACTTTGGAAAATACACACACGAATTATTTATGATTGACATAAGCGTTACTTGATTTTATTTCCATTATAGTATAGGGTCTCCCAAACTGCGTTCCGCGGAACACCGGGGTTTCGCTGAACCTGAAAAGGGGTTCCGCTACAATTTTTCGGAAGAATTTCATTTAATATAATATACCTACATACTCACATTTCAACACTACTGATATTATTCACAAGAAGGACCCTCAGTCCTGAGCCTGAGGGTCGGGCCCCTGTACTACCGAGCGGCCCGGACAGCGGTAACCGGTTGTAAAGGGTCTCCCTCAACCAGCATCTCCCAATCCGGCCCGCCACGCAGAAGGTGGGCCGACGCACCCGCCATCAAGACTTGAACAAACATTACTCCAAGAACCCGGGCACCCCTGCTAAGTCACCAAACGTAGCGAACCACTTGGGGTGACCTGTGGCAGAGGTGTTGGTCATCCAATAAATGGTTCCCAGGGCGGCGGTACCCATACCCGCCTACCAAATTAAAACTCAACCTAAGAAACAAGACAAGTGTTCCGTTGAAATGTACGGGTTCGCAAAGTATTCCATTGCAGAAAAAGTTTGGGAAACCCTGCGATTATACAACGTGGGCGGTAACGCCGCCTTGTAGGCTTGTTTGAGACCTTCAGGGGGGGGGGGGGGGGCAGTAGAAGACACAGAGAAAATTAGGCGGCCTTGAGGGCGTTGACAGGCAAAAAATATGGTCTTAAAAGAAAAAAAAAACACACCAATCATGTACTAATAAAGCAAAGTAAACTTTAACGTTGGATAGTTTTCTGTTATTGTTTGTATTATAATCATTATTACATGTGTGAAAAATCACATATTTCGATAGTTTGGGAAGTACGAACTACGTTTTACATACCCCAATTGGGGATGCCATAGTCTCACTGGCTCCAGATGAGATTAGCTGGAACTCTTCGTATTTACATAAAAAATGTAATTAATGAGAATTTTTTATTTATTTTCAACTAACTAACTAACCAACTAAGTGCCTCCGTTCACGGAGATACCTAAAAGCTACTCGAACCTCATGCGCGTATCATACGCGCACGATCAAATACCTCCCGTACGATTTAGCTGGAGCCCGTTCACGGCACTACGCGGTGGCCGTCGGTTTCCAATCAGTATGACGATTCCGACAGTGCTGATCGCAAGCGACGCGTCGCATCATTTGTGTCTGATACTTATTCGTTTAGCGTTTGACAGATATGGCGTCGGAACATGAAAGTAATGTTAGATTTGTTCTGGAAGTGGAAAAAATGCATGTTTACATAACTATACTTTACCAAGACGTACGAAACGTACGTACTTTACTTTACGTAAGAAACGATTTAGTGGAGAAGGCATGGATTGATATATGAAATAAATTAAAATAAAAGCAGCAATGAAAAAAAAAATCTGAAATATTATGACCTACGGTTTTATATATATGGTGTCCGGGGGTAAAGTGCATTAACTTCGGGAGGTGATTCTACATGATAGTACGAGTAAAAAAGATAAAAGACTTTTTTCGAAATTCCAACTTTTAGGGGTAGTTTTGTGGTAAAAAGATAAAATTAGACCGGCGTGTGCGGGCAGCATTATTATTACCAAGCAACGTTGTAACAATCGCGCCCGGCAAGCGAACTTTATCGAGTAAATTTTTCCTTGCACTGAGAATTTTTAGTAGGTATATGTTTTTGTATGGGAAAAAGAAGTTCGAATTTCAGAAAAAGTTATTAATTTTTCTTCTCTTCTTCTTCGATGGCGCTACAGCCCATATCGAGCTTTGGCCTCCTGCAACATTCACCTCCAACTCCTCCTGTCCTCAGCAGCTGACTTCTAATTTGGTACCTGGAGAAGCTGTGCTGCATTCCCTCTTACTTCGTCTTCCCACCTCAGTTTGGGTCTTCCCACTTTTCTCCTTCCACCTGGGTGTCCAGTCGAAATTCTTTTTGGGACGCGTGTATCCGGCATTCTCTGTACATGCCCAACCCATCTAGGGGCCTTATAATATGTATCATACAATTCTGTATTGTGCCGGATGCGCCACTGTTCATCCTCTTTCACGGGTCCACATATCCTTCTCAGCACTTTTCTTTCAAAAGTATCCAGCATTTCAGCCATCTTTAACGTCAGTGTCAGTGCCTCACATCCATATACCAATACAGTTCTAACAATGGTCTTATATATGGTTATTTTGGTTTTTCTGTGGATACTACGTGACTTAAACACTGGCAGCAAAGAGAAGTATGTTTTGTTGGCTGCTGTGATTCTCCTTCTGATTTCTGCTAGATCCTCATTGTTCTCTGTCAGACTGGAGCCCAGGTAGGTGAATTGATCGACCACTTCATTTGAGTAGTTGTTAATCTTTTTTACTCCTACCGTAATGTAGAATCACCTCCCGAAGTTAATGCACTTTATCCCCGGACACCCTGTATAATAAAATGTGTTGTATATTACGTATATATAATCTTTCTTTTTTTGCGTAATAAAATTTTTATAATAAACCTTTTTTGTTCTTTGATCCGACTTTTAATTTTGTATTTGAAATATTTTTTGCTTCTCTCATTTTTTGTATCGAGTGAAATATTGTTGAATGCTTCTTCAATCTTTGCAAATACACTTTGTGGCATCATTTTTAATTGAATGAAAAAAAAAAACTTTGTAAAACACCACTATTTAATCAAAATTATCAACTTGTTTCGAAACAAAGATTTCTTCGTTAGGATTATTAAGATTAATATCGTATTAAATATTATATTAATCTTATCCTGACAAAGAAACCTTTGGTTTCGAAACAAGTTGATAATTTTGATTAAATTGTGGTGTTTTATTTTTTATTTTAACTTTATGAGTAAAATCTCAAATTGTAATATTTAAATAAATGAAGACAATATAAGCGAAACTCAATCGAAAATCTGGAAACAAAAAAATCTGAAAAACATATTGACACCTCTGGGACGACAGCAAGAGGTCCTGGGTTCGAGTCCCAGAGGTGTCAATATGTTTTTCTGATTTTTCTGTTTCCAGATTTTCGATTGAGTTTCGCTTATATTGTCTTCATTTATTTAAATATTACAATTTGAGATTTTACTCATAAAGTTAAAATAAAATATTCATCCTAGACTTGCAGAAAAGTCAATAGATGTCGCATATTAAATAAAATGGATGAAGATTTATCCAGACACTATCTAGAGAGCATTTAGTTCGGGTTTGAATCTTGCAAACATACATAAAGATAGTTGCCAATAATATATGCGTTAAAGAAAATGAAGATAATGTAGGTGGTTCTTAGTCGAAGTATGGTACAGTTAAACATAACCGAATTTCATATCGACACCGTGGCGCAGTGGTTAGCGCGTTTGCCCGGAAAGCAAGAGGTCCTGGGTTCGAGTCCCAGAGGTGTCAATATGTTTTTCTGATTTTTCTGTTTCCAGATTTTCTTGTCTTCATTTATTTAAATATTACAAATTGTGGTGTATTACAAATTTATTTGTTTTTATTTAATTGATTGATGAATGCTTTTGTTGTCTGGTATTTGTGGTGTCTTTGTCCAAATCTTGTGTTTAGAGGCGGAGTTTTTATGTTTTTTTGTAGCTTGTCTAACAGGTCTATAAATAATATGTAATTAAATGAAGACAATAATCTGGAGACAGCAAAATCTGAAAAAGAAGCTCCACTGGGACTCGAACCCAGGTCACTTTTCTTACATGGCAAGTGCTCTACCAATTGAGCTACGGAACCCATATTAAATTCGGTCACTTTTAACTATATCATACTTCGATTAATAACTACCAACATTATCTTCATTTTCCTAACGCATATATTATTGGCTGCTATCTTTATATGTGATTACAAGATTCTACTCGAACTAAATGCTATCTAGATAGAATCTGTAAAAATTTTAATCCATTTTATTTTTAATACGCGACATATATTGACTTTTCTGCAATTCTGAATTTTTATTTTTGATTTTTTTTTAACTTTATGAGTAAAATCTCAAATATAATATTTAATTAAATGAAGACAATATTAGCAAAACTAAATTGAAAATCTGGAGACAGAAAAATCAGAAAAAGTTATTAGCTCAACTGGGACTCGAACACAGGATGTGCGTTAAGAAAATGAAGATAAAGTTGGTAGTTCTTAGTCGAAGTATGATACATTTAAAAGTGATCGAATTTGATATAGGTTCCTTAGCTCAGTTGGTAGAGCACTTGGCATTTAAGCAAAGGGTCCTGGGTTCGAATTCCAGTAGAGCCAATATCTTTTTCTGATTTTTCTGCCTCCAGATTTTAGATTGAGCTTCGCTAATATTGTCTTCATTTAATTAAATATTATTATAATTTGAAATTTTACTCATAAAGTTAAAAAAAAAATCTAAAATAACTATAAATAATCGTTTGTGTTCGTCAAAATTTGTTTTTTTGGAAAAAATGATGTATAGTTTTTGAATGGTATTTTATGTTGTGAGAGTGGATTTATGTGTTTGTGTCAAAGAATGACTGGCGAAGGACCTTGATTTTGTGTTACTATCACTGCTTAAAAATGATAAAACATATGTTGCATAGAAAGGAGAGGACTCACCGGAAAAGGATAAAACTTGTAGGCTGGCAATGCACTTGTATGATTTCTTTCCCATCCAAGAGGCACAATCACAATAGGCGTGAATGTTTGTTATTTTGATAGTACACTGCGGAGTTATTTATAGCGGATTAACCGAGAGCGGAAGCACAAAATGGCTATATGCGGCGGGAGTATATTGCAGACTGATTAAGATTGTGGGTAAGATTGACGGGTAGGGAATAGGTAGGACAAAGGACTTGCAACAATAATTAATACCAATCTCAAGCAGTGGCAGTATGTATGCGTGCTGTGTAGGTATGTGTATGTGTGGGTATATGTATGGGCGTAACCAGTTTTTTTTATGTACCTATTTAAAGTACTTGAATGTACTTCTAAAAAGTTAATTTTTAAGATTTTCACGGCCAAAAGCATTTTCGTTATTTGTTTTTGGGGTGTTATGCCGTGTTGCGCTACCTCCTTCTTTAGCCAACGTTTCGGACATCGTTGCAGTGTCCATCATCAGGGCAGATCCGGCACATCTACCGGATCTGCCGGATCTGCCCTGATGATGGACACTGCAACGATGTCCGAAACGTTGGCTAAAGAAAGAGGTAGCGCAAAACGGCATAACACCCCAAAAACAAATAACGAAAAAGTTCTAAAAAGTTGAACATTTGGTCGGTGTCAGTTATTCTTTGTTATTTAAATACTTTGTTTAAGATGGTTTTCTGTGCGATTTCATCTTACCTTACATGGTACGAGTATATATCACATCTCATTTGAATTTCATAATGATAATGGAACACAGTTCTGCATAAGGTATTCATGAAATTTAAGCTGACAATTCTCAAACACCTTTTCGTATATTACTGTAAACAACAGTGGGTAACCATAAAAATACAAGGAAGTAACGAAGAATAATACGAACCGCTCAATACGTATATAAACATTAAAAATCAAATAGATTTTGGCTCTGTAATTTACAATTGAAAAGGACGCTCTTCTTAGCTTTTTGTACTACCTTGTTCACATGCGAGCTCTGGGCCAATTTCAAAAAGGGAACCATGCAAAGGCTTCGCGTACAATACAACAATGAATTCCGTATGATGTTCGGATTTTCCAGGCACTGCAGTGCCTCCTCAGTGTTCACGGAAGGGCGAGTTCCTTGAATTACATCAATAAAAACCAGGATGGTAGGACTGAGGGGAAGGATTAACAACTCCAGAAATATCGTCATCATTAAACCTTTTCTGACCTCAGGATCGAGCATCGAAGAACATTGGAGAAAGAAATTGACCCCTACAATTTTCGATCCGATGCGATGGACCAATAAGATATCAACAAATGATTTGATCATATTTAAAAACAAAATTATGTTCACTAATTTATTATTTACCAGCAGACCCGGCCACGCGTTGCTGTGGCTAACGAAACACAACGCCATTACCCAACCTTTATAAAATCCACACCACCCGCTTGCCTGCTGCCCGCTGCCCGCTGCCTAAATTGAATATTTGAATTTCTCCGCTTTTCTCTACTATAATAAGCATGTATTATACATATAAACCTTCCTCTTGAATCACTCTATCTATTGGTGAAAACCGCATGAAAATCCGTTGCGTAGTTTAAAGGATCAATGCGCACATACATTTTGAGCGACTTCATTTTATAGATACTATACTACTATGTAATGATGATGATTATCTTCTCCCTCTTTTATGTTTTTTCTCCTTTGTTTCTTCGTTTCTAATATTTTTTTAAACTTTATTTTATCTTCATTTTTATTTATAAATATGATTTTATTTGAATCCCTTCACGTAACTATGTACTTACTAGCTGGTTCCCGACATGCGTTGCTATGCCATTTAATAAAGAAATTGTTTCTCCCTGCGTGTCTTTTGCCAATCGTCCCGTTCCCCTTACGCCTCCCCTTCCTCTCACGCGTCCCCTTTCCCTCTCGCGTTCCCACTCCGATTCCTACACCTTCCCTCTCCCAGGTTCCCCTCCCCCTCTCATATTCGCCTCCCTCTCCCGCGAATCCCACCCCCGAGTTCCCCTCCCCCTCCCGAGTTCCACTTACCCCTCCCGGGTAACCCCTCCACCCTCCCGCACTCCATTCATTCATTCCCGGTACATTCAGTTTTCAAACAGCTCGCGTGCCACCTATTGCAATTTTTTAATACAAATTTCATAACACCAGAGCTTGTGTATATTATTCTGATGTATGAGCTATATCATTGAAAAGTTTCATTCAAATCCATTCAGTATGCAGTTTTTGCGTGTAAGAATAACAAACGTACATTCATACAAACTTTCGCCTTAATAATATTAGTAAGATATTATGTGTGATGGGATTGCACTCACGTTCCCACATTCTGGAATAAAAAAATATTTTTTATTATTTAAAACAATAAGTCGGTATGTAAAATAAACACGTTATTGTTAACGTCTTATTATTGTATGTAAAACAACAACAAAAACAAACACGAGAAACAATAAAGTAAATTTTTATTTTAAACTTTATGAGTAAAATCTCAAACTAAAATATTTAATTAAATAAAGACAATATTAGCGAAACTCAATCGAAAATCTGGAAACAGAAAATCAGAAAAGATATTGGCTCCGCTGGGACTCCGCTCTTGCAATCGTATATAAAGATAGCAGCCAATAATATGTGGGTTAAGAAAATGAAGATAATGTTGGTAGTTCTCAGTCGAAGTATTATACAGTTAAAAGCAACCGAATGGGTTACGTAGCTCAATCGGTAGAGCTCTTGCCATGTAAGCAAAGGGTCCTGGGTTCGTGTCCCAGCGGAGCCAATATCTTTTCTGATTTTTCTGTCTCCAGATTTTCGATTGAGTTTCGCTAATATTGTCTTCATTTAATTAAATAAAGTTTAAGTTTAATGCATTCAAGTTAAAACCAGAGATTTTGTTGTTGATTTAAAAAAGGTTCAGGGGGCAATCTCCAAATATTTATGTTCGGAATCTTGCCGCTATACATTGGATATTCACGTAGATGGATCCCGAAACATGCCCACATGGAATTTTTTATGTTCTTCTTTATTCTGTGCCTTAAAGTATTACATTTTATGGATCAAAACACCGTTAAAACTTTCTTCCACTTTTTTATTAATGGCAGGACCGGTTTCACCTTTGACAGGCATCTTCACACTGGTAAAATTTTTAAAAAAGAAATCTGTATTATATTACGAATTATGGGAAAAGAACGAAACAATAGTTGCTCGAGCTTACGTTCGCAAATGTAAACGCAGCATTACGGATTAAATTGTTAACGCAATTGGTTCAAATGCAATTTTACTGTCGATATTCAATAATCTCTGAATGCCTCCGTGTTCGAGGGGCAAGGCTCTCGACCAGCAATCCGAAGGACGTGATTTGTGTTATTTCACAATTTAATAATTAAAAAAAATAATATAAGGCATATTTGCGGCAAGTTCCAGAGTGGAAGATACTATCAGTATCTCACTGATGTAACACCACCATTCAGAATTAAAATATTGCTTCAAATGGCTTTAGCCGTGTTTGGTGATCAGATCCGAATAGCCGGTTACTTCCCCATCTTTCTTCTC
The DNA here is from genome assembly GCA_929108145.2 of Limnephilus rhombicus. Classification (NCBI taxonomy): domain Eukaryota; kingdom Metazoa; phylum Arthropoda; class Insecta; order Trichoptera; family Limnephilidae; genus Limnephilus; species Limnephilus rhombicus. The sequence goes on along the minus strand of OV815292.1, from coordinate 13,946,455 downwards.
CCTGTCTCCTTCCTCATCCAACTGCCTTCAGCAACTTACCCCAATTGGCGACGCCATAGTCTCAATGACTCAACGCGAGAGCAGTTGGGACTCTTTTGCGGTATTCATATAAAAAAACGAGTGTGCTTTAGACCACACGACTGAAGTAAAACTTCACTAACTTATCTCCCTCTCAACTTCCGTTCGCCTCGCCCGATCCCACTTTTCATAAACGCTCAGGTCACGCTTTCAACAGCTTACTCACTAAGTCAAGCGGGCGTAAAGGCCCGACAATTTGCCTCACCCGATCACACTTTTCGTAACGCTCTCGTCACGCATTCACCAGCTTACTCCCAAAGTCAAGCGTGCGTAAAGAATTTTTACATCAAAAATATATACAAAAATCATTATAAAATTTTTATTATCATCCGACAACGTCTTTCAGCGCGGGCGCGCGATTGATTTTAAATTGTCACGTGATGTGAAGTTAGTACCGTCGCGTCGAGCAACGACAGAGTGCAAATAGCGATAATTATTGTTGATGATACTCGTTGTTACTGCTGAATAGTGTGTTGTTTAACAGGAAGTATATATACATCTGGGCCTCACACGAATTAACATACACTTTACGCATTGAAAGAGTCCATAAGAATTTTTTAAGGTTTTTATTCTCGCGGCTCTATGGTCGTTACCCTTGGCTTTACCCAACGATTTATATATTAGGCATGACCAATTACTACTCCCTAGAGACACGTAGAGGTATTGCTTTGCTTAAATATTTTTTTCAACAAATGAACGGTCACTTATCTAATAATGAGATACTGGCCCCATAAAATTTTTTTTGTACCAGAGTCTCACTCTCGAGGACGTCATCACAACCTCCTATATAGTAGAGCAAGCCGCACTAATTTATTTATGAACTCACCTCTGGGGAGAGCTACGTGCTTTTTGAATGGATAAAAAAATAGATTTATTTTTTGTGTCCTATAGCGCATTTGAAAGATTTTTGCATTGCATATACACTGCATAAATAGTACAATAATAACGTCTTAGGCTATATTGCCTGTAATTGTTATAAATAAATGTACAAATTATATATAAATAAATAAATATAAACTAAGTAATTAAACATATGTATGTGACCTCCCAGGTAAGAATGGTCCTGTATATTTTCTGCCTGTTCAGTACATTTTTACACAGCATAGCATTCATCGGTCAAATCATTGTACATATAGTTTCGTAACGGTGATCGATGAACCGGTGGATGCATCTTTTAGCCATAAGTTTTTTTTTTTTAAGAAATACAAACATTTCCGGGTAATGAATAACCCAACAATGTTTGAAAATCTCCTATTACCACCACACTAAGCGGAAAATGTTGCTTTTGTCGTGATGGAGGACTTAGCCAGCCGAGGATTCGAACACACGACGCTCGGGTGGGACACAAACGCAATGCCCACTCAGCCACTGACCGGTCAATCAGTGTTGTAATGGTTTGTCTAGTTTGTAGTTAGAAATAAGATTGTAGAAATATATTATAAGTTTGTACAGCGCCTTTGAGGTGATTTTTCACAAAAACGGTGCTATACAAGTCAAACATTATTATTATTATTATATATATTAAGGAAAAGATATTTTATAAGTGGAGTTCCGCAAATAATGCAAGGCTGATCTAAGCGTGATGAATAAGATTAAGAAAGGGACTCTCAGATGGCATGCAGATTGAATGAACGAAGAAGACATGGCACAATCAAGTGAATCAGATACTTGAGTCGGGCCACGTCAAGAGTCAGAATAATAGAAGAGTATGTGGCAAATAACTCATTAGAGAGATACATGGAATTCTTTAGAGGAGGCCAGCACCTTCGCCGGAGAGAGGGGTTCTTGCTTATGAATAATTTAAGATACCAAAATTATATTTTTCAACAAAGATTGTAAATAACATTAATTATACTTTCTCTTACTTTTTATAGCTCTGTAACATACCTAAATACAAGAAAGAAAAGGTTTTTATTTTATTTATTTATTACTAGCAGACCCGGCCACACGTTGCTGTAGCTTACCCAACCTTTATAAGCAACGCCATCTGTTAATTTGCATACATATTAAATTCTTCAATTTGGGAGGCGGGAGTGGGTACCGCCGCCCCGGGAACCTTTATTGGATAATCAACACCTCTGCCATAGGTTACCCCAAGTGGTTCGCTGATTTAGCAGGGGTGCCCGGGTTCATAGGGTGAGGTTGACCAAGACACACTGAACCTCAGATTCCTACCCACCACTTAAACCCTTTTCCTTCCCAGAACTCTCCTGTCCTTCCTTTCCTTAAAAAAAACATCTACACAGCATCCCCAAAGATGACATAGGCCCCGAGGGAAATTATTTTCCTCAAGGCCTCCTGTGTGGAGCTCATGTAAAAATAAAAAAAAAAAATTCACACCGCCCGCTTGCCAGCCGCCCGCTGCCTGAATTGAATCTTTAAATTTCTCCACTTTTCTCTATTATTATATGCATTTACTATAAATAAACCTTTCTCTTGGATCACTCTATATATTGGTGAAAACCGCATTAAAATCCGCTGGGTAGTTTAAAAGATCTAAGCGCACATAAAGCAGGAGCGATTTCATTTTATACTAAGTAAAGAAGATAAAGATAAAGATTATTATGAGTGAATGAGAACGAGGCAAAGCATGTACCTATGCCAATACCGAGTTGTTTAGCGGTCCGTCATCTCTGCCTACCTATGCGGGGAAACGGCGTGATGGTTAGTTAGTAAATGAGGCAAAGAGTGCGTGAGGCAAAGAATTAGTGAATGAGGCAAAGACTATGTGCCAACACCGAGTTGTTTGGCGGTCCGTCCTCTCTGCCTACCTATGCGGGGAAACGGCGTGATGGTTAGTTAGTGAATGAGGCAAAGAGTGTGTGAGGCAAAGAATTCGTGAATGAGGCAAAGAGTATGTGCCAACACCGAGTTGTTTGGCGGTCCGTCCTCTCTGCCTACCTATGCGGCGAAACGTCGGCGTAAAGGATAGTTAGTTAAGAGGGCATTACCAGAGAAAACCATAAATATGTCATTTTCAAATCAGATTTTAGACGTATTGACTCTTTTCCACAAAAAAGTTTTAAATGGATTTTGAAAGATTGTTCTTTTATCTAGCATTCGCATGTAATAAATTTTGAGAAATTTTTTTAATTTTTAGTATAATAAGGTTATTCCATAGGTCGTTGGCAGATTTGTTAAATTTTCAAAAAAGATTTTGTATTATACCACACCCATTTCAAATAATATAATCATTCAGTAAATAAATCAATACATTATCTAGCAAACGCATGTTTTACAATTTTAATTTTAGTTTCAATGAAATCATTAAAAAATATGTACGTACATGTGTTTCTTGACGAAAATTGGTCCATTTGTGTATTTATTTGCGCACTTACAGACTAATATATTTCAATTATTATAAGCAATAATTATCAGCCTGAAACACTCATCCACATTGAAAAATCTTCCGAGAAAATATACATGACGCCAACGGGACATACAACGCCAAAGATACATAACGCCAACGTTCATGTCCCCTTGGCGTCATGTATCTTTTCTCGAAAGATTTTTCAATGTGGATGAGTGTTTCAGGCTGATAATTATTGCTTATAATAATTGTTACCCTTTGTGCTATGCATAAAAAAATCTTGTCTTAAACGTTAGTTTAACAATTAAAAATAATAATTAATATATTTCAGATTTTTTTAACATTATTGAAAAATGATAAATACTTATAATCAAAAAATTATTACAAAAAGTACATTATTTTAATAGTTTTATCATCACGCCTTTCAGCATTTTTGGATGAAGGTATAAATTAAAGCTAATTTGAATTGAAATAAATTCGATATTGAGTTAAAATTTAAAAAAAGCTGGTACGGAGAGTAATGAATCTTTCTCATTGTAACCGCTCTGCACGATCGTAAGAACAACTTTCGACGAAATGTGGATTTTCGTCCGCTGGCTGGTTAAACGCTCTTAAGATATTTTAAACATTATACTGAGCGACAGCATTGACTTCGTAATTTGGTGGTCGCGCACCCTACTTGCAGGTTTGTACCTACTCTAGTTGAGTTTGACACATACACAGTACCTTTCAACTTTTCGACATCCCGTTTTCCTGGAATCGTTTTATTTCAATTTATCGTTTCGGATAAATTTAGCGACACAATTTTATAAACAACCGTGATTGATACGAGGAAATGATTTTAATGTTCCTGTTTATTTATTTTTACAATTTATATAATTATTAAATTGGGAGGTGGTTATGAGTATTGCTTCCCCGGGGAACATTTATGGGATAACCAACACTGGTTAGACATTATAATATTTTTTTGTTTGTTCAAAAAAATAATAAATATATTTATATTTATAATGGTGGTTCGGCAGTCTCTTGGGATTATCGGAGTCACTGAAATGTATAGTTAGAAAAAACTGCTAAATCATTATGATCGGTCACAATGGATCGTAGATGGCGCTCACTTATCCGTTTGGAGAAATAGTGCAGTTTAAAATGTATTTATTTAAAAATATTATTGTTTCTTCTAACACAGCAAACTTATTTTGTGGCACCATTTTGATTAAAATTTATAAAATACTTTGTTTTTACCACTTTTATCGTTTACAAAACCAATAAAAAAAAAAAACCCTGGATAAGTGAGCGTTGCTCACGAAACATGTTGGTTTTGTAAACAATAAAAGTGGTAAAAACAAAGTATTTTATTAATTTTAATTTTAAATATTATTGTGACATGTGGGAATAACTATCACATCATCTTGGGTTTTGAATATCTTGCAATTTATTGTGATTTATAATTTAGTTGTGTAAAGTTGACGACAGACTTATGCATATTTCAAAATTACAAAAAATGTACTGATCTTAATTTAAGTGGATTGAAATTACTGGGGGGCCTCCCACGTTGCAGAGATCAACATAATATAACGTTAGTTTTTTTCTGTTTTTTTTTTCCTTGAGATTTGTCAGATTGCTATTTTTTGTGATATTTTGTCCGCGCAAGGTAAATTTTTGAGTATTACGTTCAGAGAGTTCTGGGGTTATTTACACGCCCCAGGCTCGCATATTATAATACAAACACCTTTGCCATAATAAATGCTACCCCAAGTAGTTTGCTGCGTTTGGTGACTTAACAGGTGTACCCGGATTCATGGAGTTAGGTTTGTTCGGATCTTGGTGGTGGATGCATCTGATCTCCAGCTGCATAGCGAGCCGGATCGGATCATCCTTGGACACACTGACCTCCCAGATTCCTACACATCCCTTGCACCTTTTTGCTTCCCAGAAATTCTTTTCCTTCCTTTACTTAAATATTACTTCATCATTAGCTTGTTTCATTAAGATGACACAGGTCCTTATGGAGATTATGGCAAATTGAAATATATGAATGTGAGAACCTCCCAAAATCAACCCGTTTAAAAAAAAATTAAAACAGAATTTAATAGTCTCAATTGAATTCTCTGCCTTATCAAGAATCAAGAAATTTGTTAGATCAGGTAAGTTAGAAAATATTTTTTATGTGAATTCTTGTATAAAGGACTAAAAACCCTTTTAAGGACATTTGAAGTTGTATTGAAAATATATTACATAATATTGTAATTTACAGATGGGAGGAAAAAATGGTATCATTATGTGAATCAAAAGCCTCGATAATATACCTACTTGGAAAACTTATTTGTGTGCAGTTCACACGCGGTAAAATTGAAACCTTCAGTAAACTAAAGTAGACAAGACTGGGGAGGCTACGAAGCACCGCACAAGGAGGAGACCGATTAGTCTATCTCATTATCACGCAGGCTAAATCCTATAGATAATAATAACGTAGTATTTATATAGCGCAGTTTTGTGATATTTCACTTCAAGTGCGCTTAGTTATAATAAAAACATTAATCCTATAGTGTTTCTTACGAGTCCTTACAAAATACAAAATTGATTAAATAATGTGAAACAGAGAATATACAGTATAAACAAAGCAATTTCTAAAGAACAATATTAACAACAAGAATTCTTAAAACTAAATTATGTATGTGTTCGTCTCTTTTTTAAATAATTGTTTAAAGAAGCACATATATTGGCGGGTTACAAATCATTTTAAGAGGACACGTTTGAATTTATTATTTGTGTCCACGGGTTCTCGCCAGTGGGATCGCAAGTTTCTAAAAAGTTTTTCGAACTAGTTTGGAACACCCGCCCGCATTCCCTTCTTCTAAATTGTTGTATCAAGACGACATGGGGGTATTACCAGAAAGACAAGGCAACAAATGCATTATTAATTGGGATGGTTAATCTTACATGGTGGTTCTCACCGACAGGCTAAACAATGCAGGGGTAGGCTGCCAAATTGGAGGGCAGTTTCTGAACAACATCAGTTATGCGGACGACATGGTATTGATGGCACCATCCATAAGGGGCCTACGTATTCTTTTAAAGATCTGCGAAGAGTTTGCTGAAGAAACAAACATGCAATACAACCCCACTAAAACGGCTCTACTGGTCGTAAGATATGGACAAGGACCAAAAAATATTCCTCCAGCTACCCTGAATGGTGTGAACCTGCAGGTGACTGAAGGAACTAAATACCTTGGACATATAATCACCAGTAATCTGATGGACGATGACGACATCGATAGGCAAAGAAGAGCTCTCAGTGTAAAAGCTAACATGCTCAGTAGAAGATTCCGCCTTTGCAGTACTGCTGTAAAAAGGACGCTCTTCCTTTCCTTCTGCGCAACACTGTATACGTGTGAACTCTGGGCAAACTACAAGAAGAGTAGTATAGAAAAACTTCGGGTTCAGTATAACAACGCCTTCCGCATAATGTTTGGTCTCCCCAGATATTGCAGCGCTTCCCGGATGTTCACGGAGGGGCGAGTTCCTGGCGTTGCAGCCCTTATTAGATCCAGGGTGGCAGGAATTAGGGAAAGAATAACCAGCTCTGGAAACATCCTCGTCATGGAAGCCCGCCTCAGTCCATCATCCAGTATTGATGCACACTGGAGAAAAATACTGGCTCCTTACGTGCTCACTGAATCCTGAAAGCTTAATATTATTATTTCATTTGTTTTTCCTTTTACTACTATTAGCTTATTATCTTTTTTTTTGTTTCGTGTACATTCATATCCACCTTCTTTTTCTTTTTTTCCTTTCAAATACTTTGTACCTGTATGTGTATATTACCCTTATGGAATGTGTGGGATTGCACTCTCCTCCCCACATACTGGAATAAACACTTATTTATTTATTTATTTATTTTAATGCGCTGGTTGAGTAATACTAGAGTCCGAAAGTCTGATTATTAATTTAAATGTTCAAATGCATTTATTGCGGCGCACAGTTAGTAATTTGAGCGTAGCGTGACTTTATTATAAAACCCAAAGTTACTTTCTGGATTTCTTTTATTTTAATTGGGTATCTAAACGTCTAATCTTTTTAAAAATTAAAAAAAAAACAAACATTTTAGCTGCCTGGGACGTATAGCTCCATCGCAAATACTCACTACCTCGAAACGCGAACGAGTAATTTTATGTCTGTCGAGTTTGGATCTCTCCGCGGGTGGACGTGTCTACGTCATCGTGATAATTCACTATAAATACTACTGTACTTTTTTGAATCTTTATGATCTAGGAAATATAGTCTAGGAAATCAGGTGATTATCATAACTATTTAAGTTGTGTTTTAGTGTGATAAAAAATATTTAAGTAACGATTTTATTCAAAACGTAAGTTCAGAATTTATCGAGGTTTTTAAAAATGTATCCGAATGTATCCACCCCTGGCCTAAAAAGATGTAAAATAGTCTAGGAACAATAAATATATATGCAGTTAGAAATTGTTTGCATTAGAGTCTAATACAAACCAATTCTGTCACCGAGCCAATTCTTCAACATAATATTTGTTTTTACATTTGTACATTTTTTAATTTTGGCAGGTAACACAGTTAAGCAATCAGGTATCACATAGTCTACCATTTTTGTCCATATTTGTTGAAATGCTTAGGTATGTTTAGTAGTTCATTTAACGTAAAACGAGTATTGTAAGTGTAGTCCAGTCTATTAGGACTATTAATGTGCTGAAATATAATTTTATACCGAAGAATTTCACTTACTGAGAGAATTTTGAGATTCTGGTAAAAGCTTGGAACATTACGTCTTAGTTGTGAACTGATTTACATTTGTTCTACAGGAAAGTCCCCAAGCTATGATTCCATACCTTATAATATTACAATTATAATAATATTATTTATTCAAAAAATTTAAAAAAATATATTCGTCCGGTACACCTCATTATTTATTTATTTTGTTTATTTATTTGTTTGTTTACGCCTTGATGGCTTTTACATATAAAATAAATTGTACAGGAGCTTTATAACAAGTATGCAATATCATAAGTATGTATTACCTACATAAAATGATAAACAGAGCTAGAAAGATATAAGTAGGAATAACATAAGTAGGTATCAGTATTCGAGTAATTGTTTACAAAGGAGTTCAACCAGCGGATTCGTATTTGGGCTCACGCTACATTAGATTCAATAATTATTGTCACAATATCACACAAAATGTGATTCCAAATATACTCGAAGCATACCAGTATTGCAGTGGTGTAAAACATTTTTAACGATTAATATAAAAGTAGGTAATTTTCTTCTAATTAATTTTTTTTGTTTATTTTTTTTTTAATTATTTTTTTTTGCTATCATAAATGTAGGTACGTATGTTTGTTATTATTATGAAAAAGAAAAAAGTAAAAGGTATACAGTAATTACATATATAAATAAGTAAGTAGGTACAATGAATGTAGTTACAAAGCAGTGGGTATTAAGTTTGTTACTGTTAACAATGTGATACATTTAAGGATTTTTACGTTAGTTTGTTATTATCAGGAAAAAAATAAAATAAAAGGTACACAGCAATTACATATAATATGTATAAAGAAGTAAGTAGGTACTATGAAAGTAGTTACAGAGCAATGGGTATTAAATTTGTTATTGTTAACAATCTGTATCATTTAAGGATTTTTCCATCAGCATACATATACGCTTTTTGAAGGAAGCGATGTTTTTATAAAAAAATATATCGGCAGAGCAAGTTTCATTCCCCACACGATGCAATCTCTGAAGACAAGAGTTAATCATAAAATTAGTGCGAGAAGCAACTACGTTAAATGGAGCATGGAGTCTGGTGTTGTAATTGTTAGGTACTTGATAATTTATCATGTTCACAAGTTCAGGGCTATCCAAATATCCGTTGATCATTTTAAATAACAATAAAACATCACAGATTTTTCTTCGCTGTGACAATTCGGGTAATTTAAGCAATTGCATTAAATAATTATAATTTAAATTTTCTATTGGAATTTTTAATTTGTAATTTATATGGCTTAAAATTTATGTTGTACTCTTTCAATTGGATAATGGCGACCAGAGAGAGGAATTATACTCAAGAATGCTTCTGACTAATGTTATGTATAGGGTTTTTGAGTGTATTAGTATGCATTAGATCTTTGGACGATCTTAACACAAAACCGAGACATTTAAGTGCTTTATTCGTGATTGCATCAATGTGGGGGATTATTATTTTCCATTTAGGATTTAGGATTCAGTTAACAAAAGATTTATAATATATACTCGTAAAACTGTGATACTCGGGTGGGAAACAGATGCATTAGACCACGCGGCTCTTAACTGAATAAATCCGTATTTCCCTATTGTTTGATTAAAAAATTAGTGGATTTACTATGGCGGAAGCTGGGTAGAAACTATTAGAAATAATCTAGTAGATAATCATGTTAAATTATCTTTTTTGAGTTCCCAGGGTCTTGTGAGCACTAGAAAGTTTTCTATTTAAATATTCTCCATAGTGACAAAATACTAATCTCAGGGCAGATCCGGCAGATCCGGTAGATGTTGGATATTATACGCTTTTGTCAGTAATAAACGATGTTCTTTATGTGAAGTTTTCGACCGTACGCCCCTTGGTTGGTTCTCGAGTTCGGCGGTATAATGGGGAGCTAATGAGCGCTTTTATAATTTCAGCGGTTACGGCACGGCGACGACACAAAACATGCAACAAACATACGTTACTCATCACGGGGTCATGGGGTGATGTTTGTATAGGACTTGGCGGCGAATGCGTTTGCCCGCAACTGCGTGATGGGTCGGATCGGGAGAGGCTGGTTGAGGGGGACCTAACCTAGACATATCGCCTTGCACCGCAGAGGGAGGGTTGTAATCTTATGTCAGTTACTCTTGGACATATTGAACCCCGATTCTTACCCACCTCTGATACCATTTTATTTCCCAGAACCTCCTTGACCTCCTTTCTCTAAAAAGACCCTCCACAAAGCATCCCGAAAGATGACATAGGGACTGAGGGAATTTTTTTCTTCAGGGCATCATGTGTGGAGGCAATGTAAAAAAAAAAAACAATAATGCGGCAGGTCTTTTTTATACATTAAACTAGCGAGTACCCGCATGCATTGCAATGCCACATAAAGAAATAATACATTTCTCTCTGCGTGTCCTTTTCCATGCGTCTCCGTCCCGCCCCCGTTCCATTTCCTGGTTCCCTTTTCCTCCCCACGTTTCTCTCCTCCGTACCTAATCCCCCTTCCCTGCCTTAACCCTTCCTCGTTACAACCTCCTGCGAATCCCCTCCACTCCTTCGTTCCCCTCCCCCCTCCCAGATGCCCTCCCCATCCCTCCATCCCTCCCTGCCGCTAGACTATATGAAGTACACACATTTTTCAAACAACTCGCGCGCCGCCTTTTGTAAAATTTTATTTAAAATTGTATAATGCCAAAGCTCTTCAGTATTTGTGGAAACCTTCGCGAACGTGCCGTACGCACTACAATTCACCATCATCGCAATTGGATGAATTGTACAGGAAATAATTTCATAACGTCAGAGCTCAGTATTATATATAGAAAACTTTGTGGGCATGCGTACAATGAATCACCAAAGTTTCATCGCAATCGGTTGAATGGTTTAGGATAGCATAAGGGATAAACAAAGATATATTCAAAGATAATACTCATACTTAGAGAAATGATGATCATACGTCCCCCAAATGAGAAATCCAATCATTATTATATATCTCCCTCACTCGTACTAAAGAAATATCGTTGCCATAGCCGTGCCATTGTCGTGGAAATTATAAAAGCAGCCAATGCGTATTCAAATGCGATTAACACGGACGATTTTAAATACTCGTGTGAGTGGCGTGCTAAAAAATTCATCCATTTCATTAGATGATTCAAATAAATTCACAATTTCGGAAGCGGGTTTGGGTACCGCCCCCCCCGGAAACCATTTATTGGATAACCAACACCTCTGCCAAAGGTCACTTCAAATGGTTCGCTACGTTTGGTGACTTAGCAGGGATGTCTGGGTTCACTGGATAAAGTTTGTCATACCATTTTCCTTACCTTTCTTAAAAGGACCCTCCACACAGTATAGCAAAAGATGACATCGACCCTGACGGGAATTATTTTCCTCGGGGCCTCTTCTGTGTAGCTAATTAAAACATATAACGAAATTAACCAAAAGCCTTAAGCAAAATAAACAAAAATAACAAGATGGCCTCAATATCAAAATGGTTTTAAGCGTTTTTGGTGACCAGACCTGAATAGAGAGGTATTTCCCCTCCTTTCCCTTCGCCATATCCTTCCCTTCACAACTACCTTCAGCCTCACAATAACCCCAATTGGGTTGTCGTAGTGTCACTGGCTCTAGCCGGTTGGGTCTAAAAAAAATCTACTTCATTTATTTAAGAAGCGAAATTAGCTTCGTCACTGGAGGAAACCATCATGATTATGAGAAACTTTTTGGGACGTTCATAGTTATTTTCAAAGGATATTTTAATAAAGCGCGCTGACACAGTGATGTGAATTAGTCTGGAATAACTAAAGCTCCTCTGAATAAAATAAACTTCTATACATTTCTTAGAATTGATAAATAATTCTTCAGAAAAGGTTCCTTTGAATTATTTATTTACGAAAATACTACCTAAGCCCTACAATGTATTCTCAATGTTACTGTTCGCGCCTTTATTGTTACATGTGGTTCTTTCTAAAATACCTATTGTATGCCCTCTGCCATAATTAGTTCAGTTGAATTCGCCTCGCCGCAAGGGACACAAGTCCTAAGAACCGCACCGCTTTTACAGTTGTAATAATCAAACCGCAAACGGAACTCTTAAACCTATTCTCGCTTATTGTTTCGCGATTAAACGTTCATTCCCAGTCGCCATTCCATTCCAAAATCTCACCAAACTAACATACCTACCTTTCCAGTGAACACTGAACGAAGAGGGAAGCAGTCTGGGTAAGTGCGATTAAAACATAATAAAATATGTAGATAAGAACCCCATATAGTCCACAACATACCGCAGCATTTGATCCCTCGATCCATTGAGAGGTAACATTGCTACCCGCCGCAACAGTTACAATAAAACATTTTCAACACAAAAGCAAAACGATTATGGTTGTTTCCCTACCCACAACCTTCAGCCTCGTAACATACCTCATTGGGGATGCCATAGTTTCACTGGTTCCAGATAGTTGGGAGTACAGTTGGGAAGCCCTGAGGGAAAGAAAATTTCTGCCATGTAGAGGATATTTTTATGGAAATGAAGGAGGAAGTTCTGGAAAAGAAAAATGTATGAGGGGTGGTAGGAATATTTTTAAAATATTATATGGGCATTTTATATAAATTATTTAGAGATGTAGAAAGATTAACGAGATATAAACATAAAATAAAATTATTCGAATTTAAGAGAATTAACAATAAATTTATATTCTTTGTTGTGGTATCTGGTATACATTTATAAAATTTCATCTTTAGAATAGAAGATTTTTTACCATAAGAAACAGATAAACGGTTCTGTTACGTAATAGTATCAGATCATACGGCGAAGGTAGACCGGTGAGGAGTGCGGGAGCGGGGGAGTGCGGGACGAGGAGATACCGTACTGCTGACTGCTGAAGGTTCAAGCCACTTAGGTGGCTGAGAGAGGTTTTACTTTTCAGTTTGGTGAACCTTGAGGTCTTCAGCGGTGGCTTAGTGGATCACATGTGACCCCTTTGAGGCTCTCCGTAACCCGGGGTCATGTCAAACCAAGCTTGCCAAACTTTTCAAAACAACAAATATAAAATTACGTTTTAACATTTTAAAAGACTTAAGAATCTACTTTATAACAACAAAAAAATAAACAAATACTGCACAGGAGTCTGAACAAAAGAGTCCCTAAATGTGGTACGCTGTGAGGCTGAAGGGAATGAGAGAGAAAGGAATACAAATAATGGTATGAAGAAGAAAACAGAAGATACGTCAAAAATTTAAATTCATTATTATTATTTTGAGTGAGAACAGCGAAGTTATTTAACTCGACCGTTCGTTAGAAGATCGATGTGTGTAAAATTATTGTATTTTTTTTGTGTGTTCCATTTTCGTTTAAGAAAATCTGCTGCATGCACTTTATAATTCAAACCAGCAAAACTTTGAGAATGGTTCTTTTTTCTAATGTTAAATTGTTGTGTTTATTTGGAAAGTGCGTGAAATATTTTGTAAAACAATGCTCTTCTGTTGTTAAAAATGTGTGTAGAAATACGTAAAAAAATATTAATTAAAAAATAAAACCTAACCTAACCATGCATAAATTTTAATGTTTTTTTTTAAACAAATACTCTCAATTGCATTCGATTTGATTTCAATTGATTTTCAAAGCTTTTCGCGGAGAAACTACGTAACTAATAATCTTTTTTGCGGGGTATTTGGGACGGGGGTAGCCTAGCAGGATTGGATAGAGGTACGCATGCAGTTTTAGTAGCCATGAGTCAGTTTGACGTTCTGTGCAGAAAGGTCGTTCGTACATCTCTGAGAAACCCCGAGTGCAATTTAATTAAAAAAATGGATAAAGATTTTTGAAGAGACCGGTTCAACATTTAAGCCACGAGCTAAGTCGTCCAAGAACATATAAGAACGGAGACAATATTGAGAGAGTAAAACGGTCAGTACGAGAAAATCCAAAAGTGTCAACTCGGAAGAGATCGACGGCTTTATAGTTGTCGCAAAGAAATTTATAACGAATTTTAAACCTACATCTCAAACTGCATCCATATAAACTCCAATTAACACAAGAATTGAGAGATCAAGACTTCGGAGCAAGGTTGGCGTTTGCTGAAGAAGTGCTTCACAGATTTTACAATTTTGATAATATTCTTTTTTCTGACGAGGCTCATTTTCATTTAAATGGGTTTCGTAAACCGTCAAAATTGTCGTTTGGAGCAGTAAAAATCCGAAACTCAAGCAAGAAATTCCGCTGCATAGTCCTAAAGTGACTGCATGGGCAGCATATTGGTTCTTTCTTTTTTGAAGATTCTCGAGGAAGAGACATGTCAGACAGAGTCACGGTTGTTTATTTTTATTTTATTTATTTATTTACATATGCATATATATTAACAATACATTACAATGTGAACATTTGTCTGTCCAACTGGGCAGAATACCCGTTTCAGGACAGCCAAATTGTATATTTAGTTCATAATATTCTTAACAAAGAAATAGTTTCGTTCAAGATATCAAGGGAATTTGCTTCTGTCAAGACAACTTTTGAGAACACTAAGAATTGTATATAATTAAGGGATGGTTTCTTTATGTCTTTAAAAGAATCGCAAAGATGTGATTTTTTCCAAGGTCAATTTGGAGAACGTAAATAAATGCATTCAGAGTGAATGCATTTGTTCTATGAGTGTTTTCTTTAGTGAGATCACAAGTAGGAGATTCTTTCCAGGCCATTTTAGAGAACATTTACAATTGCATAATCAGAATTTACAGAATTTGTGAGACAGATGTTTCCAGAAAGACTAATTTCTAAAAGAGGTGATATCCCATGGCCCCCACGTAGCCCAGATCTAACGCCTCCTGACTTTTTCTTGTGGGGTCACCTCAAAAACAAAGTCTACATTTAACAATCCGAGAAACATTAGTCAGCTGAAGGACAGTATCCGTAGTGAAATGACAGCAAGCACAAGAGCATTACTGAAGAAAGTTTTCACCAATCTCCGCTTGCGATTAGAGGAGTGCCTTCATTTAGATGATGTTATTTAAAAAAAATAAACTTAATTTAATAACCTTAAAATTACTATATTTTATTTCAACTATTCTTAAAGCATTTATTTTTTAACCTATGTTTAAAATATGCACGTTCTATTGCGCCACCTTTGAGGTAGCAACGTTGTTTTCAAAATGATCTATGAAATTTTTTAACTATCCATAACGCGTCAATAAACAGAGCAAATCAAGTGCAGAACGATTCTGCATTTACCATCGACATTTTCAATGTCACTTACATACAGTTGGGCAACTATCTTTCGACACATGTCACAAAATAATAAAACTGCCCCCATGCACTTTTTAATTTGAAATCTTCTTCATGATACATTGGTGTATAACCGTACATAGATAATTATTATATAAAACGCAGTATGTACCACATAAAAACTAGTAAAATAGTTCCAATTGATAAAAAAAAAATATAACAGAAAATTTTACTAAGGTCCACAGAGAGAAAATACTTGCTTCCGTAGTGTTCCATGCCATGTATACTGTCAAATTAATTTCAATAACAGTACTATTTATCAAGATCTCGAATAGTCCTAAAGTAACTATCTCACAAAATAATACAACAAGTAAACCAATTTGTCATTCCCGAAAGGTCAGTAACCAATAACTCAGAAGGTTTGAGAAGCTTTGTCTCTGAACGTGATCTCAATCTCATATTAGGCCGGCTTACCTAAACTATCTTATTGAATATGAACAACTTTTCTCTCAGAAAAACAGGAACGTTCCCATTGAAAATATGGACCTCCATAAATATAAATAAGACGGCCCTAAGCAAAAGGGATTTTGTATGTATAGAATAATCAGAGTTTCAAAATGTAAACAGTATACTTTGGATGTATGGATTTGATAAATTGTTAAAATTCTGTGAAACCACCTTTTACGTATTTATAGGGATTGAATCGTATAATGTTGTGTAATAATATTGATATAAGTAAAACACATTTATTGTTATTGGATAAGGAGTGGACCGGTATTAGAAGTGTGGAGGAGCTATTCCGGGCAGCGCAAGACAGAGAGACATTCTCAAGAGTGATCGCCAACGTCGGGGGGACCTGATACGGTACACAAAGAAGAAGTAGGATAAGGATGGGTTATTTCACAGAGTTTTAACAATTCATTAAATTTAAGATAAATGAAACAATGTTACATTGTTTGAACCACTTGTATATTTGTTTAAAGCCGACCGGTTTCGGAACGACCATTCCTTCCTCAGGGCAAACGTATACTGATTTGACAATTACAGAATAGTGGGTGGGAACAATGTATTATTACTAAGGATTTTGGTAGGGGTGGAGGCGTTGCTAGGGATTAATGAAGAGTGGGTGGGGGAACATATCCATGATTGGGCTGTAAGATAATATTTTTTTGGTGTTTGTTTGTTGATAATAGATTCATTATTTTTAAGATTTTTTTTTTATTTCCAAGGCTTCTATGCGTTTTTTTTTAATATGAAGAAAATTTATCCCAGTATTTTTTTCAAAACTATGTGGTATGGTTAGCGAACTCAGATTTTTTTTTATTATTAAGACACCTTAAATGTTCTTTGACTCTGATTTCAAAATTACGAGTTGTTTTTCCAATATAAAATGAGGGACAGTCATTACATTTGAGTTTATATATTCCGGAGTCATTTATGGTCTTTATCTTTAGCGTTCCTCAAAAAATTACCGATATTATTTCTTATATAAAAAGCTGGTTTAATATTAGAAGGGATATTTTTTGCAACATTAAACTGAAAAATTATTAATATACAAAATTTTACGCCATTCTTTATCATTTGGTTCAATAAATTTAAGTTAATTTTCAAGCTCTGCGAAGGTTCGTTTCAAGTACTGTTATTTATTTATTTACGGCACAAATATCTTCACATGGAATAACCAATTAGTTATATGGTCTAAACATACTAATATGATTTAAATTAACTAAAATTTACAATCAGGCTATTTATTGAAAACAAGATGTAAACCAATAACCTTTTTAAAAAAATATGTGAAATTATTTTTTGTAGGTTTTTTCGGTGAGCGGCTAACGAACAACGCAGCAAATTCGTTGGCCTTTTTACCACCGAGTTTTACCAACGACGAGTGTTTATTTATTTATTTTTGCACGCCCAATTAGGGCTTTTACAAATGATACAATTAAAAATACATTTGATATAATCAAAGAATTAAGAGATATAACAATTAAAATAAGTACTAAGTATAAAATTTTTAAATAAATGAAGACAATATAAGCGAAACTCAATCAAAAATCTGGAAACAGAAAAATCAGAAAAACATATTGACACCTCCCAGAGGTAACACCTCTGGGAGGTGTCAATTTTACACCTCTGGGAGGTGTCAATATGTTTTTCTGATTTTTCTGTTTCCAGATTTTTGATTGAGTTTCGCTTATATTGTCTTCATTTATTTAAATATTACAATTTGAGGTTTTACTCATATAGTTAAAATAAAAAATAAAATAAAATTTTTAACTTAAAAACAACAGAGTAAAATATAGGATGCCCATTCATATAAATTTCGATACATATTGAAAATTTATAAACATTTCAAAGCTATCAAGATAGACATATAGATTAAATAACAATGTTTTTATAGGCTGATAGACGTTCAGTACCGTTGGTGTTCAAGTAATATTTATTCCCTACACGGTTCATTACTGAGTTTATTTCTGCATTGGTACCTGAATTGTTACAACGGTAAGGTACTTTCTGACGAACCGTTCTACTAGGCACATGAAAGTTAATCAGCCTAAGGAGTTCAGGAGAGTCAAACATGTTTTTAACAATTTTATTGAAAAAAATAGATCAGTACGTATTCTTCTTTCTTTTAATGTAGCAAGGCCCATAATTTTCAACAGCGACATGTAGCTAATATTTCAAATAGGAATTCCTAATCTATAATTGATGTTTTGTAAAAAATTATGTTGGATTCGCTTGATAGATTTGTTGAACGAAAAGAAGATTCATTTTCAATGGGTGCTATTAAAAATACCCCCTACTTCTGCATATTGGTTACCTAACCTTTGTACCTACCTATAAATTTGAAACTTTTTTTTATTTTTTATTATCTATAATTAAATTTTGGGCAACAATTGATTTTCGATGTTCGGACATTTTAAACAAAATTTAGTCAAGAATTCATTTTTGGTATTTAATAAAACGGAAGACATTGAAATTCATCAAATATAGTTATAACTTATAACTTATAACTTTAATTTATTATTATTATCATTTCAACAACTATGCTAAACAACTCATGGCTGTTTTATGTTTTAATTGATTATTTAATTTTTATTTTATTCTTTCCCTTCTCTTTTTTTCTTTATTTTCTACATCACATTTATGTAGGACTATAATATGCAAAGCATACATATATAAGTTACCTAAATGTTTTAATCCTCTTAAGTTACCTATATGTTACCTTTTTTTACCTATCTAGTTTTTCTTTTTTAAATTAATATTATTTTCTATGCTAAACAAATAAAAGTTACTATGTTTTAAACTTTTTTTAAGATTTTATTTAATATTCTTTTTCTTCTTTTTATTTCATCAATTTTCTTTCTTTTTTGTACAAATCATGTTCCACATGTTCATACCCATAATATTTTGACTGTCCTAAAACGGGAATACTCCTAGTCGGGCAGTCAAATTTTTTTAATAAATTATGTATACAAATGTATAAGCTTGTGCTAAATTAACAAAATAAATAAATAAATAAAAATAGATCTTAAAAAAGAAAAACGCTGCCCTGCTAGGGTGCTTTTTTGTTTTGTTGTGAAAAGTTTTATTTTCTATGTACATTTGTAACGTAAAATTTGTTCCAAGTAATGTCCAAGAAATACAAAAAAATTGTAATTTTTTTCGCTTCTTATTTTAGAATTACGAAATTTTATCGTTATAATAATAATATGTAACAAAAATATATTTTTATTTTGAGCAGCTGATTCAACATTTTGAAAAAAAAAACTTCCGCTCAAACCTTTTGCAAAACAACTGAAACCGTTGAATAATCTTAACCCGGCGTCAGTACAGTTAAAATATGTAACAACGATAGTAGGGTTGGGTCTAGGAGACCCGAATTAAAAACTGCCTTTGATGTCAATATTTAAAAGAAATTTAGTAACATATTGCAATAATTTGATTAAAAACTATTTTGTTTACGAGATTTTGGGTACAATAAAACAACTTAATGTAAAACAATCTTTTAATGACATTTTTATAAAAGTATAGTAAAATTTTAACAAAATAGACAACCTCTGTCTTAAAGTTATAAAATTTAAATAAAACATAATTTTTTTTCTCAAAATGTGAACTAATATCATATATATGAATGAGATCTATAGTAGGACTACGAATAATATATTCTATATGCTCCACCAAAAGGTGGAGTATATATATAATATACTCCACCTTTTGTTACATTATAAAATGTATTTATCTCGGATATTTTTTTGTCGCCGGTAGATGTATCAATACTGTCATCATGATGCAAGCTCGACATAAGTAAAACCACTTTATTTTTTTTCGGAATATATGAAACGATCGTGATATTTTTCTGAAAACCAAAATTCGACGAGTTTATTTCTTTTCCCCTTGTTTTCGTAAATTTTTGGGGTATTTGTATTTTATTTTTGCGAACAGTGCCTACAGATGTCAGTTTGTGTTCTTGAAGCAAGTGGTTTACTTATTCATAGCTGGTGAACCAATTAACAAAAGGGGACCCACCACTTTCCCACGGCTGTGTGAGGAAACTGATTTTTTAACCTCCTTAGCCGCACACGTCAGGACTCTAATTTTTTGTAAAAAGGAAGCTACATTTATTTTTGAAACGAATCTAGACCCTCCAATATCCCTGCATGCATGATTGTTAGTAAAAAAGAAAAATGTATGCATACTTACATTTGCAGTAATTAACAAGATAAATACACATCATAGATGTAGTTCAGAAGCTCCAGCTACTGAGAAGTGTGGCAACGTCGCACAAAAATTATAAGAAATAAGCTAATTTTAAAATGGTGCTGGTCAAATTGACCCAACTGTACTGACGCCGGGTTAAACGCATTTTTTAAATATTTTATTTAGCCTGAAATAAAAACAGGCTCGCAGGCCGCGGGTTGCTCTAATCAAAAATCATCGCTGGTCTAATCAAACATATTAAGTGTCAAATAAAATATGTACTTGTACATCGACTGTGTTTTTGCCAAAGGCATTTTTCACACATTTTGGCAAAGAAACCTAGGCCTTAGTGAAAACGTAACGCTCTTGGTTATCAGTTTTTTTTTACATTAACTCCACTCAGGAATATAAGGGAATATACAGGGAAATAATTTCCCTCAGGGCCTATGTCATCTGAGGTGCTGTATGGAGGGCCTTTTTTAGGAGAGTAAGGAATGAACATTGGTCTTGAAGAGACCCATATTGTAGGAAGGAAGAAACACAGAGGCCGGAAAATCAAAGCTATTATGCTTTTTATTTTTTTTTTTTGTGAACACCGCACGAGAGTTCCAACTGCTCCCGTCTGGAGCCAGTGAGATTATGGTATCCCTAGTTAGGGCATGTCGTGAAGCTGAAGGTAGTGGGGGGGTGGAAGGAGATGGGGAAGAGCAAAGGTGGGAAAGGACCGTGCTCTTCAGATTTGGTCGACAAACATGGATAAAGCCATTTCAAGCAAAGAACACGCCACAAATATACTATACATTATTTTTTACTATACATTAATTTATTTTGAAGAAATAAAAATTTATCTAATGAAATGAAAAATTCACCGATTTTTTTTAATATTAGATTCACCCAGGAGGCCCTGAGGGAAAAATGCTAAGAGCGTGTCATCTTTGGGGATGCTGTGTGGAGGGTCTTTTTAGAAAAATGAAGAAGAGGAAATCTGTGAAGGAAAAAGGTATGAGGTGTGGGTACGAATCTGGGGGTCAATGTGTCCGAGTGACGGTTGCATGAACCCATCCCTCCCACTGCGAGGCGATGGGTCGAGAGATTCCGGCTGGAGAGGTCAAAAAGTCTTCTTCAACCATTTTCTTCTGATCCGGTCAGCCTCGCAGTAGGTGAGCAAACGCATCCGCCACCAAGGCCTAGACAAACCTCACTCCATGATCTTACTGCTAAGTCACCAAACGTAGCGAATCACTTTGGGTGACCTATGGGCCTATGGCAGGGGTGGTGGTTATCCAATAAACGATTATTTGAAGCGGTGACTTAACAAATTAGCGCTTTTTATTGATTTTTGATGACGTAAAATGTGACGCGGCTCGAAACAATTATACGTTATTTTTATAAATTCAGTATAATAAATAATCTTTTAAAGATAACCATTTTCGAAGCATTACAAAATATTCCGTCGTACATACATATAAATGCCTACATAAACTACAAGGTGGCAGAGGCATTTGAGGGATTCCACTGTTCTGAGACAGGATTCCGCGATGGCGACATTCCTCAAGGAATAGTTTTCATACATCATTTATTAGAAGTTTATTCGAAGCTTGCCACTTGCCTCTGTGAAAATGGAAGAGAATCGCTGCAGTACCTAAGCAAAATGCACAACGTTTCTGTTTATTAAATGAACAAAACATTTCGCAGTATTCAAAATGTCCCTGGTGGTGTTCATATGCGGTGTTCATAAGAGGATAAATTATAAGAACCATATGTTTTTCTTTTAAAATCTGATGTAATACATTTGCATTTTAAATAATAATAATAAAAAAAATTGACAATGGGCTCTGACACCTTGTTTAGCAGACGGATGGTCCTAATCTTGAGGTTTCCACCATATTTATTAGACACTCAGATCTCTGCAATATCGACATCTAAACGCCATCTACGGGTAAACTAATAGACTACAATCTAGTGGCATCTGTAGGTGAGCTTTTACACTAATATCTAGGTAATTATGGTTCCATGCCAACTCAGAATGAAACCAACTCAGAACCACCTCAGAAAGGTAATTAAAAGCTATGAAAAAATAACTTAAAAAGAGCCGGTAACCCCAATTTAACTTAACCTATTTAACTATTTTTTTATCATCACTCTTAAGAGCGGAGCAGGGCAAACGATTTTGTTGAAAATTGCCAAAATAGTTTAAATTTTGGTCGCTTGCGTCGCCTTTATCGAATTTTTAAATCAATTCCACCAAAAGTTAATGTTCATTGTTACTTCAAATGAGTTTGATCCCAGTATCCGCTCGTAAAAACCCGAAGTTATGGCGATCATTCCCGAACACGGATTGAAAAAGGAATATTACACGTTGGTCGCTTTCGTGATCGACTGAATTTTGATTTTTTCCCTTTTACTTGGGGAAATTTCCCCTGAGATTCCCTATTTTGTTGCAAATAATTTTAAAATATTACGCGAACAGCTTTTTAAAACTCCCGGGTATCCAAGATTCAAAAAGTATGATTTTAGAATTAAATTGGGAGATGTTTACTGGATTTTAACACCACATTCTATGTTATTTTTGAACTTAAAAATTACAAACGTCAAAAAGTTTACCAACTTCTATAAAAATCTGCTTTTTTTCAATATAAAGTTAAAATTAGAGGGGTATTGATATATTTCATATTACTAATTTTCCCACATTTCACGTGTATTGTACATAATTTTCCCTAAATATTGGGAATTTTTATACCTCTCAACCCCGAACACCTGCTTAGCGTTCCATCATTGTCTGTGCAAATTGTTAGGGCTGTCAAAACATGGAAATATAAAACACCGTTGAAATATTCATTTATTTATTTAAAAGTTTAGGTTTTTTGCAAAATAGAATAAAATAGTTTTTATAACACGAAGAGAAAAAAACTTCAGTACATAACTATGATTATTACATGTTTTTTTGTTATTTATTAATTTATTAACGCCCTTTTTCGGGGCTTTTACAAACATTACATATGACTAATAAGAAATATACAGAATTCATTGTACATAACCGAACTGTATCAGTTACAATATTTTATATTTGTTTAAACATAAATTGAAGATGTCCGCTGACTGGGTATAATTGTTTCCCTACATTAGTATTCTTGGCAAAGAGGAATACATATGGTAGTTAGTCCCAGAATTTCTGCACTGAAATAAATCCTGACTTCTAGTATTACGTAGTGGAATCCGGAAGCTTATCAATTCAAGCAATACCGGACTATCAACTAAATCGTTTAGAATTTTATATAGAAATACCAAGTCAGTGACAATTCTTCATTATGTATTTTTATTAAAATCATTATCATTTCCTACGTAAATTAGGTATTTTCCTTTGTACGCTATAAACTAATGATTTATTACATCACTTTATAACATAATATTAAAAATTCTTCCCAAATTTGGAACGGTAAGAATAGTGTATCCAAAAATAGTAGAATAATGTATTTTGGTTTTTTGAAGAGTTTTATTAAATGTACATTTGTTACTTAAATTAAATTTTTCCGCGACCGGTTTCGATACAACCGTATATTCACGAGCAGAATTAAAACTTTAATAGTTTTATTAACGTTTTAATTAAACTATTAAAGTTTTAATTCTGCTCGTAAATGATACGGTTGTATCGAAACCGGTCGCGGAAAAATTTAATTTAAGTAACAAACGTACATTTAATAAAACTCTTCAAAAAACAAAATGTCTAGAAATTGTTACATAGTTAATGCCCAAGAAATACAAAGAATAATGTCTTTCCCTGGTTGGAATTTATTTATTAACTTATTTCTATAAACGTTCTAGTGGCCTTTACATACATACATAAAAAAATTACAATAAATTATGTTTTTGTACCAATCAAAAAACTAATACAATTTAGATAATAAAACTTGACGCAAAACAAAATTTTATGTATAAAAGCTTGAATGTAGCCATATATATTATATTTATATTTTATATTTATTGTTATATTTTATCCTTACACTGCAGGTAAAAATGTTTATAATACAATTTGTCACCTCACTAGGACAAGCCTGTATTGAGGTTAATAATATACAAATTCAAAATAACACAATATTATGCAGATATTGAAAGAACAATATTGTTGTATTGTAGATTATGGGTACCTACTAAAATGATGGCGCTAGGTAGCAAATTAATGTAAACATGTAGACTTTTAGTTAATTAATGTAAACATGTAGACTTTTAGGGTGACCATAGTTTAGTGATCTGATTTAAAAAAGGATTAACAACTTAAATAATAAATATATGTATAGAATATAATATGCGATGAGGGTCTCACTGAGTCGCGATCACGACTTGACGTGTTTTTCGAGCTCTTTGGTTTTTAGTGAATAACCCTGTTAGATTTGATTCAATCGGTCTACAAATTTGTCAGTATACATATTTTAATTAATAGATTCAGTTTTCAATCTTGAAATTGTGCTTTTTTGTGCAATTGACCTGCAATTTACAATTGTTTAAAAGTTTTAAACCGATTAAATTGTACACAAAACAGTCAAATTTAATTTGATTAATTTGTGTTATTTCACGATCAATACATTTGAAATAATACAAAGTATATTTGTAGCACGTTCCAGAGTGGGAGGTATTTTCAGTATCGCCCTGGTAAGACCACCATTAAACGTAAAACTGTGCTTGAAATGGCTTTACCGTGTTTGATGAATAAGAAACATGTATGTTCATCCCATAAAGAGTCCTAAATTCTCCAGTCTTTCAATACAAATATTTACTTTTGCCACTAATCTTCTCATAAATGTAAAATCAACAGTAATGGGGATAGCAAATCTAAAATCATGCCATGTCCATTGTTTTAAATGTAGTGTATCCGCGTGCACATCGCATCTTCTCCAAGAATAAACATTCTTCTTTATCGGAAGTGACCTGCCAGGTAAGTATGTTTTCTGTATCCTTTGTAAATGATAAAATTAGATATAGCCAAATAAATCTAAAACTAGCGGCGAAAGCTTTTTTGTTTGTTTTAAAAAAAATCTGGTAAAAGTCGTCGGATACGTCTATATACAATCTGTAGTATATATGCTACTAGCAGGACCCGGTCACACGTTGCTGTGGCTAATGAAACACAACGCCATTGCCCAACCTTTATAAAATCCATACCACCCGCTTGCCAGCTGCCCGCCGCCCGTTGCCTAAATTGAATATTTGAATTTCTCGGCTTTTCTCTACTATAATAAGAATGCATTTAAACCTTCCTCTTGAATCAATCTATCTATTGGTGAAAACTGCGTGAACATCCGTTGCGTAGTTTAAAAGATCGATGCGCACACACATTTTGTGCGACTTCATTTTATACTATGTAATGATAAATAGGTTAAAAATCATGCTTTTTCATTCGGAGGTATTGAGCTGACGCCAAGTTTTGGAACGCCGAAAATAGCAAGATTAAATACTTAAATGATTATAATATTTAATCAATTGTTTGCACAGCCCTTACACTTTTGTCCAATGTAACATGATATCTGCGAATAACGTTTCAATAATGTATTGTTACTGTGGTCTCGCTCTGACATACCCACGGCGCCGCGCTTAGAGAAAGAGACGACAATACAATTAAAACTTGCTTTGTTGTTCCGAGTGATGTTGTACCCTGTGTGAGGCTATTTGAAGGTAACGCGTGAGAAGGTACAATATATATGTGAACATTCGTATCGTGGATATTCTAGCTATTTTGTCCCTTTCTACGTGCTCCGTTTGAAAAATAAAGCGCGCAGCTACCCTGTGCGAAGCTAACTGAAGGTAATATGTGCAAAGGTACAAAATATATGAACATACGTGTCCTGGGTATTCTAGTTATTTTGTCCCTTTCTACGTGCTCCGTTTGAAGCGTGCACAAAACAGCCAACACATCAGAAGTTACAATATACAAGGAAAGGCCGCGTCCTGGCCACTTCTGTTAACTAATTCCTTTTGACATGTTAATTATTAAATGATAAACGGGTACAATGTTAAAAAGTTTAAGCATACTATGATCGTATGTCCCTTGCTATGCACGTTTTTGAAATACTTTTTGACAGGCTTCCTTCAAATTACATGAACACATTATACAGTTTGGTTTCATTCATACAGAGTATACGTATTACATCTCAATAACTAATACACTTATGTTTTTCAACACACCTTCACGGAATAGAGCGTCACAGACGACCACTCTGGCCGAGAGACTTCCGCGTTATGACCAGAATATCGAAAACACCATAGTTTTTATGTATTTTGTATGCTCAGGAAAATTGAATATAATCAAATAAATCATTAATTTTTTTTACATTAAGTTATACATTGTATAGGTAAAACACTGTTTTATTGGGTAATATTTTTATGTTCGTTATTTGTTTTTGGGGTGTTATGCCGTGTTGCGCTACCTCCTTCTTTAGCCAATGTTTCGGACATCGTTGCAGTGTCCATCATCAGGGCAGATCCGGCAGATCCGGTAGATGTCACATCTACCGGATCTGCCGGATCTGCCCTGATGATGGACACTGCAACGATGTCCGAAACGTTGGCTAAAGAAGGAGGTAGCGCAACACGGCATAACACCCCAAAAACAAATAACAAAAATGCTTTTGGCCGTGAAAATCTTAAAAATATTTTTATTATACAGAAAAAAGGGTTTTTAAGTACAAAAAAATGATTTTAAAGTACGTTGATTTACGTGGTTTAAAAAATTTAAATACGTCATAATTAAGCTACATAATAAAAATATATAAATAGGCGGGTATAGGTTGATTTGTGTCCTATAACAAAATATTTTTTTTCTTTTCGTATATGACGACAGATGGAAAAAAATCAGTGGTACATTGACGATTTTTTGAAAACTGATCTTTTATAAAGAGTTATAAAGTAAGAATTTTTTTTTTTAAATATTTAATTTTAACTTGAGGCATCGAAAATGCATGTATCTAAAAAAATATAATGACAAACTTTTTTTTTGAGGTGCTGTTATCGACACAGATGACTTCGAAAATACGCAAAAATACGAAAAAAACATTAAATATTGAAAAATCCCTCTCGGGCTCTTAATGACCTTTCTGGGTTGGTTTCATTCCGAGTTGGCCGGTCACCGTTGACGACACAGACTATCATTCAGATGTATAAAATATGTAAACCGGGTCGGGCGGCTCGAGTCCAGTTCTCGCGACACAGAAATAGAGATGGTTAACGTGAAATGACTGTCACTCATGGACATATGAATATATCTGGAACTGCCCTAAGTGATAAAAGCGTATTATTTCCCCCTCCCCATAACGGTTCCATGGAGCCGGCTCAGCTTACGAGAGTCTCCCTTGAATCTAAAAAATGTGACTTCATCATTCTTGTCCTGACCAGCGCCGAGCACGCATCATACATTTTACGAAATAACACGGCAAAACGATAGCTTGTTCTATACATTATACCTACCCTAGAACATGTGGACTTAACGAATGTGGGCGGTTCTCTGTGAGCTCGTCGCTGGTTACAGGGGTAAGTAAATTATGAAACATTTGTAAAAGTGTCTTAAAACTAAATACGGCAACAAAATATTCCTCTGTGAAAAAGGGCGAACTTTCCTTTGCCGCATTTGGAATACGCAAATATGTTAATAACGTGGCGGGCAATTCGCGCTCCCATGTAAAAAGTTCTATTCATTCAAAAGCAGATTTTGCTTTTGAACTAAATGGTGATATTATAATGCGAGATGCCTATATACTGTCAGATTGATTTTTTTAACGAATCACAGTCATCTTTCCCCTCTTCGCCCTCTATAGTTTGGTTTTACCCCTCATCTGTATCTTTTTGTCTATCCATTTGGATGTCTATGCTGTCACTACTATTCTAGGCTAGAATCGAAATGACAGCCTATTTCAGATTATCTACCACGTCTATTTAACTTCAATTTATACATATTTGCCCGGCCCACAAAATTGATACATATTTGGTCGCTCGCTACGCCCATCACGGGTGCCAACGATTGAATCTTTTTTTTAAATGACCCGATCGTTCACTGGTAGTTCGTGATCGGATCAAAATAATCATTGTTGTTATACGGTCGTTGGTAGTTTTACGACAAGATGTAAGTAAGATCCAGGGAACAAAATTTTGTCTTCTGCTAGTTCCCTACCTCACTGATATACATCCGGAATTTAATATAACAGGTGGTAAGTACGCGGTAGATGCACAAACCCATTCGCCACCAACACTTAGAAAAACCTCACCCCGTGAACCGGGGCACCACAGCTAAGCCACCCCTTGGGGTGAACTGTGGTAGGAGTGTTGGTTATCCAATAAATGTTTCCCGGGACGGCGGTGCCCATACCTGACTCGTAATATGAAAAATACAGTATTTTGAATTGCAAATTTGTTGAACTGAACATATTGATTATGAATGCAGTCGTTGAATATCGTAATCCTCGAACTATTGAAATTTTATAAACATATCGCAAAGCAACATGAATTTCCATTTATTAAACAATTGCATTATAAAAACTGAAGTAAAATACGTTGCTTACAAAAATATGTAATCACAAAATATTGCTGACCACGAAAAACCTTATACGACTGAAATTTACATGCTTCATAGTAAAAGCTTGAGTAGGTAATATCTTCGTCAGAAAAAGGATAAGAAATTCTAGTCCCAGAGCACACTGCATACTGCACTGAACAAATATTCCCTAGAAATGTTATCTCTACCGATTCAAAAGACAACGATTGTCGCTATGAACACAATAGTATTTTACAATTGTCCTTCTGCTCAAAAGGAATTTCGATCATCAAAACACACTAATTTAGATTCTCGGTGTCTGGCGTAAAATCTGTTTAACGATTTTCCTTAATTTTCATCAGACATACTAATTTCGGTTGTCTGTACAACTGTACATCCTTTATTAAACTCAAATTGGCTTTAAATTTAAACCCACGCATTCCGCATTTCTACCGATTTATGACATATTTCACTTGAACACTTTCAGTTTTTAAGTTCCTCAATAAATATATGTATGTGATTTTTGAAGATAATATCTATACATTGTCGAGCTGAAACGTTAATTAGAATATGAAATTCTCTCAATAGAAAAAAGTCACGAAGTGTGCTCCAAAAATTATTCAAAATACGTTTTGTTCTGTTATTTAACATGTTATAACTGTGAAAAAATTCACAGTGTATCTTTTAATGCAACTCAAGCATTTGTTGAGAGATTTTTGCTCTATTTTAAACGAGTCGTGTTTTATTCATTATTTTTACCATTTTCGTTTAATTATAATAGTTTTTAAGATTAGCGCGCTCCTTCTTATATTTGTATTTACATTTCCCTTTCTTCTTCTTATTGGACGACCGGGCCTTGTGTTAATTTTAAAATGGGAACTGATTGTGTGGAGAATTCAGACGGGTTTTAATGTACCTAGGTACCAGGTAAAAATGAAAACAAAATTTAAATACATTTGGGTACAAAATGCCAAAATATTGATAAGAAGTGAAGGTGATGGGAAAATTATCCATATAAAAAATGAGAATGATATAAACAAATACATTTAAGAAAAAAAAAAAAAATCAAAATTCCTTTTGACTCGGAACAGTTATTTTATCAGTTACTAAATCCACGTCATGGAAGATTCGACACCATTTCAAACTCACAAATTTATCAAGTGCTATAATTTGGATAACTGGATAAACGATAAAAACATCAAAATGAGGTTTGTGGCTATTCATCTAAATATAAGATCATTGAAAAAGAATTTTAATTCATTTATTGCACAAGTAAGCGACGTTCTGCAGTTTATAGATGTAATTTTTCTAACGGAAATAAATATTAAAAACGAAATAATACCTATGTTCAATATACCAAACTTCACATCGATTGCAAATGCTCGAGAGAATAGAAGAGGAGGGGGATTAATCATGTACTTAAAAAACCATCATACTTTTAAGAAAACAAATATTTCTTTCAAAAGCTGCGAGACAATATCTGGAGAAATCACCACCGTTTATCAAGATGTCATAAATATACTTGCAGTTTATCGTCCGCCGAGCAGCAACAAGAAAATATACCTGAAGGAACTAAAACAAATATTACAATTAACTTCATCTGATTCAAACTACTTGTATTGTGGTGACATCAACTTGAATTTGTTGGATACAAAAAATAGTGTAATTACAGAATATCAAAATCTACTCAGTGAAAATGGTTTAGAAAATGTAATATTAGATGTGACTCGGGATGAAATTTTAAACGGAAAAAATGTGTATTCATGTATTGATCATATTGCAGTTCGCAACCGTAATAACACTGTATTTTCATGTATTGTGACTAACAAAATATCCGACCATTATATAACAGGAGTTGCAATAGGTAAGGAGGTACTTACAAAGGATTTAAATAAAAAAAGTGAAATTATTGATAATAAATTGGTATATTCTAAATTAAAACTAATTAATTGGGGGAAATTATTACAAACTGAATGTCCTTCAGAACTGTACGATAATTTAAAAAATATTTTTGATAATATCTATGCGTCCTCGAAAAAAGAAAAATTATTTGAAAATAATCTTAGGCACAACAACCCATGGGTTACTGAAGAAATTAAGAACATGATTAAAAAAAGAGATTATCTTTACCGAAAATGCAGGAATAGCCCAAATAACCCGGTATTTCGTTTAGAATATACGCGGTATAGAAACAAAACAAACAAACATATTAATATTACTAAAAACACGTTCCATAAAAACGTAATAAATAGCTTAAAGGGCAACCCGAGGAAACTGTGGGACGAAATAAATAATCTAATAGGTAAACCTAAACAAAATTTAGATAAAATAATCCTTCAACATATGGGAAGTCAAGGAGACACAAAGTTTTTATGCGATAAATTTGCCACAACATTTGTAAATGAAATAAAAGACATAAGACATAATTGTACTAAAAAATTCCTAGATCGTAACACGTATACAACTCCTGCTATTATGTCGATGAGATTTAGACCTGTATCACAAAAAGATGTTAAAAAAATTATTAATGATATGGATGTTAAAAAATCAGAAGGCAATGACCAAATAAGAATTAAAGACCTGAAGTTAATTGCTGATAATATAATCCCAGTACTGACTAAACTAATTAACCTTTGTGTAAGTAAAAGTATCATGCCTGACGAACTTAAAACATCCATCATCAGACCTATATATAAATCAGGAAACCACAAAGATTTCACAAACTATCGACCAATAGCGATTCTCTCGTGTATTGATAAAATTATTGAAAGGGCTATCTTTAATCAAATACAAAATTTTATAGAAAAAAATAGAATCATAAATCCCATACAGTACGGATTTCAAAAAGAAAAAAGTACTACACAATTACTCTCTAAATTCACTGACCATATAAACTGTCATTTGAATGAAAAATATTATGTAGGCATAATTTTTATAGATTTTAAAAAGGCCTTTGACACATTGGACCATGAAACATTACTAAGGGCAATGGAGGAATGTGGTATTAGAGGTCCTTTAAATAATTTTTTTAAAAACTATCTGTTTAATAGAAAAATTAAAGTTAAAATTGACGGAATTTTAAGTGATGAAATGTTGGCAAACACTGGGGTAGCTACGGAATCGATATCGGGACCTACGTGTTATATTATGCAAGTAAACAGTTTACCAAACGTAATAAAACGTTGTAAATGCTACATGTTTGCCGACGATACTTGCATTATATGTGCTGACAAAAATCCACAAAAAATTCAGGAAATTTTACAAACTGACCTAAATAATATAATTAAATGGTCCCACGACAATGGCATTATTATCAACGCAAAAAAAACCAAATATATGCTTATACATTCACCACATGCATATTGTCAGGATAAGGAATTGCACATTAAAAGTCATTCATATGATTGCTTGCACACAAAAAACCAATCCCTGCAGTGTAATTGCCCAAATATAGAAAAAGTGTACCAGTATACATACCTTGGTCTTACAGTAGATGTCAATTTTAACTGGTCAATTCATATTGAAAATGTATGTAATAGATTAAGATCCATATTAGGGAAATTTTATCACCTAAAAAACTTTGTTAATAAAAATATATTATACTGTATATATAACGCATTAGCAGAATCAATTATAGGATACGGAATAAATAGTTACGGATTAACGTACAAAACGTACTTAAATAAAATAGAACAACTACAAATCCGTTTCCTAAAATTGATATCAGGCAAAAAAAAAGTTCAATTATGTGATGGCGATTATAAAAAAATGTTCTCCTTGTGTAATGTGCTCTCTATACATAGTAGGGTAGATTACCAATTAACTCTAGATGAATTCTGGAATACAGAATTCAAAAAACCTGTAAACCATAACTACCCCACTAGGCATAGAGAAGCAGAAATGTTTATTATTAATAAATCTACAAATGTATACGGTTGTGATGAACTCGCCTTAATAATAATAATACGTGGATAATTTGTATGGAGCCATTTTGTAAGAGCGCTAAAATAATTTCTGAAATCCAAATAACTACGGGGTTGATGAATTTATGAAGACCCCCGGCGAAGGCCATTCTGAATGCAAAAAAAGGGCTTGGAGCCACGTGTGACCGTGTCGTTTTGGGATACATTCTGGCCTTCAAGTACATGATAATTAATTACTATTTTGAAGGTCTGACACTGCAACAAAAAACAAAAAAACATGAAATAACGTCAGAATTCTTCGAAAATGGTGATTAAATTTGACAAGTTCGGTCATTAAGTTAAATATCCGCCATGAGAGTTAACGATATTTGAAGGATTTTAGAGAAAAAGATAATAAAAAAAGGGTACTTGGACGACACAGACGGGCAGGGAAGGAAAAGAAGTGAGATCAAATTTTAAATAAAGACAGTCAGGATAGTTTCGGTCTCGGGGACGGACGGATTTTTAGACAGTCAGGAAAAGTTCGCGGAGGAGGACGGTCAATTTGCGGTTATACAGGGAATAATAACAGTAGTTCGGAAGTGTAAACGGAAAATAAGTCACTTATTGACAAAATTCATAGGGATAATTAAATTTTAAATAAAGACAGTCAGGATAGTTTCGGTCTCGGGGACGGACGGATTTTTAGACAGTCAGGAAAAGTTCGCGGAGGAGGACGGTCAATTTGCGGTTATACAGGGAATAATAACAGTAGTTCGGAAGTGTAAACGGAAAATAAGTCACTTATTGACAAAATTCAAAGGAAATCAAATTTTAAATAAAGACAGTCAGGAAAAATTCGCTGAGGAGGACGGTCATTTTGCAGTTATTCAGGGATCAATAACAGTAGTGCGGACGTGTAGACGGAAAATAATTCACTTATTGACAAAATTTAAAGGGAAAAATTAAATTTTAAATAAAGACAGTCAGGGTAATTTCAGTCTCGAAGACGGACGTGTTTCTGATTCGCGGTTATACAGGGAATAAAAACAGTAGTTCGGGCATGTAGACGGGAAATAATTCAATGGTTGAAATTGCGTGGGCAGTTTGCGGGGTGCGTGGAAATCTTGGGGGTACACGGGTGATAACAGCGGTTGGGGCTCATGAACAAAGAAAGTAATTTTGAAATTGACGAAAATAATTTAATTAACTTCGGGAAGTTCGCTATTTTGTGAAAATATTCAGGCGTACATTCGGAATTAATTTGTTCTCAATTCAGTGCATAATTGCATGAGTTTTGTGTCTTGCGAAAGTGCATGTGGAAATTAAATCGGATTATGCAGCATGGAAAATTTGGTAAGCTTGTTTAAAATTACATATTTAGTACGGGCCTTGCGAAAAAAAGAAACAAAAGCCAAGTTTAATTCTAGGTTTCGGGGAGTGTGCCTACCCAAGGTCATGCTGAGATACCTTATAGTGAGCGATTGTTTTGGGTTTTGGTCATAAATTTAGACTGCCTTTCTTTTGACACTTCGGGCAACAGCTAACATTTAATTTTGTGTGACTAGACACTCTAGGCGGGTTCCCTGTCTAGTCGATGGGGTGTGCGGAATCAGAGTGCAATCCGCATGCGGTAGAGGTGAAACCTTCTGAAAACTAAACTTCGGAAGAGTGACGAATTTAGGACTAATGTAGATTATCAGGAATACGTTAATTGTGAGGTTTACTTATTATACCATCGTACCAAGTGTTAAAATTATTTCACATTTTATTCTACAAAGCACCGCACGAAGAGAAGGTCGATGGGTTACGAAGCACCTCACAAAGAGGAGACCGATTGGAGTATCTCATTCTCTCTCAGGATAAATTCTATAGCTGTGTTTAGTGTCGCACGTTTCGTTTCATCTAGTTTGAAATCACGACGGTGTTAAAGAAGTTTTCATAAAAAACAAAAAAAACAGCTGTCAGCATTTTTAGAAACAAAGAATTTACAGTGGTGTAGTTTACACGCGGTAGAAGTGAAACCTTCAGAAAACCCAAGGAGACAGGAGTGGGGAGGCTACGAAGCACCTCACAAAGAGGAGACCGATTACAGTATCTCATTCTCTCGCAGAGTAAATCCTATAGATGTGTTTAGTGTCGCACGTTTCGTTTCATCTAGTTCAAAGTCACAACGGTTTTAAAGAAGTTTCATTTAAAAAAAATAGCTGTCAGCATTTTAGAAACAAAGAAATTACAGTTGTACAGTTTACATGCGGTAGAAGTGAAACCTTCAGAAAACCCAAGGAGACAGGAGTGGGGAGGCTACGAAGCACCTCACAAAGAGGAGACCGATTAAAGTATCCCATTCTCTCGCAGGATAAATCTATAGCTGTGTTTAGTGTCGCACGTTTCGTTTCATCGAGTTTGAAATCACGACGGTGTTAAAGAAGTTTCATTTAAAAAAAATAGCTGCCAGCATTTTAGAAACAAAGAATTTACAGTGGTGTAGTTTACATGCGGTAGAAGTGAAACCTTCAGAAAACCCAAGGAGACAGGAGTGGGGAGGCTACGAAGCACCTCACAAAGAGGAGACCGATTATAGTATCAAAAAAACCCAGCTGTCAGCATTTTAGAAACAAAGAATTTACAGTGGTGTAGTTTACACGCGGTAGGAGTGAAACCTTGAGAAAACCCAAGGAGACAGGAGTGGGAAGGCTACGAAGCACTTCACAAAGAGGAGACCGATTAAAGTACCTTATTCTCTCGCAGGACAAATCCTATGGATGTGTTTAGTGTCGCACGTTTCGTTTCATCTAGTTTCAGATCACAACGGTATTAAAGAAGTTTCATTTAAAAAAAAACAGCTCTCAGCATTTTAGAAACAAAGAAATTACAGTGGTGTAGGTTACACGCGGTAGAAGTGAAACCTTCAGAAAACCCAAGGAGACAGGAGTGGGGAGGCTACGAAGCACCTCACAAAGAGGAGGCCGATTATAGTATCTCATTCTCTCTCAGGATAAATTCTATAGATGTGTTTAGTGGCGTTCGTTTCCGCTTCATCTAGTTTCAAATCACAACGGTGCTAAAGAAGTTTTCAAACCAATAACCATAATGGTGTCGCCGAGGTGCAAAGATTGTAAGGGGAGAGGGTCTTTTGGCGATGTTTTGTTAATTTTAACGGACAAAAGGTATTTATGTATCTTACGATTGTGTTGCGAGACATTAAATCAGAAATACTAGGTTAGGGGTTTATATGGATATAATAAATTACATTACATTAGGAATACCTATTCTCAAAACATTTTAGAATTTACTCAGTAATTGCAGATATTTGTTAGGCAAGGTCTGTACGTACTAGGTATATTGATTTGGAAAAAGGATGCATTGCATGAGGTTTCTGTTTACTAACAAATGTATACAATAGAATTCCCATTCCCAAAAAAATAAAATCCCACGCCTTTTACCTCAAATTTCAGGGATCTCAGAAAAACTGTTATGTAGAGACCTACATAAGCTAGCTTTTGACTTCGTTTAAACTCACGCTTGGAAGTGTGCATAGCACTTTACGTTAGGTATATTTTATACAGAATTTACTTTCTAGCTTAAATCCTTAGTATTTGCGATTGAACGAGACCAACAGTAGGTATTCAGACATCGCGCGTGACGCGCTCTGCTATCATTATTTAGCAAATTTCCTTCCTTCAAATTTAACAGAACGAGTTACGGCACTGAAGCTGGTGATTGCTGGAGTAATTTTGAGTTAAGCTTCCCTATTCCATGTATGTAGGTTACACCTATGCAGTTATGATCGGGGGCGAAGTGAACGATTTGCTGGTGGGCTACACTATTTCCCAAATGTGGGGGCGAAGCAAGCAATGATTACAGGCTTGGTCCAGTTAAATTGGAATCCTTTGTGATGGAGGCTTGGAAACCTGTGTCTCTGGACGGCCCTGAAGCAGTTGAGGGCGAGGCAGGAGCCGTCTCATGATGTCGACGTATATGCTATCACATGTATCGTCATACAGGCATTGGGGGACGTCTGGAAGGCAAAGGACGTGCTCCCACAACTCCCCTCTTTAGCCCCCTCCAGAGGTATCAGCTGATAAGAGTCGCTGTCGCGGGAGGTCAATTAAATACAGGACGGAGAAAACGATCTGGCCGGGCTACCTCCGTAATGAAGGAAAAGAAGTGACGAAACTCGCGTTGGCTTCACTACCCTTTGGTTACGCTCGTGGGGAGTTACCTTGTCAGCGGAATGAAGAGAACAGGACATACAGAGTTGTTTTAGCAATCGATCGGCGGCTCATTGTCGGAAACCGGATAAATTTTCATAATCTTCCCCAAAATTAGAATTAGGGCATCATCCAGCATCAGGTTGGGAATGTACTTTGGACGAAAGCGTAGCAGGGGAAATGGATGGGATGGAAGTCGGATTCACGACCCGGTGCCATTCATTCCTGGACCCAGCACCCTGGAAGCCGAGCTGACATTCCTTCTTCGAGCTGATATTTGAGATGAGCTTGGGGTATCACCTATCGTAGGGCGGATGCCCGTGACGCTAAATGGGGGACCGTCCCCGTCACGCCTGTTTCCGTCATGCGAGGGGAGGTATTTTCATTCAAATCAAGTACCGATGATCACCGCGGCTGAAGGCTGACGCATGTTTATAAAGTGCCTAGGAAAACGTAGGCATCATTTCTACTGGTTCGAGGCGGTATGCTGGACGGAGAACGGGACTGTTGAGGAGCTGTGTGACTGCAGAGGCGAGGGTCGATGACATCAAAATCCACCTTTACTAAATTCAAACTTCACGAGATCAGAGGAGGGAGCGGCTCCACCGACCTCCTGACATTGCCGCTTGTCTAATCCACTTCGGTTTAATGTTCATGTTCGATGCTATAGGAGTGAACGGAACTCTAGTCATCGACATGCTGAAAGACTTCTACAGTATCATCATCATCAATTCGGCTTTGAGGATGTCACGATCTAAAACCTCGTGCCACCCACGCAATCCTGAATACTTCCGGACATCGGCTAACACACCATAATTCGAAGCAGATCCTCACATCAAGCGATATGAGATGACATTTCATCAAGCAACATTAACATTATCACCATTATAATTTGGCGGCGCATTGGTTGAGAACACTCCCACTATCACCCTACGAACTGGAAACACATACCAAACCCTTTCCCGACAGGAAGCAAAACATGTCGATTTTTCATTCGCCGCTTGCGACCATCAAAATATTCTCTGGAGGTGTTGGAATTGGAGACTGACCGGGCGGTTTTAATTGAACCTCACCAAGTCAGTTGCGGAAATGGAGGAGTCCAATTGTAGCAAGACATATTTTGTTTCATGTCAATCCCTAGTAATCTCCCAAAAATACCTACTCAAACTCAAAACTAACTAACAAGCTTCACTTACAATGGTGCCTGTAGAATTTGTGCATCCTGGGCTTGTTTTGATTGAATTTTGATTGAAAATTCGTAACTAGAGTACAAATGTCAAGTTATATTTTATGTGTTAGCACCCCAAGAACAGCAGAGGATACGCTGCGTTACGCTAAAGGTAGGATCTTCCCAATTAAATGTATAGAAGTATATTTTGTACTAGGTACTAGGGAAGATGACGCGGGTTAATTCAGAAGAAGTAGTCATCAACGAACAAGTATAGAACGGACGTTAGTAGGGGAGGAAGTTGCACGAACGATAGCATTAGTTATTTTCAAGTTAGCTAGAGTCAGTCATTGTAAATCGGACCCTAGTGAATTGTAACACGCCATACCTAAAAGAACAAGGGTTTACCACAAACAAATTATTAATTAAATTGTATTAACCATATCAAACCTTTAAAGCAAAAAATGACACAACGTTAAGGGGTTAATTACAAGTTGATTAATTGAGAGCATCTCGCCACGTATACCTAAAACGTATTACGTAAAGGGGTGTCGAGGCGCTGC
Organism: Limnephilus rhombicus; assembly: GCA_929108145.2. Classification (NCBI taxonomy): domain Eukaryota; kingdom Metazoa; phylum Arthropoda; class Insecta; order Trichoptera; family Limnephilidae; genus Limnephilus; species Limnephilus rhombicus. The sequence continues at coordinate 13,908,038 of OV815292.1, read as the reverse complement.
CAAAGGAATGAAGAGGAGAGAAGAGTGAGCGACGAAACTACAAGGCTACGAATACGAATTCGAGGCGACGAACTCTACGTACAGAGCTTTCGTTGCAGAGCGTACGAACGATGTAGAAAGATAGAAACCATAAAATCAAGTTTTAAAAGAAAAGGAAAATTAATTAATTACAGGTGCAAGGGTCGGATTTATTACAGTGGTGCCGCGACCAAGGAGAGAGCGTCCACACCGAGCTTGTTCTAAATTTTCCTAATTCGAATGTGCTTTGAAGGAAAAGCATAAAGCATGTAAAGTTTATTATTAATTAGGGGGGGGGGTAAGAGTCTTTAATTTTATTACAGTATTGCTAAGTGACCAGGAGGTATGGTTTTAAAAAGTGTTGCATTTTGCTGGGGTTTTATACAATGACATTCACAAGAATAGAAAAAAAAGAATACAGTAGGTATGACGGTTCGGTTGTCATCGAAAATGACTGAAAACAACAATAAAGAAAATACAAAGTAATTACTAGGACAATAATAGATGGTTAGCAGAGGAATTTGAAATAATAATGTTTACATTAGCTTAACCAGATAAAAATAGGAAGGGTAGGCTGATGATATTCAACCTTCAATAAGCCACCGGATAAAGGTATCATATTATTAGGGGAGACGCGCCGCAGGTCAAAGAAAAAAAAAATTGAACAAAATTAATCAAGAATAGTTAGTTCAGTAGCGTCTACATTAGCTTCACCAGATAAAAATAGGAAGGGTAGGCTGATGATATCCAACCTTCAATAAGCCACCGGATAAAGGTATCATATTATTAGGGGAGACGCGCCGCAGGTCAAAGAAAAAAAAAAATTGAACAAAATTAATCAAGAATAGTTAGTTCAGTAGCGTCTACATTAGCTTCACCAGATAAAAATAGGAAGGGTAGGCTGATGATATCCAACCTTCAATAAGCCACCGGATAAAGGTATCATATTATCAGGGGAGACGCGCCGTATGTCAATAAATATTAGAACAAAACTAACCAAGAATAGTTAATGGTATCCAACCTTCGATAAGAAACAGGGAGAAAGGGTGTTACATTATTAGGGGAGATAGTCCTTCAATAAAGTACATTCAATATCAATTCACCGTGGTGAGAATATTGAAGTTAGTCAACTTTCAAAGTTTGAACGGTTGTAGAATTCGGGTTTAGGCCGGACGATTAGTCAAAATAATAACGATACGAAATAGGTTGTAAATATTCAAGTTTTGGTACGGAAGATAGTATATGGCGTAGTTGGAAATAAATAAATAAACAAAAGAAGTAGGTAGTTGGTCTATTCAAGCGTCATGTAACCCGGCTTACAGAATAAACGTATCCAAAATGTTTTATTTAAATTATGCACGAGGTTAAAGGGACAACACTAATAATTACTTGCTTAAGCGTATGAATCTTTGGGAATAAAATGATTACTGCAGACAGTTGGCATTTCTTAATCAGTTAAAACCTACATTTAGGGTGATACTGTTCACCAGTAATTGTAAAATTTAAGACAACCGTAGCAAAAAATTAAGATAAACACTGACCGCTATGTGTGAATAGAACAAACACACAAAACGAAAGGTCGGTCACACTCGAATGTTATACAGGATGTTATGAAAAAAATACACTGCACCTTCGAGGCGCTTGCCGGTTGCAATCCATTATTTAAAACCGAAAGCACTAGTTTAAGGGAGGACACGCCGTCTGGGAAGGGGCCTTATGTTAAATGCTCGGCTTTGAAGGAAAAATACCATACATCGTGTGAGTTAAGATGTTAAGCGAAACCTCACCATGTCGCCTCTTAAAATTAGATAAGAGATAACAGCGGACGAGAACTATAAGAATGCGAAAAAAAAAAGGTTTCACCGGACAATAATACTGACGGGTGGCTGGCATTGTTTTGACGTAGGAATGCGGGTGTAATTGCTATGGGGCTATGGGACAGTTCGGCTTGGGGGATGAGGACAATAGCAGAAATAGGTCAGTTTCATTTTGAGGGGAGATCATAAAAGAAACATTAAGTAAACACTCAGCTTGAGAAGATAGGTCATTAAAGCGGGTGTCGGGTAATAATAATAATTGGATAATTTGGTGACGTCGCTTTGCGGTGCATTATGAGTCCTTGTGCGGAACCTAATGGTTTATTTACAAATGAAAAAAAAAAACGCATTCATGTAGACCGTTCGAAAAAATAGGGGAATGATGGTTTGAAAAAAAACAGTGATTTAAACAATGTTTACAGGTTTAAACGAAATAAGTTCAACAGGATAATTTAAAAGAAACGAGATAATAATAGTGATACGAACAGAAAAAAAATACATTTGCTCTTTGAACTTAAAGTGCTAGTGGTGAGAAGTTAGTAAGAGAATTAAAGTTTTAGTGAGTTCAAGTGATAATAATCAATCATGGAAGGATCAGTGTCTAGAGGGAAAGGACGTGGGCGGCCTTCGGCAAGAGAGGAGGTCACCGCCGCAGTTGAGACCGTGGGAGAGACGTCGTTGCAGGTGAGCTTGGGGCAGGTGACTAGCATCATTCGAGACGCGTTAGGACCGCTAGTGGAGAAGATACAGTCCATTGAAAGACAGCTAGAAGTGCGAGAGGCAAGACCGGAAGCGGGAGAGGCGGAAGTGCTCCTGGGGTCGGGGAATCGGCGCCAGATTGTAGAGTTGCTCCCAGCTCAGGAGAAGCCCGCTTTTAAAGGAGGGAATCAGCATCCGATTTCCTTCCTGGAGGACCTGCGGGAGTATACAAGGAGATCGAGGCGGACGGACAAGTTAATGGTGGCCCGAGAGAGTCTCAAGGGAGAGGCTAAAAGGTGGTCGAAAATCTACTGTAGCAGGTGGAAGACGATTGAAGATTTCGAGAGGGACTTCTTGGCGAATTATTGGGGCGAGGTCTGCCAAAATAAACTCAGGAGAAAGTTGTCAGATGCGGCCTGGGAACCGAACGGTGGCAAGACGATGCTAACGCACTTTGCTGAATATAAACGAGAGGATTCGGTCACAAAGGTAGGAGGCCATCGGGACGACGCGGGCGGGTGCGTCTCCAATAAAATAATCTTGAAAGGATAAATTAGCAAGAAGGAGTAGTCTTACATAGGGGTGTGACTTTCCATCCGTAAGACGAACGAGTAGTAAAAATATTTATAGAAAAAAAAGAAAACGCGATAAATTGGTTAAATTACAATGTTCTGCAAGGGTCGGGCACCGTCTGCGGAATAATTTAAAAGAAAACAAGAAAACGCGGATAATCAAATCGAGTTGCACATTGTAAATTAAATACAGGGAGATGTGAGATTTGCAACAGGAGGCAGTGAAAAGAAATTATGACGCAGTTGTGATTTGGGCCGCGGGGCCGAGACAAATTCCTGGAAGTATGGGGGGGCGACGCAAGGAACATTGACCGTAGTTTCGACAACAACAAAAAAATACTACGCAAGGTCGGTGGAGTAGAGCAATAAGAAGGAAGGACGACGGTGTACAAGACAGGGCCGGATTGGGAAATATTTGTCATAATAATTTTGGAAACAAAAAAAAAAAAAATTAAAAAGATTTGAGGCGAGTCCAAACGGGCTGACTACTGCTAGAGTTCTGTAACAAAATATGTGGCTGTAGTTCGTGATTACACCTACAACAAATATTTTGTTTCATAAAGGGGAGACTGTGATGAACTCGCCTTAATAATAATAATACGTGGATAATTTGTATGGAGCCATTTTGTAAGAGCGCTAAAATAATTTCTGAAATCCAAATAACTACGGGGTTGATGAATTTATGAAGACCCCCGGCGAAGGCCATTCTGAATGCAAAAAAAGGGCTTGGAGCCACGTGTGACCGTGTCGTTTTGGGATACATTCTGGCCTTCAAGTACATGATAATTAATTACTATTTTGAAGGTCTGACACTGCAACAAAAAACAAAAAAACATGAAATAACGTCAGAATTCTTCGAAAATGGTGATTAAATTTGACAAGTTCGGTCATTAAGTTAAATATCCGCCATGAGAGTTAACGATATTTGAAGGATTTTAGAGAAAAAGATAATAAAAAAAGGGTACTTGGACGACACAGACGGGCAGGGAAGGAAAAGAAGTGAGATCAAATTTTAAATAAAGACAGTCAGGATAGTTTCGGTCTCGGGGACGGACGGATTTTTAGACAGTCAGGAAAAGTTCGCGGAGGAGGACGGTCAATTTGCGGTTATACAGGGAATAATAACAGTAGTTCGGAAGTGTAAACGGAAAATAAGTCACTTATTGACAAAATTCATAGGGATAATTAAATTTTAAATAAAGACAGTCAGGATAGTTTCGGTCTCGGGGACGGACGGATTTTTAGACAGTCAGGAAAAGTTCGCGGAGGAGGACGGTCAATTTGCGGTTATACAGGGAATAATAACAGTAGTTCGGAAGTGTAAACGGAAAATAAGTCACTTATTGACAAAATTCAAAGGAAATCAAATTTTAAATAAAGACAGTCAGGAAAAATTCGCTGAGGAGGACGGTCATTTTGCAGTTATTCAGGGATCAATAACAGTAGTGCGGACGTGTAGACGGAAAATAATTCACTTATTGACAAAATTTAAAGGGAAAAATTAAATTTTAAATAAAGACAGTCAGGGTAATTTCAGTCTCGAAGACGGACGTGTTTCTGATTCGCGGTTATACAGGGAATAAAAACAGTAGTTCGGGCATGTAGACGGGAAATAATTCAATGGTTGAAATTGCGTGGGCAGTTTGCGGGGTGCGTGGAAATCTTGGGGGTACACGGGTGATAACAGCGGTTGGGGCTCATGAACAAAGAAAGTAATTTTGAAATTGACGAAAATAATTTAATTAACTTCGGGAAGTTCGCTATTTTGTGAAAATATTCAGGCGTACATTCGGAATTAATTTGTTCTCAATTCAGTGCATAATTGCATGAGTTTTGTGTCTTGCGAAAGTGCATGTGGAAATTAAATCGGATTATGCAGCATGGAAAATTTGGTAAGCTTGTTTAAAATTACATATTTAGTACGGGCCTTGCGAAAAAAAGAAACAAAAGCCAAGTTTAATTCTAGGTTTCGGGGAGTGTGCCTACCCAAGGTCATGCTGAGATACCTTATAGTGAGCGATTGTTTTGGGTTTTGGTCATAAATTTAGACTGCCTTTCTTTTGACACTTCGGGCAACAGCTAACATTTAATTTTGTGTGACTAGACACTCTAGGCGGGTTCCCTGTCTAGTCGATGGGGTGTGCGGAATCAGAGTGCAATCCGCATGCGGTAGAGGTGAAACCTTCTGAAAACTAAACTTCGGAAGAGTGACGAATTTAGGACTAATGTAGATTATCAGGAATACGTTAATTGTGAGGTTTACTTATTATACCATCGTACCAAGTGTTAAAATTATTTCACATTTTATTCTACAAAGCACCGCACGAAGAGAAGGTCGATGGGTTACGAAGCACCTCACAAAGAGGAGACCGATTGGAGTATCTCATTCTCTCTCAGGATAAATTCTATAGCTGTGTTTAGTGTCGCACGTTTCGTTTCATCTAGTTTGAAATCACGACGGTGTTAAAGAAGTTTTCATAAAAAACAAAAAAAACAGCTGTCAGCATTTTTAGAAACAAAGAATTTACAGTGGTGTAGTTTACACGCGGTAGAAGTGAAACCTTCAGAAAACCCAAGGAGACAGGAGTGGGGAGGCTACGAAGCACCTCACAAAGAGGAGACCGATTACAGTATCTCATTCTCTCGCAGAGTAAATCCTATAGATGTGTTTAGTGTCGCACGTTTCGTTTCATCTAGTTCAAAGTCACAACGGTTTTAAAGAAGTTTCATTTAAAAAAAATAGCTGTCAGCATTTTAGAAACAAAGAAATTACAGTTGTACAGTTTACATGCGGTAGAAGTGAAACCTTCAGAAAACCCAAGGAGACAGGAGTGGGGAGGCTACGAAGCACCTCACAAAGAGGAGACCGATTAAAGTATCCCATTCTCTCGCAGGATAAATCTATAGCTGTGTTTAGTGTCGCACGTTTCGTTTCATCGAGTTTGAAATCACGACGGTGTTAAAGAAGTTTCATTTAAAAAAAATAGCTGCCAGCATTTTAGAAACAAAGAATTTACAGTGGTGTAGTTTACATGCGGTAGAAGTGAAACCTTCAGAAAACCCAAGGAGACAGGAGTGGGGAGGCTACGAAGCACCTCACAAAGAGGAGACCGATTATAGTATCAAAAAAACCCAGCTGTCAGCATTTTAGAAACAAAGAATTTACAGTGGTGTAGTTTACACGCGGTAGGAGTGAAACCTTGAGAAAACCCAAGGAGACAGGAGTGGGAAGGCTACGAAGCACTTCACAAAGAGGAGACCGATTAAAGTACCTTATTCTCTCGCAGGACAAATCCTATGGATGTGTTTAGTGTCGCACGTTTCGTTTCATCTAGTTTCAGATCACAACGGTATTAAAGAAGTTTCATTTAAAAAAAAACAGCTCTCAGCATTTTAGAAACAAAGAAATTACAGTGGTGTAGGTTACACGCGGTAGAAGTGAAACCTTCAGAAAACCCAAGGAGACAGGAGTGGGGAGGCTACGAAGCACCTCACAAAGAGGAGGCCGATTATAGTATCTCATTCTCTCTCAGGATAAATTCTATAGATGTGTTTAGTGGCGTTCGTTTCCGCTTCATCTAGTTTCAAATCACAACGGTGCTAAAGAAGTTTTCAAACCAATAACCATAATGGTGTCGCCGAGGTGCAAAGATTGTAAGGGGAGAGGGTCTTTTGGCGATGTTTTGTTAATTTTAACGGACAAAAGGTATTTATGTATCTTACGATTGTGTTGCGAGACATTAAATCAGAAATACTAGGTTAGGGGTTTATATGGATATAATAAATTACATTACATTAGGAATACCTATTCTCAAAACATTTTAGAATTTACTCAGTAATTGCAGATATTTGTTAGGCAAGGTCTGTACGTACTAGGTATATTGATTTGGAAAAAGGATGCATTGCATGAGGTTTCTGTTTACTAACAAATGTATACAATAGAATTCCCATTCCCAAAAAAATAAAATCCCACGCCTTTTACCTCAAATTTCAGGGATCTCAGAAAAACTGTTATGTAGAGACCTACATAAGCTAGCTTTTGACTTCGTTTAAACTCACGCTTGGAAGTGTGCATAGCACTTTACGTTAGGTATATTTTATACAGAATTTACTTTCTAGCTTAAATCCTTAGTATTTGCGATTGAACGAGACCAACAGTAGGTATTCAGACATCGCGCGTGACGCGCTCTGCTATCATTATTTAGCAAATTTCCTTCCTTCAAATTTAACAGAACGAGTTACGGCACTGAAGCTGGTGATTGCTGGAGTAATTTTGAGTTAAGCTTCCCTATTCCATGTATGTAGGTTACACCTATGCAGTTATGATCGGGGGCGAAGTGAACGATTTGCTGGTGGGCTACACTATTTCCCAAATGTGGGGGCGAAGCAAGCAATGATTACAGGCTTGGTCCAGTTAAATTGGAATCCTTTGTGATGGAGGCTTGGAAACCTGTGTCTCTGGACGGCCCTGAAGCAGTTGAGGGCGAGGCAGGAGCCGTCTCATGATGTCGACGTATATGCTATCACATGTATCGTCATACAGGCATTGGGGGACGTCTGGAAGGCAAAGGACGTGCTCCCACAACTCCCCTCTTTAGCCCCCTCCAGAGGTATCAGCTGATAAGAGTCGCTGTCGCGGGAGGTCAATTAAATACAGGACGGAGAAAACGATCTGGCCGGGCTACCTCCGTAATGAAGGAAAAGAAGTGACGAAACTCGCGTTGGCTTCACTACCCTTTGGTTACGCTCGTGGGGAGTTACCTTGTCAGCGGAATGAAGAGAACAGGACATACAGAGTTGTTTTAGCAATCGATCGGCGGCTCATTGTCGGAAACCGGATAAATTTTCATAATCTTCCCCAAAATTAGAATTAGGGCATCATCCAGCATCAGGTTGGGAATGTACTTTGGACGAAAGCGTAGCAGGGGAAATGGATGGGATGGAAGTCGGATTCACGACCCGGTGCCATTCATTCCTGGACCCAGCACCCTGGAAGCCGAGCTGACATTCCTTCTTCGAGCTGATATTTGAGATGAGCTTGGGGTATCACCTATCGTAGGGCGGATGCCCGTGACGCTAAATGGGGGACCGTCCCCGTCACGCCTGTTTCCGTCATGCGAGGGGAGGTATTTTCATTCAAATCAAGTACCGATGATCACCGCGGCTGAAGGCTGACGCATGTTTATAAAGTGCCTAGGAAAACGTAGGCATCATTTCTACTGGTTCGAGGCGGTATGCTGGACGGAGAACGGGACTGTTGAGGAGCTGTGTGACTGCAGAGGCGAGGGTCGATGACATCAAAATCCACCTTTACTAAATTCAAACTTCACGAGATCAGAGGAGGGAGCGGCTCCACCGACCTCCTGACATTGCCGCTTGTCTAATCCACTTCGGTTTAATGTTCATGTTCGATGCTATAGGAGTGAACGGAACTCTAGTCATCGACATGCTGAAAGACTTCTACAGTATCATCATCATCAATTCGGCTTTGAGGATGTCACGATCTAAAACCTCGTGCCACCCACGCAATCCTGAATACTTCCGGACATCGGCTAACACACCATAATTCGAAGCAGATCCTCACATCAAGCGATATGAGATGACATTTCATCAAGCAACATTAACATTATCACCATTATAATTTGGCGGCGCATTGGTTGAGAACACTCCCACTATCACCCTACGAACTGGAAACACATACCAAACCCTTTCCCGACAGGAAGCAAAACATGTCGATTTTTCATTCGCCGCTTGCGACCATCAAAATATTCTCTGGAGGTGTTGGAATTGGAGACTGACCGGGCGGTTTTAATTGAACCTCACCAAGTCAGTTGCGGAAATGGAGGAGTCCAATTGTAGCAAGACATATTTTGTTTCATGTCAATCCCTAGTAATCTCCCAAAAATACCTACTCAAACTCAAAACTAACTAACAAGCTTCACTTACAATGGTGCCTGTAGAATTTGTGCATCCTGGGCTTGTTTTGATTGAATTTTGATTGAAAATTCGTAACTAGAGTACAAATGTCAAGTTATATTTTATGTGTTAGCACCCCAAGAACAGCAGAGGATACGCTGCGTTACGCTAAAGGTAGGATCTTCCCAATTAAATGTATAGAAGTATATTTTGTACTAGGTACTAGGGAAGATGACGCGGGTTAATTCAGAAGAAGTAGTCATCAACGAACAAGTATAGAACGGACGTTAGTAGGGGAGGAAGTTGCACGAACGATAGCATTAGTTATTTTCAAGTTAGCTAGAGTCAGTCATTGTAAATCGGACCCTAGTGAATTGTAACACGCCATACCTAAAAGAACAAGGGTTTACCACAAACAAATTATTAATTAAATTGTATTAACCATATCAAACCTTTAAAGCAAAAAATGACACAACGTTAAGGGGTTAATTACAAGTTGATTAATTGAGAGCATCTCGCCACGTATACCTAAAACGTATTACGTAAAGGGGTGTCGAGGCGCTGCCAAAGGAATGAAGAGGAGAGAAGAGTGAGCGACGAAACTACAAGGCTACGAATACGAATTCGAGGCGACGAACTCTACGTACAGAGCTTTCGTTGCAGAGCGTACGAACGATGTAGAAAGATAGAAACCATAAAATCAAGTTTTAAAAGAAAAGGAAAATTAATTAATTACAGGTGCAAGGGTCGGATTTATTACAGTGGTGCCGCGACCAAGGAGAGAGCGTCCACACCGAGCTTGTTCTAAATTTTCCTAATTCGAATGTGCTTTGAAGGAAAAGCATAAAGCATGTAAAGTTTATTATTAATTAGGGGGGGGGGTAAGAGTCTTTAATTTTATTACACGGTGATAGAACAAAAAGGCATTAAATTCCGGAAATATTTAATGCATTACCTGAAAATATTAAAAACGAGACATCATATTCAAAAATCAAAACTAAAGTTAGATCATTCTACTTCAATAGAACATGAAAACTAAAATATTGTATAAAAATACCTAAATCTATGAAAAACAAATAATATTGTGAACGAATAGGTACCTAGATCTTTTAACCACTGTTCAAAATAAAATTTATGTTATAATAAGCATTACAATAATTAGTTAAGTATTTTAATATTAAGTATTATATTATTAAATAATTACTAGATATGTATTAAGCACCAAAATATAAAACATTTTATATGTTGTAAGTAAATAAATAGGAAAAATGAGAGATTTTTTACAATCAAACTGATTGATCAGTTTTGTAAGATTTAAGTAAGAGAAATTATTGTACAATTAATAACAAAATAAACATATTTAAAAAAAAAAAAAAAAACCTGTAATGTACTTTTTTTTTGTTATAAAAAATCAAAAATTTAGGCCAAGCCATGTTTTTTCACAGGTCATAACCAGCACGTAAATAGTTTCCACTCCTAGGCCCAAAATGGAAAATAAAAAGGTTATTCTGTTCAAGAAAAAAACCGTTTCTCTAAAATGCTAGAGCATTTTTCCAGCAGTTTTCAAGGAAAAATTGAGCAAATTTCTGTCATTGGATCCACTTAAAATATTAGTTTATCTCTTCAGCGCATTAGAACCATTTAATTCATATGCCCCAAAGAGGACATTGAAATTAGTCCTGGGTCGATCGTGAAAGACCTGATCGTCGAAACCCGCTCACGAGCCACCAAAGAGCGAGCGGGTTATTTATTCGTCAGCACCCGGGTCTTCCGGGACCCGTGAAGCGCGACACGCTTCCGCAACCTACCAACTACGACACATTCCTGCACCCCGTGACTCACGGTCCGATCGCCGGGTGCCCATGTGTCGAGTGGCGAGACGTGTCAGCTCCCGGAACTCTCGAACTGCAACTGCGACACACTCGGTCGCCGATTGCTGATCAACGCACACACGTGCGTGACGTAACAGTATCCTGCTTCCTGCCCGTGATAGCGGGATTGCTTAGTAGATTCGATTTATTATTTTTTGTCCTATTACACAAAGAAAAATTATAAAATAATAGTTTATAATAATTACTGTAATTACGGCTTAAAGCTAATTTACTTATTTAAATTCTCAATAAAAGCTTCATAACAACATGTTTTTTACAAGGTTTTTATATCCTTCAAAACATGATAAAACATTGTTTTTTTAACCCCTGAAGCATGTCTTTTTAAAAATTTATTTCTGGGACATGACATTACTAGTTACAGGTGTGAGCTGTGAGAGAACGTTCACACAATTATAACCTGGGTTTCGTGTCGCGTATGACTTGACCGGTCTGGGCGGCGAGCGTCTACCGCGCGGCGCGCTCGTAGAAAGTAACTGGGTGATGAGTAATCGAGTTTCGTATTTTATGTAGCGAAAAGAGCGGGTCTTCGCGACCCGCTCGTGACGCCAGTGGGTCGTGAGCGACCCGGGTCGTGTAAAACGATCGATCGACCCAGGACTAATTGAAATAGAATATTGGATTTTTCACATTTTCACTAAAAGTAAATAAAAATATATAAGTTAATATAAAATCGTTCTTACGTCAAAATATTTCTACAAATTCATGCTTTTTTTAATTCTATTGACAAATGGGTTACTCCTCAGCTGCATATTCAGGATTTCTCCCGGACTCCGCTGGTTTTAGCAGTGTTTTTTCTATTGGTGACCGGAAAACTTAGAATAAAATCAACTCAGAACCTCCCTTGAAAAGTCATTAAGAACGATGAAGAGAATAAATAAAAAATGGATAAGTAGGTTACATTAGGCTATGGGCTATTTTAAAACCGTTTTTATTCTTAGCTTTTACTGAATTTTCGAAGAGTTGTTATAGCTATAAAAGAATAAGTGCGGCAAGCAGTGTATTGCGTCCTCTGTACAGCTCAGTGATAAGAAAAGCCGAGCCAGCATCAATACAAAGGTGGCAGTGTTTAAAACGGTATACCGCCCGACCTCACTTACAGCCACCAGACATGGATACTAAATGAACCAACACGCTCTAGAGGCCAAGCTGCCGAAATGAGATACTTGAGAGGAGTGGCAGGGGTTACGAAATGGGATCATATAAGAATCTCAACGATTCGAGATGATCATTGAACCATTGCTACTCTTCATAGAAAAATCGCAACTGAGGTGGCTTAGGCATGTACTAAGAATGTCTGATGACCGAATTCCGAGGAAGATACTAGTGCGACTCCAGAGGGTAAACGTCCAGTGGGCCGCCCCAGATACAGTTTGGCGAGGCAACTCCAGAAACTGTGTGAGGAGAGAATGGGTCTACCATGGACGGAGGCCGAACAATCAGCACAAAACAGGGACGTATGGAGGAGCCTTGTCGATGCAATGGGTCCCCGACCCAAATAGGACAAGGGGAATAAGAAGATGATGATGATGATGGTGTTATAGCTGAGACGCATCATATTCTGCTTGATTTTCCAATTGACTGCGACATATACAAAGCGATTAGTTTTCATTTAAATGTACGAGTATACTCGTATAAACTTGATTTTGGTACGGGGACACGTCAAAACCATTTCTATTGATTTATAAGTTCGGTGGCACAGAGGAAAACCGCTCGCCTTACCACGAAGCTAAGGGTATGTACATATATATGGGGCACAATAAAAGCTGAAGTGTAACCTATTCCCATTGTTTTCCTGCAGATTCCATTTTCCCCCGCGATTCGAGCGAGAAATTGAGCTTTTATGATCTTGCAGCGCAAACGACCTTGTAACTGCTTATATTACGTTTTGTACAGGACCGAATCTAATAAATCCAAACATTAAATTAATAAACCATTTACTGCATTAACCACTCGGACCCATAAGTTTTCACGAAAATTTAATGTGGCCAGATATACGAATGGAGGCGTACCTGACTTATTAAAATGCTTGTTTCAGGATGCTAATGGGAAAAATTCTTCAACCGAGTGTACCTCGAGTGTATAAAATATTGGGAATTGGGATATTTTTGTGTTTGAAAAATTTTACCCGCTCGGGATGACTTGGCAGATCAATTAGCTCACTGTAGACGTAGCCTAACAAAACGTAAAAGGCAAAGCACAATGCGATCAAAATACTGCGATGCAATGCACGCCCTTTTCATAAATGGGCCTTGAACTAATTTGAAATTTGGTTTAGGTGTTAATTTTAAGCTCTTAGTGCTCGTTTAGAGTATACTTGGTCGAAGGAAAAATTATATTTAATTATTTACGTTGAGTACCTACATAAAAAGCTCGAACAAAAATATTTTACAACTTTTTTTTTTACATGAGCTCCACACAGGAGGCCCTGAGGAAAACAATTTCCATCAGGGCCTATGTCATCTTTGGGGATGCTGTGTGGAGGGCTTTTTAAGGAAAGGAAGGAAAGGAGAGTTCTGGGAAGGAAGAGGGTTTAAGGGGTGGGTAGGAATCTGGGGTTCAGTATGTCCTGGTCATCCGCCTCCAAGACCTAGACAAACCTCACCCCATGAACCCGGGCACCCCTGCTAAATCACCAAATGTAGCGAACCACTTGGGGTGACCTATGGCAGAGGTGTTGGTTATCCAATAAAGGTTCCCGGGGCGGCGGTATCCATTCCCGCCTCCCAAATCTTGAAATTTTCAATTTGTATTTTCATGTATTCAATTACCAAACTTTCATCTTGCCTATCTCTTTCCACCTTTTTTTACACAAACTCCACTTTACAGGAGACCCTGGGAAAAAAATAAATGTTGTGTGGGGGGTCTTTTTAGGAAAGGGAGGATAGGAGGTTCTGGGAAGGGAAAAATATGAGGGGTGGATAGGAATCTGGGATTTGATACAGTAAGACTAAATACATAAGAGTGCAATGCTATTGCATTACCTCTAGTAAGACTGCAATACGATTGTCCGCAGCAGGCATTATTATTTGTTTATTGAACAAGAGCGGTCGGTAGCTAATTCTTATTTCTAGGTTCAAATGTCAGAGTAATTATATATATTCCGATAGTCTTGAAATACGTACATATAAAAAGATATTTTATCTAATTTATTGGGGGGCTAGAATTCAAATAATCCAAGCGCTTGATAGCTGCAAGACGAGTTGTTATCTAGCCTCCTACATAGTTAAGTAAATTGAAATGCGTACATATAAAAAGATATTTTATTTAATTTATTGGGGGGCTAGAATAATGATAATCAATGCGCTTGATAGCTGCAAGACGAGTTGTTATCTAGCCTCCTACATAGTTAAGTAAATTCTAAAGTAAAATCCATGCTAATTTGTACAGCGCTCTTGAGGCGATTTTTCGCAAAAACAGCGCTATATAAGTTGTCCAAATTTATTATATTATTATTATTTATTACACTATGTCCAGGAGTGACGGACGAATCTATCCCTCCCACTTCGATAAGGCGATGTTCCGAGAGAGTCTTGATGGAGAGATTAAAATTACTGTCTTAACCGGTTTCTCCCGATCCGGCGTACCACGTAGTTGGTGGGCAGAATCATCTTCCACCAAGATCTGGACAAACCTCACCCTATGAACCCGGGCACCCCTGCTAAGTCACCAAACATAGCAAAACACTTGTGATGACCTATTTTGAAGGTGTTGGTTATCCAATAAATGATTCCCCGGGTGGTAGTACCCATTTCCACATCCTAAATAAGTCCTTCACAATATACCTTAATTAGGAATGTACATAATCCCACTGTATTCAGTCAGTTGAGACTTTCGTACGGTATTCCCATAAATAATATGTAAATCCATTCCTTACATATTTGCAAAGGAGACATAGTGGCGGTAAGGGATAGCAGGGGGTAAATTTGGAAAATCCATGCTTCTCACAAGGACAGCAGAATACTCACGGGTCGGAAAAGCTTCTGATTTATTAAAGATAAATCTAAAACGGGTATTCAAAGCACTTCAACAAACATAATTAAAATACACCTTATTTCTTTGAGTAGTATTGCAACGCTTGCCGGGTACTCGCTAGTAAATAAATAAATATTCATCAACTAACATGAACTAGACATAAAATAGACGCCAATTCACGGTTGTTGACGGCTTCATGAAAATGGGTAATTTCATCAACTCGTTCAACAAGTCACGGCATCATTTTTCCTTATCTAGTAAAGCGAAAGTAAGGGCGCCTTCAATTTAGACGTACCGTTTTTCGTGACGAACCTCTGCAGTGCCGAAGCGGTGCGTTTGTCGTATGGTGCAAGGACGGTCATTTGTTTCCATACAAAGTGCACGGAGCGGCAACAGTGCGGCGTCGGTACCAAGTACGCTCGACGACAGGACGGCAAAGTCGCAAGCTCCACGTGTTCATATCACTGTTAAATAGTGCGGTAACAAGACGTGAGAGCTAATTTCATAGAATTTTCATGTAAATGAAAACATCGGTGATGCTCTTATACGAGGGCGTCATTTTTGTTTCTGTTTCTGTTGGATGTTTTTCAACAAGAGCACTAACAGTAATGTTTCTTCAAAAGAGTTCATGGCTTAACTGCTGTCAAATGAATTTAAAACATCAAATGACCCGCGTCCAAACATCACTAGTATACAAACGCACGGCAGTCAGAAACGCTTTTAATTTAGACGTTTGGTATCGGACTGCTACCGTACTGCAGCGGCACGGCAGCGGGTTATAACCAGCCAGCGGCATGTAAACGTGCGGCAGCGGTCCGACACGAAGAATTAAAAGAGACTTTAATGAATTTTTTTATTTATTTAATGTTATAAATAAATAAAAATAAAGATTCATGGTGTTTGAAATGATTCCTTGACTTTTACTTATCAATCCAGCCCTGACAAGTTTGCATATCTGGTGAGCTTTTGATATGATATCTTTTGTTGCCAATGGGGGCAATCTCGTTACAATCCTATTTGTTCCGATGCAAATTGTATAGATCGGCTATGGGAATAGTGTATTCCTCGTGTAGTTTGCTTCTGTGACATGCATTATCTGGATCTAGAAAGTTGAACCTACACAAAGCTTCCCACGATCAGGAAATTATAAATATATTTTGTTTATTTCGGCAGTATAGAGCGTTGTGTGCATTACCCTGTCGGCCATTTAAGAAGAAAAATGTATAAGATTATTATAAAAATAAAGATATATTAAATAAAATACATATAACTTTTCAAACAAATAGAGATGCAAATATACATTTCATAAAAATACTAAACCTAGCTGATTTTTTTTTCAAATCTAAAATGTAGGAAACATCTAACAGGGTGCTAGCTTTTTTATTACTTTTTGTTTTAAATTATAAAATATCTGGTGTATATTTGGGTGTAACTATTGACTGCTACATGAAAAAATGGGATATACAAATTACAAATGTTTGTGAAAGACTACGGGCTATTTATTGTAGGTAGTATTTATAAACTAAAATATTTGGTATCTATAAGTATTTTAAAATAAATGTAGGTAGTCAATTTTTATAAGAAAAACTCTCTTTTTATTACTTTTGAAGGTTATTCACATCAATGTAATATATCATTGGAAAAGAAGACAACAATAATAATCTAAAATATGAAAGAAAACAACGGAAAAAGAAAAACAGAAAAAGATAATGGTAGCAACTGGGAATTGAACCCAGAACCTATCAAATGTATAATTATTATTATTTAAATTTATTTAAAATTTACGGCACAAAGTGCCATTTACAAACATGCGTTTATTAAATATTTTTTTAAGTCTTAATACATTGAAGAAAGAAAAGCTAATTTTTTAAAATTACACACAACAGAAAAAAAATTACGAACTTAAAGAAAGCATTAAAAGAACCACAATAAAATCTTGTTATGTATTGACCTGGTTAAAACATGTTTGGCTGAAATGTTTGATCAGTTCAGCCTGGTATTTCAGTAGCGAAATATTAAAAAAATATCAGCAACATTGGTATAAAAATTACCAATTGTGTGTAATCTATTTATAACTGAATTGTAGCTTGAGACTGACGTATAATTGTCACAATAATATATACTAGGAAACCTTGATCTAATGGTAGGTAAATGAAAGTGAATCAACTCTAATATGTCAGGGCTATCCAACTGATGACTTAAAATTTTATATAAAAAAAATTTTCTTCTGTCACTTAACTTCAACAATTTCAATGAATTTAATAAAAAAATCATAATTTATTGACTCTAAAGGAATTCCAAGTTTAAAATTAATACACCTCAAAAATTTGCATGGGACTCTTTCAATGATATAAATATGATTATTAAAGACAGGTGACCAATTTGTAAAATTATATTCTATAATTGGGGGTTGATGGATGAGTGGTGTGGGGAGGAAGGTGGAGGGGGAAGGGTTGGGTGGAGGGGGAGGGGGGTTGATGGGGGGAGTGGAGTGTGGGGAGGGGTGGGTGGAGGGAGAGGGGGATTGATGAGGGGAGTGGAGTGTGGAGAGAAGGTGGAGGAAGCCGAGTGGAAACCCCCTAATACCATGCGAGCGAAGCCGCGGGTAAAGGCTAGTACAATAATATTATTTTTATTTCTGATATATCTATGCCTGTATTATCTTATACTAGTAGACCCAGCCACACATTGCTGTGGCTAACGAAACCTTTATAACCAATGCCATATGTTAAATCAAATCCCCACCGCCCGTTTGTCAGCCCGTTGCCCGCTGCCCGCTGTCACTTGGACAGATATATTATCTATTTCAACCAAAAACACAAAATCTTAACAAATTATATATCTAAAAACTTTCCTCATAAATCACTCTCTCTATTGGTGAAATCCGCATGAAAATCCGTTGGGTAGTTTAAAAGATCTAAGCCCACATACAGCGTGAGCGACTTCATTTTATACTTAGAAATAAGTAATAATAATAAAGATTGAATCCTATTCCTTATTTACTTCAAGTTTCTTATTTACTTCAAGTTCATTATGTCGACTTGTCTTCATGTATATATATTTTTTAAATATAAGTACTTGTAATAATATACTCTCTGTACCTACTCGCATTTTACAATGGCACTCTCCAAAATTCAAGCACGAGAAATGTTTTTCTCTTTTGAATTGGGTAGTTTCGTTAAAAAGAAATTTATATATTGTAATTAGTTTTAAGAACCATATGTTTTACTTTAAATATGTATATATATGTATTTAAAAAAAAAAAAACTATTGATGTGACTATTCATTTGTACTTGTTTATTACGTCACTTTATTCATTTAAAATCCTTTTCACTGCCTTAGTAAGAAGTAATTTAGAATACAATTCCACTATTTGGTTTCCATACTATAAAGCACATCAAAAACAAATTGAAAAAGTTCAACATAAATTTTTAAGGTTCATTGATTTCAAACTCTCCACACCCATTGAACAAATTAATTATGTTAACTTAATGAAAATACTAAATTAAACTGACCTATCGTGTAGAAGAACCAAGGGCGATTTAGTTCTTTTATTCAAATTGGTTAATGGATCACTTGACGCACCTGACTTAACAAAACTAATAACATTCCGAGTACCAAATCGTGACACGAGACTTCCAGAGCTGTTCTTTGTTTATCCGTCTAAAACTAACTATTTCATTAACTCCCCAATACAAAGACCACATAGGCTTGGAAATAAATTCAGTTCCGTTAATATTTTCATTTATTCCTCTAAATTTATATCAGAAATTTCAAAAATTCTGATCTAAATTTTATTATTATTCTTCTAATATTGTTTTTGTTGTTATTTCTTTTTAATTCTGCTTCTTTTCTTTTAGTTTAAAGGAAGAGAAATAATAATTGGTACTTTATTGTTCCTATTTCTATTATTATTAATGAAATAATTAAAAACACTTTGTTTTTACCACAGTAAACTTTATTTAAAAGTCAACATGTTTCAAGAACGATGTTCTCTTCATCAGGACATAAAATGTACTATTGTATTGTAAATGGACGTAAAATGTACATTTTATGTCCTGATGAAGAGAACATCGTTCTTGAAACATGTTGACTTTTAAATAAAGTTTACTGTGGTAAAAACAAAGTGTTTTTAATTATTTCATTAATAAAATGGTGCCACAAAGTGAATTTGCTAAATTTGAAGAACTATTATTATTATGTTACACGATTGTTGTAAAAAGGCGTAAATAAATAAATAAATAAGGCTTGTACCGCTATTTACATATTTATATTATACTATTCTGTTAATTTAACCAACTGATCTAATTTTTAATTTATTTATCAACATTATTCTACATTGTTTGAAAATGTACCACGTTATTGCATAAAATGTTGTCATTGGGTACTTGCTGACACACCACATAAGTATGGTTTAGCAGGTTTAAATGTTCATAAAAACCAATTAAAAACTCGGCCATTAACGATTTTGATTTTTCATGTTTTTAGAGGCATTTGGATTAGTGATGTCGATTATTCGACATCACTAATCCTACGCCTACTTGATTAATTCGACATCACTAACCCTACGCCTCAGTAACTTACACAGGTACGTAAATTTTATATCGTTGGTGCCTAGTAAAAATGATGATAATCTCAACAAAATTTTACGGGGGAACATTTCAAACTTTTCACATTACTTTGAGTATTAAATATTAAAAAGTCATTATAATGTTCATAGAACTTTGAGCCTAAGCATGTTAGTGATGTACATTGTGAAACATTATATACCTTGATGAACTGAAAAGTGACCAGCTCAGGTACGGGGGCTCCACTGAAGCCAGAGTTAAGTTAGCCTCTCTGAAACTGGGCGTGCTGTACAAGGCCTGCATATATTTTAATAGTACACAACTGCTAAGCCTGTATAAAACGCACGTGCGCCCCACGGTTGAATTTGGCAGCCATCTCTGGTCTGTAGCACCAAAATACCAAAAAAAAATCTCGATTCTGTGCAGAAACGGGCGATCCGTTTGATAGGTTCTCCTAATTTAATAAACGGATTGCAAACTTTAATGCACAGGCGTCATGTGGAAATGCTGTCCTTGGTCTACCGGTATACAATGGAAGATACTCCGAGGAGCTAGCGTCATTGATCCCCTGAAACACGCCAAACACGCGCCCAACATTTTTACATGGTTGACATTAGTCAACGGGTCGTTTCTACGACTCGTTCTTGAGCTCAACAGCTCTGCTGTGGAACGATTTGCCGACCTCTGTATTTCCTCCCTCCTACAACATGGGTCTCTTCAAGATCATAATAAATAATAAATCATAGTAAAACCTCAATACTATTTGAGGTTTTACTCATTAAGTTAAAATAAAAATAAATATTCATCCTGGACTTGCAGAAAAGTTAATAGATGTCGCAGATTAACTGAAAATGATTGAATTTATCCAAGACACTATCAAGGAGCATTTAGTTCGAGATGAATCTTGCAATCACACATAAAGATAGCAATTGCATGGATTTCATAACGACTTGGAAAAAAGCATAATATTGATACGTTCTAAATCTGTATCTCATTGATTTTTATATAACTATTTGTTATTATTAAATATAATGTATCGTAATTTTTATTACATTTGTCAAAATGGCTGATTATTATTAGTAAGAAATAAGTGATTTGAGATAAAAGAAAAATTATTCCCCTTTTGTTGTTTATTGAAGAAGTTTCACGTTCCGTTAATTTTTCATAAAAAAAAAACAAATAAATATATAATCACAAATAGTTGTATTTCTTATGTCTTTTGTTTGTTAAAATATAATACCGATTGGTTTATTCAAACAATTCACAAAATAAAACATTACAACTAGTTAAAACTTATGCGTCAATTTTACGTATGATTATCTTTACCGTACATCAAAATATGATTATCTTTCTAGGATTAAAAATGAAGATAATATTGGTAGTTCTAAGTCGAAGTATAATGTTAAATAAGACCGAAGGGAATAGGATCCCTTTGGCACAGTGGTAGAGAACCGCTCTGATAAGGCTAAGGTCCTTAATTCAGTTCCTAGATGTGACCATATCTTTTTCTGATTTTTCTTTTTCAAATTTTCGGTAGAGAGTCGCTAATATTGCCTAGCAATTTTTTTTCGTTGGTTATAAAAAAGATATTAATCTGCCAATTGCCACACTAACTCTAGCCTGTGAGATAATACTATTAAAAATATATAAAAAGCTTATGTAAGAATCCGCCTGAACAACGTCGGAATGGGGTCGGCAATTGAAACATCAACAAATGGAGCGGTTACATAACTGGACAAATAGATACCAGGCAATAGTCTATTGGTCGTCAGCAGTGGCGTACATTGCAATATGATCCAGGCTATGCATGGAATTTAAATGATTATGGAGATAGTGTAATTGGAAAAAATGCTATTTTTGAAATGATTTTTGTGAATAAAATAATTATTTATTTGAATGGCTAGTTTTTTGGTTGTGCAAAGTTTTTCAGGCTTTACGGGCTAATTTTGGTCAAAAAAGTCAAAAATAGTCGAAACCTGATTTCCTAATTTAAATTTTGTAAAAAATGATTTTATGATTGCCAACGAACAAACAACAGTACACATCGACCAAGTGTTAGTTGATGAAGAAGTGTACTTAATTTATTTGACGTGAACTTTTGTTTGTATGTTAGCGATCTGCAGTCGTGCTCGGGAACTATCGAAATTATTGATAAATCCTTTATCGATCAACCAGCTACTTTACAGAACTTTTTTTATGTTAATACCTCACAAGAGTCTCAGCTGCTCCAATCTGGAGTCGGTGAGCTATGGCATCTCCAATTGGGTTATGTTGTGAGGCTGAAAGTAGTGGAGAGGGGAATGAGATGGGAAGAGGAAGGCGGGGAAGTGTTTCTGAGATCAGTTCTGATGTAAATAACCTAGTTAATTAGAGATTCCTCACGCCCCTGACAATTTCTGCACAATATAAATAAAATCTATATTTATGTATATGAAAAAATCCACCGACAAAATCACAGTTTTTTTCACTATACCGCACGGGCCGTCGTCGGTACATAGACTGTATTAGGGTTGGTTAAAACACGACCTTGTATATGCCAAATATTGAAGTGTCGCCTTAATAAGGGCGGTTGATTACACGACCTTGCGCCACAAAATGTAAAAATACTGGAAATTGCGCCCTTAAAAGGACGGTTGTGTAGGAGTAGGTATCAGGGGGCCCGCCGCACGCTGCAATTGCTCGCCGCGGAAGCTTGTTTGAGAAATGAAAGCCCCAAGTCAACAGAGAAGGCGACGGCTAGCAGGCGGCAGGGCAGCGGCGGAGGCGGGCGGCAGAGGCAGGGGGTGAAGTCCGTCCAGTAAAGTGATCCAAGAAGAAAGAGAAAGAGAGCTGTACCCAAAAAGCAAGCCCTTTTTGTTAAATTTTGTACCCGTTCATGTTTGTAAAGCCATTCGTGTTTATTTGAGCAAGTTTTACAAATTAAGTTACAGAGAGACTAGCAAAACAATATTTATCAACAGACAAAAGAGGGTTCCGCGGATGTTGACAATTTTTAATCGTTTATTAATGTCACATCCGCGGATTAACAGAATATAAAATTTAGACATTAAAGCAATACAAATAATTTTAAAATGTTATTTAGAATGGCACGTCCGATATAACTACAGTACATCTATTTTTATTATGTAATGAGGTAATGAGACAGTTTTAACCTTCCATCACGGTCCTACGCATGGAACGACACAATCTAGTTGTACCATCATTTCATCAAATTTCAAAGAAATGCGTGTATGCGTGTGCGCTACCAAAAGTTGATTGTCAAAGAAAGCATTGTCATCGACAACAAGTCTACCTGCCAGGTTTCAGAAAGATCGGAAGTTGGGAAGTGGGTTAATTTCCACTTACAAGATTTGTTCATTCATTCAAGAAAACAAAATAGAAATTCAAATAGATGTTCTTTTAAAAAAGCATTACTTTCTTCCAAAGTTCCGTTGGTTCTTAATTCTAGAAAAAAATAAAATGTTTACGCATACAAGAAGTTTGAAATAATCAACGTTTGAAGGAAATGCTCGAATTTTCAGCCAAATCTGAGTGGACGCCACTGTACACTATTTGGTACAATATGGGTCTTCAAGCTTATCCGCTGCAGCTTGTATGCTTATCGACTCCATCGACATAACGGGAAACTTATATGGATATTTGTCGACTGTATCGGCCAGAACTAACCGGGATATTGTATTGGAATGTCTGCTAATGTTGTAAACGGGCTATTCAGGGGGCTTATGGGATATTGGGGCTGAATAAACACACAATAATGTTTGTTCACTGTTTACTTATTTCCATTGGAAACTTTTAACTCCGGATAAGTTGATGAACAAACGGAACACTGCAGAAGCCTGGGTAAGCATTAAGCACGCTTGTCAATATTTGATTCAAAGTCGAAATTAATCGGCTTGCTTTCTTTAAAACTAGTGATATGCATCTTTAACCACTGGAGCGACAGCACAATTTAAAACTTTTTCTCCGATTGCTCGACATTTTTTGGTTGAATATTTGACGCCACCTAGCGAGAGATTTAGCACTACCAATGCCTCTCAGAGAAATAAAGTTGGTTGTTTTCAGGTGGAAAAATGCAATTGTTGAATGCTAAGCAGTAATTGTTGAATGAAATACCAGTATATATTGAATTATTTTGCAGGTATTAGATAAGCCGACATAGCTCAGTGGTAGAGCACCTGACCGGCAATCAGAAGCACACGGGTTCAAGTCCCGTTGGCAGCACGTATCTTTTCTCGGAAGATTTTTTCAATATAGATGAGTGTTTCAGCCTGATAATTATTGCTTATAATAATTGTAACCCTTTGTGCTATGCATAAAAATCTTGTCTTAAATGTTAGTTTATCAATTAAAAATAATAATAAATATTTGACAAGTTAAAGTATTTCACCAAAAAATGTAGATATAATTTGTCTCGACACCACCTAGCGAGAGATTTAGCACTAACAATGCCTCTCACAAAAATAAAGTTGGTTGTTTTCAGGTGGAAAAATGTAATAAGCAGTAATTAGTAGTATATATTGAATTATTTGGCGGGTATTAGAGCACCTGACCGGCAATCAGAAGGACACGGGTTGAAGTCCCGTTGGCGGCACGTATCTTTTCTCGGAAGATTTTTTCAATATAGATGAGTGTTTCAGGCTGGTAATTATTGCTTATAATAATTGAATATTTTCCGCCCACATTAAAAAAATCATACCTCCGAATTTTATTATGGATATATACAAACTGATTGTAGTTCTATATAGCCAATGAATGCATCTATCTTTTGTCGATTATCACATGTTTGTAGGATTTACAAAAAAAATATTAATAAATATTAATAATCGTAAACTTCTACCTAATTACTTACAAATAAGCGAAAATTTGCCAAAATTGGCAACAAAGCAATCCGAGGTATTTTAAATAGTGCCATTTTGTGGCAAAAGGCGCTCCAGTGGATAATCGATCGTGTAGTTGAATAGTCAGACAATTATTGAAATTTGAGTTGTGTATGCAGTTATATGTGTAAAAGTGTACCCTCTATCTGGCACAATACTCGGATTATACTCATAAACACAACCAAATCAATTATAATGCCAAAAACTTGTAGTACTTAGTAGTATCTTTTAATATATATTTTTTTTTTACATTAGCTCCACACAGGAGGCCTTGAGGAAAATAATTTTCCTCAGGGCCTATGTCATCTGGGATGCTGTATGGAGGGTCTTTTTGAGGAGAGGAAGGAATGAACATTGGTCTTGAAGAGACCCATGTTGTAGGAAGGAGAAAACACAGAGGCCCGCAAATCATTCCACAGCCGAGCTGTTGAACATAAGAACGAGTCGAAGAAACGACCAGTTCTCATGTGACAAATGTCAACCGTGTACAAATGTTGGGCACGCGTTTGGCGTGTTTCCCGACTATGCACCGGTGCCGAAGGGATCAATGATGCTAGTTCCTCGGAGCATCTTCCATTGTAATACCGGTAGAACAAGGATAGCATTCCTACCCGACGCCTGTGCTCTAAAGATTTCAATCCGTCTGTTAAGATGGGAGAATCTATCAAACGGACCGCCCGTTTCTGCACAGAGTCGAGGGTATTTTTCAGGTATTTTGGAGCTCCAGACCAGAGGTGGCTGCCAAATTCAACCGTGGGGCGCACTTGCGATTTGTACAGGGTTAGCAGTTGAATTATCTAGCAATCTTCTGAACAGGCCCTCCATTGATATGCTTGGTGTAACCCTAAGTGACCAGCTCAGGTATGGGGGCTCCATCGAAGCCAGAGTAAAGTTAGCCTCCCAAAAACTGGTCGTACTGTACAGGGCCCGCAGATACTTTATTAGTACACAACTGCTAACCCTGTACAAATCACAAGTGCGCCCCACGGTTGAATTTGGCAGCCACCTCTGTTCTGGAGCTCCAAAATACCTGAAAAATACCCTCGACTCTGTGCAGGAACGAGCGGTCCGTTTAATAGATTCTCCCATCTTAACAGGCGGATTGCAATCTTTAGAGCACAGGCGTCGGGTGGGAATGCTATCCTTGTTCTATCGGTATTACAATAGAAGATGCTCCGAGGAACTAGCGTCATTGATCCCCTCGGCACCGGTGCATTGTGGGAAATACGCCAAACGCGTGCCCAACATTTGTACACGGTTGACATTTGTCACATGAGAACGGACCGTTTATTTGACTCGTTCTTATGTTCAACAGCTCGGCTGTGGAATGATTTGCCGGCCTCCGTATTTCCTCCTTCCTACAAAATGGGTCTCTTCAACAACAATTTTCATTCCTTACTCTCCTCAAAAAGACCCTCCACACGGCATCCCAGATGACAAAGGCCCCGAGGGAAATTATTTTCCTCAGGGCCTCCTGTGGGGAGTTAATGTAAAAAAAAACTTAAATTAAACAAAATTTTCATGTTTTCTGAGTCACTATTAGGATTTTTAAAAATGTTATACTAATATACCGGATCGTTATGCCTTCCGGTGTTATTAAATGGCATAATTAATATGTAAAATATAGACACGTGTAAATAATTTTTGATTTATGGTGAGCATTCGAATATTGCTTTCCTCATTATGAGGCGTATGCGTGGAAAAATCATGTATGGTCGTATGAGAAATGTGGAGATACGCAAAGAATGCAAGAATGATGTAAGCGTAATAGATAAAGAAAGAAACCCTCAGATAATTTGGGCATGTAGAGCGTATCATGTAGTATTATAAGAATGGAGTATAGCGTGACTTCTTTCCCTAGTTGATTTAAAAAAACCATTAAGATGTACACGCCATACAGAACTATTCCACACGCTTAATTACAAGACAAATGCAGCATCTAATTTGAAAATCAATCGTGCTCTTCATATGTTCAATATTATTGGTCTACATCGACATTTTCTCCGATTCACTGCCCAAATTTAAAAAGAGCATCACGCCAATATTATAGTTTTTTCAATGCGCATACATACAAACACACCCTCACACAAACACACACCTTCCCAATACATACATCACCCGGTAATTACTTAATGTGCATACCATAAATAAGACACTACAATGAAACACATAATAGGCACCCACCATGTAATATACTTATTAATTGTAAATTTTTTTAACCAAATTATCTAATGTAGATACTATTTGTTTCTGTTAATAAATAAAATAAATGAGAATATATGACGCAAATGTGAATGATAGAAGAAGTCGGGGATGCCCAAGGAAGACACGGCACGGTCGAGTGAATCAAATATTTTAGTCGGGTCATGTCAAGAGTCAGAATACGTGTGAATGGAATGAGGCAAAGAGTGTGTGCCAAGACCGGGTTGTTTGGCGGTCCGTCCTCTCTGCCTATCCCTAAACGGCTTGATGGTTAGTTGTTAGTTAATTGAATTATAATATCCCTTGTGTTTTTGACGGGTCCGCGCTAGTAACAATGAATAAAATTAACAAACTAGCAGATGAGGATTTGGGCAATATTGTGTATTGTATAAATGTTTTATCCAGGTCCGACAGCCTACAGACTTGGCCACGTCTGTAAACTAGATGCGTGTTTGCGGAGGTGTTTAAATAATAACTCTTGATATTAACGCGAGTCAAAATATATTTACGACGGAAACTTTTTGTTCAAAAATTTGTACAAGTTTAATATTATTCTTGCTTAGAGATAAAGCAGGTAGACAGGGCGATTACTAGAACCGGAATGAATTTGCAAATGAAAATTGCGTTGTAACGCACCTAGCTGGAGAGTGGTGAGTGGTGACCGGTGATACCACAGTGGAAAAATGATATTTTATGGCTGTTCGCTGCCTCGCTATAAGGAAATAAAAATCAATCATACTTACAGCAACATACAGTCCGCCTCTGAACAGGAATACCTATCGAGGAGGACTGTGAACAAACCACTGTATATTGTATTTTTACTTATTTTGTAATTTTACTTTATCTTATATTGTCATGAAATAAAAAATAAAAAATTAAAAAATAAAAATTACCGTCCCAAAATGTTGTGATTTATTTCGATGAATGGCAAGTAAATTAGGCCCTTTATCAAAATATCAGTTGTGTCCCGACTAATGATGATTAAAAGACAACATATATATTTTTTTAATTGAATTTTTTTTTTGGTACAATACATACAATAGATACTTAAATATAATGAAAGTAAATAAAAAGCTTAATTCAATTATTATTATTACAATTATGTACATATATATTTTTTAAATATTCTCCCATAATAAGCAAATGCTTGTGTGTACGGGAGGAAGTATTATTTGTTTGGTTGTTTTGATTTTTTTTTGTTTTTATTGCTGTTTTTATTTATATTTAGTACTTTTTAAAATTTAATTTACATAAAGAATAAGAGAAATATATGTACATATATATATTTTTTAATTTTTAAATTTTTTATTATTATTATTATTTTTTTTTTTAGTTATGGTTTTTTTTCAGCACATTTTTTTAATTGTGTTTTGTAATTTTTTGAAAGACAAACTTTCTTTGTTTGAACCACTTTTTTCATGACCGCATGATTCTCGGCGAGCAGTTTTCTTTTTCAAGTCTTTACGAGAAGCTGCCTTATAAAGTCCTGTAGAACTTAAAGCTAACTTTGTGGTCGGAGCCAGCTATAATGAATAAAGTGCCAATCTCAACATGATTTTCTTCGCAGAATATTAACATTTTTTACAAGAATTAAAATTACGATAAATAACACAATAACCATAAAAATATTAATAATTAATAAAGTTTGGAACCAGTTCTTATTGTAGCACGACTGATTACGGAGGCAATTGAAATCTACAACCATTTTGAAGTGTACTGTTTTACCAGCTTGTAGTGTAGTGGAGCTGGCAACACGGTATCGCTTCCAAGTAAATAAGCACACATTTCACCATTACAAAACTGCCCTGATGACGGACACTGCAACGCTGTCCAAAACGTTGGCTAAAGAAGGAGGATGCTCAACACGACCTAACACTCCAAAAACAAATAACGAAAATTAATTTTATAATATAACCTCATATTATTCGACAGGTTCTCATAACTTAACCAACGGTGTGCAATCTTTGGAACACAGATGTCATGTAGAAATGCTGACGTTTTCCTACCTATAAATTAAACATGCTCCGAGGAACCATCGTTTTTGATCCCTTCGGCACCGATGCTTTGCCGGGAAACACGTCAAACGCGCGCCTGACATTTTTGTACACGGTTGAAATTTTTATTTTTTATATGAATACCTCACAAGAGTCTCAGCTGTTCCTCTCTGGAGACAATGAGACTATGGCATCCCCAATTGGGGTATGTTGTGACGCTGAATGTAGTGGGGAGGGGACGGAGGTTGGGAAGAGGAAAGTGGGAAAGTACCTGGCTATTCAGATCTGGTCACCAAACACGGCTAAAGCAATTTCAAGCAACGTTTCAATTCTAAATAGTGGTCTTACACCAGGGCGATACTGAGAGTATCTTCCACTCTGGAACGTGCCGTGAAATATATATTATTTTAAGTGAATTAATTGTGAAATTTATGTGATTTAATCAATTAAACTTTATTTGCCCACGCCGGGATTCGATCCCACGACCATCGGATTGCGAGTCAAAAGCCTTACCGCTAGACCACACCGGCCACGTGACATCTCACATTAGAAATCTTAGGTCTCTTCAAGATCCACATTCACTATTTCCTCTCCTGAAAAAGACCCCCCACACAGCATCTCCTAAGGCCCCGAGAGAATTTTTTCTCCTCACTTTTCTGCGTGGCTTTAATGACTTTTTAAAACATAATACTTAAAGCTCAGCAACCGGGCCCGAAAAGAAGAGATACGAAATGACAAATGTTAGAGGAGAGCGCTAATATTTACAGCGACAAAATCGATGCAAAAATTGCGAAAATGTTTAATAAAACACGACTCGTTTTTTTTTTTTTTTACATGAGCTCCACACAGGAGGCCCCGAGGAAAATAATTTCTCTCTTTAAAATAAAGCAAAAATATAACGGGCATTATCTTAAACAGCATTTAAAGAAACACTGTGAATTTACATATAACTTGTAAAATAACTGAAACAAACGTGTAATAATTTTTGGAGCATACTTTGCGATTTTTTTTCCATTGAAGGAATTTTATATAATTTGCGTTTCTGCGCGAGCAATAATAACATATATTTTTTTAAGAGTTTTAAAACTTACTGTGTTTAAGGGAAATATGTAATAAATCGGTACAAATCCGGTTTGCGGGCTCTTAAGAGGGACTCCATTCAGTTTCTCATGACGTTAATGATGGAATTCTTGGATTGGCGTGGTCTTTGTGTTGGCGGAGGAGTGCTATAAAATAGTGAATTCGTCCCTAAGAGAAAATTCCCGAGGCGCTGCAATATCTTGGTAGGCGGAAAGTTTGAAGGCAGGCGTCTTTGTAGGTGACCTTAAGTTTATACCATTGGGAAGAAGTTATATTCGCAGTTCTGCTATGTAAAGAGATGACACACATTTGATAATTTATTTATTAATTTTCGGAAAATCGACGGATTACATTTTATCAGCTTGTACATTTGTATATAAATATAGCCGAAATAAAACCAATTATGAATTTCCTCCTTGTGACTTTACCTCCAATGAGACGACATTTACAAAACATATAATATTATGAAATTTATAAGAAAGTCATATAAAACGAATAATCTCTCATGACAAGTAAGAAAAATATTTATTTTATGGGCCTAATGCTGGTAAAATTGAAAACGTCATAATAAGACATAATCATGTATAAAAAAATAAGTGTTAAAAAGTAATTAAATATCAGAAAAACAACTTTTTTATGGACTTTTTATGTTTATTAAGCTCGCAATTGAAAATTTCCACTTTTGATATTATGTAATCATCAAACGTTATTAATAGGCTTGTGACTCTACGGTTGAAATTTAAAAATCCGTCTAAAGGTGCGATTCCGTGCCACGCGGCAGTCGGCAGACGGCGACAGCAGACGGCGACTGCAGTGCCGCCGACGGCAGACGGCACTACTTAACTCTATGCACTTGTATTGGATGCGGCACTTGCCGTCGATGACTGACGCGTGGCGGCAGACGGCACTCGGGTGCAAACATAGTACTGCCGTACTGCCGTCGACTTCAGACACAATGGACGTGTTGACAGACGGAGAAAGCGAGAGTCTTATTAACTTGGTGTCTAAAAATCCGTGCTTATTTGATTGCAAGAATGTTCATTATAAAGATCAAAGGATAAGAGAAAACGTTTGGAAAGAAATCGCTCAAGATCTCAATTTTTATTTAAACGACAATAACTTCTGAAAATGTCTTCACTCTCATTTAGATGTCTTTTTATCAAAGTTTCATAAGCGCCTTCTTCCAATCTATTTAAGTACATTGGCAGTATAGGCTTTCTACTTGAATAATAATACAATAATAAATCATCGTCGTCTTCTTCTTCTTGCAATAACACTTGCAGCATTTTATTATTCATAATTTTAAATGGAAGACACAACCGTCGGCTGTACGCAGCGGACGCAACTGCAGTGCCGTCAATGCCGTCGACTTTGGAACCTGCGCGTTAGTGCCGCCTGCCGTCGGCGGCACTGCAGTCGCCGTCTGCTGTTGCCGTCTGCCGACTGCTGCGTGGCACGGAATCGCACCTTAAGAATGCAACTCTGACGCTGCGCTTTACGCAAAACCGTTTTATAATAGAATTAAAGCAATGCCAGAAGATGGCGCCACTTACGTTAACAGCTTGCGTGATTAGCGTCTCGTGGAAGGCGTATCAAAGTACTACAACGGATTTGTAATTTCGTGTTTCCTCCGGATACGGAGAGATTGACGATAATATGAGTATTATTGTAACTGGCAGTTGTGAATAATAAATAATATCACGCGGCTATATATTACGTATGACGTAATTGCCTGTCGTGGTTACTTTGTCTAGGTGACTAGCTGTTACTGGATCTTAGTAGATCCGAGGAATCAGCTATTTTTGGAACCAGTTCCTAATGGATTTATAAAATGGTCACCAATACCCTTCACAACTGTAACAGCTGGGCGAAGCCGAACCAAAAAAAATATTATTATTACGTCATAGTCTG
This sequence comes from Limnephilus rhombicus, assembly GCA_929108145.2. Lineage (NCBI taxonomy): Eukaryota > Metazoa > Arthropoda > Insecta > Trichoptera > Limnephilidae > Limnephilus > Limnephilus rhombicus. The sequence goes on along the minus strand of OV815292.1, from coordinate 13,876,520 downwards.
TTCAAGCATGAATTTGGTTTACATGTGAAGAATTACGAAATAAGTAATAATAATTATTTGTACACAATTATAAAAGTGTAAATAACTAACCCAGTGTATTTTAACCATAAACTTGCTAACCAAGTATATTTTAACTATAAACTTGCAAAGCAAGTGTATTTTGATTATAAACTTGCTAACCAATTGTATTTTAACCATAAACTTGCTAACTAAGTGTATTGCCCAAAATCCTTCAATTGCCTTCGGAAAATAAACCCGCAAGTTTTGAAAAGTCAACCTGCTGCTAAACTCCCGCAAAATACCCTCGACTTTTCATCAAGAACACATCTCACTTGTTCAAAATGCCATCAAACCATCAAAACTGCCCTATTTCCACCCCTAGGCTAGGGGTAGTACCTGAAAAGCGACCGCTATAGGAAAAACTTCGTCGCATTAAACTTGTCGATATGTTAGGTATTGCGGGTGGGTGGTTGGTGGGGATAAGGTATGAGGGATGATAGAGGGCTGTCTGAAGTATTTGACCCGAGGAGAAAGTTTGAGCGACGCTCAAAAAACTTGTTCACCCCCGGAAGCGTAAGTTATCTCAGCTTAGATGTGAAATTACTTTTTTGTTGTGCCAGAAATACCAATGATCGAGATTTGTAAAGATTTTCGTTGGTGTTCGAAGGGTTGTTTAATAAGTCTTAGGTGGTAATAAAAATACAAACATTATAATTACTTTACGAAAGAATTCAATTTATTGACTCTCAGATCGAAGAATTATATCCGGCTTAATATTTACGTTCAAAATTATAAATGGTAGAATAGACAGTCCTGATTTAACTAAGCTCGTTAAATTTCATATTCCCACGAGAACCACTCGTTCTAAAATCCCTTTTAAATGCAACAATAATCGAACTGAGTTTTTTTTTTTTTTTTTTTTACGTTAACTCCACGCAGGAGGCCCTGAGGAAAATAATTTCCCTCAGGGCCTATGTCATCTGAGATGCTGTGTGGAGGGTAAACGAAACACTCGCTTGTACCTAGGCTGCATGAATTTACTAATAGATATGCAGATGTGATAGATCTATTTAACTGCACGGAACAAGAATTATATCACATTTTTTTAATCAATATTAATTTTATTTGTATTATAGTCTTTTGCATGCAAATGTATCTCTGGTGTCATTTTCCAATGTAACGCCATAATTAACTGTTATATGTACACTTTTTTATTATTACTAATACTTTTTATATGAATTTGTGACATGTAATTAGTGTTTATAGCATGCTAATGCCGTTTTTATTAAATTAATAAATAAATAGTTATTGTATTATAACAGATTTCTTAAATAATTATCGTGCAGTATGAAATAAATAGCACAATCAATTGAATAAAATATTTGAGTTGGATAACAGAGAAGTAATTTGGGAGGCGGGTATGGGTACCTCTGCCATAGGTCACCCCAAGTGGTTCGCTACGTTTGGTGACTGAGCAAGGGTGCCCGGGATCATTGGGTTTGTCTGGGACTTGGCGGCGGATGCGTCTGCCCACCACCTGCATGGCAGGCCTGATTGGGAGAGAATGGTTAAGGGAGTCCCTTTGATTTCTCCAGCCGTGATCTCTCGGAACATCGCCTTGCAGCGCAGTGGGAAGGATGGATTCATAAGTCCGTCACTCCTGGACACACTGACCCCCAGATTCCTACTCACCCCTAATACCCTTTTCCTTCTCAGAACTCTCCTTCCTTTCCTAAAAAGATCCTCCACCAAGCGTCCCCCCAAAGACGACACAGGCCGTAAGGGGAGTTATTTTCCTCAGGGCCACCTTTAAAATATCGTCTTACGTCCAATTAAAATGCTGATTGTCATTTTGTGATCATTTAATCATCAAATGTGATGGATTTTGAACCACTTAAACAAAATATAAAACAAAGTTTGGCTCCTGACTCGTGTATAATTTCACCTCTTTTCACCTTCCTCTCTCGTCTATAATTTCATCCTTGAAGGTTGCGACTTATTTGATCTTATCTATATAATTATGTTTCTAGAACGACCTCGACTTCTCTTTCTAAACATTGGGTCTTCTAAGAATCCGCTTCCCGCATAAATTTATTCCATTAAAACTAAAGATGTCTCCTACCAGATTAACATGCACATAAACTAGGCCATGAATATTTCAACAGTCTGGATTCTGGATGTTAGATTCTGGATGTCAGATTCTGGATGTAATATTCTGGATATAAGATAGCTCTGGATGTAGTATCTGTACTAGGTATGTTAGGGTGGCCCTCGCAAGCCAGACACTCTAATTTAGCAGAAGTTTGACTAATGACGCCGGGAAGCAAACCCCAAATTGACTTCGCGGTTCCTCGGGCGGCCGCCGACGCGCACGCCGCGGCGCTGCTTCCAAATTTGAAATATGACCGCCGCGGAGAGGGGGCAGAGGAGGGTTAGCGCTCATCTACTTGATTGTTGAAAGGAACGCGAGGATAGATGGGGCCATTTTGGCAATAATTTATTGTTAATGTATAGTTTAGTAATTAATAATGCTGTTAATGTTAGTTGCCAAGGGAAGTGGAGCTTGTGGCCTGTTCCAGATCACGTTCTGCACTGTGCAAGGTAGATGTTCGACGATCTTTGGGTAGACCATTAGGCCAGGCCCATTTTGTTGGAAGATCAAAATATTACCTCTTCAACCTAAAACTAAAAACTGTTTTTGAAAGGTGACAAAATACGAGTAAGTATTCAAATTTTATAATTCGAAATAAATACATAATTTTTGAAATGTTAAGGTTTTTAATGAAAACGCAAAAAAAGGTTGAAAATGATTAATCTTACTTTTTTTTTAACTAAAATGAGTAATAACAAAAAAATAAATAAAAACGCACACATATTTTAATATGTATTAATTTTTAACTAAAATTAATGTATTCATTATTTTTTAATTAATGTATTAATTAAATCTCACTTTTTTGTTATGTGAAAATAATTCATAAAAAGTCTTACAATTTTTTTTTCAAATTTCGGTCGGAAACTTTGGTAACATTATGGTGTATATTTTAATTATTTTGTAGTTAGCTTTTAGTTTTGAATATACATACAGAGCAGTGTTTTATCTTTCTAATACCCACCATTTAGATCATATTTCTAACAAGGGTGAAACAACGATTTTTACGAGATATACTCATGCCTTTAATAAAACCGTGCTGTTTTTGGTCAATTAATTTTATTAATTTGGGATAGATTTCATCAAGGACCAGTGATTCAAAAAGCTTAGGTAGTACTGACTGTATACAGATGGGGCGATAATTGGCTATATCAGCGTCATCTCCTTTTTTATAGATAGGTGTAATGAAGGGTAACCGACGAGTTCATCGAAAATCAATTCATCGAAAGCAAATTCATCGAAAACGAGTTCATCGAAAATCAATTCATCGAAAGCAAATTCATCGAAAACAAGTTCATCGAAAATCAATTCATCGAAAATCAAGTCATTGAATGATCAATTCATCGAATCGCCAATTCATCGAAAAACATTTTTTTGTAGATATTAGAGCTGTCAAAATTAAATATCCAAAAAGGTCTGTTTAACTGAGTTAAATGTGTTTAGCAACTGTCAGTTTCGTAGTGACAATGTAAAATTTATAGGTTATCTCTTCGATTTCCGATTGTCTGATACTGCAAAAAAGGGATATCTAAGGAACGGTGACCAAGATAACTCATAATGAAACCAACTCATAAACAACTCAGAAAGGTCATTAAGAGTGATGATAAAAAAATATTTAAAAATTGGTTAAATATGTTAAGTTAGGTTAGGTTAGGTTAGTTTAGGTTAGGTTAGGTTAGGTTAGGTTCGGTTAGGTTAGGTTAGGTTAGGTAAGGTTAGGTTAGTTTAGTTTAGTTTAGGTTGAACAATGCTTTTTTAACTTCTCGGTCCGCTCGGCATTTCTCTCAAATATCAACAAAATATATTTTTTCGATGAATTGACGATTCGATGAATTGATCATTCGATGAATTGGTTTTTGATGAATTTATTTTCGATGAATTGGTTTTCGATAAATTGATTTTCGATGAATTCGTTTTCGATGAACTCGCCGTGAACCGTAATGAAGCTAGATTTCCAGCGGACTGAAAAGTGTCCAAAGTTTAAGAGACGGTTGAATAATAATGTGAGTGGTTTAGATAATGTATTAGAGCATTTTTTGAGGAATATTGTTGGAATGTTGTCTGGGCCAGCGGATTTGTCAGTGTCTAAGAAAAGTAATTTCTGTTCGCAGAATTTTTGTGTGATATGGCAATTTGTTAAGTATGTAGTCTTGCTAAATTTGTATTCAGGTATTTTGTCATCTGGGGTTTCTTCATCACGTACATTTTTGAAGAAGTCCGAAAAAAGGTTTACAATGTGCTGTGTATTGTTTGCACTAGTTCCATTCATTTGCATTAAATACCTATAAATAAAGACATATAAATACATTAAATACTTTGTAGGTATGTGGCTAACGAGCAACGTAGCAAATTCGGCACTCGATTACCTCCTATTGACTATTCGTAAACCAACGTTTACCAATGACGGGTGAAAACCTGAAAGAGAACCATTCTGTTCGCGAGTGCCGCCGATCTAAGAGCTCGCGAATTGCTTTGTGTTCACTACCAACTCTCCTATAACTGATATTGTTCATGGTATGTGCCAAACAGTTAACCTCCTTATTCGCTGGTCTGGATTTGAATAATGTATTTTTTTTTTTTAACGCCCTTTTTCAGGGCTTTTACATTACATATGAATAGTAAGAAATACACAGCTTTCAGTGTACATAACTGAACTGTCTCAGTAACAATATTTTATATATGTTTAAACATAAATTGAAGATGTCTAATGATTTGGTATAATTTTTTAACTCCATTACTATTCTGGGCAAAGAGGAATCCATATGGTAGTTAGTCCCAGAATTTCTGCAACGAAAAAAAACCTGACTTCTAGTATTACGTTGTGGAATCCAGAAGCTTATCAATTCAAGCAATAGCGGACTATCAACAAAATCATTTAATAGGTATTTTATATAGAAATACCAAGTCAGTGAAAATTCTTCTTTCTGATCATTTGATCATATTCATAATATCATTTAAAATAGTGTTGCAGTTCAACATAGTTGCTGGAATACCCATTTTAAAATTTAGAAAACGTAAGAATTTGTTTTGTATTCTTTCAACAGCTTGAACATAATGTATACTATAATGTGGGTTCCAGATGGGAGAATTGTACTCAAGTTGACTTCTAACATAGGCAAAATATAACAGTTTAATACTCTAAAAATAATAATATTAAGATCTTTATTCCGAGATGTGGGGAGGTTAGTGGGGAGGTTAGGTTAGTACTACTAACTCTCAAAACGGGGCGGTGTCACCCACGTTCGGATTCACCAATCTAAACATATGAAGCTTATTTTAGAGTAACAACATAACGTTAAAAGTAATTATATATATACTGACCTAGCCAACTGCGGCTCTCACTAAGCAGCCAATTCTGACAATGTCACCGTCAATAACATGATTGAACCCTACCACTCCCCACGCCCCGCTTCAATCCACCATGCCCGGGGCTTGTGAAGAATCGAGGTTAACTGCCGCCACCCTCTTTACTCTCACCTGACCCCGGACTAACCAACCAACCCCTCCACTAGTGGATGAATTATTACCTTTAATGGACTCCGAAATAGATGACCATCAAAGATCATCTCGATTTTTTTATCATTTCTTTTTCCGCAGTTCTTTCAGTTTCATGATAACATACTTTCATTCCATATTAATAAAATGATTTGATTAACCTCAAGGACGCACTACAAAAAGTATAACTATTGTGCAAAAATGAAATTAGTGAAAGTGATAATCTTCTCTTCTATCTATCTATATATCTATATACTCGTACATAAAAATGAATCGCCGAAATGTATGTACGCGCATAATATCTGAACGACTGCACCAAATTGGATAATTCTTTTTTTTTTGTGTTCGTTATTGTCAGGACAAGGTTTGTATAAAACAAGCGAAGAGCTCTGGCATTATGAAATTTGTATAAAATAATTGCAATAGGTGGCATGCGAGCTGTTTGAAAACTGAATGTACCGGGACTAAATGTCTGGAATGCGGGAAGTGAGAGGAAAACTCGGGTAGGGGGTTCTCGGGAGGGGAGAGGGGAACTAGGGAGGGAGGGGGACCTGGGAGGGGAGAGGAGCACTTGGGAGGGGGGGTCGCTTAACGGGGAAGGGGAGGAATGGAGTGGGGAGCGGGAAGGTGGAGGAGGCGGAGTGGTAATGCGAGAGGAGAAGGGAAGCGGGAGAGGAAGGGGAGGCGGAAGGGACGAATGGGAAAGGACACGCAGGGAGAAACATTTTCTTTATTAAATGGGGTACCAGTTAGTTTATTAATAATAATTTAGTCATAGTGCTGTTAAATGAAATTGCAAACCGTTTGGATGTAAGTGACTGTTCATTATACGCCTTAAAAATATTATTGAAGAGTCACTTGTCTAAATGCTGATAGGGTAACTAAATAATTGGAATTATTCTGTTGTACAGTAATAATAAAATAAAAATAAATAAATAAAATGTACAGAAAGTATACTTATCGAGCAGGTCACTTCAGATACACGCAGTTTTATTAGCTTGGGAAATACTCGATTTTGCACCCAAATGATACTACATATATTAAAAACACTGCAATTGTTTGATTTTACGGCTGCTATTTTATCATATTGTTAGAAGATTATTGGCAAAAATAGGGCTTAAATTTTGAATTAAAAATATTTTTATTTTCACTGTTCGATTTAAATACTAACTGGGAATTAAGTTAAATACAACTATAACAGACGTCTTGATGCACCAGATCTTGTTTACGTAAAAATTTGCAGCTGGTCGCCGCACGTGTTCCTTTAAAATATTATTGCCTACCACCTGTTCAGAGAAGAGTAAACAACATATTGACAAATCGATTCTTTCGAAATGTTACATGAAAAACTGCACGTGTTATTTAAAAACCAAAACACCTTGCATTATCACAAACAACAGGTGCGAAATGAGGTCAACCCATGCAAGAAAACACTTCGTGTCCAAACCAGTTTGTTATTCAAAATAGCAAACTAATATACCGGACACCTGGTCCAAACACCTGGGATCATCCAGATAAACAGCAGGTGCAGAAATAAAAAAAAACATGTTTACGTTTTCCTTCAACACAGTTGTACGCAAAAATTAGTATAAAAACCGTCTGAAAATAAATATTTTTATTATTACCCAAGAAGTCTCTGAGTTTTTATTATCTCCCGAAACCGAAGGGACGATCGGAGTCCAGTGCCCTATTGTTTATAGTATTTGTATGAAACAAATAAGTGATCTCATACAACAACTATGAATTGAAGTTTAATATTGATAATATTAAAGGTAGTTTATAAAAAATACTTAAAAAAAAAAAAATTTGTGTGAATGCCGCACATCCCAACCGCCTGGAGCCAGTGAGACTATGGCATCCCCAATTGAGGTGTATTGTGATGGTGAAGATATGTGGCGAGGGGAAGGAAATGTGGAAGAGTTAGGTGGGAAAGTGCATGGCCAAACAGATTAAAAACCAAACACGGCTTAAATTCATTTCAAGCAAAGCTTCAATTCTGAATTATGGCCTTAAACCAGGAAGGTACTGAGAGTATCTTCCACTCTGGAACGTGCCGCAAATATACCTTATATTATTTTAAATTATTAAATTGTGAAAACACAAATCAATAAAAAAGTTTACATGCCCATGTCTGGGATTTGAATCCGTAATCTTCAGATCGAGAGCCTTGCCCCTCGACCACGGAGGCAGTCTCGATTGAAATTGAAAAGCAGTTTGGTGACAAACGTTAACAACACACCCACAAACAAAAGATTCCAAGTACGATTCTTGGATACACTTAACCTTTTTTATTATTTTTCTGTATGTTTCCCTAGAATCACATTCTCTCAGTATGATCCTGGTAAAAGACCACAATAGAAATACGAATAGCCTTGTATTTCCGATCTTCTTCTTCATCCCACTCTCTTCATCCTCATAACATATTTAAATTAGGGACTCTACTGACTTTGGGCATTAAGAACTACTGTTGTCCGGTATTCACAAAATATATGAGTTTATTTATTGTTCTGTTATATGTGGTGGAATTATATTGTGTTAAAATTGAAATTAAAACACTTTTTAACTTATTTCCACTTATTTATTTCACCAGTACCGGTTTCATCCTATTATGGACATCTTCAGGCTGGCAATTGACAACAAAAGGTTGGTAACAAAAGAATGTCAATTGCCAGCCTGAAGATGTCCATAATAGGATGAAACCGGTACTGGTGAAATAAATAAGTGGAAATAAGTTAAAAAATGTTTTAATTTCAATTTAAACACAAAATATATATTTTTTAATGTAGCTATTACTTTGTGGTTATCCATTATAGAAAAATGCAACAATATAACTTTGTAAAAACCACTTATATAGTGTGCAAATCCGACCGGTTTCGGAACAAACGTTCGCTAACCATATCATTGAAAATAACCATAGTTTTGAAAAAAATACAGGGATAAATATTCTTCATATTAATCATAAAGGCAAACGTTTAGATAACTTAGAAGCTTTGGAAATTAAAAAATCCCTTAAAAATAATGAATCTATTATCAATAAACAAAAAATATTGTCATATAGCCCAATCATGGATTTGTTCCCCTACCCACCCACTCTACACTAATACCTACCCACCCAATCTACATTATTAACTAAGAACGGCTCCACCCCCTACCATAATAAAACATTGTTCGAAACTGTCAAATTAGTATAAGCTTTCCCTGACGAAGGAACGTTTGTTCCGAAACCGGTCGGATTTGCACACTATATAAGTGGTTTTTACAAAGTTATATTGTTGCATTTTTCTACAAAATATATTTTTTTAAATTTTTTTTATGAAAGACAAACATCGCCAGGTAACGAATAACCTGATAATATTTGAAAATCTCCTACTCATCCCACTAAGCACTAAGCGGAACCATTACTAGTATCGTGATGGGGACTTAGCGAGCCGAGGAATTGAACGAACACACTGCTAATAATGCTGGGTGGGAACCCGACTCTTGCCATTTCTGCCACTGAACAGTGAAGGGTCACAAATAAATTTGAATAAATAATTTTTATTTAATTTTTTATTTTTATTTATTTTAAGAATAGATAATACATATTGTAATCAGTAAACAAGCCCTGCTAAGCCAATTGAATTGGCTTGTCAACAGGTGCTTATATTTTAGTTATATATAGATTTTTTACATTTAAAATTTACATCTTATATCTACAGATTCAACATTTTTTTTATACATATCAATATCAATATAAATATTTTTTTTCCGATAGCCAATTTTTCACAATAAATTTAACCTTATTCATAGAATTACATTGCTTTATATTGTCAGGTAATAAATTAAATATCTTCGGTATGATGTATTCAAACGTTCTCTGTCCGTACTTATTGTTAAATTTCGGAACTATTAACCCGTCGTTGCGCGTGAATCTAGTGCTGTATTTATGATCTAATTTCTCTTTATGCTGCGGGGTATATATATGCTGAATTATAATTTTGTGCCATAGTATTGCTTTAACAGGTAAAATTTTGGCACTCTGAAACAGCAACGGTGTATCATGCCTCTGTTTGAAAATATTAGGGACGACTAATAATTTTACAATTGCGTATTGTACAACTTGTACTTGTTTCAGATTGGTTATAGAAGTATTTCCTCATATTGTAAATCCATATATTTATAATAGATTCTGCCAGTGACATATAAATTATTTTAAGTGTTTCAATTGAAAGAATTTTTTTTTTTTTAATATTAAGAAAGAAATCTCTATTTGTGCATCCACGCCGCCGGCGTAGTCCAGCAGTAAGGCTCTTGACTCGCACACCGAAGGTCGCGGGATCGAATCCCGACGTTGCAAATAAATTTTATTTGATTAATTTGTGTTATTTAACAATTTATTCATTTAAAATAATACATAGTATACCAATAGACTGTCAGTGATAATCTAACACCTCAATCTGTTTAATGTTGTGCGGTGAATCATCTTAATACGGTAAAGATTGGCGATTAATTTCAATAATTTATTTAAGATATCCATACGTTTTCGTAAATCCGATAATTTTTGCGTCCATGTCCTTAAAAAGTAATATTATGTAAAAACTTCCTTCTTCTTCTGGCGCTGTGGATGATTGTGGCGAAAGTATAACATGTATAAGATGTGTAGAAGTATTTTTAATTGTAAATATTTATATGTTAGTTGTAAATCTCTAACTTTAAGTCATGATTGTAAACATGTATGTCATTGAGTTCAGTTTAGGTTAGCGTTTATATGTCTTAGTCATAAGCCACTAGCTATATGTCTTAGATGTAAGTCACTAGTAATAATTGTAAATCTTAGTTGTAAGCCAGTAATTTTATTATTTTATGTATTTATTTGTACAGCGCCCTTGAGGTGATTTTTCGCGAAAACGGCGCTATATAAATTAGCCAAATATTATTATTATTATTATTATAGTATATCTGCGGCACGTTCCAGAGTGGAAGATACTCTCAGTATCTCCCTGGTGTAAGACCACCATTCAGAATTGAAACGTTGCTTGAAATAGCATTAGCCGTGTTTGGTGACCAGATCTGAATAGCCAGGTACTTCCCCGCTTTCCTCTTCCCTATATTCTTTCCATCCCCACTACCTTCAGCCTCACAACTCACAACATACCCCAATTGGGGATGCCATAGTCTCACTGGCTTCAGACGGGAGCGGTTGGGATTCTTGTGCGGTATTCACATAAAAAATCCAAAACAAAGAAAATGTTGACTGATGTGGGCCGCAAGGACAGGAACGGAAGAAGGGAGAAATGTGCGGGGTAGGGCCACGGGTCCTATAGGCTCATAGGACACGCCGCACAGTGGATGAAATGGAGATAATACCGAGAAGGAACGGAGGAGACACTAGTGGTGGTGCAACACCAAGCATGGGTTCCCCGCCCAGCGGTATGATTCTGAACGGTGGATGAAGAAGTGATATTTGAGTCAAGGAAGTGATTCGCAATGTGTTCCTCCGTCCGGCAACGTAAAGCTGGGCGTGAGACGAAGTATGTGCGGTTACCAGATGCAACCAGTGGCAAAAGTGCAAAGTGGTGCAGGCGACTTCAGGAGTTGAGGACTTTAGGAGACTTTAAACTTCAGATTCAGGAGACTCAGCTTGGAGGGCCGGAGATGTTGAACTGCAGGAGGTGCCATCGAGGACCTCGGCCTTATAAGGTCCCCGCAGAGAACTGAGTGATACGAAGGTAGTTTCAGTGAATAATTAACAATGATGAAGTGAACAATGAGAAGCGACCCCGAACCATATAACAAATAGTTAAGATTTAGATGTAAGCAGATCTAAGTATAAATAAGACTATGTGTACACTTTGCCAAACCTAATTAAAATTCATACATTTAAAATCTCTGTAATTAAATTCATTCCCCCTTTGTTCCGACCCAAGTGACCCGAACTGGTGAGACGGCAGAGTGGAAAAGGTATCTATAAAATAGAATTTATTTAAGTATTCAATAATTATTCTGAGATAGTTTCCGGAGCAAAAAGGAATGTTACAAAGGCTAAACTGTTAGAATAGTTTAGATAAAAAAATCTTTTCATTTTGCTACCACATTAATCCATACTTCCATACATTTGGGAGGCAAGTATGCGTACCCGGGAACCATTTTTTGGACAACCAATACCCCTGCCATAGATCACCCCAAGTGATTCGCTACGTTTGGTGACTTAGCAGGGGTGCCCAGGTTGAAGTTTGCCTAGGTCTTGGCAGCCAATGCGTTTGCCCAGCTACTGATTGGCGGGCCGAATGGGAGAGATTGGTTTAGAGAGACTCTAAAGTGATTCGCTACGTTTGGTGACTTAGCCGGGGTGCCCGGGTTCGGTGAGCGGCCAACTCAGAATGAAACCAACCCAGAACTACCTCAGAAAGGTCATTCATTGAGAGTGATGATAAAAAAAAAAATGGTTATATTTTTTTTTTTACATAAGCTCCACACAGGAGGCCCTGAGGAAAATCATTTCTCTCAGGGCCTATGTCATCTTGGGAATGCTGTGCGGAGGGTTTTTTAAGGAAAGGAAGGAGAGGAGAGTTCTGGGAAGGAAAGGGGTTTAAGGGGTGGGTAGGAATTTGGGGTTCAGTATGTCCTGGTCATCCGCCTTCAAGACCTAGACAAACTTCACCCCATGAACCCGGGCGCCTCTATAAGGTTAGGTTAGGGATACCGGCAATTTAAAAATTATTTTTCATAGCTTTTAATGACCTTCCTGAGGTGGTTCTGAGTTGGTTTCATTCTAAGTTGGCATGGAACCCCCGGGTTCATCGGGTGAAGTTTGCCTAGGTCTTGGCAGTCAATGCATTTGCCCAGCTACTGCTTGGCGGGCTAATGGGTAGAGATTGGTTTTTGAACCCCAGATACCTACCCTTCCCTCATACCCTTTTATTAACAGATATTCCTCTCCTTCCTTTACCTAAAAATACCCTCCATACAGCATCCGCCTCTGAGGGATTATTTTCAATCGAGACCTTCCATGTGGAGCTAATGTAATAAAAAAAATAAAAAACCAGAAAGTGAAGTTTATTGTTAAATTCAACTTATATTAATGGATAAGATCCACTAATAAAATGCTTGTTTTTTATCTCTTTACTGGGCATTTATTACTCGCTTCATACTTTTCGTACAGGGCAATATAAAACAAATCTAAATAAAGGTTTTACGCATCAAGCTTCACCTGTAAAAGATATTCGATCTTGCAATAATAAAAGCGAATGTTTATTCTTGCGAAGGTAGAAACAATTTAGCGCCCCCGGTCGGAAAAGCCCCAATAAAACGAACCGTTAACCCCACAGCTTCCACCCGTGGCTCTGCCTGTCAGTATGCCCAGTCACCTATTTCCATTGTTTCGTATGAAATATTTACTCTGGACGTATGTGACAGATAAAGCTGCCAGCCATCAAACTTGTTCACGGCGCTCATCCAGTGATGGCGAGAGACACCCTAGAACACATTTGCTCACCATTAGAGACTTCTGTCCGAATGGTGTTACCTTAAGACACTCAAATAAATAAAGGTTTGTTTGTTTCATTTTTACAATAAAATGTTGATAATTAAATTGAACACGAGCAAAGTACACAATTAGTAAATAGTATGGTAGTTTTGCGAACAGTAGATCTCGCGCCAAAAAAGTAAGATTCTAATATTCACTTATTTTATATTTTACTAGCGAGTTCCCGGCATGCGTTGCAATGCCACTTAAAATGCCTCATCCGGGCTCAAAAAGAAGAAGATGGAGAGTAATGAAATTACGAATGTTAGAGGAGCGCGCTAGAATTTAAAGCGACCAAAATTGATACGAAAATTGTGAAAATGTTTAATAAAACACGACTCTTTTTTGTTGTTTGTTTTTGGGGTGTTATGCCGTGTTACGCTACCTCCTCCTTTAGCCAACGTTTCGGACAGTGTTACAGTGTCCATCATTAGGGCAGATGTGTAAATGTTAGTGGTAAAATGTGTGCTTAAGTACTTCGAAGCAATACCGTGTTGCCAGCTCCACTCCACTGCGAGCTGGAATTACAGTAAACTTGAAGATGGTTTTCTGCATTTAGCTTTGGTGTAGCCGTCAATTACCGGATACCAAGAACTATTGAGCTTAACTCCGTCGTCTGTATTAATGTAAATAGGATTTTTATGATTTTCAATTGCCTCTATAACTAGGCGTGCTCTATAAGTTTTGGGTCTTCCCAGGACTTCAGGAACAAATCCAAAGTAATGGCCGGTTTCAAACTTTATAACTGCATGCCCAATACACTGAAGCAATTATTAACTTCAAATACATCAACAATCCATCACAAAAAACTAATCAAAGACTGGATCAAACAACAAGGTATTCTCTTTACTCAAAAGATTATAACACCTAACCAAACATGACCCAACCCAAACTTAAAAAAAAAAAAAATAAAAAAAAATTGTTTCGGGACACAAAAAGTACCACAAAAAAGTACCACAATATTATTTAATACTAGTGGCGGGAGGTCTGTAGAATAATTATACCTAATTGTATATCAAGTAATTCTTTTATCTTATACATATTCTAGATATCCTGAAATAACCTGCAAATAGATCCTTACTAATATTTAATTTATGTATAGGATACTGCCGTCATGGATCGACCCACGGTGCCCTTCTTGACAAAATCAAGGAGGATACTGTGCTTCGACTCTTGCCGACAGAAGAGCACTTATCCTAAAAATGGGAACACCTCAGCACAGGTTCGCCTAGTGAGGTGTTCACAAAACACTACTTTTAACCAATTTACGTACAGTTACGGATCAATAACATTTTTCATATTCTTTATTATACTGAAACTTATTATTTATGTACTTAAACCAATGTAATAATCTGTTAAGTGTATGTTTGCGAATAGAAATAAATAAATAAAAATAAAAAAATAAAATTAAATGCTCGGCGATTGCCGATTTGTCAAGGTGGCCAAGTTTACACGATCGAAAGTGTTCCGATATCCTTTTAGAGATCGTCCGCTCTGTTTGGCCCACATAGACCTTATCACATCCGGAACAGCTGAGTTTATATACTCCATCTGTTTCTAGAGGAAACTTGGTCTTTGCAGGCCTCAAAAAGTCTCGTATTTTTGTAGTGGTTCCGAAGACAGTCTTGATGCTTTCTTTTTTCAAAAGCCTGGCAATTCTGTCTGTCACATTGTGAACATAAGGCAGGAAAGCGCAGCCCTTTGACTCTTGTTCAATTCTGTCTCCGTTTGGTGCAGATTTGGCTCTTATGATTTGCCTTGTCTGTCTTGCCGGGTAACCAATACGCTCCACTGCATCGGTGAGCTTTATAAGTTCCGCTCCGATTTTCGTTTCTTCACATATTCTGGTCGCTCGGGTTACCAACGTGTGGATAAGTCCTCTCTTCTGCGCTGGGTGGTGATGCGAATCAACATGTAGATACCTGAACGTTGTGATGAATGCCAACCTTAAACCTACGAGAAGCCTACAAGAATTTTTTTTCCCCTAATTATTATGTAGAGAATTTAGTTCATTCGGTGACATCTGTCCGAGCAGTTGGGAACTATTACAGAGATCTGTATAAAGACTGAAGCAAGGGAAGCCCCATATCATAGTTATCTCGAGAACAAAGAAAGTTTAAATTCTACCAATAAGGGATTGTATAAAGCGATTAATAATAATCTGAACCAATCAGAGAAATTAGGGGCGTACATGCTCCTAGTGGACTTTGATCATTTTGAGCGGCCTTGAATTAATTCTCACAGGAACCTAGGTTGAATGAACTGAATTATAAACAAACCTGGAGACAAAGAGTTGGAGGATTATTGACCCGGGATCGTGTTTACATAACGCGATCGAGAACTGGAGGTTTTGGGCGCCTAAAGTTTCTAATGGAAACAAAAAAATCTTAGACGGAAATGTTGAAAATAAATATCATCGATAAGGGCACGGAAAACGTAACATAAATGGTCTCAGGGGACGATTTAATTAAAACCTACCTGAAATGATCACAAAAAACGTGTAGAATCTCGGAAAATTTCACAAACTGAAGATAATAACCTGAAAAAGTGGGAAAATCTATTGATATGGTGATGGAACGGTAGAACGAAGTAATTAGAACCAAATATCTCAAAAGAAAACTAATTGGAACTACTTATATTGACTTGAATAGGTACCGGTATAAGGATTACTCTGATCTGACAACACCATTCACAATAAACAGGAGATTGAGAAAATTATATATCTATGACCGCGGTACATTTTGGTCACTCTACAATTAAATCAAATCACAGGAAAAGAGGCTAAACGTAGTCTGACGCAGGAAAATACGCGTAAACCGTCGAAGAAATCGCTAACCGTTGGACAAGAGAAAAAGATTGGCTATCACTTTGTTGATACGACATTATCTAAATAAATTTATAGAACACGATTCCAAGTCAATAGAGAGATAATTAAAGCGAAACGACGTAAACAAAATTATACAAGCGAGATACGAATATTTACTTTAGGAAAAACAATTACTATTTATGGTGTGGGCATAAACAATGACTTAATACCGAAATACGTAAAATTTTAAAATAAATACATGTCAATGAGAAAATTTATGTGATTTTCTACGAGAGAGAGATGCTAGACTAATTTCGGTCTAAGACATGAGATAGGAGATTATCAGAGATTTGACAAAAGGTCATATCCGGAGGAACCGAATTTGGTTTTTTTTCTATGAAAGTATGGGTGATCAGAAGTCATTTTCCTACGAAAGGAGATCTCTAAGAAGTCTTTAAAACACCATGGTTTGATAAAAAAGGGGGAGTTCGTTGAGAGATTGGAGGAGAGTTCGGATGGAACAACGGGAAGTGCGGGATCAAGAAAACGTAAAAGTGCGCGGTTATACGAGTCGTCGTGGAAAATCCTTTATTGAAAGTTGAAATTTCTACAAGTGTTTGCAAAGTAGTAAATTCGGTATATAATCTCCCCTTTTAAATTGAGGAATAAAAAATCCGAAAAGGTGCTTAAAAATAATACTTCGTGAAAGTTTGGGTGTTTTGTTTTATAATGAAAGTGTTTTAAGTCAGTAAATAAGAATTTAATAATATTCGGGTTTCTTTTACAACATATTATAGTTCTTGGCTTTTAAGACACTGTATTTAACAAAAATACAGTGTCTTAAAATAAATACAGTTTACCGGATAAAAGAAAACACTTCACGCGATTATTTTTAAAACTAACTAAAGGTGATATAATAATTAAACTATAATTTTACTTTAAAATTACTTAACATCGGTGAAATTAATAAAAATAACAAATTGCTCGAGTCATGGTTTTACAATAAAGTCTCTTTAATAAGATGTCTTAAAATTTCATTGTGATTTAAATAACTAATTACAATAAACAATAGTGATAATAATTCGAACACTTGGAAAACGTGTGTATCTACGGTTATTAATTCTAAAATGATATTAAAATATTAAGAATAAATAATAATTTACCTAATTCCGGATCTTAAAATTAAAACATCTGAATTGCAATTTGATAAATCATTTTTCGAATCGAATGAAATAAAAACAATAGTTAATACGAGGTTGAAAATAAAGTGAAATACCGAAGTGAATCTTATAATAGACAGATAATTGAAAGGCTTAGGGTAGGGTCAATCCTCAAAAGGTCGATAGGAATCCATTAGCTAGGAAACAAAAAAAAGGAGGCCTCGATCACAATGTCGTTGTCATAAAATTCCCGACTGGAAAAATTGAAATCGATCGAGGCTGGTAAGATTTAAACAATTATTAATTATTTTCAGAGACAAAGAAGAAAGGGACGGGCGGCATCACCAATAAATCAATCGGAGCTTTAGAGTTTTGTCACTAACACAATGTCACTAATTAAAGATTATGTTATTTTCCACGCAGGACAACACTGCCCACCAGCTCGAAAGCAAGTCAACTAGGAAATGTCTACTCTAAAACTAGGCTACATATGTAGGTATTTTCTTCAGTTAGGTAAAT
Source organism: Limnephilus rhombicus (assembly GCA_929108145.2). NCBI lineage: Eukaryota > Metazoa > Arthropoda > Insecta > Trichoptera > Limnephilidae > Limnephilus > Limnephilus rhombicus. The sequence goes on along the minus strand of OV815292.1, from coordinate 13,858,887 downwards.
ACGCAAATTTATTATAACTCATATTAAACCAATCGAGGCGCGTAGAACGTAATGAATGACTATTGAGGAAGCTTTTTACTCTATATTTCGTGTGCGGAAGTAACCGTGCGTCTTAAATTTAGGTCAAACAGGAGATACCTAGTTAAAAATTAGGTCATTCAAGTACTTATTTTAGTAAGGTAGGTCTATTGTTTATTTAAGCGCGCATAAGGATATGGCGACATAAGATATCAGTTTGATTCGTAACCGGAATACCTATATTTCTCAAAACTAGGTCAAGCAAGTTATACCTTAGTTGAAACAAGGTCATCCAGATACCTCTTAGGTTAGCAAAATACCTACTTAAACGTTCAATGTTTGGGCAAAAACTAGGTCAAATAAATAGAAAATGGATTAGTTAAACAATGAATCGTGCTTCAAAATGACAATGACCGTAGAAATAAACAATCTCCTAAGTAGGTCAGTATACCGAAGGTCGTCGTTGTGAAGTGTAAACAAATAAACCATAAAAAATGATGTATCTGTTAATTATCGTTCATTCTATTAATTAACTATTGGCATAATGTAATTAGGTATTACTCGGTGTGATAGAAATGTGCCTCTCAATCAATTTTAGGTAATTACATTGGCATTCTTGAATAATATTAATAATAATAATTTATTCCAGAATGTATGCAGGGGAAGTGCAATGCAATATATTCCATATTTTAAAATTACAAAATAAAGACAATAATAAGATGAGGGAAAAATAATTAACAACAACACATAAATTAAATAAAACAAATAAGCATGAGAAATGAAATACGTAACACTAAAATCAATGGAAATAGCCAATTGATAGGTATAACAAATACCTACCGATTCCTTTCACTGGCGTGATTAGGGTATGTTATATGACCTTCGATTGTGTATCTAAAATTTTGATTGGAGTTCAATGTCATCCAGTGACACAGTCACCTAGATTCCATCGACGAATAAACAAAAAAAAGCATAAATGTCAAGGGGCAGGTTTATCAATTATAGCTTATGACGGAGTCTTCAGTCAATATGTGAAAGCAAAATCGACGTTAAATTCACTCAATTCTAAACAACTTTATTATACTAGAGCAATCGCCAATAGGTAGCATTGAATGAGCGTGCAAAATTTCGCAAAGTAAAATACTGCGAATAGCCTCAAACTCAAAAAAAGCTTATCATAATCATTCAGGAGGTCATTGATTCAATGACGACTTGTTGATTTGTCTCATTTTTTTAATTTTTCTTATAGGAAGTAGGTATCCAAGAATCCATAATCACCCGTAATCCTAAATACCTAATGAGGAACTAGTGACCTCATTTAAAAAACACTGGTGTTCAAATACTCATACAGTCCTAATCCTGAATTTGCACACGCATCTAAATTTCAAGGCTGCTGTATGTGAGTATGAGCTATCCGGAAATGTAAGTGTCAACCTTTCTGGTCGGAGAGCTTTGATCTTGTGGCGGTATTGTCGAGATGGAGCATGCGGGGAAGATGAAGAACGTATGCGGACAGTACGCTGACGCGGCATTAAAGCTACAGGTTATTTGCATACCGTAAGTCCTTGTCAAACCTGAAAGTAAACATAAGGCTCATGAGGTGCGTTTTATGTCAGCTAGTCAGGTTTTATGTCAGCTAGCTGGGTGAGGATGGATCTGCCTGTCACAAGCTTACGCCACATTCAACGGATAGAGACATGATAAGGGAAGACATGAAATACCTCTTCTAGACTCAGTAGAGTTAATCCAATCTGGAGGAGACGGAAGTTGGAGTAAGACAGAAAAACGGCATGAAGACTTGGTATTCCCCCTGCTGGCGTGAAGGGCCCCTTTCATAGCATGAGACGCCCGTTGAAGAGGGTAAAACTCGGATCTAAGGATAAGCCTAGAAAACGTACTGGGAGAAACCGGTTTGTTATTGTTGTTCATCGGTCTTCACTTGGATAGCGGAGGAGCCGACTTTTCAGCAACCATTTATCCCCATATCCATTCATATCCATCCATTCCTACTTCTCCAACAATTTTGCGAATACTAACCATGAATACAAAACATTATGTTAGGGAAAGTTGCAGACAAGGACTTCAATTGAGAAAACCGGACCCTTGAGTGCGAACATCCTACACCGGTAAGGTAAAGTTTCTTTCTTGAAATGTTTAATTTATTAGCTGTTGTTTTATGTTATCGATGCAGCAGCGGTGATAGAAAGAATTAAATAAACAAACAAAATTCCTACGGAAATCAAGTAGACACGCAGTTTAAGGGTGGAGCTAGTTTATCAAACGCGGTATAAATACTTAAATAATAATAATTAAATTGATCGGAAAATTCTCACCCTTTTTCTAAAAGAATCTCGGTGTTACCACACGTAATACATTATCTTCTCTACATATGTGTGCATATTAAGTATGCAAACAGATGTAAATTCTAAAACAAAAAAAATTACACAACGAAGAATATAGAAATAGTGTGAACTAAAATCTTAAATTTTGTTTACTGCGAGAAAATCGCAGGGATTTGAGAAAATAGGGTAGGATTAGCTAGATTATAAAAGTATATGGGTTTGGGAAATCACGAGCCTGAGGTAGAAACAAATCAAAAAGAAGGTTAAGTCAGGCCATCATACCTAGTGGTGTGATCAGTAGGACATAAGGGTAGAATTATGAACGTAGCTACGAGATTTGAACTACGAGGTAGAAGCTTAGAAAAATAAATCAATTAGGTAGGGTTCATCACAATTGGTGTCAAAAGCCAGGAGTGTCGGATCATTACAACGTTGCTACGCAGTTGAACGTAGCTGTCCAAAACGTTGGCCAAAGGAGGAGGTAGCGTTCACGGCATAACACCCCAAAAACAAACAAAAACAAAAAAAACCAAAATACTAGAAAATCTAAAATCATATCAAAACACGACTCGTTTAAATAGAGCAAAAACCTCACGGGGTTGTCTTAAACAGCATTTAAAGTAACACTGTGAATTTTTTCGTACATATAACTTGTAAAATAACTGAGACAAACAGGTTTATAATAATTTTTGGAGCATACTTTGCGATTTTTTTCTATCGAGGGAATTTTATATACATAATTTGCGTTCCGGCGCGGGGACTGTCTAGATATTATTTTCAATTATATATATATTTTTTAAGAGCTTTTTTTTATTTTTTTTTATTTTTTTTATTTTTTTTTTTATTGGCAATGTTTATTAAAAATACATATGAAGTTACAACAGTTACATAGTTACATAAGGTTAACAAAAAAAATTAAAAAATTGCCTTTTTTAATAAGTCATAAAGAGACAATGCTCTTGTGTTTGGTGAGGGAGTTCTAGCTCAATTAGTAAATTAATGATCGTGTAAGTTAGTAATAACGGCTATTGTAAATAATAAGTAGGTTAAAAGATCTTGTATAAATTTAAAAATTAAAATCCTGAAGAGTTTAAAAAAATCATAATTTAAATTAAAAAATCATTATAAATGGAAGAATCATGTAAGTTTGTAACAAAAATTATTGTAATAAGTAAGTAAAGGATACGTAAGAAAGAACGCAAGATTTATACAATAGTAGACTCAGAGATTTAGAAACTAAGAAATGAAAGAAAAAAGAAGAAGGAATAAATGGGGCTTTTGAAGGGGGGGATTGGGGCTGATGAAGGCTTTAAAACTTAACTTGTTTAAGGGAGATATGTAAGAAATCGGTAGAAATTCGGGTAGCGGCGGCGGTTTAATAAAGAAATTGTTACACCCTACGTGTCCTTTCCCATTCATCCAGTTCCATTCCTTCCCGTGTCCCTTTCCCCTCACGCGTTCCCCTCCACTTTCCCCGCCTTCCCTCTCCCCTGTCCCGCTCCTCCGTCCCGCGAACCCCTCTCTCGCGTTTTCCTCCCTTCTCCCGCGTTCCATATATTCAGTCCCGGTACATTCAGCTTTCAAACAGCTCGCGTACCACCTATTGAAATTTTTTTATACAAATTTTCATTTTTCATTTATTACGAATATTCATTTTTTGTATGTTATAAGAACAAACAAAAAAAATTTGGTACCTAACATAGGTTCCTCTTCAAAATACCTATAATTCTTGATTCAAAGTATTCGATTTTGGTTAGTATCATAGGTGAGTACTTCAATTAAATTCATTAATTTAAAGAGTTTATTCGAAAATTGAATTTTGATTGGACAATTGATGGTTTGCAAAATGTCATTCTCAAATTGTGACATTTTTGACAGTTTCGTGAGAGTTTTTTTTAATAATTAATAAACTTTTCAGGTGTATTGTCATTTGGTTATAATAATCCAGAAACCTTCGCGAGGGTGGAAAGAAGATTTTTTGAAAGTTTCAATAATTTCCAATGCTTTTAATTTAGCAATACATAAACAACAAACGAACAACCAAACAAGCAAATATACATTCTTTTTTATATATGTAGATAAATCAAAATAAAAATTCCCCCTGTACTTGAATATATAATCATAAATATTTTTTAATTAGTTAATTAATTAATTAATTAAAAAAAAAATATTATTTCGTATAAGGTATACAATTTCTCCAATTAAATGCCACTATCTCAGAAACAATTTTTGTGATGGTAATTACCATATTATTGATTATTTGACAGCTCGTAGTAGGAACCACGATCATGCGAACTCCGGGGGGATAAAACGGTAGTATCCAACAAGGCCACCATTTTGAAATGAAACCGGAACGTAACAAACAAATTTTCAGGCAGATGAAATACCAAATGGTCGAGTTAAAACATGACTTACTTAGGGGTACTTATATACATAATTTAAAGGATGACGTTTCCTCACTAAAGATCAATTTGGTAGGCGGGTATGGGTACCGCCGCCCTGGGAACCATTTATTGGATGACCAACACCTCTGCCACAGGTCACCCCAAGTTGTTCGCTACGTTTGGTGACTTGTGCCCGGATTCTTGGGGTTATGTTTGTCCGGGTCTTGATGGTGGTTGCGTCGGCCCACCTTCTGCGTGGCGGGCCGGATTGGGAGATGCTGGTTGAGGGAGACCCTTTACAACCGGTTACCGCTGTACGGGCCGCTCGGTAGTACAGGGGCCCGACCCTCAGGCTCACGACTGAGGGTGGGCTGCCCCATCAACGAGTGTAAAAACCCCGCCGCTGCTGTTGTGCCGGTTCGTGACCGGAGGGGACCCAGCAGCAGCGTTTGGGGCGCATTGGGCGACCTCTCCAGCCGGACTCTCCCTGCCCATCGCCTTGCACCGCAGTGGGTGGATTGGATTCATTCGTTCATCACTCTTGGACACTCTGATCCCCAGCTTCCTACCCACCCCTCATACCTTTTCCTTCCCAGACCTTCCTTCCCCCACATCCTATCATAAAAATAAAAAAAAATCAATGAAATCATGACAACACAACCAACCCAAATTAAATTCATTACAGAGGCGAGTAGTAGGAGACCCCGGCGCAGGCTAAAGATGGCCCGCAGATACTTTAATAGTGCACAACTGCTAACCCTGTTCAAATCACAAGTGCGCCCCAGGGTTGAATTTGGCAGCCACCTCTGGTCTGGAGCTCCAAAATACCTGAAAAATACCGTCGACACTGTGCAGAAACGGGCGGTCCGTTTAATAGATTCTCCCATCTTAACAGACGGATTGCAATCTTTAGAGCACAGGCGTCGGGTGGGAATGCTATCCTTGTTCTACCAGTATTACAATGGAAGATGCTCCGAGGAACTAGCATCATTGATCCCTTCGGCACCGGTGCATAGTCGGGAAACACGCCAAACGCGTGGCCAACATTTGTACACGGTTGACATTTCGTCGCCTTAGTTCTTAATTGTCCAAACGACCATTTAGAAAATTTTACGGGAGGAGAATGTTTTCTTTTATTATTTCAATGAAACATTATAAAAGGTATTTATGATAAAGTTATTTCCGTAAAGGTAAAGATCGAATTAGTTTAAATAGTTTTTAGTTAAGTGATTAACTATAAATTCTTATTATTTTTAATTTTAAAGTGGAGATTGAACAAAAACTAAAATGGTCGTTTGGACAATTAAGAACTAAGGCGACGATTTGTCACATAAGAACGGGCCGTTTCTTTGAATCGTTCTTGTGTTCAACAGCTCAGTTGTGGAATGATTTGCCGGCCTCTGTGTTTCCTCCTTCCTATAACATGGGTCTCTTCAAGACCACTGGAGGTTTCCCACCACTTTCCCACGGCGTTCTAAGGAAACAGATGGTTTCCTCCTTCACCGTACACGTCAGGACTCTAATTTTTTATTTATAAAGAAGCTCTAGACCTCCAATGTCCGGGCATACATTGTTAGCAGGCAGTATGCGAGTGCGTACATGTTGTTAGTTATTTATTTCACAGTATCACGTCTCATCTCCGCCACTGGATATAGCTGAAAACAAAGTTTATTAATAGAAAAGAGGGAAAGTTACTAGAAAAAAAAAAAACATTATTATGATGAGATTGTTCGACCTAACCAAAGCAACTGAGTTGCAGTCGTCCGGCAAGACCAATGTTCATTCCTGCCTCTCCTCAAAAAGACCCTCCACACAGCATCCCACATGTCATAGGCCCTGAGGGAAATTATTTTCCTCAGGGCCTCCTGTGTGGAGTTAATGTAAAAAAAAAGAAATATGGATTTTAAGTTTGAATCAGAAAACATAATTTTACTTGCATAAGCATTTGATGGCCTCCGTGGTCAAGGGGCAAGACTCTCGACTAGCGATCCGAAGATCGCGGGTTCAAATCCTGGCGTGCGTAAGTAAATTTTATTTTTATCGATTTATATTTTCACAATTTGATAATTTAAAAGAATATAATAAGTGAAATGTTGCTTGAAATGGCTTTAGCCGAAATTTGGTGACCAGATCTGAATAGCTAAGTTCTCTTCCCCATCTCCTTCACCCTCCCACTTATCTTCGGCCTCACAACGTACTCCAATAGGGGATGCCTTAGTTTCACTTGGTCCAGGCGGTTGGGAGCAGTTGGGACTTTTGTGCGTTGTTCATATTAAAAAAAGGATATTGCTTGTATGAAAAACGTAATGTGATAAAAAACAAAAATGTCTAAGGAGAAAAAAAAAGATTAATCGAGGGTTTTTTAAACGATTGTTGGAATAAAATCAGAATATTGAAAACCGAAAATTTTAGATAGAAAATAATGCACAGCCGATATAAGCGCTATGAAAAGAACAAGAAAGGGGTGCTAAGTGTTTTTAGAAATGTAAATCGTATGACGGAGAATAATCTAAATATAAATCACAAAAATACTTGATTAGGAAGTTAACAGAAAAAGCCGGAAACGTCTGAAAAATAAATTGCATCATCAAGTTATTAAAAAAAATATTGGAGTTACGCCAGTGGGATTCTCATTCGTGAGAGATACCAGAAAATTACGTATATGTGACTGTCCATAACACAAGTTTTTTCAAGAATAAAAGGGCATCATTGAGCTACATTGAGTTTACGGAAGACACAATAAATTTGCCAAAAAAGTAGGTGAGAGATATTCCAAATAAAAGGACTTTTGAAGTTATGCCTTTTTAAGCAAATATGTAACTGTGAAGCGATTATGACAATAGGGTATTTTCACTGTATTTTTTTATCCTCGAAAAAATTAGGAAAAGTGTAATAATGAAGGTATTTTTCTTTAATTTTTACATTGACTATATCTTCTATTACTATTTATACGCCATTTTCGATTTACCGCCAAATTCGTTAATTCGGCCGCGTTGACGTCACGCCAGGCAACGTCGAAGACAACCGCCATACAGCAAGTGTCGTTTTCATTATCATAATGACGTTGTACATAGCTATTTGTAACTGTTTCGGAATGTGCAATTTTTCAAATCAAGAATCTTCTATATAAATAAAAGTGAATCCCTGTTTCCCTTGGTCACGCCACACCTTCAGAACGACTTAACCTATTTTATTCATTTTGTAACAGACGTGTCAGACTGTAAAAAGGGGGTACCGCTGTCTCGTGCACGCTGATGAGGATGTATGCCAATAGTGAGGGTGGTAACCCTGGATCTGCCTCCCTGAACCCAGAGCTTGGTGAGTGGCAGTCCTGGATGTCCTGTTCTCTGCAGTGGAAGAACAGGACATCCAGGGCTGCCACTCACCAAGCTCTGGGTCCAGATCCAGGGTTTCAGGGCTGAGCTATTTGAAAACTGAACGTACTGGGACTGAATATATGGAACGCAGGAGGAGGGTTTGCGGGACGGGGGAGCGGGTGAGAGGATAGGGTAGGCGGGGAAGTTGGAAGGGGAACGCGGGTGGGTAGGGGATGCGGGAGGGGAATGGGGACGCACGGGAAAGGACATGCAGGGAGAAACAATTTATTTCTTTGAAAATGGCAATTTGAATATGGCATATCGCATACCGGGAACAAGCTAGTTATTAATGAAAATATTAAAATTACACATATCCAGAATAATTAATAATAAATAAAATGACTAAATATTAAAATTACACAACAATCAGAATCAGAAAAATAAAATTTAAATCTTACAATTTTAAACGGTATTCATAATTTGTGAAAATTTTCTATTAGGACGATAGTTTTAGGAGTGTAGAAAGCTTCAATGCTAAATAAATTGTTCAGTTAATGTACAAAATGCTATTTATTGGCTTATTGGTTTTAAAGTTTTAGCAGAGGTTACACGTACGTAAAAGTAAGTACACACGTAGTTGTGCAGGTGTGTGTGCGTTTTAACTTGAAACCGAACGTGTAAATCTTTCACGAGGACAGAATTTTAACAAGGGCAATCAAACCTTTTAACGCGGATGACGTAAATAGTAAATACCGGTTTAATTAACTTCGACGTACAGTGAACTGGTCTCGGGGCTTTAGTACCATTACCAATTTATTAGAAGTGGCCCGCATCAATACACGATTTTCTATTTACATGGTTGGAGAAAATGTAATCTTTTATTTGATTTTTCGTACGTGCGTGTTAAACTTCAAGTAGTTTTAAATATGAGTAGCGCACAAGAGTCTTAAATGCTCCGAACAAGGTTATAATTTTTTTTAAGTGAAACTTCTATAGCACCGCTTTGGTTTGGATTTAGGATGAAACGGAAATGACGATTACTGCACCTGCGACGCATCAACTGTGCTCATGGGCCGCTTTGACAATGATGTCACTTGCCTTCTACCGCGTGTAAACTGCACTCGTTTTATTCAGAGATTGATAAAATTGACCTTTAAAAGACGAGAAAGGTCACTATTTACATGAGATTTCGAAAAACTACGCTCACCTCCTTTTTCCACCTATTAAAGTAGAGGTTTGATAATTGGCGATGATTTTTTTTGTTTAAAATAAGGAGAAAATTACTGTGCACGTACGATTTCAAAAACTCTTTGCATAAAGTCCAGGAAACGCTGTGAAAGTTTTCATGTGGGATATATTTTTTAACTTAATCTTTGTCGAGTGTCGTTTTAACATCTTTTCTGCAAAAGCCCACCCGGGCATTTATTTAATCGCCAAAACAAAAAGATATTTTTATTAAATCTGCCCTATTTATGTCCCGTCCGTTTTTCGGAATATAACGACATTAACGACTGTAGGCTATCGGTATCGGCTAAGGCTGGATTATCTACCATTTCTGGAATAGGTAGGTACAGTAGGAACAGGCGAAACGGAAGCAAGATGGCAAGGAAAATAATAAAAACATCCAACTAAGCTATAGCGTCCGATTTCCGCCTCGATTGTTTCTTTCCGTTTTATTTTAGCGATACTTCGCACTCGACCTATATAAAGACAAACAGGGTGTTTCGTGCTATAGTGCAACATTTTACAATGTAAGTACTCGTAATACCCTTTTTTTTACTTAATTCGAAACATTTTAGTTTTGTTTTATTCTATTCTGCTGTTTTCTTTCACCTTCTTCTGCTTTGTTTGTGTTCTATTCCGCAATTTTGTTTTATCTCAATTTTTTCTGGTATCATGTATAATCTTTTAGGAGACCAAGTATTTATGATTATTGGATTGTTAATAATACGCAAATTCATGGTGACCGGACAACTCAGAATCATGCAACTCCGCCACTTTCTTTAAAAACTCATTAAAAGGGTTGAAAAAATGGTTAAATAGGTTACGCTTGAGGTTATGGGCCATTTTTCAAAACTTTTAATGATTTTTCAAAATGGTGTTGGAATTGCACGATTCTATGTATTCATGTGAAATGAATACATATTATTATTCCTTATTTCCTATATTCCATTTTCCTTATTTGTTTTTGGGGTGTTATGCCGTGTTGCGCTACCTCCTTCTTTAGCCAACGTTTCGGACATCGTTGCAGTGTCCATCATCAGGGCAGATCCGGTAGATGTGTAATTTTTAGTCGTGAAGTGTGTGCTTATTTACTTCGAAGCGATACCGTGTCGCCAGCACCACTAACTTTCACCAGTACAAAATAATCGTGACAAGCAGTGGCGTCATCGCCGCGGAACGGAATAGAAAGTTCATTAAAACGTGGTATTTATGCTAGCCAGGGGCAAAACCGTTTGCGAGATGCCGGCGGAAGGCAAAAGAAGGAGGTAGCGCAACACGGCATAACACCCCAAAAACAAATAAGGAAAAAAAATTTAAATGATTTTCACCATACGAAAGAAGAAGAATTTACTTCGAAGCGATACCATGTCGCCAGCACCACTAACTTTCACCAGTACAAAATAATCGTGACAAGCAGTGGCGTCATCGCCGCGGAACGGAATAGAAAGTTCATTAAAACGTGGTATTTATGCTAGCCAGGGGCAAAACCGTTTGCGAGATGCCGGCGGAAGGCAAAAGAAGGAGGTAGCGCAACACGGCAAAACACCCCAAAAACAAATAAGGAAAAAAAATTTAAATGATTTTTTTTATTCTGACGAAGAAGCCATCTGTTTTGAAACATTTTGATTGAAGTCTGATTTAGAAATTAATTTTAGAAGTATAAAATTAATTTGTTGGTGTCTTGTTACACAATATATTTTTGGAAAATGTACCGTTATTACGTGAAAATTGGAAAAGAATCACGTTTAATATTTCTACTTATCCTTTATTTCCATTACGTGACTAATGTGTATATTTTAAAGCTGTTTTTAGGGATTTTACGAAACAATAGCATATAAGGCTCCGTAGTAAGCGTTCAAAAAGTAGAAGATGATTGTTTGAAAGGCAGATATTTAATTACGAATGTAAGAAGGAGAGTGCTTATAGTAAAAACGATAATAATTAAACTAAAATTGTGAAAATATTTAATAAAACACGACTCGTTTAAACTAGAGTAAAAATCTCTAGACAAATGCTTATGTTGCGTTTAAAGACACGGTGAATTTTTTATGCTCTTAATATTTTTAGATAACAAAAAAAAAAAGGTTTTAATAATTTTTGGATTAACCTTGCGATTTTTTTTCTGTCGACAGAATTTTATGTAATTACCATTTCGACTCTTTAACTGCACAGACATTATCTTAAAAAATTATACACATTTTTTTTTTAAACTTAAAAACTCTAACAGCCTTACTAAAAAACCCAGTGAAAATTTTATTCAATTGACAAACGGCCGCGGATGTAAAAACATTACTAATTAAAAATTTGTTCTTTGAAAGAAATACACATGGTTTCCACGGCCTGAGAGGGTAGTTTATCTCTGTTTTAACCATTGATGTCCGAACGATATTTGTAATTTTTCCATAATATTTTGAATGTTCTATATATTTCTTATTTTTGAAGGTGTCGTAAAAACAAATACCATTTATGAAAACTAGATAAAATTACCTTTTAGATTTGAGTATTTGAAATACACTTTAGCTTTCAAAAACTGCCATATTTTATGATTCAAACTCGGAAAAACATGGAAAAAAATTTCCTCCCACAACATTTTTGACCAAAATGTAGAGAAATTTAAATAAAATCAAAATTCAAAAAACACAGCCTATTTTATGTAATAAATTTGAAAGGAAACTATCACGTCACTTTTTTATCGTGTATACAATAAAAAAATAATAAAAAATTTCAAAGTTTTTTTATTGCCAAAAAAATAACTTAGAAATAATACCGAAATTTAAAACAGATTTCTTGCATCTCTAAAGACGTTAATTTTTTTGATACGTTTACGAACACATGTATTAGATTTTAATATTATAAAAAATTATCACTTTTAAGAAATTCTCTTAAAATAAAGATCATAAAATAAAAATTTTATCTTAAGTAACCTATAAAAAACAATATTCTGACAGTTCAACTTTGAAAGTACGGCGTTTGTACAATAACTTGATTAAACTGATGTAATCCACACAAATAATATGGTCAATATATCAATTATGTGAACAGAAGAGTAAATTCGTCACTACAATATAAATTATTTAGTAAAATCACAACATTTAGGCACTAACAAAATTTTCCATATCCCGCTATAAACACACCGAACTGTTTTGTCATCGCGGGCCGATATGCACCGGAGCACCAATAATGCCCCTAGCGGAGAAAAATTAAAACAACATTGTTTCCTAGGAAATTAAAACCATTTACAATGTTGTCAGATCTTAATGCATTTTAACAGCGTGATCACGCAAGAAACGTTATTGGTAATAAAACGTGATTTAGTGTATACGGGGTCTAATTATGTTATTGCAATAACACAGTTAATTGGTCGCGCTGTGGTTTTTTTTTAGTAAGGCTGAAAATGTTTTAGAGAAATATGTTATAAATTGGTATATAAATCGGAATGCTGCTTAAATTCAATTAAATCGTAGTTCCAGAGATCTTTGAAGTGGAGCTACAAACGGATACATAGCCAAAATAGTATTTTTAGTAATAGATAACATGTATAAATATCAAATGTCAATAAGTATTCTTTTTAGGCACCAGAAGGTTTGTTAATTTGATTCAAGAAAAAAATAAAGGTATGAAATAATCTTGGTCACTAATTTAAACTCTACATCAGTCTGGCTTTGCAAATATGGCTGGGTGCTAAACCGACGTTTTGGACCACACGATCACCAATCGGTCTGAATATTCACTGCAATATACACAACAAAAAAATCCAGTTCACTTTTATTATTAACTACCTGCAGCAGTGGAGGTCCCTCCTTCAGGTCAATTGGTTTAAATCTCCCAAAATTATAAGATGACAGTAAAACATTGTGAAATATTATGCTATCAAGACAACTGATATTATTCTAATGTATTTGAAATGCTTCGCGAGATAGCCGGCAGCGGCAAGCAGTGACACTAACGTCTTAAATGCAATCTAGTTTTTGGACTGTTAATTCGTAGTGGAATTTCATTGTAGGTATTAGAATTGAAATTAAAAAAAAAAAGTATGAAAGGTAAAGAGCAAAAGTTTTTTAATTTCAATTCTTATATCATAAATGCAAGCTTTCTTTCCCACGCACGGTAAATTTGGCTCGGTAAATTTTTCAAATATCCAAATATCATGTCTTCTGTCTCTTTACGCGCCATACAATAAACGAGATTTCACTTTACCGCCTAGAAGAAATGTTTTTGGATTCTGAAGACAGTTTGGGTCATGGCCATGAGCGAGAGAAAGCATGATGAATATTATGCGTCTGAAAGAGATGGTTTGATGAACGTACGCTGATTTTGCATATTGTAGGTTTGTCGCATGAAATAATTTACTACATTAAATGTAATTTGACTCTCAAAATCGCGAAGTTATTATAATTGAATACTATCGTATTTAATTTGATATTGTATCATAATACCATTTTTTTTTAAATGACCTTCCACTTCTGAACCCCTAGAGCCGCCTCTGGCCTGAAGGCTTAACTCTGGCCTGGAAGATTATTGAAATGTAAATAAATTTCTGAAAATATTTATTTTGCAGCATTTTTCTTTACAATCATCTTGTATCTACGAAGGATAATCAAGAGAGTTCAAAGAATATGAAATAAAACCAATGAAATAAAAAGCAATTTCTTGTATTTACTACTATTTTCAATTCACAATTTGGGAGACGGGAATGGGTACCGCCGCCCCGGGAACCTTTATTGGATAACCAACACCTCTGCCGTAGGTCACCTCAAGTGGTGATTTAGCAGGGGTGCCCGGGTTCATCGGGTGAGGTTTGTCTAGGTCTTGGAGGCGGATGACCAGGACATACTGAACCCCAGATTCCTACCCACCCCTTGAACCCCTTTCCTTTCCAGAACTCTCCTCTCCTTCCTTTACTTAAAAAAACCCTCCACAAAGCATTCTCAAAGATGACATAGGCCCTGAGGGAAATTATTTTCCTCAGGGCCTCCTGTGTGGAGCTCATGTAAAAAAAAAAAAAATTGTAAGAATAGACGAATTCGATAGAATATTTACATATTTCTTCAGAGCAGGTAATTTGCACAGTTAAGAACTACAAACTGTTATAAAAAGGCAAAATATAAATGTTTTTTTTCTTCATATTATAGTACCTCCACATTACGAAGTTTATTTTAATTTTTTATTATTATTTAAAAGAAATACAATATTTCGCTTTCTTAACTTAAGTACAGAGTAAAGTAGTATATAGTGTGTAATATAGTAGTAATATTTTTAATTTTGTTCTAACAATTTAAGTTTAAATAGTTTTTTTAATGGTATTTATGTTCTTCTCCATTTTTAGATTATCTGGGAGGAAATTGTATATACCATTTCTACGCTCTCGTGGCCAATGCTTCTCTTGCCACTTTCAGTCTTGATAGTATTTGTGTACAATTTATTATGTTATCTAGTATAATGTTCGTGTACTTGTGACGTTTTTATAAATGTTGTGTTTGTGTGTATAAGTCCATTTTGTATTTTGTAGATTTAAAGGCTTATGTTATATTCGTAAAATGGTCTTATTTTCAGAAGATTCATTTCCTGGTATAGTTTTTTTTGTGAGAATTTCTGGGATATAATTGAAGAGTTTGTTCTGTATTATTTATTATCAATGCTTGCGTTTAAATTCATTTTGCAATGAGGGTATGGGTACCGCCGCTCCTGGAACCATTTATTAGATAACCAACATTTCTGCCATATGTCACCCCAAGTGGTTCGCTACGTTTGGCGACTTAGCAGGGGTGACCGGGTTCAAGGATTGAGGTTTGTCCAGGTCTTGGCGGCTGATCGAGAGAGACTGGTTGAGGGAGATCTTTTGACCTCTCCAGACAGAATACTAAGAACCATCGCCTTGAACCGCAGTTGGAGGGCTGGATTCATACGTCCATCATTCCTGTAAACACTAACCCCCAGATTATATTCTCATACCTATTTCCTTCAAAGAACTTCCTCTCCTTGCGTTATTTAAAAAACCTTCCACACAGCACCCCCTAAAATGACATTGGCCCTGAGGGAAATTATTTTCCGATTTAATAAAAAAGTCGTTTTTTAGGTGTATAATGTATTTAATTTAAATTTTTTTATGAATACTACACAAGAGTCCCGACTGCTCTCATCTGGGGCCAGTGAGACTATTGCATCCCCAATTGGGGTATGTCTTGAGTATGAAGGTAGTAGTGGGATGAAGGAAATGGATAAGAGGAAGGTGGGAGAGTACCTGGCTATTCAGATCTGGTCACCAAACGTAGTTAAATACAATTCAAGCAACGCGTTGCAGAACGCGTTGAAACGTTGCACCGTTTCAATGCTTAAAGGTGGTCTAACACGATGGCAACACTTTCATGCTGGAACGTGCAGCATTTACTTACTTTATATTAAAAAAAAAATTATAGTGAAAAACACAAATTAATCTGAATTAAATGATTTGAACCAGCGATATTCGGATTGCTAGTTGAGGGTCTCATCCTTCGACCACGGAAGCCGTTAGATGTAGTTTAAAAATATTATATTATGGAGGCTTGCTTTTCGTGAATGCTTTCGAATATGGTCCTGCTGCTGAGAGCTCCGATGTGTCTCTTTCTCGGTGACCATACAAATCAGAATGAAACCAACTCAGACGAACCTCAGAAAGGTCATTAAGAGTGATGATAAAAAAAGGTTAAATAGGTTAAGTTAGGTAAGGGTTACCGGCTATTTTTAAATTATTTTTTCATAGCTTTTAATGACCTTTCTGAGGTGTTTCTGAGTTGGTTACATTCTGAGTTGGCATGGAACCCTCTTTCTCATGCATGCTTTATAAGAAAGAGCCAAGAGAAACCTACAAAATTCATTCCTTTAAACTCTAAAACCCGTAGTCGGAGGTTTAATCTCGACGCCACGTCATGTCATGTACTTATCCGCTTTGCAAAGTAAATTTATCACTTAAATAATCCGCTCTCATTACAACAGCGGCTGCAACTAACTTTCCATGCTGCCAAATTTCATCAAACTAAGTGACTCCACCGAAAAGCTTTTAACGGACAGTAATTATTTATTTGAGAGGTTACATTTTAATGTAGTCGCTGCATTTTCTTCTCAGGGAGTAAAAGACCCAGCGTTACAATATTCTCTTTAAGTGTTCCCAGACGGTGAAAGCAAGGATTTTCATAATACTTGTGCAGGATCATTACAGATTATTTTCCAGACGTTAGAGCTGCAAATGTAATGGTTAGTTTAAATTTCTTTATGCTCTTAAAATCAAGTTAAAATAAAAAGCAAAGTGTGCATTAGAAAACCATTATCACAATTACACCACAACCTAATATTCGATTGAGAAACCTGAAATAGTTTACTAGTGGGAAAGCCAAAACATTGGAAGAATAACTTTCCAAAAAGACCAAGATGTACAATGAATCACCCAAATAAGTATTTGTAAAAGGGCCTAGGAACTTGCTGCTAATTTTTTTCATTGAGCACTTTGGATTGTGTAGGTTGACACGCGTAGTTTGATACCCACATCGCCTACTTTCCTGTTCATCGAATACTCCTACCACTGAGCCACTTTGGTCTTTCACGACAATATAAGATGGTCAGACATACGTATGATGTATGAAGCGTAGTTGACTTATTATTTCAGTATACCTGCTACTGCGCCAATGTCTCCCGTGTCAATGTCCCGCCAATATCTCCCGCCAATGTCTCCCGCCAATGTCTCCAGAGACATTCGTATTTTGTAAGTACTGGAACGTGTATTACAGTACTAGGGACACTACAAGATGCTTATTTAAATACAAGGTTCTGAAAACACAGTGACTGTTTATTGACGTATCGTAATTTATAATAACACTTCGGAGGATAAACGTTCTTTTTTCAACGATCACTTTCGGCACAACTCGGCAATGAGAGCATGTGACCCGAAGAGTCCATAGACAACTAAAGTAATGTAGGAACTAAATCATAGACTAATGTGATACATTAAAGTACAATTTTTAAAGATTGAAACCAATTTCAAAAATTATATACAAAATCATACGAATTAGTGAATAGTGTTTTTTTTTTAAATAAACCTTATACATGAGCCCCTGAGGAGAATAAAATTTCAACGGTGTGCAAATGTTGAGCGCGCATTTGGTGTGTTTCTCGAATATGCACCGGTACCGAAGGGATCAATTGTGACCAGACAACCTCTTAAGAAAAGTCATTAAAAGTTATGATAAAAAATATAATAAAATCGTTAAATAGGTTACGTTAGGTTGGGATTAAGAGTTATTTTAAAATAATTTTATTTGTAGTTTTTATTAACTTTTCAAAGAGGCGTTGAGACTGACTTGATTCTGAGTTGGCATGGAACAAAACGCTATAACGGAGCATCTTCTATTGAGATACAGGCAGAACAAATATTTAATTCACAAATTTCATCATTCATAATTAAAATAACAAATCGTAATAAAAATCATAATTCAAAACCATAATGACCTGATACCTGTACTCTAAAGATTACAATCCGTTTTTTACGATAGGGTAATCTGTCAAACAAATTTTGCACACAGTCAAGATTTTTTTGTTTTGTTTCGATCTCCAGACCAGATTCAATGGCGGGATGCACTTGCCATTTGCATAGGGTCAGTAGATATATTATATACTTTTATGACTTCACGATCGTTTCCGATCTTGCCGACTATTCTAACCACTGAGTGTATCGTAACAAACTTCAGATACAATTTATTCAATAATGTAATATTAGAAAATCTAGTCATTAATTCTATTGAAAAATATAAGGGAGATCCGATAAGGGAGAACACCAGAGAAAAAAAAGATTTCACAATATCACTAACATAATCAATGATGATCCTGAAATCAAATAATTTTGATCGTAGTTTCAAATATCAAATATACAGTACACCTAACAGCCGAAAGTTAAACAATGAAAACGTTAAACGTACGATAAATTCAACTCGTACACCTAACAATCCCGTCCACGAGTGACCACATAAAAGTTCCAAACGAACAACGTAATTTGGCACAAACCCATGTACGCACACACGCAAACATAAAGCTTTGTGCCACGTGGGATGTTTAGAACGTTAGCTTTTTCCCGTCCAAAGGCTGGCACATCATGCAGTGCTTCTGGCAGCGGCACAGCCTGCCCACGCAGCCTTTGCCGGAAATGAAAGCCTACAAAGGATCACTTCCGGGACCCTCACGCGGCGTACCTATTGAGATAAAGCCTCTCGACGTCGGAGGCTTCGGTCCGCGTCACCACGAGGTGTCATTAAAACATATGCGGATTCATTACAATACATTAAACATGCTATTTTCTTTATTCTTCGTTACTGTTCTCTGGGTGAAAGCATGCGAGTGTTTTTGTAATAATTTTAATAATTTCTTGGCCCCAAAATAAAACATTTTTCAATACGTAGATAAGTTATACAACGTTTGCAGGTGCAAGCAATAAAATTTACGTAAATTTTGTTAGTCGGACAGATTTAAAAAGTAAAGCTCGTTTTTCAAATGACTTTTTACTTTAAGCGGTTAAATATTTTTAGCACAATAGCACCAAAACAGAAGATATAAGGAATAATTCTGAATTGAGTATAAAATGGGAAAAAGGGAAAAAGATGGAAATGGTTGCAGTTGCCCGGCAATTTTTTACAGTTATACGGCATTTAAAAAGTTCCTAAGTTCACTATGGAAATCAAGTCGTTTAGTAGTTTAGTGATATACAACTAACTAACCATCACGCCGTTTATCCGCAGGGGTAGGCAGAGAGGACGGACCGCCAAACAACTCGGTCTTGGCACACACTCTTTGCCTCATTCACAATCATACATCGTCTCATACATACTCTTCTATTATTCTGACTCTTGACATGGCCCGTCTCAAGTATCTGATACACTTGATCGTATCATGCCTTCTTCGGGCGTCCCCGAGTTTTTCCACTATTCACATTTGCGTCATATATTTTTCTCATACTACTTCCTTCATTCATTCGATCTACATGCCCAAATCATCTGAGGGTTCCTTTCTTAATTTTACTATTACGCTTACATCAACCTTGCTTTCTTTGCGAATCTCCAAATTTCTCACACGATCATGCATAGTTTTACCGCACATATGCCTCAGGGATCTCATTTCAACAGCATTTAGTCTGCTTTCATCCTTCCTCTGCCAGTTCTATGTCTCACTGCCATACATCAGGGTAGGTACCAGGACTCCATGTGGACTGCTAGCTTCGCTTCTTTTGACAGTTTTTTTATTAGCGTCATCTGCATTCAGTCCTCCATTAATGGAGTTACCCGCATTTACCCTTCTTTCAATATATCTATCAGTTATTATTGCTGCCTCAGAAAACAAATATTATTTATTTATTTATTTAAACGCCCATAGGACGTTTTACATAGAATGCAGTACATTTTTTTTTAAATATGCTGATAAAATATTGCAGATAAAATTGTCGATCTCTCACTAACATTCCTCTAAGACCCTTCTTCCACAGGGATACGTGTATCCGAAACTGGAAGATTCAAGTATCTACCGCCATACATCTGCGCTGTGGTTCGTTCACAAGCACAAGTTGCCGACATTTTGTAGGCTCGTCCACCGATGCGAGGTAATTCAAGACTTTAAATATGACGTCACTTGCGTCAGTAATTTTACAACAATCCTGTGCTTTTGATTTTAGATCAATGCTAGAAACAAAACAGTCATAAAATAATGACAAGATATAAAATTTACAGTTAAAGCAACTTCTTGGTTTTAAGTGAGGTTTTGAAAACATTATAGTTTTGTCGTTTCGAGAATTCAATAATGATTGATGGTGAAGCGGCACAGTAAATAATTTGAAGTATCTAGCGTGACTTTATTATAAAACCCAAGGTTTCTTTCTGGATTTCATTTTATTTTTATTGGGTACCTAAATGTCTATTTTTTTTAAATTAAGAAAATAAACCTTTTAGCTGCTTGCGACGTATGTCACCATCGCAAACTACCTCGAAACGCGAACGAGTAATTTTATGTCTGTCGAGTTGGGATCTCTCCGCGTCATCTTGATAATTCAACTATAACTACTGTGTGTTTTCTGAATCTTTATGATGTAATCTAGAAAATCAGGTGTTTATCATAACTTGGGATATATTATAAGATTAAAATGATTATGATAAGTGTGATAAAAAATATTGAAGTAACGATTTTTCAAAACGAATATTAGTTTTGAATTCACCGAGACTTTTAACAATGTATCCGGCAAAATGTTTACGTTTTCTGTGTTTAAAGGAAATTAATGTGTCAAATTAACTTTAGTTTTGTGATGTATTCAGGGTTTACTTTAAAAACTTAAATTTTTTTCAGCACCAAGGCCATTTTTGATGTACATATCGATATATACAAATTTCGCGATTTCAGTGGCGTACGGAGTGTGCGCTAAAAGTTATGAGAACACACCATGATTATCACATACCTCGAGAAGAACAAAATTATTAACGACCGTCAATACGAATTCCGACGGAACCGCTCGTGCGGTGATCTTCTCGCATATGTGACGCATGTTTGGGGGCGGTGCCTGGAACGTTTTGGTTAGACCCAAACGGTTGCACTGGACATTTCCAAGGCCTTTGACCGGGTTTGGCACCGAGGACTTGTCTACAAACTGCCTTCTTACGGACTTCCCGCATCCTTGTGTATGTGGATTGCCGACTTTTTGAGGGAGAGGTCGATTCAGACGGTAGTCGATGGTTTCACCTCTTCCTCACATTCGATAAATGCTGGCGTCCCACAGGGTTCGGTTCTGTCTCCGACTTTGTTTTTGTTGCACATCAACGACCCTTTGTCATGTGCACCAATTTACTGTTACGCAGATGACAGTACAGTCCATGATAGCTTTTTGTTTGACACCCCCAAAGAGCTCACAAACCCCAACGGCTCGGAGGGCTTTGAAGCAAAGAATGGACGGTTACCTTGAGAGTGTTTTCTCTTGGGGTAAAAATAATATCGTTGAATTTAATGTTAATGTTTCAAAGGGATCGAAATGAATATCTGTATCCTTCAACGGAAGCAATCTTCCGAACAGGCCCTCCATTGATATGCTGGGTGTAACCCTAAGTGACCAGCTCAGGTATGGGGGCTCCATTAAAGCCAGAGTAAAGTTAGCCTCCCAAAAACTGGGCGTACTGTACAGGGCCCGCAGATACTTTAATAGTACACAACTGCTAACCCTGTACAAATCACAAGTGCCCCCACGGTTGAATTTGGCAGCCACCTCTGGTCTGGAGCTCCAAAATACCTGAAAAATACCCTCGACTCTGTGCAGAAACGGGCGGTCCGTTTAATAGATTCTCCCATCTTAACAGACGGATTGCAATCTTTAGAGCACAGGCGTCAGGTGGGAATGCTATCCTTGTTCTACCGGAATTACAATGGAAGATGCTCCGAGGAACTAGCATCATCCCTTCGGCACCGGTGCATAGTCGGGAAACACGCCAAACGCGTGCCCAACATTTGTACATGGTTGACATTTGTCACATGAGAACGGGTCGTTTCTTCGACTCGTTCTTGTGTTCAACAGCTCGGCTTTGGAATGATTTGCCGGCCTCTGTGTTTCCTCCTTCCTACAACATGGGTCTCTTCAAGACCAATGTTCATTCCTTCCTCTCCTCAAAAAGACCCTCCACACAGCATCCCAGATGACATAGGCCCTGAGGGAAATTATTTTCCTCAAGGCCTCCTGTGTGGAGTTAATGTAAAAAAAAAAAATTATCGAATACATCTGTGAAAGGATGGTTTTAGTTACTGAGTATTAACACTGCGCCGGTTGGGTTGCTTTATGAACGTGTTGTTGCAAATTAAACATCTGACATTTAGAATACTGACGAATATACGTATTTAAACATTAGTTGTGTTATCTGGTAATCAAAATGTATCGAGCCTCTATTTTTCAACTAAAGCGAAGAAATCTGATTCAACAGTGTAACATAAAATTGTTAGGTTTATGACTGTGGAAGATTTATGAACATTCCAAACAATACTACTTAATTTCTGTCTAGTTTATTTTAAGTATTTCCTTAGAATTTACTCTTGATCCTGTCTCGAGATGGTTGTATCCCAAGATCAATCATTTGATTGCCGATATGTATTATGTATTTATATACATATAGATCACAATGTTATACATTGAACTACAAAGTCGATATTGAAATCCACCGAGATTCCGGACAAATTAATATTGTTTCCTAATCTACTTTCCGAAAGGGTTGAGTTTTATTGACCCTCCCTTTGAAGTCGACCCTTTATTATTATAATCTGCGCAAATCAAAGCCTATCGTTTCGCTAGATGGAGCCTTTATCAGATGAGAAGAAAACTATGATATTTTCATAATTTCATGAAAAGCGATTAATTAAAGTTTGCACATTTTATTGACCACAACATGCACAATTATTTTGATATGTTGAAATTCTGAATGGAAGAGGAATGAGATAAAGAATGAGAAAATTGGGAAGTACCTGGCGCTTCAGATCTGACCATTAAACATGGTAAAGTTATTTCAAGCCATGTGCGACGCTTAAATTCTGTATGGTGATTTTTCACCAGGCTGATAGTACATAAACTAGTCCCAGAGAGAGCTCGTACGGACGTCATCGACGATTGTCCTCTTCCTTCTTGCTAATTGTGTGAAAATTAACATACGGAAGATATATGTACGATCTCTCGCTGGTGCTAGTATGAATATAGTCTTACTCGGAGGATACTTTAAAGACAATTAGACAATTTCCATGATTCCTTGCAAACACACAAAACTAATTTACCAAATTTCTAGGCGTAATGTAAATACATAGATATTATAAATTTTAATACTACTTGCACTTAACCTTTCACTAAACCTTAATCAGTCAATTACAATTTAGTGAGCATATAATTCTTGATTTTAAAATGTCTCCTCAATCTACCCCCGCCCTGCCTCTTCTTTCTTATTATTATTATTACTTGTTCATTCTCTAATAGTTTTAAAACCCGTCCATATGTCAGGCATAACTACCAAATGACATTCTATGACTTACGTAATAGGTACATAACCATGTAAAAATTTAACATCTTATAACTTGTATCATAATGTAGGGCGTATGGCTTAATAAACAAATAAAATAAACAAGAGAAATATTTTTTTTTAACTGGAATTTTTGTATACCTACCTACAACTATATTATTATCAAATGTACATAGCGCCGTTTTATAATAAAATCATCTCGAGAGTGATATTAGCTTACAATAAAATTAACCTTTCATGACAACCCAGAGCGGTAGATAGTTGCAGTATCGCATTGGTGAAATATCATCATACATACATAATATTGTCATATCGTATTGTTCGTACCCAGGATTGCTTGCCATTCATTAAAAGAAGTGCAGATGATAGCAAACAATAAGGCGCTCAAACCAATAGATTGGTAGTCTACTTTTAATACTGAACAGGCTAACTAAAATGTGGTTATATTCCTAACCGAACATTCAACCCTTATACATCCTGCGATTCTACGCCTAGGGCTTTAATTTAGGGAATACGAGTGCTGAAGCTAGAATGGAAAATATTACTTGTAGAAGTTCTGCTTCGGGCAGATAATATTATCCACAATTAAAATGATAGTTTCTAGTCCAAATCTATTTTTCATGCCAAAGTTCGCTAGACCGAACTGACTCGACCCGCTGGAACTTTCCAATTATTAACTATCCAATAAGTTTGTAACTTTGATAATGCTATCTGTCAAATGTTGGTTAGGTTAGCCTCTCAAAAACTAGGCGTACTGTACGGGGCCTGCAGATACTTTAATAGTACACAACTGCTAATCCTGTACAAATCTCAAGTGCACCCAACGGATGAATTTGGCAGTCACCTCTGGTTTAGAGCCCCAAAATACCAGAAAAAAACCCCGTGAAGAAACGGTTGGTACGTTTGATAAATTCTTCTATTTTAACAGACGGATTGCAACCTTTGGTTCCATGACAGTTGATCCGGCGACATTTGGTCCGGCGACAGTTGGTCCGGCGACATTTGATCCGGCCGACATTTGATCCGGCCGACATTTGATCCGGCCGATACTGACTACCTGGCTATTCAAATATAGTCACGTCATTTCAAGTAATCCGACTAAACCTACACCAGCGAACAAATTACAAAAATCATATGATATAATTTTTTAAATATTTTTATTTTTTAGAACTTTTATCATAACACAAGAGTCCCAACTGCTACCAACCGTCTGGAGCCAGTGAGACTACGTCATTCGCGATTTTGATATGTTGTGAGGCTGAAGATAGTGGGGAGGGGAACGAGATGTGGAACATTTTGCTGATGTAAAAAAATGCTATTCAGATCTAATCACCAAACACGGCTAAAGTCATTTCAGGTAATCCACTAAACCTACATACAATGTACACCAGCGAACAAATTAAAAAAATCAAATGATATAATTTTTTAAATATTTTTACTTTTTAGTACTTTACACTATAACACAATAGTTCTTGTTATGGCTTTAGGCGTGTTTGGTGACTAGATCTAGAACGTTACTTGAAATGGCTTAGGTGACTAGATCTGAATAGCCAGGAAATTTTTTCTTATATCCTTCTCCTCCCCACTATCTTCAGCCTCACAACATATCAAAATTAGGAATGCCATAGTCTCACTGGCTTCAGACGGTTGGGAGCAGTTGGGACTCTTGTGTTATGATAAAAGTTCTAAAAAATAAAAATAAAAATATTTAAAAAATTATATCATATGATTTTTGTAATTTGTTCGCTGGTGTAGGTTTAGTCGAATTACTTGAAATGGCGTGACTATATCTGAATAGCCAGGTACGTTTTTTACTTTTTTACTCCCCACTACCCTCAGTATCACAACAGACCAAAATTGGGGATGCCATTGGCACTCACTGGCTCGAGACGGTTGAGAGCAGTTGGGACTTTTCAGATAAAACGTTACACGCAAGTAGGAATCTTTTACGGTTTTCTTGTTTAACTGACTGCACGTATAAGTATGTCGTATTTTATATTGCCGCATGCTTTTTCGGAGAGTCGAAATTATTGTTAGTAAAAATATTTTTACAGCGGATTTTCACTCAAGATGCCTTCAGATATAAGTACATCGACTTTGGTTGTACGGCCGTATATCCTCTTTACATACTTACTTGAAGAAAAAATCTTCTAAAGGATCAGGCCGGACCATTGTCGCCGGATCAACTGTCCGCCGGATCAAGTGTCGGCCGGATCAAATTTCAGCCGGACCAACTGTCTAAGGACCAATTGTCGCCGGACCAAATGTCGCCAGATCAAATGTCGGGTCACCGCAACCTTTAGAGCACAGGCATCGAGTGGGAATGATATCCTTGTTCTACCGGTATTTCCGGTGGCATAGGTCACCCCAAGTGCTTCGCTACGTTTGATGACTTAGCAGGGGTGCCCGGGTTCATGGGGTGAGGTTTGTCCGGATCTTGGTGGCGGATGCGTCTGCCCACCAACTGTGTGGCATATCGGATCGGTAGAGACTGGTTGAGGGAGATCTTTTGACCTGTCAAGCAGGACACTCTCGGAATATTACTTTGCATTTGCATTGCGGAACATTGCTTTGATTCATTCGTCAACTACTCTTGAATACACCGACCCCAGACTCCTACCCATCCCTCATATCTTTTTTCCTACCCAGAACTTCCTCTCCTTCCTTTTCTTGAAAAAAACTCTCCACACGGCATTCTCAAAGATGACAAAGGCCTTTTACATTAGATCCATACAGGGCCTTTTTAGGAAAGGAAGGAAAGGAAGTTCTGGGAAGGAAAAGGATATTAGGGGTGGGTAGGAATCTGGGGGTCAGTTTCCAGGAGTGACGGACGTATGAATCTATACCTCCCACTGCGGTGCAAGGCGATGTTCCTAGAGAGTACGGCTGGAGAAGTCAAAACGATTCCATCACATTCTCTCCCGATCCGTCCTGCCACGCAGTTGGTGGGCAGACGCATCCGCCGCCAAGAACCGGACAAATCTCCCCTCATGAACCCAGGCACCCCTGCTAAGTCACCAAACGTAGTGAACCACTTGGGGTGGCAATGTTGGTAGTAAGTATGATACAGTTAAAAGTGACCGAATTGGATATAGACACCATAGCTTAGTTGGTAAAGCATTTGATGTGTAAGCAGAAGGTCCTGGGTTCAAATCCCAGAGATAACAATATCATTTTCTGATTGTCTTCAGATTTTCGATTGCGTTTCAATGATATTGTCTTCAATTAATTAAATCTTCAAATTTAATTTAGTAGGGCCTTATCCCTTACCACACGTCTTCTTCAAAACATCTTACTATTGCGATAGGAGTTAAAACATTGTTTTATTGCGAAATTATATTCACTATCTTCCTTAGAATGTATTAAGTTTGAAATTCATAACATAGTAGGGACGTATGTAGACGTACTTGCTTGCAGATGTCCCAAAGAAGGGAATAAAACAGACAGTAAACACGGGTCAAAACGTTGAGCTCGTAAAAGAATTCATTTGGAAAATTAAAGAAATTTTACTGCTAGCTTCACCAAAAAGTAGCAAAGCATATTTTTCTAGCTACTATTCTCAGAACAACATTAAGTTACTTCGGTCTCTAACTAGAATACTGCTACATTATGTAAAATAAATATTTTAAACAAATACAACTGCTTTTATTTTTATTAAATTATTTAGAACTAGCTTTTTCCCGCGCCTTCGCTCGCATGGTATTAGGGGATTCCCACTCCGCCTCCTCCACCTTCCCTCTCCGCACTCCACTCCCCCCGTCCCCCCTCACCTTTCCCCTCCACCAACCCACGCACACACACGTCTGTCGGATCTGTCGCCTTGATGATGGAGACTGCAATTTTCCGAAACGTTGGCCTAAAAAGGAGGTAGCGCAATACAGTATAACACCCCGAAATCAAATAACAAAAATAACCACGTATTTGAAAATCGCGATTTCTTGATAAAAACGCAGATATAATATCCGTGAATCCACCAACTTTTTAGTGTAAAAAGACCACATCTGAATTATACTGCCATTGTAAGATATGGTGACTTACTTAGGTGGCTGACTTCATATCTGCAGAAAAGACTACAGTGCGAATCAGTTGAGGGAAAAAGGCTAGCTTTTTTACTGTGCCCTCTGGCGTACCGCAAGGTTCTCACCTGGGACCATTATTGTTTAATTTATATATATTTGATATTTATAAATGTTTTTTACATGCTAACTACCTTGCATATGCAGATGACAAAAAATATACTTAGTAATCAAATCTATCAATGACTGCATAAAACTTCAAGAAGACCTAGATCGTCTTTTTGCATACTGTAAATTAAACAAATTAATCATAAACATTTCTAAGTGCAACAAATTATCTTTTACGCATAACAAAAATAAAATTTCTCTTAATTATAACTTTCATGATACACATATCAATGAAATAGAATCAATCCGTGACCTTGGGGTAGTACTACATGTAAAACTAAATTTTATCAAACATATTAACGAAGTAATCAACAAAGCAAATAAGATATTGGGATTTATAATTCGCATATCTAAACCTTTTCGCAATATTAAAACTATGTATTCCCTTTACACCACGTATATCCGCCCCCCACTTAGAATACTGCACACTAATTTGGGCACCGTTCTACCAATGCCATATTGACAGAATCGAAAGTGTGCAAAACAAATTTTTAAAAACACAATAAATTATAAATTCAAATTACTCTTTGCAAATAACACCGAATCCTTAAAAGTTCACAACTTTACTCCACTTCAAACGCGTAGATTAATATCTGATCAAATATTTTTATACAAAATTCTGAATAACGGCCTGGACTCTCCTGAACTCGTAAATTATTTAAGAATTCACATACCTGCAAGGCCAACCAGACCTAACTATTTTTTTCATTTACCCGCGTACAAAACCAACATTAGAAAAAATTCTCCAATCCCCCGCATATGAACGCAAATTTTTTTTTATTTATATTTTATTAACGCCCTAGTGGGCTTTTACGAGAAAAGAAGCAAATATATAATTAACAATATTAATTACATGTATTACATAAACAATAAAACAGAATAAATATGAATGCAATCGACTCATTAGGTAAAGAATATTACAACACAAAAAAGAAATGAAATGAAATAGTACAAGTTGTACTTATAAAAAACTAAAACAATTCAGCTTTAAATATTTGTACATATTATTAACAATAATAATAAGACCTGACATAGAACAAAGTGTAAATAGAACTGCAAAAATATTATAAAGTAAGTATACATTTTACTGGTGAGGTTTAGATGAGAAAATATTTTATGAGAAAAACAAAAAAATAATTAAAGGTAATTATTAGCAGATAGAATCGAGATTAGTTGATTTTTGAAACATTCAAAACTGTCAACACTAAATATATCTATAGATTCGCAGTATTTATTCGCAAGGTTATGGATTCTTGGAATTGGTGAGTATATAGAGTAATTAGTGTTGAGTTTATTGTTGCATTTAAAAATATCTTTACTACGAGTTTGTCTAGCGAGTATGCTAATGCAAATTAGTTCCAACAAATTAGGGCTGTCAATTAAAGATTTTATAATTTTGTATAAAAATAATAAATCAATTAACACTCTTCTTCTTCTATCTGATAATTTAAGAAGTCAGCGCGTAAGTAATTATAATTTATAAATTCGATTGGAATTTTCATTTTAAAATTGATGTGCCGAAGAAATTTGTTTTGTACCTTTTCCAATGATTGAGAATGAACATTGTAGTATGGTGACCATGCAGAGGAATTGTATTCCAATCTGCTTCGTACTAGTGAGCAATACAGATGTTTTAATGTTAACATACTTTTAAAATTTGCCCCCATTCTCAAGATAAAACCTAGTATTCTCATTGCATCGCTTGTTATTTCATCGATTTGTACATTGAAGTGTAGACTCTCGTGGAATATAACACCAAGATCACGAATCAGCGATACACGAAGAAGATTAACACCATTCATATCATAAGAAAAGTTAAAAGGATTTTTACCTCTGTAAAAACTAATAATCTGGCATTTACCAATATTTAGTTGTAAATCATTGATAGAACACCACGCGCATAGTTTGTTCAGGTTTAACTGCAGAATGGCGCGATCGTCATTGTTTCTAATTGTTCTGTAAATCTTCAGATCATCAGCAAATAATAGGACTTTGACATTACTAAAAATATTAACAATATCATTTATGAATAAGCAAAATAATATCGGGCCCAAATGAGATCCCTGTGGTACCCCACTCGAGGCAGCAAATGTATAAGAAGTAAACGAATCAACTTTGACCGCTAAGTACCTTCCCAATAGATAACACTTAAACCATTCCAAAATACTCCCTCTCATTCCCAACAACTTCAGTTTTCGTAATAAGAGTCTGTGGTTAACCTTATCAAATGGCTTACTGAAATCAGTATATATGGAATCAGTTTGATGTAATGAAGTCAAGGCATTAACAATGTCATTCGTGTATAATATTAAATTGGACAGGGTTGATCTTCCTTTGATAAATCCATGTTGAAGCGGTGAGATGGTTTGATTGATTTGGGATATCAATTTGTCTAGTACCAGGCTTTCAAAGAGTTTGGGTAATGTAGACATGGTGCATATTGGTCTATAGTTTGTTACGTCGCTCTTATTTCCTTTTTAAAAATGGGTGTCAAAAGACTAAACTTCCAAAGGTCAGGGAACACACCTGATGAGAGTGACTTTGTAAATAACTTATGTATGGGATACGATAATGTATGCATACAATTAACTAAGAATGTGGGTGGAACTTTGTCCTGCGGATTTGCGGGAATCGAGACTCTTCAGCTTGGATATAATATCATCTATGGTTAGAGTACAATCAGATATATCAAGAGTCTCAACTAAATTAGAGCAAGAGATATTGCTATCTACATTTGCATTAACATATACACCGCTAAAGAAATCGGCGAACAGATTAACAGTTTCCTGAAGATTTTGGGATAGTTTAGAATCGAATGACATAATACTAGGTACAAATACCGTTTTCTTTTTGGGATTTAACATATTTCCAAAAGAAATTTGAGTCGTTCATGATAAAGCCTTCAACATCACGTATGAAAGTTTTGTAACATTCTGTAGAGAGCTTATTGCAGTCTCTCCTCAATTTTTGAAACACGGAATAATCGATAGCCAGGCGACTTTGTTTGAATTTCTTATGAGATATTTTTTTGAGGTATATTAAGTCTATCAGTTCTTTTGAGAACCATATCGATATTAACGAATATAACACGCAATTTAACAATATCGATATTCTTAATAATACTCTTGTGAAATACCGATACGAAGTCAAGCGTACGACCACAAATATTAATTAAATTAATGCACAGCTATAGAAAAGGTACAGTATGAGCATCTCCTGTCCCCATCCCATCTTCCTCTGCCTCTTGCCCTTTCCTATTCCTTCTTCCTTCTAATATACTTACATTTATATATTTTTGTTAATTTCATTTTCATGTAATGGTTTTGACCAATTAAAATTTTGTATTATATCATAATAACCATTAGCATAAGAAACTGTTTTGGCTTACCTCATTTTTAACCGCTTCATTTTTAACATCCTGTATAAAACTGCTGTTTGTTTCTTACAATAAATAAATATGTTTCTTTGCAATTATTTTAATTTAATATTATATTTCGAAGGTAAAAAAAATTTTATAAAATATTTTGTTTTATTAAAAGAAAGAAAAACCTTCTTTAACTTAATACCTGAAAAATGCAGTTATTTGATTTTCGACAAATATTTTTCACACCCCGTTTTCTCGAAAAAATAAAAAATCCAGATACTTTTCGGAATTATTACATAAAGATCGATTTGATATTTCACAATAATTAATTGCGAATAGGTACTTAGCTAAATTTTGTATTCATTTTTCACGTCTCCATTCTACTCTTACGTGTATTGTGCACGTGATTAGGTGTTTGAGGTAGTGTTTGGTGGAAGTAATTGCCGAGAGCAATCCAAGTACAGCCGCGGGATGCTGTTTAATGTATAGAAGGAGTATAGGGTACGGGGCGTATAATGGTGCACTGCAATGAACTGAATATAGTCGGAATGTCGGGCAAATGGAAGCAACAATTATAACGGCTGTAACGGGAACAATACAATGCGTAATGGCGTGGTTAAATCTTACTTTCCTGTTTTTCACGATATGTTAATAACATTTTTCTAAAAATTGCTTCAAATTGATTTGAATAATAAATTAAATATATTTATATGGTTTTGTCCTACAATGGTAACTCGAAAAATATATAAATGTATTGATATTGACCCGGCCACACGTTGCTGTGGCTAACGAAACCTTTATAACCAACGTCATCTGTTAAATCAAATCCACACCGCCCGTTTGTCAGGACGCTGCCCGCTGCCGCTTGGCCAAATATATTATGTTTTTCAACCAATTTACTCAAAACCTTCCTCATGAATCATTATATTTTTGGTGAAAACGGCATGAAAATCCGTTGCGTAGTTTAAAAGATCTAAGCGCACATGCAGCGTAAGCGACTTCATTTTATACCATGTAATAAAGATATACGACAACTATTTGAAAATGATTTTTCCACTTCAGAGTTAATAATAATAATAATAATATTTAATTAAATGAAGACAATATAAGCGAAACTCAATCGAAAATCTGAAAACAGAAAAATCAGAAAAAGATATTGACACATCTGGGACGATGTGTCAATATCTTTTTCTGATTTTTCTGTTTTCAGATTTTCGATTGAGTTTCGCTTATATTGTCTTCATTTAATTAAATATTACAATTTGAGGTTTTACTCATAAAGTTAAAATAAAAATAAAAATAATAATAATATATTTATTCAATGAAATTGGCAAATTTTGGTATAAATTTTTTGTATGTGTAATCCTCGATAACTTAAATATTTTTTTATAATCTATGTAAAAGCCCCTACGGGAGTATAACAACAATAAATAAATAAACATTATAACTGAAAAAAAGCACATGTTCAATGTAGTTTACAAATAGATTACATTAGTACAAGAAAATTAACAAATATAAAGTAATGTAAGAACGGTTACATAGAAGTAGCACATTATACAATATTTTTAGTTGTGCATAGCCTTCCTCCTGCCTCAGGTGGACCTGTATTGAGGCAGATTTTTTTGTAAATTGTTTCTCGCAATTTTATGCAATAACTTTTTTCTGCAATAACTTAATTTAAGTGTACATTATGGTTTATATATACACAACATAAAAACTGTTTAAGGTCACGTTTAGGAATGCCAACGCTACCAAAACCAAAATCAAAATATATTTTCTAAATTAGCTCCACACAGGAGGCCTTGAGGAAAATAATTCTCCTGAGGGCGTATGTCATGTTCGGGGAAGCTGTGTGCAGGGTATTTTGACGAAGGGAAGAAGATGAAGTTCTGGGAAGGGAAAAGTACGAAGGTGGGCAGATTCATCCACCGCCATACGGACAAATCTCACCCCGTGAACCCGAGCACCCCTGCTAAGTCGCCAAACGAAGCGAACCATTTGATGTGACCCGTGGCTGTAATATTGGTTACCCAATAAGTGGTTACCGGGGCGGCGGTAATCATACCCGCCTCCCAACAAACCAAGAAAAGCAAATTTAGGTACCGAATATCTTAAAACTTTTAAAGTTGCACTTTATTGTAAAATTAAATTCGAAGAAATTTAAAAATTAAATAATTATATAAATTAAATGTTTTTTATGACTTACATAGCTCAACCTGGCATTTTTTTTTACCTCACATGTCCTAACCTAGGATAGCTACCTTTTACTCATAAGTAGATTTCGAAAATATTACCTAACTTTTCAGTGATCATATTTTTGGGATGAACAATGAACTTGTAAACATTACGCAAAATCTAGGTTTTTTTAGGTCATCATAGGCCCTCCGTTCATGGAGATACTTACAATCTACGTAATTGTGACGAAACCACAAGTACCCTGCTGATATACCACTTGTTAATGCTAGTCTCCGTACACGGCGCTATCCGAAATATTCTGAAATTGATCATTTTTCACGTGCAGCCGTGGAGTTGCCTTCTCCACTAAATCTTTTCTTACGTATTGTGGTAACGTACAGTTATATAAACAAGCATTTTTTCCACTTTCAAAATAAATCTAACATTACTTTCATGTTCCGACGCCATTTCTGTCAAACGTCAAACGAATAAGTATCAGACACAAATGATGCGAGCGTCGCGCGCGATCAGCACTGTCGTTATCGTGATACTGATTGGAAACCGACAATCTTTGCGAATGCATACCTACTAATCCCATAAATATTGCCTGAATAAATATGGTATTATAAAGCGGAATCTAACTAATTTCCTACAATATTAAATGAATTAAATACTAAAGATACCACCGTATACAACCCCGAGTCCGATGTTTGATTAACCGCAGCGTGATACAGTAAACTAGGGGAGAAATATGCTCGAACGGCCGCTAATAAAACGGTCGTTTTCGCAGGTATTCCTCTTCGGGGTCGACCAGATAAACTACACAAAACCCAGTACTAGAGATCTAACGGAAGTGTTATGATAGAAACAGAAGCGGATATTTTATTTTTTGCGGATGCGGAAGTCGAAGTATAATTGGTTGTAAAATATATGGTTGTTTTCGATAGAATAAGTATCTAAACACTTACGATGGATAAAGTGTTATAAAGTAAGTAAGTTATTTTATATTTTTAAATGAATACGGCACAACTGTTCCCGTCTGGAGCTGGGTAGTATGTTTACGAGAGATGGGAAGGCTGAAAGAGATATTGAAAGAAGGGTGAATGCCGGTAACTCCATTAATGGTGGACTGAATGCCGTTGGCGCTAATAAAAAACTGTCAAAAAAAGCGAAGCTAGCAGTCCACAATGGAGTCCTGGTACCTACCCTGATGTATGGCAGTGAGGCATGGAACTGGCAGAGGAAGGATGAAAGTAAACTGAATGCTGTTGAAATGAGATCCCTGAGACGTATGTGTGGTAAAACAATGTATGATCGTGAGAGAAATGTGGATATCCGCAAAGAATGTAAGGCTGATGTAAGCATAATGAGTAAGATTAAGAAAGGGACCCTCAGATGGTTTGGGCATGTAGAGCGAATGAACGAAGGAAGTAGTGTAAGAAGAATATACGACGCGAATGTGAATGGTAGAAGAAGTCAGGGACGCAGGGAGGAAGACATGGCACGATCAAGTGAATCAGATACTTGAGTCAGGTCATGTCAAAAGTCAGAATAATAGAAGAGAATGTATGAGACGATGTATGAATGTGAGTGAGGCAAAGAGTGTGTGCCAAGACCGAGTTGTTTGGCGGTCCGTCCTCTCTGCCTACCCCTGCGGGGAAACGGCGTGATGGTTAGTTAGTTAGTTAGAAGGTACTATGGATGAGAAGAAGATGAGGAAGAGGAAGGCAGGCAATTAGGGAGCATCCCCTAATTACGTGAGCTGTTATTTTTTTCAATTTAGACTCCCCCCCTTTTTGAGAATAAGTTAGATTTGGTGGAACCCCCCTCCCCCTCCTCCTTACGTGAGATTTACACTACAGTTATTAAAAGTCTACATTTATTAGCAAATTTATTTAAATTTAATAAAATTATAAGTAAAAACAGACAACAGCACCACCTTCCCTAATTTTTAATCATTTTTTTATTTATTTTTATTATCTCTATAATAATTTACTCTCTTTTTCTGGTAAGCTCAATAATATATGTCTTCTACTTAGGAAATATGAGTATCTCATATCCTTGCAATTTTTTTCTTCTCTAACTTTATTATATTCTGAATTATTGTCCGGTAACCACAGTGTTAACACGCTAGTATTGAAATGTATGTTGATGTTAGTCTATCCTTTGTTAACTTGTACATGCAGAAAAAATATTTATTGTTGTCAATTATTAAACCAAATATGTTCTGATCAAAACCAAAATCTAACTATGAATATATTGTTAATGCTTACTGCTATAAAAACATTGATATTTATAATTTGCCTTTATAAATCTTCAAACATGTTTACATACTATTCCCGCATATTTAAATATTATTCAGTATGGGTGATTTGAACGGAGATTTTGACATATCAGAAATTGATTATGAAAGTACTCACAACTTTGAAAATTGGTCAAATAAACATATATTAGGAATTAATAATATAACTGCCATTAACCTTAACATTCGATCCTTATCAAAACATTTTGATACTTTCCTCCTAACTATTTCTAGTTCTTTGCGAAATATTGACATAATAACGCTATGTGAAACGTCGATAAATGAAAATAATGTAAATCTATACAAAATATCGGGTTTCAACTCTTACTATTTTTGTCGTATAAAAAGATCGGGTGGCGGAATTATTGTATACGTGAAGGATCATCTTACATTCGAAAAAATAAATATAGTAACAACTAATTTTGAATGCGTTTACGGCACTGTTTCTATTTACAAACATAAACGTATACATCTATTGGCAAAGTATAGACCTCCAAACACAAATAAAAAATTATTTCTCCATGAACTGGATACAGTATTGGGCAGTATTGACATTAAAGAATCCATTTTATTACTTGGCGATACCAACATAAACATTTTAAATGAACTCGAACCGATTGTAATCCAATACGAAAACCTAATGGCCAACTTCGGATTGGTCAAAACTATTAACGATGTGACACGAGAAGCAGTTTTGTCAAACTATATAACGGCTACTTGTCTAGACCATATCTATATAAGAGAGAGAGAGACCGTAGAAATCAGTTCGTGCGTATGTGAAACAATAATAGCTGACCACTACCTAATTGCAACGACGATTTATTTCCCTACCTACGGCAAACACACTTCTGACATATCGCACACTGAGTACTATACTGCACTCTCTGAAAAAAAAATTAATCTATTTATCTCAATCACTGATTGGAATGAAATGCTACAATTATCTGAACCAAATGTATTGTACGAAGAAATGAAATCGAAATTTAAAAATATTTATGGACTAAGTTACATCACAAAATTTAATAAAAAATATCGCAATTATCAAAAAACTTGGATGAATGATAGCCTCATTGAAAATATACAAACACGAGATACTCTTTGGAGGAAATGGAAAAACTCACCTAACAACAAAAAATATGAAATCGATTTCAAAAAATACAGAAATAAATTAAATAAACAAATAATAAACACAAAAAAATTATACTATAACTATAAATTTAATCACTGTCTCAAAGACATTAAAAAAACCTGGAATGAAATTAATAAAACTTTAGGAAGGAAAGATAAATCCGGTTGTGATGAAGTCATATCAAAATATTTCTTAAAATCCAAATCGAAAGATGCAGTGGCAGAAAATTTTGCAGACTTTTTTGATGAGGGGGTAAATAAGTTATTACATGTATGTGATGTTCGAGCGTCAGAATACACGCCGGAATATTTAAATCACACAATGTATCTACCACGAGCAAATACAAAGCAAATCGAATTAATTATCGGAGGTATGAAAAATTCCAAGACACCAGGCATAGATTTAATTCGTATGTATGATTTGAAAAAACATGTTAAATTACTTAGTCCTATAATCGCCCACTTAATTAACAGAATAATTGATACGGGCCATATTCCCGATGAACTAAAATATAGTATTGTAAGGCCTATCTTTAAAAATGGAAATCACTCTTTAATAAACAATTACAGGCCGATTTCCTTACTTCCTGCATTAGAAAAAGTATTAGAAAAATATATATCAATAAATTTAGATAAATACTTAAATAATCTGAGTATTATTGATGAATGCCAGTATGGCTTTCAAAAAAATAAAAGTTGCGATAAATTGCTCGAAAAATTTTCTAATCATATAAATTCACAACTAAACTGTAAACAACATGTATTGGTTCTATTTATTGATTTCTCAAAAGCTTTCGACGCACTTAGCCATATACAAATAATTAAAGTACTTGAATTTATAGGTATCCGGGGTAAACTCCTCTTATTCTTTAAAAACTATTTGACAAATAGAAAAATGAGTGTGAAGATTTTAAATATAATTAGTAAATCAAGATACATCAAATCGGGAGTACCGCAAGGGTCAATTCTAGGTCCAAAATTATATATTATATATGTAATTGCTATGTGTAAGATTTTCAAAAAAGCTCGTCGATTCATTTTTGCTGATGATACTGCTCTTGTTGTATCAAATGAAAATCCTGAAATAGCTATACAAGAATTACAAAGAGATTTTAACGAGCTTCTCAAATGGGCTCATGATGTAGGATTAGTTATTAATGTAAAAAAAACCAAATGCATGTACATAAAATCACCAAGTTTGAAAATGTGGAATGTTCCTAAAATAACCGCTCATAGCTTTGACTGTATACATAGAGGAATTATTAATGTTTGTGACTGTGAAAAAATAGATTTCACAAATGAATATACTTATCTGGGTATAATTGTAGATAATAATTTTAAGTGGGATAAACAAGTGGCTAAAATTTGTAACCAGCTCAGATCCTTAGCTAGTAACTTTTACAAATTAAAATTTATTTTGCCTCATTGTACTCTTAAACTCATATATTTTTCTATGGTAGAATCCATCCTTAGATATGGTATTCGAACTTGGGGACATGCAAGCACTACTTACATTAAATATATTGAAAATTTACAAACTGCCATAATAAAAAAAATTGTCACAACAAATATTTACAAACAGAGACATAACTTAAAACTACTGTATGGCTCAGAGAGCTTACTTACAATAAAAGGTCTCCACTGGTTCACTACTATTATGGATAATATGGGGGAAAGCCCTTACAAACACCTACTTGTACACAAACATACCACAAGATTTAGAGAAGGAAAGGGCCTAAAAACTCCTCGAATATTAAATAAATATGGAAGCCGTACTCTTGAATATCTAATACCAGTGATTTTCAATAAAATCAATAAAAACATAAAACTTGAAAAAAATGAGAGACTATGTCCTAAAATGATAAAACTATGGTTAATGAGTGAAAACTCCATGTATCTTTGAATATCTTAATATAGCTGCCTACATATCTTGTTATTAGGCAGGTATATTGAAATATCTTATATATTTATGAGTGTAAGTTAAATTATCCAATATTACTATGTGATCTATTCTAATGTTTCCTTAAAACTATAAATGTATTTACAAATATTTTCTTAGATATAATATTAAGAATGTTTAAATTGTTAGAACCTGCAGACAAGCTGTCATATGACAGCTTTGTGGGTCTACTCCAATTTTCTGTACAAAATGTATTCTGTAATTAAATAAATAATTAAAAAAAAAAAAAAAAAAAAAAAAAAAAAAAAAAAAAAAAAAAAAAAGTTGATCAGAGATTTCTATTGATCCTCCCTTAGTTGAAATGAGATTTGATGAGATTTTACTGGACCCCTCCCCCCCATTTCGAGCTCACGTAATTAACGAGTTCCCCTTACCGGGCTATTCAGATCTGGTCACCAAACACGGCTAAATACATTTCAAGCAACATTTCAATTCTCAATGGTGGTCTTATATCAAGGCGACAATGTGCTCCAAATATACTTTATATTATTTGTGAAAATCACACAAATTAATCAGATAAAATTTATTGGCCGGTGCCGCGATTTTTGGACCTTTCGACCGCGGCGGTAAGGCTCCGTTATATATATATATAATATTATAATATTATATACATATTTACATATATACATTGTATTTAACAATAAGTAATTTTTTCGTTTTTTCACCCTGTTAGATATTGGTGACAATCGAGAAAAATAGGCGCGAAAAGACAAGAAAAAAACATAAGTTCCTTATTTACTAATCCGAAAAACAAAACAAACCACGTAAGGCGCCGGTTGCTCCACGACTGGTTTATTTTACTGTTGACCCATGACTATCGCTAACGAACCATCCTAGAAAGTTTCCTAAAGTTTTAGTTATAATTTTAACTTCCGTTACAATTGTGCAGATGCAGAAGCGGAAGGCAGAAGGTAAAAATACGCAGAACTTCCGCGTTTGAAGCAGAAGAAGATGTCCTTTACATCATTACCCAGAACCCCTCATCCACCACTAACTCGGGGATATATTAAGCAGTAATTGAAATTTGAAGGAATTTTTCATAATAATATTTAAGCAGAATTTTCCTGTAGTGGTTTTAGAAGGTCATCAAATTTAACGTATTTAATGCACTGCAATACTCACAATACACATAAATACCTACCTAACAGACCCGTGAAAAATCATGGTAATTTTTTTTACAGAATTTGAAAATTAGGACCTCTATCAAAAATTTTAATAAATGAAATACACATTTCAACTATAGAATTATTAGAATTTTATTACGTACTTTATAGCTTGACTAAATAGTTCACACGTTCAATTCCAATTTTCAAAATCAAAGCAAATCTCAGTTGTGGAAGTTCGTTGAACCCAAGTTACACATAGACACAGGACACTACGAAATTACTTTTTTTAATTAATCTGGGTGTGTTGTTGTTCGAATGTCTTATTCCCATTTTTTATTTTTATTTATTTTTCATTTTCTTTTTCAATGTTTTCAATCAAATTTTGCGAAAACACGCATATTTAGTGCAAAACTTTTTTGTTTTTATGTGACTGAGATATAAGTTAGTGAAGTTTTACTTCAGTCGTATTTTTTTTTTTTTTTACAGTGAATACCGCACAAGAATCTCAACTGCTCCCGTCTGGAGCCAGTGAGACTATGGCATCCCCAATTGAGGTATGTTGTGAGGCTAAGGTAGTGGGGAGGGGAAGGAGGTGGGGAAGAGGATGGTTGGGAAGTACCTGGCTATTCAGATCTGGTCACTAAACACGGCTAAAGCCATTTTCAAGCAAAGTTTCAATTCTGAATGGTGGTCTTACACCAGGGCGATACTGATAGTATCTTCCACTCTGGAACATGCCGCAAATATACTTTATATTATTTTAAATGAATTAATTGTGAAATAACACAAATTAATCAAATAAAATTGATTTGCGCATGCCGGGTTCGAACCCGCGACCTCCGGATTGTGAGTCAAGAGTCTTACCCACTGGACTACGGAGGTCGTCAGCGTCGTATGGTCTAAAGCACACTCGTTTTTTTTAAAATTTATTCTAAAATAATTTAGGTATACAGTTTTTTCAATTACTGGCTTGACAATGGCACAAGAAAACCAAATCATCGAAACATCTTGTATTTCAGCTTTTAAACGTAATTTCAAAGAATCCTCTTTATTAAGTTTATGGGTGAAAGAAAAGAAAAATTATAAGGAAATATCAGAAGAAACACTGAAACATTTACTGCTTTTCTCAACCACGTACCTCTGTGAAAAGGCATTATCTGCTCTTGTAGATACTAAAAACAAATACAAAAACAGATTACAAGTAGTGGAATCCGACTTGAAATTACAACTTTGTATTAATATTAAGAGCATTTAACCAGCCAGTGGACGAAAATCCACATTTCGTCGAAAGTTGTTCGTACGATCGTGCAGGGCGGTAACAATGAGAAAGATTAATTATTCTCCGTACCATCTTTTTTAAATTATAACTCATTATCGAATTTATTTCAATGCAAATTTATTTAATTTATACCTTCATTCAAAAATGCTGAAAGGCGTGATGATAAAACTATTAAAATAATGTACTTTTTTTAATTATTTTTTGATTATAAGTATTTATCATTTTTCAATAGTGTCTAAATTTAATAAGAATGTTAAAAAAATCTGAAATATATTAGTTTGTAAGTGCGCAAATAAATACACAAATGGACCAATTTTCGCAAAGAAACACATGTACGTACATATTTTTTAATGATTTGATTGAAACTAAAATTAAAATTCTAAAACATGCGTTTGCTAGATAATGTATTGATTTATTTTACTGCATGATTATATTATTTGAAATGGGTGTGGTATAATACAAAATCTTTTTTGAAAATTTAACAAATCTGCCAACGACCTATGGAATAACTAAAGATATTCAAATACAGAAGAGATATATGCTATGGTATCCGTGCAACTGTCGCCGGACTACGAGCTAATTAGCGTAGTTTTCATACAAAAAGAATTTGTTCATTTCGTTGATTTTTTGAAAATGTGCATTAATATTGGTTAACAATATATTTTGAATAAGGAAAGAATTCGTTCATTTAGTTTAACGTTCGTTTGGTTTATTCGTTAATTATTTGTTCTTTTAGTTTATTTGTTACTTGGTAAACAATATCGGCGAAACCCGGAAGCGCAGACCCACATAGTAAAAACAGCAGATAGCACATCTCTTTGGGAATAACCTTATTATACTAAAAATTAAAAAAAATTCTCAAAATTTATTACATGCGAATGCTAGATAAAAGAACAATCTTTCGAAATCCATTTATAATTTTTTGTGGAAAAGAGTCAGTACGTCTAAAATCTGATTTGAAAATGACATATTTCTGGTTTTCTCTGGTAATGCCCTCTTAATCCGAATATCACTAATTTGTTCGCAAAAAAGCAACACCAACCTTCACCGTTAATTACTGTGAATGTTGGTGTTACAGGTGCAACAGTTGCAAAGTAGGTGCAACAGTGCACCTTAATTATTAACGTATTTTTACAAGTGTTAATTAATATAAAAAAAATAAATATATAACAATGTAAATAAACAAAAAAGCTACTTGATAACAACTAGTCGTCACCGTCACTGAAACAAAATAGGCAGAATAGATGATTTCGCGCAACAAAGAGCGTTGGCGACTAAAACTATATAGGATTTGTTGATGATATTGCGCAACAAAACCTAACCCATTTCAGTCTCCGTTGCGACTGAACCGGAATAGGCGTTGTAAATATGCCCCCGTGGACCATGTATTAGATAACCAGTTACCCTAGGTGATGTTTGGTAAGGTTTGCCCGGGTTTTGGCGGCGGATGCGGTTGCCCACCAAATGTGTGGCAGGTCGGATCGGGAAAGACTGGTTGACGGAGATCTGTTGATTTCTCCAGCAGGTCTCTCTCGATCCATCATCTCGCACCGCAGTGGGAGGGATTATTCATACGTCCGTTACTCCTGAACACACTGATAGATTCCCAACCACCCCTCACATATTTTCCCTTCCCAGAACTTCCACTGCTTCCTTTTATAAAAATCCACCCCGCACAGTTACAGCATCCCCAAAGATAACATAGGTCCTGACGGGAGTTATTTTCCTCAGGGTGTCCTCTGTGGAGCAAATGTCAAAATATAAAAATAAAAAAAATTAAAAAAAATGCCTAAATCGAGGATGCTGTAACCCCAATGGCTCTGAACAGATGTACGATATTTACAACAAAACAATGGGGCATTTCCACAAACGAGGGATTCGGTTGAAAATGTACGGAACATTTTTAAAGATCATTTTTCCGATTTTAATCATAATACTAAAAATGTTTGGTTTTTATGTTTTCATTCAATATTATTGATTTTAAAAACGATCTAAAACTGACAAAATCAAAACGGCCCGTGGTTGGCAAATCGGATTGTGACGTCACAAGCGTCGCTCAGCTTGGCCAGCATAAATAAACACTGTCAGTCAGCGTCCACGCTTATGACGTCACACGATAGCCCCGCCCCAAAATATCGTTTTAGCGGTAATTTGAAAATGGGAAACTTTGACTCGCTGTAGAAAATTTATTCGTCGACATAAAAATAAAATAAAAATGCTGTAATCATCATAATTTTTGCTTAATTTTTTTAAATAATAAAAAACACTTGGAAATACCCAATTGTATTTTCCCCTAGTCTATAAATACTGATTATATTACATTCCCCAAGGCATTTTCCAAAAAAAAAACGCAATAAATAACAGTAACGCCAGTAACATGATATGTACCCAGTAGTTTTAAGATGGGTTTTTACCTAAAACATAATAAGTTAACGTTGTATTCAAAGCACCAAGCTAAAGTAAAGCTGGGGCTTAACAAGTACCCCTTTCTAATTATGAACTCCGTGTTA
The DNA here is from genome assembly GCA_929108145.2 of Limnephilus rhombicus. Lineage (NCBI taxonomy): Eukaryota > Metazoa > Arthropoda > Insecta > Trichoptera > Limnephilidae > Limnephilus > Limnephilus rhombicus. Next base: position 13,815,555 of record OV815292.1, on the reverse strand, counting down.
CGAAAAAACCTAATTACATTAAACCTAATTCTTAAGAATTTCCACGAGAAGTAAAGAAAAGGTAGGAATCGCTTGTATTAGGTACACTTCTCACGGAAGAGATAATCCGGTAGAAGTGTTCTGTGGGCGTGATGTGTCCACAGTAAGGTAATTTTTTCCCTATGGGGAAGTGGTTCGCTGAGTTTGGTAACTCAGCAGGAATGCTCGGATAAAGACGACAATATATCCTAAAATATATTCAGAATCTTAACGATAAAAGAAAAGAAGCCGTGTATACAAATTGCGACTTGCGACCCATCAATTGGACGGACCCATTGTAGAATTTGCCGTATGAAAGAAAAAAAGAAGAAGAAAAATAATGTGGGAATCTTAACGACGTAAGTGAAGAAAGCGCGTAAACAAATATACGCCGCGGCACGGCGTATTGTACGAACGTACGGTCGAATTCACCCTAGCAGGCCTGGAGATTCAACCTTTCGGCCGCGTTCATTTTAATTAATTCTGAAGAACGTGTTACAAATATTTAAAATGTGTCTCCATGTTGTCCTCCTGAAGTAATTAATTCATCGTTTAAAAAAATAAAATTTGGTACTTACCGGTAACTGTATAGTTGAAAAACGGGTTATAAAGTTTTAAAATCGTTGTATGTAAAATATATTAATGGTAAGGTACTGTTTTTATTAATCTAAAATATAAATAACTCGCATTCCTTGTGCGGCATGGAAATAAAAAAATATTGTAGTTACAAATTCGCCAGAAATGATTAAAATGTGAGTTTTGAGCAAACAAAAATTATTAGGATTGTGTACCGCCTTAAAGGAGAGGGGATTATCTAGGTCTTAGCAACGGATGCGTCTGCCCGCCTTCTGTAGAGGGAGACCTTTTTACCTCTCCAGTAATATTCTCTTGACCCATCGCCTTGCACGGCAGTGGCAGGGATGGATTCATACGTCCGACACTCCTGGAAACACTTTTTTTATTTATTCTAAAATAAGTTAGCTATACAATTTTTAACAGTTTTTTCGACTACCGATGTCCGCGCGACTGTCAGCGGACTATTAACTAATAGGAGTAGTTTGCGTACGAAAATAATTTGTTCTTTTCGTTGATTTTTTTAAGGTGTGCAGTAATATTGGTTAACAATATAGTTTGAATATGGAAAGAATTCGTTCATCTAGTTTAACGTTTGTTTAGTTTATTTGTTAATTATTTGTTCACTTAGTTAGTCATTAATTGGTAAACAATATCGGTGACACCAGGAAGCACAGTCTCACCCAGTAAAAACTGCGGATAGCACACCTCACATCTCTATAACCTACTCGTATAACAAATCCGTGTTGGTTTCGGCAGTCTTTTCTACTGAACTCGCAAACGGAAATACGCTCCCCGGAGCATATTACATTTAAATACCTATAGAATAAAGTCAGCATTCCCACCTGACCTCTGCGCTTCAAAGTACAATCTGTTTGTTAAGAAAACGGAATAATTTATCAAATGAACCACCCGTTTCTGCACAGAGTCCAGCGTTTTTCAGAGGTCTTCCTAGGTGACTGCTAAACTGAACAGTGGGGCGCACACCTTTCCGAAGAAATAATCACATACATTGGTCTATCTGGGACCCAGGAAGTAAGTTCTTATCCAAATTGGCGATATATTACGGCGATTTAAAATCTAATATATGTATGGGGGTCCGCAGTCGCATCTCTGGACGATTTAACAATAATAATTAAATGACACCAAAAGTCTCGTAATCGCGGATATTGATACATGATTTATGATGACTTTTGGATATACAATGCAAGTTACGTATTTTTACAAGTGTTTATTACTACAACAAAAATAAATATATAACAAAGTAAAAAAAACAAAATTGGTCGTTACCGTCACTGAAACAAAATAAACAGAATATATGATTTAGCGCAACAAAGCGCGTTGGCGACGTAAACTATATAGGATTTGTTGATGATATTGCACAACAAAACCTAACCCATTTCAGTCTCCGTTGCGACTGAACCGGAATAGGTGTTGTAAATACGCCCCCGTGGACCATGTATTAGATAACCAACACCTCTGCCACAAGTTACCCTAGGTGATGTTTGGTGAGGTTTGCCCGGGTTTTGGCGGCGGATGCGGTTGCCCACCAAATTGTGGCAGGTCGGATCGGGAAAGACTGGTTGACGGAGACCTTTTGATCTCTCCAGCAGGACGAGATCAAAAGTTTTATCTCATTTAGTTTAACGTTTGTTTAGTTTATTTGTTAATTATTTGTTCACTTAGTTTAGTCATTAATTGGTAAACAATATCGGTGACACCAGGAAGCACAGTCTCACCCAGTAAAAACTGCGGATAGCACATCTCACATCGCTACAACCTATAACAAATCCGTGTTGGTTTCGGCAGTCTTTTCTACTGAACTCGCAAACGGAAATACGCTCCCCGGAGCATATTACATTTAAATACCTATAGAATAAAGTCAGCATTCCCACCTGACCTCTGCGCTTCAAAGTACAATCTGTTTGTTAAGAAAACGGAATAATTTATCAAATGAACCACCCGTTTCTGCACAGAGTCCAGCGTTTTTCAGAGGTCTTCCTAGGTGACTGCTAAACTGAACAGTGGGGCGCACACCTTTCCGAAGAAATAATCAAATACATTGGTCTATCTGGGACCCAGGAGACGTAAGTTCTTATCCAAATTGGCGACATATTACGGCGATTTAAAATCTAATATATGTATGGGGGTCCGCAGTCGCATCTCTGGACGATTTAACAATAATAATTAAATGACACCAAAAGTCTCGTAATCGGTACTCGTCTTCGTTTCGGGATGATTTTCCAGTACTCAACAAAAATAAAAATTGGATATTAGACATCCTTTTGAACACATAGGTTACTGATATTACTGGCTTGACAATGGCACAGGAAAACCAAGTCATAATAATATCTTGTAATTCAGCTTTTAAACGTAATTTCAAAGAATCCTCTTTATCAAGTTTTTGGGTGTTTGTAAAGAGAGATTATAAGGAAATATCAGAAGAAAAATTTACTGTTTTTCGCAACCACGTACCTCTGCGAAAAGGCATTATCTGCTCTTGTATAAACTAAAAACAAATACAGATTACAAGTGGAATCCGACTTGAGATTACAACTTTGTATTAACATCAACCCGAATACCACTAATTTAGTCGCAAAAAAGCAACACCAACCTTCACCGTTAATTAATGTCAATGTTGGTGTTAAGCTGGGAACATACTAGGCCCACGCCACGCTACGCGACGTGGGTAGACGTCATCATTTCCATATCTGGACTACTTGCCATCCATACATTTTCTATGGAAACGGGTGCTTTAGAATCACACTAGCCCCACGCAACGCAAACCGACGCCCCCCACGCGACGCGGATCTGCCGCAGCCAGATCGGCGTGGGCCATGTGGAAGGTGGAGGGGGTATGGTCACGCCTACTACGAGATGATTTTACATCTTTCTGGTGTTATCTACGCATCTAACGTTATGTTCCGCAATATCTGTGGTTGTTTTTTTGACAGATATTATTCAAAAATGGATGACGAACAGTTCATTGAAACTGTTAGACGGCACGAAGTTATTTATAAAATCAAATTACAGGATTGTAGAGATTCTGCATACGCAGTGCAGCTTGGGAGGAAATTTCAGCCATTCATGGCATGACTTTCAATATTATACCCTTGTAATTAATGACAATCAAACCTTAGACACACTGCCAGTCTTTCTCTGATCCGAATGGACTTTCGAAGACGTGTGTTTTCTTTTTTTATGTCATATTCAATTATGCTGTGAAGCTCTTTAAATACCACTTTACTCATTCGGAAGTACTTGAAGAATCGTCCGTCATCAGATTCTAGTTCCTTTACTAAAGTATGGAACTCTCCAAACATTTGTATTTGTTAATGTTGTGGACCCAAATACTTCTCACTTTTTTCTTTTTACGAGAATATTGATTTCATAATAATAATCGTAGCAAATTATCTTCAAATTAGCTTTCAAGACATGGCAAAGCTGTCATCTGCTGAGAAGAGAATCACATAAACATAACCTAAAAAATAAATGTCAAATGTGTCGAATCAAACGCGCCTGCGCACAACCAGAGACCCCTTGTCACGTGGTCACAGCGACGCGTACATACGTCGGCCAGTGTGGACATGGACAGGAACGTTGCGTCGCGTTGCGTAGCGTGGCGTGGGCTTAGTATGTTCCCAGCTTTACTGTTGTACGTTAATTATTAAAGTATTTTTTATTAATAAAAAAAATGTTGTATTTGTAGTACTAAAATAAATGGTCCAAAAATGCTGCTTTTTTAAATTAAGGAGGTCCTTGAAAGTTGTGTTTGATTTCCTACGGGTCCGTGGCTGAAAACAAGGTTGGGAAACGCTGCTCTAGAGATTCTTTGTTCGGTGGTTCAACTGCATTCACAAAGACCTGTTTAATTAAGGTTGCGCGAGGAAATTTCATAATATTTGCCGGAGCTCCTCCCGAGCGGGACATCTTTTAATCAACTCTTATTAAAAACGTCACTTACTTACTTTTCATAAGCCTCTTTTCATTGTTTAAAGTAAGACCTTTGAAGTTCACAGCCTACTTTCAGCGAAACTTGAAAAAACACGTGATTTCGATGTGGCAATCATTTTCAAAGGCTTTTCACGAAGATACATAATTACAAAGACTATTTACAATAATAAGAATGAAATATTTTTAAACTAGCAAATTAATCTAAAAGCTTTCCCACGTTATTCGTACCTAAAGTAGCAATCAGCAGGACCATCTTTCGGTTGTGAATTCATAGGTCACGGGTTTGAAACCCGGTGTGCGCTTTAAATTATATTAATTTATGTGTGATATTTCATATACAAATTAACATTTTTTAAATAAAAATCATACTAAAAAAACCATCAGACTTCCCTCCTCTGAACGCATATTCGAAAAAATTCCATCATTTAAAAACTTCTTTGTGATAAATTCAATCGTACAAATTATTAAAAAAAAAACGATAAATGCTCATTCATAACTAAAAATCGTACTAGACTTAAACATGTATTTGTATGCTCCAAACTAAACACTTCTTTTGCCTAACACCACTATACACACCAAGGAAAATACTTCTTTAATAACCTAACAGTAGAAATCAGAAGCACTAATGACAAAGTACAATCGTTGAACTCTATCAAAAAGTACTTTAGTCATCAACGGGAAAAGTGCTTCCCCCTTTTCCACATAAAAGGCACACTAAAAATTATATCTGTTTTTCTTCTTCCTGAATATATGAATGTTTGTCTCTTTTAATTAAAGGGTCTTGATTGCGATGTGAATTAATTATATATTATGTTACCGTACATTAGCTGTGTATTAACTGTACCTATATATTATGTGGAACACGTGACTGTATTAATTGTACTTATATGAAATGTAAACTCTTCTTCCATACACAATCAAATGGTTTTAATGGAAGATAAGTAAAATTATAATATGTACCATTTTTAAGATTTAAAAAAATGTAATAATAATGTCATTTCTAAATTAATAGCATATTGATTATTTATTACAGTATATTTAGTGTTAATATATTATTTTTTATTTTCTTATTAACTTACCATTACACATTAATTTTCTAACCGAACCTAATTTTAAATATTATAGATTAAACAACTTGCCAAAAAAAAAAGTTATTTCAAAGCTAATTTCAACATATGGTCACTCTACATGTTTTACGTTATAATGTATTTGTTCCTATAGTGCAGTAGAGGCCCATTCTGTGAGAAATATTATTGTAACAATATTGTCTTTCAACACATTATTTTGTGTACTCTATAAAATTGTTAATCTCAAGTCAAAATGAAGTTCAAAATTTCAATTTAAGCAATAACACCTAAATTAAAAAGGTAAACAAACAACAAATAAATAAATATATATGGGTTATCGTATCCCATAACTTTGTCAAAACTAAAAGATCACACGGATGGCATTTCTAAGGTGTCACTTACACTATAAAATACAATCATATTTTAATGAAAACGGTCACTTAAATGTGAAAACGGTTTCTTTCATATTTATTTCATAATTATTTGATAGTCACTTTAATATTGCATAAGAAAGATTCGCTCTGATGTAATCGCTTATAAATCATTGTTTTGTTTCATTTTTTATTTTTTATTTTTTACACATATTTAAAAAAAAAAAAACCTAAGGACATATATTTTTTTTAAATTTTATCTATTGTTGAAAATGGTATGAACTAATGATATAATGAATGAGAACATTTTGTCTGATCTCTTAACACTTTGTTATTAATTCATATATTTTTATCACTTATTATTTTCTCTGTTTATCATTTTATTTTTAAATTTTATTATTTTGCTTTTACTTAACTGTTTTGCATGACCGATATTTGCGTGTGTTATTTTTATTAAATTGTGAAATTATTAACCCCGATACAGGCGAACCCTAGTGGGGTTAATAATTACAAGCTAAAAATATATGTACATAAATTGTGAAGAAGCAATAAATAAATAAATAAATAAATAAATAAATAAATAAAATGATAAATTAGCTTCATACAGGAGGCCTCAGGGTATATATCATCTTTGGGAATGCTGTTCTAATGTGAATACCGCACAAGGATCTCAACTGTTCAAAGCCATTGTGGTTATGACGTCCCCACTCGGGATATGTTCAATTTAATTCAATTCCATTTATTCATTGTTTCAAAAACATTACAAAAACTTGTATATTTTAGTGGGTTTTTAAAATAAATTTATATAATAGTATTACATAAAACATATTATTAGCAGTCAGATTATCAAATACTAGCATTAATAGAGATTGCATTTTAAAGGCAGCTTCACTAACGATAAATATGTCAATATCCGAATTGATTCCGTTCAACAGCAGCATTGCTCTCCCCACCGGCATGACCATTGGCAAGTTAGTACTGCACACTGATAAATAGAATAGCGTATGCCATCGGGAATAAAGAAATGAATTCTCTCCACGATAGCCGAGTTTTCAAACCATTCGCGAATCAGTCTGAAGAAATGTGTAGCAATGCAGCAATGTGTACATTTCTTCTGACCGGTATTCCCAAAAGAGCATTCCCAAAAGAAAATCGATTGGATATAGCCACGGATAGTAGCCATACTCACTCATGTAGAAAAATCTCAGAAATAGTATACATCACTAGTAAGTGCGTAGGGTCCCAGGGTCTGGTCTCCGGACAGTCTACCGTCAGGTGTAAAGTGAGCAGCTTCGTTGACTTCTTTCATTTCCAAAACCCAGGAAACGTACACTGAGAGAGGTTATGTTTGCAAGGCTATCCCTTGTAGGTAGGTATAAGTAAAAACATTTGTTTTGTACTGGGAATATTGTACCAAAACTTTAGTTTATTCCGATGAATATTAAGTTGAACTGAGTTTCGATTCTATTCTGATCACTGGAGTTTCAAATTGTAAAATGTGGAAAGAATGACACTGCAAAATCAACAAGCTTATTTATAGACCAACGAGAAAGTTTACGAATCCACAGACAAAGCGTGCAAAAAAACGAGTGTGCTTTAGACCACACGACTGAAATAAAACTTCTTTAGCTCCATCTATATGATAGGAAGAGAGAAAGAAAATGTGCACGCGCACTGCTCTCTCTCTTGCTCCTACAGTGTGATACAGACAATAGGCCTGCACTGAGTCTTAGATATACGAAACTGTATATAGATAACTGGCTACGAGAGAAAGAGAATAAAAAAAGGTGTGCTCGCACCTCTGTCTCTTGCCCCTACAGTAATATATGAAACGTAACTCTCTCTCTTTCTATCTTCACTAACTTATATCTATCTCCCTCTCAACTACCGTTCGCCACACTTTTCGTAACGCCCTCGTCACGCATTCACCAGCTTACTCCCCAAATCAAGCGTGCGGAAAGAAGTTTTACTTCAAAAATGCATTGAAATGTTTTGTAAAGGGTGACACAGATGCCAAAGTTAAGACTAAAGGACTTCACACATCGAGATTAGGCAAAATGATAAAATGAGAAGTGCTCAGTGCAAAATGAAGTTAAATATTTGAAATAGGGCAATCACAAGACACAATAGTAAGTTCTACGTGTACCGTCAACGTGCCACAACGTGCAAAAGGCAGAATGGTAACACAAGTGGTGTAGCAGCATACTCCAGGCCCCCTGGCAAGCATATAAATGGAGCCCTCACTCTTTCATTCCTCCGCAGTCTTCATTTGTTTACACGGGGACGGGTAGCATACAAACTATTTCTGGGCCGCTGGCCAACATTTCAGGCTCGTTGGCCGGAAAATAATGCATTCTTCATACGTGTAAGGAATGTTCTAACCCCGGTTACGGTAATGTTCGTTGAAAGTTTCACTTACAAAAGTTTTATTTTCACAAATATGTTTAGTCATCATTTCACTTAGTAGTAAAACACTTTTAGTAAATAAATATTGGGAACAAGTACTAACATTTTTTATTCCTTTGAGTATAGTGTTAACCATTTTGTTTGCACTTTTTAGTTTGACCTAACACATTAAATGTTCTTCGTTGGGTGTCTCTGACTTCTTCTATCATAACATTCTGGTCAAATATTCTCCATATACTCTTTCTTCGTTCTTTTGTTCTACATGCCCAAACCATCTGAGCGTCCCAGTCTTAATCTTACCTTTCTATTTGAAACAAACTACCGTTCTAAGCCAGACCATTCTAGAACCTTCTTTCCGCCATTCAGCATGAGATATGTATTGTTTGTAGCAATAACACTCACAAAGTAACATAGAAACGAAAATGTATCATGTGTGAACATGTTTAATGTCAAAGTATTTACTTAAATTTAAACAGATTTATTTCTGATTTAGTCCTGATTTCACTAAGCTCATTGAATTTCATATTCCCACGAGAACCACTCGTTCTAAAATCCTAATTAAATACAACAATACCAGGACTGAGTATACGAAACACTCTGTTATGTTTACTCAATTGGAAGTACGGTAAGCGGATAGAATGCATCACTACGTACCTACACATGGACTTTCTCAGGGCTAGGTTCGCGCACTCTTGACAAGATGAATGAATGTAATTGAAAGTCGATTTAACAAAGCATATTTATTACAGTAAAGGGTTTAAGTTATACAATAGAACGTTACGTTTTAAGACCTGAATGATAGCTTTAAGATCGGAAGTTAGGTACTTTGATATGATACTAAACTGGAAGTTAATGGCTCTAATATCTACAGTTATAATTAGAAGACTACCTTGGTCATCTTGAGGGACTGTGGGGTGAAAGGGGCCGGCAGAGTTCATGCCGGACTGGCAGAGTCTTTAGCCGTAGGGCAGGAATCAGTCGCTGGACATTGCGGGCCAGCATCCAACCAGGGCGAAGGTGGACATGATGCTCCGCTTCCAAGATCAGGGCTCCAGGTTCACAGTCACTTGATATTCAGAAACTACGGCCAACGCCAGGGTCTGAGGTACCCAAAAGGGGCGCCTACAGGGCCACCGCCCCGGGCGAGAACTACACGATGTTTGTGGTATGAGATCTACCCGCAGAAAGAAAGAGGACGAATCTAAGTGCGTTTGTCCTTATATAGCTTCCTTTCTCTCCTGTTAAGCGATCGTAGCGCCATTGCGACAATTTGCGAATCCATCGACAGAAACACTCGATTGTCAACCTGTGGGAGAGACGCCGCTTCTTCAACTGTTTTGACGTATGTGCGAACATAACAACTCGCTTGTACCTAGGTTACATGAAGTAACTAATAGATTATGCAGATGTGGCAGATCTTTTTAACTGCACGGAAGGCAGGTACAAGAGGGCTATTCTATCAATTTTTTTAAATCAATTTTAATTTTAGTCATACTATTGATCGTAATTATATCTCTGATGTCACTTCTAAATTTAATTTAATCAGTATTTATGGTATATTTAATAAATAAATAAATAATAATGAAAATAACATAACATTTATGTAGCGCTGTTTTGTGTTATGTCACTGTAAGATATTTTATTGATCTACTGACAAACTGCTTTGGCAGTTTGGTGTTTGTAATTAAGAAAAAAAAAATTAAATAGATCGCTTTACCTTAAAACAATTATTTAATAATCAGTGCTGGTATTCTTAAAATTACTCCTATAGTGCTCTTTACACAATATTGATCAAATAATATGATTTAAAACTTATTCAGTTTAAACAAACCAATGATAAGAGTACAAAAATATTGTAAAAGTAAACAAAATTATTGTTTTAATTTAAAAAAAAACAGAACAATAACAATAACTAACTTGTACAATATATACTTAAAAGTATAATTAACAGTAAAAGTTCTGTTATAACACATCTATCATATTCTATCGACTCGTTCTTGTGTTCAACAGCTCGGCTGTGGAATGATCTGCCGGCCTCTGTGTTTCCTCCTTCCTACAACATGGGTCTCTTCAAGACCAATGTTCATTCCTTCCTCTCCTCAAAAAGACCCTCCACACAGCATCTCAGATGACATAGGCCCTGAGGGAAATCATTTTCCTCGGAGCCTCCTGTGTGGAGTTAATGTAAAAAAAATTAAAATAAAACACAGGTAAATAAACAGTATACGCTATCATATCAGGGCTATTATAATACAGAACAATAAATTAAACAAATAACAGTGCTATTATAGCACAGGGCAATATAATAAACAATAACAGTGATATTGTAGCACGGGATAATATAATAAGCAATAACAGTGCTATTATAATACAGGACAATATAATAAACAATGACAGTGCTAACATAGCACAGGACAATAAAAATAATAAACAATAACAGTGCTATAATAATACAGGACAATATGGAACTGTCATTGTTTACTATATAATACAGGACAATATAATAAACAATGACAGTGCTAATATAGCACAGGACAATAACAATAATAAACAATAACAGTGCTATTAATGCATAAGACGATAATAGTAAATAATATCAGTTATTATAGGACAGGACAATAATAATAAACAAAAACGGTGCTATTATAGCACAGGACAATAATAATCAGTGTTATTATAGCACACGATAAAACAAGAAAATGGAATAAACAAACTGGAGGCAGTTTACGCTCTGGACAGGCATTAAACATAAATGCAAAGGTTCATTTATTTAACAAAAATCACACTGGTTTAAGGTAACTATTTTCTACGTAAAAGAATTATTCGCATAACATGTTACACTTCATTTAAAAAAAAGGTGAATTAAAACTTCAAATAAATTATCATAAAAGCAACTTTTTGTGAAGTATTTTAGAGTTTTATAAGCTTTATTCATTATTTAGGTCACAATAAATTTACAACAAGGTGGTTAATTTTTCCAGCAGGTTTGTTTTCAAGTGGAATACACTCATTAATATAACTATGGTTACTGGTTTGCTTTATTGAAAAAAATTCTCAGCGAGTACTGAAGAACCTCTCATAAAAGTTTATCTCTATTTGCATCGGCAAGATTTTCTCCAAGTCTCATCGTATTTCTGAATCGAGTGTAGTTACCAATCATTACAGAAAAATTCTATCGTTATCTGACGTGGATATCCAAATACTCCTCCAATCCATATTTTGCATTATATAAAATCTCTATGCTTTAAAAAAAGAAATGCCAATTTTCATGCGATATGCGCTGCCTCGGGCTATATTGGAATAACTATCAAAATGAGTTCTTTTCAACGCAAAAAATAAATTACATTTCAAACAAATGTACGAAGACCAAGACTTCGTTTCTTTTTATTCTTATTTGAATGTGAAAATCTACTGCACAAGACCAAACTGCTCCCGACTTTCCACTGCCTGGTAGGAATTGCGACTTCAACATCCAGTATTAACAGTTATAGTACACGCCAATCTTTAACACTGGCCTGAACATGGTACGATTCATTCATACAATGTGTGTAAGCGAAGATTTTTTGTCCTTAAACTCGCATACTGCGACGATTTCTGATCAACGATAGGCCGGTCTTAATGTTTGGCGTCTGTTACGATAGGTACAGGCGATTTCTTAGAAACGGTGACTGGCGTACTCAGAATGAAACCAACTCAGAACCACCTCACAAAGGTCATTAAGAGTGATGTTAAAAAAATTGGTTAAATAGGTTAAGTTAGGTTAGGGTTACCAGCTATTTTGAAATTATTTTTCATAGCTTTTAATGACCTTTCTGAGATGGTTCTGAGTTGGCATAGAACCCTGAGAAACATATTAATTGGATAACGCGAAGGAGGTGTTTTAATCATATAACTGACATCTAAGTGTATTTTTTTAAGTGAAAACTTCTTCAGCACCATTGTGATTTGAAACTCGATGAAAGGAAAAATATCGACACTAAAAAGAGACAAATACATACATCTATAGTATTAACCATGCGTGAGAATGAGATGGTATAATCGTTCTTCTCTTTGTGTGCTGCTTCATAACCTATCGATCTCCTCTTTGTGCGGTGCTTTGTAGTCTCCCCACTCTGGTCTACTTTAGTTTTCTGAAGGTTTCACTTCTACCGGGCGTGAATGACTCTGTTTTTTTTAGCTCTACACAGGTGTCCCTGAGGATAACATTTTCCGTCCAGACCGTCAAGACTCAAATCTCACCGCACGAACCCGGGCACCCCTGCTAAGTCACCAAACGTAGCCAATCACTTGGGGTGATCTATGGCAGAGGTGTTGATTATCCAATAAATGGTTTCCGGGGCGGTGGCACTCCTAACCGCCTCCCGAAATGATTTAACAAAGTTCCGCTGGATTTCCTAAATATTACAATGTGCGTCAACCGCAGCACCCCTCAGCGGCGCTACCAACAAATTGTGGTCCTTACTTTAATCTTCCCCGAGGGATTTGAAGGGGACACATCCTCGCTTAACTTTGCAGTTATTTGTATTGCCGAAACCAACCAAACTTGACTCCATATTTCATGTCGTTACAAATTTCTAACCCATATTTCCTTGGTCGGGTGTGAAAATCTCCACTTAAGTCCCCGTTAAGGCGGAGTTTGAAAGGCTGGAAGGCCGTTAATGGGTCTCTCTTAATATGTGAAATACTTTTTTATTCAATAAGGTTGTTTTTATAGTTTGGGTGGATTATTTATGCAGGAAAATAATCCTTGAGAAGAAGTTACAGTATAAGAATACAAAACTTAATACACATCCGTGAAGTGATAAAAGTACTAATATGGGAATCTTGACTTTGACGCTGTTTCGCTTGACGTAATTTCTATTTCTTGACTTTGGTGACTTAGCAGAGGTGCCCGGTTTCACGGAGTGAGGTTTGTCAAGGTCTTGGCGACCGATATGTATGCTCACCTACTGCGTAATATCATCCGATAAATCCCTCGATCCATCGCCTTGCACCACAGTTGAAGGGATGGATTCATACGTCCATCACTCCTGGACACACTGACCCCTAGCTTTCTACCCACCCCTCATACCTATTTACCTTCCAGAAAATCCTCTTCTTCCTTTCTTTAAAAAAAATCCTCCACACAGCATTCCCTAAGATGCCATAGACTACGAAGAAAATTAATTTTCTCAAAAAAAAGTTTCAAAATGTTTTTTTTTTTAATAGTCTATATAATTTTTGGGGAAGCTAAGTGGAGGGTCTTTTGAAGGAAAGGAAGGAGCGTACCTGGGTCTTGAAATGACCTATATTGTGGGAGGGAGGAAATGGTAAAGAACAGTAGGTGGAAAATTATTCCACAGCAGAGCTGTTTAACTCAAAATAGAATCGTCGAAACGATCTGCTGTCATGTAACAAATGTCAATTATTATGAAAAAGTGTTGAGCGCGCGTTTGGCGTGTTCCCCGACTGACCAAGGGTGCCGGATGGAAAAATGACGCTAGTTGCTCGGAAAATCTTCACATTTCAGCAAATGCTTTGGTCTTCGGAACATTTTCACCTGACGCGACCCTTGAATAAACTACCTATCAATTCATTAAGCATCCTTCTAGAGAATGGGTGCCATAATTTATTATTTAAAATCATCAATGGATATTTGAAAAGCCCTGAACTAGTGAAAATGATAAATTTTGCAGTAATCAATAATTACAAAACTAGACTCCATGCTCCATTTAATATAGTTGCTTCTCGCACTAATTTTATGTTCAACTCTTGTCTTCAAAGATTACATTGTGTGTGAAATGAAACTTGCACTGTTGACATATTATTTTATAAGCACATCGCCTCCTAAAAGCGTACGAGTATATGTATGCAGATATTATGCAATAATTCAAAACTAACCTCCAATCCGTAGAAAGGGTACAGATGTTGATTCTTAAAGTCATCACACGAAAACCATCTTTATTTCCAACAAAACAAAACTATCCTTGTTCTACCAGTATTACAATGGAAGATGCTCCGAGGAACTAGCATCATTGATCCTTTCGGCACCGGTGCATAGTCGGGAAACACGCCAAACGCGTGCCCAACATTTGTACACGGTTGACATTTGTCACATGAGAACGGGTCGCTTCTTCGACTCGTTCTTGTGTTCAAAAGCTCGGCTGTGGAATGATTTGCCGGCCTCTGTGTTTCCTCCTTCCTCCAACATTGGTCTCTTCAAGACCAATGTTCATTCCTTCCTCTCCTCAAAAAGACCCTCCACACAGCATCCCAGATGACATAGGCCCTTAGGGAAATTATTTTCCTCAGGGCCTCCTGTGTGGAGTTAATGTAAAAAAAAAAAAATTAACTCTTTTAGTGTTATCACTTATCAGTTAAATATTTTTTTCAAAAAGAACAAACACACTGTTACAAACCCACAAAGATTATTTTAATACTACAACAACAATCATAAAAATAAGTAAGCGATCAAGATCCTAACCTAGTAACCTAGTAACCAGTAACCTAGTAACCAGTAACCTAGTAACCAGTAACCTAGTAACCAGTAACCTAGTAACCAGTAACCTAGTAACCAGTAACCTAGTAACCAGTAACCTAGTAACCAGTAACCTAGAAATCACTAAATTTAAAACGAGTGCTTTTCAACAACATTATACTTATCAAGGCATAAAATTTTTTTAACGCCCTCCCATATAAAATCAAACCCGAAGAAAATTATAAAGCCTTTAAATCACAAATAAAACAATTGCTAGATCAACCCAACACTACATAATTATAAGTTTTAATTTCATAGAACGAATTTCCACCTATATTTTTTTTGATTACACTGTACCGATTAGTAAAAGTTGATCAAGTCTTAATTATAATATTTTTATGTACTTAATTTCAAAATAAATAATTTAATTCCATCATTAATTAACAAAAAAATAAATTATAAATTAATGCACCCTTATTGATTTCACACGTCCTCTTACAATATTTCATCAGCGATTATTGTCGTAAAATAACATTATGTACCTACCTACTCTTGCAATATTATCAGCTAATCCAATTGTTAGAATCAACCATACGTACTTACCATCTAATACCTACCTATTAAGATAAATGCAATAATATTATTTTTATTTTTACTACATCTATGTATATTATTACTTTTAAATATCTGTACTACATGTATATCTAATTTAGTAACTGCTACGTTAGTAAATTTCTTTATCAAATTTTGTTATCATTCATAAATTTATTTGTTTCTTAATTCCAAAAAAAAAGTATATCTTATTTCTTTATCTTTTTCTGTAATGACACGACTCCCCAATTTAAACACAAGAAATATTTTTCTCTTTTAAATTGGGTAGATTCATTAACAAGAAATAACTTTATTTGTTATTATTTTTAAGAACCATATATTTTCCTTATGTAAATCTGCTGTATGTATATTTAAAACAAAAAAAATCCTTAAAGGATTCAGATCGTTAACAGATTCAAATTTAATATACACTGCTCTGTAACTACTTTCATAGTACCTACTTACTTCTTTGATAATATACATACTGTGTATATATAATTGTTGTGTACCTTTTATTTTTATAATAATAATAACAAACTTACGTACACTTATAATAGCAGAATGAAAACTTTAAATTACATTTACGATTGCAGAAAATTTACTATTTTAAAATTAATTGCTAAAAAATGTTTTACACCACTACCACTTGTATGTTTCTAGTACTTGACCTGCAATAATTATTTTAGAACAATTTTTGTTTTCGTACAGCGATAAAAAATTACAAATATTGAGGTGTTTTTACAATATACGCGAATAATATCAAAATTTAAATATTATGTAATAAAATTGTTAATTTCTAATATACACATTGGAAAGATTATTATTTATTCCAGATTTCAGAACAATTGTTGTTTTTGCAAAGTGATAAAAAATAACCAATATACATGTGTATTTAAAATGTAAATTGTCGCTGCCGCGAATGAATCAGTACCTATGGGTTTTGGAAATACGCGACCGGACAACTCAAGTGAACACCTCTTTTGAAAAGTCTTTAGAAGTAATGAAAAAAATATGCAAAAAATTGTTTAAACATGTTACGTTAGGTTAGGTTGCGGGCTACTTTTAAATATTTTTTTACACCTGATAATGACTTTTCAAAGAGGTATTGAGTTAAATTGATTCTGAGTTGTTACGGAACCATTATGACCTACATACTTACAAAACTCTGGTAGCTGTTCATCTGGTAACCGTGTTATATTAATCGATAAGGTTTATTGAAAGCACTTGAAGTACTTTGCAGTTTCCTGGAAGCAAGAAGTTACGGTCCTAGTTCGAGAAGCACTCCCTTGCGTGATGCAATTGCAAATGAATACAGGGTTACCTACTTATACTTTCAATTGCTTCTTAGGGCCAGTTGCATCGAAAATAGTTAAAGTTACTTTTTAGTTAAAGTTAAATAAAAGTAACTTTTTTATCATTTCTTACAAAAATGTGTTGTTTCAACTTCGTTTAAATAAAAGTTAACCAAATAGTTACAAAATAGTTACTTTTATTCAACCCAGCGATGTTGAGAGTTTAAAGTTAGATTTTGGTAAAGATGCTAGCTGTCATCCGTCACCACGGAACGAAATACTGTTAGAATGGAATAAAAAAATTTCTTGATAACCCGAGTTTAGATAATCAATTGATTAGAATATATAGGAAATAGGTAAAATAAAGAATTAAACCATGAACCGATCATTTTCCGTAGGAAGAGATGGATTCTATTGTCAGATTTCGGATGTCCAAAAGTGTGGTTAGGCAATGAACTTTTCTCGTTGCCAATTCCAAACTATATTATTCATTATTTAGAAACAAGTGTTCATTCAAACTTATATACCTACACTTCTCTTAATAATTTATACTAACATTGTTATATTTCAATTAATGCAACGGAACTGAAACAAAATAAAATATTTGTCATATCGGAAATCATGCTGCTTGTGCTGTGGAACTATGTACTAGGTTCTAATAACATTGCATTTTTATGCAACGGGAGCGATGCAAAGATTTACAGGAGATATCTCTGAGGTGTATAAAAGTATTGTCTCGTGTATAATAGACAGGGTTAGCAGAGCAATAATAGCCCGCCTTTGCCACAATATATTAATATCATCAAACGTTCTTCACGTTTCTAAACCGCAACTGTGAAATAACAAATAACCATAAATAACCCAAATCCCAAATAACACAACCCTCAAAAACTTCATAAACGTCAAACAAATACAATCTAAAAATCGGTGTTGAGAGCCGTAAAAATAATTGTGTGTTTATTTTTACAGAAATGTATCAAATCTAAGGTAAATTTGAAGCCATTTCAATTGCAACACTGGTAACTTTAAACTAACTATTTAAATGTTGATACAACTCAATTGTGTTGAAATGCAGCTTAACTTTAGTTACGGCTTAAATGCAGTTTAAATATTTAACTTTAAACCTTACTTTAACTTTTTTCGATGCAATTGAGGACTACTCCTTGTTGCAGATTGGAAGACGACGGTGGAGGCTTATCCCGAAGGAGGCCAAGGCTCGAAATGGGTTGTAGCTCAATTGAAGAAGAGACGAGCGTAAATTGACAGAATGCATATTTTGTTAGAGATATGGTAAATAGACTGCCACTCCCTTCGGTCTTACCATTGCAGATTATGATGTGGTTTTACACCCTGTGGGATAATTACGCACAAACCAAAACAATTTGGGAAGCGGGAATGGGTACCGCCGCCCCGGGAACCTTTATTGGATAACCAACACCTCTGCCATAGGTCACCCCAAGTGGTTCGCTACGTTTGGTAATTGAGCAGGGGTGCCCGGGTTCATGGGGTGAGGTTTGTCTAGGTCTTGGAGGTGGATGACCAGGACATACTGAACCCCAGATTCCTACCCATCCCTTAAACCCTTTTCCTTCCCAGAACTCTCCTCTGCTTCCTTTCCTTAAAAAAACCCTCCACACAGCATCCTCAAAGATGACATAGGCCCTGAGGGAAATTATTTTCCTCAGGGCCTCCTGTGTGGAGCTCATGTAAAAAAAAAAAAGCATTTCTCAAATAGTCCTTCATTATTTCAGTCGTGATGATTCGACTCTTAAAAAGTAAAGAAGGTCAGGTTATATCCTCACAATCGTCCTCCAACCCACCCTAAATCAGGGGCGCACCAAATTAAAGCTAAGCAACAGAAGTGCGGGGTCCCAACCCCGGGGTCGCGGCCACCATCAATCTTACGGCCCACCTGTCCGGCAGTCAAAAATCTTGAGCACCCCTGTGAAATATGACGGTAATATTAAAGTAATCTACAAGAGGGGTCGCACCCGGAATAATGTGTCACCTGTAACTACCATCGGGGATTTGTTCGGGAACAAGGATACGCTCAGATCTTCCTACAGGTGTACGATCCTTGGCTCTAAGCACAGTCAATAATTTAGTTATTTTTATTATTATTTGACTATACGGACTTTAAAAAAACATGTGTCATATCTACTTAGTGATTTAGTGGAATTCTACAGAGACATTGTATTTAATTAGTATTGGCCAGTATCTCAGTAGATACTACTTACTCTGTATTGATTGAAAGACTTACAATTCTTTGAAATCACAGTTTATGGTTACTTACACACATACCGCCTTACTCAAAATCCCAGAATAAGATAATACCACGGTAATACGAACGAAAGGTGATATTTGTTCGACAATTTCATCTAACACTGTGCGACTGGCAACACCGTATGTAGTGAATTGCAAGAATTCCCCTTATTTTGTTTTGCGCTAGGATTTCTTATGACTAATTTTCAGTGAGAATGATTGAGAGAGGTCCGTGGACGATGTGATTGTGACAATTCTAAGAAAGTTTCATTCATTGCTGGATCATGAGCGACTAGCGACGTGGTAATAAATATTTTATTTATATTTTTGAATGTAGCTATTACTTTATCCATTATAGAAAAATGAAACAATACAACTTTGTATAAACCACTTATATGATGTGCAAATCCGACCGGTTTCGGAACAAACGTTCCTTCGTCAGGGAAAGCTTATACTAATTTGACAGTTTACAGCAATGTTTTATTGTGGTAGGGGTGGAGCCGTTGTTAGTTAATAATGTAGATTGGGTGGGTAGGTATTAGTGTAGAGTGGATGAGTTAATAATGGATTTGTTCCCCTACCCACCCACTCTACACTAATACCTACCCACACAATCTATATTATTAACTAACAACGGCTCCGCCCCTACTACAATAAAACATTGTTCTAAACTGTCAAATTAGTATAAGCTTTCCCTGACGAAGGAACGTTTGTTCCGAAACCGGTCGGATTTGCACATCATATAAGTGGTTTATACAAAGTTGTATTGTTTCATTTTTCTATTTTATTTATATATTTTTTATTTTTGCAATTATTGTACGTTTGACATTATCTTGTATTTTTGCAATTATGTGATTCGTTATTCAAGCTTTAATTTAAATGCAGAAATACACTTTAATAAAGAAAAATCAGAAAAAATAAAATTCAGTAAAGTAAGTTATTTTTTAAAAATAATTATTTGAAAATAATTATTACACATTTAAAAATCCGAGTTCAGCTATCTTCGACTCAAGTCGTAACCGACACCATGTTACCCGAAAATGGCATAGACCACTCAAACCATGTTAGAACTGATCATAGACTGATATTATGATACATTACGGTAAACAAGAGAGATTATGTCTTTTTGTTATGGTCACAGGGATGAATTTGGAAGTTTTTAGCGACTTATTGAGACTTATCTTGAACATTTTATTGCACAACAGTTTTGGTATTTAAACATTTTCCCAAAATTGGTTCGCAAACATCTTAAACCGGTTTCGGTCCAATCAATTATTGACTTAAGCTAACTTGGGAATTCTCGGATATC
The DNA here is from genome assembly GCA_929108145.2 of Limnephilus rhombicus. Lineage (NCBI taxonomy): Eukaryota > Metazoa > Arthropoda > Insecta > Trichoptera > Limnephilidae > Limnephilus > Limnephilus rhombicus. The sequence goes on along the minus strand of OV815292.1, from coordinate 13,795,255 downwards.
CCCCTCGCTCTATCGGGGCCTAACTCCGGTACTAGCCACAAGATGGCTTAGTCTTAAGAAGTTTGCAGTCATACTGTAGTTTCAAGTGCCACTAAGTCGCGATCTTCGCGTTATATCTGAACACACTGTACTTCATGTACTGTTGTACTGGTCTGAACTCTGTACTATAATACCAAGAGGAACAGATAATAATTGGTTCATTCAAACTTTCCAGACTGTTTGATTATGAAAATTGTGTTAGAGAATAATATTATTAAAGATGAATGTGGGGTGGGTAAGGAGATTGATAAAATAAAGGGAAAGATGAATAATGGTAAATTCATCACTATTTTTCAGAAAAAAAAAATTTTAAACGTTTGGTGTTAACAAACTGAAAAAAAAAATTGATTAGGCGGCAGAGCTGATTTTCAGTCTTAGCCCTTCAGAAATTTGGCATATTTTTCAGATGGTAAAAATATTTCGACTTTACAATAAAATGCAAATAAAAGGAATATTTCTGAACATATCCGAAACAAAAAACTTTTTTTGAAAGGTGATTAAATACACCTTTAAATTTTATAATTCAAAATAAACATATAATAAATAAAAAAATTATAATTTTGCATGCAAACATAAAAGCCAGAGTTAAGTTAGCCTCTCAAAAACTGGGCATAGGTACTGTACAGGGCCCCCAGATACTTTAATAGTACACAACTGCTAACCCTGTGCAAATCACAAATGCGCCCCACGGTTGAATTTGGCAGCCACCTCTGGTCTGGAGTCCCAAAACAAAACGATAGATTCTCCTAATTTAACAGACATATTGCAATCTTTAGAGCACAGGCGTCGGGTGGGAATGCTATCCTTGTTCTATCGGTATTTCAATGGAAGATGCTCCGAGGAACTAGTGTCATTGATCCCTTCGGCACCGGTGCGTAGTCGGGAAACATGCCAAACGCGTGCCCAACATATGTACATATGTTGGGCACGTGTTAAACAGCTCGGCTGTGGAACGATTTGCAGGCCTTTGTGTTTCCTCCTTCTTACAACATGGGTCTCTTCAAGACCTTCCTCTTCTCAAAAAGACCCTCCACACAGCATCTAAGATGACAGAGGCCCTGAGGGAAATTATTTTCCTCAGGGCCTCCTGTGTGGTGTTAATGTAAAAGAAAATAATAATATAAGTGTTTTAAAAATGGCTCACTTTACGTTTTTTTTTAACTAAAATTTCTGTTAACGAACAAAATAATATAAATTTTAACACAGACGTATTTTATTAGACAATTGTATTATAAACGTTATTGTCACGTCACTTTTTTGTCGTTCTATGAAAAAATAATTAATAAAAAATTTCCGTAATTTCAAAATTATTTTTCAAATTGCGTATTAAATCATTGGTTTCATAACGTTAAACTTTTTTGGTGGTTATTTTTTAGATTTGAATATAAAGCGTGATGTTTTGTTTATTAATGTGAGACCTATGTTAGCTGGGACAAATATTATGTTCTCATGTGATTATACGGGTTAATCAGAAGTCCGCCTACCTCGGTTGTGTGTGGACGTATCTAAAAAAATTCGTCTTTACAATATAAGAGGTTTTATTGTTACACCGCTACTAGCATTTGCCGCGAGTGAGGTGACCGCGGTCACTAAACCCAACCCATTATGGACGTGCTGCAACTAATAGAGAACATAAAACTTAAAATCTCAAATATATCGACCAAACAAGACTCCAAGGCCAAAACAAATCTAGAAACAAACATAAAACTTCTAGAAGAAAAATGGATGCACGAAAAAACTTCATTTCTAAACGAGATCGCTTCTCTGCAAAACAAACTAATAGAAAAATTAGAAAAAAAAATTGAAAATTTATTTATTTATTTATTTATTTATTTATTTATTTATTTAATACAAACGGCATAAGTATGCCATAAACATTAATTACATGTCACAAATTCATATTCAAAATATTAGTAATGGTAAAACAGTGTATGTATAACAGTTAATTGTGACGATACATTGTGAAGTGACACCAGAGATACATTTACATGCCAAAATCTATAATACAAATAAAATTAATAGTCATTAAAAAAATATGATAGCATAGCCGTCTTGTACCTATGTTCCGTGCAGTTAAATAGATCTATCACATCAGCATATCTATTAGTAACTTCATGCAACCTAGGTAAAAGTGAGTGTTTCGTATACTCAGTCCGATTATTGTTACATTTAAAAAGGATTTTAGAACGAGTAGTTCTCGTGGGAATATGAAATTCAATGAGCTTAGTTAGATCAGGACTGTCTATTCTACCATTTACAATTTTGAACATTAATATTAAGTCGGATATAATTCTTCGATCTGACAGTCTTAGTAAATTTAATTCTTTCATCAAGTAATTATAATTTATGTTTTCAATGGGAATACCGAGGTTAAAATTAATGTGTCTTAAGAATTTGTGTTGAATTTTTTCGATTGAATCTGAATGTATTTTAAAATGGGGGGACCAGATCGAGGAGTTATATTCGACTTGACTACGTACTAAGGATGTATACAAAATTTTTAAAGTTGAAATATTCTTGAAACCTCTGGAATTTCTAAGAACGAAGCCAAGCATTTTGATACCTTTATTATAGATTGAGTTTATATGGGATATGAAGTTTAATTTAGAGTCGAAAATTATGCCCAAGTCACTAATTTCTGCGACAGAGGTAAGGGTAGAGTTGTTAAGTTCATAAGGATGAATAATTGGTTGACTTATTCTGTAAAAACTTATTGAATAACACTTATTTATGTTCAGATAAAGTTTGTTTATAGAGCACCAACTAATTAATTTATTTAAATTATTTTGTAGACAGGCACAATCTTCAGCGGTTTTGATGATTTTAAATATTTTTAAATCATCTGCAAAAAGCAATACATCCACATCTTTATCAAATATGTCAACAATATCATTTATGAACAGTAAAAACAAAATTGGGCCTAAATGGGACCCTTGAGGTACACCACTGGTAACTTTAAATTGATTGGAATAAAACAAATTAATTTTTACAAGTAGAACTCTATCAGATAGATAGCTTGCAAACCAGTCTAAAAGTTTTCCGTCAATACCGAGCTTACGTAGTTTAACCAGTAGAATTTTATGGCACACTTTGTCAAAGGCTTTGATAAAATCTGTGTATATGGAATCGACTTGAGTTTTGTTAGCTAATGCATTTGATATAATATGAGTAATATGGAACATAAATGTGAGTAATATGGAAAAAAAAACCTATGCAAGTCGACTAAAAGAAATACCAGAATCGAAATATTCATTGATTATAAAAAGTGAAAACACGAATATGACATCAGACGCGATAAAAGATCAAATCGTCAAAAAAATAAAAATAGCAAATCTAGGTATTGCAGTGAATGGAGTTCGCAAAGCCGCTCAAAATAAACTGATAATATCTTGCCCTACTAATATCCACGCAGAAAAATTGACGGATGAAATAAATAAATTGCTCAAAAAAATATGGTTGCCGAAGAATTAAAAAAGAAAAACCCCAAAATTTTCGTAAGAAATGTACAGGCAGATCTGACAGAAGAAGATATAATCGAGGCTTTAAAAACCCAAAATGATGGTATCAAAGATATTATGGATTATGATACAAAAAACACTATAAAACTAATAAAAATGTTTAAACCTAAATCACAAAATGGACTAACAAATTATGTACTGGAAACCAGCGGAGCACTGAGGTCTTACCTCATTGAAAAGGAAAAAATAAATATAGGATTCAGCAGAGTACGAGTGGTAGACGCCAACCCCCTGATGCAGTGCTACCACTGCTTGAAATTTGGACACACTGCACTGAAATGTTTGAGTAAAGATAAAAGCGCGACCTGCTTACATTGTGCTAAGGATCACGAATGGAAGGAATGCCCGAACAAAAACTCAGAAGAAAAATGTAGCAACTGTATATATCAAAACACTACTTTCAAGATGACCCTTAACACTAATCATAAAGCAAACGACACAAACTGCACTTACTTTAAAAAGATGATGTATATCGCGCAAAGTCGCATCGATTATGATTAGGTATGTTTTGTATTTATTTTTATTCTAAAAAACAAAATTCAATGCTATTAACCAAAACTCTATTTAAATACTTAACCTCTTTTTCTGTTAAGCTCAATAATATATGTCTTCTACTTAGGAAATATGAGTATCTCATATCCTTGCAATTTTTTTCTTCTCTAACTTTATTATATTCTGAATTATTGTCCGGTAACCACAGTGTTAACACGCTAGTATTGAAATGTATGTTGATGTTAGTCTATCCTTTGTTAACTTGTACATGCAGAAAAAATATTTATTGTTGTCAATTATTAAACCAAATATGTTCTGATCAAAACCAAAATCTAACTATGAATATATTGTTAATGCTTACTGCTATAAAAACATTGATATTTATAATTTGCCTTTATAAATCTTCATACATGTTTACATACTATTCCCGCATATTTAAATATTATTCAGTATGGGTGATTTGAACGGAGATTTTGACATATCAGAAATTGATTATGAACGTACTCACAACTTTGAAAATTGGTCAAATAAACATGTATTAGGAATTAATAATATAACTGCCATTAACCTTAACATTCGATCCTTATCAGAACATTTTGATACTTTCCTCCTAACTATTTCTAGTTCTTTGCGAAATATTGACATAATAACGCTATGTGAAACGTCGATAAATGAAAATAATGTAAATCTATACAAAATATCGGGTTTCAACTCTTACTATTTTTGTCGTATAAAAAGATCGGGTGGCGGAATTATTGTATACGTGAAGGATCATCTTACATTCGAAAAAATAAATATAGTAACAACTAATTTTGAATGCGTTTACGGCACTGTTTCTATTTACAAACATAAACGTATACATCTATTGGCAATGTATAGACCTCCAAACACAAATAAAAAATTATTTCTCCATGAACTGGATACAGTATTGGGCAGTATTGACATTAAAGAATCCATTTTATTACTTGGCGATACCAACATAAACATTTTAAATGAACTCGAACCGATTGTAATCCAATACGAAAACCTAATGGCCAACTTCGGATTGGTCAAAACTATTAACGATGTGACACGAGAAGCAGTTTTGTCAAACTATATAACGGCTACTTGTCTAGACCATATCTATATAAGAGAGAGAGAGACCATAGAAATCAGTTCGTGCGTATGTGAAACAATAATTGCTGACCACTACCTAATTGCAACGACGATTTATTTCCCTACCTACGGCAAACACACTTCTGACATATCGCACACTGAGTACTATACTGCACTCTCTGAAAAAAAAGTTAATCTATTTATCTCAATCACTGATTGGAATGAAATGCTACAATTATCTGAACCAAATGTATTGTACGAAGAAATGAAATCGAAATTTAAAAATATTTATGGACTAAGTTACATCACAAAATTAAATAAAAAATATCGCAAAAAACTTGGATGAATGATAGCCTCATTGAAAATATACAAACACGAGATACTCTTTGGAGGAAATGGAAAAACTCACCAAACAACAAAAAATATGAAATCGATTTAAAAAAATATAGAAATAAATTAAATAAACAAATAATAAACACAAAAAAATCATACTATAACTATAAATTTAATCACTGTTTCAAAGACATTAAAAAAACCTGGAATGAAATTAATAAAACTTTAGGAAGGAAAGATAAATCCGGTTGTGATGAAGTCATATCAAAATATTTCTTAAAATCCAAATCGAAAGATGCAGTGGCAGAAAATTTTGCAGACTTTTTTGATGAGGGGGTAAATAAGTTATTACATGTATGTGATGTCCGAGCGTCAGAATACACGCCGGAATATTTAAATCACACAATGTATCTACCACGAGCAAATACAAAGCAAATCGAATTAATTATCGGAGGTATGAAAAATTCCAAGACACCAGGCATAGATTTAATTCGTATGTATGATTTGAAAAAACATGTTAAATTACTTAGTCCTATAATCGCCCACTTAATTAACAGAATAATTGATACGGGCCATATTCCCGATGAACTAAAATATAGTATTGTAAGGCCTATCTTTAAAAATGGAAATCACTCTTTAATAAACAATTACAGGCCGATTTCCTTACTTCCTGCATTAGAAAAAATATTAGAAAAATATATATCAATAAATTTAGATAAATACTTAAATAATCTGAGTATTATTGATGAATGCCAGTATGGCTTTCAAAAAAATAAAAGTTGCGATAAATTGCTCGAAAAATTTTCTAATCATATAAATTCACAACTAAACTGTAAACAACATGTATTGGTTCTATTTATTGATTTCTCAAAAGCTTTCGACGCACTTAGCCATATACAAATAATTAAAGTACTTGAATTTATAGGTATCCGGGGTAAACTCCTCTTATTCTTTAAAAACTATTTGACAAATAGAAAAATGAGTGTGAAGATTTTAAATATAATTAGTAAATCAAGATACATCAAATCGGGAGTACCGCAAGGGTCAATTCTAGGTCCAAAATTATATATTATATATGTAATTGCTATGTGTAAGATTTTCAAAAAAGCTCGTCGATTCATTTTTGCTGATGATACTGCTCTTGTTGTATCAAATGAAAATCCTGAAATAGCTATACAAGAATTACAAAGAGATTTTAACGAGCTTCTCAAATGGGCTCATGATGTAGGATTAGTTATTAATGTAAAAAAAACCAAATGCATGTACATAAAATCACCAAGTTTGAAAATGTGGAATGTTCCTAAAATAACCGCTCATAGCTTTGACTGTATACATAGAGGAATTATTAATGTTTGTGACTGTGAAAAAATAGATTTCACAAATGAATATACTTATCTGGGTATAATTGTAGATAATAATTTTAAGTGGGATAAACAAGTGGCTAAAATTTGTAACCAGCTCAGATCCTTAGCTAGTAACTTTTACAAATTAAAATTTATTTTGCCTCATTGTACTCTTAAACTCATATATTTTTCTATGGTAGAATCCATCCTTAGATATGGTATTCGAACTTGGGGACATGCAAGCACTACTTACATTAAATATATTGAAAATTTACAAACTGCCATAATAAAAAAAATTGTCACAACAAATATTTACAAACAGAGACATAACTTAAAACTACTCTATGGCTCAGAGAGCTTACTTACAATAAAAGGTCTCCACTGGTTCACTACTTTTATGGATATTATGGGGGAAAGCCCTTACAGACACCTACTTGTACACAAACATACCACAAGATTTAGAGAAGGAAAGGGCCTAAAAACTCCTCGAATATTAAATAAATATGGAAGCCGTACTCTTGAATATCTAATACCAGTGATTTTCAATAAAATCAATAAAAACATAAAACTTGAAAAAAATGAGAGACTATGTCCTAAAATGATAAAACTATGGTTAATGAGTGAAAACTCCATGTATCTTTGAATATCTTAATATAGCTGCCTACATATCTTGTTATTAGGCAGGTATATTGAAATATCTTATATATTTATGAGTGTAAGTTAAATTATCCAATATTACTATGTGATCTATTCTAATGTTTCCTTAAAACTATAAATGTATTTACAAATATTTTCTTAGATATAATATTAAGAATGTTTAAATTGTTAGAACCTGCAGACAAGCTGTCATATGACAGCTTTGTGGGTCTACTCAAATTTTTTGTACAAAATGTATTCTGTAATTAAATAAATAATAAAAAAAAAAATAAAAAAAATGCCTATTTATAGCAATTATTATAAGCAATAATTATCAGCACGAAACACTCATCAACATTGAAAAATCTTCCGAGAAAAGATACATGACGCCAACGGGACTCGAACCCGTTCCCTTCTGATTGCCGGTCAGCTGCTCTCCCAATTGAGCTATGGCGGCTATCGGCTATTATTTTATACCCGCCAAATGATTCAATATATACTAGTGTTTCATTCAACAATTACTGCTTATTAAATTTTTTCCACCTGAAAACAACCAACTTTATTTTTGCATTATTTTAACTTTATTTTAATAAGCAGTAATTGCTGAATGAAGCACTAGTATATATTGAATCATTTGGCGGGTATAAGATAAGCCGCCATAGCTCAATTGGGAGAGCAGCTGACCGGCAATCAGAAGGGCACGGGTTCAAGTCCCGTTGGCGTCATGTATCTTTTCTCGGAAGATTGTTCAATGTGGATGAGTGTTTCAGGCTGATAATTATTGCTTATAATAATTGTTACCCTTTGTGCTATTCATACAAATCTTGTCTAAAACGTTAGTTTAACAATTAAAAATAATAATTGCCTATTTATAGCTTAAATCTTAGATATAACCATTATTATTAATATTGTTAACCCCACACAAAAGGTCCTGAGGAGAATAGTTAGATACGAAGAAACGACCCGAAAACTCACGAACCGCCACTGCTGGACACATGTCACTCGATGAAACCGGGCACTACTGCTAAGTCGCCAAACGTAGCAAACCACTTGAGGTGACCTATGGCAAAATGTGTTGGTTATTTAATAAATGGTCCCGGGACAGCGCCGTATCCGACTCCTAAATTGAGTACTTTGTTATAATTTTGACTGCTAGCAAGTGAGCATAATTTCTTATGTTTCTAAAATAATTTCTTATGTTTCTAAAATAATTTCTTATGTTTCTAAAATAATTTCTTGTTTCTAAAATATTTTTTTATGTTTCTAAAATAATTTCTTGTTTCTAAAATAATTTCTTGTTTCTAAAATAATTTCTTATGTTTCTAAAATAATTTCTTGTTTCTAAAATAATTTCTTATGTTTCTAAAATAATTTCTTATGTTTCTAAAATAATTTCTTAAGTTTCACTTCTTTTCTTTTGTAGCTTCGCAGTGAGTAAACACCTAATCGTTCTACGTGAAAAAAGTTATATTGCATTGGGTTTATCAATGACAATAGCGAAGTGTTATTTCACCCGCAGCAATAAGACTTGACGATTCAATGCAACCTCCAACCATCCGGAAGCGCGAAATAATAACATCGATATCCAAAGCGATTCGATTTAACAACGGGATTATACTCCTCCATCCAGAATGACCATTGGCAAGTTAGTTCTGCAGCCGGGAGATAAGACAGTCTACGCTGTCGCTGACGAAGATAACCATCTGGAACTTATTTGCCCTTGTGTCTAGGAGATTATTGTAACTTGAGTTGAGAAATTGCAGGAAGATATCCCTCTCAGAGGGCCTAGAACGGCTATTTATAGGGATGCACAACTAAGCGATAACTAAGCAGACATATATTAAATTTTCTTTTTTCCAATGGCTAAAATATTTCCGAAAAGTTCAAAAGCGTGCCTGTTCGTTTAAATAAACCAAAAATTTGTATTGCGGGCGAAATTTTTGAAAAGGAAATATCAAAATATTAATGACTTTATTAAAGATGTGGGAGACGTAGATAAATTAGCAGCTTTTAACGACAAATATCAACCTTGCATCAATGCTTGCTAATGACAGTCGACATCTTTCTAATGTACCTACCTAGTAATAGTTTATCGTGGTAAATTCGAATTTAGTGCATTATTTCAATATTTTTCCATTCTTATTGAATAAACTTGTTGACACCTTAAAAATGCATATTCCAATACAAATTCATATCCACCATTAATAAGTAGGTCTCAAACTCTTGTGAAGTTGTCGGGAACATAAAACTCATAATTTTGTAAAATATCGATAATAAATATTTTACAGTTCAAAAGACTTTGTGCTGTTATCAGCAAAGCAGTTTTCCTTCTGTCGGCGAGGCTATTTATACTTAGCAAGCTGGATGAAGAGGCTGATGGATAAACCAGGGATAATACTCGAAGTCTCTAAGATATTTTTTCTTATTTTAATTTTATTTTATTAGCGTTATAAACAGTCTGTACAAAATTCATAAATGACAGTGATAAAAATAAGTATATCATAGACCAATAAAATAACGACAAATTTCAATTTAGAACCATAATTCAAAAATATACAATACCTACACCTGATATAAACAATTATGATAATATCTTCTTACTTAAATCTACAAAAAGTAATTAACTGAAAATTTTCAAGGGATTACAGTTAAATTTTGATGCATATCAATAATATATTTCAGGAAGTGATTTTATTTGAATTCGAACTGCTAAAAGTAGGAGAGAAAATATGGTGATACTAAAAATAAAAAAGAGAAATACAGAAATCAATGAAATATTAAGTTATTAGTTAAACATGTGGCATTCAATAGTGTTATTTTTTTATGCATGCTGTGAATTTATCAAGGTTTGTATTAAACACATCGATATTTGGGCATAATCTGTTAAAAGTGCTACAGCTTCTTCTTACAAATACATTTTCAAGATAATTTGTCTTGCTCTTAGGGATATAAAAGGTGTCTGGAGATCGAGTAACTCTTAATGGACATCTGAAATGAATATTTTGTAGTAAGTACGGGCTATCAATGAAGTTATGAATAATCTTATAGAGCATTAATAGGTCTCTGATATCTCGGCGTTGATCGAGAGATTTAAGGTTTACGGGGACATAGTTTTCATCATTTCGCACGCGATAAGAGACATATTTCATAAACTTTTTCTGAACTCTTTCTATATTTGCTTTATATGTAGAACAATGAGGGTTCCACACTGTAGAAGCATACTCCAGATGGCTTCTAACATAGGATATGTAGAGAGTCTTAAATGTTACGAGTAAATATCTCTGAAACTGCATTTGTACTTTCTATACCATTAGTATCGTTGTCTGGACAGTTTGAAAGTAGCTTACATGCAGAATTAAGGCGTTTATAAATTTAATGATTTTTTGTAGTTTTGTAATTTTTGTATGCTTTTTGAATGATGGAGAGAAATTATTATCAATCGAATGCTCGGAAATTTCTTTGGGCTCTTTTTGTAAATGCCCTGGGGCTCCTCTGGTTAATCAGTAAAAATATTGTCAAAATATAATCATGCCAAATTGTCAGCCTTACGGAAGTAACGCTAGCTAGCAGGTTGTCGATTAGTGTCGGTGTCCTCGGGGCCAGCATCTTGTCAATATTCGGTAAGTATGACAGAAGAGTATGAGACGATGTTAAAACGAAGATGTAGCAATGAATTTGCGTAAAGATAGTTAGTAATCCGCCTTCCCTATGTGCCCATACTTGAAATTGCGTTGCGGTTAGTTTTTGTATTATTTGATGGTGATTATTGATAAAACAAATTGCAAAGCTAAATAAACCGATGTAGATGTTGGAGTATTAATAACTGGCTACAATGGCTGCTTTTTAAAAATATATTTCATAATATCCACTGGAGCACTCACGCGAAATAAATAAATTTACCTCGATTGCTCGAGATTTCCCAGAAGATCATTTTTTTAATTTTTTGCCAACATAAAAAAAAATCATACCTTCGAATTTTAACATGGTAACATAAAAAAATATTTTAATGCTATATAGCCAATGAATTACCTGTATTTTACCACTTATAACATACTAGCAGACCCGGCCACACGTTTCTGTGGCTAACGAAACACAACGCCATTACCCAACCTTTATAAAATAGGCACCACCCGCTTGCCAGCTGCCCGCTGCCTGAATTGAATATTTGAATTTCTCGACTTTCTTTTCTCTACTATAATAAGCATGTTTTTATATATATAAATCTTCCCCTTGAATCACTCTATCTATTGGTGAAAACCGCATGAATATCCGTTGCCTAGTTTAAAAGATCTATGCGCACATACATTTTGAACGACTAAATAAAATAATTCAAATCAAATACATACTTACTCTAGGATATCTATTTTACAATTTCTTCCGTGGAACGTATTTCAAAAGTGACTATAGTTCGGCCCGCCAGCCGTTTTAAATCACACAAAAATATGTATTTTTTTTAATTTCTCGGTTTTTCTCTAATATAATTTACATGTATTATACATATAAATATTTCTCTTCAATCACTCTATTTATTGGTCAAAACCGTATGAAAATCCGTTGCGTAGTTTAAAAGATTAACGCGCACATACATTTTGAGCGATTTCATTTTATACTATGTAATGATAATGATGATTTGTAGGAGTTTATAATCACGCAAATCCTGCGCGTTTTTTACTCGAAACTGCCATGAGGGATACTTATTCGAGTCAACATAGAATATTTTCGATTTCTGTATGTTGTCTGTGGTATACTTGATAACGACAGGTCCATAAATATGAAAAAAGGACTTAATTTTAACAGCCTATCAAAAATTCGGCGGGAAATAAAAAAAAATATATTTTTTTAACATTATTCTAAAATGGTCTATGAAGTTCGGATTTGCGACATCTATGGTCACCATAGATAGAGAATTTCAATAGCTTCGTTTTAAATAAATGGCTGGCCAAGAAAATGTTTCAAATAATTACAATAAATGTTGTACGAATGGTAGGTAAATATTTTCCATTTTAGGTCCGCTATCAATCGCAGAAAAATAAAAGTGGTCCATTTTTCGACCAAAATCGCTCCAATGGATGTAACAATCTACTGCACAAAAGTTGCGAGTAAATGGGATGTGGACCTACTAGAAGTATGGCATCTCTTTACTGTGATTTTGAAGAGAGCATGAAAAGGGCTATGGGATGGCAAAGAAAGGGGAAGAATTCTTGGCTATTAAGTGTTCAGATCCAAAAAGGAAAGAAACGAAGAAACAAAAATTCTCTTCGTTGAAATATTTTCCCGCGCAAATGAAATTAGTGTTAAGAACTTTCAATTCTCTGCAAGTCATTTTAAGTTTTCCCGCTAAAGCACAAAGTTTACAACATCATCGTACATTCTGAACGCGCGCCTCATTTGTATAAGCGAATTCCACAAGTCGGAATTATGTGGAACGTCACAAAGCCGGTTCACAGTTGACCACAAATCATTCCGAGGAAAGGTGGAGGAAGCTTGGAGAACCAGGGTCCGCCGCACAGTGAGTCAGCTCACGAAACTATAACGACACATTTGTAAAATACTTTTTAAGACTTTCCACAAAGAAGAATTTAAGTAGAAAACTTAGTAAATCAGTGTGATCATCGATCTCCTTTCCATCAGGTTGTCGATTGTGTCCATTTAAGACCTGATTGATTTATTTCCACATTATTGAACATGTATCTAGGAACAAAAAATACTTACAAGGTCGTAGAAAAGATTCTACGACCTTGTAAGTATTTTTTGAAGACCTCATACTTGCGTAGTACCCGAACAATTTTCTGAGCATAATGGAAACATGGGCAACTAAAGGAAAATTTGCTTGTACTAGCGTACAACGCGTGCCACCAATATACGTATATATTCTAGCGTACAACGCGCTGCCACCAATATACGTATATATAGATAATAATATCATTATTATCTATATATTATATTCTAGCGTACAACGCGCTGCCACCAATATACGTATATATAGATAATAATATCATTTATCATATGTGCTACATTAATATTAAAATTTTCAACTCACACGGCTTTCACTCTTTGAGGTTGTCCTTCCAAGAAAAGCTTTCAAACGTAAATAAAATTCCATCATTATCTTGTAGCAAAATTATTACATAAGCTAGGTACTTTTAATTAAAATTAATATTTATGTTGACCCAAGGCTTCTACGTTGTGGATGTTTATAATATTATGCATAAAATATTATCACAGGATTATTTAAACCACGGGGGTGTGTTTCATAGAAAAATATACCTACCTGTTTATCAAGACAATTATTTATCTTACACATAATCTAAATGCTAAAAATAACTGTATATTGGATCCTAACTGTAACTAATCTTTGCCACAGCCACAGTGCCCTTCTTGTTAATATCAAGGAGGATACGGTGTTTCTACTTATGCCTACAGAATAGCACTTAATCTCAAACATGGGAACGTGAGGTATTCACAAACGTCGAATGAGGTATTCACAAAATACTACTACTAACCTATTTTCATACAGTTACAGATCATTAACACTTTTTTTATCTTATTACTTAACTTATTATCTATGTAAACCAATGTGAAAAACTGTAAAGTGTATGTTCCAGAATAGATATAAAAAAATTAAATATCCCAAATGAAACATAGAAATATCTATTCAATATTATCAAGATGACAAGAGATGAATAGTGACATTAGTGCTAACCCTGCCAACGTATTTAAAAAAAAAATTTACTTTCTGTTAGTTTCAACCTTGGATGAATTAATAGAGAAAGATATGTTACTGAGACAACGCAAGCGTTTTGACTGAATTTAATCCAGTGGAGAGCCATTCATGTAAGTAATTCATTTGTACACATACATTTTCTGAATAGCTACCCTTTTCATGAGCGGTGTCACATTTTTATCGATGGCATGAATGTAACATGTACTTTTATGATGTCGTTGTTTAGAATATAGTTTCTTCTTCTTCCTAGCGGTTGATCGAAAATGTATTTATGACCTTCTCAATGCGTTTCCTGACGCACTGTGCGCCAAGATTGTGGAACGAGCCAACCGTTATTACTCGTACTACTGCCATTATTCCAAACCCAAAAGGCGTGCCCGGATTTTAAATTCAGTTGGCTGTGCGTTTAGCCGGTCTCATTGCGGCGGAATAATAGTAATTATAATTATACTGTTGGGTGCAGTCACACCACACAACGGGAGGAAGTAGAATGTAGGTTGCTGGATTGAATACGACTATAATGGCAAAACACACCGATTCAAAACCAAGATCAAATTTATCCTTGGTTCAACACCAGGGAGGGAAACTATTGTCTTTGATTCGTAAAAACCGCATATATAAGTACAGTTTTTTAACCGATAACTTATAAACAGGGGTTCGCCATTGACCTCGCGCCATGGCATGTAAGGTTGAGCTCCACACTCTTCACATCTCTTAAAAATCTTAATTATCTTAAAAACGATTAAGCGTATAAAAAGTTATCGCAAACAAAATTTGTAGAGAATTTTATACTCTACAACTTTTATCTTAAATGCAAATACGATTCGATGCAAATAAAGGGAGATATTTCCAAAAAACTGATTTTCGTAACCTTTGACCTTGAATATCCAAAGACGCGCACACGCAACCTTATGAGACTTTTGAAACAACATGTAGAATACCAAAATAAAGGTTTATACAAATTTTTAACTTATTCCGTTTCATTTAGCGGTTATCCCGTGTGATGAATTGCATTGATCAACAGTGAAAATTAGGAAATATCGTAGCTTCCCACTTTAATTTAAAAAGAAAATATCAATTACTTATAAAACGGACACGTCTACGACATCTATCGGATTAGAGTAAAGTGAATTCATATTTACGGTAGGGATCTATAATTAGACAAAGTGAGACGAGTATTGATGAAAGGATCACAGATGGTATCAACAAATAATCAGAAACAGGGACTCCCCAATATACTTTAGACGTGATATATTGACAGCCAATTGAATTGCAGCAAAAGCGATTAAAAACCAATTCAGCCTATCAACGGGAAGAGGGCCGAACCCATTTTTAGAACAAAGGAACGACCTTTGGACTTAGCAATTAGTAATGTGATTAATGAGTTTGACGTTCCCACCAAACCGAGAGGTGAATAAACTCCATGGGAAGAAATAATCTGTTCAGGGACAAAAGAACGATGACCCCAAGAAATGTTATCATTAACCGGTACATTCCAGGGATCAGAAACCCTAGTTCTCGAACGCATTAAAACATATCAGGTGCGGAAAAAAAGGATACACGTAAACACGATGCAAAAGTTTAAGTGAAAGATTGCAAAGCAAGTGACGAAAACGTATTGTAAGGCGTTAGGGAGATTTCCATCTATAATACGATTGTTTGTGACGACCGGAGATGATCGATTCGAGGGAAAACGTGCTAAAGGAAATGGAAATGTTGAAAAAACAATGGAAAATTATTGTTATCAATTTTAGACGGAGCTAGGATATTACGATGAAAGATTTAGGGAGGAAACGTCAAAAAAAAATGAGAGTTTTAAAGAATAGGCGAGGGTACATTTCAGATGTCTAGAGCAGTAACAAGTGTTAGAGAAGAAGATAGAGTGCAGTACGGAGGGGAGTGGAAAATGCTGAAAACATTGCGATAGAAAAACTCAGGAAAAGGAGTCATTTTACGTAATTAAAATGGAGGTTATAGAGTAGCATAGTACGCGATTGCAGATAAAGATGAGGCATTACAATGGTTGCCGATTTCAGATGTATTTTGTTGTGATAAACAAGGAATATTCGAACATGAAAATTGTTTAGATAAGGACGATTAGCCGTTAAAAAGGTAATAAAAATTATCATGGGTCTTATGAAATATTTATATTAAAGAATTCTCATAAAATTTAACGACACTGAAATAAAAAAGGATTTATTGCCAGGTGGGTACAAGAACTAATGTATACAACTGTCAAGACATATGGTTTATGGGATTTTTCGTAAGAACGGGACGAAATTTGTAAGGCGTTCTCTATGAAGCAATAAAAATGACAGGAATTTAAGGGCCGAAGTGGGGGTATCCCCTATAAAGATGTTAAAAAATGATATATTTATTAATAACAAATAGAAAATGAAATTTTCCAAGAGGCAGCAAACATCAAAAAACGATATGGTTATATCAGGGAAGTACGGGGAAGTGAGGGGAAAGGAGATACGACAGAGAAAAACAAAGGAAATCTTAGATTAACAGTGAATAAAATAAATACGGCTTGAAACATAAAAATCTATAGAGATATGAACAATAGCGTAAGAATAAATAAGGAAATTCATGGAAAGAGTGTCGTGAATAAAAGAAAATTCGAGAAAAAAATGGAAAATTCAAATATACGACGTAAATAGAGAAAATTCGGTTTTAAATGGAAAGGTTCATATAGAATACAGAAAAACTCGTGGAAAAATAATAAAATAAAAATGAACAATTTGCGAGAAAGACTTCGACATGAAGATATCTCTGATAGGCGAATTTGGGGACAGATTTGGAACATATGGTAGATGCCGTACGCACGGACATGTTACGAAATATATGAAAATAGAACTTTAAAATTATTAAATTCAAGCTAGTTTTGTATGAACAACAGGACAAAGGAAGTTGGGCCATTAAACATGGATCTTACTAAATCCGGATCTTGTAAGTATGGGAGTACGAGACAGAATTTAATGTATCAAACGCAAAACGTACAAAGAGACCGCATTCGACAATAATGGAGAGGTTTCAAGAAATTACGAGTTGATAGTAATTAGATTGGTTTATTATAGGAGATTCAGATACGATCTTTTGGACCTGAGAGGGGTATAAAAGTCTAGACAAATGCCAGTTGAGGACAGTCTACGGTCGTGATCGAAAAGTTTGTAACTTCGCGGAACGTGACGAAACGGTGGGTGATTTAAATTTGAAAAATTCTAAGTGATAATTATTTTGATACTTAGAAAAATTTCACATTCTAGTCAAAAAAAAAAAAAAATACTTTGCAGTTAGAGTCAGTGAAAAATAAAATTAAAGCCAACGCATTAATTACTTGTGAAAAATAAAAGTGCTCGTGATAAATACAATTTGTTTTAGTGGAAAATTCGGATTTTATAATCACCTAATATCGTAATTTTAAACTTAGAAATTTCGCGTTTAATATTAGTGCAATAAATAACTGAAGTGATGTGATAATTTAGCGTGAAGGAGTTATAATTAAATACGTGTGTTCAATCTAAGTGAAAGTGTTCTAACAAATAATAAATAATTAAATTAATTATCTTAAATAATAATAATAAAACAAAATAATATTTTATTAATACATAAAAGTTCGGAGGGATAAAAATTTAATTTAACAACAATTTACCATCTCTAAATTAATCGTGAAGTAACTATCATTTAAAGAGTTATCTAACCAACGAGTTTTGAGATAAAATACAGTTTAGAACGATAGAGTTCATGCATCATTTTAATTAATTAGATTAAATGAAAAAAAAAAAAATTGAAGTCAAAAAGATTTAATTAAATTTAGGAAAATAAAAAATTAATTTAGGGAAATTGCAGCAAGGTTACCGTGTATTTCCCGGTCGGAAAAAACCTTGGTAGGGGTAAGTCTTTTCCGTTATAAAATTTTACAGATTCCAAGGAGAAAGCGGAATGCAGTAAACATTGGTATTTGGATTAATTATTTGACCAAGATATTACTCTCTTAATATGTGATATGTAACTATATTAAAATATTATAAGTATAATAAGTATATTTTATATATTTATATATGTAAGTATATAAACATATATATATGTAATTTTGTTCCCAAGAAAAAATTTTAATCAAAAAGAAAAACACTTATATAAAAAGAGGAAAAGGGTATCGATTCCTACCTCTGAATTCATCAATAACTATTAAAAGTAGTTATGTGTGATAAATTTACAAATCAATATTTTATATTTAATGTTATGTATGTATTAATATAATTTCAGAAAATCCAGAGCATTTGAAATAAGTTATGATATTAGAAATTATTTCAATCATAAAATTTATGTATATACATATCAATATTATAAATTATTTATTGAGACAAAGTATATATAAATGAATAAATATGTATACGTAATCGGGTATCAGACTAGACAATTGCGCTAAGTACATCATTATCAAACAAAGAAAATTTTAGAGTCATCTCACACGTCTCCGGAATGTCTAAAGTAAACATACCTCATACGCTTGAATCTAGGTCACGAGGACGTAGAGAATGTTTACAAAGCTCAAATTGTTTACAAAATAATTCGGTCACTGGGGCACTAGTTCGAATACAGTAAAAAGAAAAAAAAAATGACCTTGATTAGTGGATATCGTACTTAGGTATTAACTTCTAGGAACGGGATAAAATTATTATATTGCGCAATTATTAGGAACAAAAGAAAAAAAAATTAAACACTATTTTTAATTTGAACGTAAAGAGGTATCTACAGATCTAAGCAATTGAAAATTAACAGATTTATTATAGCAGTTCAAAAGGGTGTATTGAAGATTTACATGAAACAGTTGAAAAATCACGGGATAGCTTAATAAGGGGTAATGAGGATTTACATGCTTCAATTGAGAATCACGGGATAGCAAGAATTTATCAAAAGTTGAACACTGGAGGGGAGGGAAAGAAAGAAAAAAAAAAAAAAATACAGTTCAACCAACGAAGGCAGTGTTCGCTTCTGTAACAAGGACCATTAATCAAACCATAGAGATGGCGGATCTCTCAAACAAAACCGTCAACAAAACCAAACAAAAGCTTGGAGTTATGGCGAATCTCCAGAACACATCGCCAGATAAGATCTTATTGTACTAGTATATATTTATATCACCCACTATTCTTACGTATGTATTCGGTATCAATCTGAAAATTTCGCAGAATTTGATGGGCGAGA
This sequence comes from Limnephilus rhombicus, assembly GCA_929108145.2. NCBI lineage: Eukaryota > Metazoa > Arthropoda > Insecta > Trichoptera > Limnephilidae > Limnephilus > Limnephilus rhombicus. The sequence continues at coordinate 13,775,864 of OV815292.1, read as the reverse complement.
TCCGAGCTCGGGATGCGTTGCAAGTAGTTTCGTATTGCGAGTTATAAACCTTCCCAAAACGTATGTTTACATATATATCTTTTTATGTACTGTTCATTGAATGAAACGAACTCACTTACAATTAGTGCTTTAGGCCTGTCGGGTCACTCTCGTCTCATTTCTTGAACGTGGAGGGAGGATTCACGACCCGTAACTCCACACAAACCCGTGAGTATATGATTGCATATAGGACGAAACCGGTTCGCCCTAAGTAAATAGTAAACTTTGGAGGAGTAGGAATTTGGAGGTATCTGGGCTTGGAGGAAGACCTGAAGGCAGTGCATGATGGCGAAAGGAAGGTCAATTGGGACGCGATAACTTAGGTATCAATCAATTGAACCGTGCCAAAAGACTGTGCGAATTTTGGGTTGACTTCTGATCACCCGGCTTACTTGATGGAGGCAGGAGCCAAATTTTGCCAGAAAAAGGGTTATTCTGAGTTCGTCAAATATGCAATTAACAAATTACATTAACCTACTAAATCCATCCTTATATGTACCTTATAGCAGCTGAATCTAAACGGAGGGGCGCCCAGCAGATACGAGATACAATCATAATCAAATTTACTAACATTTAACCATTTGAGTTATATTTAATTATCTGTTCAATTAATCATGTGTAGTTTCGATTAGTATTGCTTATTCATGAATTCATTAGGATGTAGGGAATCATAATGAACGTCAAAGGGAAGTTAGTTCATTTAGAGAAATTACTTAAGGTTAAATTTGTAAGAGAGAGACCAATACAGTTTGAAATTCAACACTCTGTTTAGAATCAAGAGGGTTACCACAAAATTTAAAGTAATTAAAGTCCTATATCATAAATCAAAAAAAATTACACAACGTTTGATGGAGTTTAATTACAACCTAAATACGAAAATATTTACGTTCAAAGTCGTAAATAACGTATTTATTAGTTAAGTACATATATCGCTAAAGGTATGTAGTACAAGGGAGCTTTAAGTAGCTTTCTGTAGTCATCAGAGGAAATAAGGGTCCAATTTTATAAAGGCTTGTGTGACGTAGGGGAGGAATTTTCCATCCCTACCACACATATGCAAAGCCTTAAGAATTTAAATATCGATCAGAGCCAAGAGAAAAGAAGAATATTACGACTGGTGCCAAGTGCCCAGGAGTAAATAAAATACAGACAAATATAAGAGAGTAGAAAAGACAAACATCACAACTGCACAGCCGTGACAGGAGATCAGAGTTTTACAAGTTGTTTTAGAAAAAAAAAAAAAAAAACTTTTATTGGTCAATCTATTGCAAAAAAAAAAAAAATAATAATAATAATAATAAGTAGGACGTTATGTTAAATGAAGTGATAATAAAAATAAAATAAAAATCAGAACAGTGCGCCGTTAAATAAACACGAAAAAAATATATAAATTAATAAATAAATATACGAAAATAAATATATAAACAATACATTTATATATAAAAAAAAAAAAGTGTTAACGAATAAACTCTACATGTTTTAAAATAATTTATAAAAGTGTCGATAAAGTTTAAATCAAGTGACCATGAATTTGTTGATTGCTTATGAGATTATAAATATCGTAACAAAGAATGTAGGTCAGATACAAGCGTAAACAGTTTATTCAAGGCAGGCCATAAATTGACAGAATGATGGTATTGACATTCCTGAATCCAGAATGTTAATGACCGTAATGTAAACAATCTGATACGAGATACCGCGGTGTTTGTAAGCATCGAAAGATTGATAACCTAAGCATCGAAAGTGATAACAAAACATCGAAAAATTTTGAAGTAGGTGACATCGGGGGTAACGCGCATCGCTTTAAGAGATTGTAGAATAAACAAACTCGAAAATGATATCAACACTCGGTTACGGAAAAAATAAACAGACTTTACAGATAAAAACGGGGGAACTTACCTACATAAAGTGACCCTTTGTTTATAGTTAATGTTGTGGGTTTGTATGTGAGGATTATCACATAAAAAGTCATAACATAAAAGATAAGGAACATAAAATAAAAATAACATAAAATATTTGATTGGGGATAGTGTCGAGTTGAGAGCTTTAATATCACAGACGAATGTTTTATAGGTATATACCTATTTAAGGGAACATTTGATCATTCGGACCAAAAAAGGAGGGGATTTGACGAAATAACATCAAGATAGGTATTGCGAACTCTAAACAGATTTTGCGAAAATATCGTAGGTATTGCGGAACTTGAAGGAATGGTTGGCATTCTAAACAATGAGTAATTATTGGTTGAACGAAAATCACGGGATATTCATTAACATTGGAGTAACAATATTCATTCCGTTTTTTTTGCAATTACCTACATTTAATTGAAATGAAGAGTGATGGTAGAGTTGAGCTAATTTGGGTTACAATCATCATGCAAACAAATATAAATAGTTAAAAATATTGTGTTTTATAGGGGGACAGGTTCCAAAAAAAAAAAAAAAAAAAAATAAAATAAATTATAAATATATATAGGTATATTTATAATAAATAGTTGGTATTGAGTTAAATTCATTAAAAAATTTAAACAAAAAATGGCGGAAAAAAGGAAAGTGGATGCGACGGAATTAGAAGCTAAAGAAATACCGTCGGGAGATGAATTACGGGAGATATTTAGACGTTCAAAGAGGTCTAAGTTACGAGTCGAGGATATGATAGAAGTCGTTCAGCCAGAGGGGGAGACCGACACAAAATCGGAGGAACAGGGCGAAAATAAGCGAGAGTGTGAAGAGAGACTCACACATGATATGTTACAGGAAAAACCCGAGGAAAAGGAACAAGAAAAGTTAACGAAGTAAAAGGAAAAATAAAAAAATAAAATAAAAAATATAGAAAAACGAGAAAATTGAAAAAAAAAAATAAAATAAGTAAATAAATAGAATAAGGAAGGCAACATAATTTACATAAGGTAATTTAGGAAACTAAAATAGAGATTATAAGGTTGTCGCTTAATAAGATAAAATATAAACATTAACCAGGCGACACTCGGAAAATAAAGAAAATGGTTGGGAAACGTGGAACAAGTAGGCGAGCCCAGGCTTTAGTGACAGCAATCGGGGAAAATGTCACAACCGAGACTTCAACAATAAACATAGGAGATATAACTACAATAATTCAGGCAGCTTTGGCACCGCTCGTCAATAAGATGCAAGAACTCGAGAAACAATTGGAAAGCCCAGCAACAGTGGCGGTGATAGGAGAGGATAGTGCGCCGAAAAGCGTTCTCCAAGTAGTGGAAATGTTACCACAGCAGGAACGACCATCATTCTCCGGTGGAAATCAAAATCCCATTAGTTTCCTGGAAGATTTAAAAGAATACACTAGAAAAGTGAAACGAACGGATCCTTTAGTCGTCGTACGGGAAAATTTGAAAGGGGAAGCTAAATCGTGGGCAAAATTGTACAATAAACGATGGGAGACTATGTTAGATTTCGAACGAGATTTTTAGCTACCTATTGGGGAGACATAAAGAAAAATGAAGTTCGCCGTCGTCTTGCAGAAGGGGTATATGATGCCAAGAAAAATATATCCATGCTTACTCATTTCGCAAACTATTGGGAGCTAGCGAAGGCTTTAAAGATTACTGACACACCGTTGGGCATAGTTGACGAGATTATGAGACATTATCCGAAGGAAATTCAATCGCTATGGTTTTCGGGGCAATCAGGAGATGAGATTGTCGCCGCTGAGTTTCTACGAAAACTAGATACAATGGTATGTACACCAGAAGAACGGAACATGAAGAAGAGGAGTGGGGAGGAATCCAGCAAGAAGGACAAATACCGTGACCGTTACCACGCCATAAAAAGGAGGATACACGCAATTGAAAGTGTGGGCGAAACGCTAGTTGCAGCAAGTGCACCGAAGTTAACAGCTCACCAAAAGAAAATTCTACAATAACTACAGCCGGGAAGGAGCTAATGGTCGCAGCCAACTCGGGAGATAAAAGGAGATTATAGCGCTTTACATTTAGCTAGATATTACACAAGTAATAAGAAACAAAAATCAGGTTTACAGTTAGTGGAAATCAACGGATAGAGTGCGAAGTTTACAAATATTTGTAAATGTTAATAAATAAATAAACGATTGAGAAATACAAATAAAAATATGTTAGGATACATTATAATTGGGGAGGGGGAAGAAAGAAAATTACTAAAATATTAGATTATCAGATTGCTTGCGAGGGGCGGATCGTCGTCAAGTCTTTGAGGGTGAGTGGACAAGTTCTTAATAAGCGACAATCATATTCAATTATTGAAATAGAGTAAGGCAAATAAATTCGTTAATTTTGATTTTCTAGTTGAAAAAAAAAAAAATTGACTTTTTTTATGTGTTAATGAAAAAAAAAAAAAAAAAAAAAAAAGGTTAGATAAGTAAGAACACTCGAAGGAGAGAATTAGAGATATTATATGGCACACAAAAGGGACATTTTGAAAAATAAACAATGCCTAGGAATTTTTTTTTGAAATATTGAAATAAGAAAGTTTATCTATAGATATAGGGTAGACATTAAGTATAGAGATAAAAAGGTAACATTTGAATTAAGGTATAAATATTTTAGATTTCAAAAAAAAAAAAAAAAGGGAAAAAAAAGGAACGCTGAACCAATTTGAGGATAATAAAGAACATTTATAAAAATTTAAATATTAGAGTGGACAACACTTAAGCTAGAACAACTTTGGATGAATTAAGAAATTACAATTAGAAATTAAGAATTATAAAATAAAGTTTAAATAAATAAAGAAAAAAAAAATGCTGGAAAATTTATATGAAACATGTGTACCACTGATTGTCGGATTGGGTGAGGTCGTGCGAAAACACACATTTCACAAAAAATATTCATACTTACAAAACAAAAAACAATTAATTGCACACCAAGAGACCACCCGCTTTTCAGTTGTTCGAAAGGCCGCGAGATTGTAAACAATCTTTACTTAAATCATTGTAAGGGAGGTCTTAGTCCAATTTGGTTGGGGACCACCAAAACACGCGAGTCGAGGGGCGTGTTCCAGCAAAAAGAAATTAATTTTGAATCTATCAAAATTAAAGAAAATTTCATAAAGTAAAATCTACGCGAAAAGAAAATAAAGAATACAATGAGATTCAAATTCAAGATTGTTAACAATCCGAGCAAAAGAGAAGAGGGAGATAGGAAGTAATAGGATGCGGAGAAGAGATAGGGGATAACAAAATGAGGAGGGGGAGATAGGAAGTAATGGGATGCGGAGAAGAGATAGGGGATAACAAAATGAGGAGGGGGAGATAGGAAGTAATAGGATACGAAAAAGAGATAGGGGATAACAAAATGAGGAGGGGGAGATAGGAAGTAATAGGATACGGAAAAGAGATAGGGGATAACAGAATGAGGAGGGGGAGATAGGAAGTAATATGACACGGAGTAGAGATAGGGGATAACCAAATGAGGAGGGGAAGATAGCTAGTCTAAATTTGAACACAATTTCGGTGTCTAACGAAAAAAAAAAAAAAAAAAAAAAAAAAAAAAAAAAAAAAAAAAAAAAAAAAAAAAAAAAAAAAAAGAAGAGGACATTAAAATAAAATACAACGTTAGCCACAGCAAATTGAGTTCAGAGGAGGGAACTGTGATGAATTGCATTGATCAACAGTGAAAATTAGGAAATATCGTAGCTTCCCACTTTAATTTAAAAAGAAAATATCAATTACTTATAAAACGGACACGTCTACGACATCTATCGGATTAGAGTAAAGTGAATTCATATTTACGGTAGGGATCTATAATTAGACAAAGTGAGACGAGTATTGATGAAAGGATCACAGATGGTATCAACAAATAATCAGAAACAGGGACTCCCCAATATACTTTAGACGTGATATATTGACAGCCAATTGAATTGCAGCAAAAGCGATTAAAAACCAATTCAGCCTATCAACGGGAAGAGGGCCGAACCCATTTTTAGAACAAAGGAACGACCTTTGGACTTAGCAATTAGTAATGTGATTAATGAGTTTGACGTTCCCACCAAACCGAGAGGTGAATAAACTCCATGGGAAGAAATAATCTGTTCAGGGACAAAAGAACGATGACCCCAAGAAATGTTATCATTAACCGGTACATTCCAGGGATCAGAAACCCTAGTTCTCGAACGCATTAAAACATATCAGGTGCGGAAAAAAAGGATACACGTAAACACGATGCAAAAGTTTAAGTGAAAGATTGCAAAGCAAGTGACGAAAACGTATTGTAAGGCGTTAGGGAGATTTCCATCTATAATACGATTGTTTGTGACGACCGGAGATGATCGATTCGAGGGAAAACGTGCTAAAGGAAATGGAAATGTTGAAAAAACAATGGAAAATTATTGTTATCAATTTTAGACGGAGCTAGGATATTACGATGAAAGATTTAGGGAGGAAACGTCAAAAAAAAATGAGAGTTTTAAAGAATAGGCGAGGGTACATTTCAGATGTCTAGAGCAGTAACAAGTGTTAGAGAAGAAGATAGAGTGCAGTACGGAGGGGAGTGGAAAATGCTGAAAACATTGCGATAGAAAAACTCAGGAAAAGGAGTCATTTTACGTAATTAAAATGGAGGTTATAGAGTAGCATAGTACGCGATTGCAGATAAAGATGAGGCATTACAATGGTTGCCGATTTCAGATGTATTTTGTTGTGATAAACAAGGAATATTCGAACATGAAAATTGTTTAGATAAGGACGATTAGCCGTTAAAAAGGTAATAAAAATTATCATGGGTCTTATGAAATATTTATATTAAAGAATTCTCATAAAATTTAACGACACTGAAATAAAAAAGGATTTATTGCCAGGTGGGTACAAGAACTAATGTATACAACTGTCAAGACATATGGTTTATGGGATTTTTCGTAAGAACGGGACGAAATTTGTAAGGCGTTCTCTATGAAGCAATAAAAATGACAGGAATTTAAGGGCCGAAGTGGGGGTATCCCCTATAAAGATGTTAAAAAATGATATATTTATTAATAACAAATAGAAAATGAAATTTTCCAAGAGGCAGCAAACATCAAAAAACGATATGGTTATATCAGGGAAGTACGGGGAAGTGAGGGGAAAGGAGATACGACAGAGAAAAACAAAGGAAATCTTAGATTAACAGTGAATAAAATAAATACGGCTTGAAACATAAAAATCTATAGAGATATGAACAATAGCGTAAGAATAAATAAGGAAATTCATGGAAAGAGTGTCGTGAATAAAAGAAAATTCGAGAAAAAAATGGAAAATTCAAATATACGACGTAAATAGAGAAAATTCGGTTTTAAATGGAAAGGTTCATATAGAATACAGAAAAACTCGTGGAAAAATAATAAAATAAAAATGAACAATTTGCGAGAAAGACTTCGACATGAAGATATCTCTGATAGGCGAATTTGGGGACAGATTTGGAACATATGGTAGATGCCGTACGCACGGACATGTTACGAAATATATGAAAATAGAACTTTAAAATTATTAAATTCAAGCTAGTTTTGTATGAACAACAGGACAAAGGAAGTTGGGCCATTAAACATGGATCTTACTAAATCCGGATCTTGTAAGTATGGGAGTACGAGACAGAATTTAATGTATCAAACGCAAAACGTACAAAGAGACCGCATTCGACAATAATGGAGAGGTTTCAAGAAATTACGAGTTGATAGTAATTAGATTGGTTTATTATAGGAGATTCAGATACGATCTTTTGGACCTGAGAGGGGTATAAAAGTCTAGACAAATGCCAGTTGAGGACAGTCTACGGTCGTGATCGAAAAGTTTGTAACTTCGCGGAACGTGACGAAACGGTGGGTGATTTAAATTTGAAAAATTCTAAGTGATAATTATTTTGATACTTAGAAAAATTTCACATTCTAGTCAAAAAAAAAAAAAAATACTTTGCAGTTAGAGTCAGTGAAAAATAAAATTAAAGCCAACGCATTAATTAATTGTGAAAAATAAAAGTGCTCGTGATAAATACAATTTGTTTTAGTGGAAAATTCGGATTTTATAATCACCTAATATCGTAATTTTAAACTTAGAAATTTCGCGTTTAATATTAGTGCAATAAATAACTGAAGTGATGTGATAATTTAGCGTGAAGGAGTTATAATTAAATACGTGTGTTCAATCTAAGTGAAAGTGTTCTAACAAATAATAAATAATTAAATTAATTATCTTAAATAATAATAATAAAACAAAATAATATTTTATTAATACATAAAAGTTCGGAGGGATAAAAATTTAATTTAACAACAATTTACCATCTCTAAATTAATCGTGAAGTAACTATCATTTAAAGAGTTATCTAACCAACGAGTTTTGAGATAAAATACAGTTTAGAACGATAGAGTTCATGCATCATTTTAATTAATTAGATTAAATGAAAAAAAAAAAAATTGAAGTCAAAAAGATTTAATTAAATTTAGGAAAATAAAAAATTAATTTAGGGAAATTGCAGCAAGGTTACCGTGTATTTCCCGGTCGGAAAAAACCTTGGTAGGGGTAAGTCTTTTCCGTTATAAAATTTTACAGATTCCAAGGAGAAAGCGGAATGCAGTAAACATTGGTATTTGGATTAATTATTTGACCAAGATATTACTCTCTTAATATGTGATATGTAACTATATTAAAATATTATAAGTATAATAAGTATATTTTATATATTTATATATGTAAGTATATAAACATATATATATGTAATTTTGTTCCCAAGAAAAAATTTTAATCAAAAAGAAAAACACTTATATAAAAAGAGGAAAAGGGTATCGATTCCTACCTCTGAATTCATCAATAACTATTAAAAGTAGTTATGTGTGATAAATTTACAAATCAATATTTTATATTTAATGTTATGTATGTATTAATATAATTTCAGAAAATCCAGAGCATTTGAAATAAGTTATGATATTAGAAATTATTTCAATCATAAAATTTATGTATATACATATCAATATTATAAATTATTTATTGAGACAAAGTATATATAAATGAATAAATATGTATACGTAATCGGGTATCAGACTAGACAATTGCGCTAAGTACATCATTATCAAACAAAGAAAATTTTAGAGTCATCTCACACGTCTCCGGAATGTCTAAAGTAAACATACCTCATACGCTTGAATCTAGGTCACGAGGACGTAGAGAATGTTTACAAAGCTCAAATTGTTTACAAAATAATTCGGTCACTGGGGCACTAGTTCGAATACAGTAAAAAGAAAAAAAAAATGACCTTGATTAGTGGATATCGTACTTAGGTATTAACTTCTAGGAACGGGATAAAATTATTATATTGCGCAATTATTAGGAACAAAAGAAAAAAAAAATTAAACACTATTTTTAATTTGAACGTAAAGAGGTATCTACAGATCTAAGCAATTGAAAATTAACAGATTTATTATAGCAGTTCAAAAGGGTGTATTGAAGATTTACATGAAACAGTTGAAAAATCACGGGATAGCTTAATAAGGGGTAATGAGGATTTACATGCTTCAATTGAGAATCACGGGATAGCAAGAATTTATCAAAAGTTGAACACTGGAGGGGAGGGAAAGAAAGAAAAAAAAAAAAAAATACAGTTCAACCAACAGAAGGCAGTGTTCGCTTCTGTAACAAGGACCATTAATCAAACCATAGAGATGGCGGATCTCTCAAACAAAACCGTCAACAAAACCAAACAAAAGCTTGGAGTTATGGCGAATCTCCAGAACACATCGCCAGATAAGATCTTATTGTACTAGTATATATTTATATCACCCACTATTCTTACGTATGTATTCGGTATCAATCTGAAAATTTCGCAGAATTTGATGGGCGAGATCCGAGCTCGGGATGCGTTGCAAGTAGTTTCGTATTGCGAGTTATAAACCTTCCCAAAACGTATGTTTACATATATATCTTTTTATGTACTGTTCATTGAATGAAACGAACTCACTTACAATTAGTGCTTTAGGCCTGTCGGGTCACTCTCGTCTCATTTCTTGAACGTGGAGGGAGGATTCACGACCCGTAACTCCACACAAACCCGTGAGTATATGATTGCATATAGGACGAAACCGGTTCGCCCTAAGTAAATAGTAAACTTTGGAGGAGTAGGAATTTGGAGGTATCTGGGCTTGGAGGAGACCTGAAGGCAGTGCATGATGGCGAAAGGAAGGTCAATTGGGACGCGATAACTTAGGTATCAATCAATTGAACCGTGCCAAAAGACTGTGCGAATTTTGGGTTGACTTCTGATCACCCGGCTTACTTGATGGAGGCAGGAGCCAAATTTTGCCAGAAAAAGGGTTATTCTGAGTTCGTCAAATATGCAATTAACAAATTACATTAACCTACTAAATCCATCCTTATATGTACCTTATAGCAGCTGAATCTAAACGGAGGGGCGCCCAGCAGATACGAGATACAATCATAATCAAATTTACTAACATTTAACCATTTGAGTTATATTTAATTATCTGTTCAATTAATCATGTGTAGTTTCGATTAGTATTGCTTATTCATGAATTCATTAGGATGTAGGGAATCATAATGAACGTCAAAGGGAAGTTAGTTCATTTAGAGAAATTACTTAAGGTTAAATTTGCAAGAGAGAGACCAATACAGTTTGAAATTCAACACTCTGTTTAGAATCAAGAGGGTTACCACAAAATTTAAAGTAATTAAAGTCCTATATCATAAATCAAAAAAAATTACACAACGTTTGATGGAGTTTAATTACAACCTAAATACGAAAATATTTACGTTCAAAGTCGTAAATAACGTATTTATTAGTTAAGTACATATATCGCTAAAGGTATGTAGTACAAGGGAGCTTTAAGTAGCTTTCTGTAGTCATCAGAGGAAATAAGGGTCCAATTTTATAAAGGCTTGTGTGACGTAGGGGAGGAATTTTCCATCCCTACCACACATATGCAAAGCCTTAAGAATTTAAATATCGATCAGAGCCAAGAGAAAAGAAGAATATTACGACTGGTGCCAAGTGCCCAGGAGTAAATAAAATACAGACAAATATAAGAGAGTAGAAAAGACAAACATCACACCCGTAGTTTCCACAATTTGGATGTCTATGGGTTATCCCCTTTTTTAGCTTAAGTGACTGGACTACAGTGTAATATTTATTCAAACTACGTTAAGAAGACAATATAAACGATTCTCAAACGAGAAATGTGAAATAGAAAAGACAGAAAAAAATTCAGGCGCATCTAGGAATTGAACCCAGGACCCCTTCCTTACCAGGAAAGTGCTCCGACCACTGAGCTAATTCGACTATATCAATAAACATAATTTTTAATTGTATCATACTTCGTCTGAGTGCTACCAACATTATCTTTAATATTATCGTAACGTGTTTTATTATGCAGGTATCTTTATGAATGATTGCAAGATTCTACCCGAACCAAATGCAGTCTAGATAGTGTTAAAAATGACACAAATTGAGATGTTTGTATTTAGTGATTGATGCGTTAAATCGTACAAATCCTTATAATCGTTACCCAAATTAAATTCTGCCCATGGCAAACAGGTAAAGTGAAATATTTTGATAATGAAAGTAAGATAACCGTCTCACTAGATGATGTCTATTCTGAGACGGGTAATAATATAAAAAAAAAAAACATTATCGATTGTTCATATCTCCTGTCATGCTGTGGCTTATTCGCTCCTGACAAGTACTGTCGAACTCGTAGCCACGCCCTATTCTACATACCGCAGGGTCGGACCAATGTCATGGCTCAACACAGCATGACAAGAGGTATGACATTGCTTAATGCCCTACCAGCGGATATAGATGTGTTTGATATCACCATACCATGTTTTAAAAAAACTATATACATGTATTGTTAGTTGTAGGAAAATTGTACCATAATTGGACTTACCTGTCTGTCGTACAATTAAAAAAAAAAAAAAAATGATCCCTTAAGTATATAAAATATTTCCTTAAAGGATAGATATATGAAAAATAAATATTAGAAATTGGTAATATGTTAAAAAACTACAAAAAACACGGTAAATACACAACTTCATAAAAACTAATATTTTAGTAACTTTTAAAAAATATATGCAAAAAGAAATGCTACTCGTAGCATCTATATCTATATTGAACTTTTAAAATACCAACAAAATAATTATGAATACCTCACAAGAGTCACAACTGCTCCCGTCTGGAGCCAGTGAGACTGTGGCATCCCCAATTGGGGTACGTTGTGAGGCTAAAGGTAATGGGGAGAAGGAGATGGAGAAGAGGAATGTGGGGAAGTACCTGGCTATTCAGATCTGGTCACCAAAGACGGCTAACGCCATTTCAAGAAAGGTGGTCTTACACCAGGGAGATACTGAGAGTATCTGCCACTCTGGAACGTGCTGCAAATATACTATACATTTTTTCTAATGAAATAATTGTGAAAGAACACAAATTATTCAAATAAAATTTATTTGACCACGCCGGGATTTGACCCCGCGACCTTTGGATTGATGTCAAGAGCCTTTCCCCTAGAACTGGGCGTACTGTACAGGGCCCGCAGGTACTTTAATAGTACACAACTGCTAACCCTGTACAAATCGCAAGTGCGCCCCACGGTTGAATTTGGCAGCCACCTCTGGTCTGGAGCTCCAAAATACCTGAAAAATACCCTCGACTCTGTGCAGAAACGGGCGGTCCGTTTGATAGATTCTCCCATCTTAACAGACGGATTGCAATCTTTAGAGCACAGGCGTCGGGCGGGAATGCTATCCTTGTTCTACCGGTATTACAATGGAAGATGCTCCGAGGAACTAGCATCATTGATTCCTTCGGCACCGGTGCATAGTCGGGAAACACGCCAAACGCGTGCCCAACATTTGTACACAGTTGACATTTGTCACATGAGAACGGGTCGTTTCTTCGACTCGTTCTTGTGTTCAACAGCTCGGCTGTGGAATGATTTGCCGGCCTCTGTGTTTCCTCCTTCCTACAACATGGGTCTCTTCAAGACCAATGTTCATTCCTTCCTCTCCTCAAAAAGACCCTCCACACAGCATCCCAGATGATATAGGCCCTGAGGGAAATTATTTTCCTCAGGGCCTCCTGTGTGGAGTTAATGTAAAAAAAAAAAAAGACCACACCGGCCATTATTTTCAAACTGTGGTTAGACCGTTTTGAGAGGACTTATTTATATGATCCCTAATATTACATTAATTAATAAAATAAGGAAAATCATTTACTCCCCACTTGTTCACAAGACCTAAACAATTTAACACATTTAAATAATTCAAAGCCATCACGTCAGTGTTAAACGATTACATTTAGTTTGGGGAAAAAAGATTTCAAAGTACCCCACTTAATAGAGAATCTATTGTCATAATCATTTTCTCAGTAAATCGGTTTAACCGGTAATAAACCATTTTTGCACAATAATTGAAATTGGAGGTAAACGGAATAAATAAGTCGGCCTCACCATAGTCTGAAAAAGGCCCTGTAAGACGAAACAGCTGTCACAATAATAAAACATTATTAAATTCGATTTACATTAAATTATAACAAAAACGCAATGCTTTCCGGGGCGTCCCTGAATTCTCACATTCACCAGTGGTTCATATGTTGTCCTGGGTATTTCCGATTTCCCACATTCACTAGTGGTTCACATGTTGTCCTATATCCAATTACTCACATACCACCGTTCATGTGTTTTCCCGATTTCCCACATTCACTAGTGGTTCATATGTTGTCCTGGGTATCCCCGATTTCTCACATTGACTAGTAGTTCACATGTTTTGCTGGGTATCCCCGATTTCCAACAATCACTGGTAAATCATATGTTTTCCTGGGTATTCCCGACTTCCCACATTCACTAGTGGTTCACCGGTTTTCCTAGGTATTCCCGATTTCCCACATTCACTAGTGGTTCGTATGTTTTCCTGGGTGTCCCTTATTTCCCCCAATTACTAGTGGTTCATACGTTTTAATGGGTGTCCCTGATTTCCCACAGTCACTAGTGGTTCATTTGTTTTCCTAGGCGTCCCTGAATTCCCACATTTACAAGTGGTTCATATGGGGTATCCCCGATTTTCCACATTCACTAGTAAATCATGTTTTTTCCTCGGTATTTCCGATTTCCCACATTCACTAGTGGTTCAAATGTTTTCCTGGGCGTCCCCGATTTTCCACATTCCATTATTGGTTCAGATGTTTTCTTAGGTATCCCCGATTTCCCACATCCATAAATGGTTCACATATTTTCCTAACTATCTTATCACTAAGAGTTAAATTAATTTATTTTTAGGATTTTTTCTATGATAATCAATAATATATTTTATCACTCTGATAAGGTGCAATAAATACGTTTGTCAGTTACATCACGTCCCTTGTGGATAAGATACCGTGGTCCGCGGACAGGCTGGCACAAATCAACCCCCTATCCAAGCAGTATGGTTTCGAATGTAAGGGTAGGTTTAACCCACTGCGTGCATACTATCTATTTTGTGTAAGACTCCGTAAGTATTATTAAACGACCCACTTTCTGGAAGTGACGAATAATTATGTAAATAAGAATTGTTTATTTTTCTGGGTCATGGAATTAGAAGCCACCTATTTTGTTATGTAGAATCTCTACACTAGTTGAAATTGAGATAGATGGTCGGACAACAAAAAAATGTTAAGAAAGTTATTCACAGCACGGAAATTAAAACACATTTGTATTAATTTGTATAATTAATGAAGTGTATAGGGGGATTCGCGTCTTTTCATTAGACAATCCTATTATCCCCTCAAGATTTTCACTTTTCGAATCAACCCATATAGGTCTCATAGAACATTGTGTCTCCCTTACTATCGTGGGTATAAATATTTATTTATTTATTTATTTATTTATTTATTTTATTTTAAATGCACATTTACAGTTATACATAACCAATAATAAACATACATTTTATTTTATTAAGTAATTATAGCGTTTTTGAACTGATGAATATTTAGTTTAAAAATATCTATGTCAGGGGGCAGGAAATTTAGTAAAATAATCATTTTTCCGAGCGGCATTACTAATGGTAAGTTAGTTCTGCATCTCGGAACAACAAAAGTTCTGTGTCTGCGCGCTCTTGTGAAGTTGTCGGGGACATAAAATTCAAATTTTTGTAATATATCGGGAACACAGATGTTACCGTTTAAAAGTTTATATGCTGTTGTCAGCAAAGCAGTTTTCCTTCTTTCGGCGAGGCTATTAATACCCAGCATGCCGGACAAAAAGGCTGATGGATATAACCAGGGATAATATCCGAAGTCTCTAGGATATAAATATCTCAGAAACTTCTTTTGCACTTTCTCAATCATTTGAGAGTATGTTAAATCCACTGGTCCCCATATTACTGAACCACTTTCCAAAATGCTACGTACTAAACTATAGTATAGCAAACGAATCGCGGCTGAGCTGCAAAAGTGTCTGGAGTTGCTTAGCACTAGCATTCTTAGAGCTTTGCTGCATATCGTTTCTATGTGGACGTGAAATGTTAGGTGCGCATCAAATGTGATTCCCAAATCTCTCAAAATAACGATGTGCTGAAGAGACGAATAAGCCATTTTGTAGTTATAGTAAATCGTTTTGTTCCCCTTGGTGTAGCACATGATAGAGCATTTCTTAATATTAAATCCTAATTTATTGGTGTGACTCCATTCGACGATAGAATTTATATCACTTTGTAGCTGCAAGCAATTTTCCAAAGATTTTATTAAAAGGAATAATTTAAGGTCATCCGCGAATAAGAGAAACTTAGAAAATTTTATGCAATGATAAATGTCGTTGATAAATAGAGAGAAAAGTAAGGGTCCAAGATTTGACCCCTGCGGAACTCCAGAGTTTGTGATGAAGTTGGAAGAGTTAAATATACCATAAGTTACGTATTGCTGTCTGTTTAAATAAAATCTAAACGGTGGTAGAAAGAGAAAACACCACGCTTTTTATTCAAATCTAAAAGTTAACCACAAAATTATTAAAATGTATACCTTAATGAAACTAAATTTTTCGAACGCAATTTGAAAAAATAATGATACATTGGGATTTTTTATTAATCATCCTACTTGTAGGTACTCGAGTGTAGGCTGGTGGTTGAATGTAGAAAAACGAGATTGCGTGATAAAATAAACCTTTAATGAGTTCCCACAATAATTATAATTCGTAAGCACACAAACACGGTCAGCGTAACAGTTTTACGATATTAAATAGTACATACTGGGTCAAGGTTGATTGCGGATAGACGAGGCGACTGCTCGGTAAGTTGAACGACTACTGGTACTTTCGTTGTTGCTGGGCGCCTTTTATATGGCCAGACGAGTGGAGTATTAGTGGTAAATCGTCACTCGGCGAGTTGCTCGAAAGCGCTGGAACTGTGCATTTCAAGCGTACAATGGTTCGTACCTTTTCTGGAATGTGTGAGAGGTAGGTAGGTCCACGACTCTGTTTCGATGCACTAGGTACTTACTGCTCAGTCGTGTACCGTCCATGCTCGACGGCTGGCGGGCGCTCTAGTAATTTCGCTTGCATATATTTGAACACAGGCGCCGCCCCTGGAAATATCGATACGTTTCGGGTGCAATCCTAAGCGTGACGTAGCAACAATGCGTGGTTGCTACATACTAATATCCTACTATAATATATATAATATAATATTATAAAGGAGAAAGTTTGTATGTTTGTTACTCGTTCACGCAAAATCTACTGAACAGATAGTAAAAATTCTTTTACTAATAGAAAGCTACATTATTTGCGAATACTGTAGGCTATATATATTGGTCAGCTCTGGCGTTATGAATAATCTCTGGCGTTATGAAAGTATTTATCATACGTTTTCTGTCCCTAACAAAATCGATGTATTGGAAACGTCAGAAAAAAAGCAAACCAATTGTCGCCTTGAAAAAGATGTTTTTTTTTTTAATCAGGCAATACTTAATAACTATCTCTAAAAATGAATCACCGAAATGTACGTATGCGCATAAACCCGAACGACTGCACCAAATTGGATTTTTTTTTGTTCGTTATTTTGTATAAAACTACCGTTGAGTTCTGGCATTATGAAATTTTGTATAAAAATTATAATAGGTGGCACGCGAGCAGTTTGAAAACTGAATGTATGGGGAATGAATGTGTGGAATGCGGAGTGGTGAGAAAGGGGAGGTGGTTAGGGGAGGGAGAAGGGGGAGGGAAGAAAGGGGAAGGGGGAGAGGTGGAGGAAGGTGGGGGGGGGGTGGAGTGGGGAGGGGTATGGGGTGGGGGAGGAGTCGGTGGAGGAGGAGGGGGAGGGAGAGAGGGGTTGATGGATGAGTGGAGTGGGGAGAGGGGGAGGGGGGTTGATGGGGGGAGTGGAGTGGGGGGAGGGGTGGGTGGAGGAAGAGGGGGAGGGGGGTTGATGGGGGAGTGGAGGGAGGAGAGGGAAGGTGGAGGAGGCGGAGTGGGAATCCCCTAATACCATGCGTGCGAAGCCGCAGGAAAAAGCTAGTAATTACATAAAGCAAGAATAAAGTGAGTTAACGATAGCGTTTAGCCCTGGCGCAAATTGTGCCGAGTCCACGCATATCCACGCACAGCACCGCGTGACCGAAACCCAGCCTACGTACACATTTTTTTAATAGTAGCGCATATTTAACACAGCCCACACCCACACCATTCCCAACCCACTTCTCGCAGTATGCAAGATGACAGCAAGGCAACAACTTCTTGTCGATTTACAATCTGAGTCTGAGGATGACGAAAGATTCATATTGCACCTACTCAGCAAAAAAAGAAAAAAAAGTAAAACGAATGAGTATTTACGAAAAAAAGAGGGTCATGGGGAGTTTAAGTTATCGAGTGAAGTTCCAGATGGTGTGTTTAAAGAATCGTTTAGGTAAAACAGAAGTCAGTTTACTGAGGTTCATGAAATAATTAAAATAGTGCGTTTTGAGGAGGATTTCGTCATTTTATCGTAAAAATAATGATAATAATAATAATAATAATAATAATAATAATTATTATTTATTGAACAAAAATTTTAAGATTTATAACAAACAAGAAAAAAGTACATCTTACAATATTTTAAAAGTAACATTAGTACAAAAGTTAATAACAAAAAACAATATACATATAAACAGTAGTTACTTAGAGAGTAGATATTTGTAATTATAAATTTAGGTTTCTCGTAACCTGCCTCACTAGGCTAGCCTGTGTTGAGGCAGTTATTTTACATCAATTTATAATGCTGTGAACATACCTACACTTATATTAGAATGTAATCACACAATAGATTGGTTGCATTAATAATAACAATAACATTGGTACAATAATAACAGCATTGGTTCATTACTAATTTCGAATTTGGGTGAGTGCACCGGTAAATGCTCTATCATTATTTTTTATCCAAATTTTTATGTTTTTTTTTTAATTTTTTTGTGAATCACATTTTTTTATACTAATTGGAAGAATGTTGTAAAGTCTTGTTGCAAGGTATCTAAAGCTTCGTTGACCAAAAGTAGTATGAGTTATGGGAATTTGTAGTAAATCTTTGTTATAGTTTCGAGTATAGCGAGAATTTAGTCTTTTTTCATAGTATTTATGTATGTTTGTGTATAAATGAGTGAGGATTGTTTTTGCATATATCTGACGAACGTCAAACACATTCATAATATTAAAGATAAAGTTCGAGTCCGTAATTAGGGGTAATCTAAGAATTATTTTTATAATCGTTTTTTGTGCCTTTATGATTGGATCTAGTGCTGATGCAGTACCGCCTCCCCATGCTATGATACCGTACTCAATAACAGATTGACAGACTGCAAAATAAATCATTTTCAAGTGTTGCAAGTCGAGAAAGTTTCGTATCTTTCTGAAAAAGTGCATAGTTTTTCTTATTTTGTTTGCAATTATTTGAGTGTGAAAATTCCATTTGAGATATGGATCAATTGTGAGGCCGAGATACTTCATCTGTGTAGTGCGCTCAATGTAGGGACACTGACAATATTCATCGCAATTCATACATGTGTGTATTCTAATAGTGGCATCATCATGAGGTTGACCTGTTATATTTATGCTTGATGTGACATATTTAGTTTTCTCGGTGTTCAATGTGAGTGTATTTGTATCTAACCACTTTTTTACAATGTTTATTTCCGTTTCTGCTTTATTGTAGACAGCTAGCCAAGTGTCAGCTTCAAACAATAAAACAGTGTCATCGGCAAAACTAACTATTTTTCCCTGAATGTTAATGTTACATAAGTCGTTGATATATAAAAGGAACAAAGACGGTCCTAATATGCTACCTTGTGGTATACCATAGTTAGTTGAGCGCTGATTGCTAAGTGTGTTCATTATTTTCACTTGTTGCTTGCGTTCATCAAGGTAGCTCTTAAAAAAGTTAAGTTCGTTGCCTGTAATACCGATTGTTTGAAGTTTGTTTATTAATTTACTGTGTGATATTGTATCAAAGGCTTTCGACAGATGATGCCATTCGATTCCTTGGTCTAGTATTAGTCTGACTGCATATGTAAACTCAATTTAGCCCATTTTGGAAATAGTCAATTTGCATTATCACCCCACAATAGGGACTAGGTATACTAGGGACACACGATCCACGAAACTGTGTCGAAAGCACAACACGCCCACGCGCGACGAAGCTTGGGACTAGACTGGCCGTGGAATGTCGCTCCAACAGAAACCATGTTCTACAAAATAACCACGCGTGTGCTGTGCGAGAACTGTGCGTGGACTGGGCTCAATTTGCGCCGGGCCTTATAATACATTTGCCTAATAAAGTATGTGGGTGATTTAATTCCTTTTCGATATCAGTTAGATTATTAGTTAGTTATGTAGTTAAAAAAAAGTAAGGTGAGCCACTTTAAAAACATTTTTATATTTGCTTTCAAAATTTTTACATTTCAAATATTATATGTTTATTTCTAAATGTAAAATTTGAAAGCATATTTAATTAACTTTCAAAAGCAGTTTTTAGTTTTCGGATGCGTTCAGAAATATTCGATTTATTTGGATTTTATTCCAAAACGGTAATACATTGACAAAATAAGACCGAGGCCTGAGAGATTAAGATGGGGCTCTATGGTAAATTAAAAATGTCCCATAGTTAAAACATTTACTTGAAGATTTGTGTCAAAAAAAGAATTGGTACTTTTTTATTGTTTGAATCATTAATTAGCATTTTTGCTTAATTTAAATTCTTAGATTTTTGACATTTTCAAATCTTAATTCCTCCAAATACATAAAATAATATTGTACATGCGATTTGATGTCAGCTGGTTTTTATTTGACGTAAATGGCAAAATAATGTCTCACAGACTGTACCGAGTGGATATAAAACATTATTCAAATATCGTCTGGTGGCGCCTCGACCTGTTTTTTGGGACATCATTTGCAGCTTTGTGCGAGTAGGTACACTGTTTGCCAAAATCTAGCATTAATGATTTGAAAGATAAAATGGATTTTAATAACTTATAAAAAATATTTTTGAATGTTTTATATTTAAGAGAAGTGAGAGAAAGAATTTGAGTGAAAAATATGAAGGCTTAAAAACAGTATATGATCATGTAGGTCAAAAAAAGCTGATTCTGAATAATACCTTGGCAATCATGCGAAGAATTAATTAATCGTCATTTAAAAACGACTAAAACTGTCAAATTCTTCAACGCCCTTCGATTGGTCGGCGGGTTCTGAATTAACTTACACCACTACCATGCTGGTTGGTGGGCCAAGCGCATTGAATGCGAACAATTTTGAGCTTAAGGCCGGTTACAGTGCTCGACCGACGGTCGGTGCGTACGTCGGTCGCGCTTGTCATTTGTATGAAAATTCATAAATCGTTCAGTGCAGGACTGACCGCACGCATGCGTATATCGCTACGCAGTACGTACGAGAATCGTCGGTCGAGCGCGTGCGCATGCGGACCGTCGGTCGACCGACGAGCTAGAAGTGCTCTCTGGGCAACGATCGGGTGTACGTGATATCTACGTCTTCTGTTCCAAATACGTCTACGAAGATGATAAGCAGCTATTAATTAATTTCGCGTACGACGTCCGGTCAGCTTGTTAATCGTGAACTGACGGTACGCACCGACGGTCGGTCGGTGTTATGCGATCGTCAGGACCGACCGTACGCACCGACCGTCCGTCGAGCACTGTAACCGGCCTAATTGCGCTGGGCAGACTCGCACGGTCTTCGCTGTACAAAATTGCTGGTATACTAATAGTTTCAAAAGATCTCACGTTTTTTGGAAATCGTGCTAAATTTAAATTGGGTTTAGTTAATTTCATTCGGAACCGAGTGGGATTACCATCAAAACCGAAGAACGTGTGACGTTACGTATTCTCGATTTCGATCGTTTTGGCGGGATTTGAAAAACACAATCTTCGAAAATAATTAGAGCTATGAAAACAATTTTTATAAAAAAAAAGGATATTTAAGTTAGAAGGTAAACATTCTTAATTTATTTTTATTTCAATTGACCAGAATCCCTTATTGAGGATGATCTGACTGCCAAAACAAAATAGGTATCTAATTATTGTTGTTCATTATTATCAGTTATTTAAAAAAAGTATGAAAATACTAACATCGATATACAGTTATATTTATTTTAGGGTGGTAAAGTTGTATTTCAATTTTTTTGTAATTTTTTTGCGGAAATCTTAATTTCTTTTTTTTACATGAGCTCCACACAGGAGGCCCTGCGGAAAATAATTTCCCTCAGGGCCTATGTCATCTTTGGTGATGCTGTGGGGAGGGTTTTTTAGGAAAGGAAGAAGATTAGAGTACTGGGAAGGAAGAGGGTTTAAGGGGTGGGTAGGAATCTGGGGTTCATTGTGTCCTGGTCATCTGCCTCCAACACCTAGACAATTCTCACCCCATGAACCCGGGCGCCCCTGCTAAATCACCAAACGAAGTGAACCACTTGGGGTGACCTATGGCAGAGGTGTTGGTTATCCAATAAAGTTACCCAGTGCGGCGGTACCCATTCCCGTCTCCCAAATTTAAAATCATTACATCCGTGGTCGAGGGGGTTCAAATATCTGTTAATTCAGTAACTGTTATTTGGTTAACTTGTGTTGTTTCAAAAATAATTCGTTCAAAGTATTAGGTATATGTTATATATTTGCGACACGTTTCAGAGTGAAAGATACTCCTAGTATCGCTCTGGTGAAAGATCACCCTTCAGAATTGAACTAAGTACTTCTTGAAATGGCAATAGCCGTTTTTAGCGACCATATTTGAATAGCCAGGTATTTTACTACTCTTACCTATCTCCTTCTTCTCCCACTATCTTCACAACATACACAATTTGGGGTTACCATAGCCTCACTGATTCCGAACGTTTAGGAGCGGTGAAGTACATTTCAAAAAAAAAAAATTAAAAATATGCGTAACTTTTATAGAACCCTTATTGATAATAAGGTAATTTACGATGTTTGTAATTAATCTATTGACTAAAAGAAACGTATAATAAGGATTTTTCCGTTATTTGTTTTTGGGGTGTTATGCCGCGTTGCGCTACCTCCATCTTAAGCCAACGTTTCGGACAGCGTTTCAATTTCCATCATCAGAGCAGATCCGGCACATCCGACAGATCCGGCACATCCGACAGATCCGGCAGATCCGGCAGATTCGGCAGATCCGGCAGATCCGGCAGATCCGGCAGATCCAGTAGATCCGGCAGACGCGGCAGATCTGCAGATTCAGCCGATCCGGCGGATCCGGCAGACATATCTGCTGGATCTGCCGGATCTTACCTGATGATGGACATTGCAACGCTGTCCGAAACGTTGGTTAAAGAAGGAGGTAGCCCAACACGGTATAACACCCCAAAAATAAATAACGAAAACACCTTTGGCGGTGAAAATCTAAAAACGTACCTTATAATAAGGATGTCCAAATCGATTTTTAAAAATCCGAAAAACCACGCTTCTGGATACGTGACTCGCAAGTGAATGGAAGATAGTGTCCGGAACGTCAACAATCAAGTGAATCAATTACTTACATGGGGTGATGTCAAGAAAAATTCTGAAAGTTTCCAAATTGGTTTCACGGACTGGTTGCAAAGGTTGCAAAAACATCGGTAAACCGAAATTCTATTGCTTTTGGTCAGCGGCAGATTTCCCAGATGTTTTCTATTCCAAGGTTCGACCATTATATGTTACCTCTCTGGAACAGTCGGAAGTTAAGTTTGTTAAGGGTCGACTTTGGAAGTTCATCCCTAAGAACAGTGGCGTCCGTGCCGGAGGGTAAACGTGATTGAAAAGTAAAACAAAACCATTAGAGAAAGAGGAAATTAGGGCAAATAATCACTTCTGGAACTAAAGTTACACAGAAAGCAGCATCGCCAGTGGAGGGCTGCGTGACTTCCAATTGGGAATCATCGTAATGAATCATGAATTATTTATTTTATCTTGTAAGATAGCTTGTTCGTGTCGTAGTTTCAGGAGACTGCTTAATATTGATACGAAACCTTACCGTGATTAAGTTTTTACCTAATTAAAAAATAAATATTCCTACAATGAAATTTGCAAAATGATTAAATTCACACTAAAGTACACATAGAAAAAAAAAAGAAATATACCTATACGTTTCTGAAAACTACGTGACGTGAACATGCGGTTTTACATGGTTGTTCTGGACTGCAGCCAATGGTGAAGATTGCCCTAATGATACATGCATTTCTATTGACCAGTTTTGTTATATTTCACTTCAAGCACGTGATATTTCACGAAAGTTTTCATTTTTACAACAATAAATTTAAAAATCATTTTCTGTTGGACAATCGGCGATAGAGGAAATCAGAAGGAGAGTGAAATCTTCAACACTTAAAAAAGAGGAAAATCAAAGCTCTTACATAAACCGATTTTTTATAGACATCTTAAAAAACAAGCAATTAGCTTTTTGTAAATTATGTGATCATTGTCAAATATTATCAATTTTTATATTTGGAATAGCCTTTACAATAAAGTCAGAAATGATGGTCCGAAAAAAGCTTTTCGATTGTGGTGGATCTTCAAAATTGACTGGATAGTTAGGATCTTGAAGAATAACTAATTTTTATCGCATCTAAAATAAATTTATTAAGTATCTCGGTTATAAATACAACAATAATTACATCTGCACTCTCCAATCCCTGAAATCCAGGCGAACGGTAGCTGACATGACATTTCTCCATAAAATAATACATTACGAAATAGACTGCCCAGATCTATCCCAAATAAATTTTAACATCCCATCTAAAAGAACTCGCCACACCAACCTTTTTTACACAACCAGTAATAATACGAACGCTGCAGCCAACTCCCCTATTTCCCGCATCCTTCAAAGTTTCAACTCAATTCAAAAAACCACAAATACCGATATATTTTTTGATTCCCTCCCTCTATTTAAGAAAAACATTTTTAGCACACTGAATTCGCACACATAACACACACATCCACACCCTCACACGCGCATTTACACACATACAAACACCCTCACACACCCCTCTCCTTTAATAAGTTACTAACTTACATGATTTAGGTAAATTGTATTATTTATCTCACAAAAATATAAGTAGATAACAGCGACATGTCATTGGTACCAATTATTGTATTAATTCTATAACTTTGTAACTATTTTCCATTATGTAATAATGTACTGTTTGTTTCTGTAAAATAAAAAATAAAATAAATTTAAAAAAATCTAAATTTGATCAAAGGACGTTTAAGTGAGAAAAAAATAATTATAGGGGTAGGCTTCTTTTATTCCGACTATTGACAAGGCCTTATGTACCTATCTGATTCACTTGGTTCTCGGGCGTCCCCAACATTTTCTACCATTCACATTTGCGTCACATACTCTCCCCATACTCCTTCATCGTTCATTCGCTCTATATGCCCAATCCGTATGATGGTGGATATCTTTCTTAATTCTAATCATTACGCTGACATCAGCATTGCATTCTTTGCGAATTTTAACATATCTCACACGATAATACGTAGTTTTACTACATATACGCCTCAGGGATCTCATTCTACAACAAAGTGAGATGTTTCCAAAATAATTATGTTGATGCACGGGTTTTTTTTTCCTGCATTATCATTGTAGGAACTAAATTATAATAATAATCACACCAGAACTTGTTTAAAAATAAATTGTTTTTTTTTAATAGTTTTTACGTAGTTATATTGTTCAACATAAAAAAACCTTGAATTTAAAATGGATTTTCACTACTTTCACAATAAATGAACATGGACTAGAAAATCAGTAGAAATTAAATAGGTTGCAAGACACAGAACAGCAGCACAATCAGGAATATGGATCTGGTGTGGCGGTAAATCTTTGATACGTTATAAAGGCTAGGATGTAAGGATCCCTTATCCAGCGAGTACCTGCGAATAGTTTACGACGCACTCCGCGGCGCGTGATCGGCACACTGATCAGATAATATTATCCTCCCGGACTCTGATATACAACACGTCAGGGGGTCCTTCCATTCAATCTAACCACTTGTTACAAATAACATACATAGGCGTTTCAAAAAAATCATGGAAGTGACATATAATGTTGCATATATACACGAGAACCAAACCTGCGAACCATGGGATAGGAAATTCTTGCTTGCTTTTACATATATAAAAAAAGAGAGAAATTTTTTTGATCTGAGGGAAAGTATTTTCCTCTGAGCCTCCCGTTATTGTAAAAAAAAGAAAAACAGAAGAGTGTACAATTTCTGTTTCGAATTTCTACAAATAAAATTTTTCTACCTAATTGACTTTATTTATTTATTTATTTATTAACGCCCTTTTTCGGGGCGTTCACATATGAATAGTAAGGAATATACAGTATTTATTGTACATAACTGAACTGCCTTCGTAACAATATTTTATATTTGTTTAAAGATAAATTGAAGATGTCCACTGACTTGGTATAATTGTTTCTCTCCATTAGTATTCTGGGTAAAGAGGAATACATATGGTAGTTAGTTCCAGAATTACTGCACTGAAATAAATCCTGACTTCTAGTATTACGTAGTGGAATCCAGAAGCTTATCAATTCGAGCAATACCGGACGGTCAACTAAATCATTTAGAATTTTATACAGAAATACCAAGTCAGTGAAAGTTCTTCTGTCTGACAATTTGAGCATATTCATATCATTCAAAATAGTATTGTAGTTCAACATAATTGCTGGAATACCCATTTTAAAATTAATAAAACGTAAGAATTTGTTTTGTATTCTTTCAACAGCTTGTACATGTATATTTTAATATAGGTTCCAGACGGGAGAATTATATTCAAGTTGACTTCTAACATATGCAAAATATAACAGTTTTATACACTTAATATTGTTAAAATTTCTAGTTAGCCTAGTTATGAATCCCAACATTTTTACGGCCTCATTAGAGATTTCTGTTATGTGGTTAACAAATGAAAGATTAGATTGAAAAGTGATGCCCAAGTCTTTAATTTGTGTTAATGTCTCCAGAGTATTGTTATCAATGTTGTAATTGAAGATCACTGGATTTTTTATTTTTTTACTTTATGGAAAAGCTGGTAACATAGTGTACTTTGGCAGATTGACACTTGAGATTCGCGTCTTGAAAAAAATAGGTTATTTCTGATTTATTATTTTTATTTATTTTTAACTTAATGAGTTAATCCTCAAATTGTAATATTTCTATTAATGAAGACAATATTAGCGAAACTCGATCAAAAATCTGAAACAGAAAAATCGGAAAAAGATTCGGTCACATTTAGTATCCACAACAAATAAACTTTTTCGTTGTATAAACGAAACCATTTATTGGATAATCAACAACTCTGCCTTAGGTCACCCCGAGTGGTTCGCTACGTTTGGTGACTTGGCAGGGGTGCCCGGGTTCATGGGCTCAGGTTTGTCTGGATTTTGGCGGCGAATGTGTCTGCCACCAACAGCGTGGCAAGCCGGGTCGAGAGAGACTGGTTAAGGGAGATCTTTTTGACCTATCCAGCAGGAACATTGCCTTGCATCGCAGTGGAAAGGATGCCTTCATTCGTTCGTCACTCCTGGAAACAATGACCCCCAAATTCCTATCCACCCCTCGCACCCTTTTCCTTCCCAGAATTTCCTCTCCTTCCTTTCCCTAAAATACCCTCCACACAGCATCCCAAAAGATAGAATAGGCTTTGAGTGGAATTATTTTCTTGTGTGGGGGTAAAGTAAAAAACATATTTAAAACAAATACAATTTTTTTTGGCTACAAATGTGTGGTTAAATATCAGTTTAGTGAATTTTAGTTTGTTAGTAAGATTTTCACATACACGGTTGTCAATCAATTGTGTAAAATGTACACCATGTCTATAGTAATGCTGGTGATAAATAATATACAAATAAACTGTTAGTTCAAACGAGTATAGACGGCCGGCGTAGTCCAGCGGTAAGGCTCTTGACTCGTAATCCAAATCGAATCGGAATCGAATCCCGGCGAGGCAAATAATTTTTTTTGATTAATTTATTCATTTAAAATAATATATAGTATATTTGCGGCACGTTCCAGAGTGGAAGATACTCTCAGTATCACCCTTGTGTAAGACCACCATTCAGAATTGAAACGTTTCTTGAAATGGCTTTAGCCGTGTTTGGTGACCAGATCTGAATAGCCAGGTACTTCCTCACCTTCCTCTTCCCTATCTCCTTCTCCTCCCCACTACTTTCAGCCTCACAACATATCCCAACTGGGGATGCCATAGTCTCACTGGATCCAGACGGGAGTAGATGTGACTCTTGTGCGGTATTCATATAAAAATATATATATATCGCGACATTATTTTTTATACACAACCTGCCTAGTCCATTCTATAACGGCGCTTGAGAATGTTGGTAGTAACATTAAACCTGCAGTCGCTCAGAGTAACCCACAGAGGTCCACACTACCCCAGTATATACACTCCTCTTCCCTCTACCCGCAGGCACCTGAGAACTCCCCCGCCCTTAGCGTTCAGGCAGACCGGGCCGGGCCAAACGAGTTCCACACTCTTTACTTCCCTCGAACACATACAGTCATTAGGAAGAGTGATACGATCTTACAAATTACTGGCATGCTTCTATAATTTAAATTTCATTTTGTTTCAAAAATATTTTTAGTTGAATTAAGATGAAGCCATGCGAAATAATGCAAAATCGTACAAATTCATGTATTTTTGTTTTGAAAATTTGATCGCTTATTATATACAGCGTGTAGAACATAATATGTATCTTGGCCTTTGAAAATATCGGTCATTTTTTTAATAAGCCTAAAAAAAAATAAAGTATTAGGTCTATAAAAAAACAATTTTAAGTGAAAACTCTCCTACTTATAAACGTTATGGTTTTATTGTATAATGTGGAAAATTCAGTTTTTTTAACAATTGGAAAAAAAATTATATTTTCCCCCGAACTTCACAAAATAAAATAAAATATGTATTTTGGCGTTGTTATTTTTGATATCAATCAGTACGGCCGGTACTCGACGAATTTGGATTTTTAAAGTGAACCTTATGCCGTCTACCTAAGGACTACATACTTGCTACACCCATTTTGTATCAGTTCGGCCCCGTCTGCCATGAGGAATAGACGTCCCTGGATTCCGGGTCGCTTGGTTCTGTGAAATTATTTTTAAATTTTCTTGCTATAACAATAAATAATGCGTGATAAAGGAGTTAATGTTTTTTACGGATCTTTACGAAATCAACCAGTAAAAAAACAACTCTGAAATACCTTTTCCAACCTTTCCAAAAGCTTTTTCTCAAGTCTTGTCAATTATTTTCAAACCCCTCCCAAAAAGAGGCGTGGATTCCGATTTCGATTTTTTCTTGGACTATTGGAACATCACCTTAAGTTTTTATAATTATTGAAAAACCATTAGGTACTTCAAGTAATTGCAATTATTTTTACATTATTGCCGATATATTATATAAAAATTGGTGTAAAAAGAAATTATAGCTTGAAAAAAATCCACAAGCCAAAATTTCTGTATCAATTTTCTATGCCGATTTTCTTTTCGTAATTTATTTTTGGGGTATTATGTCGTGTTTCACTACCTCCTTTTTTAGTCAACTTTTCGAAAAATATTGCACTATCCATCATAAGGGCATATGTGTAGATGGACAGATGTAATTACACATCTGCCCTGGAAATGGGCACTGCAGTGCTGTCCAATACGTTGGCTAAAGAAGAGTTAGCGCAACATGACATAGTATCCCAAAATTACGTTGGCTAAAGAAGAGTTAGCGCAACATGACATAGTATCCCAAAAATACGTTGGCTAAAGAAGAGTTAGCGCAACATGACATAGTATCCCAAAAATACGTTGGCTAAAGAAGAGTTAGCGCAACATGACATAGTATCCCAAAAATAAATCATCTTAATATTTCTGGCCGTGAAAATCTCGAATAATATACGATTTTATTTATCTCAAAAATATTTTATTTTTTAATTTTTATCACCCCAAGTGGTTCGCTACGTTTGGTGGGTGAGGTTAGTCCAGATCTTGGCAGCGGATGCGTCGGTCCATCTATTACGTGGTGAGACTGGCCGATGGAGATCATTTGGCCTCTCCAGCAGTACTCTCTCGACCCATCGTCTTGCACCGCAGTGGGATGGATTCATAGTCAATCTTGGACCCACTGGCCCCCAAATTCCTACTCACTTCAGAACTTCCTCTCCTTCCTTTCTTTAAAAAGACCCTCCACAAAGCATCCTAATTTATTTTCCTCCAGCCTCTTGTGTGAAGCTATTTAAAAAAAAAATCTGGTTGCGACCGACACCCACCTTTCCATTTTCTATATTTCAAACTCTTGCATTTTGTCACTAATAGTTGAAGTACGTTATCTTCTTCAATGTTTAAAAATGATTATTACGATTATGATTTATAAAAACTTCAATAAATTAATCCTAATAAACTGAAAAACATGTATATATTCATTAGTCAATAAATTTTGGTTGAAATGACATTGCTAGTCGATCACCTACACACATAACCTAACCTAACCTAGAAGTTCCAGACGGAAAAAAAAACTGCGAAATTATCTGTTCAACTGTATCCATACTCTTAGGTCCAACTCATCAGCAACTGGTTTTCTGCTCTATAAAAATGACACAGGTATGAACAAATGTACTTAAATGATTTAAAAGATAAAAAAATCTAGATGTGCCCAACAGGATTTTAACCCGACTCGTAGGTACAATCTCGCATCTACTTATGGTCGGTTGTTTTTTTTTTCTTTTTTTTAAACTCCCAGATTAAAAATAACCCATTTTAATGAATTCACCGTAATAACAATTTGTTTTAGAACTCCCTATTGAATTATAATCACTTAAAAAGATTGATGAAATGGATATATGTAACGTACGTTTTAGGATATTTGTTTAATGTGAACCTTTACACAACATTCCTAAAGGATCAACAAAAAAACTTGGAAAAGCTGAAACGAGCCTTGTTATTTATCTGTTCAATGTAATCAGTAAAAAAGTGTTAAAGGAATTAACGTCATTAGTTAGAAAAGCAAACAAAAACATGCCTGTTTTTCGAATTAAACAGCGAAAACCAACTGTTTACTCATCAAATAAAAGTTTTTATCGTGACGTATATTTTACCTTGAACTTATTGAACGTTTTAATGACCTTATGTTAGAATGGTAAGATATCTAATGGGAACTAGATATCGCGGGTTTGAATCCCTTCGTTCGCAAGGATTTTCATGTGTTTTTTCACAAAGATTAATAGTCTACATTTTTCTTTTAATTATTTTTTTTAAATAATGTTTTATTTTTATTATAATGTTTTACGTGGTATTTGTATGGTAATTATACATCTCAGTTTTTTTTTACTATCCTTCCATTGAAAGCATATGCTTGTGTATGGAAGGGGAGTGTACATTAATGTTATTAGTTAGTACTAACTTAAATAATTCATTTTTCATAAATATATTTGAGCTGCAGTATTTATTTTGATAACAGTGTGTATTTAAAAAAAAAAATAATGTTATCGAAAACTAAGGATTTTTGTAAGATTAATTAAGTAACAGTGGTTTTTTTCTTAAGAATATTTTTAAAATATCTCTTGACAGAGAGCAGTATTCGGTTTTATCATTAATGCTTCTGATTTCTTCTGGTAGACGATTGAAAAAAGTTCTTCCCTGGTAAGTGTAATGATGCTGTGCAAAAGACGTATTTTGTTTTGGGCATAGAAAAACACGTTTAAGTCGAGTTCTCTTTTCATTTAAAAATGGATATTTATCTTTTATAATTTGAATTAATGAATTTTTAATATATAAATCTTTAAATGTGGGTACTTGAAATTCTTCAAACAGGCGTTCTGTTGGGTAGTCTAAGGATTTTTTTAATATAATTTTAATAATTGTTCTTTGTACAGTTTCAATTGGAAGAAGGTTACGTTTATACGCGGATCCCCAACTAATAATAGCGTATTGAGAAGTGGATTGAACTAAGGCATAGTGGATTAAATATAGATTTTTTATCAACAGAAAATTTCTAATTCTTAAAAATATATATATTAATTTTCTGATTTTGTTTACTACTTGACATATTTGTTCCTTGCATTTCAGATTTTTATCAATAATTACTCCGAGATATTTAATTTTATTTGTTGTTTTTAATATTGTACAGTTTGATTTACAATAATGTTGGCTATGAATTTTAGTGTTATCGTATATAGACAATGTTAAAATTTTTGGGAGCGTCGTTTGGATGGATTGCAAATGGAATTACAAATGTCTTTTCACTATTTAGTGATAGTAAATTAGTGTCGAAAAAATTTTTAAGCGTATTGATGTCTTCTGTGGCCTTTAATTCTACATTTTTTCCAGTATTTTCACTTATTATTAATACTGTATCGTCGGCGTATGATGTAAATTGACCATGTAGATAGATGTTGAAATAAAAATAGATGTTGAAATTGGTCCAAGCACTAAATAATTTTGTTTTTTTTATTTTATAGGATTTTATTTCATTTTCAGTGTACATTTATTACTTTAATTTTTTGGTGACCCGACAATTCGTCCTGCGACAATTCATCCGGCAACAGTTTATCCTGCGACAGTTCATCCGGCCGGCAGTTCATCCTGCCGACAGTTCATCCTGCCGACAGTTCATCCCGCCGACAATTCATCCGGTGACAATTCATCCTGCCTGATCATTTAGAAGATTTTTATTAAGTAAGTATGCAAAGAGGATATACGGCCGTACAAACCAAAATCGATATACTTATATCTGAAGGCATCTTGAGTGGAAATCCGCTGTAAAAATATTTTTACTAACAATAATTTCGACTCTCCGAAGAAGCATGCGTGAATAACAAAATACGACATACTTATAGGTTATACTTATAGGTTAGGTTAGGTTAGGTTACGTTAGGTTAGGTTAGGTTAGGTTAGGTTGAATTGTCAGGATGAATTGTCGCTGGATGAATTGTCGCAGGATGAACTGTCATGGAACCAATTTTTTAATTTTCTGCTTAAAACTTAAGTTTGCTAGTGAATGACACGGATGTGTTGAAACCGGTAGCAAAAAAATTAAATTGTAAAGTAACAAATTTATATTGATAACTAAAATTCTTCAAAACAAAATGTCTAGAAATTGTTATATAGTTAATACCGAAGTAATACAAAAAAATGTTTGTATAATGTACTCAATATTTATTTAGTGTTTTATATAGGGCACATGAAATGTTAAACATTTTTTTACCTAAGGGTTAGTAACAAACAATGTTTGCATGATTTTTTAATGTAATGTATGTTTCAATTTATGGTGAGGTATGGGTAATATGGGAACCATTTATCGGATAACCAACACTTCTTCCATATGTCACTCCGGGTGGTTCGCTACGTTTAGTGACTAAGCAGGGGTGCCCGGGTTCATGGGATAAGGTTTGTCTAGGTCTTGGCGGCAGAAGCATCTGCCTACCGACTGTTTTACGAGCCGGAACGGAAGGAACTGTTTGAGGTAGGCCTTTAGCAGGACTATCTCGACTTATCGCCTTGGACAGCAGTGGCAGGGATTTTTTCTCTTCTGGACACACCGATTCTTAGATTCCTGTAGAATTTCCAGAATTTCCTGTTCTTTCTTTCCTTAAAAGTGGCCTCCACATAGTATTTTTTCATCAAGTAGGGGAATGTGTTGATGAAACTCTTTGAATTGACTAGCATATTGGTGGTGTTTTGTCGACTGAAGGAGAGAAGCTATTTTGTATTTTTTTAAAATATTTTGTGCCTGCAAACTGTGTGGATCAAATTAAATAATAGTTTAACTAAACTATTATTTAATTTGATCCACACAGTAAGCAATCCACACAAAAACAAATATGCAACTGCATATTTGTTTTTGTGCAAATGTTGTAAACAGTCATTTCCTGCTCTATTTACTAGTATAATTTCGTAAATATTGTTATATATATGTATGATCTATCTGTGATCTATTAATATTATATAAAATAATTCACTCGGTCCTGGATACCCCTGATTTAATAGAACTAATACGATTTCATTGCCCTGGTCGCGCTAACAATAGACTGACTCTACCGTTCTACTATAATAACACACATACATTATCACATTATTACTCACCAATCAGTCGATTACACATTTTGGGAAATGAATATGCTAACATCGGCGACATTTATTTCTTAAAATTAGCGCAATATAAACATGCACTCAAAAATTATTTTTCCATAATGTAACTTTATATACGCAATATGGACATGTTGAAATGAAATGTGATATTTCTCATTGTTCTTTTTTGTTATTTTTTGTTGTGATACACAAAATAATTGTATGTTATTTTAAAGTTTAAAACAACTTTTATGTAATGATATTATTTTTCTTACTCTATTATATATTATATATTATTTTGTACTCTATTATATGTTTATTTATAAAAGGCAGTATAGCCGTTTATGTATTTAAAATAAAAAATAAAAAATAAAATAAAAATAAAATAAAGTATGTAAAAGCCTAAATGGGCGTAAATAAATAAATAAATGACACGGGCAAATTATTTTGGAAAAGGGCTGAGGGAAATTATTTTCCCCAGGGTCTCCTGTGTGGAGCTAATGTAAAAAAAGTTTTAAATAACGAATTTCTTGAGTTTGCTTAACTATGCAAGCGAAGAATTGACAAATTACTGTATATTGTGTGGGGTATATTTGTATGTGTGTATGTCTACTAGAAATAGTACTAGAAGTGATATCATGCGTGATTTCAATAATAACAGGCGGGTGTACATTTCATCCTTCCTCTTTCCTACCTAAAGGGGAAGACCCCTTTAAATTTTTTTTGCCTCGCAACAAACTCGAGGATATATTACAATTTCTAAGTTTGCATATATCGAATAATTTGCAACAAACTCAAGGATATAAAATACAATTACTAAGTTTGCATATGCCTAATAATTCGCAACAAACTCGAGGACATAAAATACAATTACTAAGTTTGCATATGTCGAATAATTCGCAGCAAACTCGAAATATAAAATACAATTACTAAGTTTGCATGTGTCAAATAATTCGCAACAAACTCGAGGATATAAAATACAATTACTAAGTTTGCATATGTCGAATAATTCGCAACAAACTCGAGGATATAAAATACAATTACTAAGTTTGCATATGTCGAATAATTCGCAACAAACTCGAGGATATAAAATACAATTACTAAGTTTGCATATGTCGAATAATTCGCAACAAACTCGAGGATATAAAATACAATTACTAAGTTTGCATACGTTGAATAATTCCCAACAAACTCGAGGATATAAAATACAATTACTATGTTTGCATATGTCGAATAATTCGCAACAAACTCGAGGATATAAAATACAATTACTAAGTTTGCATATGTCGAATAAGTCGCAACAAACTCGAGGATATAAAATACAATTACTAAGTTTGCATATGTCGAATTGGTAAACGCACGTCCCGGATAGACGAGAGATTCTGGGTTCGAGTCCATGTTGCGACCATTATCTTTTTCTGTTTTTCTGTGTCTTGATCTCTTTCATATTTTAGTTTAGATTATTATTATTATTATCTTCTTCGTCAATGATATATTACATGGATGGGAATAACCTTCAAAATCATAAAAATAGAGTTTTTCTTATAAAAATTGAAAATCAAATAACCCATGACCAAAATCAGCAATATTACATGAAAGTAAATGCTATTTATTAATCTTTCACCTCGTTATTCCAAACCTCTCCTAATTGCAAAGTCCACTCAATACACCTTGCGCCTAAACCCCTTTCAAATTTAATGAGAAATATGAGCAAATAGTAATGTTCCGTGTTCTGTAGAAGTGTAGAACAATAGCGGGGTGCTTGATTGGATTTATTTAGTCGGTATTACTCCTGTACGTACCGGCCGGGAATTGTTTTAGGACTCGGAGGCTGCGTGGACCGAATACCTTATCCTTATTTCTTTATATCCTGCTAGGCCAGATTATTGGATTAACGCACAACTTGGGATGTATATCTTTTTTACCTACAGCCTATTCCTGCCGGGAGGTGGAGTGGAATAGTTTAGTTAATTCACTATATAAATATGTGTTTTATGTGACTGATACAACACATATTTACCATATTTACAACATACACTGGCAACCCTCTGGGAAATTCACTATCTGTTAGTAAACTCGCTCAGTGTAATCGTAATTCTTGTTAACTAGCAGATTGTTGACTATCTACGAAAAAAGTTAAAAGGTCGTCAACTTTACTTGCTACTCGCTTTCTCGTTATTGGTTTATGTATGTTTTCAATATGGCGACCGATAAACAGCTGATTCCGACTGTCAAACATCTGACAGAATTAGTTCACGCGGCGTCGTTAGGTAGTTCGCTACTGAGCGAGTGGATAGTTTTGTGTGTCATCATGACAATCTCACTCGCCGATTCACTCGCTTTTAAACTTAGTAGATAGTAGCTAGCTTTAGGTTCACAATGTGACTGATTCGATTGCCAGGGTAATGAGAGACGAAAGTATAAAGACCGTCTTCGGAACACCGAAAAAAATACAAGACCTTCTAAGGCTCACGAAAACCAAGTTTCTCTCTTGTACACATACTCGTACTCCAATAATGTCTTAAACTAATATAGTACAAGATTCCCAACTGCCCGGAGCCAGTGAAAATATGGCATCCCTAATCAAGGTACCTATTTTGTGAGACTAATGGGGAAGAGGATGGTTGTAATATACCTGGCTACTCAGATGTGATCATTAAAATTTGGGTATATTGAAGGGAGTGGAAAAGAAGAGATAATTCACACATCTCAATTTTCATGATCTATGTTATACGTGTTCATTCATATTTCTTATGCAATTCCCCTAATATTCGGGTAAATGAATGACGAATTTGGAGATAATTGTTTGCTTGGGTTTCTTTTAGGAAACTTAAATATGCAATATCTTAAATAATAAGGATAAAGCCATTTCATGCAGTGTTTCTTTTCTGAATAGTAGTTTTTCAGCAGGAACCACTTTGAGCGTGTCACAATACATTATAATATCCGAATAAGTTATTATTACTAGAACATAGAAGAAAAATATCCGATCAAAATTCCTATTAAAAATCATCAACAAAGCTGTCAAAAATGACTAATTTCTAGAAGAAATTAATTCCCACTGTAATAAACTGACATCAATTTTTCCAGATCCCACACTCAATAACAAACTAAACAAAAAACATTCATTTTTCAGAAAAAAATTCTTAAAATATAATAACATCGTTTCAGACGCCGAAAATTTCTATCATATTTATTTTCAGGTCAATTTACTTTTCTTTTTTTTTTTTACATGAGCTCCACACAGGAGGCGCTGAGGAAAATAATTTTCCTCAGGGCCTATGTCATCTTTGGGGATGCTGTGTGGAGGGTTTTTTTAGGAAAAGGAAGGAGAGGAGAGTTCTGGGAAGGAAAAGGGTTTAAAGGGGGGGGGGTTTCTGGGGTTCAGTGTGTCTTGGTCATCCGCCTCCAAGACCTAGACAAACCTCACCCCATGAACCCGGGCACCCCTGCTAAATCACCAAACGTAGCTATTGAATGCATATTAGAAAAATTATACCAAAATGTTGATGAGATTATGAATTTCTTTCTTCTGCTGTGTGTTAGAGATCTTAGTAATTTTGTGATAAATTTTTGGGTTTTTATGCCATGTTTTCGCTTTCTCCTTCTTTAGCCGAAGTTTAAGGAAAATCAATAATGTCGGATTCATAGTGTGTAGTTATTACGTACACGACAAAAAAAATTGGCTTTTTGATGAAAAACTTGCCGTTGGCACAGAAACAATTGTACCTTTGTGTGATGCCTGTCAAGACAAGAAGTGGAAGCAACGTAAGACTAGGGCTAAAGCTACGTGGGTTGCACGCAACTATTTCTCGTGTTGTTTGTGATTTTTTTCTTGTATCATCTCCTTACAAAATATATGAAGGTACAATTGTACTGCCGCCTGTTAATGTGATGCTCTACTAAGCAATGCAAAATCATCTAATTTTGGTTTTAAAATTAGATTAGAAAAATAAATATTTTAGATTCTTTAATTAAATATTGCGAGTAGAAAATAAATTTGAAATAATCTTAAAATTACTGTGAAATATTTTTTTAATTTGCTTTTTTATAACCCCGGAAAAAAATAAAGTATCAGGCTTGTAAAAACTGTTCAAAGTTTAAAATCTCCTACTTGTGATCCCATTTTCGGTTATGATTTTATTGTATAATGTCACACATCATATCTTCATATATAGGGGACCCTCTGCATCCTGCTCCTCCATACGTCCGCGTCCCTGTCTTGTGCTGCATGTTCGGCCTTCATCCACGGCAGTCCCATCTCTCCTCACACAGTTTCTGGAGTTGCCTCACCCAACACTGTCTTGAGCGGCCCACTGGACGTCTACCCTCTGGAATTGCACTTAGTATTTTCCTCGGAATTCGGTCATCAGACATAGTAGCGGTGGTTCGATGTTTAGATCGTCTCGGATCGTCGAGTTTCTTATATGATCCCATTTCGTAACCCCTGCCATCGTATAATGTGAAAAATTAAATACTTTGAAAAATAATGCAAAATTTTTTTAATATTTGTGCCTGAGAAATAAAATAAAACATGTTTTGTGAATAAATCAAAACAGGCAACTGGTGTCAATCGCGAATTTAAAACTTATATCCATCTACATACGGAGTGTTTTGTTAGAGGCTTGTACCCGAATTTTAGACGGCGTGGTGCATAATCTTAATTAAGTGCGTAAAAACATGTATAAAGATTAATTATTTTTGTTTTTTTTAAGAAAAAATCTCTTTGTATAACGTTTGAAGGTTATTTCCAACAATGTAATACATCATTGAAGAAGAAGATAACAATTTTTTTTATTTTTTTATTTATTTATCTATAATAAAATATGTTTACAATGGTTTTATTTGTATGCCTGTCTCACTAGGGTATACCTGTGACGAGACAGGCGTACAGGTATATAAATGAATATAGTAATTACAAGGATATTTCAGGTAAAATACATATTATGAATAGAATTAAAACAGAAGGGTGATTGGAAGGGTAATAAATCTTTTAAAGAGAGTTATTTTATACATGTTGGAGATGGAGTAATGAAATCAATTCTGCCTAGTCTATTTATAGGTTAAATTTGACAGGATTCCATTATTTTCATTTGTTTTATATGGGTTAGGTTGTATGTGAATAGTTTTTTATGTCTATGTGTGATTTATTTTACAGATATTTGTGATAGTGTGGCGTCCAATACTTATAATCCATTTTTTAATATCTTGTTTGAATTTTGTAAAGGAGTCACTTTGTCTGATCGTAGTTGGTAGTGTATTGTATAGTTTGCAAGCTATGTATTTAGAGTGTCTTTGCCCGAAGGTGGTTTTGAAAAAAGGAGTTTGGAGAAGTTCGTTGTTTTTGGCTCGGGTATTGTGTATTGTTTGTGTAGCTTTGTATGGTGTTTTGTTGTTTTTGTGTAAATTAAGTAATATGTATCTTGAGTAGAGCTGTTTTATGTCCATAACGTAATTATAATCTAAACGAAAATATGAAAGAGAACAAGACACTGAAAAAAAGAAAAAGGCAATGATCGCAAATGGGACTCGAACCCAGACCTCTCGCATGGAAAAAAAAAGTTGAATATAATATTGTTAATTCTAAAATTTGAAATATGAGATTGACAAATATGACGGTTTGACAGAAGGTCGCAATAGCGAAATTGATTAACGCGCATGTCCCGGTTAGACGAGATTTCTAGGTTCGAGTTTCAGTTGCGACCATTGTTTTTTCTGTTTTTCCGTGTCTTGTTCTCTTCTTATTTGATGATACATTATTTTTGAAATTTGGTTTACCAGAATTAACTAAAAATGAAAATATTTCAGATAGAGACATTCAGAAAAAAGTAATGTTAATTTAAAATCGCAAAAGTTACAATCGTACCTATTCCAATAGATAAATATTAATAAAATGCCTCAAAGCTTTCTGTGGGTACGATACAAAATCTACATTACAAGGAGTAGGTTTATCTTGCAATTTGCACCCCACGGGTGTATTGGATCGCCCCTCATTTGTATCAATAAGTTAGGCTGAGCAGAGAACAGTGAACGAGCACTGGCTACCCTTACGGGGAGGCTGTGGAGGGTAGCCGGTAGCTAACCTAACACCGGGCGCGCTTTAATTTAATCGACGCGGCCTTACCGCAACATGGAAATAAGGTTAAAGTCATTTGTAGGCTTTCGGCTTGTCTGATGAAACTAAAAGACGTATCGATATGCTGAAAGCTGGGAAACTTTTATTTGTTCAAAGAACGGGATTTTTTTAAAGGTTGTTTTATTTTATTTCACGAAACTAAGGAATCATTTCCATTTTATCTCAACAATGCTCGAATCTAATATTGCTTGTTTTTTATCCAGTATCTTCACTTTTTTTACAGACTTTTAGAAATATTTATTTTGTACATATAAAATGATTCATATTTTATTCTACTACTCCATAAGTTGAGCTCTAGGAGCTCGTGTTTATGTGAGGAGTATTTACAAAAAAAAAAAAATAATAATAATGTTCTAGTGAAGCGTGTGAACAATTATCAAAGAACTTTTGAAATAAATATCTTAGATAGGTACACAATTTAG
Organism: Limnephilus rhombicus; assembly: GCA_929108145.2. NCBI lineage: Eukaryota > Metazoa > Arthropoda > Insecta > Trichoptera > Limnephilidae > Limnephilus > Limnephilus rhombicus. The sequence continues at coordinate 13,735,730 of OV815292.1, read as the reverse complement.
TCAATAATAGTTATATAAGGACAATTACGATACATTTTTTTTAAATATTAAATATTGCATTTAAATAAGGGTAAATTAATTCATTAATAAATATACATAGTATTCATTTTCAAACTACAGAAATAGTACCTTTAGAGATTTTCAGTTCAAATTTTTCAGTTTCAAATTTTTATTATAAGTAATAATTATTAGCCTGAAACACTCATCTACATTGCAAAAAATCTCCCGAGAAAAGATACATGCCGAACCCGCATCCTTTTGATTTCCGATCAACTGCTCTGTCCACTAGCTACGTCGGCTTATCTCCTACCCGCCAAATAACTAAATAAATACTAGTATTTCATTCAACAATTACTGCGTATTACATTTTTACGCGGGTTCGAGTCCTGTCGGCGGCATGTATCTTTTCTTGGGAGATTTTTTCAATGAGTGTTACAAGCTAATAAGTATTACTTATAATAATTGTTACCCTTTGTGTTATGCATAAAAATCTTGTCTTACACATTAGTTTAACAATTAAAAATAATAAAATCTTATTAAGAATTTATTGAATATTCATTACTTTTAGAAAAAGTCAATAATGTCCCAAATAAATAAAAGTTGGATTTGTTTATCCAATGCACTATTCACACTAGGTTACAAATAAATTCGTTAAAGAACTTTATAACCATTCAAGAAGACAGCTGCCAAAAATATGAGTAAAAATAGTTAGGTTTATATTGGTAATTATGAATTTGAAATATGAGATTGACAAAAATGAAAGAAAAAAACTAGGTACAAATGGCCGAGTTGGTTAATAAGTAAGGTACACCTTAAGCGGTACGTCTTGAAGACAAGCTTATAGGTCCGAGTAGAAGACACTGTGTCCTGGTATGATAAGAGATCCATGGTGCGAGTATCAACGCTTCCGTCACCTTTTTATTTTTCTGCGTCTGTGTTTTATGTTTCATGTTCGTTTAGGTTTATTGGTATTACTTTCTTTTTCAATAAATAATCTACATAACTAAGCATAAGTTTTAAAAATTTGATATGGAAGACTGATCTATTTAAAATTTGTTATGCCACAAAAAGATGACGGCATTAGATAATAGACCACTTGCATTGAATTCATAACGACTTGGAAAAAATCGTGTGGATAGATCTTTTTATTAAGATTGCGAGAATGTTAGTAAATTTTTTTAGAAATGTACAGTTTTTTTTTAATTTTAAATAAATAAATCCATTATTTGGGCTCGTGACGTCACTACATGAAAATGTCCCGTCTCCGAAAATGTTCCTAATAATTTTGTAAAATTCCACACTGATTTATTTTTTTAATATGGCATCACTTTGATTTCAGGCGAATTTTTGAATTCGTTCACTAGATTTATTGTTAGTTCTCTACGAACTTATCATTTGGTTTGACTTTTTGACAGAAGAGAACCCCGTACATTTTAGAAGTGGGTACGTGTTTTAGAGATATAATGGTTATGGTGCTGATATTAACAAAATCAAATATTATAATATTCTTATTATTATTATAATTTACAAGTACAAGTATATTAATTTTTCGAAGAAAACTTCTTAGGAAAGGTTTTCACTTTGTGATGACATTATTTATTTTAAGAAAAGACAAACAACTTTGTTTACATCACTTTTATTTGTACACAATCTACATATTTCGTGAACGATGTTCACATCATCAGGATACGTTTGATCCTGATGTGAAAATCGTTCAAGAAACATGTAGATTGTGTACAAATAAAAGTGATGTAAACAAAGTTGTTTGTCTTTTCTTAAAACAAGTATATTACATTGGATTTAGTAATATATACGTTGTACATTATAATGATTTATGATCAATAAGATGGATCAAGGAAAAAAATATTTATGAGATGTAATATTTTTGTTATGCCTCATTATTCTCCTGTGCCATTCGTGTGGAAAACGTTCTTTTTTTTAAAAATAATTTTCGGCTATGTAATTACCGTTTTTTCGCACCTATAAAAATATGTCCCGTCTTTCCGGTTTATAAAAGATGGTCTGATTTTTCGGATTGAAATTTTCAAAAAATCCCCAGGGTTTCAAAAATACGATAAAAAAAATACAGAATGTCTTAGAATTTTTTTTATTTTTTATTAATTATTATTTATTGACCAAGATAAGCACAAATACATTTTTTTTTTTACAGTTTGAAGTGTAATATATATATTTTTTTTGGTAAACACCACATCACTAGGCTGAGCCTGTTCCGAGGTGGCAGGAACTTAGTCAAATTTTGATTATTTAATCTTGTTAGAAAAGAATAAGATAAAAATTTAAATTTATTGGTTGAGCGTACAAAGATGGCTGCGACAAATTTCTCCTTCGCAAAGCGGATGCGTGTGCGTGTGCCAAATTAAATAAGGTTCACTAAATAACTGCCCAAAATAAGGAAGGTTAAAAAAAGGATGCCAAAAACTCACCAAACTGCACTTCATAGTCCGTTTCAGGTTTTTATAGTCCACTTTAGGCCGCTGGTTTTAGTCTCTAAAGGGTTCACAATACACAAATACGGCATTCTCCACAGCCGCGGCGGGAAAACTTAAATAAATGTATCGGCGGGCGGTTTCACGGGCAAATACATGTGGCAAATACATGCCGGCGGAACAATATACAGTATCGGCGGGCAAATCAATCCAAACATCTACAATGAACACAACAGCGGGTCTTGCTTTCACAGCGGGCAAACAATAATCACGATGGATTCACAATTCACACGAAGTGCCAGCAAACCATACACACTTCGTGAGGCGGGAAACAACAATAATTAACTTCTGCGCAGTTACAGGCGGTTCACAGTTTTTGTATGTGACAATACTTCGGTGCAAGTAAAGCGAACAAGCTGTTTGTCACTGCACCTTTGTTTTTGGCAATTTATAGTAGGAAATAAGGGAACAAGGGAATAAGCAGTTATTCAGCTTCTTATCATAGACAAGATGATTTTAATTGAAACTGGCGCCACCATTTATAAATGAAAAGATAAATAGAATGAAAGAAAAAGAAAATGAAAAAAGTTGAGAAACATAAAAAATATTCATACAATTAATAAGAAATATAAATTTTTTAAATGATTATATATTTAAGAATAGTGAGAAATTTAGAAATAATAACAAATATTTGAGAGGAAAAGAGAAAGATATAGTTTAGTGTGTTGTTATATGGTATAAATTATCTCCCTGCAGTACACAACGACTTTGTTGAATATCCACGTATGAGTTTTGTGTTTTAGATTAGCATTTTTAGTCACATGAATATCTTTAATATCTTTTTCAATTAAATTAAAAAAAATTGGAGCCAAATTACGGTAATGTCTTTGTCCATAGGTAGTATTTGTCTTTGGAGTCATGTGTTGGTGTCTGTGTCTTGTGTCGTAATTGTGTTGTGCAGTATGATGGTTTAGTTTGTCCTGTTGGTAATGTATAATTATAATTTTGATGTACAGTTGTTGTATGTTCAATACAGCAAAGTCTTTAAACAACTGTATTGTCGGGAATCTATAAGGTTTTTTGTAATAACTTTAATTAAGGCTTTTTGTGCTTTGTCGAGAGGGTTCATATTAGTTTTAGCAGCACTACCCCAACCAATCATACCGTGAGTGATAATTGATTGGGCTAGTGCGTAGTATATCGTCTTCATTGGCATTATGTTTCGTATGTTTTTGAAAAATATATTAGTTTTCTAACTTTACCCGCTGTTTTATTTATTTGTTCTGTCCATCTAAAATAGTTGTCAATATAAATGCTCAAGTACTTGATTACCTGAGTCCGAGTTAGTGGATTGCATTGACAGCTTTTTTTGATGTGCAATCATGTATGGTTAAGCTTTCATCAAGTCTTGGTTGTCGTCTGGGATCTATGCTAAATGTCATGTACTTTGTTTTGTCAGTATTTAGTGTCAGCAGGTTGTTGTCTAACCAATATTTGATCCTGTTGATTCCTTCTGTAGCTTTCTTGTATAATATTTAGAATTTCTTGTATAATATTTCTTGTAGAATATTTGTCATAGCCGGTATTTTTTTTTTTAAATGTGATGCAAGTGGCATATTGAATAGCAGAAATCTGTATTTTTTCACATTAGACGTCCATTAAGTGTAAACAAAAAAATAGTAAAAATGAATAAAATAGTAATATTTTTGAAAAATATTTCTATAATTTTTTTTCGCTTCAGTAAATATTGCTTTAAATATTCTTGTTGCTTCACATGGGAAGAAAAAACAAAGACAAATACAAACAAACATGAACAAATTAAGTAAATGTCATTTTTAAGAAATTTTGCAATACGTAATGTAGTACTTTTAGTACTTTTTTAATGGTTTATTTAAATGTGTTTTCGAAAAAAGACGATTTCGCAAATAAGCAGGACGTACTTGACTTTCTTTTACCGGTGATCCAAATATTATGTGTAGTAAATAATGTAAATAAAATTTTGGTCTCCGGTGACATTCTCGATGTTTTTTTTAAAATTCTTCTTCAAAATCAAACAAAAAAAATCTTCCACATATCGTCACTAGTCACTCAGCCGAATAACCAACCAATCCCACACCCAGACCTTAAAAATCCAAAGGCCTGATTTTTTAAAGTTTTTAGTTGAAAAAAAAATATTAAAATGTCACCGCAGACCAAAATTTTGTTTAAAATTTTTTCTCTAAATATTTTCAGCAATCACTGGTTAAAGCAGGTCAAGCTGAATGTATAAAATAAGGCATGCGGCTGCGCAGCCCTTTTCATATTATAGAATTTGAGTACAAAATTTTCTCTAAAATTAACAATGTTTGTTTTTGCAAGGCAACGATCTTGAGACAAGTATCTTAAGATACGTTGGAGGCACGTAGTTGAAACAATTATTATAAGTAATAATTATTAGCCTGAAATACTCATCTGCATTGAAAAAATCTCCCGAGAAAAGATACATACCGCCGACGGGACTCGAACCCGCGGATCGAATCTATTCTCGGGAGATTTTTTCAATGAGTGTTTCAGGTTAATAATTATCACTTATAATACATAATTGTTACCCTTTGTGCTATGCATAAAAATCTTTGTCTTGAACATTAGTTTATCAATTAAAAATAATAATACATAGTTGAAAGCCTATTGTGGATGTCTAGCTTTTCCGGAATTGCTTAATTTTGTGCGTCTGGCTGTCAATGGAACCTGAGCAATTTTCTCCAACACCACATTTCGAGGGCGTCTATCCGTTTTCTTTCGCTGGCTCTAAGTGTCCATGTTTCACACCGTACAGAAATATGGGGGTAATCATTGCCCGGACGGGTCTTATCTTAGTGGTCTTCGTTATACCTCTGTCAGTCCATATCTTTTGAATTTTACTCATGGCGTCTTTTGTCACTTACAGACGAGCCTAGGTATACAAATTCGCTCACCGTTTCTATGTCTAAGTATTCAGCAGCAAAAATCCTACAATTATAAAAAATCAAAGAGTGTAATTCACACGCGGTATAAGTGAAACTAGAGAGTAGATGCAGCTTTCTTTTCTTTTGTTTGTTTATTTAAAGTCACTAGCGGCGCTAAAGAAGTTTCACTTAAATATTCCGTGATTTTTCACGGGTCTTTTAACAAAATTTTATTTTATAAGGGTAATATACGTATTTCATATATTTCAAACAAAATTGAATGAAAAGCGATGCAAGCAAAATTGTGAACGTCATATCAATGAAAAAGTCAAAAGGAATTTGCAGTGAATGCGTTTTCCATTGGTATGAAATATGTCGATTTCCTAAGCGATTCTTTTCCAATAATAATAATATGACATTCGTCGGCGGTCGACTCAAAATAAATAGAGCGAAATAAAATGTAACGTTCACTTCATAAATGTACAGAATTGTTCATTCACAACAACAACTGAAAATCTAGTCTCTTTCAACGGAAGCAATCTTCCGAACAGGCCCTCCATTGATATGCTTGGTGTAACCCTAAGTGACCAGCTCAGGTATGGGGGCTCCATCGAAGCCAGAGTAAAGTTAGCCTCCCAAAAGCTGGGCGTACTGTACAGGGCCCGCAGATACTTTAATAGTACACAACTGCTAACCCTGTACAAATCGCAAGTGCGCCCCACGGTTGAATTTGGCAGCCACCTCTGGTCTGGAGCTCCAAAATACCTGAAAAATACCCTCGACTCTGTGCAGAAACGGGCGGTCCGTTTGATAGATTCTCTCATCTTAACAGACGGATTGAAATCTTTAGAACACAGGCGTCGGGTGGGAATGCTATCCTTGTTCTACCGATATTACAATGGAAGATGCTCCGAGGAACTAGCATCATTGATCCCTTCGGCACCGGTGCATAGTCGGGAAACACGCCAAACGCGTGCCCAACATTTGTACACAGTTGACATTTGTCACATGAGAACGGATCGTTTCTTCGACTCGTTCTTGTGTTCAACAGCTCGGCTGTGGAATGATTTGCCGGCCTCTGTGTTTCCTCCTTCCTACAACATGGGTCTCTTCAAGACCAATGTTCATTCCTTCCTCTCCTCAAAAAGACCCTCCACACAGCATCCCAGATGACATAGACCCTGAGGGAAATTATTTTCCTCAGGGCCTCCTGTGTGGAGGAGTTAATGTAAAAAAAAAAAAAAACAACTGTCATGGGGTAATTTTTAGATCCTTGAAAAATCGTGGTCTCGAAAAGAATAAAAAAAAAACTCCAATGCAAATTATTATTCAGACATTTTTACTTCCCCCCTCTTGACTAAGACTAGATTTAATGAGATTCGGTTGTTTCGGAGAATTCAGAGTTTTTCAATAACCCCTCTTTCTTGCTCGGGAAGAAGAGCCAACGTAATTAGAATAATTGTTTCACAATTGACACAATTGTATGTATCTCTGTTCACTGTCGTCCATAGCTGAAAATTCAAAGTCCGGGAATAAAGGATTGGACCGAAACAGGGATATAAAATTATATTTTTGTAGTATTTTTTTGCTTTATCATTGCAGCATTTGCATTTTTTTCATTTTCTCTTCATTGCACAGAAAAATAATACTTGAACAGTAATTGATGTGCTTGGTGTACCTCTAGGTGACCAGCTCAGATATGGGGGCTCCATTGAAGCCAGAGTTAAATTAAACTCGCAAAAACTTTGCGTACTGTACAGGGCCCGCAGATGCTTTAACCCGTCTGCTTGGTTCAATATATTCACGTTTAACAAACTGGAAGCCTCGGATTCTGAAAAAAAATCTGAAAACGTCACTTTGGATCGAGATTGTAAAATATCTATGCAAGATAGCTTTCATATTTCAATGACAATAAGAAGCATTATTTCGTTCTCTTTCTGGTTAAAAGAAATATATATACAGGTGTTATGGGACGTACTTGACTTACTTTAACCAGTGATTCCTGACATTATTTGAAGTAAAAAATGTGAATGAAATTTTGGTCTCCGGTGACTTTTTTTGACGACTTTTATATGTTTGCACGAGAGGAAGAGAGATATATAGCTTTTAAAATGTAAGGTCGCTCGGGACGTTTTTGGTCTTATGAAAGTATAATATACATGTTTTGGGATGTATTTATTCCTAAACAAGCAGACGGGTTTAGTACACAACTGCTAACCCTGTATAAATCACAAGTGCAGAAACGGGCGGTACTTCTAATAGATTCTCCTAATTTAACAAACTGATTGCAATATTTAGATAACAGGTGTCGGGATGGGTGGGTGGGATGGGAATGGACGATGGGTGGGAATGCTATCCTTGTTCTATCGGTATTTCAATGGAAGATGCTCCGATTGATGCCTTCGGCACCGGTGCATAGTCGGGATACACGCCAAACGCGTGCCTAACATATTATGTACACGGTGGAAATTTGTCACATGAGAACGGGTCGCTTTTTCGACTCCTTCTTGTGTTCAACAGTTCGGTCTTTGTGTTTCCTCCTTCCTACAACATGGGTTTCTTCAATACCAACGTTCATTCCTCCCTCTCCTCAAAAAGACCCTCCACACAGCATCTCAGATGACACAGGCCCTGAGGGAAATTGTTTTTCTAGGGGTCTCCTGCGTGGAGATATTGTAAAAAAAAAATCTTGTGATATTATGAGTTATTTTCACAAACTATAAATACCGTTGAAAATGTGTGGATGATTTAAACTTAATGCTTTTTTTATTTTTTATTTTTAACTTTATGAGTAAAACCTCAAATTGCAATATTTAAATAAATGAAGACAATATAAGCGAAACTCAATCAAGAGGTCCTGGGTTCGAGTCCCAGAGGTGTCAATATGTTTTTCTAATTTTTCTGTTTCCAGATTTTCGATCGAGTTTCGCTTATATTGTTTTCATTTATTTAAACTTAATGCTTCTGATTCTGAAAATTTTACCAAAAATGTGTAACTTTAATATTTTCATTCCCAAATATTGATTTGAAAAACCGCATATTCCGAAACGGTTCCAACCGGCTACAACGTCATAATGACATATAAAACCCGGCGTGACGTCAACGCCGCCGAAATCACGAATAAAAACGAACATGTCGCTTTGGCAGTAAATCGAAAATGGCACACTTTAAATCGTTACAGAAAATTTATTCGTCAACATAATAATAAAATAGAGACACCTTTAGTATAATAATTTATCATAAATATTTAATATATTCATACCCTATTGTATTTTATTAACTGAAATGTGTCTTTATTTACTTTTTTCTGATTATGCTAAGGAATGATATTAAATGTGAGTACCACAATAGACTCCCTGTTCCAGACTCCTTGTTCCTAGAGTCTAGAGTGGGACCATGCTATTGTGAGGCTGAAGGGAATGGGATTAGGAGATGTAGCAGATGAAGGTTAGGAAGTACTTGTCTCTTTAAATTTAATGATTCAACTATTGAGCCATGGAGACAATTTCGTCTCAGAAGAATTTGATTATGTTGAAGAATGCAACATTTAAATCCATACTAATCAATATCTTTACTATTACTACTAAGTATAAAATGAAGTCACTTCCGCTGTATGTGCGCTTAGATCTTTTAAACTACCCAACGGATTTTCATATATGAGGAAGGTTTTTAGGTATATAATTTGTCAAAGTTTTGTGTAAATTGGTTGAAATACATAATATATCTGGCCAAGCAGCAGCGGGCAGCGTGCGGCGGGCTGACAAACGGGCGGTATGGATTTGATTTAACAGATGGCGTTGGTTATAAAGGTTACGTTAGCCACAGTAACGTGTTGCCGGGTCTGCTAGTATATTACAAAAGAAAGTGTATGAAAGTGTGCGGGTCGCAAAAACTTAGAAACGAGTCCCGTTACGGTCAAGGGAGTTATATGGTGTGGTAGATATCTTCCCCCCCTCCAGGATCCCGTTTTTACCTAGAGGGCGTGCTTTTGAAGATATAAGGGCTGGAAGTTTCGCCCTCTTGAAATTTATAGAACCTCCGGAAAGTTCTAGAAGGTTCTATAGAGCTATATAGTTCTGGAATGAGGGCCGGAGTATGTCGTGGAATGTTCGGGAACAGGGAATCCGTAATATCATTGTGGAACATTCCAGAACACTCCCGAATGTTGTCCTGAGCGAAGCCGGGGGACCCAGCTAGTATTATAAATGCGAAAGTGCGTGTGTTTGTTTGTTACGCTTTCACGCCTAAACCACTTAACCGATTTTAAAAATTCTTTCACCAATTGAAATCTACATTATCCGGGAGTAACATAGGCAGTATATTAAAAAAAAAAACAATAGGACAGTTAAATCATAAATATCTCGGAGTTAAATTTTTTAATTCACTACCTGAAAAAATCAGAAACATCAACAGAAACATAAAAAAAAATTAAAACTCAGTTTAAAAGTTACACTGAAAATTTGAACTGAATAAAAAATAATAAATTGAACCAATATTGTAACACCTCCCATACACACAAGCCCTGTTTATTTATGGGGGTACATCAAATACATGTATTATGTAATTAATTATTGTAAAAAATATATTATAATTTATGTATCTTTTTGTAAATAAAAAAAAATAAAAATAAATTATATGAAGCTCTGGCGTTATAAAATTTAAATAAATGAAAATGTATGTATTTCATATATTTTAGCGGCAGGGAGGAAAGGCAGGGGGAAGGTGGGGTTCGCGGAGAGGGAAGATACGAGAAAGGGGGAAAACGGGGAAGGTGGAAGGGAACGGGGACGCACGGGAAAGGACATGCAAATTTCTTTTAGTGGCATTGCAACGCATGCCGAGTACCAGCTAGTATTATATAAAAAAGAAAGAATCAAATACCTACATACCTAGATTCCTATTGTATTGTTGACTGGTTTCTTAACAACTTTACTGTTCCTTGATCAGAATAAAAAGTCATGGAAATCAATGATTTTTAAATCAACCTTTTTGAAAAGTTGACAACTATGGCAGTTGGAAAACCTTGGTATTTTATAAAGGACTGACTTACCCCTTTATTATGACACTATATCACGTTGAATCGATATTATGGCACCGAGGGATCATTGGGTTCATCACTGCAAAATTTCCGCAATAGATTCGAATAAAGCACCCTAAAGCATCAACTGAAGGATCACATTACCGGTTTATTATTTTGACTAATTAAAAACACTGAGATATCACTATGAGTTGAACATTGCACAATGCACAGTGGCTTCTATAACATAGTCGGTATTAAAGCACTGAGAGATCAATATAAGAGATGATCATGCACGGGCCACATCATTGGACTAATTTTTCCTTGAGTTATTGTTCCAAATGTTACACGAATATAATATTGGCCATACATCTTGTCGGAGGATAGGTACATTGGTAGCAGGTCGGGTGGAGGAAAGGAGATGTACATAGTTGCTTCAACAAGCCAGAAGCGACAATAATGCATGAAAATTATTTTTTTAAATATTAGAAACGATTTTTTTAACAGCGTAATGTAGTCGAAATACAGTCAACATTATTTTTCCACATGTTTTGGTTTAGTTTGAAGCTTTTACTGTAGTTAAAAAACATGTAAACCCTAGTGTTTCACTTGAAATCCACCGCTCTTAGAGCGAGGGTTTGTTTAACATCTTACTTAATTAACTGTTCTCATTTAGGGGTGTTTTGGCCGTTAGTTCAGGTGGAGGGGTGGAAGTTTTACAAAAATGAGCAATAAGCAACTTTAAACTGGCGCTTTTGTTGACTTACGTCCCGCTTTACGTAGTCGAATGTTGGATGTTACAGCACGACGAAGATGCGGTGACTTCTCTCTACAGCAGTTAAATTATTTAGCCACTCCTGCTTACAGTGCTTACTACTTTAGACGGGGAAATAAGATAAACATACATCAGTTGGTGGCAGAGCTAAATTTTCATGGGTAATGCATTTAGAGGGCCAAATTACTATAACATGTAAAAATTGTATGAAGATAATAATAATAATAACATAAATAAAACAGAAATGAGTTTTAAGAAGAAAAAATTCTAGATCATCCGATCTGGAATTTTCGGGAAATCACGCACTTCGTTGCATTTTTTAGCTTACTATGCAATTTCAATCAACAGTTTTGGAGAAAACTATAAAGAATCAACTAGTAACACCAAAATTTTTTTTTACCATAATACATTTATTTTCAAATGTCTTTAAAATTTCCTTTTTTTGGTTTGACGGAGGTTTTAACCTTCCTACTCAGTTATTTGTGTTTGGGGGGTTATGCCGTGTTGCGCGCAGGCGTCTACTAATATCCACAGGAATTCCAAAAACTGAAAAAATCGAACTAATATCTATGAGAACCAAAGTGTTGACGAATATCTACAGCTCAAACTGTTGACTAATATCTATGAGAACCAAAGTGTTGACGAATATCTATAGCTCAAACTGCTGACTAATATCTATGAGAACCAAAGTGAGGAGGAATATCTACAGCACTGGCAGAGGTTGGATTTGCAATTATGTATAGCATATTGGAATAACGTAATATTGCGTATGCAGTTTAAAAAACTTAATTTATGTATGTATGTAAAAATCCCTAATATCGGACTATTGGACACATTTAGCTGATTAGTCCAACCTACGCTCTGTAGATATTAGTTCAACCTACGCTCTGTAGATATTAGTCAACACTGGGACCGTCATAGATATTCGTCCGACCTTAGCTCTGTAGATATTAGTCAACACTCTGAAGTTCGTAGATATTAGTTCAACATATGAGCTGTAGATATTCATCCGACATACAGGCTGTAGATATTAGTATCTGTCGTCGTGTTGCGCTACCTCCTTCTTTAGCCAACGTTTCGGACAGGGTTGCAGTGTCCATCATCAGGGCAAATCCGGCAGATGTGTAATTGTTAGTGGTAAATAAGCACACATTTCACCATTAACAATTACACATCTGCCGGATCTGCCAAATTTGCACTGATGATGGACACTGCAACGCTGTCCGAAACGTTGGCTAAAGAAGGAGGTAGCGCAACACGGCATAACACCAATCGGAATCGACCGCGCCACCAACCGCGCCAAATCGGAAGTTTGTAAGATCGATATTTGTTTCATATATTAGGTCCTTACATATGAAATTGGCGTTTTACCGTACTAGCAAATTTGATCTCAAATATCTTCTCTTTGGTTAGGAATTCCAAATTCAAATTTATACAGCTATTTACTGATGAATTTTTGTTTCGAAAATTATAATTAATTTGTTTTTTCCTTAATTGTTTTTTTTCTTTGCGTCACTTAGTTTACAAAATGGAAAACTTAAAATATCGTGACTCGAAGGATTAATGATATGTATGGCGACGGTGCCGCAAAAGAAAACACAGTTCTTTTTTATTTTTATTTTATTTTATTTTTTTTGTGTCGTTCACTACAGCATTCTTAAATCTGGCCTGACGATTACGGCAGATGTCTATTGTCAGCAACTGCAAACCATGATGGAAAAGCTAGCTGCTAAACAACCGAGGCTGGTCAATCGCTCTAGGCCACTGCTGCTTCATGACAACGCTAGACCACACACTGCACAACAGACGGCTACCAAATTAGAGGAGCTTCAATTGGACATCCACCGTACTCTCCGGACCTTGCCCCAACAGATTACCATTTTTTTCAAAATTTGGATAACTTCTTGCAAGGGAAAAAATTCAACTCCGATGGGGCAGTCCAAACCGCCTTCAAAGATTTTATAGATTCCCGTCCGAATTGTTTTTTTTTAGTAAAGGGATCGCTGAACTACATATGAGATGGCAAAAGGGCAAAGATTGCAATGGTACATACTTTGATTAAATAAATATATTATATTAAAAATAAATCGACTTTATGTTCCTCCCAAACAAAACGCCAATTTCATATGTAAGGACCTAATATTAAGTGCTTTAATTTCTTCGAATTTCAGGAAAACGCGTATGTATAAGCGTGCGTGTGCGTGCTACCAAACATCGATGGAATACACTGTCATCGACAATGAGTCTATCTGCTAAGCTTCACCTTGATCGAATATTGGCAAGTGGGTTAATTACCACACCCAAGAAGCCTCCTCATTCATATATTCATTCAACCAAGAAAACAAAAATTCAAACAGATATATTTAAAAATAATGCCATTATATGGTAGGTCTTCCAAATTTTGATGCGAAAAAAGTGATTACAGATTTCCACTCGTGCAAAGAAAAAATAATCAATAGAAATTGTTAAGGGGAAAATTGATTTTCGAGGAATTTTTATTCAGTTACTTACCCCATAACAGAACATTAGTTTTTGGACAGAAAAAGCACGAATTAAAAAAATTATTTCTCATATCTTACATCAAAAACAGAAAAAAAGGAGAAGGCACCTCTCGTTCGATCGGCCGCACTAATTTTTGCTGCCGACAGTGGTAGTACACAGCACCTACACAATCAGTACCTCTTAGCCAATTATTCCTTTCAAGGGTTCAATGGGCAGCAAACTATCTATTGACTTCAGTTCACAAGATGTCTTTGTGCAGGAACCAAAGGAACTGATTTTTGTTTTTTTAGTAGTTACCTAGATGACTTAAAAATGCTTTACTTGGGTTATTATTTTTTTATGAAATATCAGTATTTTGTGCTGAAAATTAGCAATTAGTCAAAAGACTAGAGTAAAACTTATATCTTTCCGTTTTTTTAGGCGTGAAACAAAACGAAAAATAACGAAACTGAAAAGAGACAAACACATACATCTACAGGATTTGGCTTGGGAGAGAATGAGATAGTATAATCGGTCTTTTCTTTGTGCGGTGCTTCATAGCCTCCCCACTCTTGTCTACTTTTGTTTTCGGAAGGTTTCACTTCTACCGCCTGTGAATTGCACACTCTGTATTTTTTTTAATATCTCCACACAGGAGTTTCTGAGAAAAAAAGCCTTAGTACCTATGTCATATTTTGATTGAAACCACCTTCACACTGAGGCGCAAGATGATGGGTCGAGAGAGTCTGACTGGAGAGACAAATGATCTCCCCAACCGGTCTCTCATGAACCTCGTGGGGCACCGCTAATTCACCAAAAGTAGCGAAACGTTTGGGGTGACCTACGGCAGGGGTGTTATCCAATAAATGGTTCCCGAGGCAGTGGTACCCATTTTCGCCCCCCAAATGAAGATTGTGAAAACAACTTAAAACTTTCAATATGAAAAATGCTTCTCTGATATGTTTAAATTGGTTGAACTTAATATATGTGAGTATAAAATGGATTACCTGTCATAGTCAATAAATGGCATCATTAATAATGATTTTAATAGCAGATTCTATTGTCATAGTCAATAAATGACATCATTATTAATAATCCTTAAAATCAAAATTGAACCAAGGAATTTCGATAAAACAATATTTTACAAGAATTTTTTCAAAGCAAGCAACCGTTTTGTTGGATAATTTGTAAAGCTCCGTTTTTGGGAAAGATAAATTGTACAATTTATTACGTGTTCTTACGCTCTATCTAATCTTATAATTTACAAACAGATACAGGAAACATGCTTCCATGGCAGATTTCTCCCGATGAATGTATTAGAAAGTTTTTGCTTGGAGAAGGTGGCTTTGAACTAGAGAATGCAATCCGATCTCGCGGGATCTCGATCTCGCGAGATCTCGTGGCATTTTTCGGGATCAATCCCAAAGCATGATAGACGAGATCCCGTACGAGATCGACGGGATTGGGCGGCAGTAGTCAGCGACGCTACACACGTCCACTCGGGGCGGTCGGGCGGGAGTGTCGATCGAAGAAGAATTCACTTCAAGAGGAATTAGAAGAGACTCTCAGAGCATCTAAAAGTCCTTGCAACGGACATTAGATGCCGTTTAGCAGATAGCACCCTTAATACACTTTGTTTTTTAAGAAATTACTTTCAAAATCACCCGTAATTACTTTCTTATCTCCTTAAGCTATATTTTTTTCTTTTGATTATTTAAATTAAAAAAAACTGTTCATTATTTAGTAACTAATAATAAAGAATGAAGGATTTTGTTTTCTTTCAAATAATATTTTCTTTTAATTAACGAGATCCCGACAATTCCGAGATCTCACGAGATTGTAATTTCTAATCTCGCGAGATCTCGAATTTGCGATCTCGAGTCGAGATTGCATTCCCTTCTTTGAACGCAGAGGATAATATAATTAAAACACTAAACAATGCATGGTTTTATATTTGCTACCCTCCATTACTATGTAATGAGAGGATTAGTGGCAAAAGTAGAGTTGATATTTATGTTGGAAGTTGGAAGACTGGAGATTATTACCCTCTAAGACTGGAGAATTTGTCGTGTTACATTCATTTATTTTATTTTATTTGATAGAATATTTTACATTTCAAAGTACATTCCAGTAATGTTGGCCTCACTGGGTAAATTACCCGTGCTGAGGCCTCCATTTTATAAAAAAATATATATTTATACATATTTACATACTTAATAAATTTAATATATATATATAAAGTTACGTGTTAAGGGAAGGGTATGTTTTATTATGTTATGTTATGAAATTTTGGTGATATTGTCTTTTATCTTCTTTAATCCATTTTGTAATTTTATGTCTGAATTTATTTTTGTTTTCCACAATTTTATTTTTAAGAGTTAGACTGTTGAATGCTTTTATAGCATGATATTTATAGTGTCTTTATCTAAAGCTTGTATATATGTAGGAGTTTTTATGTTTTCTTTGTATGCCTGTCTAACTGCTCTGTTAGTGATATTTTGTGTTTGTTGAAATTTATTTTTTTGGTGAAAAATGTAGTTTAGTAGTGTCTTAACGTATAATTGGCGTATATCTAGTACTTATGCCACAACTGTTGAATATTTGGTCTAGTCAATCGGTCTATGTTTTTTAAGTAATACCTTTAAGATCATTTTCTGCGCGATTTCTATGCAATCGATAGTCAAGTTTGTTGCTCCTCCCCAAGCAATTATTCCATATTCCATTATTGATTGACAAAGTGCAATATATTGTTTTAATTTGTTTTATTTTTTTTATTTGTTTCTTTTGTTTAGGAAAATGTGTATTGTTTTGAGGAGTTTATTTGTGATTTGTTTGATGTGATCTGTCCATCTAAGGTTATGGTCAATTACGATTCCTAAATACTTTATTTGTTCGGTTTTTAAGAATTATTTGTTACGTCGGATAAATACTATTACATACTGTTTTCTTATTTACGTGGTTGACCTATAAACATACATTTTTAAACGAATTATCGGTCAAGTCAAATGTACATTTTCATATAACAAGTCTATATTTACAACCATCAATATGGCACATGATAGGCTGACACAACTTTTTAAAATAAAATGTCTTTAAAACGTATGTTTGATTTAATTAAACAATTATTATCATCTCCTTACATTAATCTTAGGTATTTAACTTTCCTAAAAGTTAAATTTCCTCTAGATTTCTTATGGTCGTGTTCACAAAAACTATCATTCTGTTGGCGAGTTCTCGTGGTTGTCACTTTGGAGTAATAAATCACCCGATGCCGTGGTCCAATGACACGTGCTAAAGTGCTTTGTTCAATGCCGTGCTATACTTTATAGTCATTTATTATAACGTTTGCTAACCAGAACAAACTGATGTATTAAATCAATACTATTTTCAATTTATGCATAATTTTGTGTGTTTTGAGAGTTCATTAGTGAAAATATAATATTAAAAAAAATTGTATTTCTTGTGCATTAACTATATATCAGTTTCTATACATTTTCTTTTATTTGTTCTTTTTGCATGTTTTATTTTTTTATTTTATTTAACTCCATAGAGGAGGCCCTGAGGAAAATAATTTCCCTCAGGGCCTTAGTCATCTGGGATGCTGTGTGGAGGGTCTTTTTGAGGAGAGGAAGGAATGAACATTGGTCTTGAAGATATCCATGTTGTAGGAAGGAGGAAACACAGAGGCCGGCAAATCATTCCACAGCCGAGCCGTTGAACACAAGGACGAGTTGAAGAAACGACCCGTTTGGCGTGTTTCCCGACTATGCACCGGTGCCGAAGGGATCAATGACGCTAGTTCCTCGGAGCATCTTCCATTGTAACATCGGTAGAACAAGGATAGCATACCCACCCGACGCCTATGCTCTAAAGATTGCAATCCGTCTGTTAAAATGGGAGAATCTATTAAACGGACCGCCCGTTTCTGCACAGAGTCGAGGATATATTTCAGGTATTTTGGAGCTCCAGACCAGAGGTGGCTGCCAAATTCAACCGTGGGGCGCACTTGTGATTTGTACAGGGTTAGCAATTGTGTACTATTAAAGTATCTGCGGGCCCTGTACAGTACGCCCAGTTTTTGGGAGGCTAACTTTACTCTGGCTTCGATGGAGCCCCCGTACCTGAGCTGGTCACTTAGGGTTACACCAAGCATATCAATGGAGGGCCTGTTCGGAAGATTGCTACCGTTGAAAGATACCAGATTTTAATTTCTATCCCTTTTAGGCCTAATCTATCAAACCCAGCCCCGCCATTAAAAATACACAAATGTAAAAATTCATCTCTAAACCGGAACTGTGACTGCCCATGCCTAGAGCAAGTAAACATTATCAAATATTTAGGAGTAACCTTCGATACACACCTGAATTGGAAGCAACATATACATAATACTACAAACAAAATCCGAAAATCTATATACTTTTTCAAACAAACACGCAATTTCCTTCACCTAAAACTTTTAAAAACAGTATATTACTCATTGTGCCAATCTCACATCGAATACGAAATTCTAGCCTGGGGTAATGCATATTCCAATGCCCTTGATCCCATCATGAAAGCACAAAAACTAATCATAAAAATAATTCTTAAAATGCCGCTTACTACCAGCACTGATATTATCTTCAATTCCTTCAACGTTATGGACATAAAACAGCTCTACTCAAGATCCATATTACTTAATTTACACAAAAACAACAAAACACCATACAAAGCTACACAAACAATACACAATACCCGAGCCAAAAACAACGAACTTCTCCAAACTCCTTTTTTCAAAACCACCTTCGGGCAAAGACACTCTAAATACATAGCTTGCAAACTATACAATACACTACCAACTACGATCAGACAAAGTGACTCCTTTACAAAATTCAAACAAGATATTAAAAAATGGATTATAAGTATTGGACGCCACACTATCACGAATATCTGTAAAATAAATCACACATAGACATAAATAACTATTCACATACAACCTAACCCATATAAAACAAATGAAAATAATGGAATCCTGTCAAATTTAACCTATAAATAGACTAGGCAGAATTGATTTCATTACTCCATCTCGCAACATTTATAAAATAACTCTCTTTAAAAGATTTATTACCCTTCCAATCACCCTTCTGTTTTAATTCTATTCATAATATGTATTTTACCTGAAATATCCTTGAAATTACTTTATTCATTTATATACCTGTACGCCTGTCTCGTCACAGGTATACCCTAGTGAGACAGGCATACAAATAAAACCATTGTAAACATATTTTATTATAGATAAATAAATAAAAAAAAAAAGTACAAAAATAATGATCAGATTTAATTAGGCGGGAGTGTAGGAGTGGTGATTTAGGGGTGGAGGGGGGGGGGGGGGGGGTTAGAAGAATGGTGAGAAGAGTCAACATTACATGGTGCTATTGTTTTATTAACTTAATTAATTTTTTATTCAATTTTTGTGTTTATTTCTTAGGTTTTGTAAGCGCCCAAATTAAAATATGTATTTACTAGCTGACCTGACGAACTTCGTACCGCCTCAGAATCAATAACTGTCGTGTTAACTTAATGCTAAATTAAATTCAATTTTTTTATTAAGTTAAAAATTACACAATGAAGCAATTATCGATGCGCAACTCTCTTTGTTTTGTTTTTGTCAGTATCAGAGATGGTCGAAAATAAGACATACGGTGAACGTATGTCTGCACACTCCAATGGTAAAATACTTTTGATTAATACAAATTTCTAAGAATATGGACATTTCTTTCACAATGGTTCAATCTAAATCGGAATTATTTAAAATATTTAAAATTAGGTTTTTCCATTCAATAGTGGGAAAACGTCAAAAAACACTAATTTACTGTTTCTAAGGTACGTATAAATCTTTGATTTTATTGATTAACTCCAAAATGTGTTTAATTGAGCTATGTGATGTGAATAAATCATTGGATTTGAACAAGGGTATGTGTATAAGTATAGTTTTAAGTTTACTAGTGCATGACATGGATGTATCTAAACTGGTAACAAAAATTAAAAATTTAAATAGCAAATGCATTCGAGGCCTAAACTGATAGATTCGGAGCAAAAGCTTAATGACATTAAATGACTAGAAGGTTTTTTTTCTCTCACAAGTACTATTATTATTATTCTCAACAGCAACCACCAAATATTGAGATCACAGTCAGATCATCCCATTTATATTATACACCATAGTATATTAATCATCAAGTATTTCAAATAATTATTAATACCGTTCAATATGAACCTATCGCAAGCATTATCTCCATCAACAAACACCAAACTTAAATTAAAATATTTTTATTGTCTTATCTCCCTCCTTGAAATTGTAAATACAGACCTTAAACTCAGCGATCCTAAGATAACATTTCATACTTTATCTGAAATAAAATGGGTTTAAACGATTATATGGAAATAGATCATTTTGGAGAGCCAAACAATGAATTTATCATAGAAGAAATTGATGAACTAAAAGAATTTAATTGGAGCTTAAACAAAATTAATATTATACATCAAAATATCCGTACAATGGAAAATCTTGATGACTTTCTTTTATTTTTAGACAGTATTAAGTCAACTGCAAGATTTCATATAATAATCCTTACAGAATGCAGACTGAATGACTCATATTTCGCAAAACAAATTACAGGATATCATGAATATCACACAACACAAAAATTAAATCAAAACAGTGGAGTCGTAACCTACATTCGCGAGACATCCACTGTCAAGTTGAAGAAATTTGCATCAGTCAATCAAATTGTCTGAAATTAGTAATTAATGGATATCTATGTATTTTAGCCATTTACAGATCACCATCATTCCATGATATACATCCATTTCTGGATAATCTCATATCTGAACTCAAAAAATGTAGTGATTTCAAACAACAAATAGTGATGGGGGATATAAATATTAACACATTTGGAAACATATACAGACCATGTCACGATTACATATGCGCCATGGCAGAAAACAACTTCACAATAAATATTAAAGTTCCTACCAGCGTTCAAAATAATAGCATGCCATGTTTAGATCACATAAATACCAGAAATATTATGGCTTCCAGTGCATTTGTTATACACGATACAATAACTGATCACTATACAACAGCAATTAGCATTCCAAACACATCTTTTAAAAAACAAGTAAGAACTAAACAGTTCACATCATCCATCTGCTATGAGGGATTAATTAAGGATCTAAATGAGGAAACATGGCAAGATGAATGTGGAGTGACTGATGTTAACAACGCACTCAACTTATTTATTAACAAAATCAACATGTATATAACACAAAATTCAAAAGATAAACTCATTGCACACAAAAAATACAACTTACTCCTTGGATTAGCAGTGGTATTGTAAAAGCTATACACGAAAGAAATCATTTACACAAATTGGCGACAAAAGACCCACAAAACACTTTTAAACAACAAAATTACCGTAGGTATCGTAACATTTGTAAAGATGTTATGCGTAATGCAAAAGAAAGGTACTATAAGCATCAGCTCGACCGAGATCCACCTAGTAAAAATATGTGGAACATCGTCAAAAAAATTACCAATACTAAACATACAACTGACTCTAATATTAATGAACTTCTGATTGAAAACACAACCACCACTGATTCGGGCATAATTTCCTGCCACACTAACCAATACTTTACGATTGGGTCTAAGCTGGCGGAAAACATCCTAAGTGTTACCAAGAAAACTGAAGATTCATTGGCATCTACAATAGAATCAAAATATTCTTCTTTTTCATTTCAATTATCACCTAAGACAAATGAAGAGGTTTTAAAAATTATTGACTGTCTTAACAATACACATTCGAAAGGTCCTGACGGTCTTAACACTCATATACTAAAAACCATTAAACACAAAATTGTATCACCTTTATCAAACATTTTCAATAAAAGTTTTTCTTCAGGGATTTTTCCCGACCATCTTAAAAGTTCATTAGTAGTACCAATCCACAAAAGTGGACCCAAAAACCAAGTGGGCAATTATAAGCCAATATCTCTGATGAGTCCTATCTCTAAAATTATAGAAAAAATCTTTAAAAATAGATAAAGTAACTATGTAGAGAGTCGACAACTTTTAAGTAAAAATCAGTTTGGCTTTCGGCCGGGGAGAGGAACGGACGACGCTATATCACAACTTACAGAACATATTTCTGGAAATATAAATTGCGGAAAGAAAAACATAGTACTGTTCTTAGACTTCGCCAAGGCTTTTGATACAGTCTCTCATAAATTACTCTTCAAAAGATAAAAAAAATATTGGTATTGTAGACATGCCCTACGAATGGTTAAAGAGTTACTTAACGGGTTTCTACCCGTCAAGCCAGCAACTCAAAATGGGAAAAACGGTGAGTAACTTGAGGTGATTTTTCACAAAAATGGCGCTATATAAATCATCCAAATATTATAATTATTAACTCACTAGACACTAATTTTGGGGTACCACAAGGAAGCACACTGGGACCTCTTCTATTTATAATTTATATCAATGAGTTATGCGAGCTAATAGTAGGCGGAAAAATTATTACTTTCGCAGATGATACAGTAGCTATATTTGAAGGAGAGGATTGGACCCAAACTCATAAACGTGCTGAAAGTGGAATAAAGCGATAAAACAGTGGCTTGACAAAAATCTACTAACACTAAATATAGCAAAAACTTAATACATAAGATTCAGCCCAACTATAAAAGGATAATCTAGTACATCATACACAATAAAAACACATAAGACTATTTGTAATTCCGTGAATATTGATTCAAACTGCAATTGTGAAGCTTTGGAAAGTGTAGAAAACATATCAATCCTGTCCTAGTCCTGGGTGCCCATATTTTTTTCTGATTTTTCTGTTTCCAATTTTCGATTGGGTTTCGATTAATATTGTATTCATTTAATAAAATAAAATATATATGTCTCTACTTATTTAACTAAGAATGGTCTTCCTACAAAACGGTTTGGATAAACATGTTTAACTGATACGACACAATACGGTGAATGTCGAACAATGCGCCTGATGAAAGTTACGCACATCATGAAATGGCGGCAGATCATTATGTGGCGAGGCGAATCATGATATGCCTGATTTTACGATCGGTCTACGACATATTATTATGTATAAGCAATGGGATTAGTAGGCATGCCCATATAAAAGTATGTGGGTGTGGTAAAGTGACAGGTTTTGCAATGCGTAAGTTAAGGCCCATTTGTTTATACCTACGTATTTTCTAAAATTTATTCAAAATGATCCTTGAATATAATTAAAACATTATAGTATTTAGTGAAACTCCAAAATCTCTGATTTTTACTACTCATTGCAAGGGTACTAACTGACCAACTAACCATCACATGGTTCCTCCGCAGGAGCAGGCAGAGAGCACGCACCGCCAAAAAACATTCCTTGCCTCATTTGCATTCATACATTCATACATTCGACGGTCGGCGTAGTAAAGCGGTAAGGCTCTTGACTCGCATACCGAAGGTCGTGGGATCGAAATACATTTTATTTGATTAATTTGTGATATTTCGCAAACTTTTCATTTAAAATAATATAAAGTATACTTGCGGCACGTTCCAGAGTGGAAGATACTCTCAGTATCGTCCTGGTGTAAGACCACCATTCAGAATTGAAACGTTGCTTGAAATGGTATTAGCCGTGTTTGGTGACTAGATCTATATAGCCAGGTACTTCCCCACCTTCCTCTTCCCTATCTCCTACCCCTCCCCACTACCTTCAGCCTCACAACATACCCTAATTGGGGATGCCATAGTCTCACTGGCTTCAGACGGGAGCAGTTGGGACTCTTGTGCGGTATTCATATAAAAAAGTACATCGTCTCGTACGTAGGTACTCTTATTTATAATACTATCTATAATTTAATTTTTGACATGGCCCGACTCGAGTATTTGAGTCAGCTGAGTGCCGTGTCTTTCTCGAGCGTCACCAACTTCCTCCATCATTCACATCTGCATCATACATTCGCCTTATAATAATCCTTTCTTTGTCATTCGCTGTATATGCCCAAACCATTTGAGAGTCCCTTTCTTAATCTTACTTATTACGCTTACATCAGATTTGCATTATTTGTAATTATCACTGGCCTCACTGTCGTACATCAGAGTAGGTACCAGCACTCCATTTTGGACTGCTATCTTCACTTCTTTGAACAGTAAATAAGTAATGAAATAATTCAAAACACTTTGTTTTTACCACATTAATCTTTATTTAAAAGTCAACATGTTTCAAGAACGATGTTCTCTTCATTTTGTCTATGTTCTTATAAGCACCCCCCTTTCCACCTCTACCCCCCCCCCCTCCCCTTGTTGATCTTCTAAGCACCTCCCCTTTCCACCTCTCTCCTCCCCCACTACTTCCATTTCTACCCACGCCTGTCTTTCTTTGTTTGATCATTTAGTTTTAGTACATTAAAAGTCCTGATGGAGAGAACATCGTTCTTGAAACATGTTGACTTTTAAATAAAGATTATTATGGTAAAAACAAAGTGTTTTTAATTATTTCATTAATAAAATGGTGCCACAAAGTGAATTTGCAAAATTTAAAGAAGTAAATAAGTTTTTATTTTTATTTTTATTTTAACTTTATGGGTAAAACCTCAAATTGTAATATTTAATTAAATGAAGACAATATAAGCGAAACTCAATCGAAAATCTGAAAACAGAAAAATCAGAAAAAGATATTGACACGGTGGCGCAGTGGTTAGCGCGTTCGCCCGGTAAGCGAGAGGTCCTGGGTTCGAGTCCCAGATGTGTCAATATCTTTTTCTGATTTTTCTGTTTTCAGATTTTCGATTGAGTTTCGCTTATATTGTCTTCATTTAATTAAGTAAATAAGTATTTTCGTTATTTGTTTTTGGGGTGTTATGCCGTATTGCGCTACCTCAAAAATCTTAAAACGTATCAGTAAATAAGTATTTTAAATGTAAATAAATATTATTTACTGATTACGTTCCTTTACTGTCTTCTTGGTAACAATACTTAATGACATCACAGAAAGCCTCCAAAGAAATGCAAATACCTAGTTCTGCATTATTTTAAAAGTTATCGTCTTTGAAATTACGAAGTATGAAAGGCGAATAATTTTCAAGACCGTACGAAAAACTTTTGCACTTTGAATTAAGTCAGAACTTAATTTCCGTTGAACAAATATATATTTTTATTTTGTCTTGAACTGAATTCCCGAGGAAAAAACCCGCTTTTCCTTCCTTCCCCTTTAGTGCAGAGAAACACTTCTCCGTACTAATTAGAGCTATTTTAAGTTTTCGCCGAGGGGAGGTTGGCAAATGCAGGAACATTTCTTTAATTGCCTACCCCAATTTCCACTACCCTTTTACCAAATGCATCTTAAATAATTTGAATTCACTAAGAAAATACTTGCCGCTTTCCTATTTTCAATAGAATTTTATATGTCCACTGCACTCTTTTGCATTTAAAAGTTTTATGAAGGGTCATGTAATGTTGTGGTATGGAAAAAGTTTACATTTGCTCAATTTAATACCAAGTAAGCGCAATTTTTCCTTTCTCTCTTTTTCCTTTTAAAATCTTTCATTTAAAAAAAAATCAGAGTACTTATGTACTTTTCACGCAGTAGAATTGAAACTAGCAAGTCGCTGGATGTCGCTTTCTTTTCCTTTGCCTTTGTTATTAAGATGGTTTGAAGATTGGGTATTGATTTCACAAAATAATTTTTTTTTTTTTGTATTTCGTAGGATTCGAACCCAAGTTCGCTTGGTGTCTGTCTCTCTGGCCGCGGAGACTTGTCAGACATTTTGCCCACTACGCTATGGAAGGCACGCGCCGAGGTGCGAATATACCGCATTATATTAGAACCGAGTATTTGTGTAGAAATGAGTTTTTTTTTTTTTTTACAGTGAATACCGCACAAGAATCTCAACTGCTCCCGTCTGGAGCCAGTGAGACTATGGAATCCCCAATTGGGGTATGTTGTGAGGCTGAGGGTAGTGGGGAAGGGAAGGAGGTGGGGAAGAGGAAGGTTGGGAAGTACCTGGCTATTCAGATCTGGTCACCAAACACGGATTAAGCCATTTTCAAGCAACGTTTCAATTCTGAATGGTGGTCTTACACCAGGGCGATACTGATAGTATCTTCCACTCTGGAACATGCCGCAAATATACTATATATTATTTTAAATGAATTAATTGTGAAATAACACAAATTAATCAAATAAAATTTATTTGCGCATGCCGGGTTCAAACCCGCGGCCTCCGGATTGTGAGTCAAGAGTCTTACCCACTGGACTACGGAGGTCGTATAAGTTGTGACGAATTTCCGTTTCACCCGAATTTCAAGTCATTAACGGCGCTAAAGAAGTTTCACTTCAAAAATGGTCCACCATTTACGGTGTATACTGTAGTGAACAGTGTCTATTGTCAGCGTCAATGAATGACATTGTCATGGCAACAGTCTCGTCACTGATTAAAAAATTATTGAAATTTATACAAAGTCACCCCAACTTTAAGGTACTTCGTTGCAATGGTTTTGAAACAGTGATGAATCTGTTACCATGACAGAAGTCATACGTAGGTGCCTGGGATAGATGGACACTGTAAAGTTACCTAGAGAATGTTATCTAGATTTATTAGAGAAGGAGTAAGCAAAATAAGTCATAACAACCAAAAAATTAAACACAAAGATATTTTGATTAATCCAGTTCTTCCTAAGGGGATGAATGAATTAGAGTCACGTGGGGTAACCGTACGCAGTTTTTACATTGGGATTGTTGTATTAAAATGCTCATTATTTTGTTTATTGATATGATTGATCATTAAGGCATCTCAAACAAACATAAAAACCTTATGTGGTTCATAAATCAAAAAGTTATATAAAAATGTTTACATGCATGTCGATTACGAACACTTACCCCACGTGCGGGGTAAGTATTCGCATACCGTAGAGAAGTGTTCAAATCAGATTAGTGGTTATTTTTAATAGAATTATCACTTTGCACCCGTGTAACTAACAATATTTTACCAAAAATTATCATAGACCACATCGCTCTGACTCAGTTGGTTACACAATAGCACACATCATGACAAAATTTAAGAAAAAGCACGAAACCAGTAATTTACCTACCAATTTTTATATTCAAATTAGGATTCAGTGTACTCATACCCTGCTTCAATGCGACCCAAAACGCTACTGAATTAAGGAACGTGCGGGCGCGAAACAGTCACGACCACCTCGGAAACATAATTGCGAACACTTACACTCTGCGTACGGTTACCTCACGTGACTCTACGCTTTGATTAAATAATAAAATAAAGGTACACGTGGAACGCTATGAAAAAACTAAATAATAACGTTGGGTAGATACAATGGTAAAATTCCACAAACGGTCAGAGGAGCAATTGGAGAACTTTCGACAAGATACTGCAAAGCTGTCCGAAACATTGGCTAAGAAAGGAGATAGTTCAGCAACGCGTAATAACTTCAAAAATAAATTGCGATTAAACAATAAAAAATAAAAATCAATAAACAGTTATTTCGAGTAAACCGTTGGCCAGTGTGGGGCCAAAAGGTCTCACGTAAACTGGCAAAAACGGTTTAGTTTAAAATTGGTATAAGTTAGGTACCTAGTCTTCGTACGATTATTTGTTCAGTTCACCCTCTGCTCAGCATCCCCAAAGATGACATAGGCCCTGAGCCGTATTATTTTCCTCTTGGCCTTCCGTGTTGAGATAATGCAAAAAAATAAAGTTAAGGCACTAGTTGTGAGTTCTTATCAAAAAGTACGTATTAATAGTATTTTTATTTGTATTTTAACAGAATGAGTACAACATCGATTTGTAATATATTAATAAAAATGAAACATTAAATTCGGTTGCTCAAGTATCATCAGGGTACTAATTAAAATTAAGCAGGAAATACATTGAGAGTGCTTCAAATACAGGTGGAGACATCAAGATAAAAATATATCAATGAGAATACAATTATATCAGTAAGAAAAAAATAATATTTTATACACTAAAGACAATATTAGCAACTCTCAATCAAAAAATTGAAACGGAAAAATCAGAAAAAGATACGGTCACATCTAGAAATTGTACCCAGGACCTTAGCTTTACTTTCTAACCACTGAGCTAATTTGACCCGGGCGCTGCTCTAGGGCAGCCCCCGGGCTGGGGTCCTCGATTCAATTTCTAGATGTGACCGTATCTTTTTTGTTTCAAATTTACATTTTAGGCTCGCTAATATTGTCGTCAGTGATAAAAATAATAATATGATTAACTTTAATTCCTCAATTCCAAGTAATTCCAATACAATTCCATTTAAATATTTGCAAAACGTTTTTTAATTCATTTTTCACATAAATGATTTAAACTTAATATAGATTTTAAATTCAGTACAAGTTTCTTGATAAAGGTATGGCAGATTCCTACTAATATATGTCTGTCTAACACATTTGCAGGTAAATAATTAATGAACGTAGTTAAATGTATTAGCGGAGTCGTGAATATGTAATATTTGTTCAGTAAATTGGAGTTGGGTATGTATGTATGTAACTTCCATTAAATCGTTTTCTGAAGGAGAACGTGATTTATACTGTTAGTTGGAATCAGAATATTATAGGGCACTCGAAACCCAAAGTAGCGTAAAACAAATGTCATAAATAAAAATCATCTTTTTATCATCATAATCGACTTGACAACTTAAGGTTTGGTGTTACCGACATATTTTTTGGTTGTGTAGCATTTTAGAGTACAAAGGTACTCATAAAACGTTATTCAATAAACAAAAATTTTAACAAAACAAAAAAACGACTTCAAAAAATGCACTAAAACGTAAAAAAAATAATATCGTATTCTTCTACAAGTTAATATCAAATTACTTTTTCTACTCATCAATTGTACGGTTATTATTTTTGGAGTCGGTGTCAGCCAACGTTTGTAACTACATATATAGTTATAGGTGAGATGTGCTTGTGTCGCGCGACTTGACAAGGCGAGAGGCGAGTGTGGGGCCGTGGCGGGAGGGTCAAGTGAACACGCCGGGTCGGGTACCTTCCGGATTCCACTTCCAGAACGAATCTAACATTACTTCCATGTTCCGACGCCATTTCTGTCAAACGTCAAACGAATAAGTATTAGACACAAATGATGCGACGCGTCGCGTGCGATCAGTACTGTCGGTATCGTATTATTGGAAATCGACAGCCACCGCGTAGCGCCGTGTACGGGCACCAGCAAAATCGTACGGGGGGTACTTACGATCGGCGCGTATGATACGCCCACGAGGATCGAGTATCTTGGAAGTATCTCCGTGAACGGAGGCACTAAGTCTGATGAACGCGTAATGAATTTGATGACGTAAGGAACGCTTCAGTAGAGCGGATGAACAAAGAAAGTAAAGTAACTTATTTAAGACTTCAGTTTTATTTTTAAAATTGTAAACTGTATTATAAACAATCCTGATTTATTAAACTTTATTACTAACAATGATACCAGGAATACGTAATTTAGAAACTCGCTGTACCAAAATTGCATGCAGTTGGCAATGCTTTCTCAGAAGTAGTAGATGTGTTCAATTGCACGTAATATATTACAAACTGGATTTAAAAACAAACCTCAATAAATCAACGTTATCGTAATGCATACCATCTTTTGCATGAGTTCTTAGCATAATTTAATAAGCATATTTTATTTTTTAATACTATTAAAAAAGGAATATCAAATTTTTGCAAATGCATGCAAATACCTTTACATAGTATAAAATGAAGTCCTCGCTGTCTATGTTATATTTTAAACGGCGTAACGGATTTTCGTGCGGTTTTCACTAATAGTTAGAGGGATTCTTTTTTTTTTTTTTTTTTTTTTTTTTTTTTTTTTTTTTTTTTTTTTATTAGCAAAGTTTTTTTGGTACATTTACATATGGGTAAATACATAATAACAAAAAATGTAAGTAACAAAAAAAAAAAATCCCACAAAGGCGAAGCCTGTGTGTGGGTATTATATTATGTGGATAACAGTGGTAGTTAAAATAAAATTATAAAAAAATAAAAAATATATATATATAAGCATAGAGTCTACAGTGATCAACATGAATGACTTCGTAGGAGTTTAAAAATTTAAAAATATATGTAAGATAAACACACAAATTAAAATATATATGCATAGTGTCTACAGTGATCAACATGATTGACTTCATACGAGTATAAAAATTTAAAAATATATCTAAGATAAACACACATTTACACCCATACTTAAATACACATGTACATACGAGTATATATATATATATTTCCTGTTTTTATTCTAAATATTCAGAAAGACTCCACATTTTAGAAGCTGATTGAATTACAGAAAAAACTTATTCAGTTCCAAATTATTTTTTACCCAGATTTTAACATTTTTTTTAAGTACGTTCAGATTTTGATCCTTGCTGATGGAGTGGGGTATGGAATTGAATAGTTTTGGGGCAATGTAGGTAATGTGTCTTTGGGCCAGTCTGGTTTTGCAGTGAGGCACTGTGTACACGCACGTGTTATAAGAAAGGTTGTTAGGTATATAGTTTGTCAAGGTTTTGTGTAAATTGGTTGAAGTATATAAACAAGGGAGCGGGCTGGCAAGCGGGCAGAGGGCAGCGTGAAGCGGGCTGGCAAGCGTGCGGTGTGACAGTATTTGATTTAACAGATGGCGTTGGTTAAAAATTTTGCGTAATGGCGTGGTGTTGTGTTTCGTTAGCCACAGCAACGTGTGGCCGGATCTGCTGGTAAATAAATAAACAAACAATATATGACACGGAAGGCATTATTAGTTAATAAGCAAGCATCATTTTGTTGAAGCGCTCACATATAATTAATTAATAATAAATCAATCCTTTGTTCTCTCCAAATGAGAATCCAATCGAGCTTTAAATTGAATTGTATTTGTAACAATTTGTATTTGGAAGACCAGACCACTCTGAATCAGTTAAATGGTTGCAATGTTGAAAAGGTGGAAAGATTTGGATACCTCGGCAATATTCTCACGGAGACTCTTGACCCAGATGTAGAGGTTAGGTGCAGAAGTGAAACAGCAAGAAATGCGTTCATTAAAATGAAATCCCTCTTCTGCAATGACAATATCAGCTTAAAACTAAGGCAGATAATGCTAAAATGTTGTGTGCGGTCGGTCTTGCTGTATGGATGTGAAACATGGATCTTGAAAGTAAATACCATGAACAGGTTAGAGGATTTTGAAATGTGGTTTCACCGGAGAACGCTCAAGGTCCCATAGACCGACACGATCACCAATACAGAAATTATCAGGCGGGCTAGAGCTGATAGAGAACTGCTTACATTAATAAAAATCATGAAAATTTCAAATCTGGGTCATATACTTCGAGGGAAGAAGTATCACTTGCTCCATTTAATATTGAAAGGCAAGATAGAGGGTCGCCGAGGGCCTGGTAGAAGACAAATGTCTTGCTGCGAAATATAGTGAACCGGCATTAAAAGTGCGGAGGAGCCATTCCGGGCAGCGCAAGACAGAGAGACATTTTCAAGAGTAATAGCCAAGGTCGGAGGGACCTAATATAGCACACAAAGAAAAACAACTAGGATACGAGTACGCTGTGGAAGTGAGGTGAAGGAAGGTGTTTCCTAGGTTTGGACGCAAAAATGTGGAGATTTACTTTTCTACTGTTGGTGAAGATTTCTTCAATACCAGCGCAAATTTTATAATGTACTGATAAAATTTAGAAATTCTAATCAAATCACCCTTTCTCTTATTCTTTTAATGTGAATAACTTTATTTCCTCAAGCTTAGTTTTGTATTGCACATTGCACGATCACGTTAGATCAGGAATTTTGGAGGCGGGTATAGGTACTCTTGCACCGGGAACCTATTTATTGCATAAACAACACCGCTTCCGTAGGTCACGCCAGGTGGTTCGCTACGTTGGTGACTTAGCAGGGATGCCCGGGATCATGGGGTGAGGTTTGTCTAGGTCCTGGCGGCGCATGCGTTCCCCACGATGATGGAGACATTTTGCCTTTCCAGCCGGACTCCCTCGACCCAACCACTCCCGACTGGTGGATTCATACGTTCTCGACACATTGAGCCCCAGATTCCTAGCCACACCTCATACCTTTTCCCTTCCCAGAACTTCCTCCCCTTCCCTTTCCTAAAAACATCTTTCACGCAGCATTCCCCAAATATGACATAGGCCCCGAGGGAAATTGTCTTCCTTAGGGTCTCCTGTGTGGAGCTACTGGACTGTCGTCCACATTGTGGGACTGTCACCATAATCGCGCCCGCTGTCTCAGTCCTCAGTTTTTCTCAGTCCTCCTCACTAAGGGTTACTATTTTTCCTTGGCCATGCTAACTAACGTAGCTCTCCATTATCTCTGCCTCTCACCCCCGGGGAGAAATGACGTGATTGTTGTTTAGTTCATATGAAGAAAGTTACTAATTTAGATTTCCCTAAAAATACACAATATTTTGTCTTTTTATATGTGTTTCAAATCTAAAATATTGAGTTTCTTTTTTCTTTAGTTTTTATTTTATATGTATCTTAAATTAAAAAACAAAAAAAAAAAAATCATATCAAACTGTAAAATGAGATCCTCAGCACGGGTAAAGCACCCAGTGAGGCCCACATTAGTCAAATATGTAACACACATGTATAAATCAGGTGAATCAAATAAAAAAATAAAATAAAAAAACAATAGTTTTCTTACACTGTTTTTATATTCGCTTGTAATAATTCAATCTGATTCGATCCTCACCATTTACCGTGTGTTAATTAAAATCGATCACCGTTGCCTACGCGCTTACTATTTGGCTTAAAATCGGTTTAAATTGCTCATTAACGGCATTAACGTAAGCATGGAAAATTTAATATTTAACGTTCCAATTACTTTGCGAAATCACTTGGGTTAACAGCTCTACCAGAATACCTGTTATGTTGATAATCATTGTGCTGGGGCTATGTACAAACATCTCTACACGCGCGAAAATACTCATATATTATTCATTGGGTTCAAGTTCCACGATATTATTAAATTTAATAGTGCGGTTGTAACCTGTTAAACAGAGCTTTCCTGAATAATTATCACTCTGTTTTAATTAAAGATAATAATTACTGGTCACTACAAGGTCAACTAAACAAGGCTTAAAAGAATTAATTAAAAATAATATCTACTCAATTTTTATTACAATTATTCTTGTTTTAAATATCTTGTCATAAACAAATTATTTACTTCAATATTTTATTGTTAATCTACAAAATATTCAATGGCCATACGTCTATTGAATTCCTAAGAAAAATTAATAAACTACAAAGCAAACATACACATGAGACGAGAAAAAGAAATGAACTAAGACTCCCCTTCAGGAAAAAAACACAGAGTCAAAAGTCATTGATTGAAGGTTTTTGAATTGAAATTTCTTTAGTCCCGTTAAGGATTTTAGATTCGGATGAAATATAATGCGGTTAATTCGCGCGTCAGCACGGGCCTTCGATAGCGCAGTGGGCAAGGCGCTCGACAAGTATCAGCGGTCACAGAGACAGGCATCAAGCGAACGCAGGTTCAAATCCTACGAAATCCAAAAAATATAAACATTTTGTGAAATCAATATCCAATCTTCAAACCACCTTGAAATAAACAGGTAAAAGAAAAGAAAGCGACATCTAGCGACTTTCTTAATATATTTTTATATGTATCATGTTTATTATTGCGTCTTCAAGTGGTTCGCTACGTTTGGTGATTTAGCAGGGGTGCCCGGGTTCATGGGGTGAGGTTTGTCTAGGTCTTGGAGGCGGATGACCAAGACACACTGAACCCCAGATTCCTACCCACCCCTTAAACCCTTTTCCTTCCCAGAACTCTCCTCTCCTACCTTTTCCTAAAAAAACCCTCCACACAGCATCCCCAAAGATGACATAGGCCCTGAGGAAAATTATTTTCCTCAGCGCCTCCTGTGTGGAGCTCATGTAAAAAAAAAAAAAAACATAATTTTTATGCATCCTCTATTTTTAAATTATAATATTAATATTCTCAATAAAAATATATGTAAACGAAATATAAATATGTGTTATTTACATAAATAGAGATAAATTCTTACTTATTACGACTGTTAAAGTTTTACGCCTGCTTATATTATTATTACTGCCTACGTTTATTTGAATTACGAGAATTTTGTGGAAATTTTTATTTTTTTTATTTTTATTTTTTTATTTATTTAATGAAAAGAACAGGATTTAATTACTATTTCATTTTTATAACATACATTTTACTTAGTGTATACAATAAATATAAACTATGTTGTGATGTTAATTTTTGATATGACATGAATTGAAGTTATATCATTTTGATTGGTGATGTTATGGTTGTTGATTTTTTTTAAAGATTAATTTGACTTTTTTCTTGAATGATACGAAATCTGTTATTTTTTAATTTCTCGGGAAGACTATTAAAATATTTTATGCCTTTGTAAATATAATTATTGTGCATTTGTTGAATTGAAAATAGAGGAATTTGGATGATAAATTTAGTTTAGTTAATATTTTTAATTTTAGATGCTTGCAATACTATGTGTATCTTCAATGAATTTTTGGTTATATGATACTATGTAAATTCCAACAATTGTTCTTTGATTACATCATTTCGTTGAAATTTTAATAGTTTTAGTTTTAGATGCTTGTTTAATGTGTATCTAATGAATTTTGGTTATATGAAACTATGTATATGCCATTTATTCTTTTTTCATTATATGTACTGCTGTTTTTATTGTATGTCTATGATTATGATGTGCATTATACGAATACGGATGTGTATGTATCTGTGAACGTACGTGTATATATATGAATGTATGAGTATATTACATATATGTGTATATACGTTTACGTGTATATATATATATGTGTGTGTGTAAGTGTATGCATCTGTCAATATATGTATATGTATCCGTCTCAGAACAGACATAGTCTAGTGAGGCGGGTTACTTACTTGTTTATATAAGCGGCCTACACACGACACTGCATGTAGTGACTGCGGCAGTGACTGCAAAGAGGGTGGAGTTGAGCGAACTAGCGCTGTCTCGTTCTAGCGGCCCTTTAACAAACGAGACAGCGCTAGTTTGCTCAACTCCACGCTCTCTGCAGTCACTGCCGCAGTCACTACATGCAGTGTCGTGTGGAGAGCCCATTACGATAATTTAAAACAATAAACGCCCGGGTCGCCAGTATAAAACTAAAAAAATATATATCTCTAATGCTCTTTAAAAGTTATTTAGTCCTTTATGTAAGAATTCACTTTCAAATTCAATTTCTGCCATCAATAGGATAAGGTGCTCCCATAGCCGTTGTGCTCATATGATGCATAGATGGGGCCTTAAAGAGTCGGCGACGTGTGAATGCGGTGCGGTGCAGACCACCGAACATGTGGTCAACGAATGCCCGCTCCATTCATTCCCCGGCGGGATTGATGAGGTCCACAGGGCAACGCCTGAGGCCCTAGACTAGCTCGCAGACCTAGATGTCCCCCTCTGACCCCCCACCATACGAAAGAAGAAGAAGAAGAACTTTCAAATATTTTCCGGTTTACATGATCTAATAAATTTTGAAGGTTATACCCATCAATGACATCATTGAAGAAGAAGATAACTAACTAACTAACCATCACGCCGTTTCCCCGCAGGGGTAGGCAGAGAGGACGGACCGCCAAACATCCCGGTCTTGGCACACATTCCTTGCCTCGTTTACATTCATACGAGCGTTCCTTTCTTGATCTTACTCATTACGCTTACATCAGCCTTGCATTCTTTGCGGATTTCCACATTTCTCACACGATCATACATGGTTTTACCACAAATACGCCTCAGGGATCTCATTTCCATAGCGTTCAGTCTACTTTCATCCTTCCTCTACCAGTTCCATGCCTCACTGTCATACATCAGAGTAGGTACCAGTACTCCATTATGGACGGCTAGTTTCGCGTCTTTGGACAGTTTTTTGTTGGTGCCAACGGCGTTCAGTCCTCCATTAATAGAGTTACCTGCATTCACCCTTCTTTCAATATCTCTATCAGCCTTCCCATCTCTCGTAAACATACTTCCCAAAAAAGAAGAAGATAATCCTAATAAATTGAAATAAAATTATTTGTACGAAACCATATAATTAAAATCGGATATGTCCGGGACACTATCTAGGTTTATGTTCTAGGTCAGGGGTCGGCAAACGTGCCAAAGAGCCAAATATGTACATTACAACGATTCAAAAAAAAATTGAGAGCCAAGTTCGTTTATTATTTAGCAAACATTTATTATAATTTTAGCACTTCATTAAATTACGGGAATGCTAAAGAAAACTTGATTTCATACTTAAGAGCGTTTAACCGGCCAGATGTTATTACGATCGTACAGGGCGGTTCCAATGAGAAAGATTAAGTATTCTCGGTATCAGCTTTTTAAAATTATAACTCAATATCGATTTTATTTCATTCCAAAGTTGCTTTAATTTATATCTACATCGAAAAATGCTGAAAGCCGTGATGATAAAACTATTAAAATTATGTACTTCTTGTAATTATTTTTTGATTATAAGTATTTACCATTTTTCAATAATATCTAAGTTGAATAAGATGTAAAAAAAAATCTGAAATACGTTAGTTTGTAAGTGCACAAATAAATACATAAACGGATCAATTTTCGTACAGAAACACATGTACGTATTTATTTTTTAATGATTTTATTTAAATTAAAATTAAAATTCTAAAACATGCAATACCTACATAATGTATTGATTTATTTTCCTGCGTTATTATGATTTGAAATGGGTGTGGTATAATACAAAATCGTTTATTGAAAATTTAACAAATCTGCCAACGGCCTATGGAATAACCTTAGGGAGCCCGAGAGGGATTTTTCAATATTTAATGTTTTTTTCGTATTTTTGCGTATTTTTGCGTATTTTTGTGTATTTTCGAAGTCATCTGTGTCGATAACAGCACCTCAAAAAAAAAGTTTGTCATTATATTTTTATAGATACATGCATTTTAGATGCCACAAGTTAAAATTAAATATTAAAAAAAATATTTTTTCTTACTTTATAACTCTTTATAAAAGATCAGTTTTCAAAAAATCGTCATTGTACCACTGATTTTTTTCCATCTGTCGTCATATACAAAAAGAAAAAAAATATTGAAAAATATTTTTTTATAGGACACATATCAACCTATACCCGCCTATTTATATATTTTTATTATGTAGCTTAATTATGACGTATTTAAATTTTTTAAACTACGTAAATCAACGGATTTTAAAATCATTTTTTTGTACTTAAAAACCTTTTTTTCTGTATAATAAAAATATTACCCAATAAAACAGTGTTTTACCTATGCAATGCATAAACTAATGTAAAAAAAATAATGATTTATTTGATGATATTCAATTTTCCTGAGTGTACAAAATACATAAAAACTGTGGTGTTTTCGATATTCTGGTCATAACGCGGAAGTCTCTCCGCCCGGGTGGTTGTCTGCGACGCTCTGTTCCGTGAAGCTGTGTTGAAAAACGTAAGTGTATTAGTTATAAAGACGTAATACATATACTCTGTATGAATGAAACCAAACTGTATAATGTGTTCGTGTAATTTGAAGGAAGCTTGTCAAAAAGGATTTCTAAAACGTGCGTAGCAAAGGACGGACGATCATAATATGCTTAAACTTTTTAACATAGTACCCGTTTATCATTTAATAATAAACATGTCAAAAGGAATTAGTTAACGGAACTGCCAAGGACGCGGCCTTTCCTTGTATATTGTAACTTTTGATGTGTTGGCTGTTTTGTGCGCGCACAGGGTCATTTCTAATATTTTCAAACGGAGCACGTAGAAAGGGACAAAATAACTAGAACACCCAGGATACGAATGTTCACACATATTTTACCTTCTCACATGTTACCTTCAGATAGCCTCGCACAGGGTAGTGCGTGCTTTATTTAAACAGAGTCCTTTTTAATATTTTCAAACGGAACACGTAGAAAGGGACAAAATAACTAGAATATCCAGGACACGAATATTCACATATATTGTACCTTCTTACGTGTTACCTTCGTTAGCCTCGCACAGGGTACATATTTAAAACTCGGAACAACAAAGCAACTTTTAATTGTATTGTGGTCTCTTTCTCTAGCACGGGGCCGTGGGCATTTCAGAGCGAGACCACGGTAACAATACGTTATTGAAACGATATTCGCTGATATTCGCAGATATCATGTTACATTGGACAAAGGTTTAAGGGTTGTGCAAATAAATGATTAATTATTATAATCATTTAAGTATTTAATCGAGCTATTATCGTTATGATTGAAAGAAAAGAAAATTACTTATTATTTTTTTAATTGATAAACAAACGTTTAGACAATATTTTTATGCATAGCACAAAGGGTAAAAATTATTATTAAGCAATAATTATCAGCCTGAAATACTCGTCTACATTGAAAAATCTTCCGAGAAAAGATACTTGCCGCCAACGGGACTTGAACCCGTGTCCTTCTGATTGCCGGTCAGGTGCTCTGACCACTGAGCTATGGCGGCTTATCTAATACCCGCCAAATAATTCAATATATACTAGTGTTTCATTCAACAATTACTATTTATTATATATATATATATATATATATATATATATATATAATAAACAGTAATTGTTGAATGAATTGGAGGGTATTAGATAAGCCGCCATAGCTCAGTGGTCAGAGCAACTGACCGGCAATCAGAAGGACACGGGTTCAAGTCCCGTTGGCGGCAAGTATCTTTTCTCGGAAGATTTTTCAATGTAGATGACTGTTTCAGGCTGATAATTATTTCTTATAATAATTGTTAGAAAATTACTTGTTCAATAATAGCAAATTCACTTTGTTTAATTAGTGTTTGTATTTTTTTTTCAGTATAAAAATTTAAATATGGGAAACAAATGGCGTTCTAAAACTTGGCGTCAGCTCAATACACTCCGAATGAAAAAGTATTATTTTTAACCTATTTATAGCATAACTACTATACTACAGGGTGTATTTAGACGTATCCGACGACTTTAACCAGATTTTTTTTCAAACAAACTAAAAAAACAAACAAAAAAGCTTTCGCCACTAGTTTTAGATTTCTTTGGCTATACATCTAACTTTATCATTTACAAAGGATACAGAAAACATACTTACCTGGCAGGTTACTTCCGATAAAGAAGAAAGTTTATTCTTGGAGAAGATGCGATGTGCACACGTTAAACGCGTTATACACTACATTTAAAACACTGTACATGGCATGATTTTACATTCACATTTACATTTACAGTCACCAAGTCCGATATATGTGTGTTTGGTGTTTGGACCTCTAATAAGATTCCATTGAAGGTTGAAACTATAAGAAGAGATGATTATTTCTTTCACTTTAAAATGTTAAAACGCCTTCAAAATTTCTATTTTGATTGCTACTTGCCAGAAATAATTGACCCGAGGTATGAAAGAGGCATGGAAATTAGAAATCCTCCTTATATAGAGCAAGCTATTCTTTCCAAAAAAGTTACCCTTAAAAGAAACGCGTGAACAACAGCGTCTGAGAGATTATTGGTTTTCCGATTATATTTTCTTATGCTTGTACTTCCAATACGTTTTATGGTATTGATTTTTATTATGTTTAGATGTGAATGCTTGTGTAAGCGCCTAACTTAATGTACCATTTTATAACACTGCGCCAAACAAATGCATTATTTTATTTATTTACACCGTGAAATAAATGCAATATCAATTATCTTTGCCCAGGTACGTTTTTAAAACAAGCTGATGGGTATTTCTTGGACAATACTCGCCGTCACTTTGCAGAGTTTATTTTTTCACTTGAAATTATATAATGAAACCGCTCACAGTTTCTTCACGAAAATGTTTACCGATACTTTGTTTGTTTTTTTTTTATGTATTATACGCTATAAATTCAGATTATTTATTATTTATGGAGCGATTTTTTGCATGCGCTCTGTGTGAAATGTACATAACTAATACCGGCAATGTACACTCTGTCTTTTACCTTGTATTATGTTCCTTGTGAAAAAAAACTGTTGTTTCTATTAAAATTGTAACTAATTCACGCATCTTCTCATATAAGATAGTATAATTTTTTGAGTAAGTAGGGGAATTACTTGGTTATTCAAATCTGGTCACCAAACGCGGCTAAAGCCATTTCAAGCAACCCTTGGATTCTGAGTGGTGGTTTTTGATCAAGGTGATACTGAGAGTATCTTCTTTCACTACGGAGTGTGAAATTTTGATAAATACCAGATTATTAATTTTTACAAAGGTAAAAATCCTTTTCACTTTCTCCTTTTTATGAGTGGTGCTTCGAGTATTACAGATACGAGATCTCGGTATTATATTCCCGATAGTCTAACATCTGATAATTAACTTTTTTTTTTACGAAATTCTTCTCTTTTAAAATTCGATACCATACGTGTACATTATATCTTTATTTTATTGTTTGTAACACACATGAATAATTGTATCCATATAGCTACATTCTAGCTTTAGTACATAAAATTTTGTTTTATGTCAAGTTTTATTATCTGAATTGTATTAGTTTTTTGATTGGTACCAAAATATAATTTATTGTATTTTTTATGTATGTATGTAAAGGCCACTAGGATGTTTATAAAAATAAGTTAATAAATAAATTCCAACCAGGGAAAGACATTATTCTACTATTTTTGGTTACATTATTCCTCCCCTTCCAAATTTTGGAAGAATTTTTAATATTATGTTTTTATTCATACGCCTAAAAAGTGATGTAATAAATCATTAGTTTATAGCGTACATAGGAAAATACCTAATTTTCGTAAGAAATGATAATAATTTTAATAAAAATACATAACAAAAAACATACAATAATCATAGTTATGTATAGAAGTTAGTTTGTGTTTTTTTTCTTCGTGTTATAAAAACTATTTTATTCTATTTTGCAAAAAACCTAAACTTTTAAATAAATAAATTAATATTTCAACGTTGTTTTATATTTCCATGTTTTGACAGCCCTAACAATTTGCACAGGCGATGATGGACTTCAAGGCGATTCCAGACTCGCGGCGAGAAGTCTCGGCGAGAAATTCTCGCGAGAACAAGCACTTATCCACACTCTCATTCTCGCCGAGACTTCTCGCGAGAACAAGCACTTATCCACACTCTCGTTTTTCTCACTCGTGATCTGTTTCCCATCCGGTATGGACGACATTACAGACGATATTAAAAATGCAGCAAGTTTGGCTCTGTTCGCCATGGCATATTATTATTTTGTTGTAACTAAAAATAAAGTTAAAAAAAATAGAAAAGCCAGACGATGGTGGGTAACGCAAATTCATCGAAACAGAACAGGGTTGGTAATTTTTTTTATTTAATATTCTTTCGTTATTATTATAATCATGTATTCTTATATATAAACTGTATTCTTTAGTTTCAGTATGCTAAAGCAGTTGGATGAACTAGTTGCTGAGCCAAGCGGAGAATTTAAAAAGTTTACTAGTCTGTTCCACGCATCGTGGTTCAAGCTTTTGTCTTTATAATTCCGATGTTTTGCGTCCCATAACACCGGTTCATTTTGGAAATACTCTATAAATTCCAACTCTTGTTGATTGTTCCACATTTTAAAGTAAACAAAATTTTCGATACAAAAACAAAAATATATCGCACGTCTACTCTCAACCGCTCACTAAACAACACTGAGACAAAACGTGAGTGTAGTCAGTGTAGACCCTTCTCGCTTCTCGCCCGAGAAATCCTTTGAAGCGGCCAAATTTACCGACAGCCATCCGAGAACAGCCGAGCACGAGAAAGAGAATGCGAGAAACACATCATCAAGGCGATTCCAGACTCACGGCGAGAAGTCTCGGCGAGAAATTCTCGCGAGAACAAGCACTTATCCACACTCTCATTCTCGCCGAGACTTCTCGCGAGAACAAGCACTTATCCACACTCTCGTTTTTCTCACTCGTGATCTGTTTCCCATCCGGTATGGACGACATTACAGACGATATTAAAAATGCAGCAAGTTTGGCTCTGTGCGCCATGGCATATTATTATTTTGTTGTAACTAAAAATAAAGTTAAAAAAAATAGAAAAGCCAGACGATGGTGGGTAACGCAAATTCATCGAAACAGAACAGGTTGGTAATTTTTTTTATTTAATATTCTTTCGTTATTATTATAATCATGTATTCTTATATATAAACTGTATTCTTTAGTTTCAGTATGCTAAAGCAGTTGGATGAACTAGTTGCTGAGCCAAGCGGAGAATTTAAAAAGTTTACTAGTCTGTTCCACGCATCGTGGTTCAAGCTTTTGTCTTTATAATTCCGATGTTTTGCGTCCCATAACACCGGTTCATTTTGGAAATACTCTATTAATTCCAACTCTTGTTGATTGTTCCACATTTTAAAGTAAACAAAATTTTCGATACAAAAACAAAAATATATCGCACGTCTACTCTCAACCGCTCACTAAACAACACTGAGACAAAACGTGAGTGTAGACCCTTCTCGCTTCTCGCCCGAGAAATCCTTTGAAGCGGCCAAATTTACCGACAGCCATCCGAGAACAGCCGAGAACGAGAAAGAGAATGCGAGAAACACATCACATTCACGCTTCTCGGGTGTTCTCGGGGCTTCTCGCCGTGAGTCTGGAGGGGCTATCACAGTTCACGCTAGTCAAAATGCCACTAGCAGGCGTTCGGGGTTGATAGGTATAAAAATTCCCAATATTTAGGGAAAATTATGTACAATACACGTGAAATGTGGAAATATTAGTAATATGTAATATATCAATACCCCTCTAATTTCAAATTCATATTGAGAAGAAGCAGATTTTTATAGAACTTGGTAAACTTTTTGACGTTTGTAATTTTTGTTTAAAAATAACATAGAATGTAGTGTTAAAACCCAGTAAACATCTCCCAATTTAATTCTAAAATCATACTTTTTGAATCTTGGATATCTGTGAGTTTTAAAAAGCTGTTCGTGTAATATTTTTAAATTATTTGTAACAAAATAGGGAATCTCGGGGGAAATTTCCCCAAGTCATAAGGAAAAATCAAAATTCAGCCAACCACAAAAACGACCAACGTGTAATATTCCTTTTTCAATTCGTGTTCGGGAATTATCGCCGTCACTTCGGGTTTTTACGAGCGGATACTGAGATCAAACTCATTTGAAGTAACAATGAGCATTAACTTTTGGTGGAATTGATTTAAAAATTCGATGAGTGCGACGCAAGCGACAATTTTTTAAACTATTTTGACAAATTTCGACAAAATCATTTGCCCTGCTCCGCTCTTAAGGGTATATTACCGCAAGCGCAGCATATTTAGGGGTTTTTGATGCAGTTTTAAGAACATTTCTATATTGTTTATTAGAAAAAATATTATGTTTTGAAAAAATAAACTATTCTTCTAAATGGTGCGTTAAAAAAACGTGTTAAAATGTTTAAAACAATTGCGTGAAAAAATATTTACAAAACGTCTAAAAATAGCTTAAAGTTCGATTATATCTTTTAATTCTAAATACAGGAGAATTATAAAAAATATACATTATCACCACATCAATGTTGTCTAAACGACTGAATAATAAAATTATTTTAAAAAGCATTAAAACAATGCTTAAATAAATAAAAACAGTATTTCAATATCACGATATTGTTATTTTGTCTCACGCCATTATATAAACCAAGACACGAGTTATTTCCAGTCATTATGCGAGATGATTTCAGAGTGAAAGCACGTCAAATTTTACAAAAAATAAATACGTAAATGTGTAGGCACATAAGAAAAGGGGTCACACTAAAGGTTAGTCGTTATGTTATTGTGTTTTATTTCAGAACCAAGTTGACTTTTTTACTAGAACTTCCATTTCGCGGCCGCCTGTTTGCAACCAGCGGCATAGAATGGTTTAGAGTGCCCCTTTACCCGTATTTTCGTATTCCTAGTTTTATTTATTTACGTCCTACTGTGCTTTTACATAAATTAGGTAAAGATAAAGATATATATAGTATTGTTCACTTTGCAGACATATTATTAGTATTTTTT
Organism: Limnephilus rhombicus; assembly: GCA_929108145.2. Lineage (NCBI taxonomy): Eukaryota > Metazoa > Arthropoda > Insecta > Trichoptera > Limnephilidae > Limnephilus > Limnephilus rhombicus. The sequence goes on along the minus strand of OV815292.1, from coordinate 13,691,987 downwards.
AGTGAACAAAAGATAATAATTGAGAATAGTAGGGAAAAAGTTTCATAATAACACGAAACGATCCTCACCATATATATCTCCCAGTACGAATCTAACAAACCTTTAAGCTATAATTTTTTTTATTTATTTATTTATTTATCTATAATAAAATATATTTACAATGGTTTTATTTGTATGCCTGTCTCACTAGGGTATACCTGTGTCGAGACAGGCGTACATAAATGAATATAGTAGTTACAAGGATATTTCAGGTAAAATACATATTATGAATAGAATTAGAACAGAAGGGTGATTGGAAGGGTGGTAAATCTTTTAAAGAGAGTTATTTTATAAATGTTGGAGATGGAGTAATGAAATAAATTCTGCCTAGTCTATTTATAGGTTAAATTTGACAAAATTCCATTATTTTCGTTTGTTTTATATGGGTTAGGTTGTATGTGAATAGTTATTTCTGTCTATGTGTGATTTATTTTACAGATATGTGTGATAGTGTGGCGTCCAATACTTATAATCCATTTTTTAATATCTTGTTTGAATTTTGTAAAGGAGTCACTTTGTCTGATCGTAGTTGGTAGTGTATTGTATAGTTTGCAAGCTATGTATTTAGAGTGTCTTTGCCCGAAGGTGGTTTTGAAAAAAGGAGTTTGGAGAAGTTCGTTGTTTTTGGCTCGGGTATTGTGTATTGTTTGTGTAGCTTTGTATGGTGTTTTGTTGTTTTTGTGTAAATTAAGTAATATGGATCTTGAGTAGAGCTGTTTTATGTCCATAACATTGAAGGAATTGAAGATAGTATCAGTGCTGGTAGTAAGCGGCATTTTAAGAAATATTTTTATGATTAGTTTTTGTGCTTTCATGATGGGATCAAGGGCATTGGAATATGCATTACCCCAGGCTAGAATTCCGTATTCGATGTGAGATTGGCACAATGAGTAATATACTGTTTTTAAAAGTTTTAGGTTAAGGAAATTGCGTGTTTGTTTGAAAAAGTATATAGATTTTCGGATTTTGTTTGTAGTATTATGTATATGTTGCTTCCAATTCAGGTGTGTATCGAAGGTTACTCCTAAATATTTGATAATGTTTACTTGCTCTAGGCATGGGCAGTCACAGTTTCGGTTTAGAGATGAATTTTTACATTTGTGTATTTTTAATGGCGGGGTTGGGTTTGACTTTGGGATATTGGTGAGACTAGACAGTAAGTATTTGGTTTTCTGTACATTTAGAGTTAATATGTTCGAGTCAAGCCAATATTTTACCTGTTGAATTCCTTCCTCCGCTTTGGAATATGCGGTAAGCCAATCTTTTGCTTGGAAGAGTAGGACAGTGTCATCGGCGAAACTGACAATAGTGGCATCGATATCTAGGTTGCATAACTCGTTAATGTATATTAGGAAGAGCGTTGGACCTATAACACTGCCTTGAGGGACCCCGTAACTAATGGGCAATTTCTGGCTCTTTGTGGTATTGAGTTTAACGCATTGGGATCTGTCAGATAAAAAGCTGGAGAGGAGGCCTAATTCTTTGTTCCTAATACCTATATTAAACATTTTGCGTTTTAGTTTGCTGTGTGAGATTGTATCAAATGCTTTACATAGGTCGAGAAATACCGATAGACATTTCAAGCCCTTATCCAGGTGGCCAGAAATATGGTCAGTGACCGTGGCTATAGCATCATTGGTGCTTTTATGTTTTCTGAATCCAAATTGCCGCGGCGATATTAAGTTATTGGTTTCCAGATATTCCATGAGACTATTATTGACGATCTTTTCGAATACTTTTGAGAGGGAATTTAGCAACGTAATAGGACGATAATTACTAATATCAAGTTTGGAGCCAGTTTTAAAAATAGGGATAATGAGACCTTGTTTTAGAATGGTGGGAAATAGCCCTTGGCGGATGCTAATATTAAGTAGATGCGTTAATGGTTGAAGTATACCAGGGGCAATTTTTTTAAGAACATTGTTAGATATTTCATCAATGCCGGTTGATGAAGAGTTTTTGAGCGAGTTTATTACTAAAGAAACTTCTTTCTCTGTAATCGTTTTAAGAACAATTAAAACTACCAAATGTGAATAACCAACAAATTGTGCTATTTCATATTGAAAAATGTTAGTTCACATTCCTGCCGCAAGTTTTTAATGAGAACTATGGAATATAATATGAATATTTTCAGAGACCTAGGTATAATGCCAGTAGCCGAAATAACAAATGGTAATATTTTTATAGTCTGAGAGTACCAAATTCTTTTAATCTCATTTCCTAAATCTATGTTTTTTCTAATTTTTCAGAAACTGTTTTTTTTTAATATTACAGGAATTTGGAATAGCTACATCAATGATATATAAGTTATTTTTTTAATTTTGTCATGTAAAACTATATCAGGTCTATTATGACTAATTGTTCTGTCTGTTAGTATAGTTTTATCATATTATATTTTATAAAATTCATTTTCTAAAATGAATTTGGTTCATATTCATAAAATGGTAGTCAATCGTACGGTCAAGTATTACGGAAGTCAATCAAGTTATGTTTAATTACCAAACTTTGGTGGATTATTTTTAAAACCTGATTGTGCCTAAAGGTATACTCGTACGGCGCTAATATAGAACATCCCGATATAATATGTTCTACAGTTTCCGGAAAAGCCAAACATTTTCTACATCAATCATCAATTTGATTTATATCTTTGATTATATGCTTCCTATAATTTTTGTATTAATGACTCTATCTTGAATGGCAAGCATAAATCCTTCTATTTCTGCGCTCAACTCTCCAATACTCAACCATTTGTTTGACGAAAGTTTGTCAACATACGTTTGGTTGAGATAATTGAAGTGTTTTGCATGAATAATTTTATTTGACCAGGAATCTAATAATTCCTGGTTAGTATTTATAAGAATTTTGGCATTCTCGTCATATAAATTTAAAGGTGTAATGTTTATATCTGCCTTGCAAATTATTTTGTGCATTTCTGAGCTATTGGCTTTCCTATGGAAAAAAATTCTAAGCATTTCTACCTGATTGTGTTTCAAAGATGTTATTTTGATTACACCTCTACCTCCTAAATTTCTAGGTAAATTAATTCGTTCTATAGCTGAATTTGGATGATGGCAATTAAAATTTGTTAACGTTGTTCTAATTAATCGTTCTAAACTATCTTAATCTTATTGGACCATTTAATTATGCTAAATGAGTACGTTAGTAGAGGTATTGCCCAAGTATTTATTGATTTTACAAAATTTTTAGCAGATAGATTGCATTTTAAAAATTTTCTGATCCTAGTTTGAAATTTAATCCTAATATCATTTTTAATACTAGTGTGATCTAATCTATTCGATTGCGGGTATCCTAAATATTTATAAACATCACCCCCTTTCATACTTTTAATTTTGAAATTTCTAAATATACCCTCGTCTCCATCTACAATTTTGCCTTTCTCTATATGGATCGTATTACATTTATCTAAACCAAAAGTCATTTTAATATCATCTGAAAAAATTTAACTACCTTAATCATTTTTTCTAAATTTGATTCAGAATTTGAAAATAATTTTATATCATCCATATATAATAGATGTGAAACTATACTAATCTCTCTTGTATTACCGTTAATTTTTATTCCAAACTTGCTTTTAATTAACATTTTAGACAGAGGATTCAATGCTAAGCAAAATCAAAGAGGACTCAATGAGTCTCCTTGAAAAATCCCTCTTTTTATTGAAATGCCCGGTACTACTATTTTCTTAGCTTTTAAATTTACTAGTAAATCTGTATTCCAAAAGGACATAATATTTTTCAAAAATCTAATTATAATTGGTTTAACTTTATATATTTTGATAAGCCACGAGTGCGGGACACTATCAAAATATAACTTTTATATAAATATATAATTTTTATATATATAACTTTTTGTAAACAATAATAATAAATATTGAAAATGACCGATATTTAATTTATCTTTCCAATATATTCAGATATAATTATGATCACATTTTACGAAAATAATGCGAAATTGAATACCGTATTGTTTTGACATCTGTCAATGAAGAACTAATGCCTACCGTCCAGCAGTGTAGTTGGTTGTATCGAATAATTTATCAAACAAGTTTGATCAAAATCTGATAAAGAGTCATAAAATCATGAGCTCCTCCTCCAATAGGTAATGTTTCTATCTAAATTTACCTAAAACATGCGCATTCAATTTAATAAACATAATTTGAAAGATGCCCAATATTTAACGTTTCATGTTCAAATCTTACTCAAGTGTACCATCTAGTCTAGATTCTTCGCTGCTCTGACTTCGTCGGTAGCGCGCAGCGGTTCCCCGTTCGAACATACTTCATACTTCCCCACCCCGAAATATTATTTCGGTTTTGGTAAATTACCCCTTAATCTAAAATAAATCATTTTTTCTCAAAATTTAAAACATTCGAATGCTAGATAAAAGAACAATCTTTTGAAATCCATTTATAATTTTTTGTGGAAAAGAGTCCATACGTCTAAAATCTGATTTAAAAATGACATATTTCTGGTTTTCTCTGGTAATACCCTCTTAATAAAGTTTTTTTTCATTGATAAAAAATAATATGTAATTAAGGAATTCGTATAGTTAAATCGTGACAATGACTGACAAACACTTAATGTGCACAATGTCGTTGTATCTCCTTGGAAAGTTTGCGTAAGTTAGGTTTGAATGTTGTTATTTTTCATTTTAGGCACTATTCCAGGTTCTCAATAAGACGACTACTCAGTTAACCCTTGATAAAGTTCATGATTGAAAAGGATAGTTCGCATGAATATGAGAAACCGAAAAGATAAAGAACAGCAAACGCGAATTTTTTCAGCTGATGATAAGAGAGTTAGGAATATTATTCCCGACGTTGAAGATGATCATGTTTTCCTCCTCCAGGTCTTTCAAAGCAAACCACTTGTGTTGTGAACTAAGCTCACATTTGTTCTTCCTCAATATTTTTAAATCAACACAAATTTACAGCTCCTAATTTCCTCGTTTTTTCAATCCGCGCTTGAGGGCCCAAAGAGCCGCATGCAGCTCTGGAGCCGCACTTTGCCGACCCCTGTTCTAGGTCAACAATTCTTAAATACAAGTTATTAAGATCTTTGTAATAATTTAAAAAGGTAGCATTCAAGAAATAGTAATTTTTTAGTTTTATTATTTACTTTATTTATTTAACGGCCAGGGGGCTTTCAGATGTTTGTAGTACAATTAATTTACAGATTTACATATAATTTTTAATTTACAGGGGTAGCGAACGTTTGAATCTATCCCTCGGCGCAAGGCAATGATTCTAGAGTCTAGAAAAACCGGCTGGAGTATAAGGTCTAGGCTAGGTCTCTCTCAAACAATCTCTCGATTCGGCCCGCCATGCAGTAGGTGTACATTGGCAACCAAGACCTGGGCTAACCTAACCCCGTTTGTCCCGGTTAGATAAAAGAACCAGGGTTCGAGCCACAGTTGCGACTGTTGCCTTTTTATTTTTTGAAGTGAAAACTTCTTTAGCACCGTTGTAATTTGAAACTCGATGAAACGAAAAAGCGGCACTAAAAGAGACAAACACATTTATCTATAGGATTTAACTTGCGAGAGAATGAGATAGAATAATCGGTGTCCTCTTTGTGCGGTGCTTCGTAGCCTTTCTACACTACTTTAGTTTTATGAACGTATCACTTCTACCGCGCGTAAACCAAACACTTTTTTTCTTGTTATTTATCATATTTTCGTTTAATTTTATTGTTATTTTATTCAATGATAACATATCAAAAATTAATTATAAATAATGTTATTTATTTTTATCACAAATACATTTTATATTTATTTCAAAACACAAAACGGTGTCCGGATATAATAAAACTACATTACATGGAAATCCGAAAAAAAATTGTTCTTTACATTTTTTTTAAACTGTATAATTTTGTTGGGCATTTAAATGGTTAAAAAATGTGGCTGGGTCCAAATTTCGACGCATTTAAAAGGCATAACCGCTGAAGGTAATCCCATGGACCACGTTTTTTTTCAAATTTAACAAAAATTTCCCACGATGGACTTGATTTTTTTCAAAATTATTGATTGAATCAAAAAATTTGTTACCCAAAAACAACTGCAAAATCATTACTTCAACTGCGGATTCACCGCTTTCCCGCTTGAATGACAAATTTTCGGAAACCATGTAAATATAATGTCTTACTAACTGAAAAGATTTAAAAAAAATGTTTACTAAACACATGCAGTGCGCCAGTTAGTTAGCTTCCCTTCCAGACCGTGTGTATAATTTGATGGTAGGTAGGTAGATTTCAGAATGTTTACCTCACCTTTTGGAGCGAATAAATGTCAGTTTTCAATTGCTGGTATAATTGGCTTTGTACGATATTTTTTATTGAATTTTAGCTGGTTCAGGAGATGACCATTTTTATATTTTGAAGGAAGAGTTTTTTTTTTAACAAACGAATCTTTTCTCCCAAATTTTTGTAATATCTGTTTTAAAGGTATTCTTTCGATGTTTATTTTTGTCATTTTTTTAATGGAATAAAATGTGTCGTTCTATTTCTAAATCCGCTATATCAACTTTCATTGATTCGGAAAAAAACCGCAAAAAACTGTCACATCTCTAGCGTAAATAAAAAAATGCATTTCATTTTTTTATATAATGAATTTGAGGAATATGCATGCGAAAAGTGTTCATTTTTCAATGTATGTCTAGAAATATTTAAGTAATTTGTATAAATAAAATGGGTATAGCGGATTTTGATACTCACTTCGTGATTTGTATGGAATATAGATGCTTTTGAAACTTAACTGACCTGAGGGGCGTGTTTGTACACCCGCCATCTTGGCAAAATAACTGCTCGTGATTGGTTGAATTCCAATATAGCGGGTTTTGATAGTAACTTCTTGAATGATATAGCGGAATTTGTTTCTCACTCGCAGTTTTAATGGTTTTTGGTTGTGATAAAGGAGGTTTTGAAACTCAATTTTAGATTAGTCTTGTTCCTCGCTAAAATTTGAATAAGATGTCATGCTCAAATAATTTTGTCAAAAAATCGGATATAGCGGGTATTGAAATTATATTACTCAAATGTCATATTTTTGGTACATAGAACAAGATTTATCATTTTATGCGAAACACGCCCTCTGAGACCTAATGTTCATTGAAGGAAAAATAAAAACACCATAAACTTCTGCAATTGTCATCAAGCAATTAAACTATTGCAATTAAAACCACTGCCAATTTTAATTCAGGTGTGAAAAGGTTCAGTTTTAACTTTAAAAATCACATTCCTCACTTCTGCTGAATATTTTCACACACTTATAAATCTCGAAATTCTTTCTTGAATGGAAAATCAATTTCACTGGATTGCCTGGTAGGAGCCGAATCGTTTTATTCAAAACTTTTTATTGAATTGCAAAGTCTGACAAAGTTTGTTTTTTGCGGGTTAGACAAGTCTGGCTCTCACCGACGACGCAATTGAGTGCAGTGTTTCAAATGGTTTTCAATTTCTCAGAAAAAAATCTGTATACAATATTATTTGACGGCTTTGATTAAGACGCTGCTACCCGAATTTCTACCGATTTCTTACGTATCTCCCTGAAACACTTGAAGTTTTTAAGCTCTTAAAAAATATACATGTTATATTTGAAGATAATATCTAGACGTGTTCCACGCCGAAACGCAAATTATATGAAATTTCCTCGATAGAAAAAAATCGCAAAGTATGCTCTAAAAATTATTATAAACACGTTCATTTCACTTATTTTAGAAGTTATATGTATGAAAAATTCTGTGTTTCTTTAAACGCTGTTTTAGATGTTCTCCGTGAGATTTTTGCTCTATTTTAAATGAGTCGTGGTTTATTAAACATTTTCACAATTTTCGCTTCAATTTTATTGTTTTAAATATTAGCGCTCTCTCTCCAACATTCTTAATTACATATCTCTCCATCTTCTCCCTTTTGAGCGGGGATACGGCGCCTTAATGTTCAAGAATAATTTTGTTAATACAGAATTTCTGAGAAGAGTTCACATCACTATTATTTTGGAATCTGTATGGATATGGATATAACTGTATTCAAAGACAGTGGGGAACTCGGGATAATAATAGTCGTGCTAGGGCAAATATTATGTTTCAAACGACCAACCTAATTGTCTCCAACCATATAAAATTATGCAACAGTTAGAGCAACATTCGCAGAATAACACGTAGAAACGCTGATTACCCCTACATTACAAACTACACTTGATTGCGTTGCAAAAAAGAAATAAATGTCACACTACGCCAAATAAAATCCCGAAATTGCATCTGACTTTATGTTTGCTCGCGTTCTAGCTCTGGAATCTTCTCAGTGATACGGTTTATGAATTCATTTTTATGTACTCTAATACATGAATAAGTTATAATACAGTTCTTGTCATATGTTCATACACATGGCACTCTTTTGACATTCAAATGCTGAAATAAAAATGATGTTAGTGTTCTAGGTCGAAAATATGCACGACACACTGAACAAATTAAAGGTAATTAATAGGGTATTACCAGAGAAAACCAGAACTATGTCATTTTTCAATCAGATTTCAGACGTATTGACTCTTTTCGACAAAAAATTATAAATGGATTTCGAAAGATTGTTCTTTTATCTAGCATTCGCATGTTTTAAATTTTGAGAAAAAATGTTTATTTTTAGAATAATAAGGTTATACCATAGGTCATTGACAGATTTGTTAAATTTTCAAAAAAGATTTTGTATTATACCACATCCATTTGAAATCATATAATCATGCAGTAAAATAAATCAATGCATTATCTGGATGTCGCATGTTTTAGAATTTTAATTTAAGTTTAAATAAAATCATTGAAAAATATATACGTACATGTGTTTCTTGACAAAAATTGGCCCGTTTGTGTATTTATTTGCACACTTACAATTTTTTTAACAATCTTATTTAACTTACACATTATTGAAAAATGATAATAACCTACAATCAAAAATGAATTACCAAAAGTACCTACATTATTTTAATAGTTTTATCATCACGCCTTTCAGCATTTTTGGATGTAGGTTTAAATTAAAGCAAATTTGGAATGAAATAATATCGATATCGAGTTATAATTTATTTTAAAAAGCTGGTACGGAGAATAATTAGTCTTTCTCATTGTAACCGCCCTTCACGATTGTAAGAACAACTTTCGACCAAATGTGGATTTTCGTGTGCTGGCTGGTTAAACGCTCTTAATAAGTAATAACTTTATTATGTACTAGCTTTTATACGCGGCTTTGCTCGCATGGTTTTAGGGGGAAATCTAAATATATAAAAATCAAAATATGCTAGCTTTCGGGTTTGGAGTTCCCGGCATGCGTTGCTATGCTTAAAGATATATTAATAAAGATATTGTTTCTCCCTGCGTGTTCTTTCCCTTCGTCCCATTCTTCTTCCGCACCCCCTTCCCCTCACGCATTCTCACTCTTCCTTCTCCGCTTTCCCTCTCCCCGCTCCCCTCTCCCACTTCCCCCGTCCCACAAATCCCCCTCCCAATTTCCCCCCTCGCCTCCCGCATTTCACACATTCAGTCCCTATACATTCAGTTTTCAAACAGCTTGCGTGCCACATATTGATTTTTTTTATAAAAATTACATAATGTCAGAGCTCGCCAGTATATACATATATATATAGAAACCTTCATTGACGTGCTCACAACAACTCACCAAAGTTTCATCGCAATTGGATGAACGGTTTAGCAATGCATAATTTCATGATGACAGAGCTCACTATTGTATACAAAAACCATCGCGAGCATGCACACATCAAATCCCCAAAATTTCACCGCAATCGGATAAACGGTTTAGCAATGTGTAATTTCATGATGCTAAAGCTCACTATTGTAAACAGAAACCATTACGGGCATGCACACATCAAATCCCCAAAGTTTCATCGCAATCGGATGAATGGTTTAGCAACGCATAGCGGACATACAAACATTTTAAGATTTTTTTATATATACAGATAGTATTTTTTGTTATTTTTTTTCTGTCCACCTAGATGCTCTAAATTGTGTGTTCTGGAATAATGAGAGGGTAGTTTATAGCGTTAATTAAATTTGGGATAGAGTTAAAGGTAAAGGTTGGTAGTGTGAAACTACTGCTAAAATCTTGATTTCATCTTTTGATTTGCTGCTCGTGTGATTGTTTTCAACAATAATTATAATTAGATGTTTAACTGCATTGGTATTTCGCGGTTCCATGACAGTTGCTCTGCCGACGGTTTGCCCCCCGGCATATTTACATACAATATAGGCTTAGGAAAAATACGGTATACCGAATTACTCAAAATATAACTAAGTGACCTATTAATTTTAGTAATTTATATAAGGGATGTGCAGAGAGAATGCACCTCCGAATAACAAAAAAAAAATCGTTCATTCAAAAATCTACTTGTTTATATACTGTGCTAGTTGGTACCTGGCATGCGTTACAATGCCATTCAAAGAAATAAATTGTTTCTCCCTACATGTCCATTCCCATATGTCCCCGTTCCTCTCCCGCGACCTTTTACCTTCCTGCCTTCCCCACCCCTCGTCACCCTCCCCGCGAACCCCACCTCCTATATTACCTTTCCTGCCTGCACACCCTGCCCACCCTGCCGCTATAATAGAAATACACACATTTTTAACCACTCGCGCACCATTTTAACATAACACCTTATTTCATAACGCCAGAGCCTACCATTATACATAGAAACACTCTTCTGCTAAAATGAAATGTTCTGTAAGAATTTTAAGTCAATCCATCGATTACTTTCAAACATTCGGATTCTAATTTTTTTTAGGACACCCTAATCACCTAGCGATATGAAATATACTTAACAATCTATTCTCATACCTATCAAATATACATACAAAAAATCATAAAAATTGGTTGAGCCGTTTCGGAGGAGCGCGACCACAAACACCGTTACACGAAATTTTTATACACGAGAACCAATGTAGATATACCAGCGCATGGGTACAAAAAATCGACACAGTTCATTAATTATTTTGATTAATTATCATACCAGCTTATTATTAAGGGAATTTTTGAAGTCGATTTTAGTTTTGAAATTGGTAAACAATTCACGAAAAATTATAATTTTATAGTAAATATCATTTCGAGGGGCCAATCGGCCAATGACCTGACAACAACCTGTCAGGTCACCGTATTTCGTATGTACGTACTTGTATGTAGAAAGTAAGCACTACCTTATTTGTTTTTTGGGATGTTATGCCGTGTTGCGCTACCTCCTTCTTTAGCCAACGTTTCGGACATCCATCATCATCAGGGCAGATCCGGCAGATCCGGTAGATGTGGAAGTGACAAAAACAAATAACGAAAATGATTTTGGCCGTGAAAATCTTAAAACTTATCTAAGCACTACCTATCTAATCTGGAGAAGTACATTTTTGACAAAATCTATTAAAACTGTTAATTTACTTTTAGGGTGCTTTGAATCTAGCCATTGATGTCTACCTATACATAGTTTCAAACTGATGCCATCAAAATTTCACTACAGTACCTACCTACTCAATATAACCTAAGAAAACGGTATATTTTTGTATTAGTTTGTTTTACATAACAACCATTAATTTAATTTATTTTTTTGAGACACAAACAGAAAGTTTTTGAAATATGCCTGTAGGTAATATAAAATATAATTAATTTTAAAACATAAATGTTCCTAGACCAGTGCTTTTTAAAATGGGTGTTGTGAGACATCAATAATTTTGTATTAACTTTATTTTTTGTACTTCACTTTATTAAAAGAAGCCAACCAAATAATACTTTTACAGAAGTAGGTCACTAACAGAAATAACACAGACTATTTTTTTTTAAGATTATTTTTTAATTTGAACACCGCACAAGAATCCCAACTGCTCCCAACCGCCTCGAGCGAGTGTGACTATGGCATCTCCAACTGGGGTGTGTTGAGAGGCTGAAGGAAAGTAGGTAGTTGACGGAGATGGGGAGGAAGAAGGTGGGGGGAAGTACTTGGCTATTCAAATCAAGTCACCAAACACGGCTAAAGCCATTTAAAGCAAATTTTCAAACCCAATAGCAGGGCGATACTGAGAGTATCTTCCACTTGAGAACGTGCCATCAATATACCTTATATATGATAATATTAATACAGTAGCGTTTGTACGGTTGAACTTTAAGAACCCATCTTCGAGTACATCTTAGACGCCGCGGCTTATGCAAAACTATCTTCGTAAGAGAAGTTTTTACAAAGCTACTGTCGCCCGTCACCCGCAGGGCCTTGGTAGTAATTTTTAAATGATTAAATTGTGATATAACCCAAATAACCGGATCGCTAATCGAGAGCCTAACTCCTCTTGAAGGAAACCGCTCCGAATTTCTTTTTAATTTTTTACATTAGCTTCATACAAGAGGAAAATAATTCAGAAAATAATAATAATCTCAGGGATGCTGTGTGGAGGGAATTTTTAATTAAAACAAGTATTTTAAACCCAATCAGATTTAAATACACCAAAGTATAAAATTTTTACATTGTTCACGGTCTGCTTTGAAAAATGCAAACGTTCCAAGATTAAAAGCAAGCACGAAAAGCTTTCTTTGCAATTCTTTCAAATAGTGTGTACATTAACTGTTAAATGCCGGCTATTGTAGCCCCGTTTCAATCCGGCAGCCGATAAACGTAGCTAAAATGCAGCTGAACAGTTGAACACCGATCGGCCAACACTGTTCAGTGTTCAGTCTGAACAACGACCCGCCCGAACAACTACAATTAAAGAAGGCTATCTCATCTCTTCAACCCAGACTGAAATGATTCTGAAATTCTTTTCTTCCTCAAGGAACTTATGTTGGAGAGCAGTGGCGGTCGGTGCCAAAACTTCTGGCAAACCATTTTATCAATAATTGAAAATGCGTTTATATAATTGATTTAATTTGTCTGTGCTTTAATCAAAGGAAACGAATACATAATAATCTCTACATATTATAAATTAAAGTCCTCCGCGACGTCTGTCTGTCTGTTCGCGATAAACTCGAAAACTACTGAACGGATTTTCATGCGGTTTTCACCAATAGATAGAGTGTTTCGTGATGAAGGTTTAAGTGTATAATTTGTCAAGGATTTGTGTAAATTGGTTGAAACATAACGATAATTGTTAGAAGTGTCGGAAAAAGTCGTACCGCCTGGTAGCTTTCGTCGAAAACGCTGCCTAATCCTTTTGGGATATAAAAAAAAAACAATGCATGATGAGATATTCCTCTTTTATAGATCTACAAAAAAGTCCGCGAAGGCATATAGCTGTATTTTACGGATAGCTTACTATACCCATTCTATCTTCTAAAAAAATGGTCACGTAGGTACATTGCGGTAATTGAAAGGTTATTTAGACGGATACAGTATTAATCCTTATTAACTTAAATACGTTATTTACCCCAAGCATTTTAAGCACATTATTATAATCTTTAACACCATCTCTACGTATTATAAATTAAAGTCCTCCGCGGCATCTGTCTGTCTTCGCGATAAACTCAAAGACGACGGTGATTATAAAGGTTGGATAACCATCCAGTGGATGACGTTGTGTTTTATTAGCCACAGCAACGCGTGACCGGGTCAGCTAGTTAATAATATATTATAGATTTCCAACGCAATCCTTACGACACAGAAATAAAATAATAGATTTTTTTTACATTAGATCCACACTCAGGAGGTCTTGAGGAAAATAATTCCCCTCAGGGCCTATGTCATCTTTGGGGATGCTGTGTGGAGGGTCTTTTTAGGAAAGGAAGGAAAGGAGAGGAAGTTCTAAGAAGGAAAAGGGTATAAGGGGTGGGTAGGAATTTAGGGGTCAGTATACCCACTAGTGACGAACTTATGAATCCATCCCTCCCACTGTGGTGCAAGGCGATGTTCGAGAGAGTACGGCTGGAGAAGTCAAAGGGACTTCCTCAACCATTCTTTCCCGATCCGGCCTGCAATGCGGCTGGTGGGCAGACGCATCCGCCACCAAGACTCGGACAAACCTCATTCCATGAACCCGGGCACCCCTGCTAAGTCACCAAACGTAGCGAAACACTTGGGGTAACCTATGGTAGAGGTGTTGATTATCCAATAAATGGTAAGAAGGCGTTCAAATGTATAGCTTAGTTTTCAGTGAATCAGGAGACGAAACCATTTATTGGATATTCAACACCCCTGCCATAGGTCAACCCCCACATGCTTTGCTATGTTTGGTGACTTCAGCAGGGGTGTCTGGACTCTTCAAGACCCATGTCCACTCTATCCTCTCCTCAAAAAACTCCTCTATACTCTAAGGGGAATTATTTTGTTCCGTACCATCTTTGTAGAGTTAATGTAAAAAAAAAACAAAATCATTTACACATACTTATACACGCACTTCACCGCAATCTTGCTCAAAAATAAAATATTAGAATAAATTTTTTTTTTATTGAAATTTGTTTTGAAGACAGATCATAACGTTTTTATTAATAGATTTGTCTTAAACCTCATTGAAATATTTAATTATTAAAAATAATTATGCGGGAATCCCCACCCATGTAAACCCGTCTATCAACTGCCTCACCCGATACGACGTAAACGAAATCTCAAAACACAAAAAACCCAAACAAATCCTCCGTAAAGATCCTCCTCCCTTATTGCAGCCATGTCTCCCCCTTGCAAATAATTATTAACAAAAACACCTAAATTCATTTTTCTACAAACATAATTTAATTATAAAATCATGATGAAAGAGAAAGGGGCCTTTTTGGCCCGGAGCTCTGTATGCCAGTATATCAAAAGTCAAAAAATTAAAAATAATGAACAATTTCTCAGCAAAAATATGAAAAAAAACATCTCGTCATAAATAAAAAGATTAAGTTCATAACTAGGAGTTGAACTCAGCTATTCTTGTCTTACCCCAGATGATGGACACTGTAAGGCTGTCCGAAACATTGGCTAAAGAAGGGGGAATTAAAACATTGCATTGAGATTCAAAAATTTATTACGATGAATAAAATAAAATTCCGTAATATTATTAGTTTCAAAATTTTAAAACCGAAGAAGGTAGGTGAGACGGTTAGTTTAAAAAAATGCATAATTCTTTATTTTTTATTAACCCACCTCTGCTATCCGAAGTTCCGATAATTAAATACTCAAACTGACTCGCAATGAAACCGAACACAGTTCTTTCAGCATTCGCTGCAGTTTCAGGAGTTTCTGGAAGCGAGTACCTACCGGATTATTTGCTAAAATAAAAGTCTTATTTGGGTCACGAGACACCGGAGCTTTGAACAGACTCTGGCTTATATCTGCAGGATCAACGGCAACATTATCATATTCAACTGAAAGCTTTTCTCAGAGCTTAAAACTTGTCGGGTGTAGACAAATACGACATGCACTGCTACTTTATTTCACGGGTAATTAATTTCAACATCAAACGAGTAGGTAATAATACTATGTTTCTGCAGTGTTTTAAGTCCAGAGAGTGAATTTCAACGTTGTGAGTTTTTAGGAAAAGAGAAATTGCTTTAAATTTACTATGACCAGACTCTTGATCCCCAGACAGTTGATCCCCCAACAGTTGTTCCTCCGACGATTGATTCACCCGGGCAGTGATCGCTCGTACACTTGATCCCACTACAATTGATCCCTCGGACACTTTATCCCTCGAACTGTTGGTCTCTTGGTTACTTGATCTCTAGGACAAATGATCCCTCGGAAACTTAATCTGGAACAGTGGTCTCTCGAACATATGATTCCTCGTCATTTGGACAATCATATCTTTAACAATACCTAGGAAATTTGCTCCCTCAGACAATTGAACCCACGAACAGGTGATCCCTCGTCACTTGTCCTCCCATAGACTTGATCCCTCTAACACTTTATCCTTTCACAATTGTCCCTTGGACACTTGATCCCTCGAACTGCTAAAATTTAGAACGTTTAAAATGGTCTCTTGTTTACTTGATCCCTAGGCCAAAGGATGGCTCGGACACTTAATCCCTGGGACAGCTGACCCACGAACATTTGATCTCTCGTCCCTTGACCCCCCGGACATTGATCACTTTAATTCCTAATACCTAGGAAATTTGCTCCCTAGGACAGTTGAACCCACGGACAGGTGATCCCTTGTCACTTGACCCCCCGTAGAATTGATCCCTCGAATACTTTTTCCTTCCACAATTGATTTATTGGACACTTGATCCCTTGAACTGCTAAAATTTAGAAAGTTTAAAATGGTCTCTTGTTTACTTGATCCCTAGGACAAATGATTACTCGAACACTTTATCCCTCGAACTGCTAAAATCTAGGACGTTTTGTCTCTTGGTTACTTGATCCCTAGGACAAATGATCCCTCAGAAACTTAATCTGGAGCAGATTCCTCGTCATTTGACCTCCCGGACAATCATATCTTTAACACCTAATACCTAGGAAATTTGCTCCCTCGAACAGTTGAACCCACGAACAGGTGATCCCTTGTCACTTATCCTCCCATAGACTTGACAAATGATTACTCGGACACTTAATCCCTGGGATAGTTATCCCTCGAACATTTTATCCACATCATTTGATCCATTTGACTCTTAATACTTAGAAATTTGTTCCATCGGACATTTGACCCCTCGAACAGGTGATTCCTTGTCACTTGACCCCCCCATAGACTTGATCCCTCGTACACTTGATCCCTCGAACTTCCAATACCTAGGGAATTTGATACCTTGGATACTTGATCCCTAGGAAACATGGTCCCCCCGGACATTTGACCCCTCGGAAACTTGACCCCTTTGACATTTGATCTCATAATAGATTATTTCTTTTGTACTTTCTCCATGATAACCTATACATAGTTAATTTTGGTTATTCAGCAGTACATCCTCTCTGCATACCCCTTCGAGCCCACTTAATGGTAAATATATATTATGTAAGTAGGTAGAACATATTTTCCTTAACCCGACTGCATATATAAGTGCGTCGTATTTTGTTTTTAGCGGTATACCTCATCCGCCTATCCCTGTGGAGATGGTAGTTAGTTATTGAATTGGTTGAAAAATATTCTTCTATAAAAGTTTTATCTTTCTTTCTGGTGGGACAATGATATTTAAAATATATTTTATATTAATTTATTAACAAGAGAAAAACGTTAATATTTTCCAACAGAAATGTGAATAGGTGTAATAATGTTATTGTTTAGCGTAAACTTTTTAAATTCTTTTATGTTTACATCACAGCCAGTGAATTATCGGTAGACGAGGGGATACAGACAAAGGACGGTATCTTTTATTTTCTAACGTTCGTTGAGTTTTTCGCTTCCTTCGTCTGACAGTTGTAGTCAATCATTGATTTATTTATAACATAAAAAAATTATATATAGATTAAGTAAAGATATAAATATATTCAAAAAACCTATTCAGTTTGATTATAAACTAAACAGTGTTTGTCTATCTACTGTCACATTTATCAAGGACCTTGGGGTCACTCTAGACTGCAAACTTTCTTTCCGTGATCACATAAATAATATCGTAAATAAATCACTTAAACTACTCGGCTTCATTCATAGAATTACCTCTGACTTCAAACATATAAGTACACTTAAAACTCTTTACTGTTCGCTGGTTCGTCCTCACCTTGAATATGCAAGTGTCATTTGGTCTCCTTTCTACGCTGTCCACATTTGTCACATCGAATCCGTACAACATCGTTTCCTAAGAGGAATTGCTTGGAGGTTGGGTCTTGAAAGAGGCAAGTACTCATATGATGAAATTGAACACATTTTAAACATGCCTTCTTTAGAAAAACGTAGAAAGGACTCTGATCTAATTTGCATATTTAAAATTATCAACAGTATTACAGATACACCTGCATTGTTACAACTCATCCAGTTTAACATCCCTTCCCGTAGGCTTCGAAATAATGCATTGCTGTTCCTCAATCAACATTCTACTAATTACGGATACCATTCTCCCTTATCCAGAATTTCGAGACTTGTCAACGCAAGTCAAAGCATTGATTTTTTTGGTGTAAAACTAAATGACTTTCGGCAGTCGTTACGCAATATTTAAATGCTTCTTCATGCTTTGACTTGTAGTGTCTCTATATGTACTTTTTATATTTTATATTGTCATTGCTATTAATTTTTATGTGCTCTCCCTTCACTGTCATCTCTGTTTTTTTTTATTTTTATTCGTGTTATTATTATGTTTTTAATGGACTGTTGTCCGTAAATTAATAAATAAATATAAGAGTAATAAAATAATTGCTTGCTTGCTTGTATATTTTTGTCACAAGAAAAAAGTTTTGTAATAAATTTTGGTAAAAATGAATAACACTTCACTAATTTCTTAGTTGTAATCAATTTAACTACTTCTTGCCTCACACCTTCAACCTTTATCATTTGTTAATATTTTTAAATTCTTATTTTTCTCATTATTCTTAAGTAATATAAGTAAAAATGGTTTTTAAAGATTTTTTCACATATAAAATATCAAATTCGGCTTTCTGTGGTGGTAGTAGGAGATTTTCAAACATTGTTGGGTTATTCGTAACCCGGAAATGTTTGTCTTTCTTTTTAAATAATAATAAAAAAAATTGGACCATTCAAATATAAAAGATATGATTGTTGTACTCTTTATATGTTATGTCAATTATGTTAATGGTACATGACGTGCCGCATATGTGTAAATAAATAAAAACAACAGTGAATAATGGGTACCCAATAAGGCACCACCTGTGTGTGGGTAAAATAACTAAAGGCTTGCGGTTAGAGGGTAATTTTTTTTAATTTTCACGTGATAATACCAGTTACAAGCTAGGGTAAAAAAAAAAAAGAATAAAATACAACAACAAGCAGAAATATAAATATAATGTGCAGATAAAAACAAGCGCCCTGGAGGTGATTTTTCACAAAACGGCGCTATATAAATTAGCCAAATATATAATTAAGCTTTAAACAAAGACACCACACATACCTGACCATAAAAGCATTCAACAATCTTTCACCCGGTTCAAAAAATGAGGGAAACAAAAAAATATTTCAGATGCACAATTAAAAGATGGATTAAATAAAAATAAGGGAATAAAAAAAAAAAATCATAACTTAAAAGAATAAAACATACACAATACTCACTACACTATGTACCTACCTCATAATTTTTTGCTGATTTAAAAAAATGTATTATTACCTCCTTTATTATTTAATTTTTTTTACATTTTTTTGTTTGTTTATTTTTTAATTGTAATATAAAAAATATGAGTTACATATATATATATATATATATATATATATATATATATATATATATATGTAACGACCTTTAATATAATATTTTGTAAAATATGTATATATATATATATATATATATATATATATATATATACATATTTTACAAAATATTATATTAAAGGTCGTATTAAGTCATGTATACCTTATCAGAAAAGGGGAGTTCTTGTGCCTGATAAGGGAGCCACGATTCTTACTTAGGTTTTAAGAAATAATATGTGAGGGAGCGGGCCGAATAGGTAGAGACGGGACGAGAAATAAAAGGCGTCAGTCAAAGATGTGAGTCAGTCTTTATTGTTGAGCTACGTAGCGAGGGTAGAAGCGGAGCGGAGTGACAGTGGTGCCGTTAGTGATTCAGATGCTTGCTGATGAGTGAGGAAGGTCAGGAGACTACGGCGGTGAAGATCACTGGTCTTCAGGGAGCCGGCGTGTTGCTCTACACATGGCGGTGTAGAAGTGACCTTGGTCCAGGCGGTCGATCGTCGTCGTGCTGACGAAATATGGCAGCTGTGTGTCTTTTGAGTCGGCGCACACACGTGACGCAGGAAGGAACCTTGAGAGGCGATGAGGATGATCTCTGGCAGCGGAACACGATGGGTTTCGAATGCCAGAGAACGGGTTGCATCCCAAGCAGAAAGCACGGCGGGCTTTAAGTGCTGCGGATGAAGACATCTCATGTCGAGGCGCGAATGGGCCGGACAGCGGATGGTGATTGGAGAAGGAATCCTCGAAGGTGTTGAAAATGTTCCTGGAGTCACATTGGACAAACGTTAATCACTTGTTGCTGACTGCGCGGGAGGTTGCCCCGCGAGGGCAGGTAAAGAGTTACTGCACTGCACTATTTGTATCACTTCCCGGTGTGTATTGTGTCGACCAGTGAATGGAGACTAGACTGATAGGGACTGACTGGAGCGGGCGAGTGAATCTGCTGCTTATATAGCCGCGGCGAGTAATTACTCTCACGGTAGGTAATGCTGGGTGAATTCATGCAAAGCTGAGATATCGCTCGAACCGTCTGCGGGCATTTGTATTGCACAGTCACACGTTCTAGGCCTTTCGCGTAAGTGGTGGAATTATTCACCGCTGTAGGTAGACATGTACCAGCGCGCGCGGTACCTTACGCTATAGGTATTTCGTAGTGTGTTTCTCGCGCATTCGGTGGAGTCCAGTGGTAGCGCAATGAATTCGGCAAAAGTGGCTGCCACATATGAAATATAAAATAGAATATAACATAAAATGTTAACTTTTAGTGTAATTTTTTTTTTGAAAAATTATGTAATTTTTTTATTTGTTCTGATTCGGTGATGATACAGCGTCATTCATAAGGGAGGTTATTATAGTTTTTTATGGCTTGAAAAATATAATGATGTTGCATTTGAGTTGTTTTAAAATTAAGTGTAATAAATTGGTTTCCATTTCTCATTAGTTTGTAAAATTCTTGATATTCTTTGTTATTTTTTTCTTTACACATTTTTATAATAGAAGCTTGTTTGAATATGTCATCGACACTTGGTACTGGAAGTAATTTGAAAAGTGATTCTGTTGAGAAGGTAGATTTTTTTTTTAAATATTACTTTAATGATGATTCTTTGTGAAACTTTTACTGAGTTTCGAATGTTTTCGTAAGATCCTCCCCACCCTATAATTCCGTAGATAAGTAAAGAATGAACATAGTACACGTTTTTGATAATTTTTAGATTTAAAATATTTCTTAACCTAACAAATATATGTATATCGGTGTAATCATTGATCAAAACCTGAAGTGGAATAGTCACATTTCAGAGTTAGTGAAGAAAATAAGATATATATATATATATACATTTCCTTATTCTCTTCACTAACTCTGAAATGTGACTATTCCACTTCAGGTTTTGATCAATGATTACACCGAGTTATTTAATTTCGGAAGAAGAGTTAATGACGGTACAAATAGGATTATGTTGTTTACAGAGTACATGATCACATATTTCGATATATTATTTTATTTTTTATTAATTTATTTTATTTTTATTTATTTATTTACATATGCATATATATTACAATACATTACAATGTGATACTTTGTCTGTCCAACTGGGAAGAATACCCGTTTCAGGACAGCCAAGTTGTATATTTAGTTCATAATATTCTTAACAAAGTAATGGTTTCGTTTAAGATATCACAGAAATTTGCTTCTGTCAAGACAACTTTTGAGAACATTAAGAATTGTATATAATTAAGGGATGGTTTCTTTATGACTTTAAAAGAATCGCAAAGATGTGATTTTTTGCAAGGTCAATTTGGAGTACATTAATAATTGCATTTAGAGTGAATGAGTGGTTTCTTTAGTGAGATCACAAGTAGGAGATTCTTTCCAGACCATTTTAGAGATCATTTACAGTTGCATAATTAGAATTTACACATTTATTAAACAATATTTGACATATGAATTCCCAATGTATTAATGAATATTTAATTTTAATAAAGTACTATCATTTTTAGAATTTCTTAAATAGTAGAAATTACACAATTATAATCCAAATACATGACGAAAGATTTTTTCCAGCTCGTTTTGGAGAACATTAATTTATTTAGTTGTTTATTTATTTCAAAAAATAGTTTAGATAAAGTTATTAAATAAAAATATAAGCAACAAAAATTTACTACAGTGAGATATATGTATAATATCAATATGTTATGATTAAAAAAAAATACGTAAGTACATAATATATAAATACAACCAACAAAAATTTAAAAGTAAGTGATCCAAGGTTTGCAAAATTGCAAAATTAACCATGTATTTAACACCTATAAGTATGTTTCGCTGTGTCAAGCCAATGTATCAATGTGTATCGATGGTACCGACCTCCTGTACCTCTCTATGGAGTTGCAGGAGTTCGAAACTATCGGAACTATCCAATTTCGAATTCAATATTTTAGGTAAAAAAGTTAACTATTTTTTTCCCAATGAAATTACAAAGGCATTACATTTAATTACATTAATGATTGCATTCCGAATAAGTGATGGATGGTTTCTTTCGTGAGATCACAATTATGAGATTTTTTCCTGGTTATTTTGGAGAACATTTGCAGTTGCATAATTAGAATTTTCACATTTATACACCAATATTTGACGTTTGAATTTCCAATGCATTTATGACTATTTAATTTTAATAAATGTAATATTATTTTTAGATTTTCCTAAGAAAAAGATATTTCCCATTTATAAACCCGAATATATGAATATGAATTTCCATTGTTTTAATATAGAAATTTTCAAAACTTATTTTTTTAAATTTCTATGTATTATTTCATTGCTATCTATTTACTGAATTGTATAAAATTGTAAAAAGGGTCCTCAGCAAGGATAAAGCACCCAGTGAGGTCCACATTATAAAATATTACTACAAATATGTAAATTTATTATGATGAATAAAAAATAAATTAAAAAATGTTAATTTTCATGTTACCTAACAATATTTTATGTAATATTGCAGGCAAAAAGTTGTTTAATTATTTAATGTTACGGTTTAATGTTTATCATAATATATGTGCCATTCTGCTATTTTCATGCGGCTGCTCTAACCACTACACTAGCGTACCAGATCTACGACCTAAGCGATAGACATTTTTATAACCATTAAAAAAAAATTAAAAAATATTTTGGCAAATTGCTTTTCTTCTTTGCTACATAAAAATAAAGTTTGGTGACCCCTGCCTTTAATCTTATGTACGGAAACAAATAGAAAAGATAATAGGTAATTTTCTCTTGTAGGTATAAATTATTTTCTCGGGACAGGGTTTTTTATCACCCACTCCCTCCCACTTTCTCTACCCTCCGTGGGAAGACTTTAAGGAATATCTTTCTTAATCGAGACGTTTTCAAGAACCTTTATTATTGCGGCTTTGACAATGAAAATTCGCCGAAATTCGAAATTATCTCATAAAATTATTATTCAAGTATTTTTTGTACATTCATAATTCATTTATCGTGGGCATGGATGAAATGCTTTGTATTTTAATTTTCTTTGGTTCACTATTAAAAATATATGTCAACTTTTAGAATAGAAGTTCTTAAATTGCTGGAAAATCGTACCTCCATGATATTATTACGTGACTAAGATTTTTAACATTTTAACATTGTTAATAACTTTATTTTAAATGTATACGAGATTTGAGTATGTGTGTATAAATATGTGTATATAAATCCAATAAGCATTTCACTTTACTTGCAGGTTTATTAAATAATTATCAAAGCACCATAATTTACGTTTTTAATAATATTAGTTATCGGTAAGTGGGTAGCAAACACTAAGCAATTCGTGAGCTGTTAGATCGGCGGCAATCGGGAACAGAATGAATCTTCTTTTCGTTCGATGAGTATCGAATGAAAAGGCCGTGTAGTGTCCGCATTGGCGTACAAATAGCCAAAAGGAGGCAATCACGTATCGAACTTGCTGCGTTGTTCGTCAGCCACATGTAATATACTCGTATATATTTTCATGTACCTGTATTAATTTATAATATATACCTACGTGCAAATGAGTTTTCCAAGTAAAAATGACTGGTTGCACTACCCGACTTTGTGACGTCAGTTTAGCACGGAAATTCCTTTTACAAGGGGGAGAAACTGGTCAACCTGGATCACACGTTGAGTCGATGAATTTTTGCGTTTCCGAGTAAATCAAGTACAAACTTGAAATTTTTTTCGTTTAAATTTTAAAATAATCTGTCTTTAGGGGGGGTTTATTCAGCGGAAAAATGTCAATGCATCATTTTTTTATCAAAATAATTCACCTCAGTGCCAACAACATCGTTGGGGAGCCTGTGTGAAGGATCTTATTAAAAAAGAGAGGAGAGAAAGTTCTGGGAAAGATAAAGTATGAATCTGGGGATCAGTGTGTGCAGGAGGGTTTCATGCCAACTCAGAATGAAACCAACTCAGAAAGGTCATTAAAAGCTATGAAAAAATAATTTTAAAATAGCCGGTAACCCTATCCTAACTTAACCTATTTAACCATTTTCTTAAATATTTTTTATCATCACACTTAATGACCTTTCTGAAGTGCTTCCGAGTTGGTTTCATTCTGAGTTGTCCGGTCACCGTGCAGGAGTGACGGTTATATGAATTCATCCTTCCCGCTGCGGTGAAAGGCGATGTTCCGAGAGAGTCTGGCTGGAGATGTCAAGGGACTCCCTCAACCGTTCTCTCCCGATCCGGCCAGCCATGCAGCTAGTGGGCAGATGCATCCGGCGCCAAGACCCGGACAAACCTCACCTGCGTGAACCCGGGCACCCCTGCTAAGTCGCCAAACGTTTCGAACCACTTGGGGTGGCAGAGGTGTTGGTCAACAAATGGTTCCCGGGGCGGCGGTACCCATACCCGCCTCCCAAATTTTTAGTAAGGATATTAGTATAATAGGTCGAAGAGAATTTAGAATTTAGAAAGAAACATAACTTTAACAATTCTTTCGAATTATTATAAAAAAGGTAAAAATCGACAGTTCTTAGGTTCAAAAATGTTAAATGGGATTGGGTGAATATTTGTTTGTCCGTTTCTCACAAATCATAGAGAATTTAGAAACTGTTAACACCTGCGATGATCCTAAAACTACATCAGATAAATGCAATTCCTCCAGAACTCACCCTTTAATCGTTTTTGCTAGTTAAAAGATACACACATTACCATTTCTTAAAAATATGATATAAAGTAATTGTAATCATTACGTATCTTGCTAAACCCCTTTTTCTTAGAATGAACTGAACATTGATAACCCCATAAAATTTTTGTGACGTATTTAACGAATTTATTTAAATTCGTTAAATACGTAATAATATTAATATTAATTCATATTAATTCATTAACCATTAACATTTTAAATTAACCTAAAATGAAGGGAACATTAACAAATAATATCTTTCGCTTCGCTCAAATCCTCGCTAAAATCTGTGGTTTTTCCATGGTTAATTGCATTCTGTAAGGCATTCCCATTAGCCATCCAATTTCCCCATGGGAACGGGAAATGGATTCCCTACTACCAGGCGAACAGGAAGGTACGGGGATGGATAGCTTCCGGTATCGCAATTGGAAAACGGATCTTTACCACTTTTTGCTCATCGACAACTCGATGCAGATTAAATTGGCAAAGTTTTGTGTAAACGAGGTGATCACACTGAACACTAATCACATTTTTAATAAATGATTTATTAATTGGATACGTTTTAAGATTTTCACGGCCAAAAGAATTTTTGTTATTTGTTTTTGGGGTGTTACGCCGTGTTGCGCTACCTCCTTCTTAAGCCAACGTTGACAGAGCAGATGTATACACTGATGATGGACACTGTAACACTGTCCGAAACGTTGGCTAAATAAGGAGGTAGCGCAACACGGCATAACAATCCAAAAAATAAAAGGAAAAAAAAGGTTTGTTAATTATTTAATTTTTTAGTAAAATGCAGGTATTCATTTACTTGTATGTTGTAACCATGTTGTGAATGTAAAGATCCAAAAACATAAAGATACAAAAATTATTAGCAAACGGATTGCAATCTTCAGAGCATAGCGTGCAGAATAGTGTGTACGTAATATGTAGTGATATTCAAGTTAAGTCCACGTTTATTTCTTAATCTTTGCAAGACAACATCTTAAATTCTACACAATGATGTTTTTACTCTACGTTTCAGCATCGGGTGGGAAGGCTATCCTTTTATATTGAATGAAAGTATTTCAATGAAAGATGCTCCGACGAACAAGCGACATTGATCCCTTCAGCACCAGTACGTAGCCGGGAAACATGCCAAATGCTCGCCCAACATTTGTACACGGTTGATTCGAGGACGGGTCGTTTCTACGACACGTTATTAAGTTTAATAGCTCGGCTTGAAACAATTTGTCGGTCTTCATGTTTCTTCCATCCTACAACGTGCGTCTCTTCCACTCCTTATTTTCCCCAAAAAGGCTCTGCAGCTAACTAACAAAGAAATACACAAAGATCTACGTTTTGTTTATTTTTATATTAGATGATATAATAACACTTGTAAACACTTTTAATGTTTATAGTTATTTTGAAATATTATATTATTTTTGCTGTATAAATGTATGTTATGTAATAAATAAATAAAAAAGATTAAAATGTTTTCATCAACACAGAAAATTGTGTTATGTAGATCGTTATTATTTACATTATTAGAAAAATTTCAGAATATATGGATTTTAACTGTTAACTAACTAACTAACTAACCATCACGCCGTTTCCCGCAGGGGTAGGCAGAGAGGACGGACCGCCAAACAACTCGGTCTTGGCACACACTCTTTGCCTCACTCACATTCATACATCGTCTCATACATACTCTTCTATTATTCTGACTTTTGACATGGCCCGTCTCAAGTATCTGATTCACTTGATCGTGCCATGTCTTCCTCGGGCGTCCCCGACTTCTTCTACCATTCACATTGGCATCATATATTCTTTTTACACTACTTTTTTCGCTCATTCGCTCTACGTGCCCAAACCATCTGAGGGTCCCTTTCTTAATTTTGCTCATTATACTTACATCAGCCTTACATTCTTTGCGGATATCCACATTTCTAACACGATCATACATGGTTTTACCACACATACGTCTCAGGGATCTCATTTCAACAGCATTCAGTTTACTTTCATCCTTCCTCTGCCAGTTCCATGCCTCACTGCCATATATCAGGGTAAGTACCAGGACTCCATTGTGGACTGCTAGCTTCGCTTTTTTTGACAGTTTTTTATTAGCGCCAACGGCATTCAGTCCTCCATTAATGGAGTTACCGGCATTTACCCTTCTTTCAATATCTCTATCAGCCTTCCCATCTCTCGTAAACATACTACCCAGGTAAACAAACTCATCCACCTGCTCCAAGAATTCACCATTCACAACTATGTCGCACACTATTTTCGTACTCTCTCTTTCAAACACCATGACTTTAGATTTACTTACATTCATCATTAACTCATTCTCCATACATACTTCGTTCATCCTAGATACTGGAGACTGTAGATCTTGCATAGAGTTAGAAATCAGCACCGCATCATCAGCATATAACAGGCAACATACTTTCAGACTATTCATTTTCGCGCCCAATCCC
Source organism: Limnephilus rhombicus (assembly GCA_929108145.2). Taxonomy (NCBI): domain Eukaryota; kingdom Metazoa; phylum Arthropoda; class Insecta; order Trichoptera; family Limnephilidae; genus Limnephilus; species Limnephilus rhombicus. The sequence goes on along the minus strand of OV815292.1, from coordinate 13,664,598 downwards.
ACATCTTTCAATTCTATCCATGTATAGATTGAATAACCACGGTGACATTACGCAGCCTTGCTTAACACCTTTTGTGATGTCAAACCACCCTGTAAAATCACCGTTCACCCTGACACATGCAACGCTTCCCTCCTACAGAGACGTAACAGGAAATTCCGATTTAAAAAAAGTCAAATTTACAATATTAATGAAAACAGATATTATAAAAACGTCGAACAATTAAATTGTTAGTGACGTGTATTTGACTTTGTAAAATTATTTTTTAAAGTAAAAAAATAAAAATAAAAATTCGACGATATTACTTTGTTTCAACCTCACAGTTTACACTAACGAAAGTAAAAATTATTTCATAAAATAAATTCGTCGTAAAAAAAAACATTCAAAATCAAATTTTCACTTGACCACAAAAATTAGAATATGTTTCTCTTATCCTTAGAAATATTAACTCTTTATTACGTATTGTTTACTGAATAAACTCCCAGAAATTGGATGTACCCTTAGATAATTTTGTTTGAATTTGCATCCAAACGACAAGCTTTAAAAATGTAAATAATCATAATTTTTATCCTTCCAGAACACCACTATTTAAGCATGGATCTTTTTTAAAATGGTTTGTCTTTAATTCTTTATTAACCTTTAGAGGAAATCAGGTGTTTTGTCCATGGCCCCGTAGATTTTCTCTCTGGATTTTGATACTATTGTAAATATTTTTCAGTATAATATAGATATTGACCACTAGCATGCCGGTACGTTTTGTTGACTGTGATAAGTTACTGCTTAAAGGAGTGGGAACCTCCAAAAATGGCCTGTTTTATTTTTGTTTTGCCATCAAGTTCAGTATGTAAACTAGATAACGCATTAAAAAAACGCACAGATATTAAGTATTTCCTTTTAATATATTTAGTAAAAAAATCTTAAAAATCAGTTCAGTTTTGGAGGAGTAAAACGGGGAATACAAAACGACGATTTTATGTAGGTATTCTCATCCTGAAGTGCATTTGTCCCTTTCGCTTAGAATTCCGCGGACTATGAGCAACAGTGACAGCAACATAAATATAACGTCTCCACTCTATCTAACCGGCGAACATACCTTTGACCTAATGACCCTGTATAAAATCTGCAACAACGTTATCGACTGTCCTGACTTACTCAAACTAATTAATTTTAAAATACCACCCAGAACAACAACTAGGCTTAATGACTTATTCCACATTAACCGGACACGTACAAATGCTGGTGTCAGGGATCCAATCAGAATAATGTGCGAATTGTTTAATAAAAACCATAATTATAAGGATTTCGATATATTTTTTGATACTTATAGCACTTTTGGTAGAAAATTGAAGGCTGTTTTCCTATAAAAAAAGATAACTCATATATCATTCACCTTACTTTTAATGTGCTTCTGTTTAAATAATTTTCGATTCATTATTAATTATGACTTATTTTCAAACATGTATAAAAAATGTATTTGAAAATCTTTATTTATCAAGTCAATCAGTGAGAAATAGTTGGGGTGCAGGCGAATTCTCAAGTTATTGTTCATAATATTGTTTTGTTAATTATTGTCTGTATCTGTGTTTCCTCCTTAAATAAAAAAAATAATAAATAAATAAAAAAATTGAACAAATTTCTCGGTGATCTGGTTTCCTCTTAATAATACAAATAACAAAACATACATTATACAAAGTATTTTTATATGTGACACTCCCACCGCTCTCCCCCTTGCCCAAAATCACCCCTTCCACTGCCCCCACCGAATGAAATCTAATCATTTCTGTACTTGCATTAAATTTTTGAGTTAGTTTTGCTAAGTTTGCTTATAGAACTACATGGATGTGTCGAAACCGGTAGCAGAAAAATTAAAATAACAAATGTACACTAGTTCCAAAAATAGCCCGTTCCTCGGATCCACTGTGATCCAGAGATAGCTAGTCACCGGGACAGGTATTTACGTCATATGTAATATATTTATTTATTTATATTTATATACATTTTTTTTTACAGTTTTTTAGAGAAAATGTGTCCTAACTGGGGTACCCCGTTCTAAGGACACATTGTACAAGTTTTATTATTTTAATTATAAGTAAATACCTAATCTATGTTAGAATATTGCCAAGGGAAATTATTAAGTTATATCTAAAAGAAAGTACAAAACAAAGCATTATTCTTTGTTGGGTTGCAAAATTGAATCTATTTTCTTCCTTCCCATGTCCATAATCCATATTTTTATGCTTCTTTTGAAGGCGGTTATTTTTTTGTGGTTTTCATTGCAAGAGGGAGTAAATTAAATAATTTTACAGAGAAGTATTCCATATTTCTTTGTCCAAAAGTCGTTTTAGTTGTAGGTTGGTAGAATGTATGTTGTAATGTAGATCTTGTGAATCGGCCCGAGTTTGTCTGTGTAAAGTTATCCTGATTTTTGAATGCGTACATTAGAATATCTTTTGTATATAATTGTTTCAGTGACATTAAATTCAGCGCTTTAAAAACATAGTCTGTAGGGGTTCTGATGGGCACTCTAAGTATAATTTTAAGAATTGCCCTTTGTGCTATGAGGACTGGTTTTATAGTGGAATCGCATGAGCTTCCCCATCCGATAAGACCATATTGTAGTTGAGATTGGGCTAAGGCATAATAGATTTTAATTAGATGTTCTTTATCTAAAATGTTTCTTATTGTTTTGAAAAAATAGGTTAGTTTTTTTAATTTGTTGCTCACATTTTCCACTTGGGAGTTCCAATTTAAGTTTTGATCAATTATTATTCCAAGATATTTTATTGTTTGTATTTCATTCAATTTTGGACAGTTGCAAGGAGTTTCTCGGTTCACGTTTATACAGTCTTTATGAATTTTTATGTTTAGGTTTGTATTGAGGTTATCCGTCTGTTTGTTGTGGATTTTGAATTTAATATAATTAGTTTTTGTATCATTTAGTGTTAGTGAATTTGAATCAAGCCATTTTTTTATAGCATCATTTATAGCCGATTGATACTATTATTCACAACTAAGTATTACCGTCAATCTTTCCACATCGGTAGAGATACTCAAATTAACAAAATGGTATTACCTACTTATACTTAGAGGGGCACGTTCTCATGCGACCTGCTAACGGAAGCGTCATCCTTTGACGAATTCTTGAATTCGAAACCGAATTACAAAGGTAATTTTGTTTGAGATTTCAAGTACATAGATGTTTAGATGGTGCGGCGCGTACGCCGCGGCGGCAGACATGCACTTGAAGCCGGGTTATTAAATTCAACCACGCAGACGCAAGCCTGTTAATACTGTTTGATGATGGAAAGTAAAATTCTTCTAAACAAATGTCAATGTCGACAATTTCTAAACATTTAACGTAGTTAGTGTCGAAGAAATTAATAAACAAAAATTTTAACAAAACAAAAAACGACTTCAAAAAATGCACTAAAAAGGAAAAAAATAATTTCGTATTCTTCTACAACTTAATAATCAACTTACTCTTTCTACTCATCAATATGTAGGTACGATTGTTAGTTTTGGAGTCGGTGTCAACCAAGGTAGGTTTGTAATTACATACATAGTTATAGGTGAAATGTGCTTGTGTCGCACGCCCGACTTGACGAGGCGAGAGCGGGGCCGCGGCGGGTAGGGAGCTGTCAAGTGAACATGCCGGGCCGGGAACCTTGGCTGACACCGACTCCAAAAATAATAATCGTACCTACATATTGATGAGTAGAAAAAGTTAGTGGATTATTAAGTTGTAGAAGAATACGAAATTATTTTTTTACCTTTTAGTGCATTTTTTGAAGTGCTTTTTTGTTTTGTTAAAATTTTAAAGTTTTTGTAAAAAAATTTGTCCTTTCCAATAAAAAAAGAATCATCGAAATCGGTTGGCTTGATATTGAGTTATTCGTCCATTTACCGCACTCATACTTAATGCAAATTTAAGACTAACATGGTTTTCTCATGGATGCCATTATCAGAACTAGACGAAATTGAAATGTGACCACACGGAAAGCACCAGCTTTCAAAAAAAAAAAGAATCATCAATATCGGTTCACCCAGATGAAAGTTCTGAGGTAACAAACATACAAAAAAAATACAGTCGAATTGAGAACCTCCTCCTTTTTGAAGTCGTTTAAAAAAGGGTATTAATCTTTACTCAAATTTTAAAAACTTTTGAAATTTAGCAGATTGAGAACCTTTCCTTTACAGAGTCATTTGGTTGCATCAATTGACCGTATGGAGCTCCCCTACACATAAAGATTACACTTTAAAACCAAGCGCACATAAACTAGAATATTTCACAGCCCGCAACATTAGTTCCCACTATAAACATCCGTCTTTATGGCCAGCGACTCTACTCTACTATTTCCCTATGGCATCCATGTGACTGTTACTCGGACAGTGGGCACGGGATGTATTGGACCTCGACTAGAGGAGGTCACTCGTACATGGGCTGGACATTCAATAATGCACTCTAAACCTATTGAGGGACTTGGGGATGAATATTGATTGCCTTAGCAGATTCGAAACGGAGATTGCGAGATTTTTAATCAGAGGGGTGGAAAATGGGGGGTTGAACGTTCAGTTTCAACTTTTGAAGTGAAACTTCCTTAGCGCGCCGCTCAAATGCGTCACAACTCAGTTCTACACAAATACTCGGTTCTTATATAATGCTATAATGGGGTAAATTGTGTGCCTCCCATAGCGCAGGGGGCAAGATGCATGGCAGGTCTCAGCGGCCAGAGAGAGAGAGAGACATCAAGCGAACTGACGTTCGAATCCTGCGAAATCCAATAAAAAAACATTTTTATTTTGTGAAATCATTATTCAATCTTCAAACCACTTTAAAAGAAACAGGCAAAAGAAAAGAAAGCGACATCTGGCGGCTTTCTAGTTTCACTTCTACCGCGTGTGAATTACATACTCCGATTTTTTTTAAATTCTTGCTAATTTTTAGGTAGATAAGGATGTAAAGGGATAATTCTCTCGAATAGTAATCCGAGGGTGGAAAGAAGGTATTTTGAAAGTTTTAAACATTTCCTGTGCTTAATATAGCAATGCATAAGCAACACACATACATACATGTAAGCAAGCATATTTTAATTTTTATATATATAGATAATTGAGTTTTTCTAATTAATTAAACACAAGATTCGCAAACGTTAAGAAATCTCGTGAATAAGTTTTGAATAATGACTTCATTTTCCTGCTTTAAACTTCACCGTCGTACACTTTGCATAACAATTTATTTTAACAATAGATATTAGTTATCTCCTTTACAAATTCCCAACTCAGTTTAGTGCCCGTAGTGCCAGTCTCGCGTATCTTCGATGGAATTGAGAAGCAAACTTCAGAGCAAAGTTATGAGCGGCGTTACTAATAGTAGTTTGTCAGGCTTCCTAAGGCGTTTCCTAATGCTTCTATCTTCAACTAGTTCTTAGATTCAGTGCATTTATGAAACTTTGGAATCTTTATGCACAACTTTGGTACATGCGCGAAGCATTAAATTTATGTCTCTTTGGTGACTGGAAAACAAAGCTTTCGTAAATACTATAATTTGATTCTAACATACTATCACGCCCATAATAAATTTATTTCTATCTATTATAGTATTTACCAATTATTAACATTTTTACATAATATATTTTGAAAACATTTTTACATAATATATTTTGCAATTTAATTATGTTGGGTGTAAGGTAGGTTTGAGAAGGTGAAACTGTGGATGTGTAATATTGTATATTTCGTGAACACCTCACTAGGAGAACTTGTGCTGAGGTATTTACGTGTTTATAATTAAGTGTGATAAGTATTTATGTGTTGTAGTAGAAAGTTTTTAATTTTTTTTTTAAACTTTAAGATAGATAATAAATATTAAGACATATATATAATATGTCTTAATATTTATTATTATTCCCATACATATACATACTCGTACATGCACATATATATTTATTTATATACATACATATACATAGATATACATACATTACAATACACTCATATACAAATTGTAAGTGTATGTATAGTTGGTTAATACTTGAAAAACTACTTAATTATTAAGTTTATTTTTATTGGCAATGCTGATTAAAAATACATATCTTTATATGTCAGTTACATAGTTACATAAGGTTTTAACAAAGAAATAAAAAAATTGCCTTTCCTCACCAAAAAGAGACAATGCTCTTGTGTTTGGTGAGGGAGTTCTAGCTCAATTAGTAAATTAAAAGATCGTGTTAGTTAGTAATAATGACTATTGTAAATAATAAGTTGGTTAAAAAATCATGAATAAATTTAAAAATAAAAATCATGAAGAGTTTAAAAAATCAAAATATAAATTAAAAAATCTAATTCGATATAATAATTTTTATAGTTGTGCAATGTTTGGTTAGGGGTTATAATGTTTTGTATAAAGTTAATATCTTGATTTTTAATCCAGGCTGTGATATGTTTTTGTGAATGTTTGTAGACGTATTTGCAAATAGTATTTATTTCAAAGTAGTGGGCGTACAATTAATAATTTGGTTGCATAATACTGAAAGTGTCTTTGTCCATGTGTGATGTGTGTTATCGGTATGTTCAGTATTTTATTTGTTGAGGACCTGGTTTTTATTATGGTTTTTGGTTGAATGGGAATATGTAGTTTGTTTTGGAGTAGGTGTAGTATAACAGATTATAATTCGCATACATTTGAGTGTATACACGATTCTTTACAATCCTGTAAACGTGGAACCATTGAACTGGTACAAACGTATGTATATTTGGGGATATCTATAGACACGCATATGAAATGGGATAGTCACATATAAGCAACATCTTCAAATGCCTACATGCTATTGCGGAGCGAATTAACAAAATGAAATATTTTATGCCCATAAGTACGTTAAAAATAATCTATTTGTCATTACCGGAATCTACCGTCAGATATGGAATAGCGTCTTGGGGAAACTCGTGCAAGACAAATATAGGTAAGATTCAAACAATTCAAAACTCTATGACTAAGCTTTTGGTAAGCAAAAGTATTTATGCATAAAGAAGACACGTAAAGTAGTTACTTTAAAAGTTATTTTTTCAATTCTATCAATTTTCTGTATAGTGGTTTCTTGTTATATTTATGCTTTGGTGTTATAATAATATTGTTAAATTGATCTGCTGGCAAATTGCTTTGATGGTTTAGCGGGTGCTTAAAAGGAAGAATAATTTTAAAATTTTTTAAAGTAGGTTTTTTTTAGCGCGAATACACCACAAGAGTCTCAATTGCTATTGACCCCAAAATACCTGTAAAACCCTCGACTCTCGGGCGCGGGCGGTCCCTTAGAAAACTTAACAAACGGATTCCAATTTATAGAGCACAGGTGTCGGGTGGGAATGCTATACTTGTTCTATCGATATTTCAATGGAAGGTGCTCCGAGGAATAAGCTTGATCCCTTCCGCACCGGTGAATATTTGGGAAATACGCCAAACGCGTGCCCAACTTATGTACACTGTTAATATTATTTGTCACTTGGGAACGTGTCGCTTCTTAGACTCATCATTATTGTGTTCATCAGCTCGGCTGTGGAACGATTTGCCGACCTCTGTGTTTCCTTCTTCCTACAACATGGGTCTCTTCAAGACCAATGTTCATTCCTTCCTCTCCTCAAAAAGACCCTCCATACAGCATCTGAGATGACATAGGCCCCGAGGGAAATTATTTTCCTCAGGGCTCCTGTGTGGAGTTAATGTAAAAAAAAGAAACAACTTTTTCATGATTTAAAACATAGGTTTACTAGATGAAATGACAATCTTTCGAAAGCAATGTACGTTTTATTTGTAGAAAAGAGTCGAGAGCCTAGAATTTGATTTAAAAATGACATTTATACGGTTGTGTCTGATTATTCCCGCAATTCTATTACAATAATACGGGTGATGTCCCTTTTACAGAGAAATGCGTTAAATGGCCTGCCTAATCTCATCACTGCAATCAGTCTTTTCTAGTCCACTCATTATCTTTGACGGAAATATCCTACTGTAGGGTGCCATATTTTAACAGTTTACGGATCTTTTAATCGCGGCGAGCCTTCATCTTTCATTGTCAGGGTGAACAATGATGAAGCGATAGAATTGATGGAAGTTTCGGGAAGAAATGGGAAAAATACGGATTTAAGACATCGATCGGCCTTTATCAATCAACCCCCCCCCCCCCCTCCCTCCGACACCACCGACGAGCGAGATTCGATCCTCGCATTTCAAAATTAGAACTCACTGGTTGGTTACGATTTTAAGGGTGGAATTTGTATTATTATATAGTAGTATCGTGTCATTTTTATACATTAAAGCAATTTCGATTAACCATTTTCCATATATTTTTTGATCGCAAAGTAAATTTATACATACTATTTTTAAGGGTGTAACGCCCGCTTAGTTCGCCCCAGGGTTAAACATTGGCAATGAATCCTTCGTTGACGGCCTCCGTGGTCGAGGGGTAAGGATCCGAAGGTTAAAATCCCGGCTTGCACAAGTAAAATTTTGTGGACACAAAAAAACAAGAAAACAAGACACAAAAAAATACACAAAAAAATAATGGTCGCAACTGGGACTCGAACCCAGAACCTCTCGTCTATCCGGGAAGTGCGTTTACCAATTCCGCCATTGCGCCCTACTGTCAAACCGTCATAATAATCTCATTTCAAATTTTAGAATTAACAATATTATCTTCAACTAATTTATTTTCCATATCATAGGCAACTACCTTTTTTATTGGAAACAATCATGGTTCTGGGTTCGAGTCCCAGTTGCGACTATTAATCTTTTTCTGTTTTTCTGTGTCTTGTTCTCTTTCATATTTTAGTTTAGATTATTATTATTATCTTCTTCTTCAATGATATATTAAATTGATGGGAATAACCTTCGAAAGTTATAAAAAGAGAGTTTTTCGTATAAAAATTAAAAATTTGTGAATTAAGACGGTTTATTTCACAATTTATTCATTTTAAAATAATATTTGCAGTGTATTCCAGAGTGGACGATTCTCTCAGTATTGTCCTGGGGTAAGACCGACATTCAGAGTTGAAACGCCGCTGCTTGAAATGACTTTAGCGGTGTTTGGTTACCGAATAGCCAGGTACATCCCCACTTTCCACTTCTACTTCCCCTCCCACTACCTTCAGCCTCACAACATAACCCAATTAGGGATGTCACGGTCTCACTGGTTCCAGATGGTGGGAAGCGGTCCCTTGTGGAGTATTTACAAATAAAAAATATTAAAAATAATAAAGTGTGAATCGTAAGTACATACTTACCTTTGAATGAAAGAGAAATAGAATATTTAGAATTCTTATAAACATATTAAAACCCGTAAATTGGAACCCACAAAAACTTCAAAAGAGGAAGGACAAATAAATTGGTTCATCTGTTGTGTTTCTGATAAACAGGTTTTCCCTTTAGTTCGAAATGACTTGTTTACGAAAATGTTATAAATTTAAATCTGATCATTATATGATAATATGATATCAATGTTTTGGAAGATATTCTGTTCGTTTTCTGAAGAAAAAATGTTTGTGCGAGATTTTGCGTAAATCTCGATTTATGATGTGGGTGTTAAGAGGAAAATTGTCTGTATACGTAATATGGCTGAATTTATAATATATAAATCGAAACAATGCCATATTGCAAATAAATATGTTCAAACGTATATCACTTCGTTTTATCTTAAATCGTTCCTAGAGGGCACAGGTTCATAGACGGTTGGCGATACATCAAGAGTTTTATACTATCGGGCTGACTGTAAATCACACATTTTATATCCAAATAATGAAATTATCATCGCTAAGACATCCAATTTAACCTCAGCGATTTCTTTGTTTCTCTAAAAGTAGCCACAAATTAACTACATATTCCTGTAAAGTATACTACCCTTGGCCAACTAAACTTTAGATGCCTTGCGACAAGACAAAACACTAGTTCTTTGCAAAATATAACGAATTTATTTTGTTAGTGGAACGACAGAGCCTGTCGCTTAACCATTGACCGCACTAAATCAGATGAAGTGGTTCCATGACAGTTCATCCTGCGACAATTCATCCGGCGACAGTTCATCCTGCGACAGTTCATCCGGCCGACAGTTCATCCTGCCGACAGTTCATCCTGCCGACAGTTCATCCCGCCGACAATTCATCCGGCGACAATTCATCCTGACAATTCAACCTAACCTAACCTAACCTAACCTATAAGTATAAGTATGTCGTATTTTGTTATTCACGCATGCTTCTTCGGAGAGTCGAAATTATTGTTAGTAAAAATATTTTTACAGCGGATTTCCACTCAAGATGCCTTCAGATATAAATATATCGATTTTGGTTGTACGGCCGTATATCCTCTTTGCATACTTACTTAATAAAAATCTTCTAAATGATCAGGCAGGATGAATTGTCGCCGGTTGAATTGTCGGCGGGATGAACTGCCGGCCGGATGAACTGTCGCAGGATGAACTGTCGCCGGATGAATTGTCGCAGGACGAATTGTCGGGTCACCGATGAAGTACCCCGGCCTCACCATTGGTCTACATCTCAAATATAATTTACACGCTCAAATAATCTATCTATAATATAAAAATGAATCGCTGAATGTGTTGCTAAGCGCATAACTTTGGAACGACTGCACTTAATTGGATAATTATTTTTTTGTGTTCGTTTTTGTCAGGACAAGGTTTTTTAAAACTTTCGGTGAGCTCTGGCATTATGAAATTTGTATAAAAAAATGCTATTGGTGGCACGCGAGGAAGCGGCTATTGCTATTAAAAGCGGGAGAGAGGGAGAGATGGGGGAGGGGAACCAGGGAGGGGGAGGGGGAGGGGGACCTGGGAGGGGGGAGGGGAACTCGGGAGAGCGGGGTTCGCGGGATGGGGGAAGGGGTGGAGTGGAGAGGGGAGAGGGAAGGTGGAGGTGACGGAGTGGGAACGGGAAAAAAAGGGGAGGCGGAAGGGGAAGAGGGAGAAACAATGTCTTTATTAAATGGCTTAGCAACGCATGCCGGGACCAGCTAGTTGCAAATAAAATAAGAAAAAATCATGCACTTTTAAGATCGATACCAAACTTTTCCACTCACAACATTTGAAAATGATTTATTTTGCACTCTGTCAATCTATTACTGAATATGGTATTATAGCATGGGGAGGGGGCACTTCATCTGCATTAGCCAATCGTAAAGGCACAGAAAACTATTATAAAAATAATCCTTAGGCTACCTCTAGTTACAAGCTCTAACTTAATCTTTAATATTATATATGTGTTTGACATTCGGCAGGCATACGCCGAAACAATTCTCACTCATAGATACATTAGTAGTACAAAACAAGATAAAATAGAAACTGAAATCGAAATATTAGAAAGGACATACCTAATACAAATAACGTGTTAACGTTTACTGCTTCTGGTCAACGAAACTTTAGATATCTTGCGTCAAGACTTTTCAAATTTCTTCCTGGTAGAATATAAAAAATGTGATTAATAAAACGAATTAAAAAAAAAACGTTAAAATTTGAATTAAGAGTAACGATAGGGCCTTTACCGGTGCACTCACCTAAATTCGCAGTTATTAATGCAACCAAACTATTAAACGAATATATTTTAATAGAAGTGTATGTCCATAGATATTATTAATTATTTTGTTAAATTACAGCCTCAACACAGGCTAGCCTAGTGAGGCGGGATAAGAGAACCCCAACTAATAACCGTACATTCATATTCTCTAAATATTACCAACTGTTTATATGCAAATTAATTATTTATGCCTTACTCCGCTTATCGGTTAATACGGAATATTTCTAATTCAAACAGTTAAATTTAGCTTTATTATCACGAAAAGTGAGTATTTATGTCGTTTTACATTTTAATTTTGTTAAAATTATTCACTTATGCGGTATACGAACATCACTTCGCCATTTTTATATTTATCATTTTTATACTAAATTTCATAGACAATCAATCAATGCTGGCAATCATAGAAGAAATATTATTGCCATATAAAACAATAATTTATTCATGTTATGAAGTGAATGATTGACAAGTTTTATTTATAACAGAAGAACATGGAAAGAAAGGTATTATAATAATTACACATACCCGTTAGACAAACCCTGCATGCCAAACAAACCATTCAAAACCTGGGATGTATATCTAAATTATGATGACATGCAGCTTTCTTAGCTTGAACCTCAACCCATATAGTACTAGTAATAATTCGAAGTACGTGCTTTTTTTCTTTTTATTTTGACGAGAATTTATTTTATAAGGTTGGTACTTACGAAAAATGTCATAGTTGATTGTTTATTAATTAAAAAAAGAATATTCCGTATTATCCGTGTATCGAACTTCGACAATACAAACGTTCCATATTATCCGTGAGGTGGGCTTATACATTTTTACCCCTAATTTCACACAGCACGTTATTGTGAGGTTCGATATTACTGCTACAAGAAGTGATCACGAGGTTGAGCAATTGAGCACCGCACAAGTTTCCGTAAGAATCGATATTAAAGTGACCGAGATACCACAGGAGGTATAATTGCACGGGTCACTTCAATAGACTGTCTGATTATTACTTGGGGTCATAGTTCCAAAATGTCACATGTAGGTAATATTGGCACACATTGCCAGAGAGGATACGTATGGAAAGTAGGTTGGATGGAGGAAGGTAGATGTGTTTAGTATGTTCAGAAAGTAGGTGTACTGTGACCATAACGGGTGGTGGTTTTTAGTTTTTTGAAGGTTGGCAACATGAGTGGTAGAAGGACCAGAGCGAGCATCTTAGGAACATTGTAATACGTAAACTCACGTTGTAGTATTCAGTTGCGTGAAAGACGTCGGAAAAAAATCCCGCCAAGTGCTGTGATCCGCTTTTTACTCACGGAAGGAATAACACCTACAAGAAAAAAATATGAGAATTTCTGACCTTTATTGTGACTGGAGATGATAGTGGGTCGTCAAAGTGGCGTCACACCAATTTCCCATCTGCCAAAAAATTGAAAACAACAATTTCGGGCAAAAAAATCATGGCCTCAGTATTTTGGGACCGAAAAGGCATCATTTTGGTAGAATTTCTGCCTCAGGTTGAGACCATCAATGCATAACAATATTTTGCGATACCCTGAAAAACTCAAAGGGAGCATTCAAAACAATAGGAGGTGTATGCTGACCGGAGAAGTGTGCTTGTTTATCGAAAACGTCCATCCTCACACGGCCTTTGCCACCAATACGCTCTTGGACTCATTTGGTTGGGAAGTTTTGAACCATCCCCCGTATTTAGACTTGGCTTGTTCAGATTATCTTATCATCTTTTCACGTTCCTGAGGCATATATGGATGAAAATAAATTTTCAACCAACGAGCAAGGGCAGAAAGTGGTTCTGAAGTGGGGGAAGTTGCTGGCGGGAGAATTCTTCCAGGAGGACATAAAGAAACTTGTGCCACGGCTCACGACACGCATTGAACGGGATGGCAATTATATGGAAAAATAGTCAATAGGTGTATCAATATGTTATTTTTTTTTCAAATATCTACATTTTTTCAAAAAAAATATTAAAATTCAGTACACTTACTTTCTGAATATACCTCGTGCATAGTTGCATCAAAAGATATTATTATTTAAAAAAAAAAAAACTAAATTATTACGTAGATGAATATTGCAAGCGCGATTAACAAAGCATATGACTGTCCTAAAACGGGAAACCTTCCTAGTTGGACAGTCAAAGCTTCCTTTTATATTGTTATTATCTTGTATGTAATAAATGTAATAATAAATAAATAAATAAATAAATAAATACAATTTTGTTAAAATATAATATTCACTGCTTATTAAACACTGTACACCTACATACATCAAAGCAAACCAAGTGATAACCATCTTCCTCAATCCATTACACGCTGAGCTTAATTTTTCACCGCAGCCGTACACACATTATTACTGTCAACAATGTCGCTTAATTGTCTGCCAAACAATGAGGATCCCAACACTCGCGGCAGGGTTGTCCCGCCCGGCAAATATCCACCTAACACAACAAAACAACACGACAATCCACAACCATCCACAACAATCCACAACAATCCACGACAATCCAACAACCATAGGAATAATACCAACACAACAACTCTTAACTCTACACACTGGCAGTTTGAAGGAGGTGGGTATCTACGCCTACTGCCTATAATATACCTCTCAGTAAGTGGTGAGTAGGTACACAATACCCCCAAACAATACAAGCAATCAGACAAGTTTCTTACCGTCACACTTCTTATTATGAACATCAAAATACGTGACGACTGGCTTGTATAATGGGGGATTTATTGGCTGTTAGGGCAGCAAAACAGAGTGGAATAATATACCTACCTGTAATTTGATAAATAATATCATTTTTAATCGATTATTTTTTTTTCTTTTTGAAGTCAAGTCTTCTTTAGCCCCGTTAGTGTTTTGAAATTCGGATGAAACGGAAATGAGCCACAAATTTATTATTTGTCGGTCGTCGGATCTAAAATAATGCGGTAAATTCGCACCTCAGCACGTGCCTCCCATGACGCAGTGTGCAGGGCGCCTGACAAGTCTCAGCGGCTAGAGAGACAGACATCAAGTGAACGGAGTTTCGAATCCTACGAAATCCAAATCCAAACTTTTTATTTTTGTGAAATAAACATCCAATCTTCAAACCACTTTAAGTAAACAGGCAAAAAAAGGAAAGCGTCATATAGCGACTTTCTAGTTTCACTTCTACCTCATGTGAATTACACACTCTGATTTTTTTTACATTAGCTCCACACTATTAGGCCCTAAGGAAAAAAAATCTTCGGGATCTATATCATCTTCGATAAATAGACCATCCACACAGGAGTGTGGAAGGTTTATTTATGGAAAGGAAGGAGAGGAAATTTTGGAAAGGAAAAATGAATGATGGGTGAAGAATTTTAGGTCAATGTGTGCAGGAGTGACGGACGTATGAATCCATCCCTCCCACAGGGGTTGTGATAGAGAGTCCTGCTAGAGGAATCAAAAGGTCTCCCTCAGCCAGTCTCTTCCGATCCGGTTTGCAGTAAGTGGGCAGACGCATCCGCTTCCACGAACCGGACAAACCACACCCCATGAACTCGGCCACCCTCGTTAAGTCACCTAACGTAGTAAAGCACATGGGGCAACCCATGGCAGAGGTGTTGGTTATCCAATTAATTGCTCCCAAAATTAATAGCATACTCGTACATCGCATCTTTTTTAAATTATATCTCGTCGTGTTTTTGTTAATCA
Source organism: Limnephilus rhombicus (assembly GCA_929108145.2). Classification (NCBI taxonomy): domain Eukaryota; kingdom Metazoa; phylum Arthropoda; class Insecta; order Trichoptera; family Limnephilidae; genus Limnephilus; species Limnephilus rhombicus. The sequence continues at coordinate 13,649,343 of OV815292.1, read as the reverse complement.
TTTATGGAGATGAGACTATTCTGTGAAAATGCGGCAGAATGAATAAATTATTAGTGTCAAAACCTCGTTAATTCAGAGCAGAATAAGAATTTTCAAGGTAATTTTAAATATAGTTTCAGGTATATAGTTTTTCGACCTTTGTATAGGGTATAGGGCATTCAAAGTTGCGTTTCATAAAAAAGGACGCAGTAAAAATAACCAAGGCGAGTAACGCTAGTTCTATCACGGGCTGTGGAGTGTTGACGTTTTAAATTTATTTTTTTAAGCGAGTACCGCACAAGAGTCCCAAATGTTCGCTCCCGTCTGGAGCCAGTGAGATTATGGCAGCCCCAATTGGGGTATATTGCGAAGCTGAAGGTATTAGGAGGAGAAGGAGTTCCCGAAGAGGTAATTGGGGAAGTACTGGCTATTCAGATCTGGCCACCAAACACGGATAAAGCCATTTCAACCATCGTTTCAATTCTGAATGGTGGTCTTATGCCAGGGCGATACTGAGAGATATCGATATCTTCCACTTTAAAACGTGCCGCAAATATACTACTAACATCTTATTTTTAATTAATAAATTGTGAAATAACACAAATCAATTAAAGAAAATTATTTTCGCCAGCCGGGGTTCGAACACGCATCCTTCGGAGTGCTAATCGAAAGCCTTATCCCTCGACCACGGAGGTCGTCTTATTTTATTTATTTTAATTGCAATATAATTTATATATTATTATATATATACTCTTAAGAAATAAAAATAAATACCAGCGAAGTGAAAGCACAGATAGGTAAGTAATCTTATCTTACTAATATTGTAAACGCGAAATTTTGTATGGGTGTATGTGTTTGTTACTCTTTCACGTAAAAAATACTCAATGGATTTTAATGAAACTTTACAATAATATAGCTCGTACAGCAGAATAACATAAAGGATCTAATTAATAAAGCTAGTCAGAAATGGGACGCGTGAGGGGAACGGGGACGTAAGGGAAATGTGATTCAGGGAGAAACAATGTATTTCTTTTAATATGGCTTTGCAACGCAAGCCGGGAATCAGCTAGTTATTGAATATATTAGTTAGTAAAAAAAATAAGGCTGCCCAGAACCCAAACTTTTTGTTTAAAAAATGTTTTGAAACTCCATTGAAACAAGTTTTTAAATGCTAGTCTAATAGCAAATTAATAAATACTTATAGGAAGAAAATTCTACTGTTCTGTTTAATATTCCATACATTAATTCCAATACATTCAGTTTTCAAACTGCTTGCGTGCCACCTATTGCAATTTTTTTTACAAATTTCATAATGCCACAGCTCACCAGTAGTTTTATATAAAAAAAGAATAATCCAATTTGTTGCAATCGTTCGAAAGTTGTGGCATACATTTCCGAGATTCATTTTTAGAGATAAATACTCGTATTAACTACGACGCCAACATCGTTTCCACGGCAACCGTTTGTTTTGCTTTTCTTCTGACGTTTGCAATAACTCGATTTTGTTAGGGACAGAAAATGTATGATAAATAATTTCATAACGCCAGAGCTCATTCATAACGCCAGAGCTTATTCATAGCGCTAGAGCTCACCAATATCTCTCTCTCTCTGGTTTCAATCCTGGGATTGGTTTGCAGCAATTTCCTATATTATTCTCTTCCATTTGATGATCAGCGCACGTCCACCAGCAGGTCCTCCAGGTACTCTCGGCGTGGGCGTCCCCTAGAGTTTGTCCCCTCGGTCATACCCTCCATTATGGCATGCAAGAGGCCTTCTTGTCGTATTACATGGTCGATCCATCTTGCACGCCTTTCCTACAAGGTCCTGAGCAGGTGCCTTCCTCCTTCGATTCTTTGGAGAACCTCCTCATTTGTAATGTGGTCTCTCCAGGAAATTCCCAATAGTCTTCTATAGAACCACAACGCAAAAGCCTCTAGTCACCAGATAGGCACCATGTTTCGCAGCCGTACATCAAGATACTCCATACATAGGTTGTAATGAAGACTATTCTCAGTTTTAGGTCTATGTTATTCGATTCTATTATTTTTGACCTTTTATTGAATGCAAGCCTAGCCTGGTGTATACGGCTGTCCACCTCACTCTTAGACCGACCGTCCCATGTTATTTTGCTTCCGAGGTATACAAACTTCTTGGTGTTCTTTAGTGGAACTCCTGACATCTCTATCGATCGATTTTTAAGGTCCATTTGGTATTTTTTGCGTGAAAGAGTAACAAACATACATACATCATACATCCATATAAACTTTCGCCTTTATGATATTAGTAATATAAAAATTCTCAGTCCCAATGTTTGATTGCACTGCTTAAATAAATCTAACAAATTATCCGCAATCAAACAAAAACCCCGAAGGAAAACTTCCACGTCCCAAAAACGAAAAAGCTTTGGAATTATTAGGGTTGTAGTTCGCCGTAGGCACCAGGCAGTAGGCAGTAGGCAACTCGGCTCCAGAGAAAGTTGGAGAATATTTGTTTTGTGTTTTCAAAGGTAAGAAATTCCGTCTTAACTCTGCTCTCGCATATTTATAGTTGTGTTCACACTTCTTTCGTTATTTGATCTCTTTCAAGTTTAGAATTGTATAATAAAGCGGGTTGCGGCCTGCTACGGGCCTCGGTCTCGAAACAGACTTTCTCAACTCAGGCGTTAATACTAAGAGATTGGTTCGTAGTTTGAAGGATTGAATTTATAAATAATACAGAGAAACGGGAATGTCAAAGACGAGAACTTGCCTGTGACTTGCTGTCCATAATAACCGCAGGTGGAGTAGGTACCTTCTCATTTAGACTGCATTAAATCAATATTTAAATGAAGACATCAAAACACAACACGAAATGCCTTGTGCTATTTCATTTCTTTCACAATTTGGGAGGCGAGATGGGTACCCCGAGAATCATTTATTGGATAACCAACATCTCTGCCATAGGTCGATGATTTAGCAGGGGTGCCCGGGTTTATGGGGTGAGGTTTGTTCAGGTCTTGGCGGTGGATGCGTCTGCCCACCTGCTGCATGGTTGGCCGGATCAACGACTGGTTGAGGGATGCCTTTTGACCTTTCCAGCCGGACCCTTCGATTCCTACCTACCCCTCAATCCTTTTTCCTTCCCAGAACTTCTTATCCTTCCTTCCTTAAAAAGACCCTCCACACAGCATCCACTAAGACGACATGGGCCCTGAGGGAAATTATTTTCCTCGGGGCCTTCTGTGTGGAGCTAATGTAAAAAAAATCTCTAAACTAACTTATTTAAGAAAAATCTTGCCTATTTCCGCAGAGAGGAAAAACTATTTGGTCAAACGTTCCTTGTTTATTTTGCACCCCTACATGTCATACTTATCTGTTATTTCGATTCATGACAAGTATCCGATTCGCGTATGTCGTGTTCAGTTGTCCACAACTTCTTACACCGTTAACTTTAGAATAAAAAACCCCATCAAATACAGTTATTCACTTAACAATCACAGTTTAATGTCAGTACCTGTAATAAGGGACCTCGGAATAACCTTCGACACTAAACTACTATTTATCAACCACATTGATATCATTACTAATAAAGCTATGAAAATGCTGGGTTTCATTCTAAGACTATGTAAAGATTTCAAAAACATTCATACATTTAAATTACTATATACAACTCTGGTTAGGAGTCATTTGGAATATAATTCCCCCATATGGAACCCTCTCTACAAAAGCCACGCAAACTCCATTGAAAAAATCCAACGCAAATTTCTCCGATCAATTAATTTCAAATTAGGAATTCCCGCGGATGACATAAACTATGATTCTCTATTACAAAAAATGCGACTCTTATCGTTAAAAGATAGAAGAATACTAAATGATCTTATTTTTTTATTTAAAATAAACAATAACTGGTTTGACTCCCCTGAATTGGTATCGTTAATAAATTATCATGTACCTAGTAGAATAACTCGACTCAAAACACCTTATTATTGCAACAACACTCTCAGTAATGTAGAACAAAATTCAATAATACATCGTTTACACACTTTAGGTAATGAATTTGCTCATATCGATCATGCCGAAAGTCTGTCATCATACAAAAGATGCATTCGACAAAATTTATCTGCTAGTACTACATAATAAATAATAAGTATAACCATGTAACCATAATATTATGTCCTACCAGTATGCACTCTAATACCTATGGCTTAGAAACATATCATAGGTACCTATTTTTCTTATCGCTTTGTATACTCCGTAATACCTTCCTTTTATTTATTATATATATATTTTTAAATTTTGGTTATCTTCAATATTTGGCTCCTAAGTGCATTTCTTACTGTTTACTTGTCATACTTTTTTTATATTTATAACTTTTGTACTTTATATTATTTACAAAGGTAACTTATAGTTTATGTTATTTCCTGCCTTTCAACTTTTTATCTTAACTTTTTACTTTTACATTATACTTTATATTTTATAGTTTACACTTTTACTTTATACTTTCATTTTATGCATCATAATTCTATTTACTACTCATTACCTTAACTCCTTTCTTTTACCTTTTGTTTTTATATTTAACTTTACATTTATATGTCACTTTCTTATGTTATTGTATTATAATATATATAAATATAATTATGTCAATGGCTCATGTTGTGCCGTATGTTTTTGAAATAAATAAATAAATAAATAAACTTTCACTTTTAATATTCTCCTGGCACACCCTTCTGCGTTTATCCATTCTATATTACTAACATTATTATTAATAAATTAGTCAATGCGCATTCACATCCCTTCACAGATCACCATTTCTCATACCTACAAACATAGTCATTCATAACACATTCACTTATACACAACGCATATCAAATTACTAAATATACCTACCACAAATAAGACATTACAACGAAACATATCTTAGGAAGGTACATTCAATATGTAATATAATTAATATCTGCAAATTGTTTCATTACCGTTACCAAAGTATGGTTTTGTTTCTAAAATACACCTGCATTTAAAAAAAATCATCTGCACACTTCTCTAAAGGTTATAATTACCTTTACCATTATCACGATCTAACCGAAAATGGGTCTTCTCTCTGTACTGGCGATTCGAGAACCATTAAAATCCCCACCCACTGAACTGCATGATTTACACATTCCTTAAGAGACTACGAATCAAGTTTCTGGAACAAGCTATTTATTTCCATTTTTATTAGCAAAAAATATATTTATTTTTTTTTCGCCCACCTCCAAACCATAGCTTTTCCTCCTCCCTCCCTTTACTCACTTGCATCTCATTAAAAAATAATCACACTGTTATTTCCATTTATGCATACTCTACATAAATGAACACTTTAAGTACCTGCTTATCTAGTTTAATTTAACTTGGTATTGCAATGAATTCTTGGAATCTTTCCAACACCTTCTTCCATCTTATTCCTCGGAAGACACCATGTATTTTTATTTCTTACGTTGCACGTGACGTATCCACATGTGCTTGATTCGCACGTTTCCAATAATATTACACATTTCCTTATTATGAAAATATAGGTCAAACGTGAATGCACCGGCGTGAACAGTGCAGAATACGAACAGAGTAAATGTGACAATGCTTCGACAGCAATCCTTTGATGGATTATTTATATCATTAACAATCCATTAAAATACTATTACCTACGGTACAAAAGCTGGGCATACTGTACACTATCCTTCTCGTAGATAATACAAAAGTTATATTTGAGGCTTGGGAACTCGATTTTACAAGAGCGTTCAAGTGAATATTGTCTAAATTTTGTCTGAACGTAAACTGCCCCCTGTTTTATGTTGTGTTTTAGTTTTAATATTCCTGTTTTTTCCTGTGCTATAACAATCCGTTAAAATACTATTACCTACGGTACAAAAGATGGGCACATGTACACTGTACTTCTCGTAGATCAACTGTTATATTTGATGCATGGGACAGGGACTCGATTCTACAATAGCGATCAAGAGTTGAATAATATTGTTAAGTTTTGTCTGAACGTAAACTGCCTCCTGTTTTATGTTGTGTTTTAGTTTTAATGTTCCCGTTTTGTTCTGTGCTATAACAGCACTGTTATTGTTAATTTAATTCGCTTGTCATTGTTTTATACATACTCTTTATTATTTGTTTCATATTATTATGTCAATATTTTGTAAGCACCCGTAAGGAGCGCTGTTTTTTTTTTTTTACAGTGAATACCGCACAAGAATCTCAACTGCTCCCATCTAGATCCAGTGAGACTATGGCATCCCCAATTGGGGTATGTTGTGAGGCTGAAGGTAGTGGGGAGGGGAAGGAGGTGGGGAAGAGGAAGGTTGGGAAGTACCTGGCTATTCAGATCTGGTCACCAAACACGGCTAAAGCCATTTTAAAGCAACGTTTCAATTCTGAATGGTGGTCTTACACCAGGGCGATACTGATAGTATCTTCCACTCTGGAACATGCCGCAAATATACTATATATTATTGTAAATAAATTATTTGTGAAATAACACAAATTAATCAAATAAAATTTATTTGCGCATGCCGGGTTCGAACCCGCGACCTCCGGATTGTGAGTCAAGAGTCTGTAGGAGGAATCTTAAGACTATGGCCACTGAATACGGAATTATTATTATTATTTAGTTTATTATAGTTAAGCGCACTTGAAAGGAAATAACACAATACTGCGCTGTACAAATATTACGTTGAAATTGTTAAGTGTCTGATGTTTTTGATGTGAATTTGAAATTACAACCACACTTTCTTCAAAATGGCTGACGGTAAAGAAATTTAATGCTGCTAACATATGAAAAACTAATTTGGAACTTAATTTTCATGTAATTAATATCTCCCTACGGCGAAAAGTTTTTGTTGGTCTCAAAGCACCTGCTTCAGTTGCAGCCAATATCGCCGGTAAATCAGCCATTATATGGAACCTTAAAACAACTTTGTATAACGCGGTGATTGTCCTTCGAAGAGCGCGCAGAAAACGATCTTATGATAGGAAAAAATGGACTAGATTTACTCAGTTTTGTCAGTGTCGACTGGTCCAACTCACTTGTTGTTCGAGTGGAATGATTTTCGACGTTTGAAAATTTAAGATTTTGACGTTGAAGTGTACCTTCGACGAGACTCGAGAAGAACAAATTTGTGTTTCCGACGGCGAATGCGAGCGGCTGCGATTAGAGAATCGAGCCCCAAAACAGTTGACTGCTTGCTCTTGTCCTGTTTTAGCATTTCATCCCTCTTGCAGTTGTGGATCTCTACTTTCTACAGATTCACCCTACATTTTCAATCAACATTTTTGTTCCACCCGTGTGAAGTAACGATAACTCAAGGTGTTTTACGTTATTTATTTATTTGTTTATTAAGACAAACAAAGTATATAACTTTACAAGTTAATTAATAATTTTGCCTGGGATGGGAGCGTCGCGTGTTCGATTCCTCGACTGGCTAAGTCCTCCATCACAACACAAGCAACATTTTCGGCTTTCTGTGGTGGTAGTAGGAGATTTTCAAACATTGTTGGGTTATTCGTAACCCGGGAATGTTTGTCTTTCTTTTAAAAAAAAATTAAAAAATAATTAAAAAAAAACAATAAAAAAAAAAACAAAATAAAATAATAAAAAAATAAAAAATAAAACAAAAAAAATAAATTTGAACAGTTCTTAAAACTTGATAATATTGAGGAGGATTGTATATGAAAATAAAGAGACATATTTTTAGAACAAGAATTACATGCCTACGAATAATAATTACATGCTCACGAATAGTAATTAACTAATAAAAGATAAGTATATTTAGAACAATTTTTAGAACAAGAATTACGTGTCCACGAATTAAAGTATAATGAAAAGATAAGTGTAAATAAGAAATTTTAAAATAAATTATAAATTACATCACGCGAAGAAATTTAGTAAATTAGTTTTGTATTTTTTCAAGGAGTCGTAAAAAATATCTAAGTTTAGTAATTTTTCATAGTTTGTATAAGATGTGATTGCGCGAGAGATTGGTGAGTTTTTTTGCTGCTTCAGTGTTATTGATTATATATGAAAAAGCGAAGTGTATCAATTGGGTTATCTTGAATAGCATGCAAATTTGCGAATTTATTTTTAAAATATAAAAATAGTAAATTAAATTTTAAAATGTGGGTTTTATTAAGTTCTCCAAGTACGTGACTATATATTTATCACTTTTATTAGGAGCTTTTACGTAGGAATAGTCAATAATAAAAATATATGTTGAACTAAGCTCGACCCACGGACAAAGATTCTATAAGTACTATTCCATTAAACTGTATTTCAGCTTGCAACCTTTTTCGAACCAACCTGCTGACAATAATTTACCAACACATAAACTAAAAAACAGGTCACTGGTCACTGGATAAAAATTAAAGGTAAACTATTTTTCAAAAACCTGCTCACTCCAAACCAAACATAACAATATCATTTGTATTGTGTTCATTATGTTCACCTTTCCTTTTTTCTCTTCGTGAACCGTGTAGGGATGTCGAAAGTGAAAAAAAAATATCGATATATCGATGTATCGATATTTATTAAAATATCAATATCGACGTCGATGTATCGAGGAAAAAATATCAATATATCGGTCAAATTTTCAAGAGATTGTGATTTTTTAAAATAATAGTGTATTCAGCTCAATATTATCAATAGTAATTTTTGTACACAATTTGATTTTTTTAATGTACAAAAATCTCAATAAAAATGAAGGTATTTTTCAAAAACTAAAAAGCTATCTTCTAACTTATATGTAAACTGAGATGCATACAAAGTTTGTATGGGTCTCAGTAACATTCTAATGGCGTATTAATCTGTCAAAAAGGACTTCGTGTTTGGAACAAGGTATAGTCAATAATCATAGATAATTGGGAACCAACACATAGGAGTGGCTTAGAAAAAAATGCCGAAAAATAGCATATATTTCTATGTATGTACATACACACATGAGATAGTATTGGTGATCACAAATACTAATGCAAAGACAATAGATTTGTAAGCTATTAATAGTTAAAATTTCAACCGCCAGATGTCATGACCCAATACAGTTACTTTTTTTCCGTTCGTTCCTATACGGTTTTGGATTCTAGTGACTTTAAATACATGAATTTAAAAAAATATCGTTTTTGATATAATTTTCGATATTGGATATTTTGTATCGATATATCGGATCAAAATATATCGGCTAAAAATATCGATATTTTGAATTAAAAATATCAATATTTCGATATTTTTTCAACAAGCCTAGAACCGTGTTCACTTCTTCCTCTCCCCAAAAAGACCCTCCACACAGCATCTTCGAAGACGACATAGGCCCTGAGGAAAATTATTTTCCTCACGGCCTCCTGTATGGATTTAATATAAAAAAAGACTAGAGCGTTAAAGAATCAAAACGCTTAAGCACAGTGCACACAGAAATAGTATAGTCTACGTTGTATGTGCTGTAAACATAAAGACCCATTCACACCATGCTTTCCATAACTTCCGGACGCCCGGCAAAAGTTTAAACCAAATTAAAAACTTCTCCTCGCAATTTGTTGCCCAGCGGAGGGCTTTGGTCCGATACAGCTTTTAGCTTTTGGTGTACACTTTGTCTGGATGTGATTTACATACTTCCTAGCCAACTGCCTTGGTATTTTTAAATGCAACCATGTAAAAGGTCTCTTCGTTGAATTCAACTTAACAAAGTTATCTAATGGCCATTTAGCTCCATATTGTTTGACAGTTGAAAGGTTCCTGTAACCGCCGATTCTAAGTCAGCTTTTGAACAAATTGTGATCAATAATGGAGGACATATATCATGATGTCAAGCTTTTCAGCTTATTACATTTAATTAAATGAAGACAACAGTAGCAAAACTCAATCGAAAATCTGGATACAATAAAATCGAAAAAGATATTGGCACCTACGCAACGCCACTGAATATCATGTGCTCCATTTGAAATGTTTCTGCAAATTTTTTAGCCATTTCACAAATATCACTATGATCAATGGAATAGAATTAAACGGATAACTGCTGAATACCACTAACTTCTCAATTTTCTCAAAATCACCGAAGCGCTTTTCAAAATAGCACTGCCTTAATTTCTGCTGTGTACTTGTCAGGAATGAAATTGTATGTAATATTTTTTTCCATATTTTTATACAAATTGTTGAAATTTTTTCTTTTCGACGTCGACTAACAGAGACTCTGAATTTGAAATGCTGAATAATTTCTGTTAATGATTCATTCTTGTCTCATAATTCCAGATTTAATATGCTCAGTTTTCCGGTAAAATCTGCTAAAAATGCAAAATCTCATTGCCAGTCTAAATCATACATTTACCTAACTAACTAACTAACCATCACGCCGTTTCTCCGTTGGGGCAGGCATAGAGGACGGACCGCCAAACAACTCGATCTTGGCACACACTCTTTCCCTCGTTCACATTCATACATCGTCTCATACATGCTCTTCTATTATTCCGACTCTTCACTTGGCCCGACTGAAGTATCTGATTCACTTGGTCGTGCCATATCTTCCTCGGGCGTCCCCGACTTCTTCTACCATTCACATTTGCGTCATATATTCTCCTTACACTCCTTTCTCAAATCACACAGTTGCTGATAATCTTGACCCTCTCTTTGAGAACATTTGATATTTCGTCCAGTAAAATGATGGATCGGCATTTGAAAATCACACAAGATGATACGCGCAGCTCTTGTGCGGGTTCTTGTCCGGCTACGGGTCCGAGTTTTATGTGGGTGCGGGTTCTATTGAGTTTGAGTCCTTGGCCGGACCCGTGCCTCCGATCGACTGGACTAATAGCCGCGATCGACCGGTTGGCCATCCCTGCAATACTCTATTACTTAAACAGGATTTAATTTTTTGCTTTGTTATTTATGTTCTTACCATTTGCAATCCTCTGCTGTAAACTTGCTTGCAAAAGCTATTCATTACCTAACGCAATACTCATTTCTCATATTATAGTTCATGTCTATACTATAATTTGTACTGTGCATGTAAAAGCCGAAAGGCGTTAATGACCCAAATATATAAATAATTATTAATAAAAACCACTTAGTATCTGCGCTGACGTATTGCCCATCTAACTAGGAGTGAAGCGTCTGTTTTGAGATGGCAATTTACTGGAGTGGGTGTTCAGCTAGTTTTACGAAATAAAAATATAAAAATACAAGCAGAGTACAATTTTCAAATAATAAAAAAAACAACAATAATCCGGTGGAACCGGTTTCTTACTCAATGATTTATAAGCCACCCCGCCATGACTTTTTTGTGGTCGTTGAAAACCGTTTTTTTTTTCCGTCAGGTAATTCGCTATCCAATTTAAGGTGTTTAGTGACCAGACCCCTTCGATATTCTGTCAGTAGATCAGAATTTTTCCGCTGTGCATTAAAATCCAAATAAATGGAATATTTGTGAACGTATTAAAAACTGTTTTTCAAAGGTAATATGCTTTCAAATTTTATAATTAGAAATAACTATATCATTTATTAAATACTACCTTTTGCCCCCAGCTTCGCACGTGCCACTCGCCCCCCCCCCCCCCCCTCCCACCCCCTCCACCGCTCACCGACCCACACCCAACCCCCTCCCCCCCCCCCCCCCTCACCCACCCCCCTCCATACCCGTTACATTCATTTTTCAAACAGCTAGCGTAACGTAACAATCAAATACGCGCAGTAAATTTCAACTATCAAAGGGATCTCCATAGTAACCTAAACAAATAACAAAATGACAGTGCACCTCAAACAATTATTTAGCAACGCTTTGCTTTTCGTCTGGACAATAAACGTATAATAAATAATTTAGAAGAAGTAAATAATTTCATAACGCCAGAACTTATAGCCAATATTACTCGCAAATAATGTAGCTATCTATTAGTGAAAAAAAAAATTAAAATCCATTTAGTAGTTTTGGCGCGAAAGAGTAACAAACATCCATACATCCATACATCCATACATCCATACATCCATACATCCATACATCCATACATCCATACATCCATACATCCATACATCCATACATCCATACATCCATACATCCATACATCCATACATCCATACATCCATACATCCATACATCCATACATCCATACATCCATACATCCATACATCCATACATCCATACATCCATACATCCATACATCCATACATCCATACATCCATACATCCATACATCCATACATCCATACATACTTACATCCATACATCCATACATCCATACATCTATACATCCATACATCCATGCATCCATACATCCATACATCCATACATCCATACATCCATTCATCCATACATCCATACATCCATACATCCATACATCCATACATACTTACATCCATACATCCATACTTCCATACATCCATACATCCATACATCCATACATCCATACATCCATACATCCATACATCCATACATCCATACATCCATACATCCATACATCCATACATCCATACATCCATACATCCATACATCCATACATTCATACATCCATACATCTTTACATCGATACATCCATTCATCCATACATCCATACATCTATATATCCATACATCCATACATCCAAACATCCATGCATCCATACATCCATACATCCATACATCCATACATCCATACATCCATACATCCATACATCCATACATCCATACATCCATACATCCATACATCCATACATCCATACATCCATACATCCATACATCCATACATCCATACATCCTTCCATCCATACATCCATACATCCACACATCCAGACATCCAGACATCCATACAAACTTTCGCCTTTGTAATATTAATAGGAATAGGATAAAGAATGCAAACTTTAAAAAGTTCTAACTCATGTAACTAATGTAAAAAAAACACATACGCACACATTTTTTTGACCAATGTATTATAAATGTTATCATCACCTCACTTTTTTGGCGATGATTTAAAAATAATTGTTAAAAAATTTCACAAAGTTTCATAATTTGGTTTTTCATTTTGCGGTCGGAAACTTTGTTTTCAAAGTTGTTTATTTTAATTCTTTTGTGGTTAACTTTTAGATTTTTATACATAGCGTTGTATTTTATCTTTCCAATGTCGTTTAGATAATATTTTTATCGCTTTTATAGTACTCGTAAGGGAGATATAACGATTTCTATGATACATGTGTATTGTTCCAAAATGCGAAGAAATTAGTCTGAGGGGTTAATAGCCAGGTAATTCCTTGCCTTCCTCTTCCCCATCTTCTTCCTTTCTTTTTTACCTACATCCTTACAACATCCCCCTTTTGGTGATGCCATAGTCTCACTGGTTCCACACGGAAGTAGTTTAATATTTAATTTGAGGATTGGTGGATGGCGCGTTCCCTTGACGGAACAAACGGAATAGTTTCTATAGATATTGTGCGTTCTAGGAAGCTTAGAAATTTTATACATTCAGATGTTCCTAGTAATTTTATCAAAGCACAAGAATATTAAATTTTCTTCCAAGATGCAGAACTAATCCTCCATTAATGCTGCATCTCGGATGTTAAACGAACTTTCCACGGAAATACCTGTTATCACTAAAGTCTAATAAGGCTTTAAAAGCTTATCTCGCATATTATGAAAATGCATTATATTAATCTGATTAAGTCTCGACTACCTTGGTGATAGAGTAGTAAGCTCATTGACTCTAGACCGAGAGGTCGGTGATAAAGGATTCTTTTAGTTTTTTTAAAAGCGAACCACAAAATAGTTTTAACTTTCAGAAGAAGATTGGATAGTGGAAGGCTGGGTTGACATAGTATTGATAAACTGAAAATTAAATGTCAGGTATTATAAAAATATTGCCTCCGTCATCGGGGGGTTTGGCTCTCCACTAGAAATCCCAAGGTCACGGGTTCAAATATAGGTTTAATTTGTAGTATCTCACAATTAATTAATAAAAAATAACATGTATTATATTTGCGGCACGTCCCGAAGTGGAAGATGATCTCAGTATAGCCCTGGTGTAAAACCATTATTCAGAATTAAAAAGTTCAAAAGCTCAGACAAGATTGATTTTTTCAGTCATCATTAGTTGTCAACACCACCTACAATAAAAAAAATCGAATGCAGTTTGCACGCGGTAGAAGCGAAACTTTACCAAAACAATCCCGACCAATACTTGAAAATTGAGGTCCTAATCAAAGCGACCAATGAGCGTAGACCTCGCATCATTTCCGTTTCATATCTCAACCAATAGGAGCCTTCAAAAGTGACATCATAATCAAATCGGCTAGTGAGCGCACTTGATGTGTCGCAGGTGCAGTAATCGTCATCCGAAGTCACAGCGGGGCTAATTCACTTCAAAAAGTAGGTACATCATCAAACATACTAATATTTACATTGATATATATATATATACTAGATGACTAATGACCGCGCCAAAGCATTGCCACTGTACATATGTCCAAAAGCATATGCCCCGCTAACGCCAGTCCAGTGCTCATTGTGACGCCGACCGACTTGTGCCGGACGATATGCGATCAAAACTATCACCAAAATGGTTAAATGCGTCCCGAAAAAATGCGATTCAACATAATAAAGCAAGTGGAATTACTTTCCACACCTAAGTTTATTGTATACATATTCACATTTAATTAAAAAAAGCAGAAAATGAAATAAAATGTCAAATACTCTAATATAGGTTCAGTGTTGCCACTAAAAAGTCGTTTTGGTTTCCTACATTAATGGGAGAATACATAATTTATGGAATAAGTTACTATGGAGGTAACCATATTAAAATACTTAATAAAAATTATGTTTTAATATTTTTGAATGTAGCTATTACTTTGTGGTTATCCATTATAGAAAAATGAAACAATAGAACTTTGTATAAACCACTTATATGATGTGCAAATCCGACCGGTTTCGGAACAAACGTTCCTTCGTCAGGGAAAGCTTATACTAATTTGACAGTTTAGAACAATGTTTTATTGTGGTAGGGGTGGAGCCGTTGTTAGTTAATAATGTAGATTGGACGAAGGAACGTTTGTTCCGAAACCGGTCGGATTTGCACATCATATACGTGGTTTATACAAAGTTGTATTGTTTCATTTTTTTTATGTTTTAATCTTCATACAACATACTTCATTAAAACTTATGTTAGTTTATTAATGAATAATCTAGTAAGTAATTATATTTTTTTACGTATTTTATATTAATAATTTTCCAGGGCACCATAAGATGCAGCACGCCGTGAGAAGTGGGTGGAAATAATTCGATTGCCGAGAAAAGAACTTTGAAAACACTTTTGAAACAATTTATGTTTGAGTATTATATACTATTGGTTCAATAAAAAATATTGGAACAAATAATGACTTCATTATTTCATTAGTTGTGCATTCTTTTAGTCATATAATGAAAAATACAAATTAAAGCTATTTCATTGTTTATTTTGGGTAAAATTTCAAATAGTAGGCAACACCAAGCCGCTATTGCAGGTTTGCGTTTCTGGCTTTGTCTAATCCTAGCGGTGGTAATGTTCTCGTGACTTGTGCAAGTGAGACAAAGATATGTTTACTTTCAAATGTTTAGTGATTCCAAAGCTGCGTCGTTGAGTTGTAAAGTGGTTACGCTTTTTTCGATGAGCGGTAATGAAGTTTGCTTCTCTATTTATATACCTCAATGAATATTTATGTTTATATTTATGGCGCAGACGATCTAAGAATGCGTTCATCACCGCGCGCCGTGACTGCCTAGATGAAGTTCCTTCTGATGGTCCTCTGGAGACGGGAGACGATGAAATAGTTGCATGAATTCATTTTAGTCTTTATTATTTTTTAGGTTTCATTTCTCATGTTTTTCATGCTTAATCGTTTGTTTTTTATTTTATTTATGTAGTGTTGTTTACTTTTAACCTGAACTACTATTTGTCCAATATCTTTTGTTATTTCAAAATATGGAATGTACTGCACTGCACTACCTCTGCATACATTCTGGAATAAAATATTATTTTTAATGAAGGTTATGGGTCTGTCACTCTGTGAGTGATTGCAATTTATTCTAGTTAGATGAGCTCGTTTTTTTTGTATTAACGTTTCGTTTTCAAATTTGGAACTGATTGTGTAAAGAACTCGAAAAGCGATATAGTATCTACTTACAAACCTATAATATGACCAGTAGTTTCTTTCAGTATTGCCCTGGTGAATGTCCACTATCAAGAAACGACACAGCTTTTGCAAGTTGTTGGTTGATGTGGTATTAACCACGTTTGGTGACTAGATCTTAAATAGACAGATACTTCTCACCTTTCTCTTCTCCATCTCATTCTCCGCCTAACAACTTTTAATCTCACAACTTACCTCCAACTGGGGATGTCATATTCTCACTGGCTTCAGATGGTTGGGAGCTATTGAGACTCTTGTGCGGTACTGCATAAAAAATTTTTTTACTGAATATTATTTTTTCGGTCACTTATTACCATTATTCCGAATATCCTTCACGACTTACTCTTCTTGACTCTTCACAGGACTACGCTCCTACGTTACTTGAGACACAAACTTAACGTGCTATGTGTAACGACCTACGTGATTACGTTAACTGCATAGTGCGATAATAAAAAAAAGTGTTAAAGAAGGAGGGGGTTGATTTAAGATATTGCTAACCCTAAACACAATTCGTTCCGAAGAAATTGAGTTCCACCCTTGGAGTAAAAGGCAATCACCTTTTCCTGGAGCAAAAATTAAATTCCCCCGAGCGGCAAGATGCATTACCTACCCCGGGCGGAAGAGTGCGGGGAGGAAGGTGGGGAGGGGGTAGACGGGAAAGAGGAATCTTTTTTTGGAACGTAAATAAAACTAACAAAATGTACTCTATTTTTGTGGGAAGAAGGATTTCACTTGTCATTGGAGATGATTTTAAAAATAAAACTGATTTGATGGGTTTTTGGTTTCAAATTCAATTCTGTCTTTTATTTTGACAGGCTCAGTTGTTTCGCAGAAGTTTAAATGGTAATGCGTGTTTTCATCCTCCGAAAAAATACCCTCGACATTATATCCCAAGGACAAAATGTATCTCCACTACGCCGAATTCTTTCTTATAACTATTTTTGAACAATAATTTATTGTCTTTACAGGATGTCTGTATTATTTTTGCAACATTTTTGTTAGGTTAGGTTTTAGTAGATATTTTGTGGGGAGATGTTTTGTCCGTAGGATATTTTTTCAGGGATATTTTGTCGGGGATGTTTTGTCGTGGGATGAAAACGCGCGGAACCAATCAAATGTAAGTGTTGCGGCGGGGAGCAAGTGTTCCCTCTCAAGAAATCCAGGAATCAAATGCTGCGTTTTGTGGACTGTAAAATTCATGTATGCGGTTCTCATCTATTTTATTATATTTCTGGAGTTGACTTACCAATATCTCCAAACTGCTGTTTACCCTCCATGCACTGAATTTATGTCACCGGGAAGGTAATTGTTAGTTTAGAAAAATGAGGAAGGAAATTGGTGATATTTGCTTTGTGGAGTAAATGGCGTACGCTAATGGTAAGCAAGCGATATTTTAGCGTATTAAACTGCGGTTTATGAGTTCTGTGGCGTGATTATTAATTACAAAGCGGTGCGATTGTGAGGACTTGTGTCCCGTGCGGTGATTTTATTATAACTGAACAATTGAGGCGGAGGGCACACAATAGGTAGTTCGAAAAGGCAACATGTAACAATAAAGGCGTGAACAGTAACATCGTCATCACATTGCCATTCAGTGCCTTTTGTTTTTGAAGCGAAAACTTCTTCAGCACCGTTATGATTTGAAATCGATGAAATGAAAAATAGCGACACTAAAAAGAGAAAAACCCATACAGAGAGAATAATAAGTATATAGTATTCTATTTTTTTTACATTAACTTCACACAGGAGGCGCTGATAAAAATAATTTCCCTCAGGGCATATGTCATCTGAGATGCTGTATGAAGGGTCCTTTTGAGGATAGGAAGGAATGAACATTGGGCTTGAAGAGACCCATGTTGTAGGAAGGAGGAAACACAGAGGCCGGAAAATCGTTCCACAGCCGAGCTGTTGAATACAAGAACGAGTCTAAGAAGCGACCCGTTCTCATGTGACAAATGTCAACCATGTACATATGTTGGGCACGCATTTAGCGTGCGGTGCTTCGTAGTCCCCACTCTAGTCTGATTTAGTTTTAAGAATGTTTCACATCTCCGCGTGTGAACTGCACACTTGAAATTGTTCATTTTTAAAAAGTCCCTTATTACCGCCGGTTCTGGGTGAGATTCAGCTTTTTTATAATGTATTATATTTTAAGTTATGTAATTCTACTAAGCTGACCATTTGCTGACTTTGTCACAAGTGAATTTCTGCGAAATAATTGGACCTTAAGACGAAGCCATACGAAATAATGCAAAATCATACAAAATCTTGTGTTTTTGTTTTGTAAATTTGATTGCTTAGAAGTATTATGGATGCTTCAATTACATATTATGAATAGAACACACCTTAGCCTTAGTCTTTTCATAAGTCTAGAAAAAAAAATTAGATCTATAAAAAAACACTTTCAAGTGCAATTCTCCTATCTCTAAACCCCTTTTCGGATATAGTTTTATTCTTTAATGTGGCAAATTCAGTTGTTTTTTTATGAAATTTATGCCTCTTCACTAAATAAAACATAATATGCATTTTCGCAATGTTAATTTTGACATCAATCAATACGACCAGCACTCAACGAATTTGGATTTTTAAAGTGAACCTTATGACATCGGCATAAAAACTATGTACTTGTCACACCCATTTTGTATCAGTTCCGCCTGCGATGGGGAATAGTCGTCCCTAGGCTATGCGGCGCTTGATTCCGTGAAAACAATTTTAAATTTCCTTGTTATTATAATAAACAATGCGTAGGAAATGAAGTAATGACTTTTACAGGCCATTTCGAAATCAACCTGTAAAAAACAACTCTCAAATACCTTTTCAAACCTTTCCAAAAGCTTACTTATGTGTTTTTAAATCACGCCCAAAAAGAGGGGTGAATGGATACCGGTTTCGATTTTTCTTGGACTATTGGATCACATTAACAATTGAGTAGTCACTTCGAAGATTATTCGTCTCAACTGTCCAAATCCAGTAGGATTAGAGTATCACAAATTATTGGGTTATATTATGAGGCTTAAGGGACTAGTTGGGGTAGGAGATCGGGTAGAGGAAGTACCTTTAGCCTGATGAATATCGGATCGTTGTGGTTTTTGAATCTATTCTATTCTAAATGGTAGTGTTTTACCTAGGCATTACTGAGATTTTGGGCACTTATGTTTTAGAAGTCCGATCTCCGGTCATTTCTCACTTTCGATCACATTTATTTTAGATAAATGAAACAATGATAGATAAATGAAATAATTTAACTTTGTTTGAACCACTTTTATATTTGAGTAAATCCGACCGGTTTTAGAACGAACGTTCCTTCTTCAGGGAAAATGTATACTGATTTGACAGTTTTGAAATATGGATGGGAACAATGTATTATTATGGTAGGGGTGGAGCTGTTGCTTGGTATTAATGAAGAATGGATGGGTAGGGGAACATATCAATAATACAATAATAATAATAACATATTAGTACCTAGCAACAGCTCTACCCCTACCATAATAATACATTGTTCCCATCCATATTTCAAAACTGTCAAATCAATATACGAAGGAACGTTCGTTCTGAAACCGGTCGGATTTACTCAAATATAAAAGTGGTTCAAACAAAGTTAAATTGTTTCATTTTTAAATAAATGAAGACAATATAAGCGAAACTCAATCGAAAATCTGGAAACAGAAAAATCAGAAAAACATATTGACACCTCTGGGACTCGAACCCAGGACCTCTTGCTTTCCGGGCAAACGCGCTAACCACTGCGCCATGGTGTCGATATGAAATTCGGTCATGTTTAACTGTACCATACTTCGACTAAGAACCACCTACATTATCTTCATTTTCTTTAACGCATATATTATTGGCAACTATCTTTATGTATGATTGCAAGATTCAAACCCGAACTAAATGCTCTCTAGATAGTGTCTGGATAAATCTTTATCCATTTTATTTAATATGCGACATCTATCGACTTTTCTGCAAGTCTAGGAAGAATATTTTATTTTTTCATTTTAACTTTATGAGTAAAACCTAAAATTGTAATATTTAAATAAATGAAGACAATATAAGCGAAACTCAATCGAAAATCTGATCGAGTCCCAGAGGTGTCAATATGTTTTTCTGATTTTTCTGTTTCCAGAAGATTCAGCTTTTTTTATAATTTATTTTATTTTAAGTTATGTAATTCTACTAAGCTGACCATTTGCTGACTTTGTCACAAGTGAATTTCGGCGAAATAATTGGACCTTAAGACGAAGCCATACGAAATAATGCAAAATCATACAAAATCGTGTGTTTTTGTTTTGTAAATTTGATTGCTTAGAAGTATTATGGATGCTTCAATTACATATTATGAATAGAACACACCTTGGCCTTAGTATTTTCCAAAGATATTGAAATATAAGTAGATGTGCTATCTGCTGTTTTTACTATGTGGGTCTGCGCTTCCGGGTGTCGCCGATATTGTTTACCAATTAACAAATAAACTAAAAAAAAACAAATTTTTAACGAATAAACCAAACGAACGTTAAACTAAATGAACGAATTCTTTCTTATTTAAAATATATTGTTAACCAATATTAATGCACATTTTCAAAAAATCAACGAAATGAACAAATTCTTTTTGTATGAAAACTACGCTAATTAGCGCGTAGTCCGGCGACAGTTGCGCGGACACCATAGCATATCTCTTCTTATTTGAATATCTTTGGTCTTTTCATAAGTGTAGAAAATAAAATTAGATCTATAATAAAACTTTCAAGTGCAATTCTCCTATCTCTAAACCCCTTTTCGGATATAGTTTTATTCTTTAATGTGGCAAATTCGGTTGTTTTTTTATGATATTTATGCTTGAACTTCACTAAATAAAACATAATATGCATTTTCGCAATGTTAATTTTGACATCAATCAATACGACCAGCACTCAACGATTTTGGATTTTTAAAGTGAACCTTATGCCATCGGCATAAAAACTATGTACTTGTCACACCCATTTTGTATCAGTTCCGCCTGCGATGGGGAATAGTCGTCCCTAGGCTATGCGGCGCTTGGTTCCGTGAAAACAATTTTAAATTTCCTTGTTATTATAATAAACAATGCGTAAGAAATGAGTTAATGACTTGTACAGGCCATTTCGAAATCAACCTGTAAAAAACAACTCTCAAATACCTTTTCCAACATTTCCAAAAGCTTACTTATGTATTTTTAAATCACGCCCAAAAAGAGGGGTGGATGGATACCGGTTTCGATTTTTCTTGGACTATTGGATCATATTAACAATTGAGTAGTCACTTCTAAGATTATTCGTCTCAACTGTCCAAAGCCAGTAGGATTAGAGTATCACAAATTATTGGGTTATCTTTTGAGGCTTAAGGGACTAGTTGGGGTAGGAGATCGGGTAGAGGAAGTACCTTTAGCATGATGAATATCGGGTCGTTGTGGTTTTTGAATCTATTCTATTCTGAATGGTAGTGTTTTACCAAGTAATTACTGAGATTTTGGGCACTTATGTTTTAGAAGTCCGATCGCCGATCATTTCTCACTTTCGATCACATTTATTTTAGATAAATGAAACAATGATAGATAAATGAAATAATTTAACTTTGTTTGAACCACTTTTATATTTGAGTAAATCCGACCGGTTTCAGAACGAACGTTCCTTCTTCAGGGCAAATGTATACTGATTTGACAGTTTTGAAATATGGATGGGAACAATGTATTATTATGGTAGGGGTGGAGCTGTTGCTTGGTATTAATGAAGAATGGATGGGTAGGGGAACATATCAATAATACAATAATAATAATAACATATTAGTACCTAGCAACAGCTCTACCCCTACCATAATAATACATTGTTCCCATCCATATTTCAAAACTGTCAAATCAATATACGAAGGAACGTTCGTTCTGAAACCGGTCGGATTTACTCAACTATAAAAGTGGTTCAAACAAAATTAAATTGTTTCATTTATCTATAATGGATAACCACAAGTTATAGCTACATTCAAAAGTATGAAACAATGATACTTTATTTGAACCACTTGTATATTTGTTTAAAGCCGACCGGTTTCGGAACGACAGTTCCTTCCTCAGGGCAAACGTATAGTGATTTGACAATTACAAAATAGTGGGTGGAACAATGTATTATTACTTAGGATTGTGGTAGTGGAGATGTTGCTAAGGATTAATGAAGAGTGGGTAGGGAAACATATCCATGATTGGGCTGTAAGATAATATTTTTGTTTGTTGATAATAGATTCATTATTTTTAAGCGATTTTTAAGGGACAAAGTAACTTTTTTTCATTTATCTATAATGGATAACCACAAAGTTATGGCTACATTCAAAAGGATACAATTATTTTTATTTTCATAGTACTTATTTATATTATAGAAACAAAACAGTTCATTGGTTACAGTTATGAAACAATCTACACATGTTAAATATTTTGTACTTATGATATATTTCATTGTAAGTCTTATTTGTGGTTGATTCATTATGTAATTTCCGAGTGACGTGTGAAGTGAAATTTATAGGGTGAGAAGTGGTGATCTGTAAAGCATAGAATATTACAAGAAACGAAATGCTAGATATGTTATACGGATAAAACGAAGACGTCATACGTTTGAAGGTTGTTTTTTCTATGTTAATAAAGAAAGATGGCGATGATTACTTCGTAGTAATAAATACAAGGTATGATGTTTTTAAACTTGAACTCCACATAGGAGGCCCTGAGAAAAGTTTCCATAAGAAGGCTGTTTGAAGGCTGTTAGAAAGTTTGTTGATAGGTCCTTGATGCCAGACCCGGTCAAAGGCATTTGAAATGTCCAGTAAAACCGTTTGTGTCTCATCTTGACGTTCTAGGCACCGTCCCTATACATTCGTCACATACGCGAGAAGATCATCGCACGAGCCGTCCGCCGGAATCCGCATTGACGGTCATTGATAACATTAATGTGAGCATTGAAACTGCTATGTGAAATCCGAAAAATTCAACAGTTAATCATGTATAAGAATATGAAGAACTGTTTAAATATTTTCAGTTTCATAAATCATCGAAGGAATTTATAAATACAGGCTTGTTTCTCACCCCTGTAAAGGAGCAAGGTTCTCCCGCTAAACGGGGTGATAATTCCGATGCTACAACATGATTTAAAAACACCCCATCCATTCCAACCCCCGCCCCCCGCCCGCCCAGCCTGCGGGGCCCGTCAGACTCATTAATGTTCTGCTGATGTAGAATATTATTAACGGGATCCCACTTCTAAGAAGGGTAATTGAATCGTCTATATTTAGATACCTACATAGATAAGATCACCTTGGTTGAGGTTAGATACTAATACTTCGGAGACATTAAATTATTATTTCAACGATCACTTTCACATATTTCATGGAGTTATCAATAAATCATCTACTATAAATAGAACTTAATGTCATCTCAAGAAATTTCTCAGCAAGGTAGATACATTGAAATGCCATGCTGCTCTGTCTTCTTAGCACATGCTCTCTACATCATTCATTTTCAAAATTAAGTATCTGGTTCGTTTGGTAGTGCCATAATTTTAAATAATCAATAAAGGCTCTTCGAACATCTGAGCAAATCTTGTAAAAAAATATTGGATGATCCTAGTTTTTTTTGTTTTTGTTTTATAAAAGTTAGAGTTTTATATTATAAAAGTTAGAGTTGTGAAGCTGGAAGTATTTATCAAATGTTTTCATCAGGATCATTAATTTCATTTAAAAAAACAAGTATCGTCAATTTTCTTTATAACATTTTTATTGAATTTTTTTGACGATGATCAGAAATTTACCATAGGTACAACATAAATGAGAAGAGGGCTTAAAAAATATTTTTTTGTAAAATAAAGCCACCAGGAGTATGTGATGAACAACACGCTGTATGTTATTTTATTGGTGAAAGCGTTTAATAAATACCAAAATACAAATAGTCTTCCGGGTAACGCCGGGTGTGCTTACTTCAGAACTAGTAAAACATACATTATTAATAAGAAGTATTAGTTTGGTCACGTTTAGTTCAGACGTTTAGGTGATGGATGACTTGGAAAATATTTCACATACAACCTCTTCTTCCTGTGTAGCCTCCAAGATGGCCGCCGGATGCTCAGATCACATCCGGTTAGAGGAGTTTCTAGCCACCGCTTGCCGTAAGCGTTGTATACACCCTACACGGGGAGGTATTTACTTTAGGCGGTGTAAAAAGGGGAGGGGAGAAGACATTGATATATGATTAAAAAACTTATTGATAAATAAATATTATTATTAAGAATTCATTTCAATATTTCGTGACTCAAATTTCAAGTAAGGGTAAGGCTTTCGACTAACGATTCGCAAGTTACAAATATTTTTTTTTACTGATTTGGATTATTTCACATTAAAGTTAGATATTTAAGAGTAATACAAGGTATATTTGCGGCACGGTCCAGAGTAAAGATACTCCCAGTATTGCCCTGGTGTAAGAACACCATTCAGAATTGAAAAGTTGCTTGCTTTGGATTTAGCCGTATTTGGTGACTAGATCTGAATAGCCAGGTACTTTCCCACCTTCCTCTTCCCCATCTCTTCCCCTCCCTACTTATTCTTCTTCTTTCATATGGTGGGGGGGTCAGATGGGGACATCCAGGTCTGCGAGCCAGTCTAGGGCCTCAGGCGTCGCCCTGTGAACCTTATCAATCCCGTCGGGGAACGAATATTCGTTGACCACATGTTCGGTGGTCTGCACCGTACCGCATTCACACATCGCCGACTCTTTAAGGCCCCATCTGTGCAACATATGGGAACAATGGCAATCGGAGCACCTTATCCTGTAGTGGACCAGAGTTTACGAGGCAATGCGAACCCAGGCTGTCTATCAGTAGGGTCTTGTACGAGATGGTGATTTTCACGTTGGTCGATTGCCACTCAAATTTCCACCTATTATCTGTGGTGAGAGGTGGTCGCCCTTCCTACAACCTTCAGCCTAATCACATGCCCCAATAGTACCTACCCATTATCTGTAAGAACAATTATTGAAACAATATTGTTCTTTCACAACCTAGAAATATTATTTTGTGTTATTTTTATTACCTTGTAGACTTATTAACCTCGACACAGACGTGTCCTAGTGAGATTAAAAATTGAAATTAAAAAAATGCCTACCATAGAAAGAAACAATAAATAAATAAACATGATTATTTTTTTCAATCTAAGGACATTCTAAAAGAAATTGTGCTTTTTTTCATAACTATGCACATTTAAATAAAAAATAAAACTTAAGTAAAAAAATCCACAAATAAAAAAAATTGGGAGAAATTTTTCTGGTCGCGAACTCCGTGAGACGATCCTTTATTTGGTGAGCTCTTCCACCGCTAATTTGGAAAAAAAATCAATTGTTTACAATTTTTGCAAATATACCTACTATATGGTGTGTTTAATATTTAATTTAAGTAATCAAATTGTATTTTCGGGCTACAAGGCGACTCAGAATCATGCAATTTCAATACCCTTTTGAAAAATCATTAGAAGCTAAGAAAACAAAAATAACCTAATCTAAAGTAAACTTATTAACCAATTTTTTAAACATCTTTTTCAAAGAAGGTGTTGAAGTCGCATGATTCTGATTTGTTCGGTAACCGTATTTTCAATATGTTATTATATTACCCTAAGAGCATTGTTGAAAATATTTCTTATGAAAGGAGGTATACCTATAGTGGAAGTACTTCTGTGAACCTAATGAAGGTTATAATTTGACGAAATGTCTATTTAAAATGGAAACGGAGTTCAAAAAGACAAAACGGAAAAAGAGAAAAGAAAAACTTTTCTGAACCTGACAATTCGTGGTGGAATTCCATTAATATAACTCGGATATTAAAACAATTTTTCCACTTAGGTAGTTTATTTTATTTTTTGACTTTTACCTATCATGGCTATCATATAATTAAATTAAACTGTAAAAACAAAGTAAGTAAGTTAAAAAAAGATGAAAATTATTTTAATAGTGCATTATTAAAAATAAAATATTCTGGTAAGTATTCAGTTTAATTATATTTTTAGATGATTTTTTTCAAGATATAAAAGTCCAGCTGGACATAAATACAAATAAAATAAACCCTTAAAACTAAAGAAAGCAAAACTTAATAAAATAACAATTTGGAAGGCAGATACGGATACCGCCGTCCCAGGAACTATTTATTGGATAACAAACACCTCTGCCATAGGTCACCCCAAGTGGTTCGCTGCGTTTGGTGACCTAATAGGCGTGTCCAGGTTCATGTGGTGAGGTTGGTCTAGGTCTGCCCACCTTCTGCGGCCTGCCAGAGTGAGAGAGACTAGTTGAGGGAGAACTTTTGGCCTCCAGCCGGACTCTCTTGACCCCTTGCACCGCAGTTGTAGGGATGGATTTATACGCCCGTCCCTCCTGGACATTCTGAACCCCAAATTCCTACCCACCCCTCATACTGTTTTTCTTTCCAGAAATTTTCTCTCCTCGCTTTCCTTAAAAAGATCATCCACAAATCATCACCTAAGATGACATAGGCCCTGAGGGAAATTATTTTCCTCAGGGCCTCCTAAAACAAAAAACAAGCAGATTAGCAGTGAAAAGATAATAGATACTAATAAAACGTAACATGAAAACACAAAAAAAAAAACAAATAAAAGTGTCAAAAATTTCGTCTCGAGTGGAATAAAGTATTTAGTAATAAGAAATCCGAAACTGTTTATGCGAGGCGCCAAAAACACTGAATTTAAAAAAAAAATGCAATTTCAAAATATGTTAATTCGAGTGACATTTCAACCTTCAAAGACATTATATACTTGAATAATACAAAGTTAATTTGTTAAGGTTTCGATAGATTTAAAGTGGCCACTAGAGGTAGGTGGAGAGGTGGGGTGTGCTTTAGGCTTTAGTTTGTTTAGTTTGGCTCTGGTCGCTTAGGACTGCGGTCCGGGGCCTTAATGATTTCCTTTCTAGTAGAGGGCCGGAGCGGGAAAATTCGGACTTCGAAAATAATACACTTTTATTGCAAACATATAATAAATTTTGTACCTTTAGGTCGGTTGTTATCGGTTAGGTTAGGTTATACAGGGTGTTAAGGGACGTACTTAACTTACTTTAACCAGTGATTCCTGACATTATTTGGAGTAAAAAATGTAAATGAAATTTTGTTCTCTGGTGACTTTTTTTGACGACTTTTTTTTTTCTAAAATTTTTTCTTCAAAATCAAACAAAAAAAAATGTCGTCACTGGTGACTAAGCCGGGTGTCCGATGAACCCCTTACCCCGCCTCCAACTGTTCAAAAACTACCATTTTTTATGTTTTTGTAGAAAAAAAAAAAAAAAAAACATCAAAAATGTCACCGGAGACCAAAATTGCATTTACATTTTTTACTCCAAATAATGTCAGGAATCACTGGTTAAAGTAAGTCAAGTACGTCCCTTAACACCCTGTATTTATTATTTATACTTTAGAAGAATGAATATTTGCAGTTAATTCTAAAATTTAACTTAAATTAATACGGTAAGGTCTGCCTGGTTGAATTTCAGAACCCAGGTTTGAGTGCGTGTCTAACGCCACACCATACGCGCCGCACCACTATAAAGAACATCTGTGTACGTGGAATTTCAGCAAAAGCTACTGTTATAATTCGGTTTCGAATTCAAGAATTCGTCACAAGATGTTACTTCCGTCAGCAGGTCGAATGGGGACGTTTACCCTCTAGGTATAACTACTACGAATTTATGAATATGTAGTATCTCTCCGGATACGGAAATATTGACGGTAATACATGTTGTATCAAGCGGCTATATATTACATATGATGTCATTGCTCTAACTCGGTTACTTTGACCCGGTGACTAGCTACACTGGATGACAGTGGATCCCAGGAACGGACTATTTTTGGAACCAGTTCCTATTGGATTTATAAAATGGTCACCAACACTAACTGAGCGAAGCCGAAACAAAAGCCACCCGCAGGGCCTAGCAGTAAAAACCTACGGAGCGGGTTTTTAACAGCTAGTTTAGATATAAACAGTACTACAAAAGCCCAATCCCTCAACCGTCTGGAGCCAGTGAGACTATATTATCTACAATTGGAACCCTGTATGTTGTGAAACAGAAGGTAGTGGGGAGGGAAACGAGACGGGAAGCAGTGAGGAAGTCCTTGGCTATTTAGATCTTGTCACCAAACACAGCTAAAGCCATTTTAAACAACGTTTCAATTCTGAATTGTGGCGTTTCACAGGAACGGTACTGAACGTATATAATTTTCTGGAACGTGCCGCAAGTATGCTATATATTATTTTCAATAACCCTTCGTTCAATAACGTAAATAATTGCATACGCCGGGATTTGAACCTTCTACCTATGGATTTGTAGCCAAAGATCGTGACCACTCGACTACGGAGGCTGTCAAAAGGTTTTAGAAAAGAATCAAGAATTTCGTCAGATATGATTTTTGATTTTAAGGGTCCAAATAATTAACGTTCTTTATTTTTGTTGGAGTCTGCCGTGTCGCGCTACATCCTTCTTTAGCCAATGTTTCGGACAGCGTTACAGTATCCATCACAGTGTACATACATCTGTACTGATGATGGACACCGTAACGCTTTCCGAAACATTGGCTAAATAAGGAGTTAGCGCAACACAGCGTAACGCCCTAAAAATAAATAACGATAGGAATTAAGAGTTTTTTTCACCAAAGGGGTTCCAGTTTGCTAATGGCTTCCAAATCCACTAACAACGAAATTATAAAAATAGATGTAAAAATATTTTTTAAATAGGCCCTGAGTTTGTCTACGTTCCGATTATATGGCGAGATCTAATTTGCCCTGGTTAGATCCGCTCTGTTGGTGCGGTCTGCGGCCGTGTAACTATTTGTGAAACCCGCGTCTCCTCAGCTAAACGTTCAAACGTCATATGTCACCTTTATCTTGTGTTTTATATTTTACATTTTATAATTACAGCGTATTTTTTAACAAAAATAGCGATGTACAGATTATTCAGTTGGTCATAACTTTCGAAGGTTACGATAATAATCAAAACTTTTTAAGTTATGAATATCAATGTAATTTTTTAATCATTGAAGAAGAAAATAGTTGTAATTTTCCATTATTTAGGGACAGGTGTTCTCCAGTACTACATGATGCTTATTGAAAAACTTAGGTTTTTTGAATCAACAGTGACTTTATAATTATAATTCGGAGGACTAACGTCCTTTCTGACTGAATGCTAGGTTTTGTCTGCCGAGCTCTAGAATTATTATGATTCTGAACCTCTGCCTTCGGTTACCTTCGGCACATCTCCATGTGATCTGAAGAGCCGTTGGGAGCGGTGGGGACTCTTGTATGGTATTCACAAAAAAAAAAAATTACCACAATTTATATGATTGATTTATATTATTTTTATTTATTTATTTATATTTCAACGCCCTGATGTGCTTTTACATATCCTACTAATATTATAAAGGCGAAAGTTTGTATGGATGTATGTGTGTTACTCTTTCACGCAAAAACTACTGAATGGATTTTAATGAAACTTTCAAATAATATAGCTCACACATCAGAATAAGCTATAGGCTATAGCTTAGAGCTCTGGCATTATGAAATTTGTATACAAAACTTGCAATAGGTGGCACGCGAACTGTTTGAAAAATGAATGTAACGGGTATGGAGGGGGGTAAAAGGAGGGTTAGGGGGGGGAGGGGGGATAGGGGATAAAGGAGGGCGGAGGGGGCAGGGGTGATGAGGAGGGGGGGGTGGGGATTGGGAAGGTGGGGGAGGCGCTGTGGGTACCCACCTAATACTATGCGAGCGAAGCCAGGGGCAAAAGCTAGTAAGTTTATAATACAGAGACAAAGTTTTAAATAAAAAAAGATGAATTTGAAAAAGCAAACATGAAAATAATGCATTTAAATACAAGAGAAAGTTTTTAAAATTCCAGATGGCATAAAATAGTATACATTGTGTATTTACAAAATTTACATTAAAATAATTCTTGACAACTCAAATTAAATATCACAGTACATAAAGAAGAAAACGGCAACAGGTTTTTATATTGTAGATAAATATAAAAATACACAAATATATGCAATGTGCTATGTTATTCTCCATAAATATCAAAATACAGTACATAAAAATATCATTCAAGTGTTTCTTAAATAATGGTAACTTTGTAGACATCGATACATCGTATCGATGACTACAAATCGATACACCGTCTTTGTATACATCGATACTCGAGGTGAATTTATTTGCAAGCGTATGAAATCGTGGAATAGGTGCATGTATGAGGTAGTTGGTTCCAGAATTATTGTTGCCGAATACTATGTTTTGTCTTGTCGCTCGAGTACCTTAAAGTCAATGAGATGCATGAGTTAACAACAGTCTAATTCGGTTAGTATTTAATATACATTACAGAAAACGATAAATAAGACAGCACACACCGTTCAGACTGAAATCTCCACTGTTTTGAATTAATACTTGAAAAATATTGTTATTTTGTAACGGGGAGTGGAACCTTTCAGTTTAGGAATTGCATGATCCTACATTAATACGATATTTATTAATTATGTACATATTTACATATCTAAAATTATTTTTAAATTCAATTCACTAAAGAATCGAACCGAGATATCATAATAGTGTTGAAATGACTATTCCGCTTACGCCTTCAAATGTTATTATTGTCATGTAACATGATGAAACCATGCAAAGCGAAATAATTCTATGTGACGTTGCTTCGCGTTTTTCCATTTGAACGAATTCTGATACTTTTAGTATCGCATTAGACTGGCCGCGCACTAGGCAGAATTCCTGGCTGCGGAAGCCAATAGATCGCGTACGATTGCACGTCAGCCAGCTGGCTGCACGCAGTCAGAGCGTGCAAGGTAGAACCCACACCCACAGGCTAGTATGTGGCTGCCATCAGTCTCCGCGCACTTGTCGTAGCATCCAGAAGTATTTTACGCTCCGAAACTAGTTTTAACTTCTTTTTTGAAAATGAGTTTCGATGAAGAGAATCATAATTGTATTGTAATCAGTACCCATAATTGATTTTCTTATTTTTTTCAAGAGGTTATCAAACGATTTCACTGACATTCTTCTATAGTTAAAAAACGTTCTTCGTGGTTACGAAGATCCTTAAAATAATTATTAAATAAGCCTTTTGAGTGTCGTTCCAGAAGAAGTCGATGAATCCAAAGTCTTCTCTTTGCTTGACGTTTCTTATGAAACAAGAGGTAAAAAGTTATTTCTTCTTCGTCCATATTGCTTGACGGAAGGGTGACTACTGGCCGTCGACTCTGGCTGCTCAATATTCCTAGTGCGCGGCCAGCCTTATTAGCATGCACTATTCAGTTAAAAAACTTTAATGAAACCGGTTTCGTGGTTAGTTATAATGTAATTATAATTTGACAGTTAATTTCTAACCATTCCTTCTGTCCTTTCTTTTATTTTCTCCCGCGTAACAAAATCGATGTCAACATAAATTTTCTAAAACGCTATTCTGTTTTCTGTTACGATTTTCGCAGAAAAACCAATGAAAATAATAGTATAACGATAAAATGCTACTTCAAGTCTTTGATAATAAAAATATGATCTTCTTTTTTCAGAAATCATTTCCAGTGTTTGAGGTCATGTTCCTTAACTCCTATCAAATAAATTCCTCTCATCAAAAGTCATTTAAGCGTCCCAGTCTTTATCCCATCCATTATTCATAACCCATCCCCTCGATAGGGTGTCCGGGTGTGAAGGGGTGTCGTGTCAATGTGTGGACGTAATGCGAAATGTCCCAAGCCTTAATGCACCCCACCTATAGAACCTTATAGCTTATAGCATACAGCCTGAACTACGGAAGGATAGATCGGTGAAAAGCCATGAAGGATTGAGATGAAAAATTAATGGTTTTCTCGATCGACATTCACTGTACAGGGAACTGGGTGCGACTTGTTTTCTTTAGAGAAGAGTTGATGAATACATTGCAGAAAGTTTCATGGAAATATTTAAAAAGTTTTAAAAATATAAAAAGTTTTATCTTGCAGTTAAAACTTTTTGAAACGAAACTGCATAAATCAAGTAAAAAACATCAGCGCCATGCATTTACATAGAGTTAACACCATGGCTTGTTATTGAAGGGGCGGGAAAGACGAACTTATCACTTTTTATAGGATAATTTTGTTAATACTATTTGATGTTTATTTGCTTGTTGACTTCAGGGGGATGATGGTAGGTAATTATTTAAACAAATGATGCAATGGAAAAGTTGTACTTAGAACAAAGGAAAGTTATTAATGTTAGACGTAGACGATAAAGAGTGAAATTCCTTCTATGGCGCCCTAGTTGACGACGATTTCAGAAACTTAGCTTTGTTTGAAAAAATGTTTGTGTTTTTAATTTCTTATTATGTTTGTCGTTATTTTTTTAGGATTGAATATTTTATGTTAAATTTCCAATTCTGTTAAAAGAAATTAAAAAAAACACATTATTGAC
Source organism: Limnephilus rhombicus (assembly GCA_929108145.2). NCBI lineage: Eukaryota > Metazoa > Arthropoda > Insecta > Trichoptera > Limnephilidae > Limnephilus > Limnephilus rhombicus. The sequence continues at coordinate 13,616,783 of OV815292.1, read as the reverse complement.
GTTGGCTTAATAAATTACCTAAATTTTATTACATTACTTTACTTTTGTTTTTGGCTTGAAAAGATTTTCGACTTATAAAAAATATCGGGTTTCTGTAAACTCCCTTTTAATTTGTTTTAAGCTAATTAATTTGGTTTGCTAGGAACAATTATTCTGATGTCGCTAAAAGAAAAATGCCAAAAACTATTGAAGAAACCCAACACGTTGTGGCTTGATATTAAACATAATGTTTGTTTAAAACTACTTTATTTTGATTTATATTTGTCGACCGGTTTCGTTGATCTCAACCTCCTTCAGGAAAAAAAATATAAACCGTTAAATTTGACCAAATTCTTAACTAATTCTAAAGACGAAATGATAAATTAAGCCACTCTGGCATCTATAATCTTAATTGCAATGATTGCCCAGCTACATACATAGGTAAAACGGCGCGTAATGTAAATATTAGAGTTAAAGAACACGCCAGGTATCTTACAAGCCCAGTTTTCTCGGAATTTGTCGACCATTTGATTGATACTGACCATACGTTTAATATAAATACAGGAGTCTAAGTAGTACATTTAATTAAAATAGGAATAAGCCTTAATAATTTAGAAGCATTAGAAATATCAAAATCAAAGAAAAAAAAATTACAAATTTTAACCAAACAGTTAGAATTAACCGTCCGATTTTAAAGTCATTCCCTTTCTCCTTGTGTAACCCCCACCCTCCATTGATTCCTCCTAATACCCCTACATCAACCAGTCTCTGATGTTCTCTCCCTCTCTTATACGCTCTCCCTTTCTTTTGTGCTTAACTCAGTACTGAAATTTAGTTTATACGTATATTGTCCTGAGGAAGGTTGAGGTCAACTGAAACCGCTCGACAAATATAAATCAAAATAAAGTGGTTTTAACCAAAGAACTTGTTTCATTCTGTATAATTTATATGTACATTACTAAAATAATTTGTAGATTTTGTATCAGTACTAAATCTGCAGAAAGAACTCAACAAATCCATACCACTAGACTTGGCTCAACAATGAACTTAATGGCAATACATACTAAAACATCTTTTGGCCAAAGAAACTATTTATACCAAGCTCCAATTATGTTTAATATTCTGCCAGACTACATTAAATCTTCCAATTCATTAGCTAAATTTAAAAAGAATGTTAAGATATTTGTGTTAAGAGAGGATTGGCACACTATTTGTTCATCCTTGTCCTTTTTGAAATAATAAGATTTCAATTTTTAAATAATAAGATTTGTTTTTTAATAAGATTTGTTTTTTTAATAATATTGGTTTTTTGAATAATAAGCTTTTTTTAAATAAACAGATTTTATTTGAGTTCCATTTGCCAAAATTCTAGTGTCACCCTAGATGTTTTGAACTAGCTTTGTTTCTTGGTGGGTATAGTAATTAAAGATTTATTTATGGTCTATATTGTTACAAATCATACTTCAATTACCCATCTGGTCACTAATATGATATTTTTATTTCTTACTTTATTATAATATTTTTGTGTTATAAATGTAGTGTATTTTAGTATTTTGTGTGAGTAAAATCACTCAACTTTATAAATGTTGACCTCAACACAGGCCTCCTAGTCGTAGTGAGTTTAATTTTTTTTTGCATGTAAAAATAAAAAATAAGAATGTATGGTGAGAAGTTATAAATAAATTTCCTAAAGAAAAAATCAATTTTGTTGCCTCTGTAAATTGGCAACAACGGTAGTTTTCTTTCAAATTGATATTGATTACATTTCTACGGTCTATCAGTTCAGTGGGCTGTATGATTTAAACGGTTCAAATTCGGCGTAAGTGATTCTCTCCCTTAAATACGAATTGAAATCCATTACCGAATTAATGTACACACATGCAAAGCTAATCCCGCCGAAACCCACTAATTTATGAGTATCTGCTGTTATATGTTAGCGGCTAGCGACACCAAACGACGCTTGACCGTTTTCAACAAACTGTTTAAACGAGGGTTAAACTCGGTGGATAAATTTACACTTAAAGCCACTGCGGGATTAAACTACTAACCGCTAGTTCTTAGTTATAACTAAACCGAGTTTTAAGTGCATTTTTATGGTAGTTTGGTCAAACTCTAGTTTGGTGTACTCTAGTAACATCAGTTTGTTATTTGTTCATAGTGGTATTAAATTGTCAAGTTGTGATCATTTATGTTTATTTTTAAATATTATTATTTTTTGCTCTTGTACTTTTTCTTTGAGGAATGTTCCTACCAAGAGAATATATTATGATGCGCAAGTGGATGGAAATTAGTGACACCCGTGGAAAATATTGGATGATCAAGACCAAATACTTTAGTCGATATTGATTGATTGATATTGTCAAGTATACAGTCGTTTGTTTTGTTATCATTGTATTGTTTTTTTTTCTCTTATATTAACGAGCACCCTTTTCCAGAAACAAGCACCAGCTTACACCAGGAAAGAATATAATGCACAAAATTGTATAATGGCAAATCTGTTGATTACATAAAACAACAAAATAATTTTATTTCCTAGGCTTGTCAACTTACTTTTGACTTCGTACGGACTTCCCGCATCCTTGTGTACGTGGATTGCCGACTTTTTGAAGAAAAGGTCGATTTAGACGGTTGCTGATGGTTTCACTTCCTCTTCACATTCAATAAATGCTGGCGTCCCACAGGGATCGGTTATGTCTCCGACTTTGTTTTTGTTGCACATCATTGACTTTTTGTCGTATGCCACAATTCATTGTAAAGCGGATGACAGTACAGTCCATGATAGCTTTTTGTTTGACAAACCCCCAAACGGTACACAACTCGGAGGGCTTTGATGCAAAGATTGGGTGGTTACCTCGGGGGATTTTCATTTTGGTTACGTTGAATTTGAAGCCCCATAAAACCCGCCAAAACCCTTAACTCCTGGCAGAAACGGGCGGTCCGTTTGGTAGATTCCCCTGTATTAAGGATTGCAATCTTTGGGGCACAAGCGTCAGATGGTATGCTGTCCTTGTTCTACGCTCCGAAGTACTATCGTCTTCAAGACTCATGTATACTCCTTGCTCTTCTCAATACATCCTCCACATAGCATATCCAAGAATGACGGAGGCCTTGAGGAAAATCATTTTCCTCAGGGCTTCCTGAGTGGAGTTAATGTAAAAATGTAATTATAAAATATTATAAAAAAATAAATTCCACCCAACCAAAAATTTACAATAATTTTTTTTTTAATAATAATAATTTTTTTTTTACGTATAATTGAAGGCCTCAATTCCACACTAATGCATTAATGTGTCCCAACTTCCTGGATTCAATGTAACTAAACGAACGAAGACAGTGATTGGTCGCCGAGAAATTTGAATAACAGGTATTTTACTAAACTGTTGCTGTCACCGTCGTTGTTACCCTCCCCCCTCCAAATACTGAGTGAAAGGGACAACTGCATGTCCATAATCGTCAAAATCGAAGTTTTGTATTCCCCATTTTTCTTCTTCAGATTTTTTAAATTTTCACTGAATGACATTTTGACTCAATGTCTGTTGATGGGATTTGGGGTTTCAAACCAGGCAATTTTAACGAGTTTTGAGGGTTATAACTCTTATAAAAAAGTAACTTACCAAAAAAAGAAAAACGAATCGACACATCTGTGGTGAACGTATGTCTTGCAGTATGAAAGAGACATGCTTGTATGAGTGAGACAGCATGAGGACATATAGAAGGGTGTGATTGCAGTCCATTGTCCTCTTTACTTTCAGACTTCCTACGAAGCACCACTGAACATCATCTCGCAATAAACGTAACTAGACTACCTACGTCTTATTATTGCAATCTCACCCTGTACTGAGAACATCACTATCTGAGGAATCTGGATCCACAACAAGGAGTCCAGAAGTAATGTTAATAACCGGCCACGTTCATTACAAAATCTATAATATATATTTTTTAAATTGCAGTATTGTCAAAATCCAGAGAGGAAAGAGGAAATTGGTTAATACGTGTGTATGGACAAAACGATTCTTTTTTTCAAGTCGGTTCTTCATTGCTGAAGATCGTGACCCCTACTGCAATTTCCACGGTGGACAAGTCTCCTCCACTCCTTGCGGTCCTGCGCTGTGTGGGGTGCTGCTGATACCCCAGTAATATCACTGGCTGCTGATACCCAGAAGCCAGTGATACTTGATTACTCCAGCGCATCGGTGACCTTCATCAGTTTCTTCTGCCTTCCTCTTTGCCAGTGACTATGAGTTCCTCTAAGTTGGAGGCCTCAGTTTGTCGAGTAACGAGTCCAAAGTATCTTAATATTCGTTATAGGAAGGTAGTTGAAAGCCTATTGTGGATGTCTAACTCTTCCAAAATGTACACATTTGTGCATCTGGTTGTCCATGAAATCCTGAGAATTTTTCTCCGGCACAACATTTCGAAGGCGTCTATCTGTTTTCTTTCGCTGGCTCTAACGGCTGTTTACACAGTGCGAGGTACTGCTTAGCCAGTAGACAGCTACTCGGCTTGTCTACTCGTACGCCAGTAGCTCGGCTCGCCTTAGCTGTCCACACGACACGTAGTAGCTGATGCCCAGTCTTGCGAGTTGTCGCGATGTCGAGTGAACGTGCTTTAATTATAAAAACTGTAATAAGGTCTATGACAACAATATTATTTATTTAATTTCAACGGTATAAATATACCATAAGAACTGATTACATGTCACAAAATCAAAAATAATAATATAGAAATAAAAGAAAAAAATTGTTTTAACAGATAATAATAGTGACATTTGAATGAGAAATGACACCAGAGAGACAGTTAGTTACATACAAAAATATATAGTACAAATAGAATTAATATTGACTGAAAAGATTTGATAGCATAGCCCTCTTGTACCTACCTTCCGTGCAGTTAAATAGATCTGCCACATCTGCATATCTATTATTAACATCATATAATCTAGATGCAAGGGGGTGTTTCGAGTACTCAGTCCTATTATTGTTACATTTAAACAGGATTTTAGATCGAGTGGTTCTCGTGGGAATATGAAATTCAATGAGCTTAGTTAAATTAGGACTGTCTATGCTACCATTTACAATTTTGAACAAAAATATTAAGTCGGATTAATATTATGTCAAGAATATTATAATTACATGCTAAAAATGTATTTAAATTGTAAAGAAGCAATAAATAAATTAATTGGAAAATACCCATGAAAACTTTAACAATAGCGAAATAAAAGGGTTTGGATTAGAGACTGGATGGCTAGAAGATCTTTAGGAGCAACACTTACCATTTTCAAGGAGCTTTATAAATATAAAGCAGTGATGAGAGTGACACCTGACCAAGTCAAAAGACTTTTAAATTTGATAAAAACAAAAATAGAACGTCAAGACACATTGATGAGAGATGCCATAGCAGCAAGGATACGTAAAGTTACCTCGCTGGTGTTATCTAGATGCATTTCCTTAGCAATGTGTTCCAAATATGCTTTTCTGATTTCTCTATTTCTGTAATTTTTATCGAAACAATTTCATAGGTTTTCTTGTTCTCTGTAGAGTTTCATGAATGATATATTATTATCAGAAGACCATCTTTCCGCAGCTATTTTGAATTCGTAAAACGCTCGTAGGCGCAGCACACAAAACACACAGGTTCCGCTCACAGGCACTGCTTCACTGGCGAACTACTGCCGTCCTACTGCCGAACGCGTCCAAACGATGCAAGTGATGACCGAGCTGCTGCCATGTGCGAGTTGCTGCCGGGCGAAAACAAAAAATGTTGAAGTAACTCGGATGCGAGCTAATGTACAACTCGCACGTACGAGTTACTCGTAAGTTCCGTCCAAACAGTGCGAGTTACTGCAGTGAAGTCACTCGGCATGCTGATTCGCACGCTAGCTGTTTAAACCAGCCATAAGTGTCCATGTTTCTATACCGTACACGGAGAAAATCAATGCCCGGACCAATTTCATCTTGGTGGTCTTCGTAATGCCTCTGTCCCTACATATCTTTTGCATTTTACTCATGGCGTCTTTTGTCATGCAAATTCTTCTTCTCACTGCTGTTTACAACCTCCTTCGTCACTTATGGACGAGCTTATGGAAACATAAATTCGTTTACCGATTCGAGTACACTGTTAGAGCATTATGTGTTCTTACAAAAGCTTTGTGAAAAAGTAACCATTAAATTTTCTAAATATCAGTAGGTACTCTACACATCACACATTTTTAATTTACCTCCGGGTGTTAATCCCGCGACCTTTGGACTCATATCCAGAGGTTTAACGTCACGAAAGTTTGGCAATTTATGAAGTTCAGGATGTTTGTGAATTTATCAAATCAGAGCCGAAACTTTATTACTATTGATAAAAATATTGTGTATGGACGTGGTTTGAAGGTACAGGTATTAATTATTCTAATCAACTGCAATATGCCACTAATATTTTGTCAGAAATGCGTGTGGAATCTGCCAGAACAATGCAGCTTGTTAGATTATAAACACAAAGTTTGTTAATTACAGTATCAAGCAATAAGTTCTCGCCATTCAACCTCATCTGGAACTATGGCGGCCGATTGCACCAAACTCCGGGCGCCATATTTGCCAAAGATTTGAACTATGCAATAATTCCAGAACTTGCAACTATATACTACAACTACATATAGATAGATAATTTGGAACGCTGTGAATGGCAACCCAAGCGTTTCCACCAGACTTTTAGAACTAATCTATTCTGACAATACCCACGAAATTAATTGAGTTCTTATAAGAAAATTATAGATATTCAATACATGTAGAATAATAATAACCTGAAATAACCTGCGTATAGATCCTTACTAATATTTAATTTATTTATAGGATACTGCAGTCATGGATCGACCCACGGTGCCCTTCTTAACAAAATCAAGGAGGATACTGTGCTTCGACTCTGCCTACAGAAGAGCACTTATCCTAAAAATGGGAACACCTCAGCACAGGTTCGCGTAGTGAGGTGTTCACAAAACACTACTTTTAACCAATTTACGTACAGTTACGGATCAATAACATTTTTCAATAATTGATATGTGTATGAAATTACTATGAATTTGATACAATATACCAAAAACTATTTCAAACCGGCCCAAAATACAGGAAACCTGAATCTCCATACGTTTCCTCAGGCCTCGGGTATAATCTATCAAAAGTTCAGAAAATTTCCGCTTTTTTTTACATGAATACCGCACAAGAGTCCCAACTGTTCCCGTCTGGAGTCAGTGAGACTATGGCATCCCCAATTGGGGTATGTTGTGAGACTGAAGGTTGTGGGGAGGGAAGGAGATGGGGAAGAGGAAGGTAGAAAAGTACCTGGCTATACAGATCTGGTCACCAAACACGGCGAAAGCCACTTCAGGCAACGTTTCAATTCTGAATGGTGGTCTTACACCAGGGCGATACTGAGAGTAGCTTCAACTCTTACTCGCTTTGCAATAAATTCCAAATAAATGGAATATTTCTGAATGTGTCCGAAAACACTTTTTTGAAAGGTAATAAAATATGCTAATAACTGTTAATAATAGAAATAAACGTATACTTTTTGAAATATAAAAATTTAGAATGCAAATATAAAAATATTTTAAAAATAACTCACTTTTTTTCCAACCAAAATTAATGATAATGAAAAAATGGAAAACAACATACGTTATTAAACACGCTAATGTTATCTATTTTTTTTGTCATACATAATAAAATATTTTTTGGTTGTACCTCTCTAAACAAATATCCTCTCTCCTATCAAGCCTTTTCTAAAATTGCCTCTCCCCCTTTCATCACCTAATCTTTTCTATGTAAGTCTGAACTCGGCTGCAATCTTCCATATAATTTTGAAATTTGTCCATTTGAATAAAATTAATACTCTTATGTAAACTCACATTTAATTTTCACCTCTTGGCTGAAAGCTAAAAACATTTGAAAAATAACTCATCGCATTGCATGTCTGGTTCAATGTACTCTAAATAGAACTCGAATTTGATTTGAATTTAAATAATTGTCATTTTCGAATTTCGAACTGTTTATTCTTTTGATAAATTCAGAAAAGCGAAAAAGTAGGTACTAACCCTTAACGTAAGTAGTTTTTTGTGTTCTTACATTATTCCCATCAAAAGGAAGATAATTTTCTCTTTAGAGGTGGTGTATGGGGGGTATTTTTAAGGAAAGGAGGGATTCGAAGTTCTGGGAAGGAAAAAAGTATAAGGCATGGGCAGGAATCTTGGAGTCAGTGTGTCTAGGAATGACGGTCGTATAAATACATACCTCCCGCTTCGGTGCAAGACGGAGGGTCGAGGGTCGAAGGTCGAGATCGGCCGGGGAGGTCGAAGGATCTTCCCAAACCAGCCTCTCCCGATACGATTCGCCACGCAGTTGATGGGCAGGCATATCCACCGTCAAAACTTGGACTCAACCGATGAACCCGGGCACCCCTTCTAAGTCACCAAACGTAATGAACCACGAACCATGGGGTGGTTTTATAGTAGAAATTAAATTAACGTCAAAACGTAAACCTCTCGACATGAATAAAATATCACGAGCACAGAAATGTCACAGAGTAATTTGTGTTGATTTCCGCAGATGCACTAACATCAAAATTAAATCATGCATAAAAAAATAAAACTAAGTGACCATAATAAACCAACACGTCGCCGTTTCTCCGCAGAGGTAGGCAGGGAGGACGGACCACCTAAGCGGAAAGCGGGGTGACCATCCCTCTTTCTGTGATTTGTCAATAAATTAATGCGATAGTATGTAAGCAACTCGCATAGTGATATCACCATATTGTCCTCGAAAAACCTTTCATTTAATTTAATTATTAGTCCTTTGTCCTGTTAGCCGCGTAAAAACTTATTAACAAATCAAACTAAAAAAAAGTTCGGGCTCGTTTCCAAAATTTTATATTTTGTTTCACGATTTGGTTAAGTTTTACAAATCCTACTATAATATTATAAAGGCGAAAGTTTGTATGGATATATGGATATATGGATGTATGAATGTACGATTATGAATGTATGGATGTATGCATGGATGTATGTTTGTTACTCTTTCACGCAAAAAATAATGAATGGATTTTAAAAATTCTTTCTCTAATAGAAAGCTACATTATTAGCGAGTAATATAAGCTATATTATATAGGAAAACTCTGGCGTTATGAAATTATTTATTATACATTTATTGTCCAGACGAAAAGCAAAGCGTTGCTTGGTAACTATAAGTATTTTGAATTTTTTTTGGCATTTTGTTATTTGTTTAGGTTACTTTGGATATCCCTTTGATAGTTAAAATTATACTAATCTAAAATAAGATTATAAATGCGAAACTGCGTGTGTTTGATTGTTACGCTTTAATAGGTGGCACGCGAGCTGTTTGAAAAATTAATGTAACGGGCATGGAGGGGTTGGTGAGGGTGGGGGGGAGGGGGGGAGGGTAGGGGGGAGGGGGAGATGGGTCAGTGGGGGGATTTGGAGGGGTAGGGCGGGGAAGGGGTTGTGAGGGAGAAGGGGGGACTGGGAGACTGGAGTAGGGATAGGGAAGGTGGAGTGGAAGGTGGAATCCCCCTAATATTATGCGAGCGTAGACGGGTGCAAAAGTTAGTATGTTATAATTTACCCACGTAGTCCATTTTACTGATTCATGTTTTAACGATTCGTTTAAGAACTTACATTTAGATCCTGCGCAGAAAAGTCCCACAATGCAGCTGCAGATCTTTTCCTTTCTACGGCGAACTTTAATTTTCTGCTCATGGTCAGGTTATTTCAATGTGCGTTCTTGGGTGGTCAATGTATGACTGATGTCATAATTTATTCAAAGCATTCTCAAACCTCCCTGGTGCCAAAAAATGTGGTCACGTGGTTTGCGTCCAGTCCATTAAAATGATACCCAGATTAAGCCAAATCTCTCAAATTCGGATGGCTATGATTTACATATGTTTTTAAAATACACAGTTATTAAAAATTTTCGCGTGATTTTTCATGGGTCTGCGCTAGTATCTTACTAACAATATCATTTTTTTAAGATAACGGCAAAAAATAATATTTTTACATCTGTAATGAAATAGATATTGCAAATAACCTGCTTAACGAAAGTCATTTCGAAACATCGTATAAATTCCAATATTCCAAGTCGATGGCTGTACCCTGGTAGGTATCTATAACTAATTGTAGGAAAATTCGATATCAGCCGAATAACTCGATCACCGCAGGGGCTCGGCTATTGGAAGGCTCTAACAGCCAGTGGAAATTATCAACTATTTTCCGAACTGCCGCAAGTCTACACGAACATAATTTCTGTACCCAAGAAGCATACGGATGCCAGTCCAAAATTTGAAGAAATGAATTTTTTATGCAGACTTGAAGTAAATTATCATGTTTATCAGTGGCAGAAAGATACAAGGCCCATCACCAAGAAAAATAAGATTTTCAAAAAAGTATACGGGTGTAACTACCTTTGACGCAACAATATCTTAGAAGTCTTGCATCTTTATGATTTTGTTGCATTTTGAGTATTGTGACTCAAATCCATTTGCATCCTTCTGCCTCTATCGCTCTAACTGCTCTAACTACGCTTTCTATGGAAGTATTTTCAAACATTGATCTTTTTATATTTCACCACATGTCATAACAAAATATTCCATTTCATTTTGAAGCAGGACTTTCAAGTCCGTTTTTTTTTTTAGCATTTTTATTAAACAATATTTTTAAAGGCATTACATATCCTTTAGGTATAATATTTTTTATATTTTTTGGTTTATAATTTTTTTTGTTATCTATCAGCATGGATATTCGAAGAGGTTATGAGACCATAGTTACAGAAAAAATTGTTTTTTGGCTCTCTTGAACATTTACCTTTTTGGACTAGAATCCGTATGCTTCCCGGGTACAGATTTGTTCCCAGTGGTTTTGATAGTCTCCTGCTTTGGTTTCTGCGCAATCAGAATTATTAGTGTGGTCAGCGGATTATCACAATTTGTAAATAATTGCAAATTCGCTGTGTGGCATATTTTTAACCCGGCCAGCATAATATTGGGTAAAATTTACCCGAGGTAATTTTTGTTGCTCAATAATTTTAATTTACGCGCTCAATTGTTCCGTGCCCCTCAGTAGCTGCGCAGGGATAGGAAAGGAAGCGACAAAAAACAGGATTTAGTCAGCCACCGCTCAACAAGGTAGTTAGTCGTCAAAGTTGTCGGCGAGTTTTACCCACTCAGCGTTCGGTATTACTATTTTTCAAGATGAATAATTCAACAATTATTATAAATAATAATCATTAACCTGAAACACTTATCTACATTAAAAAATCTTCGGAGAAAAGATACATGCCGCCGACGGGTGGAAAATGAAATAAGCATTAATTGTTGAATAAAACACTAGTATAATATATTGAATTATTTGGCGGGAAGGAGATAAGCCGACGTAGCTTAGTGGATAAGAGCAGTTGACCGAAAATCAGAAAGACGCGGGTTCGAGTCCCGTCGGCAGCATGTATCTGTTATCGGGAGAGTTTTTCAATGTAGATGAATGTTTCAGGCTAATAATTATTACTTATAATAATTGTTACCCTTTGTGCTATGCATAAAAATCTTTTCTTAAACATTAGTTTACCAATTAACAATAATAATGAATAATTGTGTTGGTCACGAATAAAACTTTAGAAAAGGTAATTTTTTTTTGTCATTTTATTTGGTTTAAATAAAAATTGATAATTAAGTGCCATAAGTTGAATTCTCTAAGAAAATGTTGATTCGAATAAAAATGTTCACACTACTAATTATAACACTTTTATTCCTAGTTTATTATTAGTTTCTAATACAGGTAAAATAAATATATTATCGAATTAAAAATAGTAGTGAGTCGAGAATAAATAAACGATCTAAGTTTTCCTAGGGCAATCTGCCTAGCTAGGAACTTATACAGACAAACAAGACATAATAACACTTGAAAACATTTTAATATTTACAGTTATTTTGATATATTATTAATATTATGTTAGTTTGCTGTATAAATGTATCTTATATAATAAATAAGTAAGAATTTAGGGTTAAAGTTACCCAACCTTAAGCTCGATGTTGCAAAATTGTATCTAACGCTCGCCGGGTTAAATAAATGAAAATAATAAACTTTGTTTAAATCACGATAGGTATGTGATAAAAATAAACAACATGTTTCAAATCCCATGGATTCTTCATCAGAATACAAAGGATGATAATGATTATTATTCGGAATTTGCCAACCACATTTTTGGAAATAATTTATTCTTTTCACATGTAAATATAAGATAGAAAAAATAAATCATACAAATACAACGGAATTACAAATAGATTCATTTTTTTATTTAATATAATATAATGGAATCAATTACATGTTTATATACATGAAATAAAGTTTATCTATTAAAATACATAAAATAATACGTTTTACACCCTTTTTAAGAGCAAAGCTCGAGTTAAAAAGGCGGATAAACGCATGTTAACCACAGTTTAGCAAAGGAAAAATAATATTTTTTTATATGTTAAACAAAAAATTGATAATTAATAGTAAATAAGAAAAAAATAATATTTTTTTATATACATATATGTATATAAAACTAAATAATAGATAAGAAATTCAACTGACTGAAGAGGAGGAGATAAAAAGAAAGGAAAAAAATAATGACAGAAAAAGGATATCTAATATTTTAATTGAGTTGTTATGTTGATAAGTTATATAAAAAGAGTTTTTATTGAATTTTAGTATTTTTTGTAATTTGTTTCCAATCTTAATTTCAAGGGTAATTCGTCAAACCATTTAACTCCAATATATTTGTAGAATTGTTGGGCTGTGGTGGTGTAACAGCGTGGTATAGTCAAAGCACCAAGGATATTTGTTCTATTGCTGTTCGAAAAAAGATTTAAGCTCATATTATTGAAACAATCTTTGTGTATTTGGAAAAGCGTAATTTTTTTATAAATAGTATGAAGTGTAAGGACTGTAAATTCTTGAAATTATTTGATGGTAGGGTAATAGTATGGCCTTTTTAGAATTATTTTCATTTATATTCATTTGGAAAATCAAGATTTTTTTAAATGTGAATACTGCACAAGAATCCCAATTGCTCTCATCTGGATTCAGAGAGTCTATAACATCCCCAATTGGGTATGTTGTGAAGCTGAAAGTAGTGGGGAAGGGAATGAGATAAGGAGAGGAAGGTGGGTAAGTACCTGGCTATTCATATCTGGTCACCAAATAAAGCTAAAGCCATTTCAAGCAACGTTTCAATTCTGAATGGTGGTCTTACACTAAAGCAATACTGAGAGTATCTTCCACTCTGGAACGTGCCGCAAATACAATATTTAATTTATTTTTTGTATTATCTTTTTATTTAATTATTTTATTTTTAATTAATTACCTATGAAATAAAACAACTTCATCAAATAAATTTTATTTGTGTACTCCTGGATTTGAACCCGTGACCTTCGGATTGCTAGTCGAGAGCCTTTATTACCTCTCGCCGATGGAGGGCGTCAAACTAAGTAAATAACAGCAATTTGTAAAAGCGTTTTCTCAAATTTCAAACGTGCGTCTTACATATATGCACGGTAAACATTTGGTCGCTTCTTCGACTCATTCTAGAGTTTAGCAGCTCGTCTGTGGAACGATTTGTTTCCTGTGTTTCCTCCTTCCTACAACATGGGTCTCTTCAAGACCAATGTTCATTCCTTCCTCTCCTCAAAAAAACCCTCCACACCGCACACCACATCTGAGATGACATTTAAGGCCCTGTGGGAAATTACTGTGTGGAGTTAAAGTAAAAAATAAAAAGTAAATTTGTGCATGTCGGGATTTAAATCCGCGACCTTCGTATTGCTAGTTGAGAGCCTAACCTCTCGCCCACGGAGGCCATCAAACTAAGTAAAAGACAGCAATTTGCAAAAGTGTTTTCTCAAAGTTCAAGGATTAGGTACGCATTCAAATTACTGTTTTCTTTGATATTTCTCACGCAAGTTACAAACAACGATAAATTGGTGCCCAAAGGGTTAACTTACTTAATATAATATTTATTAGAATTTAACATCAAATTAATGCGCAATTATAATAATTTATAGCTTAAATAATGTTCGTCTTAAGTCTCCAATATATATAATATTTAGATAGGTAGAATGATAATTCGGCGCTCCGGAGTTCGAGGGGCACTCAAATAAGTTGGGTTTACGATCACTTATGCTTTATAAGCCTTCTATATTACAACCCCCTCGTATCTTTCTTAAGATCAGGCAAAATGCTTTGTGATTCTCCCGACTTGCAAACACACCGTTATAACGTTAATAGGTTATTACATAACCAGGAATCTATGGGAGTTTGTAATGTGTATTATGGCAAATAAAAATGATCCAGCTCTCTGAATCCAATGAATAAGCTACAGTCGGCGCGTTGTTCAGACTTTTGGAATAGAGTTGTTTGGAAAACGATTATTTTTATGTGGTGAAAGAAAAGAGTGAACCTAGGTCTTGAAGAGACGTTGGTTGTGGGGGATGGAAACACAGAGGCCGGCAAATCAATAAACTCAATAACGAGTGACAGAAACGTGCGTTCCCATGTGACAAATGTTGTAACCGATAAATAACATCATTACCTTCCAACCCCGAATACATCACGAATATCGGAAAGCGTTGACCACATCACTTGAGCATAGACGTTCCGGAAAGAACTGTACCTACCTTCAGTTTGGAGGAGACAAGAGGAGCAGCACGTACCTGCGGCGGACGAAACTGACATCACCATGGCGTCTCGATATTGTAACATTATTTCACATCCTAACATTTTATTCATATTAGATATTAGATTATCAAGGTTACCATTTTAAATACTTGAGTTTTGTAGTTTAAAAGCTCTGGCGTCCAACATTTTCATTTATCTTCCACATAACTTAATTTATTATTTCGCATTATAGTTTGATTGTTCTATTCGAGACTCTTCGAGTATTACAGACACCCCTTGAGATCAAATAGTTTTCTAAAGGGTCTATTAATAAATACGTCGCTATGTCATTTGTAATTTAAATTCAATAAATCTATAATATATTCGGTTGCATCAGACTTTTATTGATAATACTGTTTATCTTTATTCGTGCTTTATCTTTCAGACTTGTGAGCTAGCCATATATTTAATTATTAAAACACACTGCAATACTAGTAATAACAGTTAAATTGGGCATAACGATTTTTCAAACTGTAACAATGTCAACTGTTCACAAATTGTGTACATGTTGGCCGTCCGGCGTGACCTACACTCTCAAGGGCTTCGATTCAGGTGTTCAAGAAAGGAACGGAATGGAAAAGTGTGACGATGAGATGAGAAGAGAAGACGAGCGGATGAGAGAAATGAAAAGCTGGATGTTTATTGAGAAAGCGGAAAACGAAACACGAGGTTTGAAGATTGACGTGCCATTTTGTTCCGAAAATATCGTTTGTTTGTTTATTTATATCATTATCATTAGCTAGAGCTAATATTATCAATCGCTAACATTAAATATTTTTTTCAAGTTATCATGTTATTGCTGTGAATCCTTTCCATTTACTTGCCATTCGACTTACTATTGAGTTGTAGGTATGTTCATATTATTATTATTGTTGTTGTAGTTAGAATAGATTTCTGATTCTGACAACTTTATGTAGTTAAATGTAGTAAGCAGATTATTAGTCATTTTAAAGGTTATTAGTAATTTTAAATGCTAAATTTTTGTTAACTTCTTACGGGTACAGGACCCTTACCATTTAATTATATGAAAATCTATTATTGGATATTATGATAAATGTAAAATATCTGTTGATTTTCCTTAATAAATAAAATAAAATGACGGTGATGGGACGGGAGAAGATGTTGGAAGGCACGGGGGGTTGGAGGTTGGATATTTTTGCGTGGGACGCGGATTTGGCAGCGCATAATTGACAAGAAATAACAAACAAAAAAACATAAATAAAAACACACACACACTACACTATAACCTCAGATCTGTAGATATATCGCTCGAGAGTCACTTCTCGGTTCATCGACGATTAAAACGAATTGTTTAAGCACTATAAATACCGATAACATTGATGGTATAAATAAACCAAAAAGCAAATGAAAACAAATAACATTGACTACTACTGTCTATAGTCTGTATCCAAAAAGGAGAAATTGATAAAAAATAAAACTAATAAAAAAATAATGACGATTAACGAAATTAATTATACAGTTTAAACCAATAATAAATGTTTTTAAAATTTTATTATCATTTAATTAGATAATCAATTTTATAGCGCAGTTCACATTAATTCTTAAAGTAATTATGGTTTTTGCACCTAGTTAATTTTTTGTAAGATAATTACTTACCATTATGCTCCCGTTTTATCTTTTCCCGGTTAATTGTTTAGAAAAACTATACTGCTTTTGCAACCCACAGCATCTGTTTAAAAATAAGCAACGAAGACTTTGCTCTAGATGAAAACTTAATTAGGTACTCTTGATCGAAAAACCTTAGGTTTTGCAACAAAATTTGCTTTACCGTTTGCGCTCCGGCAAAAAACCCGCTTAAGTAGGTTCCCCAATTTGTTTCCAAGTTAAAACTTTTTGCCTGACGAGAAAACTCTTATAGCCCTTAAAGTTCGCTTAATCCAAAGTATCAGAGCGGAAATTTATTTTTGTAAATAAATAATGTACATCTCTTTACCCTACGTCTTAAATCTTTCGTCTCAGTGCGAAACAAAGTAGAACTTCTCATTTTACTATACATTTTGTGACAAGTGATTTTGGTTCTCCTATGGAGGAACGGTTTTCGTTTACTGTTTTCCCGTGGATTCGTTTTTCGATTTAAAACGTTAAAATAATTATTTTAGGTTGAATGAGCTCAAAGTGTGTTAAAAAGGTGAAATCCAATTTCCCAGCGTGTAATTATGTACGCAAGTAGGGAAGTAGGTTCCGGTAGTAAACTGTTTTCTTCGAAAAACGTCGCTTTTTGTAAACTGAATTATAATCTTCTGTGTAGTGTGTATATACACATTACACATACCTACGAATGTAGAAGTGGGTGCGAAACGTTACCCCAGTAAAAGGTTTTGTATAACAGGATAAATTAAATTTCATAAATAAATAGCTTTACTACCCGGCTTTGCCGGAATAACGGCCCGTTCGCACGGCGGTGAGTCGTCTCTTTTTCAATATTATGATTCGTAACTAATTCGCATTTTGGGAGGCGGATATGGGTATCACCGCCCGGGAATCATTTATTGGATAATCAACACATCTGCCATAGGTCACCCCAAGTGGTTGGCTACGTTTGGTGACTTAGCAGGGGTGCCCGGATTCAAGGGGTGAGGTTTGTCAAGTCCTCGGTCTTGGCGACCGATGTGTCTGCCCAGCTGCTGCGTAGCGGTTCGGATCAAGAGAGACAGGTTGATGAGGTATTTTGACCTCTCATGTCAGAATCCCTTGACCTATAATTTTTTTTTTTTTACAGTGAATACCGCACAAGAATCTCAACTGCTCCCGTCTGGAGCCAGTGAGACTATGGCATCCCCAATTGGGGATGTTGTGAGGCTGAAGGTAGTGGGGAGGGGAAGGAGGTGGGGTAGAGGTAGGTTGGGAAGTACCTGGCTATTCAGATCTGGTCACCAAACACGGCTAAAGCCATTTTCAAGCAACGTTTCAATTCTGAATGGTGGTCTTACACCACGGCGATACTAACAGTATCATCCACTCTGGAACATGCCGCAAATATACTATACATTATTTTAAATGAATTAATTGTGAATTAACACAAATTAATCAAATAAAATTTATTTGCGCATGCCGGGTTCGAACCCGCGACCTCCGGATTGTGAGTCAAGAGTGTTACCCACTGGACTACGGAGGTCGTGGATTAATCCGTCCGTCACTCCTGGATATACTGACCTCCAGATTCCTACTAACCCCTCAAAACAATTTCCTTCCCAGGACTTTCTCTGCCATTCCTTAAAATACACCATCCTCATCCCATCATCCCCTAAGATGACACAGACCCTCAGGGAAACTATTTTCCTTAGAGCGTTCTATATGGAGCTAATGTAAAAAAATCGTTCTTTCATGAACTTCTATTTTATTTTATTTAAGTTTTTACACCAGCAGGTCTGGGAGGAATAGTGCAATCTCAGTCTGGCGTATTACATGAGGTATTTGGTAAAATTATAACATTATGGAGATTTTTTCAAAATAAATTTTGAAGGGTCTTCCGTCAGGGTGTTCGCCCGTATCCATTAGTCATTGAGTGGAGAGCTCTGCCACTCGGATGCAGCCACGACAATGACGATGGTTGACTTCCTTGTCGTGCCCCAGAGGCTGGCTAGTCGATGGCGAAGTAGGGTGGAAAATGAGTGCTCCCTTCGGTGAAAATCATGGAGCCACTGCAGAACCTTGGAAATTGCGTAAGTTGCCTGTATGAGGCAACTCAAACTCAACAATGCGCTTGTCATTAGCTTGTCCCATTGCGCTGCTGGTTATTAGGATGGTACATTGGAGGTTATCCACCACTTGTAACACGATTTCTACTTGACAAGAAATAAGTGCAAACTACCTACGGCTCACGCCCTGGTATAAGTAACAGATGGTTACTCCTTCAAGGCTCTCGAAAGATTCTATTTTTTTTTTGTTAAACGAAGCTACATTTATTTATTTTGAACGAATATAGACCTCCAGTATCCCTGCATACGTTGTGAGAAAGCTGTATGCAAGTGCTGGTATAGTATGGTACAACTCAGATGTGTACAGGGCGGTTCCATGACAGTTGGTCCGGCGACATTTGGTCCGGCGACATTTGGTCCGGCGACAGTTGGTCCGATTCGTCAGTATTCATTCAGAATTGTAACTTTACTTGAAATGGCTTTAGCCGTGTTTGATGACTAAATCTGAAAAGCCAGGTACGTTTTCCACATCTCTTTCCCCTCCCCACTACCTTCAACATCACACCATACCAAAATTGGGGATGCCATAGTCTCACTGGCTGGAGACAGTTGGGAGCAATTGGGACTCTTGTGTTATATTCAGATATAAAAAGTTATATTATATGCAAGTAGGAATCGTTAGCGTTTTTTTTGCTAAGCCGACTGCACGTATAATAATAATAATAATGCAGGGGAAGTGCAATGCAATATATTCCATATTTTGAAATTACATATGAATAGCGAATGAGCGAAGAAAGTAGTGTAAAAAGAATATATGATGCAAATGTGAATGGTAGAAGAAGTCGGGGACGTCCGAGGAAGACACGGCACGATCAAGTGAATCAGATACTTGAGACGGGCCATGTCAAAAGTCAGAATAATAGAAGAGTATGTATGAGACGATGGAGTGAGGCAAAGAGTGTGTGCCAAGACCGAGTTGTTTGGCGGTCCGTCTTCTCTGCCTACCCCTGCGGGGAAATGGCGTGATGGTTAGTTAGTTAGTTAGTTCTATAAGTATGTCGTATTTTGTGATTGCCGCATGCTAATTCGGAGAGTCGAAGTTATTAGTAAAAATAATTTTACAATGGGTTTTCACGCCGTTTATCCTCTTTGCATACTTACTTGAAGAAAACATCTTCTAAGCTTTCGGCCGGACCAATTGTCGCCGGACCAATTGTCGGGTCACCGTACGGTTCTATGTACGAGCGTGTTTACACGCGAACTGTCGCCGGACGAACTGTCGCCGGACCAAGTGTCGCCGGACCAATTGTCGGGTCACCGTACGGTTCTATGTACGAGCGTGTTTACACGCTCCATGATGCGAGCGACGCGTGTCGTTATGAATCATGAAAAATGACGATTTCGCCCCAACGCAATATTGGGTTTGTCAACATACCGTGCCCTTGGAACAACAAGTTTCCATCTGGCATAACATTATCATGCGGTAATGGAAGAGTACTATTATAGAGTTCAATAGGTACATAACATTGCACGTATCGCTGTTATTCCAAGGCCACGAAATCCCGAACGCGAAATAAGGTATAGGAGACGGATTGTTGAAAACACAGCATGGACTTTTGAACTACATTTTGAGCTACGGTTCTCATGCAATCCTAATAGTGTCAAAAAATAAATTTAGCAAATTTTTTGATCCACGGGCTTGAAATTTTTTTCAGTTAGGCCGGTTTATGGATCAAATAGCCTTAATATTTAGCATTAATTAACTTTTTTTAAAACCTCCCTTAATTTTTTTGATTAGTGTATTTTAGAAGGTCAGCGACAATAAATTACTTGCATATTAAAAACTTACATATTCGATATTTAATTCTATTAAGGTTGGAAATGCAGATTACAGGACCAGGTTTTTTAAAATGATTTTCATGATTTTTTTGGCATGGAAGAGATGCGTATAATTTATTGTAACTTTGAGGTCATTTTATACATCTATTTAAGAATATATTGTGAATTTTTTGAAGCTTTTCCTCAAAAATGATGAAAATTATCTGCAGCTATGCATCGAACGTCACCATCAGACGTAACTTTTGTGTGCATTTTGGAGGCCATAGTTTTCATCTCAAATCAATAGGGGTTTAAATTTAATTTAAAAACATGTGTCTTTTCTATGTAAACCTTACATTTGCCAAAAAAATGGAAATACAAATTTTTACAGGTGTGTAAACAGGAAACCTTGATTTTTTGGCATTTGTTTACATTTTTGTGTAATTAAAAAATACTTTTGACAATGATGTTACTTCGCATTTCGGTTCACGTAGATAGAGCGTAATTATATAAATAAGGTATTTGCAAATTTTAAAAATGTTTGGTTAAAAACTTTCTGAGCTAGAGTGCACACAAATTCAAAAAAAGTTGTTTCAAGAAAAATGGGTATCAAGTTTACCACGCGGTTCGGCACAAACACCCTCATAACACCGGAACGAATTGAAATTTTTATTTAAAACTTTGGGAACATATTCAATAGATATTCTCACAATTCATGAAATAAACAAATAATTTTTAATTAATCATCAACATGTATTTCCCTCCTAAGTCTGTAATCATATTATTTTAATAAATAGAACACAAGAAATACACTATTATCTTTTTATTTATACCACTCCGAATTAAGGGTTGGAACTCAGCCGCGACACAGTTAGATCGTTAGATCTAATCTTCACATTTTTGACGAGTTTTGGGAATGTGGTAGAAATGTAGCAGGGGTTCACCGAAATGAGAAATCAGTAAAATTTTGAAAGGGGTCTACGAGAAAAATAAGTTTGGGAACCTCTGGTCTAAACGTAACGTTTACATCCAGTTATTCAATCTTTTTTTTTTTATTTGTACGAATTAAACAAAATAATACACGTATTCGTTTTATTTTTGGTTTTACTAACAAAATCATCATCATCATCTTCTTCCCCTTGTCCTATTCGGGTCGGGGACCCATTGCATCGACAAGGCATCGCCCAACTGTGTCTGGGGCGGCCCACTGGAATACCCTCTGGAATCGCACTCAGTATCTTCCTCGGAATTCGGTCATCAGACATTCTTAGTACATGCCCAAGCTACCCCAGTTGCAATTTTTCTATGAAGAGGGAACATTTAAAGAGAGAACATTTTCTATGATTCAATGTTTAGATCATCTCGGATCGTCGAGTTTCTTATATGATCCCATTTCGTAACCCTTGCCACTCCTCTCAAGAATCTCATTTCGGCAGCTTGGACTCTAGAGCGTGTTTGTTCGTTTGGCATCCATATCTGGTGGCCGTAAGTAAGCGTCAGGCGATATACTGCCATCTTTCTCTTGATGCGGCGCTCAGCTTTCCTTATCACTGAGCTGTAGAGAGGTCGCAACACACCGGTTGCCGCACTAATTCTTCGATCAATTTCGACTAATAAAATAAATATTTTAACTGATTCCAAACACCAATTTTGTTCAAATTTGACTACGTCAAAGGTCGCCGTTGTAGAATGTTTACGGCTTCATTAATCATACCAGTTCTTATGACAGGTTCAATATAATACAGAAAATAAAATAAAATACCTATGCATTGTAAATTTCTAAAATATTATATAAACACTTTATACTAACGACACTATAATAATGAAAAACCACACCAAACATTGAATGCTTTTTAAATAATTTTTCTGAATACGTATTCACTATTCATGACTCTTTGACACATTGGAACGCCAGTGTTTCCGTTAAAAAACACGAATCAAAAAATGTGAGGTTTTTGTATGGACGTCTGATTTTAAGATGGGATCCTCTGGTGAATGTCGTTCGTGGAACAATACCCTCGGATTAGAATGCGTTTTTAGCTGAAATTTGTCAGCCGAGACAATGGAAGGCGGCCGACGAGGGAACATAATGGAACCGGAACTGGAATTGGAACTGGGGAACCGGAGATCTGTGGAACTGGAGAGTAAGTGTTTCACAAAGGGCAAGAAAGGGAATACTTTGTGGAATCAACGATGAAGAAATAATGGTAGAGGATTTTGAATGCGTTTCGCACACTTCTGACGGGTGATCCCACGACAGTTGATCCCCAGACAGTTGATTTCCCAAAAATTTGATCCCCTGGACCTTTGATCCCTCGGATACTTGATCTTTCAAAAGATTGTTTCTATAATACTTTTGATCCTGGTAAGGTAGGCAGAGACGATATTTGTGATGATATCTATAGGCTCCTTGAGTATGCAAATATTATTGCTTTCAACAAAGCCGTGACCCCTAAGTAGTGATTTGAAAATATTTGATGGATTTCACCAGTAAAGAAAAATTGAGCTAACTTTGGACTCAAACATGCCCACAACACAATATTTTAAATAATAATTTTAGTGTTTACTACTCTTAACCCAGCGTCGATGACCGCTGGGTCACAATGACCCGACTTGAGCGCTTGAGTAGCTGGAGATACAACACCCTTCTACCCGCACCGCTACGGAAGGAGATACAGGAGATATATAAAGGAAATACAGGAGATAATAGTTGTAATGAAATTCTACAGTTATTTTTTTTCATAGTTTTTTTATTTTTTTTTATTTTTTTATTTTTTTATTTTTTTTTTTTTTATTTTTTTTTTATTGAAATAATAGATAATACATAATATAATCAACAAACAAGTCCTGCTAAGCCAATTGAATCGGCTTGTCAACAGGTGCTTATATTTTAGTTACATATTTATACATTTTTAAAATTTACATCTTATATCTACAGATACAACATTTTTTCATACATATCAAAATCAATATAAATCTTTTTTTTCCGATAGCCAATTTTTCACCATATATTTAACCTTATTCATAGAATTACATTGCTTTATAGTGTCAGGTAATAAATTAAATATCTTCGGTATGATATATTCAAACGTTCTCTGTCCGTACTTATTGTTAAATTTCGGAACTATTAACCCGTCGTTACGCGTGAATCTAGTGCTGTATTTATGTTCTAATTTCTCTTTATGCTGCGGGGTAAATATATGTTGAATTATAATTTTGTGCCAAAGTATTGCCTTAACAGGTAAAATTTTGGCACTCTGAAACAGCAACGGTTTATTTTGTCTCTGTTTGAAAATATTAGGGACGACCAATAATTTTACAATTGGGTTTTGTACAAATTGCACTTGTTTCAGATTGGTTATAGAAGTATTTCCCCATATTGTTAATCCATATCTTATAATAGATTCTGCTAGTGACATATAAATTATTTTAAGAGTTTCAATTGATAGGAAAAAATTTAATGTGTAAATAATTTTAGTTGATTTCGCATGTGTTTCTTACTAAGATAATAAAAAGTTGATTTATAAAATATACTGGTATTATTAATATTTTTATGAGCAAAGAACCCATAAATAATAAATAATTTTCAAAATCAAGATAACCCTTTCAGTTTTGGTACAACCCTTCGATAAAATTCGGGTCACGGTTACCCGGCGTCATTGACGGCGTAATTATTTTCACGTCATTGACGCAGGGTTAAAAAAATACATGCATATTCACATTTGTACAATTTGAGTTTTTTTACATTAGATCCACACAGAAGGCCCTGAGGACAACCATTTCCCTTGGGGTGTATGTCATCTTGGGGATGCTGCATGGAAGGTCTGTTTGGGGAAAGGAAAGATAAGAAGTTCTGGAAAGGAAAAGGGTGTGAGGGGTGGGTAGGAGTCTGGGGGTAAATGTGTCCAGGAGTGACCAACGTATGAATCCATTCTTCTATGGGCAATGGATCGAAAGAGTCCAGCTAGAGAGGTCAAAAAGTCTCCCTCAAACAGTCTCTCCCAATTCGGCCAGTAAGGGGGCAACACATCCGCCGCCAATACCTAGATAAACCTCACCCCATGAATTAACGGTAAAGGTCAATTTTTGATGAAAATGACATTATCAACTGATAATAGTATCGACATTACTCTAACTTCTTGACACTACCGTTTGTGTTCTTGCAGATGCTTGTCACATTACAACACTTCGAAATAGTCAGCTTTCCTTACAAAACAAACTTTTTTTCGTCAAACTTAGGACATTTTTCATTACCTAGATTTTTATACTGCCTCTGCAGTTCTCTAGTCCTTGGGCCGGAGAAACTGGAAGTGTTAAAACGTGGATTAATTAATGACGTCACGTTTGTATGGGGATTTCCCGCAGACAGTTGTTATTACAGGAGATAAGCAGCGATGGAATGATAGCCATTATTTATTCTTTAAGCACGACTTAAGACCGGCTCAAGTATGACGAAGTTGTTTATTTCTGCCTGCCCACGCGGGCACGTGGCGAGGTGGTTCAATTCAACAAAATATAAAATAAAAAAGAAAAATAAAAAAAAATTATACCTATAGCATATAGGGTTGTAAATCAAAGTCTGCGTGAGATGTCGCTAGCGTCTCTTTGCGACGTGATCTTGATTGTTCATCATTCATAATTTGTTTTCACTCTCCGGTAAAATTTTCTTTTTTGAATTGCAACCCTTTTAAGTACGGGATGTGCGAAAATATCTTCTTCTACTAAGCACGATCTGATGGGCTATTTTTTAATTTAGTTATATTGTACACTACAACATGTTAACCTAAAAAAACTTAAAAGAAATAATAAATAAACAGCCCTATTTTTTTTACATTATCGTCACACCGGAGTCACACAAGAATGAGTCGAGGAAGCGACCGTCCTCATGTGACAAATGTCAACCGTGTACATACTCGTATGTTGGGCACACATTTGGCGTGTTTTCCGACTATGCACCGGTACCGAGGGGATCAATGACGCTAGTTCCTCAGAGCATCTTCCATTGTAAAACAGGTAGAACAAGGATAGCATTCCCACACGACGCCTGTGCTCTAAAGATTTCAATCCGTCTGTTAAGTTAGTAAAATCTATCGAACGGATCGCCCGTTTCTGCACAGAGTCGAGGGTATTTTTCAGGTATTTTGGAGCTCCAGACCAGAGGTGGCTGCCAAATTCAACCGTGGGGTTGTGATTTGTACAGGGTTAGCAGTTATGTACTGTTAAATCGGCTTGTAACAATAAGTATGTATAAAAAATTAAGTATGAAAATCAAGAACAACAACGAAAGACAAGAGAGAATTTAAAGTTTCGGTCAAGTGAAGTCAAGTGAAAACCAAGAATTCGAGAAATTTTATAAAGTTTTTGGGGCTGTCGCTAAATATATCTGAAATCTTGCCACCACCAGCAGCAGATTTTTTTAAATTAACTCCACACGGGAGGTCCTGAGGAAAATGATTTCCCTTGTTTGTGAGGGCTTGTCTCGTCTTTGGGAATGCTGAGTGGAGGGTCTAATGGATAGATGGTCTGATGGATGTTGCATGTGTATTAATAGTAATAATACTGAAATGATTTGTGCAGTGCCCCGTTTTGTCAAAAATCTCCGAAGAGGTTCTGTGTTATTATATTATATTCGACATATTCGCACAAGAAGGGTGAAATTTAAGATGGTTTTTCGAAAGGAATATGGAAAGTTTCATCATCAGCAGCAGGGCAATCTGCAGTTTGCAGGTTGTATTCGTAGATTTTAAAAACAGTTTGCATTTGTATGAATATTTTTTTTTGACTATGGAATTTTTTTTATTTAGTTAGTTAGCTATTCTGGGAAAACTTTTTAGGTTCAATTGTCATATAATTTAGAAGAATAAAAAAGATATATTATCTGGTAAACAGAAAACAATCGCAAAAAAACAGTTGCTTTGTTTTCATACCGATCTGACCAGAACTCATCAAGGTAATTTTCGTGCCGGCTCTGAAATATCATCCCACGTTCAAAACAGGGAGTCAACAGTTAAAAACGAGTCTACAGTCTTTAAAAATATCAATTACATACAAAACACATTGAATTTTTCTGATACTACAGAGGTCAAGTAAGTTTCAAAAATTTACAAACGAAAAACCCTGAACTCAGATCAAACACAGACAAAATTAAAATTTTATATTTTTAGAACAGTACCTTTGCCCATGGATCTAAATAAAAATAGGAAGTGGCCTTTCAAGCGATAAAGTAGCTATCGCGTCTTTTGATACCGTTCCGCCCGCTGATCATATAATTTGCTGAACGAGATAAAAAGAAGATAATCCACAAATCGGTACGGTTCACTGCTAAGTCCCATTGGAAGGGAAAAAATATACACAAAAAAACTCCCCCATACCGTTCTAAATTTAACATTTAAACAAAGGGATGGTATTATCCGCAGTGATTCGCAAGAGAACAATAAAAAGCCTTGTTGAAAATCACATTGAAGGCTGTCAAGCCGATCTGATTGATTTTATAACTGACTTTTCTTGAAGCTTTGGCATATTTTCCGCATCTTAGACTCGACTTCGAACTACTAATTGATTAATTTAAAATAGCAACTTCTTATTTAAATATGTTTTATGCGTGACAGTTGTTTCGCCTTCCAAAGGCATTGTAAAAGCGCAGTGAAACAACTGATAATTTTTTTTTATATTTCAGACGGCCTCCTTGGCCGTGGGGTAAGGTTCTCCACTAGCAAACTGGAGGTCACGGATTCAAATCTCAGCGTGCGCAAGAAAATTTTATTTGATTGATTTCTGTTATTTTACAATTCAATTATTTAAAATAATATTCGGTATATTTGCCGCAGGTTCCGGAGTGGAAGATACTCTCATTAACGCCCTTGCGTAAGACCACATTTTAGAGTTGAAAAGTTGCTTGAAATGGCGTATTTGGTGACCAGATCTGAAGAGCCAAAAGCTTCCCCACCTTTTCCTTTCACATCTCCATTCCCTACCTAGTACCTTCAGACTCATAACATATCCCAATTGGGGATGCCATAGTCTCACTGGCTTCTGGCGGTTGGGAACAGTTGGGACACTTGTGCGGTATTCACATATAAAATTACAAGATCCTTTATTAAGTAGGTATATTATTTTTATGTAGAAAATGTATTGATTACATAATGGAAGGGTAGAATTCAGAACATCAACAATTTCTCACATTATTTTTCACGCCGTATGTTGTATACAAATACAACTACGTATGAGAAATTTTAAACTTATTTATAATAAATAGGTAGGTACTTTGATTCAATTGAAAAATAAACGAGGCACAATACCTTTTTATGGCTATGTAATTTTTTTTTACATTAGCTCCTAACAGAAGGCCGTAGGGGAAACAATGTCCTGTAGGGCCTAAATCATATTTGGGGATGCTGTTTTTTAGGGAAAGGAAGTTCTGGGAAGAATGAAGTATGAAGGGTGAGTAGGAATCTGAGGGTCAGTGTGTCAATAAAATAAAATTAAATAAAAAAATAAAAAAATGTCCTGCAGCATAATACTCGTAATTATGGGGAGTGAAAAAATAAACTCGAGAAACATTATCGTTTGGAGCTCGCAATCGCTGTATTAAAAAATATATTCATGGACATTATGGCAAAAAACTTTCAGTCGGAAATTTGACATTTTGACTTAATATTCCAGTTTTGTGAACTGGCAGAACATGCTAAATCGTGTTAAATTTAATTTTCGAAGAGATAACATGATGGATGCGGATTTGGCGTGTTTCTCCGAGGAACTAGCATCACGGAAGAGATCCGGAGCACCTTCTTTTGAAATATCGTTAGAACAAGGACAAGATTCCCACCATTTTTGGGCTTCGGATCAGAAGTGGCCGCTAAATTCAACAGTGGAGTGCATTTGCGATATGTACATCGTCAGTGTGTTCTATCTACACGTACTATGCAGTACCAGTTCATACTTTTATTTTTAACTACTGGAATTTGAAAGACCAAGGAAATCGAAATAGAATCGTAATATCCTGCTGAAAAAATGGAATATCTATTATCGAAGAATAGATTTTTTTATATATAAATTATTCAAGCCCTGCGTATCCCTCAACCCCAATAATCAAAGTGGATTGTTTTAGAGTTTTTGCCCTCGAAAGATTAGGTCGGATAAAAAAAGGATTCACTACCCTCGGAGGCCACTTCTAAAGAAAACTCCGACTTAATCCAAATCGAACCTTTTTGTTGCATTCTGTTTAAGCGACAGTGAAACTGGGCTAATTTATAATAAAGTAGATATTTTGTAGACGATGTGAAATTTTCTCAAAAACGCATAGTTAGTCACCATTATTTATTTTTTAGTTTTAATTATTGTTTATTTTATTTTTTTATTTTATTTCAGGGAAAGTTGACAGCAAATCTGAGATTACATAGTAAAACAATAGTAAGATAGTTAACTATGTCAATTATGAACTTTCCACTTTTGATAGTGAATTAATAATAAAGTGTGACAAGTGTGTAAGGGTGTTTTCTTAAAGTACATTATTTTTTACAACATCTGAAAGGGGAGTGGTGATGAGGAATATAGAATTAGGATTAAGAGGCAAAGGATGGGAATATATAGGGATTGAAATTTCTAGTTTGAGTCATGTTGCTTAGTGAATTTTCGTTTTATGTCATGTAAAGTATCGTTAAAAATGTCAACGTGGTAATAATTTAAGTTAAATGAGTGTTTGGATCTATAGATAAATGAGTTCTGTTTGGAGTTGGTCTTGCAAAGAGGGAGATTAAAAGTAAGTGACTGTCTGCTGTTGCGATTTGGAACATGGAATGATAGGCGTTGAAGAAGATCAGAACTATCAATTAGGTTATGTGTAATTTTAAATAATATAACCGAATCTGCTATATTTCTTGGGCAGGTTAACGTCTGCATATGGAAGAACTTTGTAGAGTCTTCATTACTAACGTGAGATCGAAAAGAGCGAAAGTTAAGGTACCTTAGGAAACTATTTTGAACACTTTCGATTCTATTTTTGTGTATTTCATAGTCTGGGTTCCACACTTGAGATGCGTATTCAAGGATACTACGAATGTATGAGAAGTATAGTATTTTGAAAGTAATACGATCTTTAAATTGTTTACAGGAACGGATTATGAAACCAAGCATAGAAGATGCATTAGTGACTATGTGGTCGATATGTTTATTAAAATTCAGTTAACTATCAAGTTTAACCCCAAGGTCCTTAATTTCTGATTTGATGGTTGATGATTAATTGAGTAATCGTGGATAAAAATGTTTTTATTTCTGGTGAAGCGCACGACGAAGCACTTGGATAAATTTATTTCCAGACAATTGGCATAACAAAACGTGTTCAAACGTTGCAAATCATCTTGCGGCTTCTGACAGTCATGGATTGAGTTTATAGGTGAAAAGATGTTCATGTCATCTGCATACAGGATGGTTTGCGAGTTTAAAAAACAGTTACCAACATCATTGATGTAGATGTTAAATAATAATAGTCCCAAAAAGCTGCCTTGAGGAACTCCCGATGTAACAGCAACAGAATCGGATTTATATCCAGCAACCACTACTGTTTGACTGCGGTTGGAGATATAAAAAGAGAGCCAACGATAAAGATTGCCGTGAATACCAATCTTTAAAATCTTGTTCAACAAGATTGAGTGATCCACCTTGTCAAACACTTTACTTTAGTCGGTATAGACAGTTTCCACTTGTATTCTGTTATCAAAATTATCCTGGAGGTACTCTGTGAAAGTTAAAAGATTTGTGGTTGTAGATTTACCACTGATGAAACCGTGTTGTGTCGTACTCAGACTAGGCTTAAGAGCAGTGTACAGTTGATCATAAACAATTTTTTCAAGAATTTTGTTAAATACGCAAAGTTTGGAGATTGACCTGTAGTTTTTGACATCAGTTTTTTACCATTCTTGAAGATGTGAGATACATACGCGGATTTCCAAATAACAGGGACAGTGCATTCGGTTAGAGAACGATTGAAAATTAAAGAAAGGGGTAAGGCTAGATTGTGAGCACACCGTTTAATAAGGATTGAAGGTATTTCATCGGGTCCGGCACCTTTGTGAGTATCAATTTCCTTAAGATATTTTAAGACAATTTCCTGTGTCACCTCAATATTGCTTATATTGAAAGTATGGTTCCCGACGTCAGTTGGATCAGGGGTAAGTGGATCGGAGGGCTTACTGAAAACTGAACTGAAATATTCAGAGAATAAATTAGCAATGTCGGATCCATTATTGGCTTTCAGCTCTCCAAGATATATATATTTTAGGACACCTGGGCATTTGTTAGAGGATTTTACGTGGCTCAAGAAGTTTCTCGGGTTTGAGGATATATCATTTTCGATTTTACTTAAGTAGCAAGATTTGCTTTTCCGACATAAATCTTTGTGCCATTTACGAAATAGAGAAAATGCATCATAATCAGCCTGATTTTGGTATTTTTTATATTTGCTGAAATATTAAGATTTTTCCTTAGTTACCTTAATAAGGGCAGCGTTGTACCAAGGAGGATATTTCAAGTTCCATGAAAATTTATGAAGAATGAGGAATTTATGAGGAATGTGAAGATTTATGAGGGATTTCAAAAACTTATAGAAAGCATCAAGCGCTGGATCTATTTGGGAGGTAGAGAAAATGGATGCCCAGTCAGCTTGTTCTAGGGCGAAATTAATTGATTCGTAGTCTCCACGATTATATAGAAATACTTTCCTTTTCGCATTTGTCAGTGAATGGGTTTCCTGAAATGGCACACTAATGGACACAGGTTTACGATGTGCATCCTCGGGAACTAGCTGGTCGTCATAAGATTCGACGGAGATTAATAGATTTGATAGAATTAGATCTAGGATATTGTTATGAAGTACTTTCTTGAATTATAACTTCCCACCCCTATATGATTATTTCCGTCATCAGGTACTAAATATTTCATAATAGTTGTCAAAAGTTTGCAACATTGGCTAGATCTTCTGATTGGCTAAGAATTCGGTGGGAGGGGCAAGGCGGCCAGCCTGCGGTCTGCGGGCTTCTTCACGAGCTCTTCTAGTTTCAGCTTTGCGATGGGACGGTTCTTCGCATCTTGTCGGCCGCCTTTTGGTTTCAGCGTTTGTTGGAACACGTAATTTAAAATATAGTTAATTTTATATATCTAAATCAACTCAGTGGTGTTTCCGGACGAGGTCCTCTGCCCAGATGAAACCCGAGACGGGGTAACGTACGTACAACTTATATTATTATGTGTTATCATTCAACCCGTTTATTATATTTTAGAATCATTAACCTTGAGTTCACAAAGAGATTAAAAGCTTTTCCTAGAAGCGTCGAGTCATTAATAAATTCACAAATTATTTAAAAGCGACAAGAGATCTTCTAATTTATTAAACCCTATCTTTATTCAATAAATGAAGCGACGAACGTTTTGAATCAAATCCGATCGAATTGAGAACACAATATCCCTGGGAGGAGCTAGCCGAGGTTTGTATTATAATTTGGTTTTGGTAAGTATTTAAATTGAACCATTGTTGTTGAGTCTTGAACATTGTGGTGTTATTTATTATTAATATTTGTTATAAGTTCGTAATCAGGCGGTTCGAGCCCGTCGATACGTAGCACTGACGCCTTTCAACGTGGAGCTAGATTTGGTTCATTATAATTTGTCGCTTTCCTTGATTTTTTTCATAAACTCCATGCTGTTTTTCGTGATGTATGTATAAATATGTAAATAATTATAATTTTTTTCCCCTTTAAATGTATAGCTAAATAAGTGATTGTGAATAGTTTTAAAAAGTTCAAGCGTGTTTTCAAACGCCGCCATTTTGATCCACGTGTTTTTTCAACCGCCGGTATATCAAGTGTTCGAGAAGTATTTAAAAAAGTTCACGCGTGTTTTAAGGATCTGCCATCTTGTCGGCCGCATCTCCGAATTTAAAAAAAAAAAACCACCACGTGTTTTTGACCATTAAACCAAGTTTTTTGTCGTTAACAGCCACCATTTTGGAAGCATCTCAAATCGCCACGTGTTCTCGACCGTTTAAATTAAGTTTTTTGTCGTTAACAGCCACCATTTTGGAAGCATCTCAAATCACCACGTGTTTTTGACCGTTAAATATTTAGTCATGCCGTATTTTGAAAAGATTCGTTTTGTTTTACGCGATTCTTGAAACAAAATAGTTACCGAAATCTCAGAATTAGATACCTCAGATTAAAATCTGCTAGCGTAGGTCAATGGTACGGTATGCCCGCTCAAAAGGGAGATTGTGAAAGTCGAGTAAAACCACAATTCGGAATCTAAGCTTGAAATGGCTTTAGCCATATTTGGTGACTGCATATTGTGATCTTCTGCTAAAAAACGGCGTTGTGGTTATTTGTTAGTTAGTTCTTTAACAAATTTTCCTTTAGTAAGTGCCGCTCGCATAGCACACCAATTTAAATTGTGTGACCTCAAGTTTAGTTTGGTTGACATAGGTTTTAAATATATTCGAATAATTTGAAATCGACGTAATTTACTTGCAATGATAGAGTTTAAGAATTCTACAAAAATCCTTCAACCGCGGTAAACGGTCGGAAGCAGGTACCCAAGGTCGACGCCGAAGGGTCCATTTTTACGACCGAGCACCGGATGAGATCTATTGTCTTGACGAAGCCACTGTTAGGCATAAACCTTTTTTCATAGGCAAAGAATTTATTTCAAATATCTGAAAGTACCTACCTGGTAGATGCGATTATTTTTAGAATAACGGCCATTAGTTTGAATCAGAAATGTTAAAGCCGCCCGCACCGGTAGAAATTAAATATGTTTTGAAGGAATCGAAGGTGACTAATTTCGCTTCTTGGGATTTGAAATTCAACAGTACGACGAATGTTCGGGAATTTTTAAATCGCGTGGAAGTGTTAATCGTAAGCCTGAATGTCAACCCCGATGAAGTTGCAAAATGCTTCAACGAACTGCTTACGGGAATAGCAATGCTTTGGTTTCTCTCCTGGCCTAGAGAAAGTTTATCGTGGTCCGAACTCAAAAAACAACTTATAAGCAAATTTGAAATTCCGAATTCAACTTGGGATTGTAAACTCGAAGTTTATACCTCTAAACAAGCGCACGGGAAAACGGCCAGGGAATTTTTTATAGAGACGCGTCATAAAAACCTTATTTTAGAGTCACCTTGTGATGAATTGCATTGATCAACAGTGAAAATTAGGAAATATCGTAGCTTCCCACTTTAATTTAAAAAGAAAATATCAATTACTTATAAAACGGACACGTCTACGACATCTATCGGATTAGAGTAAAGTGAATTCATATTTACGGTAGGGATCTATAATTAGACAAAGTGAGACGAGTATTGATGAAAGGATCACAGATGGTATCAACAAATAATCAGAAACAGGGACTCCCCAATATACTTTAGGCCGTGATATATTGACAGCCAATTGGATTGCAACAAAAGCGATTAAAAACCAATTCAGCCTATCAACAAGAAGAGGGCCGAACCCATTTTTAGAACAAAGGAACGACCTTTGGACTTGGCAATTAGGAATGTAATTAATGAGTTTGACGTTCCCACCAAACCGAGAGGTGAATAAACTCCATGGGAAAAAATA
Organism: Limnephilus rhombicus; assembly: GCA_929108145.2. Taxonomy (NCBI): domain Eukaryota; kingdom Metazoa; phylum Arthropoda; class Insecta; order Trichoptera; family Limnephilidae; genus Limnephilus; species Limnephilus rhombicus. The sequence continues at coordinate 13,582,989 of OV815292.1, read as the reverse complement.
ATCTGTTCAGGGACAAACGTACGATGACCCCAAGAAATGTTATGATTAACCGGTACATTCCAGGGATCAGAAACCCTAGTTCTCGAACGCATTAAAGCATATCAGGTGCGGAAAAAAGGATACACGTAAACAACGATGGAAAAGTTTAAGTGAAAAATTGCATAGCAAGTGACGAAAACGTGTTGTAATATGTTAGGGAGATTTCCATCTATAATACGATTGTTTGTGACGACCGGAGATGATCGATTCGAGGGAAAACGTGCTAAAGGAAATGGAAATGTTGAAAAAACAATGGAAAATTATTGTTATCAATTCTAGACGGAGCTAGAATATTACGATGAAAGATTTAGGGAGGAAACGTCAAAAAAAAATGAGAGTTTTAAAGAATAGGCGAGGGTATATTTCAGATGTCTAGAGCAGTAACAAGTGTTAGAGAAGAAAATAGAGTGCAGTACGGAGGGGAGTGGAAAATGCTGAAAACATTGCGATAGAAAAACTCAGGAAATGGAGTCATTTTACGTAATTAAAATGGAGTTTATAGGGTAACATAGTACGCGACTGCAGATAAAAAATGAGACATTACAATGGTTGTCGATTTCAGATGTATTTTGTTGTGATAAACAAGGAATATTCGAACATGAAAATTGTTTAGATAAGGGCGATTAGTCGTTAAAAAGGTAATAAAAATTATCATGGGTCTTATGAAATATTTACATTAAAGAATTCTCATAAAAGTTAACGACACTGAAATAAAAAGGATTTATTGCCAGGTGGGTACAGAAATTAATGTATACAGCTGTCAAAGCATATGGTTTATGGGATTTTGCGTAAGGATGAGACAAAATTTCTAAGGCGTTCTCTATGAAGCAATAAAAATGACAGAAATTTAAGGGCCGAAGTGGGGGTATCTCCTATAAAGATGTTAAAAATGATATATTTATTAATAAAAAATAGAAAATGAAATTTTCCAAGAGGCAGCAAACATCAAAAAACGATATGGTTATATCAGGGAAGTACAGGGAAGCGAGGGGAGAGAAGATACGACAGAGGAAAACAAAGGAAATCTTAGATTAACAGTGAATAAAATAAATACGGCTTGAAATATAAAAATCTATAGAGATATGAACAATAACGTAAGAATAAATAAGGAAATTCATGGAAAGAGTGTCGTGAATAAAAGAAAATTCGAGAAAAAATGGAAAATTCAAATATACGACAAAAATAGAGAAAATTCGGTTTTAAATGGAAAGGTTCATATAGAATACAGAAAAACTCGAGGAAAAATAATAAAATAAAAATGAACAATTTGCGAGAAAGACTTCGACATGAAGATATCTCTGATAAGCGAATTTGGGGACAGATTTGGAACATATGGTAGATGCCGTACGCACGGACATGTTACGAAATAGATGAAAATAGAACTTTAAAATTATTAAATTCAAGCTAATTTTGTATGAACACCAGGACAAAGGAAGTTGGGCCATTAAACATGGATCTTACTAAATCCGGATCTTGTAAGTATGGAAGTACGAGACAGAATTTAAAGTATCAAACACGGAAGGTACTAAGGGACCGCATTCGACAATAATGGGGAGGTTTCAAGAAATTACGAGTTGATAGTAATTAGATTGGTTTATTACAGGAGATTCAGATACGATCTTTTGGACCTGAGAGGGGTATAAAAGTCTAGACAAATGCCAGTTGAGGACAGTCTACGGTCGTGGTCGAAAAGGTTTTAAGTTCGCCGAACGTGACGAAACGGTGGGTGATTTAAAGTTGAAAAATTCTAAGTGATAATTATTTTGATACTTAAAAAAATTTCACATTCTAGTCAGTGATCTACAAAAAAAAATACTTTGCAGTTAGAATCAGTGAAAATAAAAAGATAAAGCCAACGCATTAATTACTTGTGAAAAATAAAAGTGCTCGTGATAAATACAATTTGTTTTAGTGGAAAATTCGGATTTTATAATCACTTAATATCGTATTTTTAAACTTAGAAATTTCGCGTTTAATATTAGTGCAATAAATAACTGAAGTGATGTGATAATTTAGCGTGAAGAAGTTATAATTAAATACGTGTGTTCAATCTAAGTGAAAGTGTTCTAACAAATAATAAATATTTAAACTAATTATCTTAAATAATAATAATAAAACAAAATAATAGTTTATTAATACATAAAAATTCGGAGGGATAAAAATTTAATTAAACAACAATTTACCATCTCTCAATTAATCGTGAAGTAACTATCATTTAAAGTGTTATCTAACCAACGAGTTTTGAGATAAAATACAGTTTAGAACGATAGAGTTCATGCATCATTTTAATTAATTAGATTAAATGGAAAAAAAAAAAATTGAAGTCAAAAAGATTTAATTAAATTTAGGAAAATAAAAATTAATTTAGGAAAATTGCAGCAAGGTTACCGTGTATTTCCCGGTCGGAAAAACCTTGGTAGGGGTAAGTCTTTTTCCGTTATAAAATTTTACAGATTCGAAGGAGAAAGCGGAATGCAGCAAACATTGGTATTTGGATTAATTATTTGACCAAGATATTACTCGCTTAATATGTGATATGTAACTATATTAAAATATTATAAATATAATGGGTATATTTTATATATTTATATATGTATGTATATAAACATATATATATGTAATTTATTGTTCCCAAGAAAAATTTTAATCAAAAAGGAAAACACTTATATAAAAAGAGGAAAAAAGGGTATCGATTCCTACCTCTGAATTCATCAATCTATTAAAAGTAGTTATGTGTGATAAATTTACAAATCAATATTTTATATCTAATTTTATGTATGTATTAATATAATTTCAGAAAATCCAGAGCATTTGAAATAAGTTATGATATTAGAAATTATTTCAATCATAATATAATTATACATATCAATATTATAAATTATTTATTGAGACAAAGTATATATAAATGAATAAATATGTATACGTAATCGGGTATCAGACTAGACAATTGCACTAAGTACATCATTATCAAACAAAGAAAATTTTAGAGTCATCTCACACGTCTCCGGAATGTCTAAAGTAAACATACCTCATACGCTTGAATCTAGGTCACGAGGCCGTCGAGAATGTTTACAAAGCTCAAATTGTTTTCAAAATAAGTCGGTCACTGGGACACTAGTTCGAATACAGTAAAAAGAAGAAAAAAATGACCTTGATTAGTGGATATCGTACTTAGGTATTAACTTCTAGGAACGGGATAAAATTATTATATTGCGCAATTATTAAAGAAAAAAAAAAAAAAAGGAATTAAACACTATCTTTAATTTGAACGTAAAGAGGTATCTACAGACCTAAGCAATTGAAAATTAACAGATTTATTATAGCAGTTCAAAAGGGTGTATTAAAGATTTACATGAAACAGTTGATAAATCACGGGATAGTTCAAAAGGGTGTGTTGAAGATTTAACATGAAACAGTTGAAAAATCACGGGATAGCTTAATAAGGGGTAATGAGGATTTACATGATTCAATTGAGAATCACGGGATAGCAAGAATTTATCAAAAGTTGAACATTGGAGGGGAGGGAAAGAAAAAAAAAAAAAAATACAGTTCAACCAACAGAAGGCAGTGGTCGCTTCTATAACAAGGACCATTAATCAAACCATAGAGATGGCGGATCTCTCAAACAAAACCGTCAACAAAACCAAACAAAAGCTTGGAGTTATGGCGAATCTCCAGAACACATCGCCAGATAAGATCTTAATTTACTAGTATGTATTTATATTTCACACTATTCTTACGTATATATTCGGTATCAATCTGAAAATTTCGCAGAATTTGATGGGCGAGATCCGAGCTCGGGATGCGATGCAAGTAGTTTCGTATTGCGAGTTATAAACCTTCCCAAAACGTATGTTTACATATATATCTTTTTATGTACTGTTCATTGAATGAAACGAACTCACTTACAATTAGTGCTTTAGGCCTGTCGGGTCACTCTCGTCTCATTTCTTGAACGTGGAGGGAGGATTCACGACCCGTAACTCCACACAAACCCGTGAGTATATGATTGCATATAGGACGAAACCGGTTCGCCCTAAGTAAATAGTAAACTTTGGAGGAGTAGGAATTTGGAGGTATCTGGGCTCGGGGGAAGACCTGGAGGCAGCGCATGATGGCGAAGGAAGGTTCATTTGGGACGCGATAACTTAGGTATCAATCAATTGAACCGTGCCAAAAGACTGTGCGAATTTTGGGTTGACTCCTGATCACCCTGCTTACTTGATGGAGGCAGGAGCCAAATTTTGCCAGAAAAAGGGTTATTCTGAGTTCGTCAAATATGCAATTAACTAATTACATTAACCTACTAAATCCATCTTTATATGTACCTTATAGCAGCTGAATCTAAACGGAGGGGCGCCCAGCAGATACGAGATACAATCATAATCAAATTTACTAACATTTAACCATTTGAGTTATATTTAATTATCTGTTCAATTAGTCATGTGTAGTTTCGATTAGTATTGCTTATTCATGAATTCATTAGGATTTAGGGAATCATAATAAACGTCAAAGGGAAGTTAGTTCATTTAGAGAAATTACTTAAGGTTAAATTTGCAAGAGAGAGACCAATACAGTTTGAAATTCAACACTCTGTTTAGAATCAAGAGGGTTACCACAAAATTTAAAGTAATTAAAGTCCTATATCATAAATCAAAAAATTACACAACGTTTGATGGAGTTTAATTACAACCTAAATACGAAAATATTTACGTTCAAAGTCGTAAATAACGTATTTATTAGTTAAGTACATATATCGCTAAAGGTATGTAGTACAAGGGAGCTTTAAGTAGCTTTCTGTAGTTATCAGAGGAAATAAGGGTCCAAATTTATAAAGGCTTGTGTGACGTAGGGGAGGAATTTTCCATCCCTACCACACATATGCAAAGCCTTAAGAATTTAAATATCGATCAGAGCCAAGAGAAAAGACAGAACATCACAACTGTCTTGACGATGACCAGGAGAGTTAAATAAGTATAAAGAAGAAAAGAAGAATATTACAACCTATGCCGGAGGAAGAACTCGTGGAGACACTGAAGCGTGGTCTACTTCCGCAGTATGCTAGTATGTTGAGATCTAGAAATCACGTGTACTATATTCGGAAATTATCAAAAATTAGCCTTGCGCCCGCCCCGTGAACCGAGATCGGGAACCAATAGTTACTTGAATAGCGTGGCTTCGACGAGCCATGCTATTACACCGAAAGACCCCAAGAAAAATAGCTCAGACGACGTCTGCTACCACTGTGGGAAGACAGGACATATTCGTCACGCGTGTGAGCTATATAAAAAAGGTAGTATGAGCGGCCGCAATCGTTCCGAGAACAACTGTAATAGCACCCCGCTGCCGCCGCATAACAATCTCTTTTGTTTAACAAACCACGTGAACAAATAATATCAAATTGCTGTTTTTGTTGTTAAAGGCAATTCACCCTAAAAAGATTATTGCTGTTTAGTAGGTTGGGTAAGCCCATGTAGGTAGCTCGGAAACAAGCTAATGCTTTAGAGTGGTTAAATAGTATTTACCTATTTAAAAAATAGATTTTTAACGTTATTTTTAACGAACGATATAAAACTCTAATCGAGTTCAATTCTCGTGATTTACCAGTGAGATATAATTTTTAGTGTTCAATGATACTGCCTTCCTTATGGGATATAAATACCTACCAGTTCGAATCTGGAATGATAATAATGCAACGCACTCGACGTAATTACCTTACTTCAAAATTCAGTCGCGGGTTCGATTCCTTGCGAAATTATATATCTCCGTAACCATGCCGATCTCTCTATCGAGGAGTAGAAACCTATTAACGATTAGATAAATATGTTTGTGCCTATGATATTTTAGGGGATACTGTGTGGAGGGCCCTTTAAGGAAAGGAAGGAGAGGAAGGAAAGAGGGATGAGGGGCGGATATAAATTTAGTGGTCAGTGTCCAGGAGTGACGGACATAGGAATTCCTTTCTCCAAATTACGGTTCGACGGCAGGTAGTCTAGACACCCAGTCCGATTTTACCACATATGGACTCAGGCACTCGTAGCGAATAAAGCAACATCCAAATGTAGCGAATCCCTTAAGAGGATTACCTATAACTGAGGCGCTGGTTATACAATAGATAGTTCCGGGGCAGCGGTACCCATGCCCGCAACAACAAATTGATACGACAACGAAGTCTATGAAAACGGTAATGGAACGGATGTAACGGTCTATGTAACGGAAGTACGATAGCTATTTTTTTTTAAAATAGATGGATATAATCGGTATCTGTTAATATTAATGTATAGGTATTACTATTAATTAATTATTTTACGGAAAAGTGATAGTGGGTTCGATTATTACTTTTGATTTTCGAGATTTTGCTCAGGATAGAACAAGTGTCTAGATTTATTCAACTAACGGTGTAGATTGATTGCATAGAAATCAATAGATGTTAATTGAAATCAATGTTATTATTTGAAATAATCAGGATAAAGAACGAACTTATTTACAGATATTTAATAAGTTGATAGAAGAAGATCAAGACGGAATGCAACTAGAATGTTGGCCCATACCAATTAGAAAATAGTTATTCGAAGAAAATCAAGATGGAATCCATCTTAGCCAAGTGGAAAATTATTTCTTCAAATAATTTTGAAATTTATTTGTTTGAGTAGAGTTTCGCGCTAAGCGACGGACGTGAATCGTATTTTGACTGATTTATCACTCAAATGGTTTTGTAGGAACCGGAGAAATCAACGTATTGTGAAAATAAGATATGAAATTGACACCACACCCTTCCACACATACCTACACTCATCGTGCTGTTTTCGAAAGGACGCTTTTGGGATAGTGCATACACGTACATTACAATCGCTTCGGAGTGATTAACCGAATGTGATAACCACTAACATTCGCCACTCACACATACACTAACCTTGACACTGTTTTCGAAGGGGCCCATTCGAAAGCAGTGTGTACACACCCTACAATATGGCCACTTCGGAGTAATTAACCGGAGGTGGCTACATACAAACTACACTTGTATTTTATAACTATTCATGTACATCATTCGACATTCGTATTGTATTTCATATATAACTAGCCTCTGCTTGCTATTACTTTTCACCGGTCTTTCAAGCTCGAGAATGAATGTCGTTGGTGATTAATAATTGCGATTTGATGGTTTGCTCGTTCCGGGAAAAAACTAGCTGGCGCCCCGCGGCACAGCCCGCGTAAATGAAGTGGAAAAGCTATACTGTTTTATGATATATTTCAACACTTTTGTCCCTGACTTCTGAATTATTATTTCATTATTATTATTGTTGTCATCATTAAAAAAATACTATAATGCGCTGACTAAAATAATAACTTTAAATTATTGTTGTCATCATTAAAAAAATACTATAATGCGCTGACTACAATAACTTCAAATATTGCCTTAAAACGCGATATATCGACGACAATTATATTGCAGTGAATGTGATAAAACCTGAGGTATTATTAATGTGTTTTCTTGAAATTTTTGAATGGTCCTGAATTATAGGACGTTGTTTGAATGGTCCTGAATTATAGGGCGTTGTTTGAATGGTCCTGAATTATAGGACGTTGTATGAGTGTTCCTGAATTGAATTGATGCAGGACGCTGTTTGGGTCTATAAATCACTCTGATTTTTGTTGTCTATTTTGTTATCTGTTTTGTTTTAATATGTCATTAACCAGTAATCCGTACTGTTAAAAAGTGGATACTGACTTAACTGAGCCATTACCCGTTCTTTAAAAGGGGGTTAAATGTGCTTTTTGTTCTACGATATGTCAATACATACATCACGACATCTAATGTGGAGTTACCTTACGCTTTGATCTCTTGTTGCTTATACATTACTGTTCAGATAATTTTGTTTACTCTATTTGCCTTGATGCCTAAGTGTTTGTACCTTTCTAATAATTTTGTTATTTTGTTCCATGTTGACATTTCTCTCCTGCTGAGGAACCTGACTATTCCTCTAGACGCCCCGATGGACATTACACACTGACTTGCGCTACCTAGGAAGTTGCGTGTAACAAAGTTCCTGCCAGGCCACTTCGACGTGTTGATTTTGCTGTCTATTTGATATTTTATATAAATTGTAAACTATATAACTTATTGTAAACTGTACTACTTTTTGCCTAGGTTTTTAATGCTGAATCTCTATGTGAACGATTTTTTTTTTGTAAAGTTTATCGAGGGAATTCTTTGAAGGGTTTAGATTAAAAAAACCTTCGTTACAACGGCGGTTTTTTCCTGGTGTTTTCGGGGATGTGTTATGAAGTACTTTCTTGAATTATAACTTCCCACCCCTATATGATTATTTCCGTCATCAGGTACTAAATATTTCATAATAGTTGTCAAAAGTTTGCAACATTGGCTAGATCTTCTGATTGGCTAAGAATTCGGTGGGAGGGGCAAGGCGGCCAGCCTGCGGTCTGCGGGCTTCTTCACGAGCTCTTCTAGTTTCAGCTTTGCGATGGGACGGTTCTTCGCATCTTGTCGGCCGCCTTTTGGTTTCAGCGTTTGTTGGAACACGTAATTTAAAATATAGTTAATTTTATATATCTAAATCAACTCAGTGGTGTTTCCGGACGAGGTCCTCTGCCCAGATGAAACCCGAGACGGGGTAACGTACGTACAACTTATATTATTATGTGTTATCATTCAACCCGTTTATTATATTTTAGAATCATTAACCTTGAGTTCACAAAGAGATTAAAAGCTTTTCCTAGAAGCGTCGAGTCATTAATAAATTCACAAATTATTTAAAAGCGACAAGAGATCTTCTAATTTATTAAACCCTATCTTTATTCAATAAATGAAGCGACGAACGTTTTGAATCAAATCCGATCGAATTGAGAACACAATATCCCTGGGAGGAGCTAGCCGAGGTTTGTATTATAATTTGGTTTTGGTAAGTATTTAAATTGAACCATTGTTGTTGAGTCTTGAACATTGTGGTGTTATTTATTATTAATATTTGTTATAAGTTCGTAATCAGGCGGTTCGAGCCCGTCGATACGTAGCAATATGGACGCTTGAGTTTAATTCACCGTTGTATTGAGAGAGACCCAGAAAATGCATACAGTCTACGAAATGATTAATAACGTGAGTAGAGTAATGACTAGCTGCATAGTGGGCAGATGACGTAGTTTGGGTCCATGAAATTTCGGGAAGATTAAAGTCACCCAAGATTATCCATGGGGTTTTTTGATACTATATCTGATAGCATGTTTAGGAAATTTTCGATAAAGTATTGATGATGAGTCCCTCCGGGGATGTATACGCAGCATATATGGACCGATCTGTTAGGTGTACAGATTAGTTATCCAATTACCTTACAATTTTATTATTTTGAAAGTCTTAACACCTTAATTATTATACAAAATATTTTAAGGCTATCTAAAGAAGTGATATATACCTATATATATATGCCTAGTGTTTCTAATATTTCATTCAACAGCACCATTCCTCTTGTCATACTGTGCTGTGCTAGAACATCTGTTCTGCCGTAAGGTATTTTGGCAAGTCGTGGCGATGACTATGGCTGAAGTTTTATAATTTTACGTATAAGCCTTTGCATTCCCAGAGGTACGGAGTATCAATACAGTTATGAATTGTGTTATAATTAAGGATCGCAAGATTTGCCTAACATCTAGTTTCAAAGCTAAATCTATTTGATGCCTCAATTAAGTCTACATGGTGCAATCTCGGATAAATCTCGGATAAGTACCAAGCTTCCACGTATAGACATACCTGAGAATTTTTTCTGGATTTTTTCCAGCATATTAACATAATTACGGAGTCCGCACATCACTAGCATACTCCAGTTTATTTCCAATTATTATAGTCATCTGGAGGTTTTCATTGACTAGACGAAAGTCTCTTAAATTAGCAACTATTTAATTCTGATCTATGAAAATGGACATGAAACATAGGAAGTGAACAAATAAACATAGATAATGATTGTAACTCTGGTTCTGAACTCAGATTGGTTTTGAATTTATGTCATTTTTAAGATTAGAACTGATTGTGCGAAGAATTCAGACAAGAGAAAACATGACTAAAATATTTTAATTTTCATTTTCAAAATTGGAACCAATGTGGGAACATGAGAAAATAACGAAAGTTATCTTATCAATTCTTATCGATCGACCGTGCTAGAGGGCCAGGAGCGCTGGCACAGTGAAATCGATATCTTTACAATATCGGATGGATAGGCGTTACTTCTAGTGATATTATATCGATGTCCCGAGTACGATTTCTCCATTGACAGCTGAACCAATATTGACAGGAAACAAATAAGAAATCGATATACGCTGGCAACACTGAAGATATATTCTATGAATTGACACGTCGATATATCAAACGCAAAGCATTTACGTAAAAATATTGATTTTCAATGTTGATTTGAATTACTAACCTAAATATTATGCATTAGCAGTCCGCACTTACATTTTGACACTAAACGGGTGTTAATTAGTTAATCAGGTCTTTAGCCATATTCAACCACTTTAGTTTCTCAAAGATCTAACGGAATAAATTGGTCACGTCTTGTTGAATTTTTTAAGTCTATGGATCGCGTATACAATAGGCCCCTTGCATCACATTTAAAAAATAAATTTCAGTTAAGGCAAATATTCTAAGGCGAAAGACGGGAGATAATTTTATGGGAGCGAAAAAACGATAATTATATAGCCGATAATCATTTTAAAAAAATAACGTTTTCCACACGAATGGCACATGAGAATAAAGAGACATACCAAAAATATTACATCTCATAAATATTTTTTTCCTTAATCCATCTTATTGATCATAAATCATTATAATGTTCAACGACCATATTACTAAATCCAATGTAATATACTTGTAAATTATAATAATAATAAGAATATTATAAAATTTGATTTTGTTAACATCAGCACCATTACCATTATACCTCTAAAAGACATACAAACAGCATATGTACGGGGTTCTCTTCATAACATCTGTCAAAAAGTCAAACCAAATGATAAGTTCGCAGAGAACAAACAATAAATCTAATGAATGTAATGCTACGTTTCCACGCTTGCCAAGTCTCGGCAAGCGTCCACAAGCGCAAACGTGTAAACAGGTCGTTTGGCTTGGCTTGCGTAGGCTTGCAAGAGCTTGCGAGAGTTTGCCGCCGATCCAGTCGGGGTCGGATCCAGCGGCAAGCTTCGGCAAACGCTCAGTGGAACTTTCGAACTGGCGGCGGATGCCCGCCGTTTTTGCTCCATGCGGTCTATGATAATATTTATAACATTACGAGACATATGTATGACGTATGAGGCGTGCCAGACTTATTAAAATGTATAAATACATAATTTTAATGCACTTATGTTATGTAATTTATTGCGACTGGATTTACCTAAAAACTCAAAATAAATAAATAGTATTTTATTGATGATTTACTATTTATTATAGTAAAAAAATATATATGATTTTTGTTAGAATAACTTATTTTATAATACAAAATAATTTTATATAAGACAAGTGATCCTCGAGTTCGGGTCCCAATTGCGATCATTATTTTTGAAGCGAAAACTTCTTTAGCACCGTTGTGATTTGAAACTCGATGAAACGAAAAAGTGGTACTAAAAAGAGACAAAAATCTATAGGATTTAGCCTGTGAGATAATGTCTCCTCTTTGTGCGAAGCGACCTGGTACGATTTTTATGAATCTGTATCATCCACCATATTCGTGGTCGTCGAGCTTTCCTTGTTTTTGTTACACTTTGCTTGTATTTCAAATAAAAGTTTGATAAACCAAACGCAATAGCCGACACAAGTTCGGCGTCCGCCATGCTCGGGTGTAGGTAGCGCACTGACGCATTCACAAGCATGTAAACGACTTCCAAATGCCAAGCGAGATTTGTGGACGCTTGGAGCTTGTGGAGGCTTGCCAAGCCTTGGCAAGCGTGGAAACGTACCATTAAATGTCAAATAAAAAATTCGGCTGAAATCTAAGTGTTGCAATATAAAAAAAAAAATCCGTGTGGAATTTTACAAAATTAATACGAACATTTTCGGAGACGGGACATTTTCGTGTAGTGACGTCACGAGTCCAAATAATAGATTTATTTATTTAAAAAAAAAAAGTACATTTCTAAAAATTTTTGCTAACATTTTCGTAATCTTAGTAAAAAAATCTATTCACACGATTTTTTCCAAGTCGTTATGAAGTCCATCCAAGTGGCCTATTGTTGACCGTGATAGAAAATATTGATAACTGAACATTGATGACGGATTGGCCAATATCGTATTGATATAGGGTTTGATCGATCGACCATGCAAGACCTCCAGATTATAAAGCTACAATTATACCTTCCAAGACAATTTAAACCGGCTAGGATTACGAAAAACATACTTGGAACTGTCTGCAATCCATACGACTCATAATTTTGTTACCTTATTAGAAAAAATTATTTTGTTAAACCTTGTAGAAGTCGAAGCCGCCGCTACCCGAATTTCTACCGATTTCTTACATATCTCTCTTACATTCGAAGTTTTTAAGCTCTTAAAAAAATTATTAATTTTGAAGATAATATCTCTAGACGTGTTCCACGCCGAAACGCAAATTATATGAAATTCCAAAAAAATCGCAAAGAATGCTCCAAAAATTATTATTAACACATTCTATTCACTTATTTAAGAAGTAATACGTACGAAAAGTTCACAGTGTTTCTTTAAATGCTCTTTTAGATGTTCCCCACGAGATTTTTGCTCTATTTTAAACGAGTCGTATTTTTTCAACGTTCTCCCAATTTTCGCTTCAATTTTATCGTTTTAAATATTATCGCGCTCTCTCCAACATTCGCAATTACATATTTCTCTAGCTCCTTCTTTTTGAGTGGGGATACGGCGCCTCAAATGTTTATCTTTCGTATGTACTACTACTAACGAGTTCCCGGCATGCGTAGAAATGCCACTTATATAAAGAAATTGGTTTTCCCTGCCTGTCTTCTCCCATTCGTCCCCGTTCCTCTTCCGCCTCCCCTTCCCCTCGTGCGTTTCCCTTCACCTTCTCCTCCCTTCTCACGCTTTCTCCGACCCGCAATCCCCCCTCCCGCGGTCCTCTTCTCAAAAAGACCCTCCACACAGCATCTCAAATGACATATGCCCTGAGGCAAATTATTTTCCTCAGGGCATCCTGTGTGGAGTTTATGTTAAAAAAATGGTTTAGGAACGCATAATGGACAATCAAAGAAGCTTTCATATTTATATATTGGGAAAAATAAGCATTAAATTCGTTGTTATTATTAAGTAATTAATTATTAAAGAATGTACACAATACCTTTTTTTTACATGAGCTCCACACAGGAGGTCCAGAGGAAAATAATTTCCCTCAGGGCCTATGCCATCTTTGGGGATGCTGTGTGGAGGGTTTTTTTAAAGGAAAGGGAGGAGAGGAGAGTTTTGGGAAGGAAAAGGGTTTAAGAGATGGGTAGAAATATGGGGTACAGTGTGTCCAGGTCATCCGCCTCCAAGACCTAGACAAACCTCACCCCATGGACCCGGGCACCCCTGCTTCATCACCAAACGTAGCGAACCACTTGGGGTGACCTGTGGCAGAGGTGTTGGTTATCCAATAAAGGTTCCCGGGGCGGTGGGTACCCATACCCGCCTCCCAAATTATCTTTATATTAAAAACTAGCAGACCCTGCCACACGTTGTTGTGGCTAACGAAACACAATACCACGCCATTACCAACGCCATCTGTAAAATGTTATCCACACCGCCCGTTTGACAGCCCGCTGGCGGGAGCAGACATGTTTTTCGAAATCAATTGTTCGAAATGAATTGTTCGATTTTCAGATTTTCGAAAGACTTATTTTACGAACAGCAATTGGCCGAAAGACATAGTTTTCGAATTTGTTAACCAACTTTTAAAATATATATTTTACTTGTTTATGACTAACGAGATTCTGTTAGGTAAGGTTAGGTTAGGTTAGGTTAGACTAGGTTAGGTTAGTTGATATTGTCCATCCTATTATAAAATATACTTGTACGTACTGTATACATACTTATATCAATTCGAAAAACTAGTGTTTTGGTCAATTGATGTTCAAAAAATATGTTTTCGAAAAATTGAAGTTCGAAAAATTGCATTTCGAACAATTGTATTCGAAAAATTGATTTCGAATAATTGCAAATCGGTCAATTACCTAGACCCCCCGCTGCCCGCTGCCGCTTGGCCAGATATATTATATATTTCAACCAATTTACACAAAACCTTGACAAATTATATATCTAAAAACCTTTCTCATGAATCACTCTATCTATTGGTGAAAAACGCATGAAAATCCGTTGCTTAGTTTAAGAGATCTAAGCGCACAGATAGCGATTGCAACTTCATTTTATATTTATTTATTTATATTTATTTATATTTTATTAACGCCCTAGGGCTTTTACAAGAAAAGAAGCAAATATATAATTAACAATATTAATTACATGTATTACATAAACAATAAAACAGAATAAATATGAATGCAATCGACTCGTTAGGTAAAGAATATTACAACATAAAAAAGAAATGAAATGAAATAGTACAAGTTGTACTTATAAAAAACTAAAACAATTCAGCTTTAAATATTTATACATATTATTAACAATAATAATAAGACCTGACATAGAACAAAGTGAATAGAACTGCAAAAATATTATAAAGTAAGTATGCATTTTACTGGTGAGGTTAAGATGAGAAAATATTTTATGAGAAAAACAAAAAAAATAATAAAAGTTAATTATTAACAGATAGAATCGAGATTAGTTGATTTTTGAAACATTCAAAACTGTCAATACTAAAAATATATCTATAGATTCGCAGTGTTTATTCGCAAGGTTATGGATTCTTGGAATTGGTGAGTATATAGAGTAATTAATATAGAGTAATTAATATTATGTAAAAGATACGTTAAGAATAATAAATAATTCCGCTTCATATCAATAAAGAAAAAATTGTAAAGTAGTTGGAAAAAAGGGTAATATCAAAACGTTATTTGTCATTGTTTATTTTTTCTTGTAATTTTCTTTCTAGTCTAATTTAACAAACTTTCAACAACTTGCCATCGTTATAAAAGTATCTGACGACATGCCATAAAGTTCCCTCCGACAAGGGTCTCATTGAAAGATGTCAAAGAGTAGACAAATTAAAATGTTAACAATCAACATAATTTTCTAAGATTGCTTTATTTTTCTTTTCAAGCAGGTAAGTTATTTACATAAAACAAAAACACTCTGAGAATTAAACAAGGAAATTATAAACTTCTGTACAAAAGCATTCAATTTAACTTTCAAATATTCGCAAGCAAAGGGCCGGTTGTTAGCTGGACCTAAATTTAAATCTTGGGTGGGGATACAAGACTTTTTTACCGCTTAAATAAAAATAGCTTTTAGTTTTCGAAATGATTCTTCTGTAGCCCCTTTCTGATTTAGAATTCCGATGAAACGGAAATGACGCATTGCAGCACCTGCAAAGCATCATACTCATATTAAGGCACCTATTGGTTTAGATATAAAACAGACATAACACTAGGTCTGCGTTCATTGGCTGCTTTGATGAAATAATAATAAAGATTAAGTGTTAAGAACTATTGTGTTCTGTACAAATATATAAATTAAAACATAAATAAAATTAAGTGAAAAACTAAGAGAAAAAAAAAATACTTTTAAGAAAAATAGAAATAAAAATGGAAATAAAAATTTTGAAATGCAAAAATTAATAATAAAAATGAAGTGTTAAAAACTCATGTATTCTTTGAAGTACGCTCGTCCCCTTTCGAAATTCCAATGTTGTACACGTGCTATATAAAGAGATTTAGAATTACTTGACTTTATGTAAGTACTCAGAACATTATATATTTTAGGAGCGATGAACCAGAATTGTCGTTGAGCGAACGAGGTATTAGTTTTTGGGACCACGCAACCCAGGTTTGATGAAAAGCGGGTGTGTGCTTGATGTTGTGGAGCCATCATAACAAATGCTTGTTTTAGTAAATAGCTGTCGAATATCTAAATCCCTGATTTTGGCAAAGAGTTCATTTGAGGGATGGGTAGGTTGACATTTAAATATAATTCTCAGAATTAGTTTTTGAACTACAATAATTGGTCAAATAAAATGGATTCAGCACAACCACCCTATACTATACCGTATGTTGCTATGGATTGGAAAAGGGCAAGTATACTCTTCTTAGAGTCTGTAAATCTAAGATTGACCTAAGGGAGCAGAATATATGGCAGAGT
The DNA here is from genome assembly GCA_929108145.2 of Limnephilus rhombicus. NCBI lineage: Eukaryota > Metazoa > Arthropoda > Insecta > Trichoptera > Limnephilidae > Limnephilus > Limnephilus rhombicus. The sequence continues at coordinate 13,566,680 of OV815292.1, read as the reverse complement.
TTACGGAGTTTTTTTACTGTGTCACTGATATGAGCTTCTCAAAGTAGTTAATTGTCTATGATTAAAACAAGAAAGTGTTGAAACTGCACCGACTTCATAATTTATATTGCTTGAAATGGCTTAAGCTATGCTTAGTGTTCAAATCAGTAAAAACGTGCAGTTTCCATACTTGACAATTTTCCTCTTCCCACCTCCTTCCCTTTCCAACTCCTATCAGCCCTATTTCTAATAATTGGGACGTGCTATATTCACATAAAAACGCATTAAATCAATAAACTTAATTTGGGAGGTGGGTATGTGTACCGCCGCCCCGGAAACAATTTAGTGGAAAACCAACACATCTCACAATGGTGAAATAGCAGGAGTTCCCAGGTTCGAGGGGTGAGGTTTTGTCCAGATCTTGGCGACGGATGCGTCTGCCTACCAACTGTGTGGCAAGCCGGATCGGGAGAACCTGCTTAAGGGAGACCATTTTACCTTTCCAGCAAAATTATCGGTACGTCGCTTTGCACCGCAATGGAATAAATTTATACATCCGTCACTCCTGGAGACCCTTTATACGCTTTTCCTTTCCTGAACTTCCTGTCCTCCCTTTCCTACCCTCCACACAGCATCCCGCAAGATGGCATTAGCCCTGAGAGGAGTTATATTCCTCAGGGTCTCCTGTGTGGAGCTAATATAAAATGAAAACCTCTTCTATTCATTGAGATACAATATGTTTCAAAAACGAGCGAACAAATTTGACAAAAGATACGAGAAATATGTACCTCCTTTGCTTCTGGTGCATGAATGTCGCAATAAAAATTATTCGATAAAATCCTTTATCCATTTTCGGTGGCTAACGTTATGGTGGAACCAAATTTATTACTTTGGAGATTGCGCTATTGATTGTATTAAATTGCAAGCGCCAGTGATGAAATAAATCTTAGCAAGTTGTGCTGGTCGCCTGGAAATAAAAATCAAAAATGCATGAACGTCACATTGCGTTGTATATTTGAGAAAAAATATTTAAAAAAAACGGGGTTGTAGTAACTAAAATCATGCATTAATATGATGTCATTTCTAAAAGTGGTCTAAATATAGATATTGGTGGTTGGACTATTTAAGCAATTGTAGCATAGTTTATTAATTTTTATTATTTTTTAACGGCAGAGCTGGAACTCTCAACAGGATAGTGGAAAAGTAACAGGTTCCTTATTTGTGAGCATTGAATATGAAATAAAATTTAAGATTTCAAAATAACAGATGCTAGTATATTTAACTAAAAGGAGCATTGAACATTGTAGGAACATTGTTATAATGACACGGTTTTGTGAACCAAAGTATAGTTAAGATTGGAGAAATTACTTTGTACACTTTACACGAGTCCATAAGGAAGGTTCAGGTATATAATTTGTCAAGTTTTTATTTATTAATATTTCAACGCCCTGATGGGCTTTTACATGATATTTTTTAATACAGAGACACAGTTTTAAATAAACAAGATGAACTTGAAAAAGTAAACATAAGATGAATGGAAGATATAAAGGTACATTTTAGTAAAAATAATGCATTAGATACAATTATGAGAGAAAGTTTTAAAGTTGTAGATGGCATAAAATAGTATTCCTACATTGTGTATTTACAAAATTTACATAAAAATAATTCTTGGCAAATCAAATCAAATGTCACAATACATAAAAAGAAAACGGCAATAGGTTTTTATGTTGTAGATAAATATAAAAATGTGCTATGTGATTCTCCCTAAATATCAAAATATACTACATAAAAATATCATTCAAATATTTCTTAAATAGTGGCACCTAACTTTGTATTAAATACATCGATACTTGAGGTGAATTTGTTTGCAAGTGTGTGAAATCGAGGAATAGGTGCATGTATGTATGAGGTAGTTGGTTCCAGAATTATTGTTACCGAAAACTATGTTTTGCCTTGTCGCTCGAGTTGGTATCTTAATGACAATACGATACAGGAGTTCACAACAGTCTAATTCAGAGTGAATAATTTTAAATAAAAAAGTTATGTCAATTATTTTTCTTCTGTTTTTTAGGGAATGCAATTTAAGTGTAGGTATTTAGTAAGAATTTGTGCTGCACTCGTTCAATATTTTTATATGAATTTGATAATATGGGGATCAAACAATGGAATTGTATTCCAGCAAGCTGCGTGCTAGTGACAAATATACAATTTTTATACCTAACTTCTAACGTATCAAAGTCTTTGATGGTTCTGGTTATAAATCCTAGTGTCTTCATGCCTTTGTTGGTTATTTCTTTTATCTGATTTATAAAATTTAATTGGGTGTGAAACATAACTCCAAGATCCCGATTTCTTTGAATTATCCTAAGATTTTGTTATTTATTGTGTATTTGAAAGATAGTGGGGTCTTTGTTCGACAAAATGTTAGTGTCTTACTTACGATATTGAGGAATAAGTTGTTTGCAACACACCAATTGTGTAATTTGTCAATGTTTGGCCGTAGGATTAGGCAGTCACTTTTTGTGTAAATTGGTTAAATCTATCTATTAATATACACATATATATATATATAAAAATCAATTGCTGTCCGTTTGTCTCGCTAAAACTCGAGAACGGCTGGGCCGATTTAGCTGATTTTGGTTTTGAAATGTTTGTCGTAGTCCAGGAAAGGTTTAAACGGTGAGAAAATATGGAAAAGTTGCGAGGAAGATAGTATAGTTCGTCCGATTGCAATGAACCTTTGGTGAGTTGTTATGAGCACGCCCGCAAAGTTTTCTGTATATACTGGTGAGCTCTGGCATTATGAAATTTGTATATAAAATTGCAAATGGTGCCACGCGAACTGTTTGAAAACTGAATGTACCTGGACTGAATGTATGGAATGCGGGAGGGGGTGGCGGATGGGATAGGGTGAAGGATGAGGGAGGGGAGGGGAGGGGAACAAGGACGGGGAACTCGGGAAAGGGAATCCGCTGGAGGGGTGGGGAGGGGAACCCGGGAGGGGGAAGGGTAACTCGGGAGGGGGGAGAGAAACACGGGAGGGGGGTTAGGGGGATAGGAGAAACGGGCGACGGGAGTGAGGAGAGGGAAGGTGGAAAAGTTGGAGTGGGAACGCGAGAAAGGGAAGGGGATGAGGGAGAGTAAGGGGAGGCGGAGGGGAACGTGACGAATGGGAAAGGAAACGAGCTCTGGCATCATGAAATTGTATAAAAAAATTGCAATAAGTGGCACACGAGCTGTTTGCGATGGAATGCAGGAAGGGGGAGGGTAACCCGGGAGGGCGGAGGGGAACTCGGAGGGGAGCTCGAGAGGGGGATCCGCGGGAGGGAGGGGGGGAACTCAGGAGGGGTTTTCGCGGGACGGGGAAGGAGGGGAGTAGAGTGAGGAGAGGGAAGGTGAAGGAGGAGTGGGAACGCGAGAGGGGACGGGGACGCGGCAGAGGAAGGGGAGGAGGAAGGTGAACGGCACGAATAGGAAAGGACGCGCAGAGAAAAAATTTCGTTATTAAATGGCATAGCAACGCATGCCGGGTACCAGCTAGTATAATATAAAAAAGGAGAATATCTGTATGTGGTGGAAGAGTGGGCTGGCAAGCGTGCGGTGTTGATTTGATTTGTATGCAAATTAACAGATGGCGGTGAGAGTTAATTTATCACTTGTTAATAAAGCTTGGGTAACCATCCAGTAGATGTTTCGTTAGCCACAGCAACGCTTGGCCGGGTCAGCTAGTATTATATAAATTAAAGTCCTCCGCCTGTTTGTCTGTTCGCGATAAACTCAAAACTATTAAACTCAAAACAATATTCATGCGGCTTTCACCAATAGATAGATTGGTTCATGAGGAAGGTTTAAGTATATAATTTATCAAGGTTTTTTTGTTAATTGGTTGAAATAGAAAGGAGTGGATTTGGGCGGGCGGTGTGGATTTGATTTGTATACATGTATATTAAAAGTAAATAAAATATTAAAAGTAATATTGTGTGGGTGCGACATTTCTGAACATTAAATGAGTGGTCAGTTATTATTAAAAAAAAGATTTCTACAAGAAAATTGAAATAAATAAGAAAAGAATTTAATAAAAGGAGATAAAAGCATTTAATGTGAAAGCCAAACACGGTGTTAAGACGGTCATAAGCAACAAAAGTAAAGTTGTTTGGCGGGACGGGACGGGACGGGCGGCGGGCAGACGGAGTGTCCTTATCTTTATTGGGTGTTTTGCCGGTTGGGGCGGGGGCGTGAGGGGAGTGTGCGCAGGGGCAGGTGGCAGGTGGGTGCCTCCCCCCAGTGGCTGCCACTCGGACTGAAGGAGTGGGCTGTTGAAATAAAACAGTGCTGAGCTACTCGACGGCGTTTTAGCCAGTTGAGAGACCTAGACGTTTTATGTTTTAGGGTTGATTATTAATTGAAATTTTTTTTTTGTGTTTTGTGTCTGGCTTGTTGATCTTGATAATGCCTTGGTAGGTAGAAAAGTTTTGTTTTTTTCTGGATGATACACCTAGCAGAACTCTCGAAAGTCATATCCGATTAAAATAATTGTAAACTAGATATTATTTATAAACGTAGTTGTTTATAAAGATATCAATAACTTTGAATGTAAATTTCAAACTTTGCAACAATTGCGGGCACTAACTAGCTGATTTAAGGCTCTGCAACCGGGCCCGAAAAGAAGAAGATGGAGAGATACGAAATTACGAATGTTAGAGGAGAGCGCTAACATTTACAGCGACAAAATCGATGCGAAAATGTTTAATAAAATACGACTCTTTTAAAATAGAGTGAAAACCTCGCGGCCATTATCTTAAACAGCATTTAAAGAAACACTGTGAATTTTTTCATATATAACTTGTAAAATAACTGAAACAAAGTGTTAATAATAATTTTTGGAGCATACTTTGCGATTTTTTTCTATCGAGGGAATTTTATATAGTTTGCATTTCAGCGCGGGCAAAGTCTACAAGAATATCTACAAGAATAACATATATTTTTTTAAGAGCTAAAACGTACCGTGTTTAAGGGAAATATGTAATAAATCGGTACAAATTCGAGGTTGCGGGCCCTTAACATTTGTACACAGAATTTTCAATCGATAAATCCATTAGATACGATTTTAGATTTTCACGGCCAAAAATATTTTTGTTATTAGTTTTTGGGATATTATGCTGTGTTGCGCTACCTCCTTCTTTAGCCAACGTTTCGGACAGCGTTACAGTGTCCATCATCACACATCTGCCCTGATGATGGACACTGTAACGCTGTCCGAAACGTTGGCTAAAGAAGGAGGTAGCGCAACACGGCATACTATCCCAAAAACTAATAACAAAGATAAATCCATTGATAATTTTATGGAGATATATTATATAAGCGGATTCTCTTCTTATTTTTAATGATTTAATCTTCTAATTTGAATGTCCATCGAGCGTTATGGACAAATTTTCTTTAGTGGCTTAAATTCATTTAATGTAAATATTATATTCAGGATTCCATATTTGAGAAGCGAATTCAAGATGACTGCGACCACATGAAAAATACAATATTTGGCTGAAGAAGGAGGCAGAGCAACACGGCATAACACCCCAAAAACAACTAACGAAAATATTTTAAGTGTTTGAATGTTTTGGAATTCTTTTCCAATGCGGAATTCTAAGGGCTTTCTTCGCAATAATATCAATACAAGCCTCGAATGTAAGTTTATGTACTGTTAAGTAGAATATCAAGATCATGAATTTGAGTAACCCTTTTGAGCGATTGGCTGGCTATATGGTAGTTATGGTCAAATTTAATTAAGTGAAGGTAATCACATAACATTTGGAAGTGTTCATGTTGAGATGATTAATTATAGATACAATAGTCATTAAGCCTACACAGATCTTCTTGTAATTTTAAGCAGTCAATAATAGAGTTAATAGGAATAATAGAGTTAAGACGTACACGCCAGAAAGCACTATTCCACAATAGGTCACTTGCATCACATTTAAAAAGAATCGGTTTAGGCAAATATTCTAAGACATTCTGTATTTTTTTTTAATCGTATTTTTGAAACCCTGGCGATTTTTTGAAAATTTCAATCCGAAAAATCAGACCGAAGAATCATTTTTTATAAAGCGGAAAGACGGGATAATAATTTTATAGGTGCGAAAAAACGATAATTACATAGCCGAAAATCATTTAAAAAAAAATTAACGTTTTTCACACGAATGGCACAGGAGAATAACGAGGCATACCAAAAATATTAAATCTCATAAATATTTTTTTCCTTGATCCATCTTATTGATCATAAATCGTGAAAATGTTCAACTTCTATATTACTAAATCAAATGTAATATACTTGTTCTTGTGAATTATAATAATAATAAGAATATTATAAAATTTGATTTTGTTAAAATCCGCACCATTATCATTATACCTCTAAAACACGTACGGACAACGTAAAATGTACGGGGTTCTCTTTATAACATCTGTCAAAAAATCAAACCAAATGATACGTTCGCAGAGAACAAACAATAAATCTAGTGAACGTTAAATGTCAATTTCAAAAATTCGCCTGAAATCAAAGTGATGCCATATAAAAAATAGATATAATAAATAGTGGAATTTTATAAAATTAATAGGAACATTTTCGGAGACGGGACTTTTTCATGTAGTGACGTCACGAGCCCAAATAATGGATTTATTTATTTAAAAAAAAAATACATTTCTGAAAATTTTTACTAACATTTTCGTAATCTTAGTAAAAAAATCCATCCACACGATTTTTTCCAAGTCGTTATGAAGTCCATGCAAGTGGCCTATTCCACGCTTACAAAACAAATGCAGCAACTAATTCGCTAATTAACCGTGCTCCCCAATTCAATAAAATTTTCCAACGATATTTTCCCGGATTTACTGCCGAAATTTAAAAGGAGCATTATGTCAATGATATAAACTGTTTAATGCGCATGCATATCCCTTCACACATCACCACTTCTCACACCTACAAATACCCACCCACATACACAAGCACCAACAAAATACCCCCGGTATTAATAATTTAACATTCCACAAATAAGATCTTACAAAGAAACATATCATAGGTACCCACCATGAAATATTACTTAAGATCGGTAAAAAAAATTATCACTGTAACTGGTGTACTGTTGGTTTCTATAAAATAAAATAAATAAATATCGATAAATCAACTGTTCGATATTATTTAATTATTTATTAATTAACGCCGTTTTTTGGGGGTTTTACAATCTTCATACACTCCAACACCAGGAAGCGAAAATCTAAAAGAAAATATATCGAAACTCTTTAAAGGTGAGCTAACTATCATTATTTGTTTATTTTTTGTTTGAAACGTTTACAATGTTCAAAATTATTAATTTAATGAAATTGCCATTGGGATGTGCAAAAATGTGCATAGATATTTACACTCCTATTAAAAATGTTTACAGCATGCGTAAATCAAGGTTTCGTAAATACCAGGTGGAGATGCTACTTGTGAAATAACATAAATACTAATGAGCTATATAAAACATAGTAAGTGCCGAAAAAGAGATGAAATTAAGAAAGAAAAGTACAATAACAAAGCAATTACATAATATTTTGTCCACATATTTCTATTTGCCTTAACGTCATATTGGCCTATAACTCTTTTTTTTTTTTTTTTTTTTTACTTTATTTATTCCCATTTCTTTGTACATATAATGTATAATAGCAAATATTATATGTATAATAACACAATATATAATAACAATTATGAAGAAGAAATGAAAACCCACTAAGGCACTGCCTGAGTGTGGGTAATATTAAAACAAAATACTACATTTCTAAGTACCCAAAGTATAAATTAGACTTAAAAAAACACATTAAATATAAAGATAGTATAAAAAATAAGTATTACATAGGTAGAATAAGTGAAAAGGGTTTTTTTCAGCTATTATAAAAATAAAATAAAAATATGGAGAAAAACATACAATTTTTTTTTTTAGTACCTAATTATAAAATAAAAATAATAAAATAAACAGAAAACTTATTGTACTACAGTTAAGAAGTTACAGAAAATGAGTTGTAGAAGGATGGATAAATTTATAGAAAAAGCGTTTCAATATCTACATTATTCAACCATAATTTTACCTCTTTTACATATTTTATCATTTTATTTATCATTTGAGTTTGTAGTGGTAGAAGGTTAAATGTACGAGGACCAATGAAACTGCTATGTGTCTGCAATAATTTAGTATTGGTTTGTGGAGTATAAAATATATTATTTATTCTTTTGCTCGTTCTGTTTTCATTTATTTCGAAATTATTTTTGTTTTTAAACACATATTTCAAAGTTTGTAATATAAATAATTGACGTATATTAAATATTTTTCTTTCTTTGTATAATAAGTTGGTCGAGAATGTTTTATTTTTGTTATATATGACTTTAATTATGCGTTTTTGAATTATTTGTAGAGGCTTCATAAATGTATCAAGTGCACCACCCCATCCTATAATGCCATAAGTGATTGATGATTGCACCAGGGAAAAGTAGATCATTTTCAATTTTTCAATGTTTAGTACTTCCTTAAGTCTATAAAATATGTAGGTCAGATATCTTAATTTAGAAGTGATTTGATTAATATGTGATTTCCAATTAAGATTTATATCTATTGATACTCCTAAATATTTTATATTTTCGACATCAGTGAGTTCGTTGCACATGAAGCACATTTCTTGATTGCAACTACTATTATGGATTCTAATTTTAAGGTTGTCTTTAGGTTTATTTTTAATGGTTTTATAAAAAGGTAAGTAAAATGTTTTGCTATAGTTTAAAACGAGTTTGTTGTATTTTAGCCACGTTGAAACCAATGAAATACAATCAGTTGCTTTCGAAAAAGTTTCTTTCCAATGATTACCATCCACTATTATTGCCGTGTCGTCTACGTAAGAAACAATTTTACCAGGGATTACAAAATTACATAAATCATTAATATACATTAAGAATAAAATCGGGCCAAGCACAGTTCCCTGTGGAACCCCATTTTTTATCTTTGACTCTGAACTGTAATTATTCCCAATTTTTGTTTTTTGTGTTCTGTCTGTAAGATAGTTAGAGAGTAGTTTTAGTGTGTCTTTTTTGAAACCTAGTTGATTTATTTTTGTAATGAGTAAATTATGATTTACGGTGTCGAAAGCTTTTCTTAAATCTAGGAATATGGCAAGACATTTCTTTTTTTTATCGATAGATGAGTGTATCTTTTTTGTCAGTTCATATATCGCATCCTCGGTGCTTAGGTCTTTACGAAAGCCGTATTGGTTTTTCGATAGAATTTTATATTTTTCTAAGTGTTCAATGACTCTAAACTTGATGCATTTTTCGAATATTTTCGAGAGGTTTGAAACAAGAGATATTGGTCTATAATTGTCTAATTTATTCGTATCTCCAGATTTATGAATAGGTATTATAGTGGAGATTTTAAATTGCTCTGTAAAATGACCATTTTTGAGGCATAAATTAAAAATATGTTGCAATGGAGTTAGGACATGTTGTTTTATTTTTTTTAACATATCACAAGATAATCCATCATTTCCCTTAGAGTTGGATGGTTTTAGGTTATCAATATATTTTTCAATTTCATTAAAAGTAACAGGAGAAAAATATTCAATGGAGTTAATTGAATCATTATTTGAATCTAATTGAGGAGATGTCTCCATATAAGCATCATTAACATTAATGCCGGATGATTCAAGTACTACGTCTACTACATTTGTAAAATAGTTATTAAAGCTTTCTGCAATGGTCGATTTGTTAGTTATTATTTCATTATTTATTATAACCTCATTTACAATATTTGAAGACATACTTTTTTTGTTGGCAATTTCATTTATAATATTCCAAGTTTTTTTAGTATTATTTTTAGCATTTTCAATTTGTATACTATAGTATTTTTTTTGCAGTTTCGTATCAGCCTATTGAGTAAGTTACGATACATTAGATATTTTGTTTTCAGATAAGGCATTGTTCTGAGATTATTCTTTTGGCAATCTATTTGATATTTAAACATTTCTCTATATAATTTATCTCTTTGTTTAATTGATATAATTAATCCAACAGTTATCCAAGGCTTAATTTTTTTATATTTATTGTTAGTGACAATTATTTTACTTTCACTTTTTAGAGTATGATCTCTCAGAGTTTTATAGAAATTCTCTAGTGCGAGATGTGGATTTTCTATTGATATCACATTTTCCCAGTTTTCTGACCGAAGTAAAGAGTTTAGAGTTTCATAATCAATGTCTACTTTTTCTAGATTTTCAGAATTTCGGTTTTGAGGAGTATTTTTGAAATGGTGTCCATAAAAGGTCGGGTAATGATCTGTGATATTTGTTTCAAGGATTGAAGAGATGATATTAACCGCCTTGTGCGACTTGACAAATATGTGGTCTAAACATGCCGAGTGACTTAAGGTTACTCTTGTTGGTGAGTTAATGTATGACATATGTCCAGAGCTTGATAAACAATCAAGATACTCATTTTGACAATTTACATTTGTATTATTATCATTAATATTTATATTGATGTCTCCTGTCACAATGGAAAAAGTGAAATTGTTTCTATCAAGTTTACTAACAAAAGATTTTAATTCTTTTACAAATAAACAATCATTTAATGAAGGGGATCTATATATGGCTAGTATATGATACTTATAGTTGTTTTGACAAAAAGTTACTTTTATTGCATTGGCTGTTTTAAATTCAATAAATTCAGCGGCAACATTTTTCAGAGTATTATGACAAAAGACAGTAACTCCATCATGACCAGTGTGCTTACAGGCAGATGAAATTGTTGTATATTCTGGTAAGTTGTATGGAATTACTTGTTTCATTTGGGTTTCACTTAAAATAATTACGCTTGGAGAAAAATCTAGGTTATTAATAAGTACACAGAGCTCATCGAAGTTTTTCCTTATACTCCTAATATTCATGTTTAAGATCGAGAAATTAACATTTTTAAATAGGTGATTTAGTTCACATGGGTTTTTACATTTATAATTTTCGTGTATATAGTTTTCTTCAGACATTTTGAAAGGTTGATAGTAGTTTGCTATGTGGTTTTATTATCCTTTATTCGGAGGGGATGTCTTCTGGCGTTCTTATGAGTAAGATTGGAGACGTTTCGTTTTTTCTCATCCATATTTTTCCATTTTTTGCCCATATAAATTTGTACCCAAGTCTTGATGATTTAGCTAGGTATAGTAGGTGTTTATTGAATTGGGTCAGTTGTTCGTTAATATATATTGTGTTGTTTTCTTCAAAATTTATGTTTTTTGCGTATAAAATACCATATTTTTTTTTATGTGCTATAATTACGTCTTTACTTTCTTTGTTTTGTAGAGATACTACTATGGCAGTATTTTTGTTCATCGGGTTTTTATTTTTGCTTCTGAAAATATTTGTCACATTAATCGTTTCTTTATCACATTTGAGTATGTCTATTATATTATTAAATACATTCGTGATATTTTCATTTTCCTTAAAAGGAACACCCTGTATTTCAATATTGTTTTGTTTTTCATTTTGCTCCATTTTATTAATGTGTAGTTTTATTTCTTTATTTTCTGCTTGAAGTTGTTTAATCAGTATTTCTTTATTTTTGTTTTTTTCTTCATATTCGTCTAATTTCTCACAGCAAAATTCGACGGACTTCTTAAGTTCTTTTATTTGCTCATTAAAAAATTTCATAAGTTGATTGGGTTCTTAAATTAGCACATGTTTTTTTTTTAATACACGAGGCCGTTTATAAAATATGTCTAAATCGTCACAATCTATGGCATAATATAATCTACACATTCGATATATTGGATTGAAATAGGTTATATTGTTATTACATCGTCTTCTTGCACCGCAGTGGAAGGGATGGGTTCGTACGTCCGTCACTCCTAGACATACCGACCCCCAGATTCCTACCCACCCTAATACCCTTTTCCTTTCCAGAACTTCCTCTCCTTCCTTTCCTAAAAAGACCCTACACACAGCATCCACAAAGACCACATAGGCCCGAAGGGAATTATTTTCCTCAGGGCCTTCTGTGTGGAGCTAAAGTAAAAAAAAATAACTCAAGATGAAATGTTATAATAATATAAGAGTGTATGTGGGATTGTTTTAAATACGAATCTATATATTTATTCCGAAATTGACATTCCAAACAAGAGGAAGGTCATTGTCTACATAAGATTACAAAAAACCATCCCTGTCCCACCCCCTTGCCGCAAAAAGTCAGGGCAATGCTGGGTGCTTTAGCAAGAAACAAATAAAACGTTGTACTACTGATTATCTGAGTAGAGGGTAGTATTTAGAGATAAGATGTTAAATTTCATGGAAAAACCTTAATACCTTAAATCCTACTACATTGTATTATTAGGTTTTTAAATTTATTTTTATAAGCTTTTATTTAATTACTAGTGCAGGCCCATAAAAAAGCACGGGATAGTCATAGAGGCAAGATGCGTGCTAATATCTGAAACGCGTCTCACAATTACTGCGTGTCTCATCAGAAACCAAAAATTTAAATAGAGTTAGATTGCCACATACGAAAAAATCAAAATCACAGATCTGCCTAATGTATAGAGGACATGTATGGTGAAATGCTTGAAAATACTGCTAGCATACGGCATTATAACTTGGGGTGGCTGTGCACAATCTATCATCGAACCTCTACTAAAAGCCCAAAAAATGGTAATACGTGTCATTAACAAGCGACCGACAAGATACCCCTCTAAACGACTTCTCATCGAGTATAGCGTCTTAAACATACGGCAACTCCATCTAAAATTTATGCTAATACATTTCCTGTTCAAATACAAAAACAAAAATCTCTTACAACACAACTACACCACCAGAACAATAACCAACAGACACTACAATGTACCTACACTACACACCACGTCAGCTCAAAGACAATTTTTCTTCCTAGCTCCTAAAATCTTTAACCTTATCCCTTAAAACCTTAAAACGTTGAGTCAACCCCATTCCTTTAAAAAACAAATAACGAAATGGATCCTTACACATGGAATACATTACAAATTTAACACCCATTCAATTCACACTCTATCAATTTAATCACCTTTCAAACAAAACATAATATATCTCAATTTTCTAAATTAGCGGCATTGTATGTACAAGATTAATTAGTGTGATCGATATCTAACAACTCCTCATATTTCTCATTTTATAATAATTCTCTAACTTCTCCATCTTCTTCTTTTAACCCAATATAACTATAAGTATATCATTTTCTTATTAAAGATGATCTGTGTGCATAGTATTAAGAGCAGGCAAAACATAATATATCTTTATTTACTATCTAAGCAGCATTATATGTATAAGACTGATTACTGTGAACTATATATCAATAATTCCTTAATATACTAATAATAACTTATCTTTCCAATAATTCTTTAACTTTTTCACCTTATTCTTGTAATTCAATATAACTACATAAACTCTCTTATTGTAGGAGAATTTGTATGCATAGTATCAATTAGTAAAAAATTTCAACCTGTACTAATGAATGTATATCCGCAAACTGTAAACTTCACCCGCCATAACACAGGGTCATCCCTAGCATGGAGGGTGAAATATCACAAAAAACTATATGTGCATTCGATAATTCATGTATTAAATAAATAAATAAAATAAATATGAAGAATGAATGTATTTAAAGAAAAATAATAAGCTTATAAACATTTAATTTTATTGAATGAAATGTTACCTTGTACATATTCGTTTATATTTTAACGTAGTAAACTAACTCAATAAATAATAATAAAATATCTAAATATATAGTACTTAATAATATAATATATAATACTTCAAAGGGGATATATCCTGAAATCAGTTTAAATTTTTAAACTGGCAATTAAAATATTTTTCTGTTAAATAAAGGTAGGTCACTTTTCTGAATTCTCCAAGCAAACAATTCTGGTTTTTAAATTCAAAGCCAAAGTTCTGGTGTGAATTTTTTCTATGATCAATTCACAGTTTCAATGTCAAAGTTTGTACACGACGGTATTTATAAAGTATAATATAAATATAAATTCAATTTTTTTCACAGTCCTCCTCACTAGAGTTTCCTGTTCTGAAGTGATGCGGCCTGTAGTTTTTTAATCTTTTGTTTTTAGTTTCAGGTTGCATTAACAAAGTCTTCATAATGTTTTTAAGTTGATTATGATTTGATAAGTTTTAAAATTTTCATGGCCAAAAGTATTTTCGTTATTTGTTTTTGGGGTGTTATGCCGTGTTGCGCTACCTCCTTCTTTAGCCAACGTTTCGGACAGCGTTGCAGTGTCCATCATCAGGGCAGATCCTGCAGATCCGGTAGATGTGCGACACATGTTGGCTAAAGAAGGAGATAGCGCAACACGGCATAACACCCCAAAAACAAATAACGAGAATGATTATGATTTTGTTTTAAATATTATATACATTTGCGTTATTTTTTTTGTTTGATTTGATAGATAATTATACGAGTACCTAGGTATAGTTTTATGGCATCGAATTTAATATTTCTATGTCAAAAAGATGTGTTCAAACTGGGAGTAACCTGTATATTTTGGTTTATTACACTAGTTACACTATCACAATTTGGGAGGCGGGAATGGGTACCACCGCCCCGGAAACCTTTATTGGATAACCAACACCTCTGCCATAGGTCACCCCAAGTGGTTCGCTACGTTTGGTGATTTAGCAGGGGTGCCCGGGTTCATGGGGTGAGGTTTGTCTAGGTCTTGGAGGCGGGTGACCAGGACACACTGAACCCCAGATTCCTACCCAACCCTCAAACCCTTTTCCTTCCCAGAACTCTCCTCGCCTTTCCTTTTCTTAAAAAAACTCTCTACACAGCATCCCCAAAGATGTCATAGGCCTTGAGGGAAATTATTTTCCTCAGGACCTCCTGTGTGGAGCTCATGTAAAAAATAAAACTAGTTGAGTAGGCAGTGGAGAATTCAGAAATGTTTTTTTTTTAGTTTAAACAAGTTATTTTTTATTTTTTATTCTGTACATTGTGGAATTTGAAGTTTTTGAAGTGAAACTTCTTTCGCGCCGTTAATGATTTGAAATTCGGATGAAAAGGAAATGCGTCACAACTCAGTTCTACACAAATAGTGTAATATAATGCGGTAAATTCGCGCTTGGCGCGGGCGTTCGACAGCGCAGTGGGCAAGGCGCCTGACAAGCCTCAGCGGCCAGAGAAACAGACATCAAGCAAACGGAGGTTCGAATCCTACGAAATCCAAAAAAAAAACATTTTTATTTTTGCGAAATCAATATCAAATCTTCAAACCATTTTAAAATAAACAGGCAAAAGAAAAGAAACTGATTAATAGCGACTTTCTAGTTTTACTCCTACCGCTTGTAAATTAATTTTTTTTTTAATTAAATCGGACTTAGTAACAGAAATTAGTATTTTCAATAATGTCTTTATAGGAAATAATATCGTTATCCCCGAAAAGTTGCTCGTTTCAATAGAAAGGCGGTTTCTTTATCCCAAGTATTCCTTCACCACAACTTTCCATTTGCTACATGAATGTGTTTAACGACACATCAAAGCAAATAATAATCCTTTTAGTAAAGCACCACTTCCCGCACAAAGGCGTCAGCCCAGATATTAACATAACACCTCCGATCGGCGGTCTTACCTGCGAGGTGACCAACCCTGCAGCTTTCCGTGTGATAATTAGTTCTTAGACAGAATTGCTGCACTACGGAACAGCAATTTGTTGTGTGCCCAAGCCAGTCATTTAGCTTAGACTGTTAATTGAGAAATGTCTGCGAACCGCTAACTGCTTAGTGGAGTGTGAAAACG
Organism: Limnephilus rhombicus; assembly: GCA_929108145.2. Classification (NCBI taxonomy): domain Eukaryota; kingdom Metazoa; phylum Arthropoda; class Insecta; order Trichoptera; family Limnephilidae; genus Limnephilus; species Limnephilus rhombicus. The sequence continues at coordinate 13,550,866 of OV815292.1, read as the reverse complement.
GAAGAGACTCCTTTGTTCTGACAATAATCAGAATTTTAATGAGTTGTTTCCAGGAAATAATTATTTCACCTCTTCAATGGAATGGTCTCGAGTTGAACAGTGTTTGAAGCCATTTAGAAATAGTGATTTTTTTTAAATTTCGGTTGTCTATGTGATTTGAATTTGTGCAAAGCGATTCAAATTCAGCTTCTAATTTTCAAAATTGGAACTGATAAGTACTAATCGTATCAGACAAGCGATAAAGCAAATTCCGAAATTATCGGTAATTAATTATTCTTGAAAAAAAAACTTTACACAAATATTTTTTATAAAAACGTCTAAAAAATATAGATTTTAGAAGACCTATTATGAAGAATTTGCAGGATAACTGTCACTTCACTTTAGAATAATAGAATTAAAAGTGATAATAATAATTCCCCAAAAATAACAAAAAATCTGATGTTTTGGATTCATTGTTGAGCAATATGAACGTTGATTTCTTAAATTTGTATTTATCTACACATGCATGAGGCATTTATATTATTAATGAAAGTGTTATTAAATTCACTCGTTAAAAAGTCTATTAAAAATAATCTCTAAGAAACAACCTAGCCCTTCCCCAATATTAAAACAATAAAAAAACTATATTCGCAACATGATATTATTAATAAATATAACAGTGAATTGGTCATTAGAATAGGAATTACGATCAAAAATACGATTTGCATCACACATCACATAAACTGTCATTTTGCCGAGAACCCTAATGTTGTGCCTAAACGTAATGTTGCCTGTTCTTTCAGCAACATTGTTAAAAAGAGTGGACTGTAAATGTAATTTTTGTGAATCATGACAGTTGCCTACGTTTTTAACCTCAATCACAGGATTTGGCAATTGGAAGGAGAAAGTCCCTACCTTTGGGTTCATCCGCTGTTTCGGGTCGATCTTGATGCTGGGTGCACTCCACGGTAACGGCACAACTACACCGACACTTTTTGATATATTGATGAGTATTTTATGATTAACTAGCTTTTTCCCGCGGCTTCGCTCGCATGGCATTAGGGGATTTCCACTCAGCCTCCTCCACCTTCCCTCTCCCCGCTCCACTCCCCCCGTCAATCCCCCTCCCCTTCCACCCACCCTTCCCCCTACTCCACTCTCCCACTATCAACCTCCTTCCCCCCACCCCCTACCCCTTCCCACAACCTCCTCCATCCTTCCCCTTTCCCCTTCCTTCCCTCCCCCCTCTCCCTCCCCCCTCTCCCTCCCCTAACCCCCTTCCCCCCGCCCTCCTCCCCCCCCCCCCCTTCCCCCCTCCCCCCAACTCACCTCTCGCATTCCACACATTCATTCCCGATACATTCAGTTTTCAAACTGCTCGCATCCCACCTGTTATAATTTCTTATACAAAATTCATAATGCCAGAACTCAACGGTAGTTTTATACAAAAAACGAACAAAAAAAGAATTATCCAATTTGGTTCAGTCGTTCGGGTTTATGCGCATACATACATTTTGGTGATTCATTTTTATAGATAGTTATTACGAATTATTATTCTTCTTTTTATATTCTACCAAAAAATCCAGTACGGCAGTTTTATACTTAAATAATGCGATACCTGTCTATCCAATTAAAACAATAATTGTTGTGTGACATTATGTCAAAATTTGAGAATAATATTTTGCAAAACAAAGATTCTTAAATAAAAATTCTATTTTAGAAAATATTTAAGCGAATTTATTTGAAGTACCTACTTCCCTAATAATTTGAATCGATTAAAAAATTATAGATATCTTACTAATCGTGCCACCTATTTCAATTTTTTCATACAAATTTCGTAATGCCAGGGCTCTGAGCTATAGCCTATATGTTCAAAATATTTGTAAAGTTTCATTAAAATCCATTCGGTAAAGTAGGAATTATATTTGAATTTTAACATCAATGTAACCTAAATGTCCATAGTAACCTAATTTAAAAAAAAAAATCGTTTCCAAGGCGACAATTGGCGTTTGCAATAAATCGATTTTGTTTGCGACAGAAAACGTATGATAAATAATTTCATAACGCCAGAGATTATTCATAACGCCAGAGCTTACAAATATATATAACCTATAGATCTCGCAAATAATGTAGCTTTCTATTAGTGAAAGAATTTTTAAAATCTATTCAGCAGTTTTTGCGTGAAAGAGTAACAAACATACATTCATACAAACTTTCACCTTTATAATATTAGTAGGATTAGCGAGATGTGAACGATATCACTGCGTTTTTTCAACTCATTGACGTAGGTAAATTTAGATTTTGTGCAATATTGTAGATGTGTTCCACAGTAGGTAGGAAACACCTTCCTCTTCTTTGTAGTAACTAAGAAGGGACTTTCCAGGAAAGGAGGAAGACAAAGGAAAAAATAACAATGAAGGAATTGGGAACATGGTTTAGTTTTTAAGCTGTTTCAGAACTAAACACGTTTATTAATAGTTATAATTCGAAATTGAAAATTTTATTCAATGTTCAACTAAAACACCGTTTAACGGATGAAAATAATAAGATTAGAAAAAGGAACGTACTCAATAGGCCTTTATTACGAGCGTATTATGTCGATTTTAAATATTTTTCTGCTTTGTAATATCAAGAATGCGAGAAATGTATGTTATCCTGCAGTCCAGCATAGAGCTTTAATAATAATATCGAAATACTCTCCTCCCCCGCATACGACGCATACGCCGCTTCTAGTAGCTTCGAATTTAGTGACGCCAGAGCCGTAAGTTTTAAATTTTAAATTTTAAATTTCTGTAAATAAATTCATTTCAATTTCAATTTTTTATAAGAAAAACCCTTTTTTAATAACTTTTGAAGGTTATTCTCATCAACGTAATATATCATTGAAGAAGAAGATAACAGTAATAATCTAAACGAAAATATGAAAGAGAACAAGACACAATTCATTTCAATTTTTTTGCGGGCCTCCCTGACCCATCGTCAGTAGTTATGTTACTTTTTTAAAGTTAATTTTTACTGTATAAAAATAAACAAACATAAACAACTTTACCAAAGAAGGTTGTATATAATTTATTCGAGACACTATTGAAATATTATAATAAAAGTGAGCATATAGTTTTTATTTAGTTTAATAGACAATACAGACTGTTTTCCGATTTCAAGTGATTTTTCCCAAAAATGATTGTATAATATCCAAATTGTTAAATATAAGTTACTTCAATAAAAAAGGATTTTAAAAAATTAAAATTGACCAATAAATAATAATGTCTCTATTATAGGTTCAATTAGGAATTCCACAGAGCCGAACCCTCTGATATGAAAATATCTGGAGTCGGTGAATTATTTTCCCATCTGGTCTCTGGTAGGTTGACATGTTGCTCTTGTATTGTTTTGTAATTATAATACTTATATAGTATTTGGGAAGTGTGTGAATGGGTTTATTTTTTCCTGTGGGGAAAATTAAACCCGGACATTTAAATCTGGTGCGTATATAAACATTTAAAGTAACAGGCCGCCCAGGCCTCCACGTCGGAGTATACGTAAAAAAATCACGTCAGTAGCTAAAGGTTAATATAATATACCTACACAATAATGTAACTTTGTTTCAATTCCACTTTATTATTTCTTTATCCAACTGGTTTCGGTTCATCTTGAACCTTCCTCAGGGGGTGAATAAAATATATTAAATATAATACAGAGATACATGGTATTTAAAAGAAAATTAGAAGAGGGAGAGAGAACATCAACTTAGATGGGGGCGAGGCGGGAGGTGCCTAAGAGAGAGGGGTGAACGTGGGCGGGGGTAATGGAAAAAGTTATTAATACTTATCGAGCATGATCTCTCATAAAATCATAAACGTATTAATTTTTATTCCACTATTTACATATAAACCTAAATGTTTTACATAGAAAATGGATCATTCTCTTCTATTTCTGTACCTACATGATTTGAGGTCATTAACACCATCACGTTATTTTGCACATGTAAATACACGTCGTTTCGTGGAAACTGGTGTGGTATCGATTTGTACTTCTTTGTAGAGGAAGCTTAGTACCGCGTATAGATCTGATAATGTCTACGATAAGTCAGGATACAATCGAATGCATCGCTATAGCAACATTGAAGTTTGTACCATCCGATGCACCGTGAACACAGGACGTTCCAGAAGATGATGAATTTATAATATTATTATTTTTATTGAACTTAGATCGTGAAATGGTTTGTTTCATAATAAAATATATGATGTGCATATTATGCAATCTCGTGCCCCCTACTCGCAGAGGTAAGTACTTGGTATATGAGTTGCTATCCCGCGTTCAGTAGGTTTTAAAGATTTTTTATTTATGTTCTAACTAGCTGAAGTCATCGGCGATGCTCGGCCATATATTTTTAATATTTATTTATTTCTTATATTCTTGAACATACGCTTTACAGATAATTACATTTGTTTACATGGATAATAAATTTTGTAATATGAAAAAAATGTAAATGATCAGTAACTGTAAGTTGTAGTATTTTGTGAACACCTCACTACGCGAACCTGTGCTGATATGTTCCCATGTTTGGAAATAAGTGTTATTCTGTCGACATAAGTAGAAACACCGTATCCTCCTTGATATTGTCAAGAAGGGCACTGTGGGTCGACCCACGGCGGCAGTATCGAATACACAAATTAAAGCTTTACACAGAGTTTCGAAATCCAATGTAGAAAGTGACCTTTCTCTTGTTTTGAAGGTCACATGTGCAAAATTTCATCAACCTCGGCAAAAAACTGTATATTTGCATACAAATCACATCCACACGGCCCGCTTGCCAACCCGCTCGTCCACCACATACACACATTCTCCTTTATATATTATATATTTCAACCAATTTACACAAAACCTTGACAAATAATATACCTAAGCCTTCCTCATGAATCACTCATCATCTCATCGCTCATCTCTTTCATCTATTGGTGAAAACCGCATGAAAATCCATTCAGTAGTTTTTGAGTTTATCGCGAACAGACAGACAGACGCGGCGGAGGTCTTTATAAAAGTGATACATGAAAACCTAAATAAACAGATTACTCAAATACATACATTTGAATTATTTGAGAAAAAAAAATACAGGACAAGTTTATGTTCAAATAAAATAGGAACAAAATAAGTAGAAACATTTTTTTTGTCATTTTTGTCGATTTCATATTTCAAATTCAGGATAAACAATATTATTATGGTTAACCAATTCTCTTAGTATTTTTTGTGGTTAATTATTTTTATTTAATTAATTAATTAATTAGTTAATTATTGTTATTTTAAATAGTTAATTATTGTTATTTTTTTTTATTCTTAGTTAACCAATTCTCTTATTATTTTTACTTTTTGAAAAAGTAAAAAGTTTTCAACGAATTTATAAGACAAGACAAGATAACCTAGGTCCGAGTCCCAATTGCGACCGTTACAATTTTTATTTTTCTGTATCGTATAATGTTTCACGTATCGTTTAGATTTATTGGCATTGTCTTTTTCTTCTATGATGTATTACTTTGATGCGTAAAACCTTAAAAAAAATAATTAACCTGGTTTTTGGTAGGTGTTCATAAATTTCAAATTTAAATAAAAATTTCAAGTATTCTGATTTAAAAATATCATCAGAACACTATTTTATCATTATCATTGTAATAATGGTTTGATGTCTATTGATGCAAACTCACATTGCTTCAGTGCACATATTCACGAGTTAAATGGCAAACTAATGACGATTTACCGAGTGCAAATAAATTCACATGAAAAAAGCATTTTGTAAGTAATGCACTAAAAGCCTGGCCTATGTTATTCTATACTCTTTTGATGGGTTAGTTCCATAGTGCTTTTGGTTTTAATAGCAATCACGCTTAATAGATAGACCACATAATAAAATAATGCATCAGTGGTGTGTGGTCGTCAAACTGCGGCCCGCAGCAGATATTTGTGCGGCCCGCTTTCTTTTTAAATATATTTTTTTCATCTACAACTATATCAACCTGCTTTTTTCAAATATTTTGTAAGTATACCTTTAAAATTTTAAAACGTTGATTTTAATTGATTGACATTTGATTTTAAAACGCCTAGGTGGTTTTTTGAAAACATCCCATGTCGATTTTGAACGCGCGCATAGTGTACCTCATAGATTCTCAACGTAGGCGATAACGCCCCCTTGTGGGCATTTGAGACTTTCAGGGGGGCAGTAGAAGACGAAGATAAAATTATAGGGCATTGAGATGGCACAGTGAGGGCGTGTGCAGGTAAAAAATATGGTTTATAAAGGCAAAAAAACTCGCTAATCACGTACAAATGAAGTAAACTTTAATATTGGTTAATTTTTGTTATAGTATGTATTGTAATCATTTTTATCACGTGTTCGAAAATTCCTATATTTCGGTAATTCAGGAAGTGGATGAAAATTGAACTGAAATATTTCATTAAAGATCTACACAAATTTTGTTATTATATAATATTATCATCTTGTGTGTATTATTATTAGGATTTGACACTGAATATAAGAAGGAAGAAGGTAGCAACCCGGTACTTAAATACAAAGGTACAAACCCCCCCACAATTCATAAGTGTGCGGCCCGCGGTGATACCTCACATTGTCCCATGTGGCCCTTGACCAGAAAAATATGACGACCGCTGGTCTAGACTATCTGATCAAAAGTAACTACAAAATCGATAAAATAGACAATGAAGACGAAATAATAAAGAATTAATGAGAGAGTAATAGTTCAAAGCCGAAAAATTGGATTCCTATTCCTTCCAAATTTTTTTGCTAAATTATTCATTATGATAAATTACAAATTGACACAAAAATAAACATATACAAAATAAATATAATAATATACCTGTCCTGGACCAAAACTCTACAAAAAAAACTCCTCTGAAAACCTCTCCAGCCGGACACTCTCTAGCAACGCTATGAGAGGGATAGATTCATATATTCATCACTACTGGACATACTGACCCCCGGAATCCTTCACACCCTCGTGCTATTTTCCTTCTCCTTTTCATTTTTTTTTTTAAATTGCCGGCAATCCGGGCGTTTATTGAAATAACATTAACATATACAAACAAGTAAGTAACCCGCCTCACTAGACAAGGTCTGTTCTGAGACGGGTACATATAAATGAATACATACACACAGACATACACACATACATATATGTATACGTGTGCATGCACATAATCATAAAAACATAAGTATACAGAATCTAAATAAAATTATTCTAAACTGCTATGGTTATAGTGGGATGTACATGATGTCATAAAAACAAAAATATAAAATGAATTAATGAAAATTGTTATAGGTTATAATGGAATGTACATAGTGTCATAAAACCAAAAATCTTGACAGAATTAATGGAAATTATTATAAGTTTTTCATGAAATGTAAATATATAGTTTCATAAAATCAAGAATTTCGTTAAAACACATAGTAATGCCAAGATCTAAATGTAAACATAGTAACAATTCAGCAAAATAATATAAATAAACGTATGAGGTAATAATAAACATAAGCAGCAAAGGAAAGAATATATCTCTCCATAAATAAAATAACACATATATGTACATAGAGAATGAAGATTAGATTAGATCAAAAGTAATTTACTTTAAGAGACCATTCATTCAGATCGAAGAGTTGCTCGGCTTTGGCACTGTTTGACGGCCAGATCTGAATAAAGTGAACAGTAAGGTACATACCCACTTACTTCCTCCACATCTATTTCCTCTTCACATTGATTAACTTCAGCCTCGCAATTGTATATTGTATCGTATCTTGTATTTCCTGCCAAGCACTTGCATACTGCTTACTAACAACGAATTCAGGGACACTGGTGATCTAGATTCATTTGAAATTAAATAAAGATCCGTTCATTAAAAAAAAATTGCGAGAGCCTTGAAGGAGTAACCAACCATCTGTTACTTATACCAGGGTGGTTAAGTGGTAGATAACCTCCAAAAAAAGCCTCGCGATGCTCGTATATCCCAATTGGAGATGCCATAGTCTCTCTGACTCTAGACGGTTGGAAGCAGTTAAGAGTCTAGTAGGTAAGGTATTTAAATAAAAAAACGTTTATTTTTATGAAAAACATGTGAAATACCCGGTGGAAATGACAAAGTCCCTCGATAGTGGCTAGGAGACAAATTTAAGGCAATATATCAGGCCTTCTCTGCTCTGGCGTCTACTGGCTTCTCAGTGTCCAAGTCGAGAGACAGGCCAATTAAACAAAAGGACCACTTTAAACCAGTTGCTTCTTAGAGGCTGAACTTTAAACGAGTGACACTTTAATGAAGGAGGGCAATTTGCACGTTTTAAAATATGTGACTGCATGCAATGAGTCCATTGATAATAAATGAAATATTATTATTATATTTTCATAGAAAGCAAACACTTTGTGGTGTGTCGTTGTAAATGGAGTACAATGGCTTTGTTTTAATACTAAATATAGATGTTTTAGATGCCGACCTAGTTTATCATGTAACCATGCTTTATCAGGAGCACTTTCTCATTATATTTTAGGGTTGTATTAGGGTTGAATAAGGGTTGTAATAGGATTGTATTGTAAGATTTTTATTTTCAATAACTCCACGCAGGAGGCCACGAGTAAAATAATTCCCTTCAGGGCCTATGTCATCTTTGGGGATGCTGTGTGGACAGTCTTTTTAGGAAAGTAAGGGAAGGAAGTTCTGGGGAGGAAAGGGGTATTAGGGGTGGATAGTAATCTGGGGGTCAGCGTGTCCAGGAGTGACAGAATGAATACATTCATCTTACTGCGGTGCAAGGCGATGTTCCGAGAGAGTACGGTTGGAAAATTTAAAAGGATTCCCCCAATCGTTCTTTCAATCAAGCCACGCAGCTGGTGGGCAGATGCATCCACCGCCAAAACTCGGACAAACCTCACCCCATGAATCAAGGCACCCCTGATAAGTCACCAAACGTAGCCAACCACTTGGGGTGACCTACGACAGGTAACTCCAAGTTCTCCAATAAGTGATCCCGGGCGGACGGCAATAAATTGGCAACGGTACCCACATTCGCCTAACAAAATTAAAAACTATCAATAGTACATAAATACTTGGTGTCATCTACATCCCCAATCCTTTTCAGAATCAACAAAAAATAAACACTTAAAAAGCAAAGCCAATAGCACAATCGTACTTAATTTGTGGGTTATTTATTATACCGTGTTGGGGCATATCAGGGCATATGTCATGGTCTGATGACGGACACTGTAACATAGGTATGATTACAGTTTATCTTTAGGCATTGTAAAAAAAATTGCAACTCTAAAAATACATATTAAATGCAGTTTATTATTTATTTATAAAATGCTCGAGATTTTGTTTATTTTTTTTTTAAAGAAAACAAACATTATCGGGTGGCGACTTACCCAACAATATTTCAAAATCTCCTACTACGCGAAAAATGTTACTTGTGTAGTGATGGAGGACTCGGCCAGCTGAGGAATCGTACACACAATGCCAAACGCGATGCTCACTCAGCCACTGGCCGGTCTTAATTAAGACATTTACCTTTATTTAATTAAGACTTTTACATTCAACATTAAATCACTATACTAGGCGGCTGCCGGTTTCATGGTGACCAATGGAATACAGTTACTACCACTAGATAAGTCTTTTTTTTATATTAACTCCACACACTCCACCTGGGATGTCATCTGGGATGCTGTATGGAGGGTCTTTTTGAGGAGAGGAAGGAATGAACATTGGTCTTGAAGAGACCCATGTTGTAGGAAGGAGGAAACACAGAGGCCGGCAAATCATTCCACAGCCGAGCTGTTGAACACAAGAACAAGTCGAAGAAACGACCCGTTTTCTTGTGACAAATGTCAACCATGTACAAATGTTGGGCATGCGTTTGGCCTGTTTCAAGGGATCAATGATGCTAGTTCCTCGGAGCATCTTCCATTGTAATACCGGTAGAACAAGGATAGCATTCCCACCCCACGCCTGTGCTCTAATGATTGCAATCCTTTTGTTAAGTTAGTAGAAACTATCAAACGGACCGCCCGTTTCTGCACAGAGTCTAGGGTATTTTTCAGGTATTTTGGAGCTCCAGACCAGAGGTGGCTACCAAAGTCAACCGTTGGGCGCACTTGTGATTTGTACAGGGTTAGCAGTTGTGTACTATTAAAGTATCTGCGGGCCCTGTACAGTACGCCCAGTTTTTGGGAGGCTAACTTTACTCTGGCTTCGATGGAGCTCCCATACCTGAGCTGGTCACTTAGGGTTACACCAAGCATATCAATGGAGGGCCTGTTCGGAAGTCAGTCTAGTGTAAACAAATGGATTTAGTATGTAAATATGCTGAAATTGGAAAAATTAAAATGGTAAGTAGAAAATAGAAAGGAGAAAAAGACTTGCATAAATATTAGATAGTGGAATAAATTACTTCGATTTTGGGTGAGGGCACCGGTAAAGTAAAGGTAAAGATTATTATAAGCAATAATTGTCAGCCTGAAACACTCATTTACATTGAAAAATCTTCCGAGAAAAGATACTTGCCGCCAACGGGACTTGAACCCGTGTCCTTCTGATTGCCGGTCGGATGCTCTGACCACTGAGCTATGGCGGCTTATCAAATACCCGCCAAATAATTCAATATATACTAGTGTTTCATTCAACAATTACTGCTTATTATATTTTTTTCCACCTGAAAACGCCACGTCCCGTTGGCGGCAAGTATCTTTTCTCGGAAGATTTTTCAATGTAAATGAGTGTTTCAGGCTGACAATTATTGCTTATAATAATTGTTACCCTTTGTGCTATGCATAAAAATCTTGTCTAAACGTTAGTTTATAAATTAAAAAAATAATAATTAAAGGTAAAGAGCATCGGTTTAAGAAAGAGGAAACGAAAAACGGCATATTAACCCAATATATTATATAAAAAATGTAATAAATACTTTTGGTCTTGAAAATATATATCTATCTTAGCTTTCCTATGTTTTCCACTCAATACGTTCAGCGTCACGATATTCTACAGGTTGGGGCAGATTACAAATATATTTAAAAAAACCAACTCCAACGTCAAACTCTTACTCGAACTTCAAACTCCAAATCCAACAAGACTTCCATCAGGCTTCAGACAAATGGGACGCTTATGCGGTTATGCAGTGTACCTATACCAGATTTGAGGCTGCTCACAGGTAGATAGATACAAAGCCAAGATGGTTCCAGGAACACGCTTCGCTCACAGTTTACAGTTTAACCTTTAGCAGGCGAGGTCATCAGCCCCTACTACAGCTACACTGCTGATATACACCCCTAATGACTCTGAGCCCGAAGCCAGTGGAGAAATTGCTTGAAATGTGATTTTCCTCCCCGACAGCGCCCGACTGCCGGGAAAAATCACCCCATCTTACAACACTGTATTTTACCCACTTTGAAGTATTAGGAAGGTAATGGATGCTGATTATAATTTTGTGAAAAATGTACGGATATCACGAGATCTAACGTGATCGTGATATTAGACGAATTAGTTTTATGAAAACTTGCTACTTACATTCCTCAACGTCTAGAATTCCGTCAAATCTTCTTTAATGTTCGTAAAGGCGTACCCCAACAAGAACATGGAACATATTATTTTACAAAATAAACTACCCTTTGAAAAGTATTAAACACGATAATCACATTTCAGAAGAAGATAATTCTAACAAATCTAAACGCAATATAAAAAAAAAAACAAAACACAGAAAAAACAGAGGGTGCAATTCACATGCGGTACCAGTAAAACCTTCAGAAAAATAAAGTAGACAATAGTGGATAAGCCGCCAAGCACCACACAAGAGGAGACCGATATACTACGAAGGACCTCGCAAATGGGAGACTGATTATACTATCTCATTCTCTCGCAGGCTAAATTTTATGGATGCATGTGTTTGTCTCTTTTCAGTGTCGCTACTTTTCGTTTCATCGAGTTCCAAATCACAACGGTGCTAAAGAAGTTTTCCCTTCAATAAAACGCTAACATTCGCAACTGGGACTCAAATCCAGGATCTCACGTTTTACCGGGATAAACGCCTAAACCATTCGGACACTGCGACTTCTTATTTTTAATTCATTTTAGTCAATCTTCAATTTCAGAATTAACAATATTTATTACCTTCAACATTTTTTTTTCCCAACATATGTTTGGCAGCTATCTTAAGTTAAACAACTGTTTGAGGAGCTGGTTTGTAACCTAGATGGTGTCAAGGATAAACGTATCCGATTTTATTTATATGGGACACCTAGAAACCCTTTTCCACAAGTCTAAATTATTAGAATAACTGTCGTTTATAATAAATTTTGAAGGTTATTTCCACCCAATGTAATATTTTGATGAAAAAGAAGGTAATACTAATAAATCTAAGCGAAATATGAAAAAGAACCAAGACGTAGGAAAATAAGGTGTACACAACTGGGACTCTAAAATTATCATTTTCTTCAATGATGTATAGTATTTATGGGATTAACTTACAAAAGTTATTACAAGAGAGGGTTATTCAAATAAAAAACGGAATACGGTAATAAGTAATAACACTTAATATCTGATAATTTCATAACTGAGATTCGAACACCCGAATCATCGCGATCCGGCCAATTTATCGATACCACTAATAATAATGATATTTTGATGATTTGTATAGCGCCGTTATTGTGAAAACTCACCTCAAGGGCGCAATAACCTTTCGATACACCTACAAATACATCATGTATAAAAAAAACACTGTTTTAACTTTGTCATTTGAAAAGAACAGAAGGTTGTTGGCACAAAAGCGATCTTGAATGGATGAAGTGATAAAAAATGCAAAAATTAGACCCAATGACAGTGACCAATGACCAATATAATTGCCTTAAAAAATTTGGCTTTTTTTTTCGGATCGTCAAAATATTTTCGCTTTACAATAAAATGCAAATATTTGGAATATTTCTGAACACATTCAAAAACCAAAAACTGTTTTAGAATAGTGATGAAATACGCTTACAAATTATAGAATTCGAAAAATATATATATTTTTTTAAATTATAAAATTTTTGCATACAAACATAAAAAAGTTTTCAAAATGGATCACCTTATGTTTTTTCTAACTAAAGTTACTGATAATAAAAAAAAAGAAAACAGATGCACATTTTATTAGACAAATGTATAACAAACACATTATTGTAACCTCAATTTTTTGTCGCTCTATGAACATTTTTTTTTAAAATTCCCGAAGTTTCAAATTCTTTTTTCAATTTGCGATTCAAAACTTTGTGTACATAAAAGTGTACATTTTATTTTTTTGGTGGCTATTTTTTAGATTGGAATATAAAGCATGATGTTTTTCCTTTCTAACACCGATTAGAACATATTTCTAACTATGATATTAAGGGAGTTACGGCGTCTTATGTGAGACCTATGTGCGTTGCGACAAATCTGGTCTCCTGTGATTAAACGGGTTAACAAAAATCTCAGATACGTAGGAATGGTGCGTTTATTTAACCGACATTTTAACTAGCTTCAACTCGTCACCGTCAAGAGATAAGCCGAACGCTAGCCCAACATTACAAAGTTTACAATAGATTGCCGGATAATATACGGATCGTTTACAGGCTGGGAATACACCATCTGCTTCAAGCAGTTGATATCGACAGCTTCAAGTGGTGATTGCATAGTAATAACAATACCTAACAACACGGCAGTTCATGCATTTCGAATGTCATCTGTTTTCAACGTTCCGTAAATTTACTCAACAGCTCGGCTGTCTAGTGATAAGTTCGACCATAGACGCCAATATCTCCCAACTAGCATTTTTATGATTTAGCAATTAACCACTCCGGTCTATCGCCTTTGTGCAAGTTTTTTGTAATAATAATAATTTTTATTTTAGTAATTTGTACATTTAAGTTTACAAATTTCTAATTGATAATAATATTTCATATTCACTATATTTTTTCAAGTTTTATGTAGCTCCTACAATACATCTTGAACTTTCCAATTGGTGTGGACTTTAAAGTTTCTGGTAGTGTGTTATACAACTTCATTCCCTTGTACAGTAGACTGTTCTGCGTAATCGCTTTGTCCTTTTTTGTAGCCTAATTTCCTTGCACGTCCTTGTGTTATATCTGTGAATGTCTTTATTGTATAAAATTTTATTTGAGAAGTATTTTGGTAACGTGTTGTTCAATATTTTGTGGATAAATACCATCGTGTTCAAGGTCAGCATCTGTTTCACAGTCAACCAATTTAGTTCCTTTAACATTTTAATAATTTTTGATAATCTGTTTCGTCGAAGAATTATTCTCATTGCCCTGTTTTGGAGAATTTGTAACTTATTTTGTTCTCTTTCGTTACATAGGAAAAGTATACTTGAGCAGTAGTTGAAGTCTTAAACGAACTGTCTGATTTATAAAAATTTTGTGTTATTTCCGCTTTGCAATTAAACATTTAAACATTTTAAACATTTTTAAACTTTTCTGAACGTAGCCGAATACTAAAAAATGCTTTTGGAAGTTTATGAAATAAGCTTTCAAATTGTATTATTACAAACAAATATTAACACTTGTAAATATTAAAATTTAGATGCAAACATAAAAAACTTCTAAAAATGATTCACATGATGTTTTTATGTGAAACCGGTACTAAAATCACGAATTATATTAAAAAAAAACATGTATTTTATCATACAAATGTACTTATAATAAACAATTTTATCATCTCACTTTTTCACCATTTCATAAAAAAATATTTGATAAGAAATTAACACTGTCCACCGTCGCGTATTCGATTTGGCGGGTGAAAACTGTTTCAACAAAATAAGTATTTTTATCTATATCTATGGACGAAATTGAATACAGATGTGTAGCGTTTTATTATAGATATTCTCCTTTTTGTTTTAGGGTTGTAACGTGGCTGTAACTATAACGAAAACGGAGTTAGAAAGATTTGTGGGAACACACGCGTTAGCTTGAACACAAGCTTATTGGACTTGACTGCTATTGTTATATTGACGTGTAAACAAGGGGTCGGAGTGGTTAATCCCATCTTGGAGCTCTTTTTGAAATACTTTTTGAAAGATTTCGTGTTCGTTCTTACATTTATTGACATTTATGAAGATTGGAGTTATCGACCGTTTACGGTCGCATTATATTCTCTCCATCTTTTAACATCTCCCTTTACCTTCAAAAATCGGATTGGTGTTTTGTCAGAAGGTAAAAAATTTCCGCTTTGCCATAAAATCCAAATCCATAAAATATTTTTGAATGTGTCCGAAAACTAAAATTTGTTTTTGAAAGATGATGAAATGCGCTCTCAAATTTTATTATTAAAAATAATAGTAATTTTTTTAATATAAAAATTTTGAAAGGGCTCACATTTTTAAAATGTTTTAAAAATGTGAGCCGTTTTTTCTAATTAACATTACTGGTAACAAAAAAAAAATATACACATATTTTATTAGACAAATGAATTATAAAGGTTATTGTCACCTCACTTTTTTGTTGTTCCACATCTCTACATATTATTTATAAATTAATATAAATTAATGTCCCCCGCGTCGTCTGTCTGTCTGTCTGTTCGCGATTAACTCGAAAACTACTGAACGGATTTTCATGCGATTTTCGTGAGGAAGGTTTACGTATGTAATTTGTCAAGGATTTGTGTAAATTGGTTGAAACATCACGATAATTGTTAGAAGTGTCGGAAAAAATCGAGCCGCCTGGTAGCTTTCATCGAAAACGCTGCCTAATCCATTTGGAATATAACAAAACAATGCATGGTGGGATATTCCCCTTTTATAGATCTACAAAAAAGTCCACGAAGGCATATATCTATCTTTTACGGATAGCTTACTATACCCATTCTATCTTCTAAAAAATGGTCAAGTACATTGCGGTAATTGAAAAGTTATATAGACGGATACAGTATTAACCTTTATTAATTTAAATACCTTATTTACCCCAAGCATTTCATGCACATTATTATAATCTTTCACACCATTCAAAATGCTTCATTTTTTTTCAAATTGTGGTCGGTAACTTGGGCTTTCTTAAAAGTGTACATTTTTTATTTCGTGGTTAATTTTTAAATTAACATATATGTAAAGCGGGTTGTTTTTTCATTCCAAAGCAGTTTAAATCATATTTCTCACTATGATAGTAAGGGAGACACAACGATTTCTATGATACCTATGTGAGATGGTATAAATTTGATCTCCATTGATTAAACGCGTTAAAAAAAATTCTGCGTACAGCATCTCCAAATAAGGCCATTTTGTGGATATGACACTTATTTAAAAAAAAAATTGAAAAGTTTACGTATTTTACAAGGTGTCATAATTGCACTTATCTAAGACACATATATATCATCAATTCATAGGAGATCTTGTTAACGTTGCCAAACTTCAGCACTGCGACCTGTTAGGAGGAGTTAGGTGGTAAGAGGGAGCAGGATGGTGGCAGTAGGTTCTAGGGGAGAGGTTATTGGAATAGTTCCTGTTTGGCGGTTCGCTGGTTATGTTGGTGGCGGTGGTTATGATACTAGTTGAAGCAGTACCAACCTACTAACCCCTCCACCTGAACACTGAACACTGCCTGAGATGTGCAAGTATAGTAATGTAACAAAGGATTATCTCCATTCTTCAAGTTTGCCTTAGTTCATGACAGCGTTTTGGGTAGAAATTCTCATAATTTGGTACATTTTAGATGTTTGTCGTGAACCACGAAGATGATATGGAAGTAAATACACCTACTCGTACATACACATTTGCGTATAAGACAATGGAATTCAAGGCGATCCAAATGAAATTGTCTTTTATGGTTTAAAATATCAGAAATTCTGTAAGTATATAAATGGGTGATTTTTTTTTTAAATTAGCTCCTCACAGGAAACCCTGAAGAAAACAGTTTCCCTCAGGGCCTATGTCATTTTTGGGGATGCTGTGTGGAGCAACTTTTTAGGGAAAGAAAGGATAGGAAGTTATGGGAAGAATTTGGAGGTCCATGTCCAGGTACGACTATGTCCAGGTGTCCAGTATGGTGTCCAGTATGTCCAGGAGTGACGGACGTATGAATCCATTCGTCTCACTGCGGTACAAGACGATGGGTTGGGAGAGTCCGTGTGAGAGGACAAAATATTTCCCTCAACAAGTCTCTGTCGATCCGGCCTGCCGCGCAAAAAGAGAGTAAACGCATTCGCTGCCAGGACCTAGACAAACCTCAGAACGAATCCGAACGAACCCTGGCATCCTTTATAAATCACCTGACGTGGCGAATGACTTGGGGTGACCTATCGCAGGGATGTTGATTACCTAATAAATGGTTCCCGGGGCGGCGGTACCCATATACACCTCCCAAATTGCGCATAATTGTATTGTAACGTGTTATCACAATTATCTATCCTGAAGATGGATGTCGTTTTAGAATAATAACCCAAGATAATAATAAAGAAACACAAAATAATAGCCCAAAAACATGGGGCTGTTCAAGGATTTAAAAAAAATATTTAATAGAGGGAATCATATATTATTATGATGGTCATCAAATGTGAAGTAATCATATCATTTTTGGGGATGGTGTGTGGAGGGTTTTTTGTGGAAAAGAAGGAGTGAACCTGGGTCTTGAAGAGACCCATGTTGAAGGAGGAAGGAAAAACGGAGTGCATAAATACAACATGATATTATGCGTAGGTACCCACCATTTACCACGGAAAATTAATAATATAAAAAAAAAAAAATATATATATATATATATATATATATATTTACAGTATATTCCGATGTGGTAGAGGCTTTCAGCATTGCCGTGTTGAAAAACCATTAACCACAAATGAAAGTTTCTTGAAATAGCCTTAGACGTGTTTGATGACGAGCCGAGCTATTCTCTATTTTTTGTGGGAACGAGATCGATATCGCGCGAGATCTCCTGTCAGATTTGTGTGATTTTTAATGACTGTTATTTGTTTTTCTACGGGCCGATGTCAGAATTTCAGCTGTGAGTTGTCACGTATGTTAGTTTAGGTAATTTAAAACACACCTTCCTGCAAGTATGCATGCTTATTTATTCATTTAACAGCGATAGAAAATCACACAAATCTGACAAGAGATGTCGCCCGATATCTATCTCGATCGACAAAGATCTCGGGCGAGATCTCTTGTCAGATTTGTGGAATTTTCTATCGCTGTTAAATAAATAAATAAGTATGCATATATGCAGGAATATGTATATAAAACGACCTAAACTAACATATGTGACAGCTCACAGCTGAAATTCTGACATCGGCCGGTAGAAAAAGCAAATAACCTCCATTGAAAATCACAAAACTCTGAGAGGAGATCTCGCGCGATATCGATCTCGTTTCCACAAAAAATAGAGAATAGCTCGGCAGATCAAAATAGATAGTTTCTTCTCCAGTTTCCTGTTTCCCATCTCCTTCCCATCTCTACTATCGTTAGTCTCAAAACATACGGGGTTCCAAAGTCTCACTGGCTCCAGAGTGGTTGGGACTCTCGTTCGTTACTCACGTAAAAGTGTTGTTCCATTTTTGTGAAATATAACCTCAAGGGCTCTCACCTTAGGTAGGTACCTTATAATAACATCGTATTTCTACAGTGCAGTGTAGTTATATTTCACCTATGCAGGTTCGCTAATCTCTACTAATATATTTCTGAGCATCTCAAAAATCTTCACTGGCTCAAGTGCCCCGAGAGAATCCAGTTTAAGCTCTGTTGGATGGTATTCAAGTCCCTTAACAGAATGGCTCCGACTTACTTATCGGAAATGTGTATTCCAGAAAACTCCAATTCTCGACAATCAACCCTCAGGTCAGCAACAACATCAACGATCGGAAGGTTGAAGGAACCAAAGCGCACACCAGATACTAAATTCGGTGAGCGTGCTCTCGGAGTGTCAGGACCTAAAGCCTGGAATGGACTGCCACACGAGTTAAGAATGATTACAGATTCAGCGGAATTTAGAGCCAAACTTAAAACTCATCTTTTCAGACAGTCGTATCCATAAGTTTAAAAATAAAAAGCAAATTCTTAAAATTCTCCAGAGTTTCAAAATAAATTTTAACTCAACTTTGGCATTAATCTTCTAATAAATATAAATGTAAAACCAACAGTGATGAGGGCAGCAAAAGGTAAAGTCATGCATCGTCCAATGTTTTAAATATAATGTCCTCCACGACACTCCACGTGCAAAGTCGTATCTTCCCCAAGCATAAACTTTCTAATAAAGTGTGTTTTATCAGAAGTGTCCTAATAAAATTAGATAGAGCCTAAGATTCATAATAAATTGTAAAGCGCCCTTGAGGTGATTTTTCACAAAAACGGCGCTATACAAATTATCCAATTATTATTATTATTAATCTACTTAGGAATACTCATGAAATATTAAATACCACTTTATTTTTCCCCTAAATTCTAAATATTCCTATAATTCAGGACATCTCGAAAATCTTCCCTACCTCAAATGTCCTGAAAGAATCCAGTTCAAACTCTGCTGGATGGTATTTAAGTCCCTTAACGGAATTGCTCCGGCTTACTTATCGGAATTGTGTGTTCCAGAAAATTCCAATTCTCGTCAGTCAACCCTGAGGTGAGCAGCATCATCAGCTATAGGAAGGTTGAAGGAACCAAAGCGCACACCAGATACTTAGTTTGGTGAGCGCGCTTTCGGAGTGCACATAAAGCCTGGAATGCACTGTCACACGATTTAAGAATGATCACAGAATCGGTGGTATTTAGAACTCATCTTTTAAACAGTCGTATCCATAAAATCAAAAATGTATCACCTTCACCTTCACCTCCACCTTCATCCGCGACATTGTAAATAACTAATTCTGTAAAAATGTAAAAAAATCTTATTTGTAAGCTTTTGCACGGTTCATTTCATAAAAATTCTCAGGTCTTTCAAAATAAATATCACATCTACTTTTGTCACCAATCTTCTCATAAATGTAATACTAACAGTGATGGGGATAGCAAATGTAAAAACATGCTATGTCAAAACATCAAATTCCTAATAAAAGTGTGTTTATCGGATGTGACCTGCAAGGTAAGTGTGTTTTCTGTATCTATCTTTCTAATATGTAGTATAAAGACGAAAGATTTGATTTTTTGTTTGCATTGAATAAGCTCCGAAACTACTGAACCGATTTGAACAATTCTTTCACCAACAGAAAGCTACATTATCAGCGAGTAACATAGGCTATATATAATAGTAAGTTCTGGCGTCATGAAATTTGTATAAATGAAAATGTGTGTATTTAATATATTTTAGCGGCAGGGAGGAAACGTGGGGGGAAGGTGGGGTTTGTGGAGAGGGAAGACACGTTGGAGGGGGAAAGTGGAAGGGAACGGGGATGCACGGCAAAAGACATGCAGGGAGAATCAATTTATTTCTTTGAATGGCGGAGCAACGTATGCCAGGTACCCGCTATAAATAATAAAATTGAATGGAGCCTAATAATTCATAATAAATTGTACAGCACCGTTGAGGTGATTTTTCAATAAAACGGCGGTCTACAATTATCCAATTTCTTATAATTATTATTATATTCCCAAGTAAATCTTATAAAGCATTCCTCTTCCGAGTTCCAGTTAACAATAGCGTCCTGGTAAATTTTAGACTAAGGGTAAGGGGACTCTAATTAATGAGACCGGGAAATCCAAAAAAATTAGGTTCAGTTAGACAGTTTCCGAGAGGCAGAAACTACTTGTGATTTTTCCTGGAAGTTGGTAATTACTGGCTGCGACTCGGTTTGTACAGTTCCAAGGTAGAATTATTTTTAAGTGTTTAATTCTCGACTATGACTTAATTTTCAGTTGAGCGCTTTGTGATTTGTTAGAGGGTTATTCTTATGTATTTTTGTAACGACGACGTAATGAATTCACCTTGGGTTGCTTCAATAAGCATTATATTAAAAATAAAGTTTTTTGCATATACCTATTTTAGCTAATATGTCGCAATTTTTTGCATAATGCATACGTATAATAAGGCTTTTATAAATTAGCATAGTGATACGTACTTGACGGGTTACTAAGATGTCTTCTCTACTAATATTCAATAAGTAGACGTGGGAAATCTTATATTTTCCATTTGTTGTAAGAGCTGTAGAAGGTGTTGCTTTGCTGAAACCTGTATAAGAAAGGAAAACGAATGGACAATAGATACCTGTCTTTTTCATACCTTGCGGCAATAAATAATTTTAAAAAAATCTTTGTTAAAATACGTGAAAAAATATTGGACTAATAAATTCATGACTCGTTCGAATGTTTTTTTTATTAATACCAAAAACATTTTTATTTAGAAAAAAAAAGGTTCCAATGAAGGAGAGAAGAAATTTTATTCACCATTACATATGATTGAGAATCAAACTCAATCCGCCCTACCGCTAGCCGTAAGCTTTACACTCCATTCTATCCACTACTTTGCCAGAGAACTTAAATGTTAATTCTATTATTCTGCGATTCAAAATCAGTGATAGTTCAGTTTTGGAAACATCCACAACCTAGATAGTCGTGGGATGACATGCGAAGCTATGTCCACATCCCTTCATCCTAGATGGTCGTGGTATGACATGTGAAGCTATGTCCACATCCCTTCATCCTAGATGATCGTGGTATGACATGCGAAGCTATTTCTACATCCCTTCATCCTAGATGGTCGTGATATGACTTGCGAAGCTATGTCTACATCCTAGATGGTCGTGGTATGACATGCGAAGCTATGTCCACATCCCTTCATCCTAGATGATCGTGGTATGACATGTGAAGCTATGTCCACATCCCTTCATCCTAGATGGTCGTGATATGACTTGCGAAGCTATGTCTACATCCCTTCATCCTAGATGGTCGTGGTATGACATGCGAAGCTATATCCTCATCGCTTCATCCTAGATGGTCGTGATATGACATGCGAAGCTATGTCTACATCCCTTCATCCTAGATGGTCGTGGTATGACATGGGAAGCTATGTCCACATCCATTCATCCTAGATGGTCGTGGTATGACATGTGAAGCTATGTCCACATCCCTTCATCCTAGATGGTCGTGGTATGACATGTGAATCTATGTCCACATCCCTTCATCCTAGATGGTCGTGGTATGACATGCGAAGCTATGTCTACATCCCTTCATCCTAGATGGTCGTGATATGACTTGCGAAGCTATGTCTACATCCCTTCATCCTAGATGGTCGTGGTATGACATGCGAAGCTATGTCCACATCCCTTCATCCTAGATGGTCGTGGTATGACATGTGAAGCTATGTCCACATCCCTTCATCCTAGATGGTCGTGGTATGACATGCGAAGCTATGTCTACATCCCTTCATCCTAGATGGTCGTGATATGACTTGCGAAGCTATGTCTACATCCCTTCATCCTAGATGGTCGTGGTATGACATGCGAAGCTATGTCCACATCCCTTCATCCTAGATGGTCGTGGTATGACATGCGAAGCTATGTCTACATCCCTTCATCCTAGATGGTCGTGGTATGACATGGGAAGCTATGTCCACATCCCTTCATCCTAGATGGTCGTGGTATGACATGTGAAGCTATGTCCACATCCCTTCATCCTAGATGGTCGTGGTATGATATGCAAAGCTATGTCCTCATCCCTTCATCCTAGATGGTCATGATATGACATGCGAAGCTATGTCTACATCCCTTCATCCTAGATGGTCGTGGTATGACATGCGAAGCTATGTCCACATCCCTTCATCCTAGATGGTCGAGGTATGACATGTGAAGCTATGTCCACATCCCTTTATCCTAGATATCGTTTGGTGACTTAGCAAAAGTTCCATGGTTCATGGGGGGTGAGGTTTGTCCGGGTCTTTGCCAATGATTCTGCCCATCTGCTGTGTTGCGGGTCGGATCTAGAGAGCCTGGTTGATATGAGATATCTCAACCCATTAATAATAATAATAATTGACTAATTTATATAGCGCCGTTTTCATGGAAAATCACCTCAAGGGCGCTGTACAAATAAATATATAAAAGAATTATTATTACTGGCTTACAACTAAAATTTACAATTATAACTAGTGACTTACATCCAAGACTTATAGCTAGTGACTTATGACTAAGACATATAGATTCTGACTTAAAACTGTTGACTTAATAACATACAAATTTACAATTAAGATTAGCGCCAGAAGAAGTAGGAAATTTTTACATAATATTTGCGGCACTTTCCAGAGTGGAAGATACTCCCGAGGTTGGAAGATACTCCCGAGGTTACTCTCTATTGGAGGTTGCTCACCACTTTCCCACGGCGTTCTAAGGAAACAGATGGTTTACTTTTTATTTAAAATGACTCTAGACCCCCAATGTCCGGGCATACATTGTTAGCAGGCAGTATGTGAGAGCGTACTTTTATTTATTTATTTGTTTATAAAGACATACACAGTATATTATAATACAGATTATAAGGTATGTTAAATTAAATTATTACATGGTTATGTACCTATTACGTAAGTCCATAGAATGTCATTTGATAATTACGCCTGAGATATGAACCGGTCTTAAAACTTAATTATTGAATGAATGAATTAATAATAATAAAAAGGAAGAAAAGAGGGGGGGGGGGGGGGAGATAAGGAGACATTTTAAAATCAAGAATTATATGCTCACTAATTGTAATTGACTGATTAAAGTTTAATGAAAAGTTAAGTGTAAGTAATTTTAAAACAATTATATCACGCCAAGAAATTTAATAAATTCGTTTTGTATGTTTGCAAGGAATCATGAAAAATGTCTAAGTGTAGTAATTTTTCATAGTGGTTATAAGTTATGATTGCGCAAGTAATTGGTGAGTTACTCGCTGCATTAGTGTTATTGGATTCTATATGAAAAAGAGAAGTGTGCCTGGTACGCCTCATTGGGACATTTAAACCAATAGTGGATAGCAATTCAGGACTATCTATTTTATTATTTAGCAGGTTATACAGAAACAGCAGATCTGATAATGTGCGTCTTTTTTGTAAACTTAACATGTTATTTGTAGTTTTGTTGTATTTCTTGAATAAATATTTAGAGAATTTATTCTGTATACTTTCTACTATTTCTATGTACACCTTATATTGAGGATTCCATACCGGGGACGCATACATGTTGTTAGTTATTTATTTCACAGTATCACGTCTCATCTCCGTCACCTGATGTAGCTGAAATAAAAGTTTCTTAATATGCAGAATAAAAAAAATACATAATTTGATGAGATTGTTTAACTTAACCAAAGCAGCTGAGCTACAGTCCCCCGGCAGTCCCGCCGAGGATAAGCGGAGCCATCAGTCCAGTAGCAAGCGAGACTCGGTGTCCGCGCCCCTAAGCCGGCTCCCCGGTAGGCCCTCGAAGAAAGTTGTACTCTCAGTATCGCCCTGGTATAAGAGCACCATTCAGAATTGAAACGTTGCTTGAAACGGCTTCTGCCGTATTTAGTGACCAGATCTGAATAGCCAGGTACTTCCCCGCCTTCCTCTTCCCTATCTCCTTCCCCTCCCCACTGCCTTCAGCTTCACAACATACCTCAATTGGGGATGCTATAGTGCCACTGGCTTCAGACGGGAGCAGTTGAGTTTCTTGTGCGGTATTCATATAAGAAAAAAAAATTTCGAGAATACGGGTACAAAAATGATCTTAATGGAACTGGATTTACGGGAAGGTATAGATATTTTTAATAAATTAATAAAATTAATAGTCAATCTTTACCGCATTAAGGTGATTCATCGCACAATATTAAGCAGATTGAGGTATCACAAATAACAGATTACATTAAACAGATTGAGTTAACTATAAACAAAGAGAAAATAAATAAAAAAACACTATTAAAAATTGCAAAGTTTAAATAGAATGATGAATTTATGGAAATGAGTATCGGAAAAAGTGAGTTTTCAGTTTGGATTTAAATTCCGATGAGTTGGTTATGTATCTCAATTCCATAGGAAGTTTATTCCAAGCCTCAGGGCCGGATACTGCGAATGCACGATCGCCAAACTTAGTTTTCGGATTTCGCTTAGGTTCTTTCAACCTTTCAATTGCAGATGATGTCGCTAATCTAAGAGTTGATTGCCTTAGAACAATATTTTCCGTAATGCATAGTTCAGAGATATACGGTGGAGCCATTTCATTGATAGATTTAAATATCATCCAGCATAACTTGTATTGGATCCTTTCAGGACACTTCAGCCAGTGAAGATGAGAAATGTGCGAAAATTTGGGTAACCCAGTAATAAGTCGTGCTGCGGCGTTGAAAACTGATTGTAGTTTGTCATTTTGACATTTAGGAAGACTTGCACAGATGCCATTGCAGTAATCAAGACGCCATAGAACATAATTGATGAAATGGATTCATACATCCGTCACTCCTGGACTCACTGATTTCCAGATCTTCCCACCCCTCATACCTTTTTTCTTCTCAGAACATATTCTCCTTCCGTTCCTAAAATGACCCTCCACACAGCATCCCCTAAGATGACGTAGGCCCTGATGAAAACTATTTTCCACGGAGCCTCCTATGTGGGGCTAATATAAAAAAATACTCCCTCAGGCAGAGATATATCTCAGAAATTTAAAACTTAATTAACTCAGTATCGCCCTAGTGAAAGACAATTATTTGGCATTGAATCTTTGCGTGAATAGTTCTAATAAGCCAGGTACTCTCTTATTACGCACTCTCAAAAAAAAACTTCTAAAAAAAATCATGGTTACACAATGAAGTCTTTCAACGAAAAAGTGTGAATAACCAATGTTATATTTTTCTGTAATAACTAAAAATAAATGTTTGTGATCCTATACAAAGAATATTATACTGTGAATTTTGTAATATCGTGGTTGCCTCATCCTTTCTAAAGTAAGTTAATTAGAGCGTGGCTTCTCAAGACTTTGACACCATAAAAACCCTTGTGACATGTTTTAAAATTACAAACAAAAAAATATACAGTTTCGCGTCACTTCAGTAAACAAACTTCTCCAAACTGAAGTTAAACAACAGATTTCTTGCATTTTTAAGTTGATTAATTCGCTCTCTTCGCTCGGAGCTCGTTACATTATGCAAATAGTGCTGCGTTGTACTACGCGTATATGCTAAGTTATTCATAATTTGTAGGCCCCGGAGTAGGACGTGATGGTGAAAGAATTAACTCATCTCCAAGAATGGTACTTAAATCAGAATTAGCTTTGTACACTCTACCTATATCGTAACGTCAGTGGGAAAAGTTCCAACTGACACTTTTTGACTTTTTCAACTGGAATTTTGTTCATTTCTACTATCAAAAAAATTTTCCGAGCCATCTGTGGTACATTTCCTTAGATTAGTTGATGACGTATATTTATTTACTTTTCAGGTCTTCCATAAAACAGTTATACACCAAATTATTACGGAGAAGATTTCAAAATTTAAAAGAAGAGAAAAAAAGTCAATGGGGGGCAGTTTCACTACGTCGTGACGTATGTCTAAAGATAGTTACTGGACTCTCTATAGGTGACATTGAAGACGTCGATGCTCAATGCAGAATCATTAAGCAGTTGAATTACTCCGTTTAATGGCGAATTCTGAAAGGAAGAAGTTCTCGCTTTTGGTGCATAAAAAAGTGCGTGGGATCTCCCACAAGTGTACGCGTTAGGGACATATAGGTTAATCTCCTTCAATATAGGTGGATACAGTACATTACCGGAGATCAGCTTAAAAAAATGTTTCCCCAAAAATATTGTTCGGCGGGCTTCGAAGGTATTAAGATCGAGCATTCCTGTTACAACGATGGATACAGGAACGGGTAGTATATATATTACCTCGTATAAGGAAACGAGTAAACCTTTTTTTAACTCTTTCTATTTCTAGGATATGGTTTTGTTCAGAGGGGGCCCAAACAATGGAGCTGTATTCCAGAATGCTGCGGACAAGTGTTTCATATGTTCTTCGTATTGCAATTCCATACTAATGGTCTCGCATTATATATACATATACGTGATATTCTTATGAAGTCCTTTATTCAAAGACTAAATACTAAATCATTGCCCCATCAGCACAGGTGCCAATAATAAATTGTTGGTGATACTTTCGTATTCTACCTTTTACTCCTTCTTCTTTGTCATTCACTTTTTCATTCTTAGCTAATTATTTTTGTTACTCTTTTTGTTATAATTTCTGTTATAAACTGTATTTAAACCACCCATCTATAAACATTTTTGGCGAACATGCCTGTTTTATGTACTTATATAAAAAAATGACATTAAGTTTTCAAAGCATTCAATTATTTTACGAGGTTTATTTGCCACTTAGTTTGTAACTTACAGTTGATCGTTTTTACGAGGCGCAGTTTAATTACACTAGTTAGAGAGGGTTCTAACTTCACTTTACCTTGTTCTCAGGAGTCAAAGTTTGAAAAGACAAATTTTTATAATCTTTTTAATACTTTCTTATTTTGAGATTCCATCTTGTCTAAAGTACATTATATTAACATATTTTAGGAAACATTTAATAAGAACGCTTATGGAATGGCATCAGGGAAATCTATTTAGAACCTTGTACCTACAATTAATAAATATACCCTAGTCCGTTACATATGGTTCTATCTGTACAATTTAAATACTTTCCTTTGAAACATGTTAATCTCAAATACTTCACACAAGATTCAACCTGAAAATCAGTAATTGGTGTACAGATTTTGAAATCGACTTTGCAAACTTTGACACTTCGTATCTTAAAGTAAGGTAAGAGACGTTTAAACCCTGTCCAACCAAATCGGTATATAGATTTAGAGAAATCGTCTTTGCACACTTTGACATCTCTAATCTTAGAGCAAGGTGAAGTGATGTTAGAACCCTGTCCAACCAAAGTGAGATATTGAGCGGTGTAAAAAGGTGCTTAGTCAAGATGAAATAAGAATGTTCCCAGCGAGTGTCAGAAAACAATGAAAAAATATGAAAAATAAATACATTAATTATCTATCCGGTTTTATTTCACTTGCCGGAGAGTTGTAGATTCATTAAGTCAAAAATTCAAGGAAAGCTTTGAAAATGCAAGGTTTATTCAATAGTGGTTAGAAACAAGCTGATGGTAATAAGAATTGAAAACAGTTTTGAGGAGTGTCTTTATCTTCAAAATTTACCGGAAACATTTAATTTACCCAATGGACGGAAATAACAAAGAAATCCTATTATAATATTAGCAGTTACAAGATATATAAAATACGAGACTGTCGGAGGTCCATTTATCCAGTTACCAGAAGTGGGGGAGGAGGGGGGGGGGTAGGGTTGGAGAAAGGAGACAGGGGACATCTCCCTTAGAGGCTGAACAAAACAAACACACTTGAGCAGAAGAGAACGGAGAGACGAAGCAAATTAACTTCCTAGACTTTGCTTTTATGTTTGTTTAACTGATCGCCCGGAAAAAAGGAAAACACCATTATAAGTCCAACACAACACTTCAATCGAAAGATTACCTAATTTTCCAACAGGGGGTATTATAATACAGCTAAAGTATTTTTCTATATTTGTTCATATTATTTTTTCAGGTTCTCCAAAAAATAGTTATTTATTTATTATGAATTAACTCCGATTAACGGCTTTTACATAGGAATTGCAATAATTTGAAAGAATATACATAGTCACGAAACAAAAATTAATATGACAAAAAATTAAAAGCACATATTGAAGTGACAGTATAAAGTAAAAATAGTAAGCTATTTTAAATGACACTAATATATTATGGAGAATATTACAAAATTTTGACGTATGTCAAAAGATAGTTGCTGAACTCTCGATAAGTGATATTGAAGATGTCTATATGAAATGCAGAATCGTAAGCAGTTGAGTCGCTCTGTTTAATGGTGCATTCTGATAGGCAGATGTTCTCGCTTTCGAAGCATAAAAAAGTGCATGGGATCTCCAACGAGTATATGCGTTAGGGATATTAATCAACAACTAGGTTGATTATTTTGTATTTATTAATAGTATTAACACAGGTCATCTCGTACATATCCCATTCACTAAAACAAACTTTAGCCAAAATTTAAAATACTTGAGTATGTTCTCGGGAACGCCACGGTGTGAATAACCACGATTTTAAAATATTTAACATCATTTAACCTTTCTCGGTTCTTCGGGTCATTAAGATCATTATGATCATAAAAGTCGTAATTATTAAGATATTTTACAGACAATTATTAATTATCTGCTCACTTATCTTTTTTTTACATGAACTCCACACAGGAGGCCCTGAGGAAAATGATTTCCAGGGCCTATGTCATCTGGGATGCTGTGTGGAGGGTCTTTTTGAGGAGAGGAAGGAATGAACATTGGTCTTGAAGAGACCCATGTTGTAGGAAGGAGGAAACACAGAGGCCGGCAAATCATTCTGTTGAACACAAGAACGACCCGTTCTCATGTGACAAATGTCAACCGTGTACAAATGTTGGGCACGCGTTTGGCGTGTTTCCCGACTATGCACCGGTGCCGAAGGGATCAATGACGCTAGTTCCTCGGAGCATCTTCCATTGTAATACCGGTAGAACAAGGATAGCATTCCCACCCGTCGTCTGTACTCTAAAGATTGCAATCCGTCTGTTAAGATGGGAGAATCTATTAAACGGACCGCCCGTTTCTGCACAGAGTCGAGGGTATTTTTCAGGTATTTTCGAGCTCCAGACCAGAGGTGCTGCCAAATTCAACCGTGGGGCGCACTTGTGATTTGTACAGGGTTAGTAGTTGTATACTATTAAAGAATCTGCGGGCCCTGTGCAGTACGCTCAGTTTTTTTTTTATGTTAAGAAAATTTTATTTTCTATATTAGGTTTCTCGAGTCAATACACGAGTATGAAAAAAATACAAACAAAAATTAAAAACAAAAAAACAAAAAACCAAAAACGTCATTTTGTTGAGCACAAAGCACATCAAAGTCGAAATACGTGATTCAGAGTAGAAGAAAAATTAAATGATTATGGACTATAATGCAATAAAGGGTGCCGTTGATTTTCTAGACAAAATGGTTTGGGGCTGTAGTTGCAAACGAATGACAAGAAGGTATAGTGGCCTATAGCCATTTTCACCATATGATTGATATTTAATGTTTCAGTGCTTACGTATTACACTTGGAATAATAATAACTAATACAGACTGGAAACAGAAGAAAATATAATTGTGTACAATATACGTACTTAATAAATACGTAGCACAAATAATTAGATTTTGTATTTAATTTATTTAAAACCATTAATTCATATTTTTGAAATCGGGTCAACGTGACCCGAAGGCCTGTAGTATTTGAGGAACCGAGGAAGGTTAAAATGGCTTTAGCTAAGCTTAATAATGAGATATGAATAGTAAGAAACTTCAAAAATTCTCACCTCTCTTTTCCTTATTTAACTGCCCACATAATAAGCGTCAACAATAGAAAAATGACAAGTTTGTTACTCTATCTTTTATCTCCTGAACTATAAGATTATATCATTTTAGTTTGCTGTCGCTATCATAGCATATTGGTAGCAACGACGTTAAACCTTCTTATGAAAAATAATGAATTTCATAAAACTCTGCAACAACATTATCTCCACAGCAAACTTTATAAGTTATACCAAATCGATGAAGTTGAGTTCATTGTTTACGTCTAGTAAACTTTCAGACCGTTTCAGCTCCTCCTGAAAAATATCCTCAAATAATAAACATTTCGTGTACATATTCCTCGGCGTAATACACTCGCCCTTCCCTCGGGAAAAACTTTTTTTATTTTTTCGCGCCCTTAGCTGGTAGTTATATTAAAATCTTCTCGGGAAGTTCCCATTGTATCTCCGGGGATGACATAACTTAAAGTGAAGTAATAAAGAAGCCTACAACTTTATCCCCGAATTAAATGACAATTATTTTCTGCTGATGCCTTTTAAAATATATTCAGCACAAGAGACAGATCGGGTGACATGTTTCGTAATGTTTTTAGAAAGCATTTTTTATTCGTGTTGGGATTTTGTTATTCGTTTTGTTGGGGTGTAGCAACTTTTGTTGATGATTTGAATAGCAGATAAAACTGTTAACCGGGTAAGAATAGTAAGAATTGGCATTCAATCGTTTTGGTCTAAAGTTGACTAGTAAATATGATGAAAATTTCGTGGCATATTATTTCTTAAGATTTTGAATTATACGTTGGAGGGTGGGATGAACTCTATAAAACTTTGGCGAATTATTAGTATGAGTATTTTTAATATTATTATTTATTATGCTGAATATTAGCATTTTTGATGTGATTATAAGTGAATAGAAATACAACCATAACTTTGTTTGTAACCAGGAAATAATTTATTTTTATTTTTAATTTTATAAACTTTATGAGTTAAATCTCAAATTATAATATTTAATTAAATGAACACAATATTAGCGAAACTCAATCGAAATCTGGAGACAGAAAAATCAGAAAAGATATTGGCTCCGCTGGGACTCGAACCCAGGACCTTTTGCTTACATGGCAACAGCTCTACCGATTGAGCTACGGAACCCATATTAATTCGGTCACTTTTAACTGTATCATACTTCGACTAAGAACTACCAACATTATCTTCATCTTCTTAACGCACATATTATTGCCTGCTATCTTTATATATGATTGCAAGAGGAGCCAATATCTTTTCTGATTTTTCTGTCTCCAGATTTCGATTGAATTTCGCTAATATTGTGTCCATTTAATTAATTTATTTTTTTTCAATACCGACCGGTTTCGCTTAACATAAGCATCTTCAGGGTATAAAAATAAACTCATCAAAAATATACATTGTGTGTGCTTATATAGGAATACACATATAATAAGAGAAAACATTATATACAGGAAGAGTGAGAGGATTAATTAACATCTTCTATAGTGATAGAGAGAAAGAGACGGGTGATGTCTAATGAATTACCATATTATAATGTAGATGGGCAAAGTCCCTTTCTATATGTATCCCTATATAAGCTCACACAATGTATAATTTTGAAGATGCTCATGTTAAGCGAAACCGGTCGGTATTGAAAAAATTAAATAATTAAATCTTGGTTACAAACAAATTTATTGTTTTATTTCAATTAATATGTCAAACCACAAAGTGACTGCTTTCTACCAAAATATAAATGATAACAAGTTATTTGTAATGTTGAATATTAACATTTTAGCACCGTTGTGATTTGAAACTCGATGAAACGAAAAATTACGACAAACACATACATATGTAGGATCTATCGGTCTCCTCTTTGTGCGGTGCTTCGTAGCCTCCCCACTCTTGGCTACTTTACTTTTCTGAAGGTTTTACTTCTACCGCGTGTTAATTGCACACTCCGATTTTTTTTGCACTACTACATATATAAAACAACTGTCATCATTTATAAAATGTTTATATGTAAAAGAATAGATTTAATTGAAAAAAAAAACATTTTTCCTGATTTGAGCTTTCCTTTAAAAGTAAATTGAGCATAGTAACGTTAATATTGTTAAAATCTTTTTACTTCAAATTTGAAAAAAAAATCAGTCGCTAGGTGATTGAATATTAGCATTTTTTTGTAGACTTACCAGTTGCCAGCTTGTACTATAAGTTTCCAGACACCGCGTATAAACCTTAATCTGTTGTCTTAATTTAGATACTTTAAAAGCAATAAAGAATGTAATTACCCCTTTAAAGGCAGGTATTTATTGGGCGGCACAGTTCATGATAATTTACCTAATCACGCCTCCCAAATTAAATGTGTGGTAACGTAGCATTCAAAAATAATATAGTCGCCTCTTATTTATATATGAATTAAAATTAAAATATGTTTGCTTGGGGATATATACGCATATGAGTTATGAGTATATGAGATGTCTTCTGATGGTTTGTAATAATCCAGAAACTAGATGGTTTCTGGATTATTGCTATATTCTCTCTCTGGTTTCAATCCTGGGATTGGTTTGCAGCAATTTCATCTATTCGTTTCTTCCACTCTTCCCTGTCTTGTGCGGCTCTTTTGAAGTCTGCATACGATAAGCAGCGCACGTCCACCAGCAGGTCCTCCAGGTATTCTCGGCGTGGGCGTCCCCTAGCGTTTGTCCCCTCGGTCATACCCTCCATTATGGCATGCAAGAGGCCTTCTTGACTTATTGCATGGCCGATCCATCTTGCGCGCCTTTCGGAAAAGGTCCTGAGCAGGTACCTTCCTCCTTCGATTCTTTGGAGAACCTCCTCATTTGTGATGTGGTCTCTCCAGGAAATTCTTAGTAGTCTTTTATAGGACCACATCTCAAAAGCCTCTAGTCTCAGTTTATCTCTTACGGATAGGCACCATGTTTCGCAGCCGTACATCAAGATACTCAATACATAGGTCTTGATGAGGAGTATGCTGAGTTTCAGGTCTATATTATTCGATTCTATTATTTTCGACCTTTTATTGAATGCAAGCCTAGCCTGGTGTATACGGCTGTCGACCTCGCTCTTAGACCGACCGTCCCATGTTATTTTGCTCCCGAGGTAGACAAACTCCTTGGTGTTCTTTAGTATATTACGCATAGGAAATATGCGTAATATACTAAACTTTGCTATATTACGCATAGGAAATGTTTGAAACTTTCAAAATATCTTCTCTCCACCCCAGGAAGGTTTCTGGATTATTACAACCACATGACAATACATATGAAAAGTTTTTTAAAAATTACAAAAACTTTTGTGTACGACATTTTGCAAAACAATGATGTTCCATCAAAATTCAATTTTCAAAACTCTTTAAATTAATGAATTTATTTGAAGTACTCACCCCATATTTTGAATCGAATCAACAATTATTACAGGAATCTTAAATAGGTACCCAAGTTAGGTAATAAATTTGATTGATCAATTTTCGAATAAACTTTTTACGTAAATGAGTTTTTACCAACAGTCTGTGTTCGGTATTTGTACGTACATGTAACAGAATTGAATTGAATTATTTTTTTTTTATAAATCTAATAATATTCGGAAATGCATCAGTGGAAGGGGACACGGGGAGGGAAAGGGAGGCGGAAGGGGAACGGGACGAATGGGAAACGACAGGGAGAAACAATTTCTTTATTAGTGGCATTGCAACGCACGCTGGGAACTCGCTACTTAACAATTAAAATCACTATTGCTTTGGAAAACGGCGCCACTCACACTAATGATAAGAATAAGAACTACTTTTTTATTATATGTTATGAGCATTTTGTTAGGTACATACGTATGGTCCAGTTTCCATATTGCTCGTTTTTTCATATTTTTGATTCGGGGTGAAAATTTTCGTTCAGTTTGGATGGCGAACATTATTTGACACATGGATTCGAGATTCTATAATTGTTTTACTAAACCACATTCCATGTTATGAGAAAATGTTGAATAGGTATTTATTTCGTTTTACATTTAAATACAGATAAAAAAGACTACAAACAGATAATCCTAAAACTACCGATCACAGGCAGTTCAGATGAAACCTTTAAGAGAATCTGTGTTTTGGACATTAGGCAACTTTATACCAATACTAGCGTACCTCTTCAAAAACAGAACTGCTCTTGACAAGGTTCAAACTTCTCGAGATAATAGGGCCAAAGGGCATAGTCTCTTACTTTTCCCTTGCGCCAAAACAACTTTGGCTAAATAAATCTTAGATACTTTGCAACAAAGGTGTACAATGCGCTTCCACTGGCCATTAGACAGAACACAAAGTATTTTAAATATAAATCAAATCCCAAGTCTTAGATCATCAACCAAGGTAGATGTGAACAATGCGCTTCCACTGGCCATTCGACAGAACACAAACTATTTTAAATATAAATCAAACCCCAAGTCTTAGATCATCAACCAAGGTAGATGTGTACAATGCGCTTCTACTGACCATTAGACAGAACACAAATTATTTTAAATATAAATCAAACCCCAAGTCTTAGATCATCAACCAAAGTAGATATGTACAATGCGCTTCCACTGGCCATTTGATAGAACACAAACTATTTTAAATATAAATCAAACCCCAAGTCTTAGATCATCAACCAAGGTAGATGTGTACAATGCGCTTCTACTGACCATTAAACAGAACACAAATTATTTTAAATATAAATCAAACCCCAAGTCTTAGATCATCAACCAAGGTAGATATGTACAATGCGCTTCCACTGGCCATTCGATAGAACACAAACTATTTTAAATATAAATCAAACCCCAAGTCTTAGATCATCAACCAAGGTAGATGTGTACAATGCGCTTCCACTGGCCATTCGACAGAACACAAACTATTTTAAATATAAATCAAACCCCAAGTCTTAGATCATCAACCAAGGTAGATGTGTACAATGCGCTTCTACTGGCCATTCGACAGAACACAAACTATTTTAAATATAAATCAAACCCCAAGCCTTAGATCATCAACCAAGGTAGATGTGTACA
Organism: Limnephilus rhombicus; assembly: GCA_929108145.2. Taxonomy (NCBI): domain Eukaryota; kingdom Metazoa; phylum Arthropoda; class Insecta; order Trichoptera; family Limnephilidae; genus Limnephilus; species Limnephilus rhombicus. Next base: position 13,515,494 of record OV815292.1, on the reverse strand, counting down.
ATGCGCTTCCACTGGCCATTCGACAGAACACAAACTATTTTAAATATAAATCAAACCCCAAATCTTAGATCATCAACCAAAGTAGATGTGTACAATGTGCTTCCACTGGCCATTCGACAGAACACAAACTATTTTAAATATAAATCAAACCCCAAGTCTTAGATCATCAACCAAGGTAGATGTGTACAATGCGCTTCCACTGGCCATTCGACAGAACACAAACTATTTTAAATATAAATCAAACCCCAAGTCTTAGATCATCAACCAAGGTAGATATGTACAATGCGCTTCCACTGGCCATTCGACAGAACATAAACTATTTTAAATATAAATCAAACCCCAAGTCTTAGATCATCAACCAAGGTAGATGTGTACATTGTGTACAATGCGCTTCCACTGGCCATTCGACAGAACACAAACTATTTTAAATATAAATCAAACCCCAAGTCTTAGATCATCAACCAAGGTAGATGTGTACAATGCGCTTCCACTGGCCATTCGACAGAACACAATTTTTTTTAAATATAAATCAAACCCCACGTCTTAGATCATCAACCAAGGTAGATGTGTACAATGCGCTTCCACTGGCCATTCGACAGAACACAAACTATTTTAAATATAAATCAAACCCCAAGTCTTAGATCATCAACCAAGGTAGATGTGTACAATGCGCTTCCACTGGCCATTCGACAGAACACAAACTATCTTCAATATAAATCAAACCCCAAGTATTAGATCATCAACCAAGGTAGATGTGTACAATGCGCATCCACTGGCCATTCGACAGAACACAATTTTTTTTAAATATAAATCAAACCCCAAGTCTTAGATCATCAACCAAGGTAGATGTGTACAATGCGCTTCCACTGGCCATTCGACAGAACACAAACTATTTTAAATATAAATCAAACCCCAAGTCTTAGATCATCAACCAAGGTAGATGTGTACAATGCGCTTCCACTGGCCATTCGACAGAACACAAACTATTTTAAATATAAATCAAACCCCAAGTCTTAGATAATCAACCAAGGTAGATGTGTACAATGCGCTTCCACTGGCCATTCGACAGAACACAAACTATTTTAAATATAAATCAAACCCCAAGTTTTAGATCATCAACCAAGGTAGATGTGTACAATGCGCTTCCACTGGCCATTCGACAGAACACAAACTATTTTAAATATAAATCAAACCCCAAGTCTTAGATCATCAACCAAGGTAGATGTGTACAATGCGCTTTCACTGGCCATTCGACAGAACACAAACTATTTTAAATAAAAAACAAACCCCAAGTTTTAGACCATCAACCAAGGTAGATGTGTACAATGCGCTTCCACTGGCCATTCGACAGAACACAAACTATTTTAAATATAAATCAAACCCCAAGTCTTAGATCATCAACCAAGGTAGATGTGTACAATGCGCTTCCACTGGCCATTCGACAGAACACAAATTATTTTAAATATAAATCAAACCCCAAGTCTTAGATCATCAACCAAAGTAGATGTTTACAATGCGCTTCCACTGGCCATTCGACAGAACACAAACTATTTTAAATATAAATCAAACCCCAAGTCTTAGATCATCAACCAAGGTAGATGTGTACAATGCGTTTCCACTGGCCATTCGACAGAACACAAACTATTTTAAATATAAATCAAACCCCAAGTCTTAGATCATCAACCAAGGTAGATGTGTACAATGCGCTTCCACTGGCCATTCGACAGAACACAATTTTTTTTAAATATAAATCAAACCCCAAGTCTTAGATCATCAACCAAGGTAGATGTGTACAATGCGCTTCCACTGGCCATTCGACAGAACACAAACTTTTTTAAATATAAATCAAACCCCAAGTCTTAGATCATCAACCAAGGTAGATGTGTACAATGCGCTTCCACTGGCCATTCGACAGAACACAAACTATTTTCAATATAAATCAAACCCCAAGTATTAGATCATCAACCAAGGTAGATGTGTACAATGCGCTTCCACTGGCCATTCGACAGAACACAAACTATTTTAAATATAAATCAAATGCCCAAGTCTTAGATCATCAACCAAGGTAGATGTGTACAATGCGCATCCACTGGCCATTCGACAGAACACAAACTATTTTAAATATAAATCAAACCCCAAGTCTTAGATCATCAACCAAGGTAGATGTGTACAATGCGCTTCCACTGGCCATTCGACAGAACACAAACTATTTTAAATATAAATCAAACCCCAAGTCTTAGATCATCAACCAAGGTAGATGTGTACAATGCGCTTCCACTAGCCATTCGACAGAACACAAACTATTTTAAATATAAATCAAACCCCAAGTTTTAGATCATCAACCAAGGTAGATGTGTACAATGCGCTTCCACTGGCCATTCGATAGAACACAAACTATTTAAAATATAAATCAAACCCCAAGTCTTAGATAATCAACCAAGGTAGATGTGTACAATGCGCTTCCACTGGCCATTCGACAGAACACAAACTATTTTAAATATAAATCAAACCCCAAGTCTTAGATCATCAACCAAGGTAGATGTGTACAATGCGCTTCCACTGGCCATTCGACAGAACACAAACTATTTTAAATATAAATCAAACCCCAAGTCTTAGATCATCAACCAAGGTAGATGTGTACAATGCGCTTCCACTGGCCATTCGACAGAACACAAACTATTTTAAATATAAATCAAACCCCAAGTCTTAGATCATCAACCAAGGTAGATGTGTACAATGCGCTTCCACTGGCCATTCGACAGAACACAAACTATTTTAAATATAAATCAAACCCCAAGTCTTAGATCATCAACCAAGGTAGATGTGTACAATGCGCTTCCACTGGCCATTCGACAGAACACAAACTATTTTAAATATAAATCAAACCTCAAGTCTTAGATCATCAACCAAGGTAGATGTGTACAATGCGCTTTCACTGGCCATTCGACAGAACACAAACTATTTTAAATATAAATCAAACCCCAAGTCTTAGATCATCAACCAAGGTAGATGTGTACAATGCGCTTCCACTGGCCATTCGACAGAACACAAACTATTTTAAATATAAATCAAACCCCAAGTCTTAGATCATCAACCAGGGTAGATGTGTACAATGCGCTTCCACTGGCCATTCGACAGAACACAAACTATTTTAAATATAAATCAAACCCCAAGTCTTAGATCATCAACCAAGGTAGATGTGTACAATGCGCTTCCACTGGCCATTCGACAGAACACAAACTATTTTAAATATAAATCAAACCCCAATCATCATCAACCAAGGTAGATCAAGCATCAGTTATTAGATGCTTTTTTTTTTTTTTTTTACATGAGCTCCACACAGAAAAATATAAATAATTTCCCTCAGTGCCTATTACATCTTTGGGGATGCTGTGTGGAAGGTTTTTTTTGAGGAAATGAAGGAGAGGAGAGTTCTGGGAAGGAAAAGGTTTTAAGGGGTGGGTAGGAATCTGGGGTTCAGTTTATCATGGTCATCCACCTCCAAGACCTAGACAAACCTCACCCTATGAACCAGGACACCCCTGCTAAATCACCAAACGCAGCGAACCACTTGGGGTGACCTACGACAGAGGTATTGGTTATCTAATAAAGGTTACCGGGGTGGCGGTACCCATTCCCGCCTCCCAAATAATCATGCTGATTGTCTTTTGTCAGTTATTTAAAATGAAATGTTGTTGTTATTTTTATTTCTGTGTAAACTGTTTATGTTAAGGCCCCACAACCGCACACAAAAAGAAAAATATGGAGAGATATGAAAGTACGTATGTTAGAGGAGCGCGCTAATATTTAAAGCGACAAAATTGATGCGAAAATTGTGAAAATGTTTAGTAAAACATGACTCGTTTAAAATAGAGCAAAAATATCGCGGGGGTTGTCTTAAACAGCATTTAAAGAAATACTGTGAATTTTTTCATACAAATAACTTGTGAAATAACTGAAACAAACGAGTTTATAATAATTTTTGGAGCATACTTTGCGATTTTTTTTTCTATGGAGGGAATTTTATATAATTTGCGTTCCGGCGTGATGAATGTCTAGATATTATCTTAAAAAATAACATATATTTTTATATAACTTCAAACGGCGTCTTAAAGTGCGCCTGCTCTCAATACATGGGTTCCTACTGAAACAGGCACAGTACGTCATCACCTGTGTAATTTATTAATAAAGATAAATAAATAAATAAAAATTGTATGTGCATTATTGGTCGGTAATATGAATAGTGTATAGATTTTGAATGATTTATTGGCAACTATTTTTGTCAAATCCAAAGTAGTAATAATCGTGTTTGTAAAACAAAGATTTTTCATATTATGGCTCACAATATGATGTGTTTGTGCTCAAGCATAGTGTGAAAACATCTGAAGTCGAAATGAAAGCATCCTAATGATATTGCATTACATTACAAATTAAAAATGAGTTTGATGACAACGTTAAAATATTAAAAATTATTTTTAAGTTATCTATCAATATTTCATTGCCCACGTTGGGTGCCATTAACACGAACGCAAAAGTTTCTGAGAACGGAGGGAGCCCGCCCCGCATCCACAATCTTCGGAATCTCCAGTGTCCGAGGCCATTTATACATTATTTGTCAAGTCCCTCACACGACGGGGCCCGGGAATCCCACAGGGCTCCACAATCCGCTCATTATTCTAGAGATGGCCGATAAATCACGGCCGCCCCGGCTTAGCGCTCTAATTTATTCCTAGTCTGGGAATCCCGCCCGGTTTATAAGAGCTGTAAGGGACAGGACTCGCAGTGAGGATCCATGGAATCACGTGATATATTATGCAGAATCACTGAACGGAAAATCTCTAGAAATGCGATGCAGACGTAATTGTAATATAATGCCAAAAATGAGGATATCCGGAAAAAATGCGATGAAGCAAGACTTATAGTAGATTTAAACTTGTCTGCTGTGTCGTATCGTGACGCTTCAGAACGGTATCAGTTTCGTAAGTTGACCTTTATACTAGTTTGTCACTATGTGTCCTGATGCGTTCTGCCGTCTCATCAGAAGCTATCTCGATTTTCATCGGAGCGGTGAAGGTGGACGGCGTCACGACAAGTGTGCACGGGCCAGTGCTGTGTTGTCATGACTGGAATGATTCAAAATATGGTCAGAACACGACATATAGATGTGAACGCTAGCCATCCCAATAGAGCACAAATGTAATCCCACAATTGTGGTGGATTAAAATTTGTCTGTCGTATCGTGTCGTGAAGCATCAGAACCGTATCTGTTTCATATATTTAGTATGGTGACGTTTATATTAGTCTGTCTCTATGTGTCGTGATGCGTTCTGTCGTGTCTCATCAGAAGCTATCTCGATTTTCGTCAGAGTGGTGAAGGTGGGCAGGTGTTGTTGAGGGAAACTGGTGGAACTCACTGCACAATCTCATACAAGAGATTCGAAAACACACTCATGCTCACTGTCCAGATTTCAACGTCTGTCTAGTTTAATATCCGTTGTAAATATTTACGATAACTAAACAAATCAACTAGTAATCACTCGATTTGAACGATACACAAAACATTTTATGTTTTCTTATTACTGGAAATTAAAAAAAAAAAGATTATAATATGGATTACTGGTATCGTACTATCGTACTAGCTAATTCTCAAAAATTACCTTACATGAAACTTATCATCTAGTAGCTCATTTTCACTATCAACGGTTATAGAAAATATCGACAGCTCATTTGAGTTCAGAGTAAAAATACGGACTCTAAATTATTATTGAATCTAGAATAATGATAGCATTGCTTTAGTGGTGTTAGATTACGAAGTCCGAGGGATTTCCTTAGATCGGGTTTTCTCCTTGATTGCCCACTTTAATGTTATAATAAAACTTAAACTCTTTTTATACTTTATGCTTCACCATTGACGGCACGAGCAGTACGGATATATAAATGTAAATATGTACACTAGTTGCTCGTGTCAAAGTCTTTAGTTAACTCAGATGGCAGTAACATATCGTGTATCTACTCAGTCATACGTATATGTGGAGTTTGCAACTAGTTACAAGTCTTAGATGTAGTGATGTAGTCGCGTATACGGGAGAATCAATTTGCAGACTGCAATAAATAAGTTTAAATACATTTCAAGTTGACAAAACTATTTGGATGTCGGTAAATATTTGATTTGTAAACGAGTCTTACCCCTTGTCTTCCGATATTCTTGTTGATATGAATAGTTCTTATGGCCTTGAGGGATGCTGATGGTATATACTGTACAATTATTGATCAGATCCCAGATTTCTTTACAGAGTCGATATCAAAATGCACTGAGAGATTAATGCGGTGTTTGCTGCACAGGTTTCATTAATAGACTCCAATTCAACACACTGAGAGATCACTGTAGTTGACCGTTGCACAGAGAATTCTTTAACAGAGTCGATATTAAATGCACTGAGAGATCATTATAAAAGCAGCGGTAAGGCGCTTGACTCGCATTCCGAAGGTCGCGGGATCGAATCCCGGCGTGGAAAATAAATTTTACTCGATTAATTTATGTTTTTCACAATTTATTCATTTAAAATAATACACTTATAGTATATTCGCGGCACGTTCCAGAGTGGAAGATACTCTCAGCATCGCCCCGGTGTAAGACCACCATTCAGAATTGAAACGTTGCCTAAAGTGGCTTTCGCCGTGTTTGGGGACCAGATCTGAATAGCCAGGTAATTCCCCACCTTCCTCTTCCCTATCACCTTCCCTCTCCACCACTTTCAGCCTCACAACATACCCCAATCGGGGATGCCATAGTCTCACTGGCTCCAGGCGGGAGCAGTTGGGACGCTTGTACGGTATTCATGTAAAAAAATTGCACGGGCTACTTGAATTCACCGATTGTAAATAATGCATCATTGGAAATGTCACCCACGTAGTATTGATCATACACTGTCAGATAAGGACAAGTATTTGGATAACAAGGTTGGGTTAGAGAGAAATGCATGTAGTTTCATCAATATTATGTAGTCTTAGATGTAAATCACTACTTATTTATGAGTAGTTTAAGGTATGAGTGATAAGGTGTAGGTAGGTAATATTATATAATAATTAAGTTTTAAAGCGCCTTGGAGATGATTTTCTCACGAAAACGGCAGTGAAGAACGAGATTAGACTAACTTTATCTTACTTTGGTTACACCAACATATCACACACTTCTATTGGTTTATCTCTTCAGTACACACGAATGAAGAGAAAGCCATGTTATAAGGAAAGGTTTGGAGGGTGAAGGGAAGAATTTATAAAAAATTTAAACAAAAAAATAAGGTTTTTTGGAGTGGCAGATTGACGAAGCCTAAAATCGGTTCATGAACTAACTGGAGACAGCTCTCAGTGATTTTAATTATTTACAAGTAAATACATTAGATCAAGAATATTTAAATTGTGATTGAGGTCAATAGACTAATATAGGCACTTAATTTCTGGTTTCGACTCGAGAACATGGTTTCTCAGACTTACCTATTTTATCCACCGCCCACTTTACACACACTTTTATTCCCCCCCCCCTCCCCCCGAGCCTAGTTCAGATGTCAGGATCTGTCCGATAGTGCCCAATACCCATTCCATGTTTACTTTACCGATCAATCAACGTTGGCTACAAATCCTGTTTTAAATCCTGACGTGCGCAAGTAAATTTTATTTTAATGTTTTGTGTTATTTCACAACTTATTAATGTAAAATAATATATTAGAAGCACGTTCCGGAGTGGCAGATGCATTTAGTATCACCATTTACAAACGAAACATTGCTTGAAATGACTTTAGCTGTGTTTGGTGACTAGATCAAAATAGCCAGGTACTTCCTCTCCCCATTTCATTCAGCTCGTAACATACCTCTATAGGTGATGCCATAGTATCCGCTGGCTCTAAACGGTTGGGAGAACTCGGTACTCGTGTGCAGTATTCCATAAAGAAGACGAGTATGCTTTAGACCACACGACGGAAGTATAACTTCACTAACTTATAAAAGAACATATGACATTGACATTAACATTGGGGTGACATATGACATTGGGGTGACATATGACCATGGGGTGGCCTATGACCCTGGGGTGATCTACGACCGTGGGGTGACCTACGACCTACGACCTTGGGGTGACCTATGACCTTGGAATGACCATCCTTATCCTTATACTTATCACTCCCTCGTTCCCTGTTCGCCTCGCCATCGATCACCGTTCGCATCGATTACCGTTCGCATCACACTTTTCGTAACATCACACTTTTCGTAACACATCACCACTTTTCGTAACAAATCACCACTTTTCGTAACGCATTCACCAGCTTACCCCCCAAGTCAAGCGTGTGTAAGGAAATTTTACTTAAAAAAATAATCTTTCTTCGACTCGTTTTTGGAATGAGTTACCGGCATCTGTTTTCCTCCTTCAAATAATCTGGGCCTCTTTAAGACCCGCATTCATAAATCCCTTCGACAGCCCCTCCCCGCACTTCCCCCGCCTTTATTCCGTACGGACAGGAGCGCTCTTGTGACGGGTCACACAAAATAAAAAAAAAATCGTATTGTTGTGAAAACTTTTTTAGCACCGTTATGAAACGAAAAATAGCGACACCAAAGGGACACAAACACACGCATCTATAGAATTTAGCCTGCGAGAGAATAAAACAGAAAAATCGATCTCCTCTTTGTACGGTGCTTCGTAGCCTTCTCAGTCTTGTCTACTTTAGTTTTCTGAAGATTTCACTTTTGGCGCGTGTGAGATTGCACACTCTGATATTTATCTTCCTTACTGTTTTATGTATGTACACTTTTAAATAATGCCAACCCTCTGATTATTGTTTTCCCTTTTCCAAAAGTTAGGTAATGACCAAACGTCGGTTAGACCGAATAAAAAGTTAAAATAATATTTTTTCCAAATACATATTTTTCTTTTCTGAAAACTTTCCTAATTAAGGTTTTCCTTTTTTAACAAGGAACAACACAAACAAAACCCTTTGTATACTATAACATTTTAATTGGCATTCATCATCTGTTAGGTTTCTGTTACAAAAATAAGAAGTTACTAACAAAGTGAATCGAAATATAATTGGATTAAATATTTGCATTTGAGAACCTACAATTTTTGCTGCATAATATTGTCACGGTTTTCAATTTCATGAAAAACATTTATTTCAATTTGAAAGAGATTGTTTATTCAGTTGTATAATGGCTCTGTTATTGTTGTCAAATTAGTTAAATAACCAAACTCATTATTTGATGGAATAAACAACATCCAAACGTAAGTTTTAATAATAAATATGTTACTCAATTAAAATGAGATATAATTTTTCAAATCCTTTAAAAAACATGGTGCCTGGCGTTCATGATCACTGCGTGCAAATTTTTCAATTAATGTGAATTCAAAAAGTATTTTACGCATTGAATTTTTTGAAATCATCAGTACAGACAACACAATACTTTGGAAAGAATATGAAACATGTTAGAAATTGGCAGGAAGGAAGGAAAAAAAGGATCACATAAACTCACGGCAGCAGGATAATGGTGTCTCTTGTCCTATTTCTAGTTTACACTTTGCACTGATTAACTTGTAATTTTGGAGTTTTTCACGGAACTCAAGAAACTGATTATAGAACACCGCTTTCACTTTGAATACTGTCAAAGCACTGAACTTTTGGCTTTACAGATGTAGGAAGAGATCAGGTATGGGTAGGAATCAGAATAAAGACAGAAATAATCCCTAACAAACATTTTAAGATTTTCACCTTATATAATAATTCACAACAATTGGTTTCTACCTGGTTCAAATAGATGTTTTCATGTTGAACTTTTTGTAGAACCTGAATACATCACCAAACATCCATTCGTCTAGTGTCCTACAGATGTCCTGAGTTCAATTCCTAGGCTGGCTCTTGATGGAGTCCTTCATCACGACACATGCATCATTTTCCGCTAGCTGTGATGTTAATCGGAGATTTTAAAATGTAGTAAGATTATTTGTAACCCGGAGTTGTTTTTTGTTTTGTTTTTTAAATTTATGTTGGGACAATGGGTCTATGATCAGGGTACCTACGGAAGCTATGGAGAACATCTTCATAAATAAATAATATTTTCTGGTAAGTATACTTGAAAAATTTGGCTTGTTTTAGTAGTGGGATGTTTTTTTTAAGTGTTTCTGGCTTTCACCCTTCATGGGTGTTCTGGGCCATCATTTAAAATTATGGAAAGAGGAGAAGTGAATTTATATATTAATTTTATTCAAAATGGCAAATTTCAAAAATATATGGAGTCAAGGACTTAGAGAGATGAAATGTTGAGTGGAAGGCAACCAATTTTTGATAAGGCTTGATAGAAGACAGGGTATTTGTTTAGAGAGGGACAACCAAAAAACACTAAAGTTTCTACTTCTAGATCACAGAATGTATTATCTGGAGAATCAAGAACTTGAATTTTTTTTAAAAGTGAGAAGAAACACAATGTCCAATTATATTTAAAACTAGCTGGTCCCGGCATGCGTTGCTATGCCATTTAATAAATAAATTGTTTCTCCCTAAGTGTCCTTTCCCATTCGTCCCGTTCCCATTCCGCCTCCCCTTCTTCTCCTGCGTCCTTTTCCACTCTCGCGTTCCCACTCCGTCACCTCCACCTTCCCTCTACCAACTCCACTCCCCCCCCTTCCCCCGTCCCGCGAACCCCCTACCGATTTCCCCTCCCCTCTCACACGTCCCCTTCCCCTCCCGCGTTCCTCTTCCACCTTCTCCGCTTTCCCTCTTCTTTTTGCCGCTTCCTCGTCCCGCTAACCCTCCTCCCGCGTTCCATATATTCTTTCCCAGTACATTCAGTTTTCAAACAACCCGCGTGCCACCTTTTACAATTTTAATTCAAATTTCCATTTTTCATGTATATTAAATTTGGTACCTAACGTAGGTACCTATTTAAAATATCTAAAATTCTTGATTCGATTCAAACTATTAGGGTAGTACCTACTTTAAATAAATTTATCAACATAAAGATTTTCAAAAATAGAATCCTGATTTAACAATCATTTTCTTAATTTTTCTCTCCGTAAGAACCATCCTCGTACTTCAAGGAATATTCTAAAAAAAGAATTAGCGAAATTGGTTCAGCTGCTCTCGCGATTTGGCATTAGCAACACATTCAGCGATTCATTTTTATATATAAGTAGATAAGTGAGGAATTTTCTTTTTTGGAAAAATTAGGAAATTGTTGAAACCACGGTTTTGATGGGATTGTCGCCTTTATAAAGGCATAGCAGGCTGTTGGATTGACTAGCAATGTGCCAATGTGATATTTAAAAAAATATGTTAGAAATTTTTTACAAAAATATCGTATTTAAAGGGCGTTATTAATTATAAATAGGTATATCTTATTTAAAGCTTCGATCATGGACCATAGGATCACGTTTTGAAAGCATTTAATTTCACAAAAGATGCTATTGTACTTTGTAAAAATTTAGATGATATCTATTATATTACCTATATTATGTAGGTAATTTTTTTTTATTTTAAGTGTCTGAACTGTACAGTAAAATATCACCCGTTCAAATGAAAAGCTCAATTTAGCGCAGCGACATTTATGCAGTTATTCCGGTATTTTGATAGTTTTTTAGAGAAAGTTCGATGTGAAGTTATTCGTTATTTATGAATCAATATTGAGTACAATCGATTCAAATTGATTCTCAACCAATTGGTAGTATTACAAATAACGTAATGGGCTTTAATTATTTTTTCATTAATTATGTCAAATATTAAAAAAAAAAACACTGGAACCTTCATTGTGGAAATCATAAATGGATTACTGGACTGAGGGGAATGATAAACCACTCTAGAAATAGTCTCATCATAGAATCCCGTCAGACTTGACGATCGAGCATAGAAACACATTGGAGAAAGACACTGGCTCCCACAATCTCAGATCCGACGGACTAATAGGAGCTCAATAATTAAAGATCTTATCATATTTTTTTGAATACTTATTATTTATTATCTAATGATGCCTACTACCCTTTTTATTGTCTTTTTTATTTTATTTTTTATTATATTTCTCTGAATTTTATTTAAATAAAGATATTCTTCTTTCTTTCCTATGTTTATTTGCTTTCGTTTCAATGTATGTATTTACACTTTATATTGGATGTGTGGGATTGCACTCACCTCCCCACACCCTGGAAAAAAGACTATTATTATTAATAGCCAACACCTCTGCCGTAGGTCACCCCAAGCGTCTCTCTGCCCGGGTTCATCAAAGGGTGGGGTTTGAGGATGCGTCTGTCCACCGGCTACTTAGCAGGCCGGATCAGTTGAGGGAGATCTTTTGACCTCTCTTCTACTCAGAAGTTGAAGAGATAGATTCAAACTTCCATCACTCCTGGACATACTGCCAATATATTCCAAGCCACCCCTAAAACCCTATCCTTTCCAGACCTTATTTGGAACAATTTAAATACAGAATACCATTATTAAAAAAATAACTTTGTTCTAATGTACTTAAACGATTTTTTTTAAATTTTACTTCACGTTATGGATATTTTGATGAAATTGTGAGAACGGAAATGATGTCCCAAAACTAAATATAGAGATACCGCTGGAGTTACTCCTCTCGGTGGACCGTTTTCAGTCTTTTATATCTGAGTATGGAATTTGCTTCAAAGCTGGATGGCAAATCTATCATTGGGTTTTCATGACCGGGTAACCTTGCATAAAATGGTTTTGCAAGTGATTTAGTCAATTCCTCTATCAGGGGACTGTTTGCATCTGTGTATAGAATGTTAACCCTGACCTACGGAGCATTTAATATTAGTCGAATGATCTTATTTTGCAAGGGTTGTAAAAAGGTTTAACGTATGATTTAGCGGGGTTTCCCCAAATAGATGCAGCGTATGAAAATATGATTCTTTTTTTTTTTTTTTTACATTAACTCCACACAGGAGGCCCTGAGGGAAATTATTTCATCTGGGATGCTGTGTGGAGGGTATTTTTGAGGAGAGGAAGGAATGAACATTGGTCTTGAAGAGACCCATGTTGTAGGAAGGAGGAAACACAGAGGCCGGCAAATCATTCCACAGCCGAGCTGTTGAACACAAGAACGAGTCGAAGAAACGACCCGTTCTCATGTGACAAATGTCAACTGTGTACAAATGTTGGGCACGCGTTTGGCGTGTTTCCCGACTATGCACCGGTGCCGAAGGGATCAATGATGCTAGTTCCTCGGAGCATCTTCCATTGTAATACCGGTAGAACAAGGATAGCATTCTCACCCGACGCCTGTGCTCTAAAGATTGCAATCCGTCTGTTAAGATGGGAGAATCTATCAAACGGACCGCCCGTTTCTACACAGAGTCGAGGGTATTTTTCAGGTATTTTGGAGCTCCAGACCAGAGGTGGCTGCCAAATTCAACCGTGGGGCGCACTTGCGATTTGTACAGGGTTAGCAGTTGTGTACTATTAAAGTATCTGCGGGCCCTGTACAGTACGCCCAGTTTTTGGGAGGCTAACTTTACTCTGGCTTCGATGGAGCCCCCATACCTGAGCTGGTCACTTAGGGTTACACCAAGCAAATCAATGGAGGGCCTGTTCGGAAGATTGCTTCCGTTAAAAGAGACTAGATTTTCATTGCGATCCCTTTTAGACGTAATCAGACAAGATTGGGTCTTTGAAACATTAAATTCAACGAGATTATTTTTACCCCAAGAGAAAACACTCTCGAGGTAACCGTCCATTCTTTGCTTCAAAGCCTTACGAGCTGTTGGAGTTTGTGAGCCCTTTGAGGGCTTGTCAAACAAAAAGCTATCATGAACTGTACTGTCATCCGCGTAGCAGTGAATTGGTGCACATGACAAAAGGTCGTTGATGTGCAACAAAAACAGAGTTGGAGACAGAACCGATCCCTGCGGGACGCCAGCATTTATCGAGTGAGAGGAAGAGGTGAAACCATCGACTACCGTCTGAATCGACCTCTCCCTCAAGAAGTCGGCAATCCACGTACACAAGGATGCGGGAAGTCCGTAAGAATGCAGTTTGTTGACAAGTCCTCGGTGCCAAACCCGGTCAAAGGCCTTGGATATGTCCAGTGCAACCGTTTGGGTCTCACCGAAACGTTCCAGGCATCGCCCCCAAACATGCGTCACATACGCGAGAAGATCACCGCACGAGCGGTTCCGCCGGAATCCGTATTGACGGTCGTTAATAATTTTGTTCTTCTCGAGGTATGTGAGCAGTTTGTCGTTGATCACACGTTCCATCACCTTAGACAGAACTGATGTGATCGCTATGGGGCGGTAGTTGGCCGGGTTGGAGCGGTCACCCTTCTTTGGAATAGGATGGATAACCGCTTTTTTCCAACCAGAGGGCACAGAGCCAGTCTTCAGGGACAGTTTAAAAAGCTTCGTCAAAATTGGAGCTATTTCTGCAGCGCACCTTTGCAGTACCAGGGCAGGTATTCCGTCAGGCCCACTAGCTTTATTAACATCAAACCCTCGTAAAACATGGAGTACTTCCCGATGCCGGATCCTCAGCTTTTTCATACGAAAACCGCACTGAGGAACCGACGTCGGGACAGCACCTTGGTCATCGAGGGTTGAGTTATCCGCAAACATTTTACCTAGTAAGTTAGCCTTTTCAGTGGCGGTGTTTGCTAGTGAGCCGTCAGGTCTGGTAAGAGGTGGCAGACTGGATTTGCAGAAATTGCGACCTATTGAGCCCGCAAGCAACCAGAATTGCCTGCTGCCATGCGGGCATGCAGTCAGCTTTCTGCTGATCTGCTGGTCGTGCTCGAATTTTGACCTATTTATGATTCTCTTGGTTTCCTTTGCCATTTTGTTGTAAGCTGTTCTGTCTTCGGATGTTCTAGATGTGTTGTAGGCTCGGTAAGCCGCACTGCTTCAGCGCATTGTCGACTGGACCACGGCTTTGAGCCTACACCAGTTTCCTTAACAGTAGATTGGATGAAGCCATCCATCGCGGATGTGATGACCTCACCAATTTCCTGGGCACATCTTGAGGGATCCGAAGTCCGAAAACAGACAGCTGACCACGGGAAAGCATTAAAATGTGCCCGCAGACCGAACCAATCTGCTGACCTATAGTGCCACACTTTTCTCTTCAGCCTCTCGTTTGGTGGTCTGAAGTTTACAGGGATTGATGTCACCAGGCAGTGGTCGGACGATCCTAAAGGCGCTGTGACTTCAATACTGTAACCGTGTGGCACAGTAGTTAAAAATAGGTCTAACAGATTGGAACGGTGAGTCTGGACATCTGGAACCCTTGTAGGCTCCTGAACCATTTGCTCCAATCCGTAGCAAAGGGCAAAGGATTCCGCTTGGCGTCCAGCCGAGTCTGTTGATCCTGAGAACTTCAACCAAGGTTCGTTATGAACATTGAAGTCCCCCAGGACCACAAACTCTGCCATAGGGTAGCGGGGCAAGAGGTCATCAATAGTGTCGCTTAAATGTTTGAAGAGCTCGGACGTGTCTGATTCGCTAAGGTTCGGTGAGCGGTATAAACACGCGTAGAATCTTACCGTACTGGCAAGATTGACGCGTACCCACATTACGTCGAATCTGGAGTTTTCCAGATTCAACAGTCGCAGACAGTTGACGTCAGCTCGACTATAGAGACAGACACCTCCTTTAGGTCTGAACTTGCTTGCGAGGGTGAAGCCCGGGCAGTCCAGATAGGAGGCGTCTACAGGCTCGGCTATCTGTGTTTCAGACAGGAATAGTAGGTTGGGGCGTTGAGAAAAAAGGTGGTGGTGGACGGAGTTTAAATTGGTATGCAGGCCGCGAATGTTGGTGTAATTCACCAACATTTTTGGCCTGCGCCGGGGTCGCCTACTACTCGCCGCTGTTATGCTGTTAATTTTTGTTGTTTGTGTTGTCATGATTTTAATTAATTAAATATTTTTATGATGGGGTGTGGGGGAAGGGAGGTCTGGGAAGGAAAAGGTATGAGGGGTGGGTAGGAAGCTGGGGATCAGAGTGTCCAAGAGTGACGAACGAATGAATCCAATCCACCCACTGCGGTGCAAGGCGATGGATAGGGAGAGTCCGGCTGGAGAGGTCACCCGATGCGCCCCAAACGCTACTGCTGGGTCCCCTCCGGTCACGAACCGGCACAACAGCAGCGGCGGGGTTTTTACACTCGTTGATGGGGCAGCCCACCCTCAGTCGTGAGCCTGAGGGTCGGGCCCCTGTACTACCGAGCGGCCCGGACAGCGGTAACCGGTTGTAAAGGGTCTCCCTCAACCAGCATCTCCCAATCCGGCCCGCCACGCAGAAGGTGGGCCGGCGCACCCGCCATCAAGACTTGAACAAACATTACCCCAAGAACCCGGGCACCCCTGCTAAGTCACCAAACGTAGCGAACCACTTGGGGTGACCTGTGGCAGAGGTGTTGGTCATCCAATAAATGGTTCCCAGGGCGGCGGTACCCATACCCGCCTACCAAATTAAAAATTCTGATATTGATCTTGTGATTTATTGTCCATAGATAATTTACTATTCTTACCAATCATAGATAGGGTAGAGAGAACTTATGGTTTTTTTGTGGATTTAATTTTTTCTTGGATGTATTTTTTCCTAGTTAGCTTGAGTCGAAAACGAATCCCAAGTACTTCATTGATTTAATCCAAGGCGCTCTCTTCCAAACATTTTGATATTTGCGGGCAGATATTTTTTGATGTTGATTTTGATTTTTCCTTCCTTTTTTAAAAAGACCCTCCGTATAGCATCCCCAACGATGACACATGCCCTGGGGAAATTATTTTCCACGGGGCCTAATAACCATTTATTGGATAACCACCTGCCGTAGGCCATTCCAAATGGATTACTACGTTTGGTGACTTCACTTTGGGTGCCCGGGTTTATGGGGTCAGGTTTGTCGTGGCGGCCAATGCATTTGTCCACCTACCGTGTTGCGGGCCAGGTCGGGAGAGACTGGTTGAGGGAGACCTAACCTTGACCTCTCCAGCCGGACTTTCTTGACCAATCTCTTTATGCCGCAGTGGGATGGATGGATTCATACGTCCGTCATTAGTGGACACACACCTTTTTCATTCCCAGAACTTTCTCTCCTTATACTTTCCTTTAAAAGACCCTCAACATAGCATCCCCGAAGATGATAAAGGCATTGAGAATTTTTTTTTCATCAATGCTTCCTGTGTGGATCTAATGTAAAATGAACCAACTTGTCTTGCAGGTAATCAAGTGGAAGATACTCTCAGTATTTCCCTGGTGTAAGGCCACCATTCAGAATTGAAATGTTGCTTGAAATGGTTTAGAAGTATTTGGTGACAAGATCTGAATAGCCTAGTACTTCCCCACCTTAATCTTCCCATGTCCTTCCCCTTCTCACCACCTTCAGCCTCACAACACACCCCAATTGGGGGATGCCAAAGTCTCACTGGCTACAGACGGGAGCGGCTGGGACTTTTATGAGGTATTCACAAAAAAAATCAATGTACCTAAACATAATTGTCTTGTGAAAAATAACAATTGATTTTGCTATTGCGTTTCTGCTAATATTTAATACTTTCCGGAGAATTTATTCCGATATTGCTATTGTGATTGCTATTGCTATATTGGTTTTGCTTTTGCTATTTCTGCTAATATTTAATACTTTCCCGAGAATTTATATCGGTATTGCTATTGCTATTGTTATATTGGTTTTGCTATTGCTATCTCTGCTAATATGTGTGGCGGCCACTTGTGCCAAATTCATTGCGCCGCCACTGGACTCCATCGAACGCGCGAGAATTACTACGACATAACTACCTGCGCCACAAACAGCGTACTACCGTAATAATAATTCCGCCACTTACGCAAAAGGCCTCGAAGTTACGGCCGCTCAATACAACGGCCGCAGAAGGTTCGAGCGATTTCTCAGCTTTGCGTGAATTCACCCAACATTACCTGGCGCTCTAGCAAGCTACTCATCCGGTCGCGCATATAAAAGCAAGCGACCAAGCGCTCGCTCGCTCAGTCTCAGTCAGTCCCAGACCATTTGTCGGTCAACAAATCAACATGTAACAGATCTCCGCACAAGTGCTCCTGCATAGCATCTCTACGCATCCAGGGCAGCTTCCCGAGGTCCATCACCACGTCTCAGCTATAAGGCCCATCATGTCTTCAGCTCCGCAGAACAGCTACATCCCGCGACTTACAAGGCTTGCGTCACCTTCAGTCCAGGGATCAGCTCCCCGTTTCATGACACCCCGAAGTCCACCGTGCTTCGCTGCCATGGAAACGCGCTCCACCTCGCCAGGACTACCTGCTGATGGCTCAGCTCACCAAGCCACTCACCGTTCATCTCCGTGACTCAAAGCGTCGAGCAACGGCCTGGAAGGTAGGTCATCTCCACCGCCAAGGTGTTGAGCAACTCGCTGACCTTCACCACACCATCTCCATCACCTCCGTGCGCATGCAGCATCTCATCTACGGCACTTCGCATACATCATGTTACCGCTCACCGACCCTCGCTACGTAGCTACAATAGAAGACTGACTCACTTCACCGACTGACGCCTTTCATTCCTCTACCCGTCTCTACCGATCCGGCCCGCTCTCTCAGAATACTTTCTCCTACTTTCCCGAGAATTTATATCGGGATTGAAATATGAAGTGATGCGATTATATTAAGAAGAATCTCATTCCTAAAATACGACACGAGATAATTGCAAATTAAAACCAACCCGTGTCCATTAATATTTTCAATGGGCTTTGGGGTAATTTGAATTTTAAAATATTTGCTATAATGAAAATGTAACCTTAGAGTGCCTTTTCGTTTAAGGGTCGGGCGTTGGGTCAGAAGACCCTTTATTATATTAAAAAAAGGGTCATTTTTCGAAGTAATTGGGTGAATTTTAAAAATATTCGATATGAAACATTATTGCGATTTCGTTTAGAATCTGTATGATAGCCTAGGCCCTAGGGTAAAAAGTTTTTATAAATAAATATTACGATGTCCATCTCTCCTCGTTCTTTCCCTTGGGATTGGATTTCTAGTTTGAGATTTATAAATCTCGTGCTTCGTATTGATAGAATTCCGATTCAGTTATAGACTCATACATTGTGCCTTTGATACAATTCTGTGAATCTCGAATATATTACATTTAATCCTTATGCCCGGGCTTTACACAGAGTTTTCGAAATCAAATATAGACAGTGAACTCCTCTTTTTTTGAAGGTCACATGTGCAAAATTTCATCAACACTTGCACACAAATTAAATCCACAGCGCCCGCTCGTCCACCACATACAGAATTCTCCTTTACATATTATATTTATATTTCAACCAATTTACTTAAAAAATTGACAAATTATATACTTAAACCTTTCTCAAGAATCACTCTATCTATTGGTGAAAAACACATGAAAATCCGTTCAGTAGTTTTTTAGTTTATCCCAAACAGACAGAGGACCTTAATTTATAATATATGGAAATGTAGAGATATTTAGTACTTCTACAAAATCTGTGTGAAAAATGTGTTTTGTAGTAGGTAAGCTGCCTGAACGTCTGGCGTCATGAAATTTACACAAATATTTCAGTCGCAATTTGTTGATCGTTTAATTTAATTTTATTTTATGTGAATACTTCAGTTCCATCTGTAGCCAGTGCGACTATGGCATCCCCAGTTGGGGTATGTTGTGAGGCTGAAGGTAGTGGGGAAGGGAAGAAGATGGGGGAGAGGAAGGTGGGGAAGTTCCTGGCTATTCGGATCTAGTCACCAAACACGGCTAAAGCCATTTCGAGCAACGTTTCAATTCTGAATGGTGATCTTACACCAGTGTGATATTGAGAGTATCTTCCACTCTGTGCCGCAAATATACTATATATTTAAATATATATTTAAAATGAATTAATTGTAATGATGCTCCTGTAAAATTTACTAATTTTATATGTAAAAGCCATCAAGACGTAATAGATAAATAAATGTATTTATTTTTGTATCTAAAATTAAAATGAAACAATGCATGTTTATTTATTAAATGTTTATTCATTTCTCTGTTAATTGTGTTTATTTAATAACAATGATTTTTCATAAACTAGTTGTGATTAATGATTATAAAGATGGGATCATTTACAATGCACATTATTTCAAATTAAATTAATTTCAACATTTTATTGTTTTGTTGAACCCAAATGATGAATAAATAAATTATTTTCGCTGAATAAAATTTGTGAACAATCAACGCAAGTAATTGAAAATGCAAATTTAAAAATATGGTAATTTCACAAAAAAACTGTTTTTACTTTGAAATAAAATTGTGGTTATAAAATTAATTTTGCAATGACCAATTAAGGTAAATAGAACTGTTTCAAAATACAAAAAAAAACACCAATATCTGATACAATATTATGTAAATAACGTATTAAAAAAATATTAGTTTGGTGATGATAATTATTTTTCGGAATGAAAACAAGTGAGTATTTCCACAAATAGTTGATTGAATTAAAAACATGATAAAATATAATTTAAATAAATGAATAAAGTTATATT
Organism: Limnephilus rhombicus; assembly: GCA_929108145.2. Classification (NCBI taxonomy): domain Eukaryota; kingdom Metazoa; phylum Arthropoda; class Insecta; order Trichoptera; family Limnephilidae; genus Limnephilus; species Limnephilus rhombicus. The sequence goes on along the minus strand of OV815292.1, from coordinate 13,494,991 downwards.
CGAATTTTAAAATTTAAATGAGTTTTACTCAATATTGTTTTCATAATATATAACAAGAATATCAATATTTCGTATATTTATTTATGTTTATTTACAAATTTTAAAACTCCAGTCATTCTCAAAGTATTCGAGAAAAAATTCTATAACAATATACATATTAACAAGAAAATGTAAGGCGTCTCGCCATGTTCATATTAAATTGCAAAATTTTATTTTTTTCTTTTCTTAAAATATTTTATCCTGATTTGAATCACAAAACATTAGGTTGGAATCGTAAAAATTATAAAATAAATTAATGTTCATAGTAAATTTACATATTTATCATATTTCGTGATTTCATTAATTTGAATAACATTTTGGCAGGAAAGTGCATGAAATACTATTTACAAATACAGACTAATTAAATAAATTATGATTTATGTTTTATACACGAAAATAATAACATCAGATGAAACTGATTCTCCTAAAAAAACAAATAAGATTTTCAGAAAACAATTGTTGTTTGGACAAATAAACACAAAAAAATAAAAGTTGGATACATTTTGTTATTATTAGCAAAAATGATATTAAAATTGGTCCGAAATAAATTTGAAGCAAAGTTAAAAAAAAATTCAAAATCATTTTTGAAAACATAATAATTTTATGAATATTTTTACAATTTGAAATAATATGATTAAATATATTTTTTAATATCATTGCTTGGATATTTATAATCGTGCCTACTTTCTTATAATATAAAAAGTTTTGAGCTTGGATTTTTTTTTCATTTCACGTATCGTTTAACCTACACATATAAAGTATTTTTTATTTATTTATTTTTAGTATCATCACTCCGATTATTCCATGTTGTTTTAATTTCTAAATATGTTTTAATAATGTTTTCACAGTCACTTTGTTTTCACAGTAAAAAAATAACAGACGATAATTTTTTTATTAGGTAAATGTTCAAACGTTTCTTGAAGTGTCTTACGCGGCAAAACATCACAGCAAAACTTAGAGCATTTGAACAATGAAACATTCCCAGATTGATATCAATTCTGCTGACTGTCTATAAATTACATTCAGATAAAATGAATCCTTGAAAAATTGTGAATTATTTTGTTGTTTAAAAATTTGTTCAAACAGCAATTCTGAATCTTGTGATAGTAAACTTTCGATAGAAGAGAACATCAGAAGCTAAAAAGCACAATACAGCTTAGGTGTTCTCTCATAAAATAAAGTTGGATATATTTTTAGTTTTTCACTTAGGCCGGTACTAAAATGTATTTGTGTAGATTCCAGCGTGGAAGATAAACTACAAAACAAAAATAAAGTAAAATAATTCACGAGAACCTCTCATGGCACACGGCCAAAGTCTGCCTAAGTATTTATTTAATTTCTATTAGGCAGAATAATAAATTAAATCCTTAGGAAACCAATTTCCTATGGAGGAACTTTCTGTGTTTCGCCGTCAAGCGTAAATTTGGTAAATTTACCAGTTTGAGAAAATACCAAACATTGTTCTAGACCCTGTGATATGAATCGTACGAGCTGGGTCCTACACTGATAAACGGATACATTGACTTCCTTACAATTTTTTCGACATATTCAAAGATATTGTAGTTGATTCTCACATGTAATTTTTTTGATATTTTAGGATGTCGGACATCCTAAAATATCAAAAAAATTACACACCGGAAAAAATGCTTATAAGAGAATTTGTTTTATGCTCTGGAAAAATAGGTTTCTAATTAAGAAGTTCTTCAGGTAATTGCCAAAAAATCAAAACAGTGTTCGAACTAAGGGTCGACCTCGCTCTCGGTCTCGGCATTCTCGGCTACAAATTCTACCGAGAATAACTCTGTCTCGGTTCTCGGCGAAAAATCGCCGAGATTCTGGGCCATAACCGATACCGTTGTAAGTAGGTACGGTATAGGATAATGGGATTCAAATCTACAGCGCGCGTCCACATTCGTCACTTGGTGTCAGTGCGTGAGAGAGCTGTCGATGTTATTTCGATTTAATGTGTTTACTAAGTAGGTATAATGTTTTATTGTTGCTATACTATGCAAAAATAGCGCATTTACATTTTTTTCTCAATTTATCTATTCTCGGTATCGACCGAGATTTTAATTTATTCTCGGTCTCAGTCTTGGTCTCGGCCGAGAATGAAAAACCTGTCTTGGACACACCATAAAAACGGCATTATTATGTGAGATCGCCAGACTCAAAGTCCAGTGGAAAACTGAGAGAAGACAAAATAGTAGAATATGTCGTCACCTGCATGACAAGTACAAACGAATATACGTTGTAGATGTATCGGGCTGCAGTCTATAGTGTGGAAATTGCCCTCACTATAGAAAATCTCCAACAGGAGAAGCACTAGTAGAAGTAGAGGAACGAAAAAGAAAATTTGATGTATTCATACGTCTCGGTCCAATCTCGTCATTTCGTTAACAATGTTCACCAAACTGTTATAAATTATGCAACATCTAAACCTCACATTGTGGTCGTTAACGAAGAGAATTTTGTCACAACAGACTGAATAACCCCTTTGCAAGGAATTAAAATGCTTGAATAATATGAATATTGTTTCCAGAATGCAAAATTAATCGACCGTCTCTCTCTTTAGGCAGATGGAATTTTGATAAGAATGCCCAGGCTTATAATAAAATAACTTGAAAGTAATTGCTTTTTAAAGAATGAAAAAAACGAGGCCGTAAAATTTATAATTAATGTTTTTGGCCTTTTATTAAAACAATATGTAGACTACATTACTCATTTATATGGAAACGTGACTATCATTCTCTTAATTAATGATTGTCGGAAGTATGCTTTTAAACATATCCGATGACCGCCACCTTTAGAGGGGCACGATTCACTAAGGACTGGCAAAACTGGAGAAATCGATCCAGATTTATTGCAATCAAAGGTGCCAGCAAAGGCATTCCGTTGATAGATACGTGGTAACATCTAAAATTTTCTTAGAAATGCCGCAGGTAATAGAAAAAGACGTCCCAGTGGATCTCTCAGAAGCAGGATCAAATGCAACAGGGACCAAGACTCTAAGTGGCAAGACCCGTACAACTGAAGCCTGCCAAAGTGCGACAAAGCTTAAGCAAGAAATGGTATCAATGTTGGTAATGTTTCAAGTGGAAATGCTCTAGTCTAGATATCCAAGCTGTCAGACAAGGTTCTCGTCACACCCTGACAGGGACACGCTGCTGTGACTAGTGCTGCGGCGTAATCACCCCCCCTGGCGTCACACCCGCAGTTCCTCCATGGTCACGTTGGACTTGGCGTTCAGCTGCGTGTTTTTCTTCGTCAGGGTGCCAGTGTTGATCATCTGAATGCTGTGCGCAGACAGCAGAGGCTGGTTCTCTGGGAGTTGGTTGGTCAATGTATTAATGTTTCCTTTTCCTATCTTTGGGGGCGGAGGGGCTCTGGGTAAGGTAGCTACGTTGTTCTGGGGCAAATCAGCGAACTCCGGTGGAGGGAGTTGATGGTGGGAATGCGTATGGTGGTGCGCCAAAATCGTAGCTGGGTCGTTTTTTAAACTCGTTTGAAAATTCAAAGCACTTTCAATGTCTCCGCAGATATTGTTCGGCATCTGTCCATTCTCAGATCTCTTTTTAGTGTTTTGAGATCCGTTGGAATGTCCATCGTGCCCGTTTAATCTCGTTTTATCCCGTTGGTAGTAGACTCCAGCAAAAATCAACACATTGAGGATGAGTAGCGAGCAGCCTATTGCAATGGTTACACTCAAAGCTGTGGAATATGCTGCAAATCCATCTTCTGGTGTTGCTGAAGTGGATCCGAGTCCATTGTATTCATCATTTCTACCTGTGTCTGAAGGACCTTCTTGCGGGGGTGCTTGAGTAGGCCTTTCGTTGTTTTTGTGACTGTTTTGATGGTTCGTGAATGTAATATTGAGGAATGGAATCGATGGAACTTTAGGGGCATCCACGACTGCAACAACATGTGTGAAATCAGTTGGAGGGACTCTACCAGAGCCTGGGAACCTTGGTGGAGGGTTAGGAGAGTCATCATGCTCCAACTGGTGATGCTCCTGAGGCACGTCAGCACCTCCTGGACGGTGGAGATCAGGTACAAGATTCAGCCAAAATGATAACCTGATCGGACAAAAGAAAATAATTATAAAAATACTACATTTGTAAAATGAAAAAGATCCATATCCTTCCTTAGTAACTTATGGAACACTTAAAGACTTGTCGAAATACCTCTAAAAATTATTTATAAAAAAAAAATAAGTTCAGAATTGCTGAGAAGGTCCAAACTAAATAAGAATTTAGGTTTTATTCAGAAATGGTTATGTGGCGTACGAAAGTCCTCTCCAAACAAAAGTAGGCAAAATTTTATCAGTTAAAAAAAACAGGGATGTTTACTTGCTCAGATTATAAATTTTGTCAGAATTCTGAGTTATAAATTACTAACTTTATTTCTATTGTCGACCAAGCAATATTTTTTTGTGAATTTATCTTTGTCTTTGAATTCGTCTTTTGTCCTGAAGGTTTGAGAGTAAGTTGAGTTGACTCACCTATGGGCCCTGTAGTGGTTCTTAAGCTTCGGCTTAGTGTCCAGATTGAGAAATTTCTTATGCACTGCCTCGTATGCCGTCCACTCGATGTTCTTGAACCTGCCTCTCTCGCCTCGCGGCCCATGAACAAGGTCTGCTTCTTGGGGCTCGTTTGGATTACTGAGAAAGAAAAACATAAAGTATTCAGAAAAGATTCCAGAATTGTCTGCTACACCAAAACGATAGCAATGTGCACCTTTACAGAGATGTGAAGCTTAACATTTTATCTGCCTGTCTTTTCAGAATCAAACAGAATCAAACTCAAAAGAATAAAAACCTTGAAGTTTTTTCACAATTCATAAATGATAAAGCGTACAAACTATCTATGTCATTGGTTCCGTCCACGCCCGCATAACGCGCTGAGCCGCGAGAACTAGCGAAGTTAATAAGTATGAACATTTATTTTGAAATTTACTAAGTGGGAGCGGCTTATCGCATTCTGCGGGTTTCATGTAGACGGAACCATTGATTTACTAAGTTTGATCTAGTTTTGATCTAGAATGCCAAAAAAATTTAAATTAGAGGTACCTATCTAAAAATAAAAAAAAATAAACAAAAAAACTTGGAGCAGATGGATGAGTTTGTATATCTGGCTAGTATGTTTACGAGCGATGGGAAGGCTGATAGAAATATTGAAAGAAGGGTAACTACATTAATGGAGGACTGAATGCCGTTGGCGCTAATAGAAAACTGTCAATAGAAGCGAAGCTAGCAGTCCACAATGGAGTCCTGGTACCTACTATGATGTATGATGATGTATGGCAGTGAGGCATGGAACTGGCAGAGGAAGGATGAAAGCAGACTGATTGCTGTTGAAATGAGATCCATGAGGCGTACGTGTGGTAAAACCATGTACGATCCTGTGAGAAAAGTGGAGATCCGCAAAGAATGCAAAGCTGATGTAAGCGTAATGAATAAGATTCAGAAAGGGACCCTCAGATGGTTTGGGCATGTAGAGCGAATGAACGAAGAAAGTAGTGTAAGAAGAATATATGATGCAAATATGAATGGTCGAAGAAGTCGGGGATGCCCGAGGAAGATACGGCACGATTATGGAATGCAAATCTCGCGAGATTGGGGCTTAAGCGAGATTTCGCGAGTTTAGAATAACAATACTGCGAGATCTCGCCAATTTCGAGATCTCGCGAGATTGGCAGTTTTGTGTGTTTTTTTTTGCAAATAATCACAATATTTGAATAAATTAGGAAAAAAATAATAAAAATTATAAGTATTATAAGATAAACATTTATTTTCACGAATTTTTCAATTGACTTTTATGCATCAATATGTTTGACGTATTTGTTTATAATTTTTTAATAAACTTCGTAGTAAACTTTGACGTACGTATATGTCAAATAACAAATGAAACAAACAACTTTTCTCTTCTAATATCAAACAAAAATCCTTTAGTAATAAAACAGTTCTTTTGTAACAAACAAAACAACGAGAAGTTAAAAAAAATTAAAAGTACTTCGCATAAGAATTTTTTTTTGCATAAATGACCAAAAAAATACTCGAATGAAATCAAACTCAATCACGTAACACGTTAGGGAACGTACCCATACTACGTAACCCGTTAAGGGGGGGGGGGGGGGTCTTCGAAATACCACGCTTGGTGCAAATGAGCGGCGGGGGCCTTAGGTTTTTAGTCACCGGGGGGTGGGGGTTAAAAATTACAAAAAAGTTGGTCACGTAGTATGGGTACGTTCCGTTAGCTAGCAACAACTATTAGTAAACAAAACAAATGCGCGCTGATGACGCTGCACGCCGACTTAATTTTCGACCAATCGCACGTACAAACGAATCTGAGAGACACCTCGTCCCGCGACCGCTGCCTCAGGCCGCCGCCTCACGCGCACCGAACGAAACCGAGAGATCGCAACTCCATCCGTGTCAGTCCGCGCTTCGAATAAGACGTTTTTATGCTCGAGTGCAATCTCGTTAGACTCGCGAGATCTCGCCCTTTTTTCGTCCGAGATCAATCTCGCTGAAAAGGGCCGAGATCTCGCGAGAACGAGATTGCATTCCCTAGGCACGATAAAGTGAATCAGATCTTCAGCCGGGCCATGTCAAAAGTCAGAATAATAGAAGAGTGTGTATAAGGCAAAAAATGTGTGCCAAAATCGAGTTCTTTGGCGGTCCATCCTCTCTGCCTACCCCAGCGTGGAAACGGCGTGATGGTTGGTTAGATAGTTAGTTAAACAAAAAAAGGTAGGATATCTTAAAGAATGTTAAAAGTTCGAATCATTTTACAGACGATCAACACAGTTTTCTACATTACAGCAAACATTATCTTTAGTAAAAACGTACATAGACATAATTACGTAAAAACAACATGTTTTGAAACTCAATATTCGATTTGATTGACACGAGATAGTACAAACAAAAAAACATGAAGGGTGCTTTCAGCGAGACTCAAAACCGTTAAAGTTTAATGCAAATAATCCAAAAAAGTCAAAAGCTGTCATTTCGTCGAATAAACTTTTGACATTTGACAGATGTTGTTCCATTCGAAATTCGAACGAAAACCAATATTTTTCAAATTTGTAATTCAAAACATACTCCTTTCATTTGGGAGAGGCATATTCGAAACAAAATAGCGATACCAGAGCGAAATTTACATTGAAAACTTTTAATTTCGAAAGCTTTATCAATACCCTATTATTTCTGCTTGGTCGTTCAATTCTCATTACGACGTGACTGCTGAAAAATATCAGAGGAAAAAACAAAGCCAACGAAATCGGAATCGAGTTTTTTATCGGATACTTTGCCAGTCAAATTAATGGGTTATTAATGAACAATGGGGACTTACTCGCAATTGTCCAAGAAGTAAAGAGTTTTAGAATAAAATAACCGAAAGTACATTTTGGAGTATTCGCTCCATTGCCCAACAAATCATTTATTTACATATAGAAGTACTGACGGAAAAAGCAGTAAAAGGTTTCTTTTTTTTTTTAAGTGAAAATTTCTTCAGCATCGTTGTGATTTGAAACTAGATGAATCGAAAAATTGCGACACTAAAAAGAAACAAACAGATACATCTATAGGATTTAGCCTGCAAGAGAATGAGATAGTACAATCGGTCTCCTCTTTGTGCGGTGCTTCGTAGCCTATCGGTCTCCTTTTCGTGCGGTGCTTCGTAGCCTCCCTACTCTTGTCTGCTTTAGTTTTCCGAAGGTTTCACTTCTGTCGCGTGTGAATTGCACACTCTAACCTTTAAAAATTTTGAGTATTGCCAATAATCCAGGTACAAGAAAGGAACTAAATGAGTTTGAGTCCTTGTTGCAATTAATTAATAATTTTAGTTGGTATGTGGAAGATAATTAGGATCGATAAATCAATCTTGTCTTTAATACCATTAAAAAATTACCATAGAAATGAAAAAATTAAGTCTTAGGCGTATAACTAGCATTTGGTGTTTTAGAGCTGCGAGGGTTCATGGGGTGAGGTTTGTCTACGTCTTGGTGGCGGATGTGTCTGCCCATCTTCTGCTACTGACTGGCCGAGAGAGACTTTTTGACCTCTCCAGATCCTGTTCCGCGACTTTTCATCCCTCGACAAAATATCACCGACAAAACATCCCCCCACAAAATATCTACTAAAACTTAACCTAACCTAATAACAAAATACAGACATCTTATAAAGACAATACATTATGGTTCAAAAATAGCAAAATGGGACAAAAATAATACAGATAGCCTGTAAAATTTGGTTGGGTTAGGTTTTTATACAGTTATGGGCATTACATTTATTTATTTATGCGTATGGTATCCCAACTACGCAAGAAAATATCCCTGGATTGCTCCGACGATGACCGAGCGATTTTTCCGCTTCTAGTACTCGATCCGGCCGGCCACCCGCGTTATTTTACCTCTCTGCCCGTTTAATGCGCGAGCACGAAATTTTGTAAATATTAATATCAATAAATGTTAATCTCTCGAACATGAACAAGTGTTATTAATCATCATCGAAGTACCGCAATCCTCAGGAGCCTGTCAACCTCTTTATGGTTAAGTATTGGTACTGCCTCGTCTGATGTGGAGACGGAGCACCAGGACAAACACTTTCCACCAACTCCACAACCCTTCCAACAACACTTTGTTAGCATAGTAGATATTTTGTTGGAGGATGTTTAGTCCGTAGGATATTTGGTTGGGGATATTTTTGTCGTAAATATTTTGTCGAGGGATGAAAAGTCAAGGAACAGGATCTGGAGAGGTCAAAAAGCATTACCTCCAGACCTTGCACCACAGTAGAAATGATGGATTTATACATCACTCTTGGACACTGACCCTCGGATTCCTACCCACCGCTCATACCTTTTTCTTTAAAGGCCTCCACAATGAATTACTTAAGATGACATAGGCTTGTGAAACTTATTTTTTTGTGCGGAGCTATTGTACTCGTAATAAAAAAAAAACACGCCAAGTTTGAAGATCTTAACAAAATTAATTTTAATAGATTTTTATTCATTTTTTTTTTTTATTTACAAAAAGATACATAAATTATAATAATTTTTTTACAATAATTAATTACATAATACATGTATTTGATGTACCACCATAAATAAGCAGGGCTTGTGTGTATGGGGGGTGTTATTATATTGGTTAAATTTTTTTTTTTATTCAGTTCAAATTTTCAGTATAATTTTTAAGCTGAGTTTTAAATTTTTTTATGTTGCTGTTCGTGTTTCTGATTTTTTTTCAGGTAGTGAATTAAAAAATTAACTCCGAGATATTTATGATTTAACTGTCCTTTTGTTTTTTTACATTTTGGAATAGAAAGTATTGATGTTTGTCTAAGATTTTTATTATTTTTAAAGGGTGCAACCTTATTTAGAATATCTTATATATAAAAATGAATCGCTAATTGTGTTGCTAAGCGCAAATCTCGAGAGCAGCTGAACCGATTTCGGTAATTCTGTTTTTAGAATATTCCTTGAAATACGAGGATGGTTCTTACGGAGAGAAAAATTAAGAAAATTGGATTATTTCAGAAAACCTAACGACTATCGCAAGTTCGCGTGCTTGAGAATGACATTTTGCAAAACAATGATTGTTAAATCAGGATTCTATTTTTTTAAATCTTTAAGTTGATAAATTTATTTAAAGTAGGTACTCCCCTGATAGTTTGAATCGAATCAAGAATTTTAGATATTTTAAATAGGTACCTATGTTAGGTACCAAATTTAATATACATGAAAAATGGAAATTTTAATAAAAATTGTAAAAGGTGGCACGCGGGGAAGCGACTATAAGACAATATTTTTTGTTTGTTGATAATAGATTCATTATTTTTAAGGGTTTTTTTTATTTCTAAGACTTCTAAGTTATATAAAAAAAATCCCTTCAAAAAAATGAATCTATTATCAACAAACTAAAAATATTGTCTTATAACCCAATCATGGATATGTTCCCCTACCCACCCATTCTTCATTAATACGTAGCAACAGCTACCTTAATAATACATTGTTCCCATCCATATTTAAAAACTGTCAAATCAGTATACATTTTCCCTAAAGAAGGAACGTTCGTTCTGAAACCGGTCGGATTTACTCAAGTATAAAAGTGGTTCAAACAAAGTTAAATTGTTTCATTTATCTATAATGGATAACCACGAAGCTATAGCTACATTCAAAAGTATTAATTTAAATAACTTCTTATAAAATATTGAAAATAGTTAATTGGCAATTAAAAGTTCATATTTATAAGTAGGTACTATCTCACTGCCATTTAAAAACAAATTCAATTGATTTATCACACGATTTCTGAAGGGGCTGGGTAAAGCTAAATATTCAGGTTTGCCGACCAATAATATTTATTTCGCTAATGAAAGGGGTTCGTTTGTGAAAGGGTTTTTGGATATCGCGACTTGGAATTATGCCCCATTCAAAACTTTTGCACTCGTTGGCGAGAAATTTGCATTAAGAGGTTCGACCACAACATTAGTGAAAGTTTACGGCCCGGATTAAAATGGGTGACCGAAAAGTTTTTAAAAGAACTTCAAACATTTCGTTCCCATTGTATTTCGTTCACAACGTCTATTTATATAATACCGACCACTTGAATTCAATAGAACTGGAGTAATGCAAGAAATATCTTCCTTATGGATGTGAAAGAGTCGAGATTTTTTTCAGGTATTTTGTGTAAAGGCTTAGCAGTAGATCTATCTGTGGGCCCTGTATAGTACGCCCAGCTTCTGAGAGGCCAAATTAACTACGGCTTCGATGGAACCCTCGGATCTGAGCTGGTCACTTTGAATTATACCACATATCAATGGAGGGTCTGTTCGGATGTATCCACAAGGCCATCAAAGTAGACTACATCCCTTTAGTTTAGGAATTTTTCATAGAATGTATCACCGGTAAACCTGTGCCATATCTACAAACAAAGTTTAATATCCGCGGGGTACACATACCCTGATAATATTTGAAAATTTCCTTCTATCTACCACAAAAGTAAGCGAAAAATTTGATTGTATCGTGCTGGAGGACTTAGCCAGTCGAGGAATTGAACTCATGGCGCCTGTGTTGGACCCGAACACGATGCCAACTTAGCCACTGACCGGTCTGCGGCTGAACTCTCTTTAGTTATGTAACTTCTTTTGACCATTTATAAACAACATTTAATGTAAATAAGTTGTTAGATATAATAATGTGCTTTTAGATTTATTATTTTAGTCTCAGTTCATACAATTGTCCAATAAAAACATGGCGTTGACTCATTATTCATGAATGTACATTTAATCAAACATAACGCAAGGTCAATAGATCGCCAATCATTCTAAATGCTGGCCGTGTTCGTCATATTGAGTCCGTTCAACATCGGTTCCTTAAAGGGATTGCTGGGAGGCTAGGATTAGAACGAGGCAATTACTCGTATGATGAAATTGAAGAAACTCTTAACCTTTCTCCTTTAGAACACCGTCGGAAAAATCTGATCTCTTTTGTATCTTCAAAATAACTAACCATATAATTGATTCACGTACATTACTACAATTCATCAAATTCAATATACCTTCTCGTAGACTCAGAAATAAAGACCTGTCCTTCCTCAATCAGCACTCGACTAATTATGGTTATAATTCACCACTGTCCAGAATGTGTAGAATGGTCAACTCACGTCAAGACTTCGTTTATTTTGGTATATGCTTAAAGGCCCGCTACCCAAATTACTACCGATTTCTTACATATCTCCCTTAAACATAAACACGTTAAGTTTTAAAGCTCTTAAAAAATATATGTTATTCTTGACGATAATATCTAGACATTGCCCGCGCCGAAACGCAAATTATATAAGATATCCTCGATAGAAAAAAATCACAAAGTATGCTTCAAAAATTAATATAAACAAGTTTGTTTCAGTTATTTTACAAGTTATATGTATGAAAAAAATCACAGTGTTTCTTTAAATGCTGCTTAAGACAACGGCCGCGAAATGTTTGCTCTATTTTAAACGAGTCGTATTTTATTAAACATTTTCGCAATTTTCGCATCGATTTTGTCGCTGTAAATGTTAGCGCTCTCATCTAACATTCGTACTTTCGTATCCCTCCATCTACTTCTTTTCGGGCCCGGTTGCGGAGACTGAAATGATTTTTTATCACTCTTTAAACAATTTGAAGATATTTTATATTTATTCTATTTTTAGCAAAGTCTTGACTTGACTTGACACTTGTATTTTCTTATGTTTTCTCTGTTTGTCTATGCTTTCATGTATCATCCTTACAATGTAAATTTTTAAATTTTGTGTTACTTTGTGGTTAATTGGACGTTAGTCCATTAATAAATAAATAAATAGCCGTAGCAACTGCGAGGATGATCCTAATTCTACATGTATAAAAATGAATATTTCTTTATTTGTCCCGTATGCGTTCCTGCACCATTAATCCGATTGCAATGAAACTTTGGCGAGTTGTTGTGCGCACGTTCGCAAAGGTTTCTACACATAATGTTGAGCTCTAGCATTGTGAAATTATTCTCTTCACCATTCAACCGATTGCAATAATTTCTATAAATAACGGTGCCCTCTGGCGTTAGGAGATTTCTGTAAACTATTTAAAATTGGTGGCGTGTGATATGTGCGTACTTCATAGAGTTTAGCAGCGTAAAGGAAATAGGCGGGGTAGGGAAAATCAAGATGGAGAGGGGAACCAAGGAGGGAGTGGTCGAGGAAAAAAGAGGGGAGGGAGGGTTTACGAGACGGGAGATGCCAGAGGCCGGAAAGTGAAAGAGGAACGCGGGAGGGGAAGAGGACGCGGGATGCGAATGGGGGTGGGAACAGGGACGCATGGGAAAGGACACGCAGGATAATGGTGGAGATGAGGGACAGGGAGCGATTGTAAAAGAGATGTAGTAACGCAAGGTGATAGCAGGTGTAAATTTGTGAAGTTTTCGCCCAGACGTGCTCCAAATACTATATATCAATATGAATAAATAAAGTAAATACGCTATAAATATGTATATATATATACATATTGTCATAAATTTGGTTTATAATTGTGTAATTTATACTACTTAAGAAATTCTAAAAATTATAGTACTTTATTAAAATTAAATATTCATAAATACATTTGGAATTCATATGTCATATATTGGTTTATAAATGTGTAAATTCTAATTCTACAATTGTAAATATTCTCTAAAATGGCCTGGAAAGATCTCCTACTTGTGATCTCACGAAAGAAACCACTCATTCACTCTGAATGCAATTATCAATGTTCTCCAAAATGACTTTGAAAAAAATTTCATCTTTGCGATTCTTTCAAAGACTTGAAGAAACCATCCCTTCATTCAGAATACAATTTTTAGTTCTCAAAAGTTACCTTGACAGAAGCTCATTCCTGTGATAACTTGAACGAAACCATTCCTTATTTAAGAATATTATGAACTAAATATACAATTTGGCTATCCTGAAACAGGTATCCTTCCCAGTTGAACAAAGTATCATGTTGTAATTTATTTTAATATAAATAAATAAATAAAATATGTGGCCTCCTCACGGGTCGGAAACCCTTTTGATTTATTGTACTGTACGCACCAGACGGAGAAATTAAAAAAATGTTTTGTAAAAAATGTTGCAACGTGCGTATTCCAAAAAAATTAAAACATGAATACTTTATTTCTTTGAGTAGCATGGCAACGCATGATGGATACTCGATAGTTGGTTATAAAAACCTTGACCTATCGAATTTTCCAATAAGCCGAGAATTTCTATCCATTTTCCTTTACAGAACTATTGGCCGTACAGATTTAAGATAAATACGAGGTCTTCCTCGACAATTTGTTGCCATTTCAGCTGTAAGGTTTATTGAGTGGACGTGGAGTGGGGTTGGGTCGAGATGGTTCCAACAAGAGGTCATTTGTTATTCTTCCCCTGTTTTTGGAGACCTCGCTGTGACTAGGTTAGGAAGAAGTTAGTTATTGGCAATCATTTCGGATATTTGAAAACTTGAAGTTGGACTGAATGAGTTGATTGTTTTAATAGGATTGTAACCCGGATTGATAGAATCAAAATAAAGGAGTGATGGAGATTAGGATGCGGCCAGAGTATAATTAATAATACAACTGATTCATGGGAACATTAAGATACGATTGTTGAAGAAGTAAATTTAAAAAAATATGTATAGATATAATATATGTTAAAGTTTATACAAAATATTATTATCAAATATACATTGCGATTAAATATTAAATATTATTATCAAATAAACATGGCGGAGGGGACAAAAATGTTTGCGATGTAAAAGCATTTTTTCCGGACCGTAGTAAATTAACTAGCACTTTATTCCCTCTGTCTACTGCCTCGAAAATATTGCGTTAAAGTGTAAAGGAAAAATTATTTGCGTTATATCAAAATAACAAGTTCTAATTTTTATTAGGTTTCTAATTTTCTCGTTTAATGTATCAGAACAAAATTTTCACTGAAATCATAAGATTTGTAGGTAGGTACTCAATTCAATTCAATTCAATTTATCAACTCATTTTAAAAACATTACAAAATTAATATTTAAAACCGTTTTTTAAATAAAGATAGAGAAAATATTAAGTGCCTTACGGCTAAGTATGCTTCACACCCTACACAACTAACAAACATCCACGCCTATCATAGTCCAAAATTCAAAACACACCGTTCAGCAAGAAATAAAACGTATATAAGCAGATTTACACCAAGAACAACAAAGCTTGCCGTCTAAATTCTGCTACATTGATTTTTATTCTTTTATTTTATTTATTTATTGAAGTGAAACTTCTTTAGCCTCGTTAGCGATTTGAAATTTGGATGAAACGGAAATGCATCACAAAAATATTTGACGGTCCTCGATTCTAATATAATGCGGAAAATTCATAACTACGCACGGGCCTCCAATAGCACCGAGAGACATCCAGCGAAAGGAGGTTCGAAACCTAGCTAATCCAAAAGAGAAAAAAAAAAATTAAAATCAATATCCAATCTTCAAATCACTTTAAATTAAACAGGCAAAAGAAAAGAAAGCGACTTCAAGCGACTCTCTAGTTTCACTTCTAGTGCGTGTGAATTGCCCATTCTGATTTTTTTATTATCTTAGTACATAAAACAGGCATGATGCCCAAAAATTTACAATCATGGATGATTTAATACAATGCATTACTAAAAATTATAACAAAAATAATTATAGTTAGCTAAATATGCAAAAGTAAATAATATATTATTGGCACCTGTGCTGATGGGACAATGATTTAGTTGGTACCATAAATAAACCAATTCCAACATTGCCTGTCTTTAAATAAAGGACTTCATCACAGTATCAGCCGTATATGATGGTAAAATATAGTTTTTAAAGAGTTTAAATGGGTCATTAAAAATGTCTATTTCATTATAAGAGCAGTGTACACACTGTACACTACAGTGCTATAAAGTCTTAATGTTCGCGGAATAGGTTAGAAATAACATTTATTTGTGTGGTAGGTAGGTATTAATATAGAAAATATCTTGCATCCTCAGTGTTGAATTTCTTGATGGTGTGTTGATGTTAATTTGTGATAAATATTTGGTGTCTCAACTGATGCATGTATAATTTTATATAGAAGCAATAAATCGAAAAGTTTACGTCTGGCTATCAGATAGTGTGGTTTATAGTGTAACATTCGGTCATTATAAGTTCCAAGTTGATCAGATAAACCTTCGCTATAAGCGTTAAACACGTTAAACGAAACATGTTAAACACACTACTTGAAGTGATTCTATTTAAGAACAAGATAGCTCTCCCCACTGGCATGACCACCGGCAAGCTAGTCCTGTAAGCCGGGAGATAAAACAGTCTATGTTGCGGGTGACGGAGATAACCATTGAGAACATAGAAAGTAATGCTCTCCATGATAGTCGAGGTTTCAAACCATTAACGAATCAGTCTGTAGAAAATGTAATACAATGTGCACATCCCTTCTGACCGGTAGATGGTTCATTCCGAGCATGCCCAAGAGAAAGTCAAAGTCCAGTAGGATAAAAACATTTTGTACGAACTTTGGGTTAGAGCCACGGGTAGTAGCCACACCTACCTACTTAATTATAGACCTCATATTTTATGTAACACTTCATTTTGTCCAAACGAACGGCACTCTCTCAATGACAATTCTTTCTTAAGATGATCCACAGTGCAAAGTAATACAAAATCATGCAAAATCACGTGTTTTGCTTTGAAAATTTGATCGCTTAGAAATGTTACAGATGCTTAAATTAAATAAGTACTGCAAACAGAACACATCTTGGCTTTCGAAATAATCACAATTTTTTTGTTGATAAGTCTTTTAATAAGGCTGGAAAAAAATAAAGTATCCGACGTATAAAAAAATGGTTTGAATCGCGAAATCTCCTATTTAAAAACCCTTTTTCGGAAAAGGTTTTATTGTACAATGTAGCAAATTAATTTTCTTACAAAATAATCGGACAAATATTTTTATAATTGTTTCTCAACTTCACAAAAAAATAAAATAAAACACGAATTTTGGCCATGTTCTTTTTACAGTAAATTAAAAGAAGCGTTACCCAACTGTGATTTTCACCCTTCTGCGATCTCTAGTAGGACCGAAAGCGCGTCGTACAGTCGCACTTAATAGACGTGCCTTGTTCTTCGCTTCGTTCTGTAAAAATGTGCTTGCAAAATTAGAAAAAAACCGTTGTTGACTATTGATTATGGTTTTTATTGGTCAACGCCTTCAAGTCGCTTACTCCGCCCAATTACGAATGGGTCCAGTACTAGGGGATCGTCTTCAACTGATTCCATAATACTGAAAAAATGCAAATAAGAAAGTTCAAATAAACTCAAAAATTTCAAAATGCAAAAATAATTTTCACTGAACGATAAAACGATTACCACTTTGAACCGAAAATGAAACTTTAGGACAAATTTACAGAAAGATAAAATGCAAAACGGTCAAGTTAAAACAGGACTCCGCTACGTTCGATCAACAAATGAAATTTGAACTCAAAGGATAAATTTTATCATTTCTTTTTGCTACTGTATTTCAACAAAAAAAATTACGAAAAATATGACACCTAAGGCCTTGTAGATAAGCAGTAAATATCAGAAGGTATCTACCTATGTTATATAAGCGCGACTCTTTTAAAAATCAACTCAAGTTCGTTCGACAAGTTTCCGCACATCGCTTTATTAGTACAGCATACGAAATCTACAAATAGCCAACCACTCGCATTTGGCAGAGGAGATGTTGTTTGGACTCAAGGCGCAAGGCCATAGAAAGTTGTGATAATGTAAGTAATATGAAGTTATGTCTTGCGTAAGAGGGAATATAACGATCCGGAAAGAGAGTCCCAACTAAATTGGTTGATAAAGTAAAAGTCGACAAAGGGAAACATCAAACTTTATAGTATGCGATTTATTCTCAAGATTTATCTCGTGATTTTAGATGTTTTTTTGTGTCCACGTGTATGGATGGGAAAACCGAAATCAACCATGAATTTCGTCGAACAGAATAATTCCACTGGATAGGCTCTATTTCTAAAGGATTTTATTTTTATTTTGAAGGTGATGGGATGGGATAGAAAAACGCCAGGAAAACATTTGACAAGAAAAGCAAGCGATGGCGGGCGGCAACAATGCTCTTACTTAGGTACTCAACAAGCAATAAAATTGCCTAGAGTTAGTAACTTAAATAAACTTACAATTTAACTAAAATATTTAAAGTTACATTATATTTGCCAAAAATTGTTAATGTTATGTTTCTAAATTATTAGCACACACAACGATGTGAGCTAACTCAAGATTAATGTGTCTTAATGTCTAAAAATTAATTTTTCGTTGTTTGTCCATTATGCGCTTCTAAATTATTCATCCGATTGCGATGAAACTTTGGTGGTTTGATGTGTACATACCCGCGATAGTTTATATATATACTTGTGAGCTTTGGCATCATGAAATTATTTCCTTTATTATTCGTCCGATTGCGATAAAATTTTAGTGAGGTGTTGCGTGCAAGCCAGCGAAGGTTTCTGAGTATACTGGCGAGCGTTACGAAATTCGTAAAAAAATGGTAGGTGGGAGGGAGAAGGAATCCAGGAGGGGCGGAAGGGAACAAAGGAGGGGGATTCACGGAAGGGGGGGAATTCGGGGTATGTGAAAGGGGAACACTAGAGGGAAGGGGAAAGGAAGGGGAAAGGAAGGCGGAAAGGGAACGAATGGGGCAAGCGAGCTTACTGCTTTTTTCACTGTCAATTTTTCGCTGTCACGCGTGGTTTGATACCCGTATCGCCTAATTTCCAAGGACATGCAGGGAGAAAAAAATCTTTATTTAACTGCCATTGCAAGGTATGCCGGAAAATTGCTCGTAAAAAATAATAATTATACTTGATTTGCGTTAAACCAGAACTAATTTAAATACAAATTGAAAAATAATGTTATTTTTGCTTCCTTTTTCTTATTTTAACTTTAGTTCTTAAATACACCTCAAGGAAAGTCATCAAGTAGCCATTACTCACCCAGTTCTCGCAAAGTTGCTCCAGTACAGGATGGTTGCTTCGGAAAGTAGGGCTTCGCCCTTCGTGTAGTTTCTGGGGAAGTGCGCTAGGGGACCGGCGGAAAGGGGGGCCCCGAATAGATACGGCAGTTCCTCGCCGTGCACGCAGCCTTGTCTCTGTATGGGGCACAGAAGAAAAACAGATTAGTTAATAGTTTCAAAATAAGTTTTTGGTGGTAAGGTTTTTTTTTTACAAGAGCTCCACACAGGAGGCCCTCAGAAAAATAATTTACCCCAGGGCCTATGTCATCTTTAGGGATGCTGTATAGAGGTTTTTTTAAGGAAAGGAAGAAGAGGAGAGTTCTGGGAAGGAAAAGGGTTTAAGGGTGGGTAGGAATCTGGGGTTCAGTGTGTCCTGGTCATCCACCTCACCCCATGAACCCGGGCACCCCCGCTAAATCACCAAACGTAACATACCACTTGGGGTGACATATGGCAGAGGTGTTGGTTATCCAATAAAGGTTCCTGGGGCGGCGGTACTCATTCCTCCCAAATTAGAAGAAAAAGAAAAAGTTTCACCAGAAATCTTGTGAAAACAAAAGGTTACTGTCTGTTTAAATTCTCTATTTGAAAATCTAATAGCGCAGATTCTATTAATGCATACCGTCCATCATATTCCGTTTTTCTTTGGAGATACATAATTTTCTAGGCCGTGATATATCCATGTTTAGTATTTTTTTTCACATTATCTCCACACAGGAGGCCTTGAGGAAGATAATTCTCAGGGCCTACGTCATCTTGGGGACACTTGTGTGAAGTGTTTTTGGAAAAAAGTGTGTGGAGTGTTTTTTTAGGAAAGGAAGGAGAGGAAGTTCTGGGAAGGAAAAAAATGTAAGGGCGGTTAGGAATTTGGTGGGAATAGTGTGACTTATCTATTTCTCCCACTGCAGTGCAAGGCCATGCAAAATATCAACATCAAAATATCATCATCATCATTGCAAAATATCGACACCATTTTTAATTTTTCGACATTTGAACGGTCCCATCTAACGGTTCTATCATTGATTAATTAAACCATCAAGGAAAGTGGTCACGAAAATTCAACTAATTACTGATTTGCCGAGGATTGACGTGAAGTGGCGATTGAAGTGAAGCATCAGAACCTAGAGACCAAGCCCGAACTGGGACTCGTTTCCTATACTCCAATCTGAACTTATCTTATTTTTCAGAAGTCCAGATTTGAACTATTGGCAAATATTATCCATCAGGTTTGGCGAATGCATACAAACTTAATCGTCCCATATAAACATAGCAGTTGATGTCATTTTGAGACTGGTCCTTCGAGTGTGTGGCATAGGGCTTGGCTTGACTCTTCAGCACCTTCAAACACCATTAATACAGTGGAGCCGCAGTTTCGCGACACCAGGCTTTTTCTTGAAACATGATGTCGAACATATTAGAATACTGGTATATTTCTGTCTTATTTTTGCAAAGAGGGAAAATTATCTTATTTTAGAATTCCATCCTATTCTTTGTCCCAAAGACACGGGATGCTATTGGTGAAGTCACTGAGAAACATTTCATTTTATATAGCTAGAGTTAAATGTCTATATGTTACTCTTGATAAATAACACTTGTGAGTGAACTCCATCTTGATTGAAAGCCTTATCTCATATCAAACGCTTTACGCACTACCTACCTACCATATAATATACACAAGGCTACCCAGCTTTGACTTCATTCCGTTACATTCCTAGTGAAACAAAGTGTAACATATCTGTTAGGGTAAATGCCATGAAATTGATAAATTCTAACTTATCCGGAATGGTTTCATATATGATGGAAAGACAAAGAAGAGCGTTATCCATTAGGGCAGACATGCTCTCAAAATGTTTTCGCTTTTGCAGTACAAACATCCAAAGGATACTACTCAACGCATTCATATATATATATATATACGTCAAAACTGTAGGTAGATAACAATGCATCTCAATCGCATAATCATTGTATAACCATTATACAATGGTTATACAATGGTTATGCGATTGATACCATTATACAATGGTTATGCGATTTGTTATTTATTGTTGTGATACACAAAATAATTGTATGTTATTTTAAAATTTAAAACTACTATTATGTAATGATATTATTTTTCTTACTTTTGTACTCTATTATATGTTTATTTATAAAAGGCAGTATAGCCGTTTATGTATTTAAAATAAAAAAAATAAAAAAAAATATACAATTTGGGAGGTGGGAATGGGTACCGCCGCCCCGGGAACCTTTATTGGATAACCAACACCTCTGCCATAGGTCACCCCAAGTGGTTCGCTGCGTTTGGTGATTTAGCAGGGGTGCCCGGGTTCATGGGGTGAGGTTTGTCCAGATCTCGGAGGCGAATGACCAAGACACACTGAACCCCAGATTCCTACCCACCCCTTAAACCCTTTTCCTTCCCAGAACTCTCCTCTCCTTCCTTTCCTTAAAAAAACCTTCCACACAGCATCCTCAAAGAGACATATTCCCTGAGAGAAATTATTTTCCTCAGGGCCTCCTGTGTGGAGCTCATGTAAAAAAAAAAAAATAAACATTCGAGCGCTAGGAGCCCATAAAGTGGGTAGATGGTTTTTACACTTAAGCGCCAGGCACCTATGAAAAATTAATATAAACAAACATTTCCTGGTTACGGCAAACCTGACAATATGTTTGTTTTTTCTTACTCCCGTGATCAAAAGATATATTTTGGTAGAAAGCAGTCACTTTGTGGTTTGACATATTAATTAAAGGAAATGGTTACAAACAAAGTGATTGTTTTCCTTTAATTAATCAAAAGATATAGTTGACTGAGTGAAGCGAAGTCTGTTTGTACGTTCCGTTTCCATTTAAAGATAGTGACCGTATTGGATACTGTCTTATTATCCCACTAGAGATTGCAAAAGCTAGCATCTTTCTACTACGAAGATCTATGAGATGTTAATTCGGAATAATCAATATTATGGTACCTAGATAAATCAGGTACCTGGCTGAAGAGAGTTATGTAATTTCTTATTTTTAATTTTTTTTAAATGTTACCTAAAATATATGGTTTATTATGATCTATTATATTGGTACACTATAAAAATAGATAGAATATAACAACAGAAGTGAAAATTTTGGAATTCTAATCTGTGAGGAGTGTCTAATCTTCTGAGGAGTGTGTGTTAAATTAAGTAGATGAAGCAAAACAAAGGAGTGAAATGGTTCCAGTCTTTCTTGTAGATAAGCATTAAAATGCCCAAAATCGTATATATCTGTTATTTAAGGGAAATTTAGAACTTTTTTTAACATTTACTCCACACAGAAGGTCCTAAGACCTTGAGGATGCTGCGTGGAAAATCTTTAAAAAGAGTATGAAGGGTAGGTAGGAATCTGGGAGTCAGTGTGTCCAGGAGTGACGGACCTAAGAATCCATTCCTCGCACTGCATGCTCTGAGAGAGTCCCCACCCTACTCATCGGTACCTATACCTATATCCGCCTCCCAAATTGATTAACTAAGTGAAAAAATTTGAAATACACTTTTTAGTGTCTACTGTTGAAACAACTACTAGTTTTAGATTGTTGAGTGCTGTGGGGTTCAGCTAAAATAGGATTGAACCCTTGAATCGTCGATGCGAACTCAACGGCTCGGTTACAAACCGACCACAACCATTTGTCCAAATGCTCGGATTTGACGGTAAAACCTTAGATTTACTGATTTTCAGGCTTTTACAGTGGCATATCTATATATACACCCCTAAACCAAAGTTTCCACTGCACCCCCTATTTGCTGAGTTAAGCCCAATTCATCCCCAATCTCAATTCTCATTAATTCGCATTTTCTCTCATCCAAATTTGGAATCTTCAGCGAAGTATTCTGAACTAATGTACGGAGCAACCGTCATCCCCTTTCAAAGTCGGTTGTGCGATGTTTGAAAGGAAGAAAGAAAATGCGTACTGATTTGAACGTTTGTACTTATGTACGCTTGAAAAGAGTACTTACACAAACAGTAATATATTTTACTTATAATTTAATATTTTTTAATCACCAAGAAGGTTCAATTAGAAACGAAATCGCTTGGTAAAAACATATAATAAAGTTAATTAAACAAAGTTTTTTATTGTTACTAAAATTGTTAAAATCAATTACTAACTAAAACTGCTCTCTTTGGGATAAAATTTATAATAAATATAATATTGTATAAAATGGCTCAGCTTTGGCTGAACCCCTATCGTGTATTCCAGCAACTAATCTTCAGATGGTTAAATAGAGACCTTAGGAAATTTATATAATTTTAATTATGTATACCCAAAAAGTCTATGCAACTGAAAATTTAAATAAACAGTCTAATAATGTAAACAAATTTATTTAATGTAATATAATGTTTATGTATATAAATATATAATACATGTTACGGAAATACCTTACACAAACCATGAAGTTGTACCATGTAAGTTGCTGAAAACCCTTTTTTCAAAACCTAGTCCAACTCAGTTTTTTTTTTTTTTTTTACATGAGCTCCACACAGGAGGCCCTCAAGAAAATAATTTCCCTCATGGCCTATGTCATCTTTGAGGATGCTGTGTGGAGGGTTTTTTTAAAGGAAAAGGGAAGGAGAGGAGAGTTCTGGGAAGGAAAAGGGTTTAGGATCTTAGCTTCAGATTCAGCTTAGCTTAGATTCAGCTTAGGATCTCCTAGTGAGGGAGGACTAGGAAAATAATCTATATTTTTTTTATATAGATATACCTATATGAAATATAAAAAAGGTAATTTATCTAATATTACACAATACTTATTATAACTAACCTAAATTAAACGATTTCTATCTTGCTACGACTATAAAAAATTGAGGAAAATAACAAATGGATGAAAGATGTGTATATTTTTGATAGTGTTTACTAACCACTGGAGCGCTTCTTGCCAAAATATGGCACTATTTAAAATATCTCGGATTGCTTTCCTGCCAATTTTGACAAATTTTTCGCTTATTTGAAAGTAATTAAGTAGAAGTTTACGATTTTATAATATTTTTTTTTATAAATCCAATGAATATGTCGTGATAATCGACAAAAGATAGGTGAATTCATTGGCAATATAGAACTTTAATCAGTTTATTTACCTCCGAATTAAAATTCGGAGGTATGAATTTTTAATGTGGGCGGATAATATTCAAAATGATCACCATAAAAATGTCGAGCAATCGGAGACTAAAGTTGTAAATTGCGCTGTCGCTCCAGTGGTTAAGTAAATATTTTTCTTCCAATATCATCAAATCTTTTGAAATTTAGACTCTTGATAGCTTCAGTATTTTATTCAATATCTTACGCCACATCTTTTCAGAACATCCATTTTACCTTAATAAATCGTGTAAACGGCCCTTTCCTAACTGATAGTATTCTCCAAATGATATAAAAGGTGGATATCGTTCGTATAGAATTTCAAGGTCAATACACCATTTGAAAATGTGATTTTTTATAATACGTACCACAAGCGAAAATCGCGAATCCGCATGGAAACATTAAATGCCAAGCAAATCCAAGAAATGGGACAAGTGCTTGCTGCGACAATATTTTAACGTTTGACGTATCCACTCATGGATTTGAAAAACAAATTATTCATTTATTCACAAAAGCCTACAAACATCCATTTACCCGTGCGAATACGTTCTCTTATCAAGCGCCTGGGAAATGATTTACGGTTTGAAACGTATGCGAATTTTTAATACAATTTCGTACTGCAGAAGAATTCAATCATAAACACTGGAAAATATAAAATGAGAAAAAGCTTTTGTTTTTAGATTTCCAGGCTTTAATGCTGTGTGGGTTTTGCTAGGAAAAGTGTAATAACATAAAGCTTTATTTTCAAGGCTCAAATAAGTCCTTCAGTGTTGTTTTTATCTGATTTTGCCTCATTATTAAAATATAATTAACAATAATTAGTTTGACTCAGTACCAAACAAAGCTTAGCTAAAAAACTGCTATCTCTTAATAATTTTATAATAAGTATATTTTTAGAGTAAGATGCTTATAGCAAAGCCCTCCATAGTGAAATTAAATTATAACAAATATTTATAGTTATGATGAAAATTAAGTCGGAAGTATCCCAGACACCGCCTAGTAGTGATTTAGGTTGGCTTGAAACTTCCCTAACAAAATAAATATTTGATAATATTTACTGAAATAATGAAAGATACATAAATATAATAATACTAGTTTTTGGCCTCGGCTTCGCACGCGCCACTCCAATATCCTTTATTTGTTATATTTTTCTGTGTCGTGTTCTCTTTTTTATTTTCGTTTAGATTATTAGTGTTAATTATATATTACATTGATGGGAATAACCTTCAAAAGTTATAAAAAGAGAGTTGTTCTTATAAAAAAATCATTTATTTTCATTTACGAAAATCTATGAAAATGGTGGCACAATTACGTTTATTACCTTTCAAAAATTTACATGATTACTAACGGTATTCTATTTATAAAATTCTACAATTGTAATAGCCCATGATTTTTAACTCTTTTGCGCAACTTAAATGTAAAAAAAGGTGATTCTGCAACAAAAACCATGTTAGTTAGGCATTTTCGGAGGCGGGAATGGATACCGCCGCACCGGTAACCATTTATTGGATAACCAACACCTCTGCCATAGGTCACCCGAAGTGGTTCGCTACGTTTGGTGATTTATCAGGGGTGCCCGGGTTCATGGGGTGAAGTTTATCCAGTTCTAGGCGGCTTATGCATTTGCCCACCTGCAGAAGGTCTTTTGACCTTTTCAGCCAGAATCAATTGACTCATCGCCTTTTGCCGCAGTTGGGGGGATGAATTCATACGTTTGTCGCTCCTGGACACACTGGCCCTCAGATTCCTACCCCTTCATATCTTTTTCCTTCCCAGAGCTTCATCTCGTTCTTTCCCTTTAAAAAATCCTCCACATAGCATCCCTTTAGATGAAATAGGCCCGAGGAAAATTATTTTCATTTATATTAAAAGTATATATAATATTGTAGGGCTAATATATCATCATCATCACTCTTGGCTCTACAACCCCTGGTGGGTCTTGGCCTCCTCAAGAGCCTTCCTCCACTCATCTCGGTTTAGGGCCAGCTCTCTCCAGTTTAGAAGCTCCAAGGTAGATATATCTTGTATCGTGGTAGTATGTATATTATTACGAAAGTTGAAATCCATTATTTGCCATTCAAATTGTCCAACATTGTTTCTAAAACAAACGACCGTTATCGACCGTGCAATGTTGGACGTAACAAAATCTGCTATGAAGGCCCGTTTTTCCTTCCAATTGTAATTATATTTCGCGAGGTAAGAATAAATTGCCAATAACCCTAAGCGAAACAAACAGTTTAGTAATGCAAACAGTAATATTTGTCGGCCGGTGACGAAAATTGGAAAATTTCGTGGCCGAACTTTTCCAATACAAATATTTTTGGAGCGTATTCAAAAATGAAAACAAGCAATTGGAAATTTCTGTTGACTTTACAAATTCGAGCGAAAATTATATGCAATAAATCCAATGGTTTTTCGCCATCGATACAGAATACATGAGAAATACAAACCGTCCAGAAAAAGCTCATATTCGTGTTTCATGGAAATCTATACCAAATTCATAAGATGTTTTTTTAATTCACCATGATTGAATACTGATTAAAATAGGATTATTCGTTTTTTTTTACAGAAGTCACTTAGGACCGGTTTTATAAACGAAGTACCAAATTTCAGTTACGTAACGAATCGTTTTTCATAAACGACCGCTAACCGTTCGTTATCTTATTTTCCGTATTATAAACAAATGTGCATTACTAGCGGTCATCGGTTACATTTAGTCCCAAAGTTTTATTACTTGGGTCACTCTACGAATAACAATGCACTACTTGCATTGTTATACGGATGCGTCGACTTAGAGATTCCTGTAAAATCGCCAGCTGCTTGCAGCATTGATCCCAGAGCTTAGAAACGTAGTGTTAATAATAACTCATTTGTTGTTAAGTTTAATTTGTGGAACCCCATTTTAATTTTAATTTTTTTTATATATTCTAATATTATTATTCATTTAAAAAAACGTTATTCTATTTAAAAATACAGTTTATAAACAAGTTCTTCTGTGTAAATATTAACTATTATTACTCGTGACAGCTGTTTCGCCTTCTGAAGGTATTATCAAACTTGGCGAAACATCGGTCACGCGCCCAATAATTATATAGCAGAAATAGTTTATAAATAAACTGATTTTATCAATTGAATAATAATATTATTGAATATCTAGAAGAAATAAAGCTGGACTGGCGTCACTGATTTCGATAATAAATAAATAACCGAGCGCCGAGAACAACTTCCTACTTAAAACTGTCAAAAAACGTCAACAAACAGATCGTTATCCATTTAACTGACCAAAATCGGTCTGTAAAGCATTAACCGCTATATAACCGACCGGTAGCCTTGTGAATGTTTATAAAACGGCAAAATCAAGCGGTCAATCAAATATTAGTTAAAAATGGGATCAAGCGTGACGAACGGATGGTTATAAAACCGGCCCTTAATATATGGGATCCAAATTCACGGCATGTATAAAGAGATACGAAGAATTAGAGAAAGAAGGATCCATAAGAACTGTACTGACCGGAACCGCTGGGATAAAATCATACCAAATATTGTTGTAAGACTGAAGGATGTTAGAAAAAGGGAGATAAAGGTAATGGAAAAACCTGCTTAATGGACAAGCCTGTGGCTGATACTTTCAGTATTGTCCTGGTGGAATATCGTAATTCAGAAACAAAGCGTTTTGTTTGAAATGACTTTAGCCATATTTGGTCACCAGATCTAGATAGCCCGGTACTTCTTACCTTCCTCTTCCTACCTTATTCATCTTAAAACTATAATTAGCCTCACAACAAGGTCCCATAAGAACTGCACTGACCGGAACCGCTGGGATAAAATCATACCAAATATTGTTGTAAGATTGAAGGATATTAGAAAAAGGGAGATAAAGGTAATGGAAAAACCTGCTTAATTGACAAGCCTGTGGCTGATACTTTCAGTATCGTCCTGGTGGAATATCGTAATTCAGAAACGAAGCGTTTTGCTTGAAATGACTTTAGCCATATTTGGTCACCAGATCTAGATAGCCCGGTACTTCTTACCTTACTCTTCCTACCTCGTTCATCTTACAACTATAATTAGCCTCACAACATACCCCAATTGGTGATGCCATATTCTCAATGGCTCCTGACATTTGGGCGCAGTTGGAACTCTTAAACGGTGCTCATATAAAAAAGTTCACCAAACTAAATCCACTACAAAAAATGGTTTCTTTTACCCGTTTTTGATACTGACAATTCGTGAAATCGTCTAAGACGATCAAAGCAACAAATTTGGGAAACCCTTATATGTTGAATAAAATCTTTGTGTACTAACCCCCTTCCTCTTCCCCACATGTTATATATAAACCTCATATTTATTAAGAAACATTTTTACCAGTCTGAAGATGGCCTTAGCAGGCTGAAACCAGTTAGAGTCACGTGGGGTAACCGTACGCAGAGTGTAAGTGTTCGCAATGATGTTTCCGAGGTGGTCGTGCCTGTTTCGCGCCCGCACGTTCCTTAATTCAGTAGCGTTTTCGGTCGCATTGAAGCAGGATATGAGTACAGTGAATCCTAATTTGAAAATATAAATTGGTAGGTAAATTACTGTTTTTCGTGCTTTTTATTAAATTTTATCATCTGCTATCGACATATTTGCTTACCGATGTGTGCTATTGTGTAACCAACTGAGTCAGAGCGATGTGGTCTATGATAATTTTTGGTAAAATATTGTTAGTTACTCGGGTGCAAAGTGATAATTCTATTAAAGATAACCACTAATCTGATTTGAACACTTCTCTACGGTATGCGAATACTTACCCCGCACGTGGGGTAAGTGTTCGTAATCGACATGCATGTAAACATTTTTATATAACTTTTTGATTTATGAACTACATAAGGTTTTTATGTTTGTTTGAGATGCCATAATGATCAATCATATCAAAAAACAAAAAAAAATTATCAAAATACCTAAAGCGTTTTAATACAAAAATCCCAATGTAAAAACTGCGCACGGTTACCCCACATGACTCTACGGTTAGAAATAAATTAAGTGGAAATAAGTTTTATAAATGTTTTATTATATTATTGGGAGGGATATACATGAATATCTCCAATTTTTTATGTTTTCAATCAGTTTTGATTTTTTATTAAGAATACGGCATTAGATATTTCTTTCACATTTAAATTTTTTATTTAATCAAATTGGTTTGGTATTTTGGATTCAAATCCAGAATAAAGTTGTGTATACAAAAAGGTCGCACAGCCGTTCTTCCTATGTCAGGATTAAATCCCTTCGAATTATGATATTAGTATCAGATTCTGACATACCGGTCAGAAATATAAACATGATTATTGAGGAGCATCATATATCTGACACGCATGTCTGAAATATGAACATGATTATTGAGAGGAGCATCATTTTCTGAAATACATGTCAGAAATATGGTTACTCTGTTAAAAAATGTACATATTTTGACCGCTCAGAAACCATTAAAAATACGTTGAAATATATTATTTTCCATTTTAAATGCAGAAATGTAGTAAATACTCTATTGAAAAATATAAAAAAAAAATAATAATAATACTTTGGTGAACTGTGTCATCACAAAATGTTAAATTTGGTTTACTTCGCGTTTAACCCCTCCGAATTTTCGCTAATATTCACTTGTGATGTCTCAAACGAAATGACATTTTACGAAAACTTTGTGTTACTACCGCTCCACAATTAAAGCTCTATAAATGAAACATTTCTGAACGTAGCCGAATAGTAAAAACTGTTTTAGAAAGGTTATAAAATAGGCTTTTGAATTATTAAATTACAAATAAATATTAACATTTGTAAATATTAAAATTTAGAATGAATACATTAAAAAATGTAAAAATGACTCACGTGATGTTTTTATGTGAAAGCGGTACTAAAATCACAGATTATGTAAACAACAATACTTATTCTATTGTATAAATGTATAATAAACATTTTTGTCGCCTCACTTTTTTATCATTTCATATAAAAATATTTAATAAAAATTAACAATGTCGAGCGCGATCGAGCCGCCCGTAGGAAATTTGGCGGGTAAAATTATGTGTCAGATTGCGCGAATGACAGAATAATATCGTTATGTATTTCTATGGACAACTTGAATAGAGATATACAGCTTGTTCCACTATCGACCTTTTATTTTTTGGTTTAGGGCTGTCACTAAAAGAATAACGGAGTTAGAACGATTTCTATGGAGACACACGCGTTGACGTATAAACACGCTTATTGTACTTGACTGCTGCCATATTTCTAACGCATATATTATCTGCTTACCGGTTGCTGACCGGTTAAGAGGTGAAAAAATTTGCGATATCACAAAATCACCAAAATCATATACTAAATAATATTTTGGTAGAAATGGGTATCAAATAGTTCTTTGACTAGACATTGGTTAGAGGGAGAGGGGAACAACCTTATTAATACACTAATATAAATATTATATATAGAAATGCAACTTCAGTTGTTAAAATCTTAATATGAGTTACATGTGTCAGAAATTAGTATAGTGTCAGAAATATGGTGTTTTACCTTGCATGTAATACGTAATGAGTATGAATACACAAGACCTATCACATTTCATTCGATCTACTCACAATAATTGCAAAAAGAACTTGTTAGTTTACCTTTCCAAGATAGTTTCAGTTCTTAATACCTACCTTTTACCAACCGAAAATATCGTTTTACAAATAAAAGGTTTCGAGAAATAACGATTTCTCCAGAATAACGAGGTATCCCAAATAACCCAAATAACAATTTTTCGGGCAAAGAGGAATCTTCGCAAATAAATAAATGTTATGTGTTTGTCGGCGGGAACTATTTCGATGAACCCCGCTCATATTTTACCAGAAGAACCTTACGTAACGTAACGGTTAGAATTGCACAAATAAATCATAAGACCCGATTCTTTCAGTTTCTAGACTTTTCTGTAAGTTTAACTTCTTCCTCCACGCGTTTTCTTTCCTTTCACTTTTCTCCAGCGGCGTATGGTCGTGATGTAATATTTCATAGGCCATGCAATAAAATATGTTTTATACTCTTCAAGTAATATATAAAAAAAGTCAAAACATTAACGAATATCAAAAGTTCGTAATAATCAAATAATAGCGTCGCGTCGTCGGTACTCAATAAAAACTGACAAATTATCAACGGTACATGGTTAGGACTAATTAGGAAGATTATCATGACATTTTAAAAGAGACATTATTAATCATGTATCTTGTTTTTTGACATTCATTTCTAAGATATTTGTTAGTAGCCATCTGCTAATTTTATTTAGGTCTCTTCTAGTAAGAGCGCCTTTTCTAATAACATAAATATTTTATACCCCATTTGAAAATTGAAGTAAAATCTGCGTAAAAGAAAAATTCTCCGTCTAAGTTTAATTAATTCATATATATTTGAAACTGCAGTGGTCCTAGTATTGATCCCTGCGGAACTCCATAGTTTATTGGTCGGAAGGAAACTCCATCTCCGAAAATATCAGCTATTATTCTTCTCTGCGTAGGTGTGAGTACTCATACAAAGTGAAAATACATTAAAATAATAATAAAAGTCTAGGTGTGATGGAAAAAATGGCACAGTTTTGGTAAGCCATATTGTGGAACTAGGACACTTTGCCAAATACACACGACAGTGAACTTCAATACAAGGACCGGGTTACTCCCAAGAGAAGACAGCGAAGTGTGGATCATTGCGCAATGACTTATGGTTTAAATGCTTCAGGGAAGTAATGCGGACTATCAAAAATATCTCTGAATCAACAATAGTAAAACGAGTAGGCACGTAGATATTTCCATGATCGTTATCAAGGAGATGACAATATTTTTTTTATTTTTCCTGCCACAAATCATTCTCATTAAAATCTCATGCGCCACTGCATTGGCTTAAGCATTTGAAGGGTAGTACATACAACCAACTGGGAAATAAGTTTGACCATGGCTTCGATAAAACGATTCTACATTTTCCTAGTGAATTGAATAATGACGAAGAATAAACACACATTAATAAAGGACATTTCCAAAAACTACAAAAAATTCACATATCTTCCAATTGTATTGCCATAAGAACTTTTGAAAACTCGTAAAACCAAGCACAAACAGTACTACTACGACATTAAACCTAATAATAGAATAACCTTAAATAGCAGTAGAAGGCAGAACTCTGATTGCATTTGTTGATTCAGGGTAGAAAGATAATATGTAGCTATGCAGCAGGCGACATAAAGCATTCAAGCTAATGCATGATATTGGTGATTGTTCTCTTTTTATATTAGGTATTATAAATATTGATGATATTGTATGGGTAAGTGTTCGATTAATATTATAAATTACTGGTGATTATTACCCGATTTTGCTGAGTTGCCACTTGTTATCGACCTTTTGAAAAAAAATTATCAAGCAATATTTTGCTACACTAAGAACTTAAAAAAGCTTTAATGTGCAAGATGCAAAAGAACTTCTGAACTGAAACCAATTATATAATATTTTCTATTATGTTGATGCTTTGGACTTAGCTTCCTAAAATTCAAGATTTCATATTTCACCGTTCGATTTACGAACAGATTTTATTTGTAGTTATTGCTGGACTTGTATCAATCTGAGAAAACAAAACACTTTTGAATTGAAGACATGATTGAAAAACGTCGAAAAAGTTGCTTCTCATCTTCATTTTTATAATGAAAATATTGCATTTCTGCTGCGAAATTCAGTGATATTCCACATCAAGTGCGGAATTTTTCCTGAAGCACGCAGTTTTTGACAGTTAAAATAGAAATTCAGCTACAGCTGAAAACGGTAGCATTATTTTTAGAGAAATTTTATGATTTACAGTGACCCACGTTAACTTTTCCATTTTCGAACACTTAAAATTTGTTTGAAAAAAAATGAATATCCACCAGAAATTTTTTAAAGAATTTTATGTCCAATTAAATTGTAAGAATCAACTTCTTCTTAGCTACTCAATCTAATGCCGTGTAATGGACGGGATCGCTGAGATTTGGAGATCTTTGTCTTCCTAAACTGCGAAAGTTTCATCATTAATGTTTACCATCATCCTCCACCGCCCCTGCCACTAGAGTTTGCAATCCCGCAATCACACAAACCCAAAACCCGCAATCCCGCAACTCCGCGCGATTTCAGAAATATTTGAACATATGTAGGATTTGCAGGATTGAAAAAATTCGAAATTTCAAACCAAAAAAGCGTTTGAATTTGCGGTTGCTTAAAATTGAATGAAAGAAGCGAACGAATTTAAGGATTTTTCATCCGATTACAAAACTTCATGTTTCATTCTCACCTTTTGAACAATCAAATTTAGAGTCAATCTATTATTAAAATTTGGAATCTTTAAAACTGTTACCTTCATTAATTTACTATACATTTTTCATTTTGGCAGACAAGTTCTTTTTTTCATAAACCCTAAGTATGTATGAACAATACAGATCTTCGATAAGTGTTAACATTATGTTTTCTGTGTTCTTTTATAACAATAAAAGTACCAACGTTGATTGAAACGAAAAGTCCTCTTAAATGACTTTTTTGTTTAATTTACGAGTATCATAGCTAATTGATACTAAATAATAAAAAAAACGAGTGTGCTTTAGACCACACGACTGAAGTAAAACTTCACTAACTTATATCTCCCTCTCGTTCTCCAGACCGTTCGCCTCGCCCTATCACACTTTTCATAACGATCTCGTCACGCATTCACCAGCTTACTCCCCAAGTCAAGCGTGCGTAAATAAGTTTTACTTCACAAATGTGTATGAAATTATTATTTCAATTTTTTTTACATTTTTCTATTTCAATACACTATTTCAATTAATAAAATTTCCGCAAATCCCGTGGGATTACTAAATCATATCCCGCAATCCCACAGGATTTCAAAAAGGTGTGGGATTTGCAAACCTTAACCAACCCTGTTGGCTGTTAGCTGTTGGCTGTTGGGCGCGGGCTGTGGCCGTTACACTGATTTCGGCAAACTGCCGGAAAATACTAAAGACGGAATTCGCTCCAACTCGGGCAACTCGCATTACGTCGGAGATTGTAATTCCTAATAACAATCGTTAACAAAAGTATTTTACGCGATTATTTAATAAGTGGGCAACATATTATGTACTCTGCCACAACGATTAATTAACAGGGCAAAGCTAGTCATGTTACTAAGAAATTCAATATCCTGACCGTTAACTTGATTAACAACTCGAAAAATTTAAATGTGTTAATGAAAAATAAAATGAAAAAATAAAGCACATTTTGATAAGCTATATAACATCGATGAAGTAACTATAGATTAGCTCCCTTATACCTAATTTCCTACCAAAAGTAACACCACCTATGAGAAATTTCAAAATACAACTACCCATCGAGTTACGTCGCATCGTAGATGTTTTGGTAGGAGGAAATTAAACATTTTTTATCATGTGCTTGATTTCCTAAACTGATTAAATTGTTAACACCTAAAATATTTCTAAATGCCTCAATTCTGTGTTTTAAAAATGATCTTCACAAAACTAGAGATTCCATTGCCGTTGCTGGCAAACAAATTTGCTCCACACAGATAAACAAAAGGTGAAAACCAACGCTTCTCGCTATCTTTTGACTGTGAGATATTTCACTTTCTTTTTGATAAATGTTTTCGTAAACCAATGGTGTCATTTTTAAGACCCAAGTGCCTTGTATGGATATACTCGGACGAACATTGACAAGCACGGAGATTGAAACATCCCAAATGAAATTTTGATCTCCGGTGACATTTTTGAAGATTAAAAAAAAATAACCATAAAAAATCACTAGGTATTGGACAGTTATGTGGCGACCTGTGGAAGAAAGTTTTTTTTTGTTTGGTGTTGAAGAAAAAACATTAAAAAAACACATCAAAAAAATCACCGGAGACTAAAATTTCGTTTAAATTTTTGACTTCAAATAATGTCAGGAATCACTAGTTAAAGAAAGTTAAGTACGTCCCGTAACCCCCTTTATATATAAGTAAACCGTAAGGGACATCTCGTCTCTCGCAAAGACTATACGTAGATCATTGCCGTAACTAAACATCCTCGTCTTTGATTCTCCCCAACCCGTCCGGTACACCAAAAATTTGATAATATAACGCAATAATAATATAACAAAAAAAAAACTTTAAATAATAATAATTTTTTTTTTTTAATGAACGGTAAGGATAAGGAAGACAGTCTATCACACTCGGGAATTTACTCACTTCAATGCAGCGATTGCGCATTTTTTTATATTGGTAAAACAGCGCGCAACATAAACACCCGTGTCAAAGAACATCTTCGATGTTTACACAGCTCTGGATTTTCAGAATTTGCAAACCACTTGATTGAAAACGATCATAAATTTGACAAAAACGCTGGCGCCAAACTTATTCATAAAAACGACATCGGTATAAGATTGGATAATTTAGAGGCACTTGAACTTAGGAAAGCCATAAACACTAATAGTAAGGTATTAAATAACCAACTTAATTTAAATAAAAGTCCCATACTAAGATTGTTCCCTATTGATAAAGAACACGTCCGTTCCCTTCCCAATTCTCCATCTATGCCTCCCTCTTCCTCCTCCACTTGACGAGTCCAGCCCAGCCCATTTTTGGTAAAATATATATTATAACACAAATGTAACCTAATGTTAGTAGAGTATTATACTGCCCTGATGAAGCTACGGTTGTAGCGAAACCCGGTCGGCATAAAGTATAAAAATAAAAGTGGTGTTTACAAAGTTATTGTTTTATTTTAAATTTAAATAATTAAACTGATATATATGACAAATTAAAAAAAAACTAACCTATTTTTTCAAAACAATAAGAAACATTTTAGATAGAACAGCTAATTAAAATCTATTATGCCTTAGCCCAATCTCAACTACAATATGGTCTAATCGGATGGGGAAGATCATGCGATTCCACTATAAAACCAGTCCACATAGCACAAAGGACAATTTTGAAAATTATACTTAGAGTCCCCATCAGAACCACTACAGACTATGCTTTTAAAGCGCAATATAATGTCACTGAAACATTTATATACAAAAGATATTCTAATGTACGCATTCAAAAACCAGGATAGCTTTACACAGACAAACTCGGGCCGATTCACAAGATCTACATTACAACATACATTCCACCAACCTATAACTAAAACGACTTTTGGACAAAGAAATATGCAATACTTCTGTATAAAATTATTTAATTTACTCCCTCTTGCAATAAAAACCATTAGAAAAATAACCGACTTCAAAAGAAGCATAAACATAGGTAGAATATAAATACAATTTTACAACCTAACAAAGATTAATTCTTCTAATACATCAAACTTATCTTGTGGCACCATTTTGATCCAAATTAATAAAATACTAAATAATTAATCAAGTATCAATAAAAAATCCTGAAGAAGTGAGCGTTGCCCACGAAACATGTTGGTTGTGTAGTGTAAACAATAAAAGTGGTAAAAACTAAGTATTTTATTAATTAACTAAACTAACTAACTAACCATCACGCCGTTTCCCCGCAGGGGTAGGCAGAGAGGACGGACCGCCAAACAACTCGGTCTTGGCACACACTCTTTGCCTCACTCACATTCATACATCGTCTCATACATTCTCTTCTATTATTCTGACTTTTGACATGACCCGACTCAAGTATCTGATTAACTTGATCGTGCCATGTCTTCCTCAGGCGTCCCCGACTTCTTCTACCATTCACATTCGCGTCGTATATTCTTCTTACACTACTTCCTTCGTTCATTCGCTCTACATGCCCAAACCATCTGAGGGTCCCTTTCTTAATCTTACTCATTATGCTTACATCAGCCTTACATTCTTTGCGGATATCCACATTTCTCACACGATCATACATTGTTTTACCACACATACGTCTCAGGGATCTCATTTCAACAGCATTCAGTTTACTTTCATCCTTCCTCTGCCAGTTCCATGCCTCACTGCCATACATCAGGGTAGGTACCAGGACTCCATTGTGGACTGCTAGCTTCGCTTTTTTTGACAGTTTTTTTATTAGCGCCAACGGCATTCAGTCCACCATTAATGGAGTTACCGGAATTCACCCTTCTTTCAATATCTCTTTCAGCCTTCCCATCTCTCGTAAACATACTACCCAGATACACAAACTCATCCACTTTTATTAATTTGAAAGATTAATTCTTGTTTTGTACTTCCTTTTAGATTTAGCTTTATAATTTTCCTCTGTAATATTTTAATATAGGTATTTACTTATACTTAAAACAAGAAAACTTGTATAATGTGTCCTTAGAAAGGGGTACCCCAGTAAGGACACATTTTTTTCTCTAAAAAACTGTAAAATAAAAATAAAAAAACAAAAACAAAAAAAAATATATGTTTACATATATGTTAGAATAAACGTACGAATTCCTTGTGTTACTATTGTTACGAACCTCTTCATAAATTAGTGAATAGTGTTAAAGTTTGCAACTTCTTAAGTGCCTAATCCTCCCATTCAAAATGACGGTTAAATGAATTAGAATCCTCAAGGACGATTCAAGTTGTTGTTATGGCTTTGTGCAAAGGGTTATGTCGGATGTGCCGCACGGAGAAATAGCTTAATGTGATCTAGTCAGTCTAAGCACACGGACAGAGGAATTCTATGAGAGTAATTATTGTGGACTTCAAAATAATTTATAGTTTGTTAGAAATTTAACAACACCGCTAAAACAAACGTATTTAATACATATAATAATAATAATAATAAGCCTTTTTATTCTGGACTTCTGTTAGGTATGTATTAGACATGATCTTATTTGTTATAGTATATCCCGAAGCTCAGTTTGCCTCTTGGCATAGGCCTCCTCTAACATTTTCCATTGGGACCTGTCACTCGCTACTCTTCTCCATTGATGTCCAGCAGTGAGTTTTAGGTCATCTTCCCATCTTATGTGTTGACGTCCTCTACTTCTCTTGCCATCTCTGGGATACCAGTCAGTGACATTTTTGCACCATTTCTCTTGTGGATCGCGTATCATGTGTCCTGTCCATCTCCACTTTTGTTGGTCTATTCGGGTAACTACATCGGCAACTTTAGTTTTCTCCCTTATTGTGCTACCTCTCACTCTGTCCTGTTTCCTTGTTCCTGTCAAACTTCTCTCCATGGCTCTCTGGCAGCGTTCCAACTTTTCTCTGTGGCGTTTGGTGAGTGCCCAAGTTTCACATCCATAGGTGATGACTGGAAGTATACACGTGTTGAAGACTTTCCTTTTTATTTGCATACTTAGCTCCTTAGATTTCAAGACTTCTTTCAAAGACCAGTATTTCTTCCATCCATTTGCTACTCTTCTCTCGATTTCTTTAGTGGTTTGATCTTTGTGAGATATTATCTGTCCTAAATAGATGTAATCTGACACATATTCGAGTGGTTGGTTGTCAATTTTTATAGTTACTAACTTTTAATACATACGTTAATTTAAAGAATCCTTATGTAGATAACTTGTATGCAATATTGCTGAAAGTTTCGTCTTTTTGTAAGCAGCTTTTCTTTTTTATCAATAATATAATGTGTCGGACGTGTTGAAGCATTTGTATTTTGACCATAACTTGTAAAGATTCTAGCCCAAGCCGCGGCCGAACGCAACCACGTATTTTGTATTATGTGTGTAAGAACTTTGTAATTGTTTTATGCTAAATATATAAATCGTCAGAGTGGGAGTGCGCAAGCGGGCGGAGAGCGCTTTCACTTGATTCCAGGCAATTCCAGGAATCCGGCCCTGTCTATGTATGAGCTCCAAGCTCTTTCAAGTCAAATATGATGCGCACTGCCCATACGCAGCGCAGACCTCGCCAATTTTGGTTCTGAGATAAGTACCGGCACTGTTGAGACTGTGACTGCCACCGTTCGAAACCGCATTCATTTTGTATGAAATATCCTATTAGTTTTTTTTAATCTTTATTGTGCATTCGGGAGTCCGCACCAGAAGGTCTAATATGGACGATCGGTTAATCCCTGTATCAATGCGATATTGTCCAATTACGTCTTCTATGGTCAGTTATCAATATTTGCGAGCACGATCAACGATTTTTAATAGATATTCCGACCGACGATTGATAAATATTAGCGCTGCCTCCATACTATCAGATATGTTTCAATTAACTGTCAGTATACACATATTTTTTAATAATGTCGTTCGTAATGCAAAATCTCTGGTTTATTTAATGAAAGAAATGAACTAACGAAACTCTATAAGTCGTACATGCGATGCATGGACTAAAGAGCGTTTAACCAGCCAACGGACGAAAATCCACATTTCGTCGAAAGTTGCTCGTACGTTTGTGCAGAGCGGTTACATTGAGAAAGATTAATTATTCTCCGTACCAGCTTTTTGAAATTATAACTCAATATCGATTTTATTTCATTCCAAATTTGCTTTAATTTATACCTTCATAAAAAAATGCTGAAAGGCGAGATGATAAAACTATTAAAATAATCTACTTTTTGTAATAATTTCATGATTATAAGTATTTATCATTTTTCAATAATGTCTAAATAAAACAAGAATGTTAAAAAATTGTGAAATACATAACTTTGCAAGTGCGCAAATAAATACACAAACGGACCAATTTTCGTCAAGAAACACATGTGCGTATATATTTTTTAATGATTTTATTTAAACTTAAATTAAAATTCTAAAACATGCGATACCCAGATAATGTATTGATTTATTTTACTGCATTTTTTTTTAATTTAAAAAATACACACGTATACAGATTCATAGCAAAACATTTGATTCTTAAAACTAATAACAATATGTAAATTTCTTTTTAATGAAACTACCCAATTCAATAGAGAAAACATTTCTCGTGCTTGAATTTTGGAGTGCCATTGTAAAATGCATAGTTACACAGAGTATGTTATTACTAGTACTTATATTAATAAAATATATATTCATGAAGACAAGTGGACATAATAACTGACAGTTTTGTCAGAGTAGGTACATATAATAAAGTTGTAACAATTTGGTGCCTGCAAATAATGCGTATGTACTTTGCTTTCAATTTGATATGGTGATGAAATATTTTTGGAGATTATGTTCTAGTTTATTTTTTGTTGTTGTTATTATTGTGATGATGAATTTAAAACTTATAATTAGTGTCGGGTTGGTCTATTAGTGTTTTTATTTGGGATTTAAAAACTTTATAATTTTTTTCAGACTTGATTTTATATGGGAGAGCATTGAAAAATTTTATACCTTGATAAGCATAATGGTGTGGGGAAGCACTCGTTTTAAATTTTGGAATTTCTAAATTGCCCCGTGATCGTGGTCGGTTGTTTATGTTTGTGAATGATTATATGATTTGGAATGGGTGTGGTATAACACAAAATCTTTTTTGAAAATTTAATAAATCTGTCAACGACCTATGATATAACATTATTATACTGAAAACAAACATTTTTTCTCAAAATTTAAAACATGCGAATGCTAGATAAAAGAACAGTCTTTTGAAATCCATTTATAATTTTTTGTGAAAAAGAGTCAATACGTCTAAAATCTGATTTAAAAATGACATATTTCTGGTTTTCTCTGGTAATATCCTCTTAAATAAATACATTTATCGACGCGATCATTTTATTCCATTCAATCTTCGAGAAACGAAAACGGTTGAATTTGGACCAAATACCTCATTAACTAATTATCTTACGTTTAGTGTCAACAAGTAAATACGGACTGCAAAGGCATATTACGGTTAGTAGGTACTTCAATTCAACATTGCTAATTTATTCATATTTTTACGTAATTGATTGGCGATTGTGAATGCGTGGACAAATCCAGCAGTGTTGCCATCGTACATCGATTTTTTTTTATTCCCTGTCAATATCGTTTCAGCTATATAATTTATGGCTTTCGCTCCGATATTGTAAAGTTATCGATTTCCCTGTGGTTGACCCCCTGGCTGTATTTCTATTATTTTTTTTTACCACGGATTTGTGGCGCGGATTTTTTTAACTATAGAGTAGTGGCGTGCTACTCGAACTGTTGTAATATTGTAACCCATGTGAATCTTGTTCGCAGTAGTTTTTCTTAATAAGTTCAATGCAAAAACGCACTCCAGATAAACTAGTTATGTTTAATAACCAGATCTGATTGTTACAGTCAGTTACTTTCTTATTATTTCCCTTCTCCGCTTACATTATAAAATTCCCCACCAAAAATTCCCAAAGTAAGAATGATGGAGTTCCACTGATTCCTATAATTTGTAACGTTTGTGCGTGCACTACAATAAAATTGGATGTCTCCAGCTTACCTGTGGATAGTCTCCAAATTTGGTCTGGTAGTCAAAGACGTAGAGGTAGGAGTTCCTCCTGAGCGCTGAGTGCAGATCGGCCGTGTGCACCACCGGAGCGACGACTTGAGCATCGCTCAACGCTTCAAGAGTTTCGTCTCTGTAAGAAAAGAGGTAAAGCAGTGATTATATTGAAATGCAAGGAGAAGTTGCAGGGTATTTTTTTTTCTTTAATTCGACACAGTAAGCCCTGAGTTAAATTATTTCCTTCAGGGCCATGTCTAGGTCTTGAAGAGACCCGTGTTGTAGGAGGGAGGAAACACAAATTCCGGCAAACCATTCCACAGCCGAGCTGTTGAACTCAAGAACAAGTCGTAGAAGGGTATAAGAAAATATTTATTTATTATATAATAATAGTGTTGGGAGAGTGGTCGCGTTTCATTCCGACATGTTGTGTTTTTTGTTACTCTGCAGGATTATGTTTATATCACGGGATCCTTCAGCGCAATCTCTTTAAAAATGAGTCAAAATACGTGGTTTAGTTATAGCTATATAATTTTATCACCAAATTTGGTTTTGCATAGTACAACAGTGGTAAAAATGACAAACACTCTTTCCAATTTTTTTCATAGAAAGAATATCAAAAGTGACTACAAACATGAATAATACCTACTTACCAAATTTTATTTTTATTTTTATCTCACGAAGAATAATTCTCACTAATGTTTATTTCAATTTTCTTTAAATTATCTTTTTATTCTTTATTTCTTAGCTTACTTTTAATTCTTATATTTTTATTTTTATCTGTTTTTAGTTTTATTTATCCCTAACTATGTTATTTTTTTTCTTTCCTCTTCTAATATTTTATTATCTGTTTATATAAAATAATATTTCATGTATGACTACCATAACACGGGCAATAGCCTAGTATGGTAGTTAAAAAATGGCAAAAATGTATCATGTAAACATTTATGAAATAATAAAAAAAAAAATAAAAAAAATCACTACTCAAGATAAGACCCAGTTCACATTTTGAACTGGGTCTTATAAATGTTAGTTGCTGGCGTAACATAAACAATACCTCTTAGAGAGCACGTTTTTGAAATGTTTATCTCAATTGTTTTGTTTTGTTTTTTTTGGGATTATTTTATTTATGACTTTGCTCCAATTAAATATTAATACATTTTTTATGTTATTTATCGCTTGTTGAGATCCAATCTCAAGTGGACCTTTAGACTATGTGCGCACTAGCGGCAGGCCGCGTAGGCGGTCAACCGCGCGGCCAGCCGCGTTTTTATTTTAGTATGCAACCGCTCACATCCGTACGCACCCAACCGCCAAAAAATTTCATACTAAAATGAAAATGCGGCTGGCCGCGCGGTTGACCGCTTACGCGGCTAGCCGCTAGTGCGCACAAGGCCTTAGTCATTACATTTCAGGAGATGTTCTTTGTGTTGTACACGGGAGGTCCAATGTATACGTATTTCGTAGGCCGATCGTAGAATCGATGTGCCTGGCCACATCGTAAGGTGACTGGCGGCAGATCGTGAAGTGCCTGAGGCTTATCGTGGTCTGCATGATTTTGCGATTGGCCTGCGACATGTACACGGAATTTGTGTACAGACACAGATATTTAATTTTTAATTTATTTTCGTCTTTGGGTTTTTATTTTATCGAGACGAGCCAACAAAGGGTGAACATTTGAAAGAAAGTGCAATAAAAGCAAAGGTGAGTTATAAAGAGCCAATATTACACAATAAGAGACGAGAAGTAGCAAGCAGAACCGGAAAGTATCGAGAAGATCCAAGAAGAGCCAAAAAGAGACAAGAAAATTCAAGAAGAAACAAGAAGAGATGAAAATATTTGGAAAGAGATAATCAGAGACAAGACAAGCTGAGACCAAAACAGGTACGAAGAGACAAGAGGAGATAAGAAGAGGTGAGAACATAAAAGACGAGACAAGAAGAGATAAGAAGATGCAGAGAGAGTTAAGAAGAGCCGAGAAGAGACGAAAAGATCTCATGAAACAAGAAAAAGCAATAAGAGACAAGAGGGGACCAGTAAAGCAAAGAAGAGATAAGAAGAGCCAAGCAGGGCCGAGCAGAGCCAAGAAGAGTCCAGAAGTTCCAAGAAGAGGCGAGAAAACACACGAATAGATAAGAGCCAAGAAGAGACTAGAAGATCCTAGGAAAACCAAGAACAGCCAAGAAGAGACAAGAGCAACCAAGGAGGGGCGAGAGGATCTGGGAAGAGGCAAGAAGAGCCAAGAAGAGCCCAGAAGAGCCGAGAAGAGACAAGAAGAAATATGAAGATACAAGAAAAGCCATGAATAGCCGTGAATAGCTGAGAAGAGCCGAGAAG
The DNA here is from genome assembly GCA_929108145.2 of Limnephilus rhombicus. Classification (NCBI taxonomy): domain Eukaryota; kingdom Metazoa; phylum Arthropoda; class Insecta; order Trichoptera; family Limnephilidae; genus Limnephilus; species Limnephilus rhombicus. The sequence continues at coordinate 13,451,693 of OV815292.1, read as the reverse complement.
AGAAGGGAAGAACCAAGAAGAAGCAAATAGAGGTGAGAAGATCGAAGAAGAAGCAAGAACATCCAAGAAGAGTCGAGAAGAGGCAAGAAGTAGAAAGACAAATGCAAAAACGAAATTATAATGCTCAATCCATTCCTTTATTCCTGCCCATCCTAATTTCCAATATTGGTTTATTAGGTTGCCATGTAAACCGGTTGATTAAACTCCAACCTCCTTCCTATCCTCAGAGCATGTGTTCCAAGTCCTTACAAATCAGTGCCCCCTGGTGTACCGGTATCACCGGAACAGGAGTGCTCCTGGCTGGGGTGGTACAATCGTATAGTATCGTATCGTTATATAATAATAGTGTTTGTCCGTTTTACCCGTTTTTGAACGTTTTGACGGACGTTAAGTCCAGTTATTTTTTATTTTAGTTTATTTAGGAAACAAACAGTTATACTTATTTTAATAAGAAAGTAACATATTACATGATTGCATTAACCAGCGAAGTTTCCGCTACAATTAATAATATATAAATAAAAACATGGATTAAAACATTAAAGAAAACATAAAGTGGTAGAAAAAAAAGAAAAAAAAAATATATATATATACAACAGAAATGAAAGAAAAAAACACACACACAAATTAAAGCATATGGGATATATAAATCTTCCAAATATTATTATTATAATAAAAAGAAGGAAAACCAACATAATGAGAATGAAAACAAAAAAAATAACATGCAGCAGGGGTGGAGAGTTCGTAATTAACAATTTGTTTTAATTTTTTCTATTATGGATTTAATAAATTGGCCTGAGGACAAATGGAAAATATCAGCGTCGTAAAAGATATCATTGTATTTTGTGCACGTCCTTCGGAGAAATGAATGTTGTGTGTAATTTGTTTTTGAGTGTGGGATGTGGACTAGTTGGTTTGATCTAGTGTTTCTTATTGGACAGTGGAAATTAATGTTTTCTAGAAGGTAGTTGTTGTCAACAACGTTGTTAATGATTTTGAATAAAAATTTTTGGTCGGATATATTTCTTCTATCTTCTAAAGTTGATAAATTATGGAATGTTAATGAGTCTTTTAGGTTTTCTGAAGTTCGAAAGGATTTAACGTCTAGGTGTTTCAATATCTTTTTTTGAATTCTTTCTAACCTTTCAATATTTACTTTGTATTGGGGATTCCATAAGACTGATCCGAATTCTAATATTGAGCGAACAAAAGAGACGTACAGTATTTCGATTTTTTTTTTTTTTTTTTTTTTTTTTTTTATTCCAGTTAAAAGAAAATTACATTTTCACTCATTTAACTAGAAATAATTATACAAATTAAAATAAAGTAAATATTTCAATACAGCGCTATTCAACATCATTATTTTGTTTTTCAAGAATAAATATTAATAATTTTTTTTTAAATTTACCCAGCTTCTTTTCGTTTTTAATGTTTTTTAACGTGTGGTGACCTAAATGGTTAGATAATCATTGTAAATATGACACGGTAATTAACAATACTTGTAATCCAGATGAACCGAAGTATTATTGGAAAATCGCGGTCATCTGAATTGTATTGAAATTAATGGAAAACCGCAAAAAAGTAATGTAGTAAATCGTCTCTTTTCACCTCAAAACGATGACTAACACTTTTATTGTTAACTCCACAACAAAAAGATCCCTTTGAGCTTTTCAATAAAATTGTCTTAAAACAATCATTTCTAAGATAAAAATACGTTCAAATAAAATGTCTTGTCAACGTTACATAATGTTAAGAAAATAAATACATAGGAGAAAAAGGAACATACGAGTACATCGAACTAGGGAAGCGTTCTGAAAATCTTTTTATTCTATCTAGCGAAATCTCAACTTATAATAAAAGGGCTAGTATTTCAGCGATGGAAAACAATAAGGCATATATATTATAGTACTCGTATTATGTATATTGATGTCATTTTTAACCCCACAGCGTAATTTAAACAACTCATATGGGTCTCATAGAAATCGATGTGTCTCCCTGACTAGCATGGTGAGAAATAATATGACCTAAAGGGAATTAGAAAGAGAAAACAACAAGCTTTACATTCAAATATAAAACTTAACTTCAAAATAATTAAAAGATACACCTTTATGAAACCAAAGTTTACGACCGCAATTTAAAAAAAATCAGAGTGTGTAATTCACACGCGGTAGAAGTGAAACTAGAAAGTCGCTAGATGTCGCTTTCTTTTCTTTTGCTTGTTTTTTTAAAGTGGTTTGAAGATTGGATATTGATTTCACGAAATAAAAATGTTTTTATTTTGGATTTCGTAGGATTCGAACCCCCGTTCGCTTGTTGTCTGTCGCTCTGGCTGCTGAGACTTTTTTTTTTTTTATTAAAAGAAAGACAAACATTTCCGGGTTACGAATAACCCAACTATGTTTGAAAATCTCCTACTACCACCACTGAAAGCCGAAAATGTTGCTTGTGTTGTGATGGAGGCCTTAGCCAGCCGAGGAATCGAACACGCGACGCTCGGATGGGACCCAAGGGCTATGCCCACTCAACCACTGACCGGTCGCACTGACATGTCAGCCACCTTGCAAACCACGCTACGGAAGGTACGCGCTGAGGTGCAAATTTACAGCATTACATTAGAACCGTATATTTGTGTAAAACTGAGTTGTGACGCATTTCCGTTTCACCCGAATTTCAAGTCACTAACGGCGCTAAGAAGTTTCATTATTGGAATTTCGGGAAATTTTTGTCAATTATTTTCACATGAAATGAAAAAAAGTGAAGTGATCTTAAATGTTTGTAGTATTTCTTAATAAAATACGTATGAATTGAAGATTTTTTGCGGCCCAAAAAGAAGATTTCAGCTTTCTGAGTCTTGGATTTTATTATTCATACAAAAAATATTACAAGTTATATTTTGTGAAATTAGAACTTTCTTGATATTAGACCTCGGTCTCCTGGGTTTTATTGCTTGAAAGTGCCAGGCGCTAGGAATTTATTTTCATCAATTCCAACCACTATATTTTTTCCGCACATTTATCGGAAGATCGAATGCAAATGTTCTGATTTTAATAAGTGGAGGGTGAGTGCAAAGGACGCACAAAGGCGCGTGTATAGTGACGAGCAAAAAGGGAAAGTCGGTTAAACTCGTACCTCTTTTTATTTATAACGCGTCAAGGTCAAACAAGCGGAACATAATGCAATAAAATATTAGTGGTTCATCCCTTAACCATTATAATGATCGATTATAACATTGCTTACAGTGTCAGTTTATACATTCTAGCAATGAAGATATTCATATTAACCAAAAAACTAGTTTATGACGCACTAGTTCATTCATCTCTTTCCCACGGAATAATTGGCTGGGGTGGAACTTACAATAATCAGGTAAAACCTTAAGAAATTGCCCAAAAATGAATTATTACGATTTTTTATAAGAAAACTAAATCTTATCCGTCTAAACAATTATTTAGGGAATCGGATATCTTGGACCTTAGACAGACCTATAGTTTTCAATGTCTTAAATTTATTTACATGCGTCCAAACAACTTTCTAAAAAATTCAAATCGTATTTAATTTAAGACGTGGCGCCTGTGAGTATACTACCCCACTGCCAAACTAGGTTGTCCCAAAGGCATATTAGTTTTACAGCCTCAAAAAATGTATAATTTACTATGGACATCTTTAAAGAGACCACGTGTCAAAATCCTCAATCTTATAAAAAATAAAAAATAAAAAATAAAAATAAAAATACACCAACACTTGGCTATAAAACACTGAAAAGGATATTTTTTTCTTAAAAGTTTTAACAAAGCCATTAATTATATCTATCATTAGACAGCTTTTAGAGTAGATATAGATATTATATTGTTTATTTTTTTTGTCGTTTAATTGCACTTGTATAAACATTCATTCTTATAAAACTTTCACAAATGCGATAATAACAGTACAGACTGCTCATTATGTTGTAGTTTTCAATTGCAATTATTCAGTTACTATTTATTATACTTAATTTATATAAACTTAAATTTAATAATTTACATGTACTTAAAATGTTCATTTTAACCATAGAAATAAAAATAAAAATCAATATCTTACCCACGCACAGGCATTGATTGCCTTTGCGGGATTTTTTTTTTGTTCATACATTTATTGTATTAACCCATTGGCCACAAACCCCGGCAGCCTGCCGGGTATGGAACTCAGGTACTTAACCACAAACCCCGGCGCGCTGACGGGCTAGAATAGGTCAGCCAAAAATCGGTAAACGAGCATTACAGTGATATTTTTTAATAAAATTTTAAATGCTGAACGCTCTGTAGGTAATTAACCATACATTTCGTAGAATTGGCAATAATATGTTTCTAATGTTTTTTCCCTGATATTTGTGTTCAAAGTTTTGTATGGAGCCAGCCGTCATTTAATTTCTTCAAAATTGTGAGTGGTTCTAGGCTTTAAGTAGTAAACCTGAATGTCCCTGATTGCTTTGAGGAATATCATACTAAATTATTTTATTAGTTATTAGTATATATGTATGTAAAAAAAACAAAAAAATATTATTGTTCGATTTATGAATATTATGTTTTTTTGTTACTTTTTTAATAAAAATGTGGAAAAAATCTCACGAAAAAAGAGAAGGTTATATTTGTATCCTTATTTAAACATATTTAAAAAATTTATTATGTTTTTTTTACCTTAATCCAATATGTAAACATATTTAAAGAAAATAAATCATTTGAATTTAAGATTCAAAAGTTGCAATAGATTTAGTACACTAATGCAGGTTTTCAATTTTTGGTACAAAAATAATTCAGTGGTGAAGGCCAATTTTTTAGCTCATTATTTCTGTGGCCAATGGGTTAAGCCTTTTTATATACTTCTCATTATTTTTATGTATCTTTTATATGAATTGAATCAAAAATTTTCAATAAAAAAATTTAAAAAAAAACAAAAAAATTATAAATACCGTAACAATTTTCTGATCACAAGTAATTTTCCCATTAGCATTTCTTGAACTTTCAAGGAAAACAATTATGGTTACACGCAGTTATATGGAAATGATTAAGTCTTAATCTTCAACAAAGGTTATATTTTTTTAAGCATTCACGTAGCTCTCTTGAAATGAAAAGAACTTCTAGTTTAATAATGTCCGTCTCTTGCAAAGGTCCTTAATGAAGTAAATATTAGTATCGTCACAAGTATTTTACGAGAAGCCGCATAAGTTTAGAGTATAAAAAACAAAGCCACTCTGCAACAGACAATCCTCTTTAAATAATATAATAAATTGAAGATTACACAACCTTTGGTCGAATGTAAGTACGCAATTAAGCCACCGTTACCCGAATTTCTACCGATTTCTTACATATCTCCCTTAAAAAATTGAAATTTTTAAACTCTTAATATTTTTAAAGATCATATCTATACATTTAAACAATAACACCTAAATTAAAAAGGTAAAGAAACAATAAATAAATAAATAAATATATATGGGTTATCGTATCCCATAACTTTGTCAAAACTAAAAGATCACACGGATGGCATTTCTAAGGTGTCACTTACACTATAAAATACAATCATATTTTAATGAAAACGGTCACTTAAATGGAATGAAAACAATAATGTTGTGATCAAAACGGTTTCTTTCATATTTATTTCATAATTATTTGATAGTCACTTAAATATTGCATAAGAAAGATTCGCTCTAATGTAATCGCTTATAAATCATTGTTTTTTTTCATTTTTTTATTTTTTACACATATTTAAAAAAATATAAAAAATAACCTAAGGACATATATTTTTTTAATTTTATCTATTGTTGAAAATGGTATGAATTAATGATATAATGAATGAGAACATTTTGTCTGATCTCTCAACACTTTGTTATTAATTCATATATTTTTATAACTTATTATTTTCTCTGTTTATCATTTTATTTTTAAATTTAATTATTTTGCTTTTACTTAACTGTTTTGCATGACCGATATTTGCGTGTGTTATTTTTATTAAATTGTGAAATTATTAACCCCGATACAGGCGAACCCTAGTGGGGTTAATAATTACATGCTAAAAATATATGCATGTAAATTGTGAAGAAGCAATAAATAAATAAAAAAAATACATTACCCACGCCGGAACGCAAATTATATGAAATTCTCTCTATAGAAAAAAATCGCAAAGTATGCTCCGAAAATTTTTATAAACACGTTTGTTTAGGTTATTTTGCATGTTATATATATGAAAAAATTCACAGTGTTTCTTTGAATGCTGTTTTAGACAACCCCCATGAGATTTTTGCTCTATTTTAAACGAGTTGTGTTTTATTAAACATTTTCACAATTTTCGCTTCAATTTTATCGTTTGAAATATTAGCGCGTTCTCCAAAACATTCGTAATTACATATCTCTTCATCTTCTAATTTTTGAGCGGGGATACGGCGCCTTAGGGCTGAATTTTAAGGGTTTGCAGCTATTTATTCATTCCCATCCGCAGAGCTACAGTATAGACAACGACTACAGGTTCAACTCTGTCGTTTGTACAGCGGTTCCTCGTAGACTTCTCCGGTTATTCGTAGCACCGTCTACGGTTATTGAGCCATTTTGTCGTAAACCATTTGGTTTCCCAGCACCTCTGCATCAAGCCAGTACGTACAATACTGCAAACCAGCGTAGGAAGTCAAGTACTATGGTTCAGACTGGTTTCTTTAGTATTATGGCATTCTAGAAAATTGCAGCAGTGGTGAAGATGAGGTAGAAAAATACGACAAGCTTTTTATGAGTTTTCATAACTTGTTCGTAAAAATTTCTGAAACGATTTTCAAGTTGGATGAAATAAACTTCTAATATATTTATACGTTATAGATATAAACGAAATCAGTTCGAGTAATTTGGAATAGAATGAATTAATACATCTGAAACTGATTATTTTGTTTAATGGAATTATAATTTTTGCTGAAATCACGGTATCAAATTAAACAGCTGGTGATTAATAATAACATTCATTTTCAACTTACTCAGTAAAATTTAAAAAATAAAATATTTTAAATAAATGAAGACAATATTAGCGAAACTCAATCGAAAATCTGAAAACAGAAAAGTACTAATTTCTGATTTTTCTGTCACAATTTGGAAGGCGGGTATGGGTCTGCCGCCCGGGGAATCATTTAATGGATAACCAACACCTCTGCCACAGGTCAACCCAAGTGGTTCACTACGTTTGGTGACTTAGCAGGGGTGCCCGGGTTCATGAGGTGAGGTTTGTCCAGGTCCTGCTGCTTGGTGGGCAGGATTGAGGGAGACTGGTTGAGGGAGGTCGTTTGTCTTCTCCAGCCGGAATTTCTCGACCCATTGCCTTGCACCGCGGTTGGAGGGATGTATTCATTCGTCTGTCACGCCTGGAGACCCCCAGACTCCTACCCACCCCTTATACATATTTTCTTCCCAGAACTTCCTATCCATCCTTTCCTTAAAAAAACCCTCCATACAGCATCCCCTATGATGACGTAGGTATATTTTCCTCAGGGCCTCCTATGTGGAGCTAATGTAAAAAAAATAATTAAAATTAAAAAAATCATTAATTTATGAAAGTTCGTTACAGTGTTTTTGTGAAACATCTATTGGCGCACCTTGGGAGAGGGGGGGGGGGGGTGGGGGGGCGTGGCAAGACGGGGCGACGCTCTTGCACGGAACGACTTTTCACTCAACCAGCCCCGGGTCTTTCCGCCGGCTGCCAAAACTGTGCGCTATATTCGCTTCTTCTCACTAAAATTGGCAATGAATCTATTCTAAATTATGATGAAGTTTTCATTTGTAGTTCATTTTATAGTCATAGTCATACAATACCATCATTATATTTAATTTTTTGATTTTATTAACTTTTCTTCATTTATATTAATAATCTTTTATTTCAGCTACTTCAAGTTGCGGAGATGAGACTTGATACTGTGAAATAAATAAGTAACAACATGTACGCACTAGCATACTGCCTGCTAACAAAATATGCCCGGACATTGGAGGTCTAGAGTCATTTTAAAAAAAAGTACCTTCTTTATTTATTATTATTATTATTTATTTATTATTATGTTTTGCAGAAACAAACAGTACATAATTACGTAGTTGAAAATAGTTCCAAAGTTATAGAATTTAACACAATAATTGGTACCAATGACATGTCGCTGTTATATACATATGTTTTTATGTGATAAGTTATACATTTTACCTAAATTAAGTTAGTAAATTATTGAAGGAGAGGGGTGTGTGTGAGTGTTTGTATGTGTGAGGGTGCGCGTGTGAATCAAAAAATATATCGGTATTTGTGGTTTTTTTAATTGAGTTGAATCTTTGAAGGATGCGGGAAATGGGGGAGTTGGCTGCAACGTTCGTATTATTACTGTTTGTGTAAAAAAGGTTGGTGTGGCGAGTTCTTTTAGATGGGATGTTGAAATTTATTTGGGATAGACGTTTTGGGCAGTCTATTTCGTTATGTTTTATTTTATGGAGAAATGTCATGTCAGCTACCATTCGCATGGATTTCAGGGATTGGAGAGTGCAGATATAATTATTGTTGTATATATAAACGAGATACTTAATAAATTTATTTTGTATGCGCTCTATATTATTGACGTAATGGGTGTATTTGGGATTCCAGAAAGGCGATGCAAATTCCAGTGTTCTTCTGACTAGTGAGGAGTAAAGCATTACTAGAGTATGGATTGTTAATTATGTGGATTTTTAAATAATTTACTTAGACGTTGTATGAAACCCAACATTATATAAGATCTATCAGTGATTGAATCAATGTGCGTATTAAATATAAGTTTACTGTCTAAATAGACTCCAAGGTCCTTACATTCATTTTTTTGAGATCACGGGTTCATCGCAGAGTGAATATGGAAAGTCAATTATATGCTTGTTTCTAGTAAAGGACATAGTATGGAATTTAGAAACATTGAGGTCTAAGTAGTTAGCTGTGCAATCTAAGTCACTTTGTAGCTCTTTACAGTCTGATAGAGAGCGAACCGTTTTATAAATTTTCATATCGTCTGCAAACATAAAAAATTTAGAGTATTGGAAACATGAGCCTATATCATTTAAGTATATATTAAAGAAGAGCGGACCAAGGTGGGAACCCTGAGGGACACCCGAGGTTACGTTGATTATTTTGGATAAAACTCAATTAATTGAGATAACTTGACTACAATTGCTAATGTATGATTTAATCAATCTGAACAAGTCACCGTGTATTCTAAGACGAGTGAGTTTATTTAACAGAATTGAGTGGATAACGCGGTCGAAGGCCTTTGAAAAGTCAGTGTACATAGTATCGACCTGCACCCTTTCGTCCATATTGCTCTGCAAATAGTTGACAAATAGGGCAAAGTTAGATGTTGTAGACCGATTTTTCATAAATCCGTGTTGGTTCTTTGAAATTGTTGTAGTGATAGTCGGGTAAAGTTGGTCGTAAACGATTTTTTCTAGAATTTTACTTAAGATGGGAAGTTGAGAGATAGGTCTGTAGTTTGTAACGTCATGTTTGTCACCCTTTTTAAAAATGGTAGATATTACGGCAGACTTCCACTTATGAGGAAACGTTCCTTCACTTAATGATTTTTGGAAAATTGCACTGACCGGAGGAGTGATATATTTACTACAATTACGTATGAAGATACCAGGCAAACTATGTAAACCAGGTCCAGGTTTATAAACAAAAATTACAGTCCTGACGTATACGGTGAAGGAGGAAACCATCTGTTCATTAGAACAACCTGGGAAAGTGGTGGACAACCTCCAAAAAACACATTTTAAAAAAAAAATGGATCCTTTAGGTTGGTACCAAATTGTTTTAAAAATGTATAGCAGGAAAAGTTGCCATATGTTTTGTGTTCCGGTCAGGGTGAGACTGTGTACTGTGAATACAGGCTGGATGTTCCAATCCACGGAGTGGCAAGATGTCGTTCCTTTAACTACGTTCTATCGTGTGAAGATAGAACGTAATTTTTTTCTGCTCTAGAGCAGGTCCGATATGCTTCTTCCTTTGACATAGCTTGATCTGGTCTAGAGAAAGGTAGAGTAGTCCGTGGTCAGAATAGAAAGAAGACGAGTAGAGACAGTGTCGAAGCGGGATATAGTGGGCAAGCAGAGAGAGAGGTGTAGACTAGGCGATGGTTGTTGTTGATCTGGTTTGTAAGGGGTTTGTGGCCCGTATTTTCAGTGGGTTAATAGCGTTTCACATTACCATCGTCTCGCGCACAATTCCTGAAATTCGTGCCAAAATCATGAATGCCCGGGCAGTACTCAAGGGCATGCCGTCTCTTTGTAAACCTTTCTCGTCGCTTGCTTACCTCTTCCACCCCACTTCGATGTTTTATTTATTTATATATAATAATTACTAACAGTTTTTTCAAATAGGCAACCGAGCGTCGAGTTCTGCCTTGAGCTCGACCATGTTTTGACTGGTTCCATGCCAACTGAGAATAAAGTCAACTCAACACCTCTTTGAAAAGTCCTTAAAAGCTATGAAAAAAATAATTTTTAAATAGCCCATAACCCTAACCTAATGTAACCTATTTAACAATTTTTTTATAAATTGTTTTCACCACTTCTAATGACTTTTCTGAGGTGGTTCGGAGTTGTGTTGTGACCATGTCATAAATGCTGAAATGGTCACGTGGTTAGCACTCCGTTACAGTCTGTCTGTCTGGTAAAAGCAACATTTTTTTTCTATTGCACCATAACTTAAAAACAATAGAGGTAATCGCAACAAATTAAGGTATGACAAATGCATGGCATGACGAGAATTTCGTTTGAATGCTTATTCTCTTAAAACTAACACGGTAGCACTGCGTTAAATGTGTGCTTTTACCGTACGTAGATTCAGCTTATTGTTACTTTATTATTGTTTTATACAGGATTTCAATGCGTTTGCGTACATACTTATAAAATAAATTTTATAACAAGTTTAGGCAAGGTGGCACCATAAAAAATAATTGCGAGCATTTCAGATTTGTTTAAATCAAATACATAACACAATCCAACATTCTAATTTCGGTTGTCTATGTGGTATTCCTGTATGAAATCTAGTTCAATGAATTGTGCGTAGCTTTATTTAAGTATCATTTTCGAAATTCGAATTGATTATTTGATAAATTCAGACATGTGATAGAGTACCAACCCAGAATATAACATTTTTAATAGAAAATTATTTTTATTACTCTTTTCAAATTTGGAAATTTTACTTTATGGAACTGATGGTCGATAAACAGACTGTTCCGTGATTTTTCGCGGGTCTGCACCGGCTAAGAATGCAACTCTGACACCGCGCCTTACATAAAACCGTTTTCGTAAGTGCAGTTTGTATACAACTGTACTTTTGTAATAGAACCGAATTAAAGCAATGCCAAACGATGGCGCCACTTACGTTAAGAGCTAGCATAATTAGCATCCCCTGGCAGGCGTATTGATAAAGAAAGATTGACGATAGTATGATTATTATTGTAACTGGCAGTTGTGAATAATAATAACACGCGGCTATGTATTATTTATGACGTCATTGCCCGTTGCGGTTGCTTTACCCCGGTGACTAGCTGTCATTGGATCCCAATGGATCCGAGGAACCGGCTGTTTTTTAACCAGTTCCTATCGGATTTATAAAATGGTCGCCAACACGCAAACTGGGCGAAACCTAACCAAAAGTCGCCCGCAGGTCCTAGCAGCAAAAACTTGCTGAGCAGGAAATACTATATTAGTTAAAAAAACTTTCCATCGGTTTTTCCAAAACCAAATGAGTTAGCAAGACGTTTGGATCCCACCCTGGCGTTCCGTGTTCTATTCCTCGGCTGGCGTAGTCGGAGATTTTCAAATATTGTCGGGTTATTCGTAACTCGGGAATGTTTGTTTCTTTAAAAAAATATTTTAAAAATACAAAATATATATACACCTTTTTCTTCACAGTTTCTATTTTTTGTTCATGGTACCGTGGGAAGTCCCTCCCTCGACAAGGATATTTGTCTCATCAACTCAGTGAGATGAAATCTCACATGGTAGAAAGAACCTGCTAAACGAAACAGTCATAAAAAATCTGTCAAATAAAGCCCGAACCGTTTTCCTCCGAGAAACATAATGTCAAAATAGACCATATTACAAGATATCATATCTCTGGAGCCATTCCGTCGTACAAGTCGGAAGTTTTCGTGATTACTTGCTTTGTGCTCGTGAGATACAACGTAATACGTGCTGCCTACGTTGTACGGCCTTCTGAATGTATTCACTTATTGTAGGTTTGTATTATGTTGTGTCTCCATATCAATTTCACACATTTTCATAATCGTAAGACGTAGGGCGATGTGTGAAATGTGAACAGTACTTTGTGCTGAGAACCTTTTTCTTTCTCGTTTGAATTGTATGCTGGATGTTTGTTCTTTGTTGTCAAATTTACAAAAAGGTGTGTCTTTTGTATGGCATTTGAATCGACTTGTGTACGTGTTGTAGGGTGGTAAATGAAGTATGCGGAATAAGATAAACGGGATGAATGCTCAACAAAAACCCTCTCGCATAGAATGACAAGACATCAAGTAAATATGTATACAATATGTTTGTCAAGGCCTTCAGACAGCAGTAGAAATGTTTTGGATATTATTTATTTATTTTTTTAGACTTACACAATGCTGTAAAAATGAGCATGTTAAAACCATGAACGATCGTGTGCGAAATGCAAAAGATCCGTAAAGAATGCAAGGCTGATGAGCTTAAGGGCCCGCAACCCGGATTTGTACCGATTTATTACATATTTCCCTTAAACACAGTAAGTTTTAAAGCTCTTTAAAAATACATGTTATTCTTGAAGATAATATCTAGACTTTTCCCGCGCCGAAACGCAAATTATATAAAATTCCCTCGATAGAAAAAAAACGCAAAGTATGCTCTAAAAATTATTATTAACACGTTTATTTCAATTATTTTACAAGTTATATGTATGAAATAATTCACAGTGTTTCTTTAAATGCTGTTTAAGATAATGCCCGCGAGATGTTTGCTCTATTTTAAACGAGTCGTGTTTTATTAAACATTTTCGCAATTTTCGCGCTAAATGTAAGCGCTCTCCTCTAACATTCGTAATTTCGTATCTTTCCATCTTCTTCATTTCGGGCCCGGTTGCAGAGCCTTACCCGGTTAGAGCAGACGGCCGGCGTAAGGCTTTTGACTCGCAATCCAAAGGTCGCGAGATCGATTTCCGGCGTGGGCAAATAAATTTTATTTTATTAATTTGTATTATTTCACGACTAATTCATTTAAAATAATATATGGTATTTGCGGCACGTTCCAGAGTGGAAGATACTCAGCATCGCAATGGTGTAAGTCCACCATTCAGAATTGAAACGTTGCTTGAAATGGCTTTAGCCTTGTTTGGTGACCAAATCTGAATAGCCAGGTACTTCCCTACCTTCCTCTTCCCCACCTCCTTCCCTTCCCCACTACTTTCAGCCTCACAACATACCCCAATTGGGGATGCAATACTCACTGGCTCCAGACGGGAGCAGCTCTAAAACTCTTGTGAGGTATTCATATAAAAAAATGTAGAGAGAATAAATGTGAATGGTAGAAGAAATCGGGGATGGCCGAGGAAAACATGGTATGAACCAACAATTTGGGAGGCGGGTATAGGTACGCCGCCACGGGAACCATTTATTGGATAACCAACACCTCTGCCATAGGTCACCCCAACGATAATAGAACATGAAGAAATATGCTGTCGGCTGTTTGTACTATGTTACCTAGTGTCGCCGATATTATTAACCAAAGTTGTCGATTTCGTTGGCACTAATACTAAGAACAGATATCTATGCTTACACGTCCCAACAACATTCGCGATTAGCAATCTATACAAATAACCATGGATAGAGTTTGTAGGAACAGAAATCGGTATAAAATCGATATTTCCATGAAAAAATTATTCAAGTTCAGAAACTCGGGAGAAGGTGTGATCTGAACTCTGGACGCAATTTGCATGTCCCATTTGTAATTATCCATATATATTGTTTCATACCTGTTGTCCGAACATTTTATCCCTGTTCTCACGTTCTCCCAAACTATATAATTTCTAAATAAATAAATGAAACAATTTAACTTTGTTTGAACCACTTACATAATGAGTAAATCCGACCGGTTTCGGAACAACCGTCCCTTCTTCAGGGAAAGCGTATACTAATTTGACAGTTTCGAAATATGGATGGGAGCAATGTTTTATTATGGTAGGGGTGGAGCCGTTGCTAGATATAAATGTAGAGTGGGTGGGCAGGTATTAATGTAGAGTGGGTGGGTAGGGGAACAAATCCATGATTGGGCTATAAGACAATATTTTTTGTTTGTTGATAATAGATTCATTATTTTTAAGGGATTTTTTTTATTTCCAAGGCTTCTAAGTTATCTTAACGTTTTCCTGTAACGTTCTTTGATTAATACCTACTTAATACCTATGTTTTTGAGATTTTCACAACTAAAAGTATTTTATACATAAGTCTGTTAAAAAAGTGATGCAAAGACATTATCTATTAAATTAAAACATGTTTTCATGCAAGTCCTTCAAAACTCAACTCACTTCACCTGAATTCCATTTCGTGTGACTCGCAATATTAGAGCAACATGAAAATCTAAATTGCGAAAAAGTTGCGCCAGGGCGAGGCACGACTACGTGTTCAGATAGCGCCATCCCTTTCACGCGAGGCTAGTGCTTGGTTCACACGCTCCACATACGGCGAGGAAATTAAGTATTCGAAAGAATTTTCCAGAACTGGGACAAGTAGGTACTATATTATAGTGGGAGAGCAGAGTTCCCGGGGGAAATTTTTCCAAGGAATTTCCTCAAATATTTTAAATATTTATGAACAATAATTTTTTTTAACACCTTAAAATGGTACGTGCTTATTTTAACATACAAACTACCTAGAAGGTAGTCATTTTCAAGATTTTCCGGCTGTGTACATTTTTTTATTTACCTGTGTGGCTAAAATAATGAGATTCATCCTGCTACTTGAAGTTAGATAATAGTCAAACTCTTCAAAAACATAACTCTAATAGTTTACAATAATTTCTATACTACGCGCAATACTATTACTAGATACAGGGAGATACTAAGAGTATCTTCCACTCTGGAACGTGCCAAATATATTAGTACAATATTAGATACAACGGTCATAATCTATTTCTTAAAAATTATAAGAAAATACCTTTAAATGAAATTAAGGAATATTGCACGAAAAACTTATTTTTTCTAAATGTCGGCCTCTTATATTTAATAAATGTCGGCCTCCGAGGGAGAGGGGTAAATCTCTAGACTACAGATTCGGAGATAACGGGTTCAAATCCTGGCAATAGATTTGTATTTTTCACAATTTTATCATTTAAAATAGCATAAGGTATACTTCTTCTTCTTCTTCTTGTGCCCTGCCCGTTCAACGGACGTTGGCTATCATGTTGGCTATGCGGAATTTGTTTACTGCGGCCCGGAAACAGCTCCACGCTTCCAGGGCCCCGTCTTCCGGCAATCTTTCCCTGCATTATGAGATGCAAGATCTCGTACTTCTCTGGATGTCTCATCACAAGTCCAAGATATTGAAGTTTTCGGATTCTTATAGTTTTAATTACTTCCTTTTCTTTATTCATCCGAACCACAACATCTTCATTCGTAACCCTGTCCATCCAGCTTATTTTAAGTATTCTTCTGTAGATCCACATCTCGAATGCCTCAAATCGCCTAATTAGTTCTTCAGTAAGCGTCCATGCTTCCATTCCATAACATAATATCGAAAACACGTAGCATCTGACCATTCGCATTCGTAATCCAAGGTTGAGATCATGGCTGCAGAACATTTTTTTTTGCGGATAAAAGTTGCACGTGCTTGCTCAATGCGGCATTTGATTTCAACTGAAGGATCCCATCTATCATTTACATTGCTGCCCAAGTATATAATACTCTGTACCTTCTCTAGTTTGGTTCCAGCAATATAAAGTATACTTGCGGTACGTTATAGAGTGAAGGATACTTTCAGTAACGCCCTGGTGTAACACCACCATTCAGAATTGAAATATTGCGTTGCTTGAAATTGCTGTAGCCGTATTTGGTGAAAATAAATTAATAGTCAGGTACTTCCCCACCATCTTCTTGCCCGTCTCTTTTCCCTCCACACTATGTACTTTCAGCCGCACAAAACACCCAATTGGGGATGCTATAGTCTCACTGGCTCCAGAAAGTCGGTAGCAGTCGAAACTCTTGTTTTGATATGGAAAAAGTGTTAAAATTTTCTCATGAAAATCACTCAATCATCCATACTTTCCTCTTCAACGAGTAGAACTCTATTCAGAGATCTTGGAATATTACTTGACTCAGGAAATTACTATTTATTATATATATATATATATATATATATATTTAATACTAAGATCATTTTGAATACATCTTAGAAAAAGCTTCCAATAAATGGGCTTCTGTCACAAAACCATTTAATCAACCTATTATACTTAAATAACATAATTTACATCGCGTGTAAGATCTCATCTTTAATTTGCATACGTCATTTCCAAACCAATTCCTCACAGCACCTCAATTTCAAACTAATACTAACCGAATGGAAAATAATCAAATAACCGTTTTGAAACATCTGTCCTACCGTTTTATGTAACCTTAAACCCTACTGCTCTTTATAAACGTAGAAAAATATTTACAAACTGTTTCTGTGTAGGGTTGTGATCTACCTTATTGACTCACTGTTAGAATATTAATTATTTTGATAATTGGTGTTGATAACTGAAAAGAAATTGATTTGAATGTGATTATTAGAAACTTTAACATTAACATTAAATGTGAAACAGATTAGATAGGAATATAACGATTAGTCAAAGAAACAGTAGGATAACACAAACAACCCGTGCATTCATAGATCTTGTTTTAACAAATGAAAATGAATTAAATACTAAAATAACAAGCCATATCTTCAGTAATCTAGTATAGGTTAAAAATAAAATATACTTTGACTGGTTTAAATAAATGAACTAAATAAACCACAAGAAATTTAACAGGTTTATTTAATATGCAACTTTAAATTTTATTTATTTTAAATATGTATAACTGTAAGTTTCCTAAATAAATTTCAACTTCAATAAAAAAAATATCTTTTGTGCTAAAATAACGTTTGGCCAAATAAATTAAGTGTAATGTGTCTTTCTCTGTGATCATTTACAGAGATATTGTCTTTATTATTAGTTCTTGACCTTATCTCAGTACTTTGCTGTTTGATTATAAGACTTTGGTTGTTTAAAATCAGAGTGACCAAACATGGTTTAAGGATGCACATCCTTATAACTGATAGCTAGATTTTGTCTGGCGAGCTCTCACAAAAGGAATGACTTGCCTCTCTCTGATCAGCTGTGTTCGGCACACGTCGTAACCGATACCATGTGACCATAAACAACAGAAAAAATAATAAACTGATCATAACTAATATTCCGATATATTACATTAAGACGCTTCGCAACAAAATTTGGACAATAGACGGGATACAAATTACGCAAAATAAATTGATTTCAAAGTCTTGGATGACCAGCGAAGTCAAATCTAATATGAACTTTTTTTTTAAAATTGTTTAATAGTATTTCTAATTATATTGCTGTCTTTCTATTTCGATTGTTATATTACGTCGAAAATTACGCTTTGGTTGGCTTTATATTTTGATTGCAATATTGTATCGTAAACTGAGTCTGCTCAACATATGTAAGCTTTTTTGTATTATTTCTAAACTACATGGCTCACAATTAAAATAATGTTATGAGCTCAAAACAAACATGATATCAGAGCTCCCAATTTTAGAGTTCTTTGTGGGACACAAGTAACACTTATATGGCCCTTCACTAAAGCAATAAAGTAGTTGTAAAATTCTTTTTTTCTAAATTGAGTTCACAGATTCAATAGAAGATCTAACCTGTGAACCGCGAAAATTCCACTCTAAATAGTCTCATGCTGTATAATATATTTATTTATTTATTTATTATAGATACAAAAGAAAGTACAAATTACAATTAGGAAGCTTTGCCTGTCCAACTAGGAAAGTTTCCCGTTCCAGGATAGACAAATTGACATGTTTAGTTCATATTATACCTGAAATGTACATAAATTACGATACCTTTTGACACAACTGGGCCATATAATATGATACCTTTTGACACAACTGCATACCTCCACCCAACCTACTAAACTATACATTTACCTATCCTGTCTAACAGTGTTTAGTCAATTTATACAACAAATCATGGAACAATTAGTCTATTATATGTGTAATTAACAACTTTCTCAGTAAATTTAATATCGACTTAGTAAAGAAATCTCGGCAGTGACCAGCTGCTATTCCCTCGGTGTTATAAGAAATCTCTTGTGTGATTGTAGACTGTATTAGGTGGTAAGATAAGATATTGTTATCGACAAGAAACCAGCAAACAAAAGGGTAAATCAGTCTTTCACAATCCATTTACCAACTCCCATAGTTATGTCAACATGAAATGTTTTTCTTTTCTTTTTTTTCCCAGAATTTGGTCGAAATGTGTGGAGGGAAGTTAAACGTTTTAACGTCATTTTTGATGTTCAGGTACAATAATGCAACATAATACGAAACTACTCAGTACAAATAATATATGGAAGATAGTATCATTTCATAACAAAGCTACGTCACTTCTGCGTCTGCCAACTTCGGCAGAGAGGAAAGAGGGAAGTGGCTCTCGAATAATCACAGTCAGGAATAACGTGGTGCTGTGGAAAGTTTGTCGTGAGCTCAGGCGACTGAACAGTGGGATGTGAACACAATTCCGGGATATGGCTGAAGTGAACACAATTCCGGGATGTGGCTGAAGCCCGGAGCCAGGACGAGTTGGCATTATACCGTACATTATACACCGAGAATGAGTTTCATGTTTTAGAAACAGATTATGGCAGCGTCTAACTGCATAAGCTGATGACTTTGTGCGCACTGACAATCTGACAGTTGTATAGTTTTCATAGGGTGTCTCAACAAGAACAACACCACACTTAAATTATGAAGTTAAAAGTTTCTCTGCTCCGCTTTAAAAAATTATTTCTACGCTCTAAAAATTTCATGGCAATTAGTAAACATGGAACGTTACAAGAAAGAACAACGCTATTTTTGTCAAATCTATCAAAAAATTTTAAAAAATTAAGTTTGATTGGATTCTCTGGACCCCAGTTTTTACTAATTGTGGTTATTTTTTTCTTTTTTTTTTAAATCAGTACATTAGACAGGCATGATGTCCATATATTTACATACATTTGTTTTATGGAGGGGAAGGAGACGTGGAAGAGGAAAGTGGAGAAGTACCGGGCTATTCAGATCTTATCACCAAACACGGCTAAAGCCATTTCAAACAACGTTTCAATTCTGAAAGGTGGTCTTACACCAGGAAGATACGACTGGCCGCGCACTCTGCAGCCAAAATATTGAGCAGCTAGTTTCGGCAGCTAGAGTCGACGGCCAATAGCTACCCTTCCGGCAAGCGATGTGGACGTAGAATAAATAACTCTTTACCTCTTGTTTCCTAAGAAACGCAAAGCAAAGAGAAGATTTTGGATTCATTCTCTTCTTCTGGAACGACATTCTAAAGGCTTAAGGAGGAAGGATTTCGGAGCGTAAAATACTTCTTTCTGTTACGACAAGTGCGCGGAGACTAGCCATACTAGCCTGTGGGTTCTGCCTTGCACGCTATGGCAGCAGGCTGCCGTGAAATCGTACGCGATCTATTGGCTGCCGCAGACAGGAATTCTTGGCTGCCTAGTGCGCGGGCTGCGTATTTCCAATCCCTAACGCGGTTGAGTCACTCTAGCGACTGAGCCGCGTTAGGGATTGGAAGGCGTAAATCGCCTTACAAACACTACCGCATTTCAGTCGCGCTAGTGACTGAACCGCGTTAGGGATTGTTATGCATAAATCACCTTACAAAAGCTATACCGATTCAGTCACCTACGCGCTTCGTTGCTATATCTGTTTCTGTGAGGTTGACGACCGTAATTATAGAGAGGTTAGCAAAGAGGATGGACAGCGTTTTTTTAGTTAGAATTTTTTTTTTTTGCATTGAAAATTTAGTAAAAAATTTCGGTAAAAAAACGCGCGTTTTTTTTTACTTAAAATATAAATTTTCTATGTAAAAAAAAAAAATTTGTAAAAAAAATCAGTAAAAAATTACGCGGTCCATCCTCTCTGCTTACCCTTCTATAATTACGGTCGTCACTCTCAGTAAAAAAAAACACGCGTTTTTTTTTTTCTTAAAATAAATTTTCAATGTAAAAAAAAAATATTCTAACTAAAAAAACGCTGTCCATCCTCTCTGCTAACCTCTCTATAATTACGGTCGTCACCCTCACAGAAACAGATATAGCAACGAAGCGCGTAGGTGACTGAATCGGTATAGCTTTTGTAAGGTGATTTATGCATAACAATCCCTAACGCGGCTCAGTCACTAGCGCGATTGAAATGCGGTAGTGTTTGTAAGGCGATTTACGCCTTCCAATCCCTAACGCGGCTCAGTCGCTAGAGGACTCAACCGCGTTAGGGATTGGAAATACGCGCCCGGGCTCCAATGAGCCACCGTATGTTAGGTTGGCTGCCTAGTGCGCGACCAGTCTAAGAATATCTTCCACTCTGGAAGGTGCCGCAAATGTACTATATAATAATTTTTAAATAAATTAATTATTGTGAAATCACACAAAATATTCAAATAAAATTTATTTGAGCATGTAGAGATTCGATCCGGCGACCTTCGTATTGCGAGTGAAGATACTTACTCTTTGAACACAGCGGCCGTCAAAATGTGCCGCAATACTAAATATTCGCATATTTATCATGCACCTGCTGATTTGCTAGAAACAATTAACAAATTATCTTCGCTGAAATTAGTCTACTAACTGCGTTGAATTCTTGGGTCAATTTCATGTTGAAGGCTTGCAGATTTAGGTTTTTTACGAGAATTTGTTGTAAGGTGCTTCTTTTTTCTTGAATGAACGATGACGAATTGGTGTCCCTTCGGTTTCAGTAACACTTTATCTCACTGCCATTACGTCAATGCTCACTGCAGATATGTTTTCGAGTGAACGCACAAGAAACTTATTGTCCAGAATCGAACCAGTTTTCTCAATTTTTTTAACAAATCTCAGAAATTTATGTATATTTTTTGAGAACACCACAAAAACCCAACTGCTCTCATCCATCTAGAGCCAAAGAGACTATGGCATCCCCTATTAAGGAATTTTGGGAAGCTGAATATAGTCAAGAGGAGAATCAAATGGGGAGAGAAATGTGGTTTTCCTTTCTGGTCACCAAATACTACTAAAGTTATTTCAAGCAACGCGCAACGTTTCGATTCCCAATGGTGGTCTTACACCAGGTGATACTGTGACAGTACGACCGGTAACCACTAAAAATTCTCGCTTATTGACCTCTGTCTTCAAGAAATACTGAGTTTTTTTGTCTTGTTAAACTACTACTTTAGCTCACAAAGTGTATAAAAAAGACTAGATGTCAAAATAGACATACAAACTTTTTTTAAATTAGGGATGTAGAAACAAAGATCTCAATCCTGATGGATCTCAAACGGATGAGGCCTGATATGAAATTAATGCAATCAGTTCATATAAAAATAATCAACACTATACCTTACAACAAAGGTTTAGTAAGACAACAACCCACTTTGTTACAAAATTTTTAAATGTCGAATGAGAAAATGGTTCGGAAAAGGAGTAACTGAATCTGAGTAACTACTAGAATTTTATGAAAATATGGAAAACAAAATGTTGTTTCAAGGTTGATACTAAATAAAACACTTTCAGGCAGCTTGTCACGTTTATGACAAGCCGATATTATTCAGCAAGGAAGAAAGCAGAAACTTAATAAAATTATGTCAAAGCTGGTTACTATGACGATGATTTCTGTTCGCTGAATTCCGTTAAGTCATTCGCAGAATTTAGAAAATACGCCTTTCTTTAGTACGAATGATAACAAAATCATTTTATATAAATGAAACATAACAATTATGATGTTCTTTGACGTCCAAGAAAAGCGAGGTCTTGTTATATTGGGTCGCTGATTTATTTGATGAAGTATTTCTTCCAAGAGAAAACTTTAATAAACTACATTTTGACAGAGAGATATGGCGGACCAGCTGAGATTTAAACTTCAAAGAAATTTATGCAGTACACAGATTTAGGAACTTGGAAAATCGACATTTGGGATTCATCTCAAAGAGCAACGGTTCGTATTCAGATTGCTGGGATTGGTTTAATTAAGATAAAGAAACTTTTCGGCAAAAGCAACTTAAGCTAAATTTGAAAATCATAATGGTTCTTCGTAATATTATAATATTGTCTTTTGCAAGATATTGAAAGCTAGAAACTAATACCAAGTAATTCTACTAATAATTCTACCAATGACACTAAAATTTAAATACCTCAGACAGATAGTGAAACTCAATGAGAAGATTTCATGGCCATTCTGATGGCCATGTGACGAGTCAAAAACCATAAGTTCAAAATAGCCTATGACTAGCACGAATGCGACTCTGCGAGTTGCTTCGGGCTGCAGTGTGCATGAAGTCAATCACGAATATAAGTCACGGTAGCCAATTTGACAGGCCACCGAACAGAACAGAAAGCAGTATAAGTAGAATATGTGGATGTGTATGGTAAAAGAAGTCGGGGACGCCCGAGGAAGATATTACGCGATCAAGTGAACTAAATAATTGATTCAGATCACGTCAAGAGTCAGAATCATAGAAGAGTTTAATTTTTTTATAGGTATGCGATTACCTCACAAGAGTCCCAGCTGCTCCCATCTGGAGCCAGTGAGACTATCGCATCCCCAATTGGGGTATGTTGTGAGACTGAAGGTAGCAGGGAAGGGAAGGGAAGGGATGAAAGGAAGATGAAGGTGGGGAAGTACCTGGCTATTCAGATCTGGTCACCAAACACGGACAAATCTATTTCTATAAGAGCTCGAGCTATCACCGTATAGCATGGACATCCACTGCTGGATGACTTGCTCTAACATAAAATCTCGGTATCATTTCGACGAGTTGGAGGCAAGCCACGTGGCCATATTTTTGATACAAAGATGGTTCGAGTATATTTTTAGTACACTTTGCCATCAGTCGTACGTTGACCGCCGAAGAGCGCACATTGAAATATCCAGGCCCTGCATAGAAAAATAAAGTTCTCTAAAGTAAGGCAATGGTTTATTTTATTTTATTGTTTATTTATGAATTATAATGGTACAATTAAACATATTATTATTATGCAATACATAAAGTTTAACCCCTTGTGCAGAGGAGATAACTTTCGTAAAACTAATATAATTTTTTTAAGTACTAACGAACCATGACGACGCTTTCCGCACAGAGGATAGACTGCAACGCTCTTCTATACACCCCTTGCTTCATGCACAGTCTGTTAATCCGACTGGACATGACCCAATACAATATATGCTTCACTTGATAGTGTCATGTATTCCTCAATCGTTTCCAATCCCTTTTACAGTTCTTTCTCGCTACACTCTCCTGAAACTCCTATTTTTACCCAAAAAAAGAATATTACTAAATATTTTTCCCGTCAATTACTCCACTTTTCTGAAAAATCAAAGGAGAAGAAAAATATGACATTTTTTTAATACATAATACAACACCATATTTGTATAAATTGAGTGGAGCAGTAAATAAAGAACTTGCCGTTCCCGTTATAATTTGAAACTTGAAAAAGGCTTCCCTGTTGACAATTCACTTGAATATATATTTGCACTGCCACAAAGTGTTTGAATTCTGTCGTCGCGTCGTTTGAATATGCAAGGTGCACGAACGTCTTCTGAGATGTTTCGAGGTCCATACCCACCATAATACAGCGGTGAACAGGTACCCCTCTACATTATAATACATTACATATACAGGGTGTTAAGGGACATACTTGACATACTTTATTGACATTATTTGGAGTTAAAAATGTAAACGAAATTTTAGTCTCCGGCGACTTTTTCGATGACCTTTTTTCAATTTTTTTTTTTAAAACAAATAAATTTTTCCACATGTAGTGACTGGTCACTCAGCTGAGTAACCAACCAACAACTCCCCATACCCCTAAATGTCTAATATCTACAGATTTTTTATGATTTTAGAAAAAAAATGTCACCGGAGGCCAAATTTTTTTTTTCTTTAAATGATGTCAGGAATCACTGATTAAATTAACGGTTAAAGTCCAATCACAGGAGACCATAGTTGTTCCAGCTCAAAATGGTCTTGTATAAACTGCTGTAACTCCCTATCCATACTTAGGTACTTTAATACAGCTGCGAACAGGCACCCTCACATTATAATACATTTCATATACAGGGTGTTAAGGGAAGTACTTGACATACTTTAGCCAGTGCAATATTTGGAGTTAAAAATTTGACTTTTTCGACAACTTTTAAAAAAAAAAATTCTTAAAAATATTCCACAAAAAAATCTTCCATATGTCGGCACTGGTCACTCAGCCAGTAACCAACCAACCCCTCACCCTGCCCCTAACTGTCCAATACCTACAGATTTTTTTATGATTTATAAAAAAAATGTCACCGGAGACCAAAATTTCATTTACTTTTTTTCTTCAAATGATGTCAGGAATCCCTGGTAAAAGTATCGGTTAAAGTACGTCCAATCACAGGAGACCATAGCTGTCCCAGCTCACATAGGTCTTATATAAATCGCTGTACCTAAATCCCTGCTACCATAGTGAGAAATACGTTTAAAACGGTGTTGGATAGGCAAAACATTTATTTATTTATTCAAATCTAAAAATTAACCACAGCAGAGGTAAAATGTACACCTTTATGAAATCAAAGATTTTAATCGCAATTTTAAAAAAAGTTTTGAAACTTTGGGAATTTTTTATTAATTATTTTTACATGAAACGACAAAAAGTGTGGTAACTTTATTATAAAGCGGAAATATTTTGACCATCTGAAAAACAAGCCAAATTTCTGAAGGGTTAACAACACCCTGTAAAGATGTAAAGGAGGTATCCGTTCATGTTAACTGCACGCGGTTTAATGGGTGTTCCGATGTTACCGGACAGAGTTTCGTTCCATCAGGAAATGTTTTTGAAATGCCGCATTGAGCAAGCTCGCGCAACCTTTATCCGCATGAAAAAGATGTTCTGCAGTCATGATCTCAAATCTCAACCTTGGATTACGAATGCGAATGTTCAGATGCTATTTATTATTTTATGGAATGAAAGCACGGACGCCTTACTGAAGAACTAATTAGGTGACTTGAGGCATTCGAGACGTGGATCTACAGAAGAACACTTAAAATAAGCTGGAAGACAGGGTTATGAATGAAGATGTTATGGTTCGGATGAATAAAGAAAAATAAGTTATTAAAACCTTGTTCATGTGATGAGACATCCAAGAAGTATGAGATCTTGCATTTCATAATGCAGGGAGAGATTGCCGGAAGACGGGACCCTGGAAGAAGGAGAACCTCATGGCTGAAAAACCTGAGACAGTGGTTTGGCCAGTCTGCTATAGAGCTTTTCCGGGCAGCAGTAGACAAAGTCTGCATAGCCAACATGATAGCCAAAGTCCGTTGAACGGACAGAGCACAAGAAGAAGAAGATGGAAATGTTTTAACATGGCCAATTCTTGTGATGGTTGTTAAATGACTTCTGCCCTGATGATGGACCTTCCAAGGCTATCTGAAACGCTAATGAGGAAAAAGCTTATATTGTTCGTCTGTCTTGTTATAGCGAATTGTAGCACGGAATATAATATTCTAAAAAAAGAATTAGCAAAATCGGTTCAGCTGCTCTCGAGATTTGCGCTTAGCAACACATTCAGCGATTCATTTTTATATATAAGATGCATGTAATGTAAAGATTGAAGGTTTCTTATTTTTGCCCCTTTTTAATTATTTATTGACAAAACAACTACAAAGGTATTTTTTTATAAAACACCGCGTTCGCGTTTATATATAATGCGTTCGGTACAATTATTCTCAGTTCATTCAAAAATTCTTTGTAAAAATTTTAATGACGCGTTTTTTAAGGACCAAAAATTCCAGAAAATTTCTTTAAAAGAAACAATTACGCCGTGGTATTCTTGCAATGTAAAAAATACCAAGAACTAAAAAGTCGGCTTCGTAAAAACATTTCTTGCCAACGTTCTTATAAACTTAATATTTTCAGAAGTTCAAAGTCCAAAACAAAATACCTTTCCCTAAAATAGATTTTTTTGGACTTCTCATAATAACAACCTGTCCGTGTGTCCGTACCCAGAGCCTGTACCTCGAGAATCTCCACAAAGGAAAGAAGACTTTATTTGCTGTCAAATGCAGAGCTATTCGATTTGCAGCCGGTGACATAGCTTTCTGACTTGAGCTAAACATTTCAAAATACAACTTTCTGCGGACAAAGGAACACGATTTGAACCAAGACATCTTTTCAGCGGAAATGATGATTAGGCGATATAAAGCTCACAGTTTTGTATTAGCTTGGCGTGAGTGTGCAATGAAATCCTCTAAATATAACATTGTAAGACCTTTATTTTGAAATCTTTGTGATTTATAATACAAAAGGGAAAATTTACTAAAAGAAATTTTTGGGATGGATTTTGCGAGAAAATTGGCAATTTTTGAAAAATCGAGTTCCATGAGATAAATCTGCCAGCTTGCAAATGAAGGACAAAATTGCACTGAATGCGGTAGAAATTAAATTTCCACGAGGGTGTTGATTTTTTTATATCAATACCACACAAGAGGCCCCAACTACTCCTGTCTGGAAAGATCTCGCCCAAAGAGACGGATATCGGGCGAGATCTCTTGTCAGATTTGTGTGATTTTCTAAGGCTGTTAAATGAATAAATAATACGTGTTTAAAACTACCTAAACTAAAATCCGTGACAGCTTACAGCTGAAATTCTGACATCGGCCCATAGAAAAAGCAAATAACAGCCAAAAAAATCACACAAATCTGACAGGAGATCTCGCCCGAGATCTATCTCGATCTCACAAACCCACCCGGGGTGACCTATGGCAGAGGTGATGGTTATCCCATGTATGGTTCCCGGACGGCGATACCCATGCCCGCCTCCTAAACTGAGAGGCGAGTATGGGTACGGTATTATATCATTCATTCGAATGTCTCTTTCTTATACTTAGACATACGTTCATCACACTTAACTATTAATAACTGATTGCCAATTACATGTGTGCCAAGTGCATAAAATAAAATAACTATCATATATAACAAACTACTTTATATAGTTTTGTATTCAAATTAATCCGAATTGAATGCCATTTTCCTGATAATCCGTGAAATATTTAACGGTGTTCTAAATAGTATGTCAAATGCAAGCAGCAATTTTCCTTTGTTGAAACTTTCCTGGAATATGATTGGATACAATTCCTTCAGGGAACTTCACGGGAGGACCTTTACGCCGACAAAATTACATTGTGAGGCAGGATTCTGAAAAGAATTATTTCAGTGGGAGCCCATTATTACGACAATGATAAAACATCCCAAAGGAAAATGAAACTAAAAGTTAATTATATTTTGCACCCATTTTACTATGTTTCAGCGACTGAATTTTTTGTTTGTTTTATATAGATTTAAATACCCGACAAAACTTCCTTTAATTTCAAAATTTTAGTTGCTAAGTGTATTTCCCGTAACTTGTTTACAAGAGGACAGTGGCAAGTGGAAACTAAACGACTGTTCTAAAAAAACATTCACTGCACAATTTAAAGGCGGCCAGTCATTTGAAATTAAGAGCGTTTAACCAGCCAGCGAACGAAAATCCACATTTCGTCGAAAGTTGTTCTTACAATCGTGCAAGGCGGTTACAATGAGAAAGATTAATTATTCTCCGTACCAGCTTTTTAAAATTTTAACTCAATATCGACTTTATTTCATTCTAAATTTGCTTTAATTTATACCTACATCCAAAAATGCTGAAAGGTGTGATGATAAAAATATTAAAATAATGTACTTTTTGTAATTATTTTTTGATTATAGGTATTTATCATTTTTCAATAATGTCTAAATTTAATAGGAGTGTTAAAAAAATCTGAAATATATCAGTTTGTAAGTGCGTAAATAAATACACAAATGGACCAATTTTCGTCAAGAAACACATGTACGTACATATTTTTTTATGATTTTATTGAAACTAAAATTAAAATTCTAAAACATGCGTTTGCTAGATAATGCATTGATTTATTTTACTGCATGATTATATTATTTGAAATGGGTGTGGTGTAATCTTTTATGAAAATTTAACAAATCTGCCAACGACCTTATTATATTAAAAATTTTAAATTTTCTCAAAATTTATTACATGCGAATGCTAGATAAAAAAACAATCTTTCGAAATCCATTTATAATTTTTTGTGGAAAAGAGTCAATACGTCTAAAATCTGATTTGAAAATGACATATTTCTGGTTTTCTCTGGTAATGGCCTCTTAAGCATAAAATTATATTGAGTTACCACTAATCACTGCCCCTGTGTAAACCACACATCAGCCGACAGAGTAAGTTATGTGTATATAAAAATAAATATTACAAAGTAATTATCAAATATCAATGTTTACAAATTACAACACAGATAGTGGATAAATGGAAAGAAATTTTTTGTTTGTTGTTTTTTTAAAGAAAAAACCGTACCAAAATCCAAACGGCTTCTAACCGTCTGTAGCCGGTGAGACTATGGCAACCCCAATTGGGTTATGTTGTTAGGCTGAAGGTAGTAACATACCAGGTAAGTATTTATTTATTTATTTTTTTTTTGTTTGTTTTTGTTACAAAGAATACAGTACAAAGAGGCTTTGACTGTCCAACTAGGAAGGTCTCCCGTTTTAGGACAGTCAAATGACAGAAACATTTTGATAGGCGTAAATTTAATTTACAAAAGACCGATTTGGGACACAAATCAAAAAAAATCATCGCCAAAAAACTTTATCTTACTTACTAGGCAAAAATATTTAATTATTTATAATGTATGCACAATTTAATTATTTATAATTATGTACAAGTGTCCTTTACGTACATGTTTTTTTTTCAATATAGAAATAAAAAAGAAATATATAAATATAAGATTACTTGTAAATAAACCAAAATAAAAATGATACATAATAATACAAACTTAATGAAAGTAGTGATGAAGAAACAAACAGAAAAAATCTGTATACATGTAAAATATGTACTGCTAAAATGTTTTATTTGTACAGCTTTATACTTCAGTAGAGGCATTCAAAAAATATCAGAATCATTAGCATAAAAAGTTTTCAAAAATGTTTAGAGTGTTTTACAGTCGTATTTTCAAGAACTTAATCAGCCATTACAATAAAACTAAATCCGAAAGAAGCCTCGTAAGCAAAATATTTTGCACTGCAAAAGCAGTATACAAAAGACTCTCAATTAATTTGTTCCAGCAAGAAAAGTGGCAGAACCATCAGATAAGCTACCATGTGACAGAGTTGCAAGAGTAATTTTTTGTTTTTTTGTTAAAATTGTATATTTGTTTATTTGGACCTGCCTAAATTTAGTGACTGTTTTGTTATTTTGAATACAAGAAAAATAATATACAAGAAAGACAGTAAAGAAACAAAAGACATTAATTTGGAAAAAATATGGTATGGTATTGTATATTTTCTGCCTGTATTGTACACAGAGTTTTATATCGGTGATCGAAGAACCGGTGGGTTCAATATTTAGCCTTAAGTTGTTATAATGGTAAATCTAATCTGTATTTAGAAGTAAGATTGTAGAAATATATTATAAATTTATACGGCGCCCTTTAGATGATTTTTAACAAAAATGGCACTACGTAAATCATCCATATATTATTATTATTATTAGTGGTAAGAGGTTAATGAGAAGGTATCAAGCTGTTTAAATCTGATTCACCAAATAAGGTTGAAACCATTTCAAGCAACGTTTCAATTCTGAATGATGGTTTTTAAACAATAACCTCAACACAGGCTTGTCCTAGTGAGGTAACAAATTGTATTGTAAACATTTTTACCTGCAGTGTGAAGAAACAACAAATAAATAAATAAAATCAGAACGATATTGAGAATTTCTACCACTCTGCAACGTATCGTAAATATATTATGCTTTATGCCACTCTCGATTGGAATATGGAGTAATAGGATGGGGCTCAGCAGCATCTAATCACTTAAAACAACTTAAGATAACTCAGAATTGCATTATAAAGACCATTCTAAAGGTCCCCATAAGGACGTCAACAGCAGAAATTTTTAAACAGTTTGATGTTCCAAGCATACAGAAAATCTATGCCAAAAACATTCTAGTGCATCACCACAAAAATGATTCAGAGGCAGACACCTCACACGCTCATAAAACCAGAGCTAAACAAACAGACATACTTAATATACCAAAGTGTAACTCTTCATTTGGTCAAAGAAGTTATATAACAAACTCCCACTTAGTATCAAACAAATAAAAATAAAAAATAGCTACATTAAGGACATTAAATGTTGGCTGAAGAATCTATTGGAAAATGAACTTACTAGTATACTTAAAACATCATAGAAGTTTCTGGAAAACCTTATCCAATGAAGTTAAACCATAGAAGTCGCTGAAAAACTTATCCAAAGCATAGTCCCCCTCAGCACAGGATCTCCTAGTGAGGAGGACTACGAATATATTTTATATATACATCTAACTAACATGTTTCATATAAAAATGTAAAAAATATTATATAGTTACTAAATAAAAAAAAATAAAATAAAAAATTAAATGAATTAATTGTGAAAGAACACAAGTTAATTAAATACAATTCACTTAAACTGCATCCTACAGATGGACGACTACACAACCTACGACCTACGCCTACAGTGGTCGAGAGCATTACCACCTCGAACACAGAGCCATTTTAAAGGTCATATTTAGGCAATTTAAAATTTATCTTAAATGAAATTATTGAAATTTTTGAATTTAATTACGATCGCTAAGAGTCCAATGCGGTAATTGTAATCGATTTAAACCATTATCTGCCTTGGCAAATCCGTTAACGATATTATTCTTTAATCCATCATCGAGATTAACGAGTTGCACAACGCAGGGACTATTCTTAACGAAGACAAATGCAAACGCAGGCCGTGAATCTCCAAGAGACCGGGACTGGGACTCTGATTAAAATGTTTGTGTCCCGTTTGTTCACAATAGCATTATGATTGCGAGAGATACGAATATCTCCAGCGCGGACAAAAGTTTCAGATGGCGAACAAGCCAGCCACCACTGCTCTACTATGTAGGTACATTATTAGAGAAGTTGGAGAAGCTACTGAGTTCTATTTAGCAGACGTTCGCAATCTTTTTGTAAATTAATGGTACCTTTACTATATGTTTGAATCTTGGTGAAACAATTAGATTATATGCAGTATACACCATTGCATTAAAGGGGCATGAAATTCTCTGATAAGATGTAGTAAGAAATGAAACTTACGAAAATATAAGGACATTAATGCACTTTACACACATGTTTGGTGATAGGTGAAAACAACAAAAACTGTCCTATTTATTTTATACTTTTTGTTAGGAATTGGTAGGGTCCTTTCTTCATTCAAATACTCCGAGAATTTGAAAAGAGTTTTTTTTTTATTTACAATCTTTTAGACAGCCTATAAACTAGATCTTGGGCCGGTTCTCCGTTCAAGTGATAGAAATAAAGGCAAAACAAGCCTTTGCTTATTGTTCGATTATTTGCCGTAAAGAGAGGATGACTTTACAGGAACCAGCCTTTTTATCAAGAAACCACCTCTTGACAACCTGACGGTTGCCACTCTGGGCGCTCAATAGAAACCTGCATTATGGATATATCATCATCATCTTGGCTCTACAACCCCTGGTGGGTCTTGGCCTCCTCAAGAGTCTTCCTCCACTCATCTCGGTTTTGTGCCAGCTCTTTCCAGTTAAGAAGCTTCAAGGTAGATATATCTTTGAGGATGTTGTCACTCCATCTTAATCTTGGTCTTCCCAGGCTCCTTCGCCCTATTGGTCTTGAGCAAGGACTTTGGTATTTGATGCTCGGTCATTCTCTCTACAAGACCCATCCACCGAAGTCTTCCCAGTTTTATAAATTTTGTGACGTTTACATCCTTAAACAGAGTATACAGCTCATTGTTGTAACGTCTCCGCCAAAATCCATTTTTGATCATAAGCCTCAAAATGTTCCTTTAAATGTCTAATGCTCGCTCATTCCTCTTAGTTTGTACTTAAGTCTCAGCTGCGTATGTGAGTAATGGTCTGATAAGTGTTTTGTACACTAATATCTTGGTGTTTCTGGACAGCAGTCGGGATTTAATTTGGTTTTGTAGGGGGAAATTTGGGATAGGGATAAATTAGGGATTTGCGTTCACTATGCGCTTTTGGATCTTCCCTGGGTGTTATTGTCGTTTGTAATCAGGGAGCCAAGGATATATTATGGTCATAAAGCCTGTCGGTAAATAAAATAGATTAAGACAGGTAGAGCGCCGTAACCATTCCATTCAATTTTTAAAATATACCTACACTTTGGTTACCCCTTTTCAATGAAATATCACACTCAGACAGCAAAGATAAACTCCGGCACAAGTGTGCGTTTGTTGGAAAAAAGAAATGTGTTTTAACCTTTAAAGGATAGCTTTTTAGTTCGCGTTTATTTTAATGATATCGGTATGTGATAACAGAGCTCGACTAATGATGTACGTTGAGAAATGATAAATAAATGTTATTTTGTAGTTATCAAAAAGGTGTTATGTTCTTGTAACAATGAAGAACTTGCTATAATTGGGTAATTATTTTGGTTTCGGTTTCCTGCGTGTTGTACTTATATATGTTTAATGTTCTCTCAGAATGTTTCTAAACTGCCTCCTATTTTAAATTATATTTCGTTTTAATGTTCTTATTTGTCTTGTGTTGTAGCATGGATATTGTCTATAGTCCTGTGCAATAACAGCACTGTAATTTTTAATTTTTGTTCTCTTGGCATTGCTTTGAATCAACTGTATATTCTTTGTTTCATATTATTTGACCAATATTTTGTAAGGTCTCGTAAGGAGTAATGTAGGATTATTTTATAGTTGAGCACACTTGAAGTGAAATAAATAAAACGTTGCTATATAAATCTTGCTTTAGTATATTATTATTTATTATTATCGGCAGTATATGAATAAAAGCTGTGTTAACTAAGTCATTGTTTTGTTTTTAAAAATAATTTAATTTGCTTTTTGTGGTTGTTTACATTGATAAGAGTTGTTTTCTTTTCAATTGGTAATTTTTTTTACGTAATGTAATGTTATGTTTTTCGGTAAAAACGCCCTTGGAGATTTATTTAGGTACTAGCCTAAATAAATCTCCAAGGGCGTTTTTACCGACCTTCAGTCCCCTTCACGCCTTTCACTAAAGATAAGCGGATTATTTCGTTTCTTCAATAATTGGATTATCTTGTTTGCATTGACGCGCTGTGCTTTCTGTCTGTCGGCTGTGACGGCAATTAAAACTTGTTAATTTTTGCCAGTAATTTCAATTAATATCGGTTCTTACGGAAACTTGCACACGGTCCCCCTCAGTGACGCAATATCAAACTTCACAATAACGTGATGTGTGAAATTAAGGTAAGTCAGATTCCTTCCCAGTGTCCACTCTTCACCAAGTTGGCCATAGTTGGGTCATTTTAAAAAGACATTATGTTTTACTACAATCCTTTGATTTTTGCAATCAATGTATCTGCGATTACAATATGAATTATAACAACTCAGGAGGCCCTGACGAGATTATTCTCCTCAGGATCTCCTGTGCGGAGTTGATTTAAAAAAGTAATCTGACCTTATGTTTATGGGGTGCTGCACCGGCCTCTCCCAGTCCGTGTACTCGTTGACGATGGTGGCAAGAATCTCCGACAGGTGGTAGCTGTAGGTGTTCTTCACGAAGGTGCGAAGGATCTTGGCGCGCCGATCCGCCTCTATGCCGTACTGCACGTCGTCTCCGCTGAATGCGAAGTAGGCCTCGGCGCGCGTCACGCCCAGCATCAGGTCATATCTGGTTCACACAAAACGGATATGAGTACGACGAAGAGAAAAAATAATCAAAAATCTATCTAATTAAAGAACACAATATAAGTCAAACTCAATCGAAAATCTGGAAACAGAAAAATCAAAAAATATATTGACACCTCTGGGACTCGAACCCAGGATCTCTTGCTTTCCGGGCAAACGCGCTTACCACTGTGCCACGTTGTCGATATCAAATTCGGTCATTTTTAACTGTATCATACCTCGACTAAGAACCACCCACATTATCTTAATTTTTACAGTATTTGTGTGTATAACGACCCGTCACGTGAAAAACTAATAAACACCAAACAGACCAAAGGTAAAAACATATAAACTCGTTTAATGAAGTACAATTTATCAGTGTCGAAACCATAATTTCATCATTCCTACTTATTACAGTTAGTAGTTGTGGTTAACAATGGTAAAATACCACAAATGCCACACTGAATAAATTATTATTATCATGCATTATTGTATCGCTTCAAACCATCATTTACCAACACAGTGTAGAAGGCCCAACTTTCGGGACTCTTGAATAGGAGACTTTTAACCCGTGGAAGTTTATAATCGCCGCACGTTCGAGGCGAACGATTAATCTAGCGGAGCCGATTGGGTGCACGATCGCGTCCATTCATTGTGTTGCATCGAACCCAACCTAACTAAACCCAGCCCAATCTAGCCAAGCCAATCCGACACAAAGTCCCAGCTATAAATCAATGAAAGGCTTCACCGCTCATTCAGACCCGAGCTTTTGGCACGATTTGCCACTGGCTGACTTGGACAACAATATTATTTGGATTGCATTGAATTACTTATACGTGTAATAAATATCTTAAAAGCGTTTTGAAGGCTTTTTATTGATTGTATAAAATGGTAAAATAAGATGCTCGATTGGTGGCCGAGTTGACGTTTGCTTAGTTCAAACTTTAGAAAACATTTTGGGAAGATTTTTCTAGAATAGTCAACGGCATTGAAAAGTAATTGAACCTCATCACTAAACGGGCCTTGCTTTCCTTAATACGTGCTTCACGAAATGATGAATCCAAACAAAAAGCTTTACATATTTTGACATGTTTTTATCTTTCTCTTGACTCGACAAATATAATTTTATATTAAAAAAAAATATTAGTCACATTGTTGCATCAACTAGTGAAGTTTTCATAAGTTAACACATGATTCATATTATATACTAGCTTTTGCTCCCGGTTTCGCTCGCATAGTATTAGGGGGGTACGCACAGCGCCTCCTCCACCTTCCCTATCCCCATTCCAATCCCCCCCCCCTCCTCTTCTCCCCCGCCCCCTCTCACCCCTCACCCTCTTCCCCCACAAATCTCCCCTCACCCAGCCCCCTCTACCCTCCCCCATTCCCCCTTCCCCCCTCCACCCTGCTCCCACATCCTATCCCCCTCCCCCCCCTCATTTTTCATTCATTTTCAAACAGCTCGCGTGCCACCTATTGCAATTTTTTAATATAAATTTCATAATGCCAGAGCTCTAAGTTATAGCCCGTAGCCTATTTTCATGTATGAGCTATATTATTGTAAAGTTTCATTAAAATCCTTTGAGTAGTTTTCGCGTCAAAGAGTATTAAACATACATCCATACAAACTTTCACCTTTATAATATTAGTAGGATTTTAATGTACCATAATTAATGTATCGATGTATCATGATTAGTTCTAACATTGCATTCGTTGTCTATGGGCTTTTCGGGGCACACGGTCTCCTTTACGAGATGTACCGAAGATAACCGAAGGCAGGTGTGTAGAGACCTTATAAAGCCAGAGCTACGCAGGCAAAACCTAGCTTCCAGTTAGTAAGGACATTAGTCCTCCTAAACTATATTTATAAATTACGGTCATCATTTTAGCAAATGCTGACCAGTACTTACGTCCTTGAATACAGGTAATTCGATGTCCAAAAATGCAATTATTGTGAAACCGCGAGCAATATCTGATTTTGGACATACGATTTCTTAACGAATTTAATAATATCGGTAAAGAAAATTTTAGTAAGTTTGTTTTTGCCACTTTTGTTAATAAATGTATATGACCAGGAGCGTAGAGCTTGTAAAATACTTGACCTTTTCAAAAGACAATCATTATTAAACGACAAGTTCATCCCCCACTTATTAAAATCAGGTCAGTTTATTTATTTATTGTTTTGGAACATTTACATAGTATTAACAGAAAAAAGTCATTGGATTAGCATTGTAAAAAGCGTACATGTTAATAGTCCACTTAAAAATGTTCACAGAATGCACAGTTTAATAGTTGTTAACAGAAATTAGGAATATCAAAATATAAACGGAGGTATAAAAAGAGATAACAAAAATAGTGATGATACAATATAGAGATGACAAAGATAAAAAAAGATCGATATACGATGTAAAAAAACAGAAAAACAAAAAAAGTAAAGTACAAATAGAGTGAAGAACAGCCATTCACATTCAAGTTCAAGATAAGTATTAAGATAAGTATTTTTAATTCTCAATTACATGTTAGGTTAGTCTATTGTTAATTTGCTTTTTAAAGTAAGCGAGACTATTTGCATAGATGTCTATATGGTTACATTCAATGGAATTATACAGTCGACACATCCGAGACAGTGGATTGAAGTATGCAATATTGTTTTTAAATAATTCAAGATGAAATATATTCTGATTCCTTAAATTACGTCAATTGGGGACCTTAATAAGAATATTGCTCAGACAGTGAGTTGTTTCAAGCTTATCATGAATGATTTTGTATAGACTCATTAAGTCAGCAACTTTTCTTCTTTTTTCCAGAGTTGTAAACTTAAAATATTGGAGTCGTTCCTCGTAAGATTGGAGTAAGGCATTTAGTCCAAGTTTAAATGATAACAATCTCAGAAATTTTTTTTGCACAGATTAAATAGTTTTTGAATATTTTAAGTAGTGTGGGTTCCAGATAACACTACCATATTCCAATTTGCTTCTGACCAATGAGTTGTATAGGGTTATAATGGATTGGGGTTTTTTAAATGGTTTAGATATTCTATGTATAAACCCCATCATTTTCAAGGATTTAGTCGTGATATCACTGACGTGTACATCAATCAGTTGCATTCGATCTTCCGAGAAATATGCTGAAAAAATATACTAGTTGGAATTGATTGCAAAAATAATAACTGCAATCCGAGGTCTAATAACAGAAAAGTTCAAATTTAAAAAAAAACAAGTGCACTTCACACGCGGTAGAAGTGAAACTTTAACAAAACAATCTCAACCAATGGGAGCCTTGAAAAGTGAGGTCATAATCAAAGCGGCCAATGAGCGCAGACCTAGCGTTATTTCCGTTTCATATCTTAACCAATAGGAGCCATCATAATCATGAGCGCAGTTTGATGCTTCGCAGGTGTTGTATTGCGTCATTTCCGTTTCATCCGAATTTTCAGAAGAAGAAGTTTCACTTCAAAAAGTATAATATAAATGCTATAAATTCTCGAGAAATATAGAAAGCCAAAAACTTTATTTTGGGCGGCAAAAATCTTCAATTGGGCCGCAGGTTGGGCATGTCTGTTTTAGAATTCTAGATAATCATCTTTCTATCTTAATAACCCAAACTAAAATAATAAATTAAGCCTTAATCCATTAAATATGTAAGCTGTAATGGGTGGATTTGTCTGCACAGAACCGCGGATCTGGGCGGCGATAATGCGCATATATAATGGTAATGAAATATAACGGTCTCCATTCTCCATGTCAGCGAGGTTGCTGCTGCTAACCATTCTCAGTACGCTGAAAACTCCATATCGCACGGAATCCGTTTTAATTGAGATCTCTTCATTGGCCCGTGTGTGGTCAGTAAACGCGGATTCAACTTTTAAGTTAAAATACTGATCACATGTCTATTCCAATTTATTTTACAGTTAAATTCCCCTCAGGCTAGTTTATTTGCTTTTCCGAACAACTCACATAATTTGATACAAACTTTTTTAGAAAGAGAAAATACCATGCTTTATATTTAAATCAAAAAATTAACCACTGAATAATTAAAATTGTACAACTTTATGAAACCAAAGTTTCCAAGCTCATTTTGAAAAGAAAATAAACTTAGAGAATTTTTAAATAATTATTTTTACACGAAACGACAAAACTATAAATACTTGGGTCAACAAAACTATAAATACTTAGGAACAAATTTCTTTAATAAATTACCAGAAAATATAAGATCCCTTAAGGACAGTTACAAAAATTTCAAAACACAATTAAAAAAATATACTGAAAGCCTTAACTAAAAAAAATAAATAATAATTAAAAAAATATATACATATACACACATATGTTTCTTTTATTCTTAATATATACTAAATTAAAAAAAAAAAATCAAAATAACCTAACAAATAATACTTCCTCCCGTACACACAAGCATTTGCTTATTATGGGAGAACATTTAAAAAAAATATGTATATTTGTATTTAATAATTGTATTAAGTTTTTTTTATTTTTTTTATATACTTTCATTATATTTATGTATCTATTGTATGTACTGTACCAAAAAAATAAAAAAATTTCAATAAAAAAAAAATAAAAATAAAAATAAAAATGAGTTATTGATAATGTTCACTATACATTTCCCTAATAAAATATGTGAAGGTATGTTTTTTTCGTTATCAGTAATTTCTGTTAGAAAAATGTAAACTTAATTATGTTTGCATTAATAAAATGGTATTTTTAAAATTAAGTGTTTATTTGGAATTATTAAATTAGTAAACCTTACAAAATCATTTTTTAGTTTAGTGTTCAGAAATATTAAATTTATTTGGATTTTATTGCAAAACTGAAATATTTTTACCTTC
Organism: Limnephilus rhombicus; assembly: GCA_929108145.2. NCBI lineage: Eukaryota > Metazoa > Arthropoda > Insecta > Trichoptera > Limnephilidae > Limnephilus > Limnephilus rhombicus. The sequence goes on along the minus strand of OV815292.1, from coordinate 13,412,782 downwards.
CGACAAAAAAGGCCCGAGGCCTGAAAATCAGAAAACAGTCCTAAATCCTTTTTTTTTAATTTTTAATATTTTTTTTCAGTAATTTAATCTTAAAACGTTGGTTTATTATTAAAAAATACGCATAACTGACAAAAATGAAAAAAAAAACGTTCAAGTTTATGAATACAAGTAAGTCAACAAGAATTCTGATTTTATCCAGAAAAAGTGTTATTTTCCCCTTTTATATATTTAACCAAAACATCACATATGTTTAAAAGAATTTTTTTTTGGGTACTTTGTACTGTTGTTATAGAATGAAAAATAAGTTTGGTACAAAATATAAAATATGAACCCTTTGTTTTATTTTTTTTCCAAATCATGAAATCTATTTTTTTTTTCAAAACTTCCGGCCATTTTAACGGGCTAATAGTGAACAATAATTTCATTTATTTTTACGTTTCCGAATAGCTACAGATCATACAAAACTTTTGAGACCCCGGCGTTTAAACATATGGCCATTTTTTCTCTCTCTATGGAGAGCGACACAGGCTACTGAGGGGTTGCATTTATATAAGAAGATCAAGTAATATTATTTAATTAGCAGTTAAAAATCCGCTCCACGGGTTTTTGCTTCCAAGCGACGGGCGACACGACAGTAGCTTTGTTACAAACTTCATCTTTGTTAAAAGATGGTTTTGCATAAGGCGCGGCGTCAGAGATGAACTCGAAGTCAGGTTCTTAAATTTCAACCTTGTAGACACTAGGCTTTTAATACTATAAGATTATATTATAATAATAATAAAAAAATGTGTGTAATATAATCATGTAGTGCCTAGTAAGAATGATATAAATATGTACTAAATGTGAATGATTTACACGATATATATTGAGTGGTGACCCGACAATTCGTCCTGCGATAATTCATCCGGCGACAGTTCACCCTGCGACAGTTCATCCGGCCGACAGTTCATCCTGCCGACAGTTCATCCTGCCGACAGTTCATCCCGCCGACAATTCATCCTTCCTGATCATTTAGAAGATTTTTATTAAGTAAGTATGCAAAGAGGATATACGGCCGTACAACCAAAATCGATATACTTATATCTGAAGGCATCTTGAGTGGAAATCCGCTGTAAAAATATTTTTACTAACAATAATTTCGACTCTCCGAAGAAGCATGCGTGAATAACAAAATACGACATACTTATACTTATAGGTTAGGTTAGGTTAGCTTAGGTTAGGTTAGGTTAGGTAAGGTTAGGTTAGGTTAGATTAGGTTAGGTTAGGTTAGGTTAGGTTAGGTTAGGTTAGGTTGAATTGTCAGGATGAATTGTCGCCGGATGAATTGTCAGCGGGATGAACTGTCGGCAGGATGAACTGTCAGCCGGATGAATTGTCGCAGGATGAACTGTCATGGAACCGTCCAAACGAACATTTTAGTTTTGTTCAATCTCCACTTGAAAATTAAAAATAATGGTTAATCACTTAACTAAGAATTATTTAAACTAATGAGACCTTTACCTTTACGGAAAAAGCTTTATTTAAGAAAACCTTCTCCTCCTGTAAAAACTTCTAAGGTCGTTTGGACAATTAAGAACTAAGGTAACGCTTTATTTATTTTTTTCAGTTGTTTTTTTTTTAAATTATGTTAATTCTATTGTGCTATCTTTGATTCGGTTGTACGAAAAAATTCTGTACCTTTTGTTTTTATCCAGACCGCAACATTACGTTTTTATCATAAACTAGCTGGTACCCGGGATGCGTTGCTATGCCATTTAATAAATAAATTGTTTCTCCTTGCGCGTCCTTTCCCATTCGTCCCATTCAACTTCCTCCTCCCCTTCCTCTCCCACGTCCCCTTCCCCTCTCACGTTCCCACTCCTCTTCCTCCACCTTCCCTCTCCTCACTCTATTCCCCTCCTTCCCCCGTCCCGCGAACCCACCTCCCGAGATCCCCACCACCCTCTCGTATTCGCCTCCCCCCTCCCACGGATCCTATGTTGTCGATTCAAAACCCTTAATTTAATACGTGCTTCAATTCGAGTGGACCCGAGGAAAGTAGGTAGAACAATTTATATGGGAAAATGAAATTGTTGTTTTAACTATCTTCTTCGCAAATTTTCCATATTTTCTCACCGTTTAAACCTTCCCTGGACTACGACAAACATTTCAAAACCAAAATCAGTTAAATCAGCCCAGCCGTTCTCGAGTTTTAGCGAGACAAACGAACAGCAATTGATTTATATATATATAGATTCGTATTGGTGAGGATTACTACGATGATGAAGTCATGTGATTAAAGAATTTTATTGCGTAGGTAGTACTTGAAATGTATTTGTTCGTGGATGGTATATTTTAAGGTGTCTAGTTATTTTTGTTGCTTGGGTGTGTAATATAATGTGTGAATATTGATAAATTGATTGATTAAGTGTACTAACTTGGTAAGCTGAGCCACCGCGCTCTTCCGGAGCAGCACGTGATTGAGGATGTTGACTGCGTTGCTAGGCGGCCTCGCCCTCGCTCCTGCCCCTCCCCCCGGGTAGTCTCCGTAGTAGTTGCCATACCCGCTGTCTTGCCCCTGCACCATGTCACCTGTGTCTGGCAGATTGAAGGCATTATTACTCAGTTACTCAGTTGGATGGGGATTAAAATACAAGTGTAACAATAAACCTAGTAGTAGTTGCCATACCCGCTGTCCTGCCCCTGCACCATGTCACCTGTGTCTGGCAGATTGAAGGCATTATTACTCAGTTACTCAGTTGGATGGGGATTAAAATACAAGTGTAACAATAAACCTAGTAGTAGTTGCCATACCCGCTGTCCTGCCCCTGCACCATGTCACCTGTGTCTGGCAGATTGAAGGCATTATTACTCAGTTACTCAGTTGGATGGGGATTAAAATACAAGTGTAACAATAAACCTAGTAGTAGTTGCCATACCCGCTGTCCTGCCCCTGCACCATGTCACCTGTGTCTGGCAGATTGAAGGCATTATTACTCAGTTACTCAGTTGGATGGGGATTAAAATACAAGTGTAACAATAAACCTAGTAGTAGTTGCCATACCCGCTGTCCTGCCCCTGCACCATGTCACCTGTGTCTGGCAGATTGAAGGCATTATTACTCAGTTACTCAGTTGGATGGGGATTAAAATACAAGTGTAACAATAAACCTAGTAGTAGTTGCCATACCCGCTGTCCTGCCCCTGCACCATGTCACCTGTGTCTGGCAGATTGAAGGCATTATTACTCAGTTACTCAGTTGGATGGGGATTAAAATACAAGTGTAACAATAAACCTAGTAGTAGTTGCCATACCCGCTGTCCTGCCTCTGCACCATGTCACCTGTGTCTGGCAGATTGAAGGCATTATTACTCAGTTACTCAGTTGGATGGGGATTAAAATACAAGTGTAACAATAAACCTAGTAGTAGTTGCCATACCCGCTGTCCTGCCCCTGCACCATGTCACCTGTGTCTGGCAGATTGAAGGCATTATTACTCAGTTACTCAGTTGGATGGGGATTAAAATACAAGTGTAACAATAAACCTAGTAGTAGTTGCCATACCCGCTGTCCTGCCCCTGCACCATGTCACCTGTGTCTGGCAGATTGAAGGCATTATTACTCAGTTACTCAGTTGGATGGGGATTAAAATACAAGTGTAACAATAAACCTAGTAGTAGTTGCCATACCCGCTGTCCTGCCCCTGCACCATGTCACCTGTGTCTGGCAGATTGAAGGCATTATTACTCAGTTACTCAGTTGGATGGGGATTAAAATACAAGTGTAACAATAAACCTAGTAGTAGTTGCCATACCCGCTGTCCTGCCCCTGCACCATGTCACCTGTGTCTGGCAGATTTAAGGCATTATTACTGTGATGTTTGTCTTTTCTCTCTCTTATACTCTTATATTTGTCTGTATTTTATTTACTCCTGGGCACTTGGCACCAGTCGTAATATTCTTCTTTTCTCTTGGCTCTGATCGATATTTAAATTCTTAAGGCTTTGCATATGTGTGGTAGGGATGGAAAATTCCTCCCCTACGTCACACAAGCCTTTATAAAATTGGACCCTTATTTCCTCTGATAACTACAGAAAGCTACTTAAAGCTCCCTTGTACTACATACCTTTAGCGATATATGTACTTAACTAATAAATACGTTATTTACGACTTTGAACGTAAATATTTTCGTATTTAGGTTGTAATTAAACTCCATCAAACGTTGTGTAATTTTTTTGATTTATGATATAGGACTTTAATTACTTTAAATTTTGTGGTAACCCTCTTGATTCTAAACAGAGTGTTGAATTTCAAAACTGTATTGGTCTCTCTCTTGCAAATTTAACCTTAAGTATTTCTCTAAATGAACTAACTTCCCTTTGACGTTTATTATGATTCCCTACATCCTAATGAATTCATGAATAAACAATACTAATCGAAACTACACATGACTAATTGAACAGATAATTAAATATAACTCAAATGGTTAAATGTTAGTAAATTTGATTATGATTGTATCTCGTATCTGCTGGGCGCCCCTCCGTTTAGATTCAGCTGCTATAAGGTACATATAAAGATGGATTTAGTAGGTTAATGTAATTAGTTAATTGCATATTTGACGAACTCAGAATAACCCTTTTTCTGGCAAAATTTGGCTCCTGCCTCCATCAAGTAAGCCGGGTGATCAGAAGTCAACCCAAAATTCGCACAGTCTTTTGGCACGGTTCAATTGATTGATACCTAAGTTATCGCGTCCCAATTGACCTTCCTTTCGCCATCATGCACTGCCTTCAGGTCTTCCTCCAAGCCCAGATACCTCCAAATTCCTACTCCTCCAAAGTTTACTATTTACTTAGGGCGAACCGGTTTCGTCCTATATGCAATCATATACTCACGGGTTTGTGTGGAGTTACGGGTCGTGAATCCTCCCTCCACGTTCAAGAAATGAGACGAGAGTGACCCGACAGGCCTAAAGCACTAATTGTAAGTGAGTTCGTTTCATTCAATGAACAGTACATAAAAAGATATATATGTAAACATACGTTTTGGGAAGGTTTATAACTCGCAATGCGAAACTACTTGCAACGCATCCCGAGCTCGGATCTCGCCCATCGGATTCTGCACAATCCTCAGATTGATACCGAATATATACGTAAGAATAGTGTGAAATATAAATATATACTAGTACAATAAGATCTTATCTGGCGATGTGTTCTGGAGATTCGCCATAACTCCAAGCTTTTGTTTGGTTTTGTTGACGGTTTTGTTTGAGAGATCCGCCATCTCTATGGTTTGATTAATGGTCCTTGTTACAGAAGCGAACACTGCCTTCTGTTGGTTGAACTGTATTTTTTTTTTTTTTCTTTCCCTCCCCTCCAATGTTCAACTTTTGATAAACTCTTGCTATCCCGTGATTCTCAATTGAATCATGTAAATCCTCATTACCCCTTATTAAGCTATCCCGTGATTTTTCGACTGTTTCATGTAAGTCTTCAATACACCTTTTTTAACTATCCCGTGATTTATCAACTGTTTCATGTAAATCTTCAATACACCCTTTTGAACTGCTATAATAAATCTGTTAATTTTCAATTGCTTAGATCTGTAGATACCTCTTTACGTTCAAATTAAAAATAGTGTTTAAATTTTTTTTTTTTTTCTTTTTGTTCCTAATAATTGCGCAATATAATAATTTTATCCCGTTCCTAGAAGTTAATACCTAAGTACGATATCCACTAATCAAGGTCATTTTTTTTTTTTTCTTTTTACTGTATTCGAACTAGTGCCCCAGTGACCGAATTATTTTGTAAACAATTTGAGCTTTGTAAACATTCTCTACGGCCCCGTGACCTAGATTCAAGCGCATGAGGTATGTTTACTTTAGACATTCCGGAGACGTGTGAGATGACTCTAAAATTTTCTTTGTTTGATAATGATGTACTTAGTGCAATTGTCTAGTCTGATACCCGATTACGTATACATATTTATTCATTTATATATACTTTGTCTCAATAAATAATTTATAATATGGATATGTACATACATAAATTTTATGATTGAAATAATTTCTAATATCATAACTTATTTCAAATGCTCTGGATTTTCTGAAATTATATTAATACATACATAACATTAAATATAAAATATTGATTTGCAAATTTATCACACATAACTACTTTTAATAGTTATTGATGAATTCAGAGGTAGGAATCGATACCCTTTTCCTCTTTTTATATAAGTGTTTTTCCTTTTTTTTTTTTTTTATTATAATTTTTCTTGGGAACAAAAATTACAAATATATGTGTTTATATACATACATATATGAATATATAAAATATAATTATTATACTTATAATATTTTAATATAGTTACATATCACATATTAAGCGAGTAATATCTTGGTCAAATAATTAATCCAAATACCAATGTTTGCTGCATTCCGCTATCTCCTTGGAATCTGTAAAATTTTATAACGGAAAAGACTTACCCCTACCAAGGTTTTTTCCGACCGGGAAATACACGGTAACCTTGCTGCGATTTTCCTAAATTAATTTTTTATTTTCCTAAATTTAATTAAATCTTTTTGACTTCAATTTTTTTTTTTTTCATTTAATCTAAGTAATTAAAATGATGCATGAACTCTATCGTTCTAAACTGTGTTTTATCTCAAAACTCGTTGGTTAGATAACACTTTAAATGATAGTTACTTCACGATTAATTTAGAGGTGGTAAATTGTTGTTAAATTAAATTTTTATCCCTCCGAAATTTTATGTATTAATAAAATATTATTTTGTTTTATTATTATTATTTAAGATAATTAATTTAAATATTTATTATTTGTTAGAACACTTTCACTTAGATTGAACACACGTATTTAATTATAACTTCGTCACGCTAAATTATCACATCACTTCAGTTATTTATTGCACTAATATTGAACGCGAAATTTCTAAGTTTAAAACCACAATATTAAGTGATTATAAAATCCGAATTTTCCACTAAAACAAATTGTATTTATCACGAGCACTTTTATTTTTCACAAGTAATTAATGCGTTGGCTTTAATTTTATTTTTCACTGACTCTAACTGCAAAGTATTTTTTTTTTTTTTTTTTTTTTTGACTAGAATGTGAAATTTTTCTAAGTATCAAAATAATTATCACTTAGAATTTTTCAAATTTAAATCACCCACCGTTTCGTCACGTTCCGCGAAGTTACAAACTTTTCGACCACGACCGTAGACTGTCCTCAACTGGCATTTGTCTAGACTTTTATACCCCTCTCAGGTCCAAAAGATCGTATCTGAATCTCCTATAATAAACCAATCTAATTACTATCAACTCGTAATTTCTTGAAACCTCTCCATTATTGTCGAATGCGGTCTCTTTGTACGTTTTGCGTTTGATACATTAAATTCTGTCTCGTACCTCCATACTTACAAGATCCGGATTTAGTAAGATCCATGTTTAATGGCCCAACTTCCTTTGTCCTGTTGTTCATACAAAATTAGCTTGAATTTAATAATTTTAAAGTTCTATTTTCATCTATTCCGTAACATGTCCGTGCGTACGGCATCTACCATATGTTCCAAATCTGTCCCCAAATTCGCCTATCAGAGATATCTTCATGTCGAAGCCTTTCTCGCAAATTGTTCATTTTTATTTTATTATTTTTCCTCGAGTTTTTCTGTATTCTATATGAACCTTTCCATTTAAAACCGAATTTTCTCTATTTACGTCGTATATTTGAATTTTCCATTTTTTTCTCGAATTTTCTTTTATTCACGACACTCTTTCCATGAATTTCCTTATTTATTCTTACGCTATTGTTCATATCTCTATAGATTTTTATATTTCAAGCCGTATTTATTTTATTCACTGTTAATCTAAGATTTCCTTTGTTTTTCTCTGTCGTATCTCCTTTCCCCTCACTTCCCCGTACTTCCCTGATATAACCATATCGTTTTTTGATGTTTGCTGCCTCTTGGAAAATTTCATTTTCTATTTGTTATTAATAAATATATCATTTTTTAACATCTTTATAGGAGATACCCCCACTTCGGCCCTTAAATTTCTGTCATTTTTATTGCTTCATAGAGAACGCCTTCCAAATTTCGTCCCGTTCTTACGAAAAATCCCATAAACCATATGTCTTGACAGTTGTATACATTAATCCCTGTACCCACCTGGCAATAAATCCTTTTTTATTTCAGTGTCGTTAAATTTTATGAGAATTCTTTAATATAAATATTTCATAAGACCCATGATAATTTTTATTACCTTTTTAACGGCTAATCGTTCTTATCTAAACAATTTCCATGTTCGAATATTCCTTGTTTATCACAACAAAATACATCTGAAATCGGCAACCATTGTAATGCCTCATCTTTATCTGCAATCGCGTACTATGCTACTCTATAAACTCCATTTTAATTACGTAAAATGACTCCTTTTCCTGAGTTTTTCTATCGCAATGTTTTCAGCATTTTCCACTCCCCTCCGTACTGCACTCTATCTTCTTCTCTAACACTTGTTACTGCCCTAGACATCTGAAATGTACCCTCGCCTATTCTTTAAAACTCTCATTTTTTTTTGACGTTTCCTCCCTAAATCTTTCATCGTAATATCCTAGCTCCGTCTAAAATTGATAACAATAATTTTCCATTGTTTTTTCAACATTTCCATTTCCTTTAGCACGTTTTCCCTCGAATCGATCATCTCCGGTCGTCACAAACAATCGTATTATAGATGAAAATCTCCCTAACATCTTACAATACGTTTTCGTCACTTGCTTTGCAATTTTTCACTTAAACTTCTGCATCGTGTTTACGTGTATCCTTTTTTTCCGCACCTGATATGTTTTAATGCGTTCGAGAACTAGGGTTTCTGATCCCTGGAACGTACCGGTTAATGATAACATTTCTTGGGGTCATCGTTCTTTTGTCCCTGAACAGATTATTTCTTCCCATGGAGTTTATTCACCTCTCGGTTTGGTGGGAACGTCAAACTCATTAATCACATTACTAATTGCTAAGTCCAAAGGTCGTTCCTTTGTTCTAAAAATGGGTTCGGCCCTCTTCCCGTTGATAGGCTGAATTGGTTTTTAATCGCTTTTGCTGCAATTCAATTGGCTGTCAATATATCTCGGTCTAAAGTATATTGGGGAGTCCCTGTTTCTGATTATTTGTTGATACCATCTGTGATTTTTTTATCAATACTCGTCTCACTTTGTCTAATTATAGATCCCTACCGTAAATATGAATTCACTTTACTCTAATCCGATAGATGTCGTAGACGTGTCCGTTTTATAAGTAATTGATATTTTCTTTTTAAATTAAAGTGGGAAGCTACGATATTTCCTAATTTTCACTGTTGATCAATGCAATTCATCACAGTTCCCTCCTCTGAACTCAATTTGCTGTGGCTAACGTTGTATTTTATTTTAATGTCCTATTCTTTTTTTTTTTTTTTTTTTTTTTTTTTTTTTAATTTTTTTTTTTTTCGTTAGACACCGAAATTGTGTTCAAATTTAGACTAGCTATCTTCCCCTCCTCATTTGGTTATCCCCTATCTCTACTCCGTGTCATATTACTTCCTATCTCCCCCTCCTCATTTTGTTATCCCCTATCTTTTTTCCGTATCCTATTACTTCCTATCTCCCCCTCCTCATTCTGTTCGGATTGTTAACAATCTTGAATTTGAATCTCATTGTATTCTTTATTTTCTTTTCGCGTAGATTTTACTTTATGAAATTTTCTTTAATTTTGATAGATTCAAAATTAATTTCTTTTTGCTGGAACACGCCCCTCGACTCGCGTGTTTTGGTGGTCCCCAACCAAATTGGACTAAGACCTCCCTTACAATGATTTAAGTAAAGATTGTTTACAATCTCGCGGCCTTTCGAACAACTGAAAAGCGGGTGGTCTCTTGGTGTGCAATTAATTGTTTTTTTGTTTTGTAAGTATGAATATTTTTTGTGAAATGTGGGTTTTCGCACGACCTCACCCAATCCGACAATCAGTGGTATACATGTTTCATATAAATTTTCCAGCATTTTTTTTTTTTTTCTTTATTTATTTAAACTTTATTTTATAATTCTTAATTTCTAATTGTAATTTCTTAATTCATCCAAAGTTGTTCTAGCCTAAGTGTTGTCCACTCTAATATTTAAAATTTTATAAATGTTCTTTATTATCCTCAAATTGGTTCAGCGTTCCTTTTTTCCTTTTTTTTTTTTTCGAAATCTAAAATATTTATATCTTAATTCAAATGTTACCTTTTTATCTCTATACTTAATGTCTACCCTATATCTATAGATAAACTTTCTTATTTCAATATTTCAAAAAAAATTCCTAAGCATTGTTTATTTTTCAAAATGTCCCTTTTGTGTGCCATATAATATCTCTAATTCTCTCCTTTTGAGTGTTCTTACTTATCTAACATTTTTTTTTTCCTCACTAACACATAAAAGTAAAATTTTTTTTTTTTTTTTTTTTTTTCAACTAGAAAATCAAAATTAACGAATTTATTTGCCTTACTCTATTTCAATAATTGAATATGATTGTCGCTTATTAAGAACTTGTCCACTCACCCTCAAAGACTTAACGACGATCCGCCCCTCGCAAGCAATCTGATAATCTAATATTTTAGTAATTTTCTTTCTTCCCCCTCCCCAATTATAATGTACCCTAACATAATTTTATTTGTATTTCTCAATCGTTTATTTATTTATTAACATTTACAAATATTTGTAAACTTCGCACTCTATCCGTTGATTTCCACTAACTGTAAACCTGATTTTTGTTTCTTATTACTTGTGTAATATCTAGCTAAATGTAAAGCGCTATAATCTCCTTTTATCTCCCGAGTTGGTTGCGACCACTAGCTCCTTCCCGGCTGTAGTTATTGTAGAATTTTCTTTTGGTGAACTGTTAACTTCGGTGCACTTGCTGCAACTAGCGTTTTCGCCCACACTTTCAATTGCGTGTATCCTCCTTTTTATGGCGTGGTAACGGTCACGGTATTTGTCCTTCTGGCTGGATTCCTCCCCACTCCTCTTCTTCATGTTCCGTTCTTCTGGTGTACATACCATTGTATCTAGTTTTCGTAGAAACTCAGCGGCGACAATCTCATCTCCTGATTGCCCCGAAAACCATAGCGATTGAATTTCCTTCGGATAATGTCTCATAATCTCGTCAACTATGCCCAACGGTGTGTCAGTAATCTTTAAAGCCTTCGCTAGCTCCCAATAGTTTGCGAAATGAGTGAGCATGGATATATTTTTCTTGGCATCATATACCCCTTCTGCAAGACGACGGCGAACTTCATTTTTCTTTATGTCTCCCCAATAGGTAGCTAAAAAATCTCGTTCGAAATCTAACATAGTCTCCCATCGTTTATTGTACAATTTTGCCCACGATTTAGCTTCCCCTTTCAAATTTTCCCGTACGACGACTAATGGATCCGTTCGTTTCACTTTTCTAGTGTATTCTTTTAAATCTTCCAGGAAACTAATGGGATTTTGATTTCCACCGGAGAATGATGGTCGTTCCTGCTGTGGTAACATTTCCACTACTTGGAGAACGCTTTTCGGCGCATTATCCTCTCCTATCACCGCCACTGTTGCTGGGATTTCCAATTGTTTCTCGAGTTCTTGCATCTTATTGACGAGCGGTGCCAAAGCTGCCTGAATTATTGTAGTTATATCTCCTATGTTTATTGTTGAAGTCTCGGTTGTGACATTTTCCCCGATTGCTGTCACTAAAGCCTGGGCTCGCCTACTTGTTCCACGTTTCCCAACCATTTTCTTTATTTTCCGAGTGTCGCCCGGTTAATGTTTATATTTTATCTTATTAAGCGACAACCTTATAATCTCTATTTTAGTTTCCTAAATTACCTTATGTAAATTATGTTGCCTTCCTTATTCTATTTATTTACTTATTTTTTTTTTTTTTTTTCAATTTTCTCGTTTTTCTATATTTTTTTATTTTATTTTTTTATTTTTCCTTTTACTTCGTTAACTTTTCTTGTTCCTTTTCCTCGGGTTTTTCCTGTAACATACCATGTGTGAGTCTCTCTTCACACTCTCGCTTATTTTCGCCCTGTTCCTCCGATTTTGTGTCGGTCTCCCCCTCTGGCTGAACGACTTCTATCATATCCTCGACTCGTAACTTAGACCTCTTTGAACGTCTAAATATCTCCCGTAATTCATCTCCCGACGGTATTTCTTTAGCTTCTAATTCCGTCGCATCCACTTTCCTTTTTTCCGCCATTTTTTGTTTAAAATTTTTAATGAATTTAACTCAATACCAACTATTTATTATAAATATACCTATATATATTCATAATTTATTTTATTTATTTATTTTTTTTTTTTTTGGAACCTGTCCCCCTATAAAACACAATATTTTTAATTATTTATATTTGTTTGCATGATGATTGTAACCCAAATTAGATCAACTCTACCATCACTCTTCATTTCAATTAAATGTAGGTAATTGCAAAAAAAACGGAATGAATATTGTTACTCCAATGTTAATGAATATCCCGTGATTTTCGTTCAACCAATAATTACTCATTGTTTAGAATGCCAACCATTCCTTCAAGTTCCGCAATACCTACGATATTTTCGCAAAATCTGTTTAGAGTTCGCAATACCTATCTTGATGTTATTTCGTCAAATCCCCTCCTTTTTTTGGTCCGAATGATCAAATGTTCCCTTAAATAGGTATATACCTTATAAAACATTCGTCTGTGATATTAAAGCTCTCAACTCGACACTATCCCCAATCAAATATTTTATGTTATTTTTATTTTATGTTCCTTATCTTTTATGTTATGACTTTTTATGTGATAATCCTCACATATAAACCCACAACATTAACTATAAACAAAGGGTCACTTTATGTAGGTAAGTTCCCCCGTTTTTATCTGTAAAGTCTGTTTATTTTTTCCGTAACCGAGTGTTGATATCATTTTCGAGTTTGTTTATTCTACAATCTCTTAAAGCGATGCGCGTTACCCCCGATGTCACCTACTTCAAAATTTTTCGATGTTTTGTTATCACTTTCGATGCTTAGATTATCAATCTTTCGATGCTTACAAACACCGCGGTATCTCGTATCAGATTGTTTACATTACGATCATTAACATTCTGGATTCAGGAATTTATGGCCTGCCTTGAATAAACTGTTTACGCTTGTATCTGACCTACATTCTTTGTTACGATATTTATAATCTCATAAGCAATCAACAAATTCATGGTCACTTGATTTAAACTTTATCGACACTTTTATAAATTATTTTAAAACATGTAGAGTTTATTCGTTAACACTTTTTTTTTTTATATTTAAATGTATTGTTTATATATTTATTTTCGTATATTTATTTATTAATTTATATATTTTTTTCGTGTTTATTTAACGGCGCACTGTTCTGATTTTTATTTTATTTTTATTATCACTTCATTTAACATAACGTCCTACTTATTATTATTATTATTTTTTTTTTTTTTTGCAATAGATTGACCAATAAAAGTTTTTTTTTTTTTTTCTAAAACAACTTGTAAAACTCTGATCTCCTGTCACGGCTGTGCAGTTGTGATGTTTGTCTTTTCTCTCTCTTATACTCTTATATTTGTCTGTATTTTATTTACTCCTGGGCACTTGGCACCAGTCGTAATATTCTTCTTTTCTCTTGGCTCTGATCGATATTTAAATTCTTAAGGCTTTGCATATGTGTGGTAGGGATGGAAAATTCCTCCCCTACGTCACACAAGCCTTTATAAAATTGGACCCTTATTTCCTCTGATAACTACAGAAAGCTACTTAAAGCTCCCTTGTACTACATACCTTTAGCGATATATGTACTTAACTAATAAATACGTTATTTACGACTTTGAACGTAAATATTTTCGTATTTAGGTTGTAATTAAACTCCATCAAACGTTGTGTAATTTTTTTGATTTATGATATAGGACTTTAATTACTTTAAATTTTGTGGTAACCCTCTTGATTCTAAACAGAGTGTTGAATTTCAAAACTGTATTGGTCTCTCTCTTGCAAATTTAACCTTAAGTATTTCTCTAAATGAACTAACTTCCCTTTGACGTTTATTATGATTCCCTACATCCTAATGAATTCATGAATAAACAATACTAATCGAAACTACACATGACTAATTGAACAGATAATTAAATATAACTCAAATGGTTAAATGTTAGTAAATTTGATTATGATTGTATCTCGTATCTGCTGGGCGCCCCTCCGTTTAGATTCAGCTGCTATAAGGTACATATAAAGATGGATTTAGTAGGTTAATGTAATTAGTTAATTGCATATTTGACGAACTCAGAATAACCCTTTTTCTGGCAAAATTTGGCTCCTGCCTCCATCAAGTAAGCCGGGTGATCAGAAGTCAACCCAAAATTCGCACAGTCTTTTGGCACGGTTCAATTGATTGATACCTAAGTTATCGCGTCCCAATTGACCTTCCTTTCGCCATCATGCACTGCCTTCAGGTCTTCCTCCAAGCCCAGATACCTCCAAATTCCTACTCCTCCAAAGTTTACTATTTACTTAGGGCGAACCGGTTTCGTCCTATATGCAATCATATACTCACGGGTTTGTGTGGAGTTACGGGTCGTGAATCCTCCCTCCACGTTCAAGAAATGAGACGAGAGTGACCCGACAGGCCTAAAGCACTAATTGTAAGTGAGTTCGTTTCATTCAATGAACAGTACATAAAAAGATATATATGTAAACATACGTTTTGGGAAGGTTTATAACTCGCAATGCGAAACTACTTGCAACGCATCCCGAGCTCGGATCTCGCCCATCGGATTCTGCACAATCCTCAGATTGATACCGAATATATACGTAAGAATAGTGTGAAATATAAATATATACTAGTACAATAAGATCTTATCTGGCGATGTGTTCTGGAGATTCGCCATAACTCCAAGCTTTTGTTTGGTTTTGTTGACGGTTTTGTTTGAGAGATCCGCCATCTCTATGGTTTGATTAATGGTCCTTGTTACAGAAGCGAACACTGCCTTCTGTTGGTTGAACTGTATTTTTTTTTTTTTTTCTTTCCCTCCCCTCCAATGTTCAACTTTTGATAAACTCTTGCTATCCCGTGATTCTCAATTGAATCATGTAAATCCTCATTACCCCTTATTAAGCTATCCCGTGATTTTTCGACTGTTTCATGTAAGTCTTCAATACACCTTTTTTAACTATCCCGTGATTTATCAACTGTTTCATGTAAATCTTCAATACACCCTTTTGAACTGCTATAATAAATCTGTTAATTTTCAATTGCTTAGATCTGTAGATACCTCTTTACGTTCAAATTAAAAATAGTGTTTAAATTTTTTTTTTTTTTCTTTTTGTTCCTAATAATTGCGCAATATAATAATTTTATCCCGTTCCTAGAAGTTAATACCTAAGTACGATATCCACTAATCAAGGTCATTTTTTTTTTTTTCTTTTTACTGTATTCGAACTAGTGCCCCAGTGACCGAATTATTTTGTAAACAATTTGAGCTTTGTAAACATTCTCTACGGCCCCGTGACCTAGATTCAAGCGCATGAGGTATGTTTACTTTAGACATTCCGGAGACGTGTGAGATGACTCTAAAATTTTCTTTGTTTGATAATGATGTACTTAGTGCAATTGTCTAGTCTGATACCCGATTACGTATACATATTTATTCATTTATATATACTTTGTCTCAATAAATAATTTATAATATGGATATGTACATACATAAATTTTATGATTGAAATAATTTCTAATATCATAACTTATTTCAAATGCTCTGGATTTTCTGAAATTATATTAATACATACATAACATTAAATATAAAATATTGATTTGCAAATTTATCACACATAACTACTTTTAATAGTTATTGATGAATTCAGAGGTAGGAATCGATACCCTTTTCCTCTTTTTATATAAGTGTTTTTCCTTTTTTTTTTTTTTTATTATAATTTTTCTTGGGAACAAAAATTACAAATATATGTGTTTATATACATACATATATGAATATATAAAATATAATTATTATACTTATAATATTTTAATATAGTTACATATCACATATTAAGCGAGTAATATCTTGGTCAAATAATTAATCCAAATACCAATGTTTGCTGCATTCCGCTATCTCCTTGGAATCTGTAAAATTTTATAACGGAAAAGACTTACCCCTACCAAGGTTTTTTCCGACCGGGAAATACACGGTAACCTTGCTGCGATTTTCCTAAATTAATTTTTTATTTTCCTAAATTTAATTAAATCTTTTTGACTTCAATTTTTTTTTTTTTCATTTAATCTAAGTAATTAAAATGATGCATGAACTCTATCGTTCTAAACTGTGTTTTATCTCAAAACTCGTTGGTTAGATAACACTTTAAATGATAGTTACTTCACGATTAATTTAGAGGTGGTAAATTGTTGTTAAATTAAATTTTTATCCCTCCGAAATTTTATGTATTAATAAAATATTATTTTGTTTTATTATTATTATTTAAGATAATTAATTTAAATATTTATTATTTGTTAGAACACTTTCACTTAGATTGAACACACGTATTTAATTATAACTTCGTCACGCTAAATTATCACATCACTTCAGTTATTTATTGCACTAATATTGAACGCGAAATTTCTAAGTTTAAAACCACAATATTAAGTGATTATAAAATCCGAATTTTCCACTAAAACAAATTGTATTTATCACGAGCACTTTTATTTTTCACAAGTAATTAATGCGTTGGCTTTAATTTTATTTTTCACTGACTCTAACTGCAAAGTATTTTTTTTTTTTTTTTTTTTTTTGACTAGAATGTGAAATTTTTCTAAGTATCAAAATAATTATCACTTAGAATTTTTCAAATTTAAATCACCCACCGTTTCGTCACGTTCCGCGAAGTTACAAACTTTTCGACCACGACCGTAGACTGTCCTCAACTGGCATTTGTCTAGACTTTTATACCCCTCTCAGGTCCAAAAGATCGTATCTGAATCTCCTATAATAAACCAATCTAATTACTATCAACTCGTAATTTCTTGAAACCTCTCCATTATTGTCGAATGCGGTCTCTTTGTACGTTTTGCGTTTGATACATTAAATTCTGTCTCGTACCTCCATACTTACAAGATCCGGATTTAGTAAGATCCATGTTTAATGGCCCAACTTCCTTTGTCCTGTTGTTCATACAAAATTAGCTTGAATTTAATAATTTTAAAGTTCTATTTTCATCTATTCCGTAACATGTCCGTGCGTACGGCATCTACCATATGTTCCAAATCTGTCCCCAAATTCGCCTATCAGAGATATCTTCATGTCGAAGCCTTTCTCGCAAATTGTTCATTTTTATTTTATTATTTTTCCTCGAGTTTTTCTGTATTCTATATGAACCTTTCCATTTAAAACCGAATTTTCTCTATTTACGTCGTATATTTGAATTTTCCATTTTTTTCTCGAATTTTCTTTTATTCACGACACTCTTTCCATGAATTTCCTTATTTATTCTTACGCTATTGTTCATATCTCTATAGATTTTTATATTTCAAGCCGTATTTATTTTATTCACTGTTAATCTAAGATTTCCTTTGTTTTTCTCTGTCGTATCTCCTTTCCCCTCACTTCCCCGTACTTCCCTGATATAACCATATCGTTTTTTGATGTTTGCTGCCTCTTGGAAAATTTCATTTTCTATTTGTTATTAATAAATATATCATTTTTTAACATCTTTATAGGAGATACCCCCACTTCGGCCCTTAAATTTCTGTCATTTTTTATTGCTTCATAGAGAACGCCTTCCAAATTTCGTCCCGTTCTTACGAAAAATCCCATAAACCATATGTCTTGACAGTTGTATACATTAATCCCTGTACCCACCTGGCAATAAATCCTTTTTTA
This sequence comes from Limnephilus rhombicus, assembly GCA_929108145.2. Taxonomy (NCBI): domain Eukaryota; kingdom Metazoa; phylum Arthropoda; class Insecta; order Trichoptera; family Limnephilidae; genus Limnephilus; species Limnephilus rhombicus. Next base: position 13,394,873 of record OV815292.1, on the reverse strand, counting down.
TTTCAGTGTCGTTAAATTTTATGAGAATTCTTTAATATAAATATTTCATAAGACCCATGATAATTTTTATTACCTTTTTAACGGCTAATCGTTCTTATCTAAACAATTTCCATGTTCGAATATTCCTTGTTTATCACAACAAAATACATCTGAAATCGGCAACCATTGTAATGCCTCATCTTTATCTGCAATCGCGTACTATGCTACTCTATAAACTCCATTTTAATTACGTAAAATGACTCCTTTTCCTGAGTTTTTCTATCGCAATGTTTTCAGCATTTTCCACTCCCCTCCGTACTGCACTCTATCTTCTTCTCTAACACTTGTTACTGCCCTAGACATCTGAAATGTACCCTCGCCTATTCTTTAAAACTCTCATTTTTTTTTGACGTTTCCTCCCTAAATCTTTCATCGTAATATCCTAGCTCCGTCTAAAATTGATAACAATAATTTTCCATTGTTTTTTCAACATTTCCATTTCCTTTAGCACGTTTTCCCTCGAATCGATCATCTCCGGTCGTCACAAACAATCGTATTATAGATGAAAATCTCCCTAACATCTTACAATACGTTTTCGTCACTTGCTTTGCAATTTTTCACTTAAACTTCTGCATCGTGTTTACGTGTATCCTTTTTTTCCGCACCTGATATGTTTTAATGCGTTCGAGAACTAGGGTTTCTGATCCCTGGAACGTACCGGTTAATGATAACATTTCTTGGGGTCATCGTTCTTTTGTCCCTGAACAGATTATTTCTTCCCATGGAGTTTATTCACCTCTCGGTTTGGTGGGAACGTCAAACTCATTAATCACATTACTAATTGCTAAGTCCAAAGGTCGTTCCTTTGTTCTAAAAAATGGGTTCGGCCCTCTTCCCGTTGATAGGCTGAATTGGTTTTTAATCGCTTTTGCTGCAATTCAATTGGCTGTCAATATATCTCGGTCTAAAGTATATTGGGGAGTCCCTGTTTCTGATTATTTGTTGATACCATCTGTGATTTTTTTATCAATACTCGTCTCACTTTGTCTAATTATAGATCCCTACCGTAAATATGAATTCACTTTACTCTAATCCGATAGATGTCGTAGACGTGTCCGTTTTATAAGTAATTGATATTTTCTTTTTAAATTAAAGTGGGAAGCTACGATATTTCCTAATTTTCACTGTTGATCAATGCAATTCATCACAATTACTCAGTTACTCAGTTGGATGGGGATTAAAATACAAGTGTAACAATAAACCTAGTAGTAGTTGCCATACCCGCTGTCCTGCCCCTGCACCATGTCACCTGTGTCTGGCAGATTGAAGGCATTATTACTCAGTTACTCAGTTGGATGGGGATTAAAATACAAGTGTAACAATAAACCTAGTAGTAGTTGCCATACCCGCTGTCCTGCCCCTGCACCATGTCACCTGTGTCTGGAAGATTGAAGGCATTATTACTCAGTTACTCAGTTGGATGGGGATTAAAATACAAGTGTAACAATAAACCTAGTAGTAGTTGCCATACCCGCTGTCCTGCCCCTGCACCATGTCACCTGTGTCTGGCAGATTGAAGGCATTATTACTCAGTTACTCAGTTGGATGGGGATTAAAATACAAGTGTAACAATAAACCTAGTAGTAGTTGCCATACCCGCTGTCCTGCCCCTGCACCATGTCACCTGTGTCTGGCAGATTGAAGGCATTATTACTCAGTTACTCAGTTGGATGGGGATTAAAATACAAGTGTAACAATAAACCTAGTAGTAGTTGCCATACCCGCTGTCCTGCCCCTGCACCATGTCACCTGTGTCTGGCAGATTGAAGGCATTATTACTCAGTTACTCAGTTGGATGGGGATTAAAATACAAGTGTAACAATAAACCTAGTAGTAGTTGCCATACCCGCTGTTCTGCCCCTGCACCATGTCACCTGTGTCTGGCAGATTTAAGGCATTATTACTCAGTTACTCGGTGGATGGGATGTAAAATACAAGTGAAAAAATAAATCTAGTAGTAGTTGCTATACCCGCTGTCTTGCCCCTGCACCACGTCACCTGCGTTTGGTAGATTCAAGGCATTATTACTCAGTTACTCGGTGGATGGGATGTAAAATACAAGTGAAACAATAAATCTAGTAGTAGTTGCTATACCCGCTGTCTTGCCCCTGCACCATGTCACCTTTGTCTGGTAGATTCAATGCATTATTACTAAGTTACTTGATAAATGGGGTGTAAAATAAAGTGAAATAATAAAATATTCTTCATATTAATCATAAAGGAAAACGTTTAGATAACTTAGAAGCTTTGGAAATGAAAAAATCCCTTAAAAATAATGAATCTATTATCAACAAACAAAAAATATTGTCATATAGCCCAATCATGGATTTGTTTCCCTACCCACCCACTCAACACTAATACCTACCCACCCAATCTACATTATTAACTAACAACGGCTCCACCCCCTACCATAATAAAAATTTGTTCGAAACTGTCAAATTAGTATAAGCTTTCCCTGACGAAGTAACGTTTGTTCCAAAACCGGTCGGATTTGCACATTATATAAGTGGTTTTTACAAAGTTGTATTGTTTCATTTTTCTGAAATAATAAACTTAGTAGCAGTTGCCATACCCGCTGTCCTGCCCTTGCACCATGTCACCTGTGTCTGGCAGATTCAAGGCATAATTACTCAGTTACTCGTTGGATGGGGTGTAAAATACAAATGAAACATCAAATTATGAGACAATACCAAAATTGAAAAAAAAATACAATTTGCCAAATAATAAATATATAACATTCTGGTTTAGCAAAACACCTTACATAGTTGTGTCTAAGGGCCTTCGCTCTTGGAGAAACCGCATACTGGTTGGCAACTCAATTCACGGCGCAACTCAACCTTACGATTTCGGTAATTATATCAGCTTGTTTAAAAAATATATAATTTATTAGTTATTAATCAATTCTCAACCTTGATATACCTATAATAGTAATTTATCAACCTCCTAAACAAAATCCATATTTTCCTGCTCTGATAACCATGGCAACCTGTCAACCTGGCAACCAAAACGCGACTAGCAATGCGACGGACGTCGCGTTTTAGTCGTCAGGTTAGCGTCGCCCTTGATAACTCTCCCGCAGCCAACTGGGGCCTGAAGGTAGACCCCAAAATTACTATCCTTCTTATATCTACTTAAATACATTAAATATATTTTTAGTGTTTTAGGTATTCCTGCACAAAGGATTAATACATTAACAAATGTGAAAAAATCGTTCATCGCAGGAAAAAATATTTTTTCAAATATAAGTAATATTGCCTGCCCAAAAAATGGACAAAAAAAAACGATAACAGATCTAAATGGTTCAAATGCCCATAAAAAAATTCATGGGGTCATCGGCTGATCCACTTGGTTACGGGCGTTATGTTTGGCATCTTGGCCTTTCGAGAGATAACTAGTATTTAACAAGTTGCCAACAACTCAATCACTAAATACAGGAAAGTAAAATTTGCATTTTACTTTTCTGTGTTTAGTGATTGAGTTGCCAACTGTTTTTTTTTCAATGGCTCCATGAGCAGATGGACTGAGAGAGCAATCATTAATCTTTTTAAACTGCTTAACACCAGAACACATCTTTTAAAATGATCGGGTTAATGTCGAAAATAAAACAAAATTATATTAAATTAAACACTATTACTTTTTTTACCTTAACTAAATAATTTTTTCCCTTACCTCACTCCAAATTACGAGGGTTAAAATATTTTACTATCTCTTCAAATTTCATGGCAGAGATGATAGAAAGCTATGCAATTATTTTGTTATGACAAAAAAAACAAAAAAGAATCTTAATGGTACAAATGCCCATAAAAAAAATTCATGGGGTCATCGGCTGATCCACTTGGTTAAGGACGTTATGTTTCGCAACTTGGCCTTTCGAAATTTAGAGCCACTTTTGGCTTCTAAATTTATCATCGTGTCTTATTTTTTATTACGACTCACAAATGATTCACTCAATCATTCTTTGTCTTCCTGGGACATCCCCGACTTCTTCCCTAATGCACTAATATTCTACCTTATTATGCAATATTTTAGGATCTCCTTATTCGTAGCGTGGTGGTATATAGTTATACTGTAAGTATAGTCTCAGAGATTTCAACAAAATATCACGTCAAGATATTTGTTTGCATATTTTTACTCTCATGCAGTACTTATCTGAGCTGTTTGTATGGAGAAAAAATATTGTGTTTTGGTTCTAAAATTTGTTAGTCGGCGCAATTGTTTTCAGTTCGTTAAACCTTAATCTCTAGTTAACCTCTAAGACTAATTCGTACTTACTCATCGATAAACCATCGAGCGTTACGTAACATGTTCGATTTTCGGAACAACCCGTATAGGTCCCATAGAAGTCGTTATCTTCCTTACTATCATGGTTCAAAATATGATCTAATAAGTGTTAGAAAGAAAAAAATACCAGGCTTTATATTCAAGTCTAAAAATTAACCGCAAAATAATGAAAATGTAGTTTTATGTAAATTTAAAAATAAATCATGAAACTTTGGGATTTTTGAAATTAATAATTGATCATTTGTATTAAATGAAAGGAAAGTGAATTGACGTAATACATTTTCCAAATAAAGCACATTTGCGTTTTTATTTTTTCTTATTTTAGTTAGAAAAAACGTAAGGTAACGTAACTTTTTAAAACTTTTCATGTTTTCATTAAAAAAAATATATTTCAAAAACTATAAGTTTATTTAAATGATAAAGTTTGAAAGTGCATTTCATCACCTTCCAAAAACAGTTTTTAGTTTTCGGATACGTTCAGAAACATTACATTTATTTGGATTTTATTGCAAAGCGGAATATTTTGACCCTCTGACAAAATATGGCCGAGGCATGAGAGGTTAAATTTCGGGAATTACGTAAGTAAAACCAGTTATTAAAAGCAAAAAACTCCCAGTTCCTAAGGAAGCTCCCGTGGAAGGTAGGAAAGATGGCCGCCATCTTACAAATTGAACTTGTTGTCTGCACAATTGGCGTCTATCAATCAATTGATTAATCTCGCTGAAGCGTGAATAGATTCATAGCTCCGTCTTAATCATCCTTTGTGTCCTTGTCGCCATCTTGTTGTTTGTTTTCTGCTCTGGCCGTGATACAATCATGGCTGATCTGCCAACTTAATGACACTACTTTCCCGATTAATATAAGGGGTAATACTCGTTCATAAGGAGGAATGGCATCACAGCAAAATAACCAAAAAAAAATAATCTCGATAATGTTTATCAGTTTGTCACCGTTAAAATCTGATATCAAATTTGATATAAATTATCGCAGACAGCCTTCAAATCTTAAGCACCCTCTAATAGTACTAATTATTGGCTTACTTATTTTACTTTGAATACATTGCTAATTTAATCAAATTCTTGGCGTAGAAAGTCGTTTAGACATTTTTCGTCAAAGTCAAAGTAGTTCGACTTAAGATTTAATATATTACACTAAACGTAAAATATCGAATTTTTGTTCTGGTAATCACTAATTCTGTGATTTCAAATAAATGTCAAGCAGTGAAAACGAGACAGTTTTGATCTAATAATCAAAAGAAGTTATGTTGTGGTGCTGAATGCTTCTCAGATGATTGGGAGTTTATTTATCGTCCGGTTTCCAATGAATATTGAACTGGACCAAACGTTCGGTCAAATGAATGCTCTTATTTTTGGCAGGAAACTCGGCACTGAAGGTGCCCAGCTGTCGATCGGATATCATCGGCTTTTTTCGTAACGTCGCGCCGGCGATAGTTGGCACTCTCCCACAGTTCTGCTATATTAACATCTGTTGACCTCAAAACTACATATAACTACCAAACACTAACCCCATCTGGTGAAGGACAATGAAACTATATGCATAATCCTATACTATTCATTGGTGTTCATTGTAATATTTGCGGAAGACACTTCCATTGGATAATATATCTTCAGCGTTTTTATGAATGAGACAAACTCCATATTATATTATTATCTATTTGAAATAAAGTTTGACGTTCAATAACTTTTGTAAATGTTATTATTGTTTATTTACCAAATATTTAAAAAGAATTCCGAAAATTTCGTCGAGCACTGTCACAAAAAATACCTAACCATTCTGCAAATAGCAAAACGAGAAAAAAGATCTGTTAGTTTTCCAAATAAAATATTGATGGCATTGAGCCGGGCGACCGAAGCGGTTCAGTAGCTAGGTACTGAAATGGGCGGTGGTGCCTCAGTGGTAGGTGTCTTAGTTGAAACTGGAAAGTAGCCGATATGGGTATCAAACTACGCGTATCAACTTACACAACCTTAATGGATCAACGATAAATTTAAGCTTGAAAAAGTAAGCTCCTTTGCCCGTTTTTGCGAAAAAAGCTTATACCGAACGCTTTGAGAGGGTCAAAACGACTGAAGTAACAGGTGTACTCAATTGAGGGACTAACTCCCCGGGCTCTTTGTGTCGGTACACACTTCTTTCGTCTACATTCAAACATCAAATAGCTCAGTACGTTTACAAATTAGTTGTCTGCAACTGGCAAAAGCTAGTTAACAAAATTCTTTCTGAAGCTCGACACATTGACCGTATCCAGATTAATCGAGTAATAATGAGATAAGTAGACCCACCAATTACGACGCCATCCACGCTGGGTCCGAAGGCATAGGCGAAATCCGGCGCGGGGATTGGCGCGGATAGCAGCAACTCCAAGGGCCTCTCTCGCAGACACTTTAGCATGTGAGGAGGCGGCAGATCTGCAACAACATAAACACTTATTAATTTAGTATTGAAAAGCTTAGTGGTTCCAGTACGTGGTAAGGATTTTTAAATAAATAAATAAATAAATAAGTGTTTATTCCAGTATGTGGGGAGGAGAGTGCAATCCCACACATTCCATAAGGGTAATATACACATACATGTACAAAGTATTTGAAAGGAAAAAAAGAAAAAGAAGGTGGATATGAATGTACACGAAACAAAAAAGATAATAAGCTAATAGTAGTAAAAGGAAAAATAAAAGAAATAATAATATTAAGCTTTCAGGATTCTGTGAGCACGTAAGGAGCCAGTATTTTTCTCCAGTGTGCATCAATACTGGATGATGGACTGAGGCGGGCTTCCATGACGAGGATGTTTTAATAAAACAGTCTCAGTGGTGCTTGTGCGGTAGGTAATCACGTAACAACAAAAAATATATGTAGAGACGTATTTGACCTACTTTAAGCAGTGATTCCTGACATTACTTGGAGAAAATAAAATGAAATTCGGTCTCCGGTGACTTGTCGATTTCTTTAATAAAAAAAAAAATTGTTCAATATAAAAATTCTTCCACGTGTTGTCACTGGTCACTCAGCTGAATAACCCCACAACCCCATACACCACTCCAAACTGTGTAATACCATTTTTTGAATGTTGTTAGTTGAAAAAAAATTCACCGGAGGCCAAAATTTAATGTACATTTTTTATTCTAAATAATGTCAGGAATCACTGGTTAAAACATGATAAATATGTTCCCAAATACCTTACATAAGAATTTATTAAAAAGAAGTATATTTGTGTTTAAACGAAGTAACGATGGTTCTGAAACTGGTCGGAAAAATACTCGAAGTGGTATTTTACCAAGATTTTTTTTTTTGAATAATCAAAATTTTCGACAATTTTGTTGTAAATTTACTTCGGAAATGCGTCGTTTAAAATTAAAAAAAAAAAAAACTTTTTTACACCACTACCTATTTAAAGTGTTGGTCATTATCATTTTATAAATAACTAAGATTAAACACAGCATCCCCAAAGATTTCATAGGCCCCGAGGAAATTTGTAGGGCCTCCCGTATGGCGCAAATGTAAAAAAAACTCTATTTTAATTAAAAAAATGAAGATGTTTCAGGATCAACGGTTCTCTTTTCAAGATACAAAGTATTCTTTGTATATGAAAATTTTACGTTTAAAATTTTGGTGTTAATATGAACAACACGTTAATTAAATCAAATCATTTGTATTTAGCGTATCTGAAGCTCTCTATAAATAATTAACCGATAACCACGACGTTATCGCAGCAATAGGCAGAGATAATGTACCCCAAAACCACTACAAATATCACATTCACTATTTACTCACGTACATACATCGTCCCATAATTACCCTTCTGTTATTCTCTTGGCACTCGAAATGAACCGAATTGAGTCCTTGGTTTACTTGATGGTAAAAAATTGCTACAAATATGGAGGTTAGTTTGAAAAATGATGCCCTAGGCCTTGACAGAGTTGCCAATAAAACTTATCGACATTACTTACAGGATTTAAATTGAATCATCCTTTCATCTGACATCCCTAACAAAAATTCCTCCAAATAGCTCTGACACATCAAATTGAAAGGGTTTTTTGTAGTGAAAACTTCTTTAGCACCGTTGTGATTTGAAACTCGGTGAAACGAAAAATGACAAACACATAATTTTGTCGAATTGAAGTCGATTTTATATTTTGATTTTTATTGTTTCTCTTTTTTTATATTAACTAAGAACACTGTTTTGTTTTAGTATTCACAATTTATAATTTACAACTGAAAAATGTCATCTACAGCACAGGTGAGCACCTAGTGTGGAGGACAATATATCATACCTTTGTAATGTAAATTTACTAAGAATAAAGAAATTAATAAAGAACTAAGAATAAATAAATAAACATACCTACGTCTGAAGGATTTAGCCAGCGAGAGAATGAGATAGTATAAGTGGTCTCCTCTTGTGCGGTGCTTCGAAGCCTCCCCACGCTTGTTTACTTTAGTTATCTGAAGGTTTTACTTGTACCGCGTGTAAACTGCACATAATATTTTTTTTTCCCCACAGGAGGCCCTAAGAAAAATAATTCCACTCAGGGCCTATGTCATCTTTGTGGATGCTGTGTGGAGGGTATTTTTAGGAGAAGGAAGGAAAGGAAGTGCTGGGAAGGAAAAAGGTATGAGGAGTGGGTCCAATAAATGGTTCCCGGGCGGCGGTACCCACACTCGCCGCCCAAAAATATCTGATCACTAAACAAGGCTTCAGCCATTTTTGAAGCAACGTTTCAATTCTGAAGGTTGGTCTTATACCATGGCGATATTGAGAATATCTTCCACTCTGATAAATAAATGTTTACAACGCTTTAACCCGGCGGTACTCGCTAGGTATTTACGAACATGAACACTCGCTACCGGGTAATAAATACCACAGAGTTTAAATGCCGTTATTTTCAAAAGGACGCTTGAGTTTCAATGTTTGATAATGTATTTGTGTTATTGGTACTATTGGTCATAAATAAAACTACAAATGCAAGTTTTAATGTTTATTTATTTTTATTAGAGTTTATCCTAAAAAATAATCAAAAAATAATATTTTACTTAGTAATCTTATGAAATTCAACAATAATATTTTTTTTTCTTACAAATTTGGCAAAATTGAGATCGGTATCGAAAATAAACTAGGTACACTCGTAAAATACTAAAAAATAATGATACCTTTATACTGAGTGAACATTGAGATAATCAACACTAAACTAACTGTTAAAAATATTTTGCTAAAAACGAAACTACTTCACTCTATCATAGCAATCCTCACATATTGGGGTTGTATGCCTGCGGCATATCTTTTTGCAGCACAATTCGCAAACCAACTTCTGAATCTGAAGGTAGACGGTCAAAAACATTTTCTGAATTTGACGGTGCGCCTGAACTATCAGCTTCCTGTTCAGTTTCACTTTCGTGTTCGCCATTCTCCTCAAAATCTTATATTTCTGACACATTTTCTTCTCCGCTGTCTTCTTCTTGAAGCAGCTCTTTATTGTATTATCACTTTGAGGAATACTCGTTTTATTACAGCTCTAAAACAAAAAATATAGTCATAAACATATCGAAAAATAATGGAACAAAGATCGTCGCTACCGGGTATTTTTTACCCATACTCACTTTAAACATCTGTCATTAACGAGCGCCGTGCGCGAACTGACTGCCCCGCGGGGTGAGGGCGTGTGAACTATCGGTTTGAAGGTTTGGGTTGCCAGAACGCGTAGAAAAAAAAATACAACCAATTTTTTGTACTCTGTGGTATTTTTTACCCGGTAGCGAGTATCGCCGGGTTAAAAAAGTTTAAATGACGAGTATTAAGCCGCCGCATTCCGAATTTCTACCGATTTCTTACATATCTCCCTTAAACATTTGAAGTTTTTAAGCTCTTACAAAAATATACATATTTTTAATAAGATAATATCTAGACGTTTCCCACGCCGAAATGCAAATTATATGAAATTTCCTCGATAGAAAAAAATTGCAAGTACGCTCCGAAAATTATTATAAAGACGTTTTATTCACTTATTTTAGAAGTTAAACTTATGAAAAAATTCACACTGTTTTTTTTTAATGCTATCTTAGATATTCCGCACGAGATTTTTGCTCTATTTTAAAAGAGTCGTTTTTCATTAAACATTTTCATAATTTTCGGTCAAATATTATTGCTTTTAATATTAACGCGCTTTCTCTAACATTCGTATATACATATCTCTTCATCTTCTTCTTTTTGAGCGGGTATACGGCGCTTTAATAACAAGGCGTTAGGTAATTTGTAAATGAACAGTTTTACTGAATGAAGGTCATGAATTCCATTATACATAATAATCAGTTGCCAAGAATATTCAATCTGAGCACAAGAATTCTGAAAATAATTACATTGTAATTTGGCCCTGAATAACGACACAGCATTGTGGTACCATTATGTTAGAAATTCCAATGAAGACCTTGGAATATTTTCATAAATGACACAAACTACACGAGAATTAAGCGAGATTTGGTCTTACTTTTCCAATTTGGGAGGTGAGATGGGTAACTCCGCCCTGGGAACCATTTATTGTATAACCAATATCCCTGCCATACATAGCTCCAAGTATTCGCTACGTCCATCGCCTTGCACCGCAACGGGCGCATGGGATGAATTCATACATCCGTCACTTCTGGACACATTGACCCGTAGATTACTACCCACCCCTCATACCTTTTTCCTTCCCAGAACTTCCTCTCCTTCCATTTCATAAAAGAGATATCCTCACATCCTTTAACCTCCTAGTTTCACGCTCAGACTCGAGTAGGGTGAGGATATCTCCATATGTCATGTCACGATAATAATTATTACTTAATAATAATTATTTTACTTTAAACACTTCAATTATCTCAACCAAACGTATGTTGACAAACTTTCGTCAAACAAATGGTTGAGTATTGGAGAGTTGAGCGCAGAAATAGAAGGAGTCATTAATACTAAAAATTATAGGAAGCATATAATCAAAGATATAAATCAAATTGATGATTTATGTAGAAAATGTTTGGCTTTTTCGGAAACTATAGAACATATTATATCGGGATGTTCTATATTAGCGCCGTCCGAGTATACATTTAGGCACAATCAGGTTTTAAAAATAATCCACCAAAGTTTGGTAATTAAACATAACTTGATTGACTGCCGTAATATAGTACCATATTATGAATATGAACCAAATTCATTTTTAGAAAATGAATTTTATAAAATATATTATGATAAAACTATACTAACAGACAGAACAATTAGTCATAATAGACCTGATATAGTTTTACATGACAAAATTAAAAAAATAACTTATAGCATTGATGTAGCTATTCCAAATTCCTGTAATATTCAAAAAACTGTTTCTGAAAAAATTAGAAAATACACAGATTTAGGAAATGAGATTAAAAGAATTTGGCATTCTCGGACTATAAAAATATTACCATTTGTTATTTCGGCTACTGGCATTATACCTAGGTCTCTGATTCAAAATTTAGGCGTATTAGATTTGTCAAAGAATTTATATATAAAAATGCAAAAATCGGTAATTTTAAATACATGTAGGATTAAAAAAGATTTTTTAAATATTTGTATTGAGGGATTAGTAGGATTTATAGGTTCAATTATGAATTCCACAGAGCCGAACCCTCTGATATGAAAATATCTGGAGTCGGTGAATTATTTTCCCATCTGGTCTCTGGTAGGTTGACATATTGTTCTTGTATTGTTTTGTAATTATAGTACATATAGTGCAATTGCATAACGTGGATTGACCAGATGATCATTTGGGAAGTGTGTGAAAGGGTTTAGTTTTTCCTGTGGGGAAAATTAAACCCGGACATTTAAATCTGGTGCGTAAAAAAATAAAAATAAAAATATTTTCCTGACTTAATAAACCTTCACCTGGCCGCTTACTTTAATTGTTGAATCGCCGTATTTTGGATTTTTTCCAAAATACGGCGACAACCAACCGACAACCAAGTGCCCGAACTGGATATGGAGCGAGACTACAGCCCGTGCTTCCTCAGCAAGCTGTGTGAAGCCGAATAAAGCGTTCGCGTGAATTAAGAAGTAATTTGTTTAGAACCATGGTCCGCAGGTACGCTATTTCTTTATTTTAGTTAATTGCCTCTTAAATTTCAGAACAGGTTATGTTTTCTTTGGGAAATGAATCCCGGTCCCTTGAAGGGCACCGTTGTATTGAAGGTTTAAATATAGTTGTAATTGTTACTGGATAAACTCTTTTATTCCCCTACCCTAACTATCCTTACCGGAGGGAAAACTGCATTCTCCCTTCCCACCATCCTGAGGGAGTTTCTCATGCTCTGAATAAAAAAAATGGTGCCAAGGAACCATTATGTTGCAACCATCCACACAGCATCCCCAAATATGACATAGCCATAAGGGATTTCTTTTCCTCGGAGCCTCGTGATAAAAAAAACTACCCCATGAAATGCAGTCTGGCGGGATATTAAATCCGACAAATTCAGTACAAATTTGATCTGATTTGCTAATCTTACTTTTTTATTTTAAAGAAGTGAGTTTTCTACATTATTTCACTTGTGCTTTAATTATGCATAACTTAATTTATTTATAAAACAACACCATGTACTTACTATACCATTGTTACATACGTACAATAGGTAGTTAACAAAACCGTATCACTTACATGTATTTCGTTGAGGCGTAATTATATCTTTTTACATTATCTCCCCACAGGAGGCCCTGAGGAAAAAAAATCTAAAGGGCCTTTGTAATATTTTCGGATGCCCTGTAAAGGTCTTTTTAGGTAGAGGAAGTTCTGGGAAGGATAAATGTACGAGGGGTACGTAGAAATCTTGGGGTCAATGTGTTCAGGAGTGACGAACATAATGAATCCATCTCTTACACTGCGGTGCAAAGCGATGGGTTGAGAGAGTCCGGCTGGAGATGTCCATATTAGGTCTCCCTCGTCTACCAGTCTCTACTGATCGATCCGGCGCGCCTTGCAGTAGGTGGGCCAACACATCAGCCACTAACACCTGGACAAACCTCACCTCATAAACTTGGGGTGACAATGGCTGAATACTGTTACTGAAACCGAATAGGCTTTGTAGAGATTATGCACAACAAAACCTACCCCATTTCAGTTGCCGCCGCGACTCTACCGGTACAGGTTTTGATAATTCATTCGTTGAGAGCATGAGCTTTAATACTTGTCATAGCATTTCCCATAATATGATTTTTTTTTTAAATTGAAGTTAAAACAATGATTCGTTCCAAAGAAAACATCTACAAATAAAACACGGACTATTTATTACAAATTAAATATTATCAGTCTAACAAGGAGTAACCTTTATAAAAAGCATTTCAGACTACTGAAAAAAAACGACGTCGAAGGCAAAAATAAACACTGCTTTTAGAAAACTTTTGTGAGCAAACGTTATTTATTTATCGTTATATTTTGGAGAACGAGAGATTTTTCTTTTGAAAGTATCTACCCTTTGAAATTATTAGTTAAGTATTTAAAAAGGTATCTAAGTTGTATTTTTATTTTGAGAACTTTCAGAATTTTGTTTTAAGCTTTTTAAACTTTTCTGATAGTATTACCTGAAAATGTAAGTTTTTACAGCATTACGCCAAAACCAAGCAAAATAATTTGAACTTTTATGAAAATATTTTTCATGAAGATGAATTTGGATAATTCTCTTAGTATTTTCGTGTTTATTACCAGACTTCGACTACGAATTTTGTATATTTAACAGGAACATGATTGTCGTGATTAATTTTAGGGTTATTATGCCGCATTGCGCTTCGTCCTTCTTTAGCACACGGTTTGGTTAGCGTTACAGGGTCCATAATGAGGCATAAGTCTATATTTTAATAGCTTCATCACAGGTATTTCGATATTAATTTTGTCGACGCCTTTCGAGAAATTCGCATAGGTGAAGCCTATTTGATTTTGATTATCCACAGAATTATATATAAACGCTGTGCATTTCAGCAGATTTATCTGGACCAAAAGCTATTTAGTCTCGACCGAACGTTTTCTTAAAAAGCTAAAGAAAACTTGGGTTTTTGCCTCAGAATTTCATTCTTTGTATCACCACGAAAATTTGAGGATGAAACCGGTTTATTTCTTCTCTAAATTTTTCTAGCCACCATCCCCCCTAGTTCCTTTTCGGTGACACCTGTAAGTGGCCAAACCTAGACAGACCTTGCTTCTTGAACTTTTGGTGACTTAGCAGTCACCAAACTTACAAACCACTTGGGGTGACCTATGGCAGTGGTGTAAGTTATCCAATAAATGCTTCCCGGAGCGGCGGTACCCGTACCCGCCTCTCAAATTGAATTCCATTTGTGAATGTTGTCCGGAATCTGGCTTACCGGCTATTTTAATCTTGTTACGTGATATGGAATGTTAAGTATATAACATCCTCCTTTATCCTTGATTTTAAAAATGTTATTAAAAGCAGGCAACTTTTTACATCGCGCATCGTCTGGAAACAAGCCCTCATTACACAAAAGCGGAGACAAAATAACTCCATCAACTACAAGTCCGTGTCCAAACTTTTAACTCAAACTTGTGGAAATATAGTTCTTGATCAACTTTTCCAGGAGTACAAACAATAACACTGCTTAAGAAAACGGTCGGTCGAGACAAAATATCTTTGGTCGAGATAAACCTGCTGAAATGCACAGCTTTTATATATAATTCTGAGGATAGTCAAAATCCAATAGGCTTCACCTATAGAAAGGCTTCGACCAAATGAATATCGAAATGCCTGTGATGAAGCTGTTAAAAATGTAGATTTTTACCTCATTATGGACACTGAAACGCTTACTAAATGTAAAAAAAAAGACTTTTTGGAGCTGACGGCCTAAAGCTAGCTCTAAAGGAGCTGAGTTGGCAACTCTGATCGAGAGAGACTGGTTTTGACCTTTCCAGCGGGACTCTCTCGGAATGTCGTCTTTCACCGCAATGGAAGAGATCAGATTCATTCGTCTAAAACTCCACTGACCTCCAGATTCCTACCCACCCTTCGTATCTTTCTACTTCTCTCCATCTCTTCCTTCAAAATACCCTCCACACAGCATTCTCAAAATGACATAACCATCAGATAATTAATTTTAATCAGTGCCTTCTATGTAGAATTAAGGTTAAAAAAGATATTGGCACCTCTGGGACTCGAACCCAGGACCTTCTGCTTTGCGGGCCATTGCGCTAACCACTGCGCCAAGGTGTCGATATCCGATTCAGTCATTTTTAACTGTATCATACTTTGACTAAGAACCACCAACATTATCTTCATTTTCTTAACGCATATTTTATTGACCGCTGTCTTTAGATATGATTGCAAGATTCGAACCCGAACTAAATGCTATCTAGATAGTGTCCGGATAAATTTTAAATTTGCTAAATATCATAAACTCGAACCCAGGAACTCCTGGGTTTGAGTCCCAGAGGTGCCCATACCTATTTCTGATTTTTCTGTTTTCAGATTTTCGATTGAGTTTCGCTAATATGGTCTTCATTTAATTAAATATTATAATTTGAGCTTTTGCTCGTAGAGTTAAAAATAAAAATAAATAAAAATATTTCCTTCTGATTAAAAATAGCTGCATTCAACAAATTATTATTATGGAAGGACGAAAGAAGAAGCAAAAATTTTTACGTAATTGGACCGAAAGAGGCTGAAGGCAAAGATATCTCTGAAACGACAATTTAATAAAGCGTTTCATTGTAAACCATGGCGTGCTCATACTACGGAACGGGCGCGCGTGGCGGTTTCTAATAAAACTGCACTTCTAGAATTTCATATTGTGAAATTACTCTGGGAAAAGACATCTTGGTCTGACCACGCAAGCGATTTCTGAATCTCCAACACAAATAATACGTCGACATTCCGTTGTATATAGATCTTTGAGATTTCTGGATAAACTGCCAAAAATGCTTAGGTGCAGTGAAACCTACTGGCATTACGTTATTTTTTATGGAATCCGTTGCAACATTTTGATGCTCTCACGTTGTGTCAATATTATTATATAATAATATGTTAAATACCTAACTAGCTGAAATTTTTACTCTTTGAGTCAGAAATTCATAATTTTCAGTTTGGTGTGTCTGAATTTGTTTTGAAAATTGTTTAAAAATAATCTAAGAAACATTGATTAATAACATTTATAATGTGTGGTCATATACTGTCGTTGCTTTAATAAATCAATTTTCGGCGAATTAATAGTCGGAGTAATTATAAATTATAATAACACCTTGTCTACAAAGCAAATCTTATAATACCCATTTTTTGTCTAAATAAAAAATTTGCAAATAGTACCAAAATTTCTAGGTCAATCGTTCTAAATTTAGCTTACATTGTAATTTTCATGACAACATTTTTTTCTCTACATATTTGAAATATCCAATTATCTGTCGAAAATCACAGTGAAGAATGTCGCATAATAAATGCCCATACCTTTCAGATGCTTTTAATGAACACAACAATGTTTTTAAAGTAATACCAATTGAATTTGTAAAATAAACAACATTGGGTCGAGATGTGATCCTGGTGGAATTTCTGAGATATATTATAAAAACGGTAACTTGTCCAAGACTATAATCACATTTTCTACTAATTTAGTTTTATGAGCTGTGTAAAAGAAATGAGTTTAAAGGGTTGGTATTATTTATTGTTTCGAGAGAATTGACTTTTCCAAAAAGTCGTATATCACTTCATCAAATCGTCCTTGAAGAATAAGGTCCGAGCCCAGGCTTTCTGCATTCCGGACGTTCGGCGCAAACTTCTGTTTTGTGAAGAGATGAATCTACAGAATAAGATAGAACACAGTATCCCCGGAATTCTCATCTTAACGTTTAGTTCCTTTGTTGTTGAAGTTTCTTAAATTACCATTGCAGAAACGCTAATTGCGAAGAACGTCGCCGAACAACAGACGAATCTTCAGGAACGCCGAGGGAATGTCAATGTTTATTTTCTATTTTTTATCTTTGTCCAATGATTTCCTTTGAGGACAATCGTCATTTTAAATACGAAGTTTAAATATTTGACTACAATAATATATGTTTTAAGTTTCTATTGCCTTTGAATGTGAAAGCTATGATTTTTTCGCTATTGTTTCGACTTTCTTAACAAATTCTATGGTGAAGTTTTGAATGCATTTTATGGAAGTCCGAATGGATGTGAATTTCTTATATTCTATTTATCACACCATAGAAAAACATAACCTTTTACTCAAACCGTAAAAATATTTAATTTTTTTTATCTATTTTGAATGCGAAAGCTATGATTTTTTCTCCATTGTTTCGACTTTCTTAACTAATTCTACGGTGAAATTTTGAATGCATTTTATAGAAGTGATGTGAATTTCTTATATTCTATTTATCACACCAAAGAAAAACATAACCCTTTAGTCACACCGTAAAGATACAAATTTTTTTAATTTCGGTTGTGTCGGGTTAATGAGATTTGCTTTGATGTAAGAATCATTTTTAAAAAATTCGAGTTGTTTGTTTGACGAATCTCAAATAAGTGATAAAGTACTTACCCATATTTTTAACAGATAATTATTTGAAGTGTCTTATTCAAAAATGGAATTAAATCCAGTTATTTTTCCGAGGTTCGCGCTAGTAAAGCGTTTTATTCACATCCACAATAATGCACAATACCCTCGACTCTCTGCAGAAATGGGTGGTCCGCCTAATAGATTCTCCCATCTTAACAGACGGATTGCAAACTTTAGAGCAAAGGCGTCGGGTGGGAATGCTATCCTTATTCTACCGGTATTACAATGGAAGATGCTCCGAGGAACTAGCGTCATTGATCCCTTCGGCACCGGTGCATAGTCGGGAAACACGCCAAACGCGTGTCCAACATTTGTACACGGTTGACATTTGTCACATGAGAACGGGTCGTATCTTCGACTCGTTCTGCTGTGGAATGATTTGCCGGCCTCTGTGTTTCCTCCTTCCTACAACATGGGTCTCTTCAAGACCAATATTCATTTCTTCCTCTCCTCAAAAAGACCCTCCTCCCAGCATCCCAGATGACAGGCCTTGAGGGAAATTATTTATTGTCAGGACAAGGTTTTATATAACTTCCGGTGAGCTCTGGCATTATGAAATTTGTATAAAAAAATTGCTATTGGTGGCACGCGAGGAAGCGGCTAGTGCTATGGAAAGCGAGAGGGATGGAGAGAGGAACCTGGAGGGGAGAAGGGGACCTGGGAGGGGGGAGGGAAACTCGGGAGGGGGGTTCGCAGGATGGTGTAAGGGGGGTGAAGTGGAGTGGGGAGAGGGAAGGTGGAGGTGGAGGTGACGGAGTGGGAACGGGAGAAAAAAAGGGGAGGTGGAAGGGGAACGGGACGAATGGGAAAGGACACTCGGGGAGAAACAATGTCATTATTTTTTTTTTTTTTACATGAGCTCCACACAGGAGGCCCTGAAGAAAATAATTTCCCTCAGGGCCTATGTCATCTTTGGGGATGCTGTGTGGAGGGTTTTTTTAAGGAAAGGAAGTAGAGGAGAGTTCTGGGAAGGAAAAGGGTTTAATGGGTGGTTTAATCTGGGGTTCAGTATGTCCTGGTCATCTGCCTCCAAGACCTAGACAAACCTCACCCCCATGAACCCGGGTACCCCTGCTAAATCACCAAACGTAGCGAACCACTTGGGGTGACCTATGGCAGAGGTGTTGGTTATCCAATAAAGGTTCCCGGGGCGGCGGTACCCATTCCCGCCTCCCAAATTTAATTAAATCGCAAAACAACGCATGCTAGTTTTAAATAAAAAATGTTAATGAAATTTTGGTGTCCGGTGATATTTTTGATTTTTTTTTTAACTTAAAACATAAGAATACAGTGGGTATTGGATAATTAGGGGCGGGCAAGGTGTTGGTAGGTTTCTCGGTTGAGTGACCAGTTTCTCGGTTGAGTGACCAGTTTCTCGGTTGAGTGATCGGTTTCTCGGTTGAGTGACCAGTTTCTCGGTTGAGTGATCGGTTTCTCGGTTGAGTGACCAGTTTCTCGATTGAGTGATCGGTTTCTCGGTTGAGTGATCGGTTTCTCGGTTGAGTGATCGGTTTCTCAGTTGAGTGATCGGTTTCTCGGTTGAGTGATCGGTTTCTCGGTTGAGTGATCGGTTTCTCGGTTGAGTGATCGGTTTCTCGGTTGAGTGATCGGTTTCTCGGTTGAGTGACCAGTGTTGACATGTTAAAGTTTTTTTTTGTTTGATTTTGAAGTTTTTTTTTTTAATTTATTAAAAGTGACCAAAATTTCATTTAAATTTTTTACTTCAAATAATGTAAGTAAAAACTGGTTAAAGTTAGTCAAGTCCGTCCTTTAAAACCGGTGTATGTATTTTTTGGATGCTAAAGTTGTAAGGTACGTATTTTGTAAGGTACGAGTTTTTAATATCACTCTTCAACGGAAGCACAGCTTCTCATTGAAGTATAACATCATTGAAGAATGTTTATTTTATTTTTTTTATTACTTTTTCAAATGAAAATTAAAACCTAATTTTAATGTCTCTTATGTCCTCTCCAGAGACATTTATTATTTGTAAGTACTGGGACCAGTGTTCTCCAGTTCTACAGTACGCTTATTAAAAGACTTAGGTACTTTGAATCACTTGAGAAGCACTTCTATTTTTGGCCACCTTCGGCACATCTCGTAAACGAGACCCTGTGACTTGAAGACCCCATAGACAAATAAAGCAATTTGAGAACTAATTGTAGATTAATTATTATTTTTTTTATTTCATTAACTCCACACAGGAGGCCTCGAGGAAAATAATTTCCCTCAGGGCCTATGTCATCTGAGATGCTGTGTGGAGGGTCTTTATGAGGAGAGGACGGAATGAACATTGGTCTTGAAGAGACCCATGTTGTAGGAAGGAGGAAACACAGAGGCCGGCAAATCATTCCACAGCCGAGGTGTTGAACACAAGAACGAGTCGAAGAAGCGACCTGTTCTCATGTGACAAATGTCACTCACGGATCAATTCAACATCTTCCATTCTAAGACCGGTAGAACAAGGATAGCATTCCCAACCTACGCCTATGCTCTAAGGATTGAAATCCGTATGTTAAGATGGGAGAATCTATTAAACGGACCGCCCGTTTTTGCACAGAGTCGAGGGTATTTTTCAGGTATTTTGGAGCTCCAGACCAGAAGTGGCTGCCAAATTCAATCGTGGAGCGCAGTTGTGATTTATGCAGGGTTAGCAGTTGTGTACTATTAAAGTATCTGCGGGCCCTGTACAGTACGCCCTGTTTTTGAGACGCTAACTTAACTCTGGCTTTGATGGAGCCCCCATGTCTGAGCTGGTCACTTAGGGTTACACCAATTATGATACATTACCTTAATTTAAAATTTTTAAGTTTTTTTAAAATGAAAATGCAAAGTTTATTTGTTTTTTGGTTTCGTTTTCGTTCGCTTCCTCCAATGCGGTCTACTCACTTAATAACCTCGGCTTCCCTTTTTAATCTCCACCAAGAAAGGATTTTAGAAGGGAAGAGATATAATCTTTCCAGGTTGAAAAACAAAGATTTCGAAAAGGTCAGCACAAAACGTATTTTTAATGCGTTTACAAAATGTACTACTTGATCAAGTAATAAGACCTTCAACGAGAACTCTTCCGAGAAGTTGGACGATTAGAAAAAAAACAACGACAATTTTCTGATGAAAATTATTATATTTTAACTGGTTGAAAATGTGACTTACCAGGAGAACAGTTGACGTGCCTCGCCACCAGGTTGGCATATTTGGCTGGGTCTGGCACCAAGGCCCAGGGACTGAGACCTGAACCAGACATCAGCACGGCGCGGTGGAACAAAAGACCTGCATAAAAATAAAAATAAATGGTTAGACTTTCATTACAAGTAGTACAAGCTAAGTAAAGGTACATCGCATAGCTCCGTTGTAAACTCTTCGTCTTTTTCATAGAAATAATGGACCAGAGAAGTACATCAGATGTTGGACGGACGGGAAGGGATTTTCAACTAAATTCAAAGAGCATGTTCATTGCCATAATAAGTAGTATTTATTCTGTGAACAGTAGACTTCGCGTCCAACAAATTATGTTTCTAATTTTCTCCCATTAAAACCAAAATTTGTAAGTAGGTATTGTTAAAATTGTAAGGGTCCTTTTAAATAAATAACTCCTTTTGCAAAAAAACTTCACTTTTTATTCACTGTGACATGTTATAATATATGTTTATTTTTTAACGGTGATAATACACCGGGCCAAACACTGGCAGTTGTTTTACTGTTTAAACTTGCGCTAGGAAAGAACAATAATAATCAGATGCTAGCATTTTTATAGTATAAAAACTGCACACATTAATAGAATTAAGAACTACACATTTGACGTTTGAAAGTGTTTACCAATATGGCTTCTCTGGTTCGTAGTTAAAACAGGTTGCTACCGATCTACAGAAAACTCAGCCACTAGCCAAGTTTCGCACCATTTGTTTGAAATGTCAAAAACATGGAAGTTTGCTCAATCAACCCATAGATGCCGGTAGCATGTCAATTTTTAACAGGTATTTAATATCTTTTTTCCTCCCTACTTACTAATAAACCTTAAAACAATATTGCATACTTCAATCCACTGTCTCGAATGTGTCGTCTGTATAATTCCATTGAATGTAACCATATAGACATCTAAGCAAATTGTCTCGTTTACTTTAAAAAGCAAATTAACAATAGACTAACCTAACAAGTAATTCAGAATTGAAAATACTTATATTTGATCTTGAACTTGAATGTGAATGGCTGTTTCTTACTCTATTTGTACTTTACTTTTTTGGTTTTTCTGTTTTTTTACATCGTATATCGATCTTTTTTTTATCTTTGTCATCTCTTTATTTTATCATCACTATTTTTGTTATCTCTTTTTATACCTCTGTTATTTTGCTATTTCTAATTTCTGTCAACTTCTATGTATACAAAGCGAAAAACAACTATTAAATTGTGCATTCTGTGAACATTTTTAAGTGGACTATTAACACCTACGCGTTTTACAACGCTAATCTAATGACTGTTTTATTTTAATACTTTGTAAATGTTCCAAAACAATAAATAAATAAATAAGTGTTTTACGTAGAATTTTTTTATTTATTTTTTCTTTTTTTTACAAGAGTATAAGATACGTCTGCCCACCAAATGAGAATGGAGAGAATAGTTGAGAGGGTCCCTTTGACTACTCCAGCCGTACTCTCTCGGAACAACGCCTTTCACTGCAGTGGGAGGGATGGATTCATACATCCGTCACTCCAAGACAAACTGACCCACAAATTCCTATCCAACCCCTAATATCCTTTTCATTCCCAGAAATTCCTCTGCTTCCTTTCTTAAAGCATCCCAAAAGATGAAATAGGCCCTGAGGGGAATTATTTTCCTCAGGTCCTCCTGTGTGGAGCTATGCCAAAAAAAAGAGAATGTCACCATCTCAACGACAATTCTTTTTTTCCAATTAACATAAGAAAATACGGAAATTTAAAAAACATTTACAAAAAATTCCAAAAGGCGTACAAAAATATTTTCATAGGAAGTTTTTTGAAACTCGAGTAGAAACTTATGGTCATAATAATGTTGAAATGTTTATCAGAATAATGACATTTCTTATCTAAGTAAGAAACTAATAGTTAACACGTAAAATAGACCTGAAGGGTGACTCTGCATTTTTTGTATTAAGTCAGCGTTACGAGAAAATTAAGACAAAAAGGCAAAATCCTTCAGATATTGTAAGGCAAGACATTGAACATTTACAAAAACGACAGTTTTGGGGCTATTTGCGCGGCCTACAAAACAGTTCAGAATTTATTAAAATTTTCGAAGTACCAAAAATTGAAGACCTCTAAAAAAAAATTCAATACTACAAATATTCAAAGAAAATGTAATTAAAAAATTTAAACTTAACTCATCATTAAGGCATAAATTTAACATCCAAATTCCTCTATTTTCAACACAACAAATGCACAATAATTATATTTACAAAGGCATAAAATATTTTAATAGTCTTCCCGAAGAAATAAAGAAAATAACAGATTTCTTATCATTCAAGGAAAAGGTCAAATTAATCTTAAAAAAAAATCAACAACCATAACGTCACCAATCAAATGTTATAACTTCATATCATATCATATCAAAAATTAACATCACATCATAGTTTATATTTATTGTATACGCTAAGTAAAATGTATGTTATAAAAATGAAATAATTTTAAAATAACTCCTACGCCAAGCTCAAGAGCTAGTACTCTTCATTGGCGCAGAAATTCATAAAAACATTGTATTTTTCAAGCAACGTTTCAATTCTGAATGGTGGTCTTACACCAGGGCGATACTGATAGTATCTTCCACTCTGGAACATGCCGCAAATATACTATATATTATTTTAAATGAATTTATTGTGAAATAACACAAATTAATCACATAAAATTTATTTGCGCATGCCGGGTTTGAACCCGCGACCTCCGGATTGTGAGTCAAGAGTCTTACCCACTGGACTACGGAGGTCGTCAATATTCACGAGTACTTGTTGATAAACGTTACGAAGATTTCAGAGTACAAAGTAGAAAGCTTTTTGACATAGCTGCATGTAAATGTAAAGAATTTGTAAGCCGTACTTATTTGAGGGAAAAAGTGCCAAAAGAGGAACAAATGTTTTTAGAAGACCAACGAACTAACAGGCTAAAACTGTTTTAAAAGGATCGAAGAGGTTTAGAGTGGTTGTACAAGAGAAACATATTTCGATTATAAAAGAACCAGGTTCTATTTATGTTGGGTATGTGGTTCCAACATTGGGCAGCACAAGAAATATTGAAAGAGCTATCTACAGCTTTTTAACGACTGAAAAGATATCACTAGAGGGTTTGATGGCTGTTGACTGTGATGGAACAAACACAAATGCAGGGAAAGTGAGAGGCTTGATTCGATTTTTGAAAAACAGACTATGTCGACCATTGCAAAGGACAATTAATTTGTCTCTTACACGTCAATGAGTTACCATTGAGGCATTGTTTTAAAACTATTTGGATGGTCCTACTGCAGGACCTAAATCATTTGCAGGTCAAATTGGTCAAGCATTAGAAATATGCGAGACGCTGCCGTTAGCCAAATTTGAGAAGATAGAAGGTGAACTACCTCCACAATTATTCACAGATCTCAGTACAGACCAGAAATATTTACAAGAAATTACTATTGCTGTCATAAATGGATCCTGCTCTCCTGATTTATTACAGAGAAGCCCAGGTAAACTATCCCATGCGCGCTGGTTGACAAGAGCTAATCGCATACTGCATTTGAATATTTCTACGGAAAAGCCACAACAAAATCTTGGGATTTTAGCAAATCATACGCTCCTGACTGGTTTGCTATCAAAACACATTCATCCTGCAAAGATGAATGTGTTTTCCTTTATGTACATTCTCTCTACTTGTGCAGTGGTCAAAACACATAAAAACACATTTCAAGGTCTTTCGATAGCCACAGCCGCATAAAACACACATCAACTGGTATCTTAATACAAGTGCAGTATTTGGATTATTAGGAATACAGTATTTAAGGAAACTGTCAAAATATGTCGTATACGGCCGATTTAACACGCGTTACGTCACGCATTTCTGCATCAGACATTGTCTTTTGTTCACGATGAAATCAGTAATACTAGTTGTAATGGTAGGTATATTACTATAATCCGTAGAAATTCTCACCTGTAGGTATTTACATAATAAAAGGTATTTACATACATGTGTTTTATTATTATTCAAATATAGTTACGGATATCCGAGCTTACTTTATATTTACAAATATTATTTGCTTGCACCTATGCAAATAAAAGTTCCACCAGAAAAATAATAATTCGTCGATTTCCATATTATTCATAACCCACTTCCCCTCCTGTGGGAACCGGACACGTTGAATAAACCACCCATTTTAAAGCGAAATATGTAGCAGATACCTACAATATAAAAAGTTGGAACAATGGCGCCGGCAATGATGGCCGATACCGACCCAATCTCCTCGATATCAAACCAAATATTACAATGGTTGAAACATAGATATTGCTCCAGCATACATATCTACATCAAATATTTATTGCGGACTGGGATCATCAAACTTTTCGAAAATAACTTACGATGGAATGTATAATAATGCACACCGCATGCTATTTGAACTTCCCAGGCACCGAAGTGCCTCCAATGTGTTCGCGGAAGGACGAGTTCCCCGATTTACAGACTTAATGAGAACAAGAGTTGCAAGAATGAAAAAAGGATCAATAATTCCACAAATTAATTGTCCTCATCATGAAGTTGCTTTAGAGTTCAGGAATTGAAGCAAAATTAAAGAAAGAGTATTGAAAATTGTTCGAGTATTAAAGTAAAATTAAAGAATGATATTTGCCACAAAAATCTGAGATGGCACTATAGAATAGAACAAAGAAATACCAAATCGATGATGTTTCCTTATTTATATTTTATACTAGCAGTTAAAAATCCGCTCCGCAGGTTTTTGGTGCTATGCAGTATGCACTATGGGCGGCTTTTAGTTCGGCTTCACCCATTTTGAGTGTTGGTGACCATTTTATAAATCCGATAGGAACTGGTTCCTAAAATAGCCGGTTCCTCGGATCCAGTGACAGCTAGTCACCGAGACAAACTAACCGCGACAAACCATGACGTCAATATACAACTGCCAGTTACAATAAGAATCATACTATCAACCTCTCCGTACAAGGAGAGGTGGACGAAAGTTCGAATACAATAGTACTTACGCCTGCGAGGCGACGCTCCTCACGCTAGCTGTAAACGTAAAAGGTGCCATCTTTTGATATTATTGGCTACTTGCTTGAATTCGGTTCTATTACAGAAGTAGCTTTTTAACAAACTTCAGGTACAAAGATGGTTTTGCATAAGGCGCGGCATCAGAGATGTATTCGAAGTCAATTTCAACCTTACAGATGCTAGGCTATTTAACATCCGATTTTTGTTGCTAATTTATTATTTTTCTTATAACACTAATTATTATATTCATTTTGTTATAAATTCTATTAAATTTATTATTAACTATTATTAATTGCATACAGGATGTTGAGGGGCGTACTTGACTTATTTTTACAAGTTATTCCTGATACTATTTAGAGTAAAAAATGTGAAAGAAATTTTGGTTTTCGGTGACATGAGAAGATATTGATTTTTTTTCAACTAAAACATGAAAAAAATATAGGTATTGAGGTGATTTTTTACGAAAACGGCGCTATATAAATTAGCCAAATATTATTTTTATTAATATTATTACATCCTTTACTCCAAATTATGTCGGGAATCACTTGTTAAAGAAAAGCCATTTGCGTCAGTTATCACTCTTCACTTGTAAGTATGTTATCTTTTTTCACTTTGTGGAATTGAAATAACCCGGAAAAAATTAATTGTTATGTTATTATTATTCAATTATTGTTATTAAAGCTGATTAATTAATAAATAAGCAACTATTATAAAACTAAATTTAGCTTAACCCCAACTGATGTAAAATTTTGCACCTGTCGGAATACTACAGAAGTGAAATATTTTGCTTAAAATTTTTGAGTGTTCGCTCAGAGCAAATTGACATTTTTGGAGAGATGTCACAGCACAGGGGCTACATGTTCATACTGCTCATTGCGATGGTCGCGATGAGGATGAAAGTGCTTCGTCACGTCGATCAACTGTTAATAAATTTAACACAATCTGATATTGGAAGCATTTTTCGCAAGCTTTATGAAAAGATTCTATGAAAAATTTAGCGGAAATGGGTATTAACGCATCTTGAAATATATTTGGTGTGGGTGATATTTATAGCCTTTTTATTCTGGACTTCTGTTAGTTACGAATACTAGGTATTTTCTTCTTTGTTATAATATATCCCGAAGCTCAGTTTGCCTGTTGGCATAGGCCTCCTCTAACATTTTCCACTGGGACCTGTCACACGCTACTCTTCTCCAATGATGTCCAGCCGTGAGTTTTAGGTCGTCTTTCCCTTTTATTTGTTGACGTCCTCTACTTATCTTGCCATCTTTGGGATACCAGTCAGTGATATTTTTGCACCATTTCTCTTATGTGGATCGCGGATCATGTGGCATGTCCATCTTCACTTTTGTTGGTCTATTTGGGTAACTATATCGGTAACTTTAGTTTTCTCCCTTATTGTGCTACATTTCACTTTGTCCTGTTTCCTTATTCCTGACAAACTTCTCTCCATTGCTCTCTGGCAGCATTCCAACTTTTCTCTGTGGCGTTTGGTGAGTGCCCAAGTTTCACATCAATTGGTGATGACTGGAAGTTTATCTGTATATATCTGTTGAAGACTTTTCATTTTATTTGCATACTTAGCTCCTTGGATTCCAAGACTTGTATTTCAAAGACCAGTATTTCTTCCATCCATTTTTATTCTTCACTCGATTTCTTGATTTGATCTTTGTGAGATATTATCGGTCCTAAGTAGATGTTATCTGATACAAATTCGAGTTGTTGGTTGTCAATTTTTATAGTTACTGATTCAGAGTTTGTAAGCAATTTTGTTTTGTCTTTGTTCATTCATAGGCCGACTTTCACACTTTCGTAGATTAGTGATTCTATTTAGGTGCGTTGGGTTTTCCTCGAATAGGACTACATCGTCTGCAAATCTTAGGTGGTTTAGTTTTACACCTTGCACGTTGATACCATATTTTTCCAATCTAGTTTGCGGAAGATACTTTACAGATCAGCCGAGAACAATTTTGTTGATAGTTCTGCCTTACTCCACTCGAGTGATATTTACGATCATTCAAAGATACTGATTTTTCTGTCTTTTTTTACAAATGTTTTTTCAATAGAAAATGTTCAATTTTGTACACTTTTTTGTCAAACATCAATGCCAAATGATGTTGGAAAATGATTTTTATCCATTATTATTTTTAATTGTTAAACTAACGTTTAAGACAAGATTTTTTTTATGCATAGCACAAAGGGTAACAATTATTTTAAGCAATAATTATCAGCCTGAAACATTCATCCACATTGAAAAATCTTCCGAGAAAAGATACATGACGCCAACGGGACTTGAACCCGTGCCCTTCTGATTGCCGGTCAGCTGCTCTCCAAATTGAGCTATGGCGGCTTATCTTATACCCGCCAAATGATTCAATATATACTAGTGTTTCATTCAACAATTACTGCTTATTATATTTTTTTGATGAAATGAAACACTAGTATATATTGAATCATTTGGCGGGTATAAGATAAGCCGCCATAGCTCAATTGGGAAAGCAGCTGACCGGCAATCAGAAGGGCACGGGTTCAAGTCCCGTTGGCGTCATGTATCTTTTCTCGGAAGATTTTTCAATTTTGATGAGTGTTTCAGGCTGATAATTATTGCTTATAATAATTGATTTTTATCCACAAAAAACTATAGGGGCGAATTTTTTTTGTCAGATCAAACTCTAACGAAGGTCATTCGACAAAAATTAGTGTCTTAAATTTAATAACGTAACCACCTTTATTATTTACTAACGATCAATTTTTATGAAACTGTGCGTCAAGTAATAAAAAAAACACACCAAGGGCGCTCAACTCTTTTTATTGAACTTTTTAACACTTAAAACCAAAATAATGGATAAAAAATTATTGATTTCACTCAAGCAATCAATTCCCAAATCTTTCAATATTAGCAATAAATACAACTTTTAAACCCCCTAAAAAATAAGTTGTATCGACATTTTAAAATTTAAACATGGTCTTATGCAATTATTTCACATATAATATAATATATTTCCTTAAAGGAATTGTTAAGTTTATAATGAAATATTCCGATTGGGTTAGAGCGAGTCAGACGCTGTTTTACCGGCTGTTCAAATTCAAGTGCAATTAAAAACTCACTTGAATCTTGTCGAATTCTCGATGAAACGGAAACGAGCGACACTAAAAAGAGACAAACACGAACATCTATAAAATTTTGCCTGCGAGAGAATGAAATTGAAATAACGTATTTATTTTATTCACGGGTACTCAGTTCCAATATAATTCGATAAATCCACGGTTCCACGCGAATCCCCTTTAGTGTACCTAGTGTTATAAAGCGCCTAACGAACCTTTGTAGACCTTTAGCCGACCAATCTTACGACATCCAAAAAAAATATACATATACCTATACATATTTTTGTAAAATCAATATCCAATCTTCAAACCATTCCAAAATGAACAGGCAAAAGAAAGCGACATCAAGAGACTCCGAAGAAGAAACCGCAAATACTAATAAGATGACCAAATGGATAGGAAAAGGTGCAATGAAATTCTAAGACAAAAATATGTAGGAAAAAATCGTCCTTCACGTTGACACAAAAGGTGCTTAGTCTCGTGCTCCTAGTCTCCCCAGGTTTCACTTCAACCACATGTGAATTGCACACCCTATTTTTTTTTTCATCACTCGGTTATTCCTGATCCACCATCAAAGTATGTATTTATTAGTGATCGCTCAGTTTGACAGGTGTATTTGGCGGTAAGAATATCCCTACGGTAAGCAATCACACACGTTGGATGGTTTTAGCACGTTTCTGCATTCAAGTTTGTTAGCGAGCGCTCAGTTAACTTGACGAAAGCGCCTTATAAGCATTCAACTAGAAGAATATTACTGAAGATGATTATTTAAAGGGGAGATATGTGTAAATACGAATGATGTGGCAAGCGCGCTAATATTATTAGAAATTATTTGATAGTATTGGTTCACGATTATTGTGATCTGTATAGTTTAGGGTTATTGTAAATGGAAGTGGCGCCATCTGTTATTTTCAAATCGAACCGTTAAAGTTTTCAAACCGCATCCCCGATGAAGCATTGAATGAAATTTTCTATTTTTTTTCACACATTATAACAGAACCAGCGGTGTTTTTTTTTATAATTTTCCCAGCACACTTTGCGATTTTAACCTAACCTCTTTTTTAACTTGAATTTTTGGTGGTGAATTATTTAAAAAAAAATGATTATCTGTGGCGGGCGGGTGGCGTGGGTTGGATTTTTATACAAATCTACAGTTTCCGAGATTGATGAAATTGCACACTTATCATTCAAAACAAGAGAAAGGTAACTGTCTTCATTTGATTTCGAAAACCTCTGCATTAAACCCGGGCAACTTCAATTAGTAACACGTTTATTTTATTTTGAAGACCTTAAAGTATTCAAGGAATGGCCTCCGTGGTCGAGGGGCGAGGCTCCCGACTAGCGCTCCGGAGGTCACGGGTTCAAATTCCGGTGAGCGCGGATAAATTTTATTGGGTTGATTTGTGTTTTCACAAATTAATCAATTAAAAATAACTTTAGGCATATTCGCAGCACGTTCCAGAGTGGCAGATACTCTCAGTATCGCCCTGGTGTAAGATTGCCGTTCAGAATTGAAACGTTGCTTGAAATGGCTTTAGCCGGGTTCTGTGACTAGATCAACCAGGTACTTCTCCAACTTTTTCTCCCCCATCTTCTTACCCTCCTCACTTATCTTTAACCTCACAAAATACCCCACTGGAGGATGCAAGGTCTCACAGGCTCCAGACGGGAGTAATTGGGACTCATGTTAGATATTCACATAAAAACGCGGAAGAATGTTGTAGTATTATAGTTACAGTATTATGTCGATGCAATTTAAGAATGCTGAGAGGAAGTCACAAGTCAAAAATATATGCATTCTTAGTGAATGATGTGTGATTTATGCGGCTGCGGATATCGAAGGACCTTGAATGTTGTGAAATGTGTATGAAAAACCACTTCACAAGTAGAGATAATGTACGTAAAGGCAAGGAAAAAAAGGACTTACTGCGCTGGCACTTCCTTCTGGCTGGGTTTATTATGCACTCGTATGACTATATTAGTCGCGGTACTTTACTTGCGGTATGCGGGATTCGGTTGACGGATGCGGTAAGCGGTATATTAATGCAGAGATGTTTATGCGGCGAGGGTCAATTAACGACTGACGTGGGTAACATAAAAATGACTGATATAATAGGGATGAGTAGGAAGGAATATGTGACAATACTAACTACAAGCACAGGGTCTATGATGTATAGAGATGTATGTAGGTAAGTGTAGCTATTTATTGTATAAATACCTAAACACTTAGTATGCTTTATATCGCCACGAATATAATAATAATAATAATATTTGGATGATTTATATAGCGCCGTTTTTGTGAAAAATCACCTCAAGGGCGCTGTACAAACTTATAATACATTTCTAAAATCTAAAAAACTACAAGCTAGGCAAACAATTATAAACAACTTATGGCTAAAAATTTCATACATCGGTTCATTGATCACCGATACGAAAATATGTGTACATTATTTTGACCAATGAACGCGATGCTGCCTAAAATTTAATGAAAACAGGATCATACTTACCTGAGAGGTCGCTTGAAATTAACACTGTATATTGTCCATTTAAATAAATTTAGATAGAGTTCGCACGCAGAGGACATTATTGTGAACACATGTTATTTAATCCTCAAAAATATTTTAATATTAATATGTAATGTATTCTTTGACGAGTGTATTTTGGAAAGTAAAAGCAACATGTAAAGGTGGGAGGTGCAGTAGTACCTATAAGGATTTGATCTTTCTAAATGTGATTCGTCAAGAGACAGATTGATGTTTAAGGAATCGAGTAA
This sequence comes from Limnephilus rhombicus, assembly GCA_929108145.2. NCBI lineage: Eukaryota > Metazoa > Arthropoda > Insecta > Trichoptera > Limnephilidae > Limnephilus > Limnephilus rhombicus. Next base: position 13,362,902 of record OV815292.1, on the reverse strand, counting down.
TTTTAATTCAGTAAGAAAAGTGTGATTAAGACATATCATAGACAATACAAGTTTGATACTCTCAAATAGGTATATTTAAATTACGGGTATGAGAGCCCAAAAAGGAAGGTTTTTAGTTTGGACCTAAACTCTGTTGGGCTTGTTATGCATCTTAATTCCAGAGGGAGTCTATTCCAAGCCTTAGGCCCAGATAATCCGAAAGCACGATCTCCAAACATAGTATTTGGCTTTCGTTTAGGTTCTATTAGTCTGCCTTTAGCAGATGAAGTTGCTGATCTAAGGGTTAATTGTCTCGGACCGGTATTTTCCGGGACGCATAATTCGGAGATGTAAGGTGGGGCCATTTCGTAGATTGATTTAAAAACCATCCAGCACAATTTGTACTGGATAATATAGGTAATAGACACAAAAATCGCTTGGCTAGCGAAATCTAGAGGTCACGATTTCAAGTGTAAAAGCGATTTTTATTTATTTTGTGAATAATTTTACAAGAATGAAAAAAAGTCAATCAACGTAAACTGTCACACATAATTTTCTTCTTCTTCTTGTGCCCTGTCCGTTCAACGGACATTGGGTATGGTGTTGGCTATGTGGACTTCGTTTACTGCGGCCTCTACAGTAGACTGGCCAAACCACTGTGTCAGGTTTTTCAGCCGTGAGGTTCTCCTTTTTCCAGGGCCCCGTCTTCTGGCAATCTTTCCCTGCATTATGAGATGCAGGATCTCGCACTTCTCTGGATGTCTCGTGACATGTCCAAGATATTGAAGTTTTCGAAATTTTACAGCTTTAATAACTTCTTTTTCTTTATTCATCCGAACCATAACCTCTTCATTCGTAACCCTGTCCATCCAGCTTATTTTAAGTATTCTTCTGTAGATCCACATCTCGAATGCCTCAAGTCGCCTAATTAGTTCTTCAGTAAGCATCCATGCTTCCATTCCATAAAATAATATCCAAAACACGTAGCATCTGAGCATCCTAATCCAAAGTTGAGATCATGACTGCAGAACATCTTTTTCACGCGGTTAAAGATTGCACGAGCTTGTTCAATGCGGCATTTGATTTCAACCGAAGGATCCCATCTGTTATTAAATTGCAGCCCAAGTATGCATAATTTTAGCCATAAAATTATATTTCTAAAGAAAAAAACAACATTTTTAGTACTGGACGCAAACATTTTTTTATAAAGTAATTAAAATTTTTAATGAAAATGTAGATATGTTTTTGTAGATAGGATTCATAGTAAAGATTAATCGAAAATAGTAACGATCCACAGGTTCGAAACTCGCTCACCACTGTTACGTACTCCTGTCGCATCATACACATAGCAAATACTTTTATTTTTGAGGTGCATCCAATCGAAGCCCTTTTATTCCCGTTCATACGAGGCGGGTAGACGAAGCAGGAACACTGGCATTTTGACGTGGTATGAAGGTGGGTAGGTACGCATTTATTATTATTATTATTCGCCGAGTGCTGCAGTTTGCAATTATTGCAACTGCGATATTCACTGCGGAGTGGATTCGCATAATGGGCTGTGATGCACTTGGAGGGGCGCGATGAAACTGAAAACTGCCAGATCGCTCTGTTATAAGTGCCCATATACCTATAGTAAAAATTCTAGTTTTGTGTGAAAAAACAAAAAAAAACGCTGCCAAAAATAATAAATGCCTATCATTATTAGCCCTACTCAAGAAGATATATTGGAAATGTTTAAGCGTGTAAAAAAAAAATCAGATAGTGTAATTCACACGCGGTAGACACGATACTAGAAATTTCTTGATGTCGCTTTCTTTTCTTTTGCTTGTTTTTTAGTGGCTTGAAGATTGAATATTGATTTCACAAAATAAAAATGTTTTTTTTTTAGATTTCGTAGGATTCGAACCCCCGTTCGCTTGATGTCTGTCTCTTTGTCCGCTGAGACTTGTCAGACACCTTGCCCACTACGCTATGGAAGGCACGCACCGAGGTGCAAATTTACCGCATTATATTAGATCTGAGCATTTGTGTAGAACTTAGTTGTGACGCATTTCCGTTTCATCCGAATTTCAAGTCACTAACGGCGCTAAAGAAGTTTCACCTCAAAAATAATATTTGGCCTTCGAACTTAAAAACCTACCCATACTTTTTCGTTTGGTTTCATAGTGAAAATAATTTAAAAGCGAAAAACCTATCGAAATCTTTTAAGGTGCATGTGACGTCATACGTATCTTAGTTTTCAAAAATTCCCAAAAAAATATATAAATTAGGTCCACACAGGTAGCCTTGAGGAAAAAATCCCTCGGGGTCTATGTCATCTTTGGGGATGCTTTGTGGAGAGTCTTTTTAGGGAAAAGAAAGAGATAAAGTTCTGGAATGAAAAAGGTATAAAAGGTGGTTAGGAATCTGGGGGTTAATGTGTCTAGGAGTGACGCACGTATGAATGAAGGCGATGGGTTGAGAGAGTCCAATTGAAGAAGTCTATGTTAGGTCTCCCTCAACCCATCTCTTCAGAACAGCAAACGCATTGGTTTTAAAAAGATTATACCCCGTGAACCAGGACGCCCCTGGTGAGTCAACAAACGTGGCAAACCACTTGGGGTGACCTATGGCAGGGATGTTGGTTATCCAATAATGGGTTCCTGGGCGCGCGGTACCCATACCAGCCTCCCAAATAATTAGCAAAACTTTAAGATTAATAATTAGTTTTAAAATAATTTGTATAACACAATGGTGAACACGTGCCGCAGAGTAGCGTTACGCGAAATTGATCGCGGTCTACCGACCCGTGGGGGAGCAATTAAAACCAACCGATCAACGACAGGGCGTCTAAACCTCTTTCGATTTCAATCGTATTTATATGACGATTTATTAATATCATGTATAAATGTTTAAAAACATACAGATATTGGCTGTGACTCCATCTGTCCCTATGTAACTCCGGTTCAATGATCTCTAAAGCTTTTGATTTGAATTTAAATGTTACTTTCTAAATTAGAAATGTTTTTTTTTTTAATTAAGACGAGCCATAAGGAACAACCACAATATACGTTCCCGGCATGCGTTGCCATGTTATATTCAAAGAAATACATTGTTTTTCCCTGAATCACCATTCCCGTACGTCCCCGTTCTCCTCCCGCGTCCCCTTTCTAGGTAGCTTTATGAATTATAGATTATATGTTAATCTGGTGAATGGGCTATACAATTGTAAAGTTTCATTAAAATTCATTCACTAGTTTTTGTGTGAAAGAGTAACAAACACACACACATCCTTACAAACTTTCGCGTTAATAATATTAGTATGATAAGATAAAATTGTATTATAATCAACTAGCTTTTTCCACTTTCCTCCTTTCCTCCTCCACCTTCCCTCTCCCCACTCCATTCCCCCCATCAACTCCCCTCCCCCGTCCTCCACCCACCCCTTCCCCCACTCTACTTCCTCCATCAACCCCCTTCCCCCCCTCCCCCTCCACCCACCCCGTGCCACCAATAATTTTTATACAAATTTCATAATGCCAGAACGTTAACGGTAGTTTTATACAAAATAACGAACAAAAAAAAAGAATTATCCAATTTGGTGCAGTCGTTCGGGTTTATGCGCATACATACATTTCGGTGATTCATGTTTAGAGATAGTTATTAAGTACGACGCCAACAAAGCACTCTTTTTAGGGTTAATTGCCTAATTAAAAAAAGAAAAAGAAACATCGTTTCCAAGGCTCCAATAGATTTTGTTAGGGACAGAAAACGTATGATAAATAATTTCATAACTCCAGAGATTATTCATAACGCCAGAACCTTCCAATATATAGCCTATAGTACTTGCAAATAATGTAGCTTTCTATTAGTGAAAGAATTTTTAAAATCCATGGTAGTTTTTGCGTGAAAGAGTAACAAACATAAATCCAAACATCTATACTTCCATACAAACTTTCGCCTTTATAATATTAGTAGGATATAGGATAAGATATGTTGACTATAATACAATGGCAGCTATTACTTTACATCAGTATTTGTCAAATTCTTAAGCCACGCCTCAATCAAAAACATTATATTGTATTGTTACGATGCACGAATACGCCCTACAAAATCACGCTACACCACTGTGTTTGCAAACGGCCCCCCGCACCCGCCCGGCGCGCCAGCGGCGAACGGCAACGGTCCCGCCATTCCTTGCCCCGGCAGCGCCTCGAGTGCACGCGCTGCGTGAATCGTTCCGATGTTGTTCTGGAACAATCCGTGGAAACACGCGGCGAAGTTCGCCCATCTAATTTCCTTTGGAAGACGCCAGTACCCAGGGAATACCCCTCACCTCACCGATCTCCCAGCACCAGCCGGCGGCAGTGAGTACCCGAGCCATTAACCCCTCTTTTTGCGTGTGTTCCATCTTAAATTCTACGTGTAGATTAATAACTGCCCCAGAGAGAGAAACGAAGCAGAGAGATGTTAGGTCCAATTACATCTGAATTAGTTAGGATTATTGACGCCTCCTTGTCCCAACCTTTGACTGTGTTATGTACCATTATTGTCTCATGTACGGATTCTTTCCAATACACCTGATATTTACCGCAGCCGAATTGTTTCATTGCCTCCCCGGCCCGTAAGATAGAGTTTATTTCAGATATGCCACACTAACGCCTCAGAGATCCTACCACCCTGGTGATGATGGTCTCACTCGCTCTGCTGACCGAATTAATTCTGAGCTAGTCTGTCCGCAGAAGGTAGGCACCTCGGGACGGTGTGCTCAACAGTATTTATAATACCTACATCATACCGGTTCTCAAGGGTGATTTGCGTCAACGAGGGGAAAACTACAGGCCAATATCCATTCTCTCGGCGATCCCTAAGCTATTGGAAAGACTTGTCCATGATAATATATATCCCCAGCTTGCCGAAATAATTACAGACCAGCAACACGGGTTTGTCAAAGGCAAATCTACCGTGAGTAATTTACTTATTTATTCAAATTTCTTGTATTCTAGCATGGGTCCAAGCCACCACTAGGTAGATGCAATTAACTGCGATTTCAAAAAAGCTTTTGATAAGGTTGACCATCTTATACTTTTTAAAAAATATATGTATAACGGAATTAGGAGAAAGTTATTACGTTGGTTCGTCTCATACCTAACAAAACGACAGCAAGCTGTATCGTTACGAGGACATACTTCCATGTTGGAACCAGTTACTTCTGGCATGCCACAGGGATTAATCTTAGGTCCGCTGTTATTTATAATTTGTATTAAGTCCGTTACTGAATGTTTCATGCACTGTTTATTTCTATTGTACGCCGATGACATAAAAATATTTGCCATCGTTAGGAATTTAAATGATTGTCTGCTCGTCCAAAGACACTTAGTAAGGTTCGAAGCATTTTGCAATGAGAACAAAATTTACCTAAGTTAAATCAAATGTAAACAAATAAGCTTTACTAAAAATCAAAACGTTATCATACACAATTATTATATTGGTAATTATTCACTCAAGCGCGTATAGTGTATAAGAGACCTCGGCGTACTTTTTGATTCCAAACTTCATTTCGGTGCGCACATAGAAAACATTGTGAATAAAGCTAACTGCATGCTAGGCTTTGTTATCAGAAACAGGCGTGTATTTCAAAAATCTGAAACCTACCTTCTGCTTTACTATATGCTGGTCTGTTTCCAACTTGAATACTGCACCTCCATATGGACTTCACTTTATGGTATCTATAAAGAAAATATTAATAGTGTCCAAAAGAAATTTCTGCGTTGCCTCAATTACAGAATGAGCGCACCTAAACGGGGATACACAAATATGCTCTCGAAATATAACGTCTCCACTCTGTCTAACTGGCGAATATACCTTGACCTAATGACCCTGTATAAAATCTGCAACAATGTTATCGACTGTCCTGACTTACTCAAACTAATTAATTTTAAAATACCACCCAGAACAACTAGGCTTAACGACTTATTCCACTTTAACCGGACACGTAAAAATGCTGGTGTCAGGGATCCAATCAGAAGAATGTGCGAATTGTTTAATAAAAACCACAACCTTAAGGATTCCGATATATTTTTTGATGCTTATAGCACTTTTGGTAGAAAATTGAAGGCTTTTTTCCTATAAAAAAAGAAAACTCGTATATCATTCACTATTCTTTTTATGTGCTTCTTTTTAAGCAATTTTCGATTCATTATTAATTATGACTTATTTTTAAACATGTATAAAAAATATATTTGAAAATCTTTATTAATCAAGTCAATCAGTGAGAAATAGTTGGGGTGCAGGCGAATTCTCAAGTTATTGTTCATAATATTGTTTTGTTAATTATTGTCTGTATCTTGTTCTCAAGTTATTGTTCATAATATTGTTTTGTTAATTATTGTCTGTATCGTGTTTTCTCCTTAAATAATAAATAAAAAAAAAAATATATATGCCGATTTTAAATTTAACATAATATTTATTATGCGCTTAAAAACAAACGATAACACTTCTAATATACAATTATTTTAATGGTCATTTTCAAATTTGGAACTAATTACTAGGGTATTAAAACTCTCCGTTGGTTTTCAAGCGCATAATAAAAATTGTGTTAAATTTAATACCGCACAAGAGTCCCAACTGCTCCCGTCTGAAGTTAGTGAGACTATGGCATCCCCAATTGGGGTATGCTGTGAGGCTGAAGGTAGTGGGGAGGGAAAGGAGATAGGGAAGATGAAGGTGGGGAAGTACTTGGCTATTCAGATCTGGTCATCTGGTTGTTTCAAGCATCGTTTCAATTCTGAATGGTGGTCTTACACCAGGGCGATACTGAGGGTATCTTACACTATGGAGCGTGCCGCAAATATACTATATATTATTTTTAATTAATAAATTTTGAAATAACACAAATTAATCAAATAAAATTTATTTGCCACGCCGGGATTCGATCCCGCTACCTTCGGTCTGCGAGTCAAGGGCTTTACGCCGGCCGTAGTCGAGCGGTATTTGATCGTGGCATGGCTTAAGAATTCGACAAATACTTGTTGATATAAATTAATCGCTGCAATTTAGCTGGGGTGCCCGGGTTCACGGGGTGTGGTCTGTCTCGGTTCTGGAGGCGGAAGCTTTTGCACTCCAAATATAAAAAATGTACATATTTTTTAATGCAAACGTAAAAAAGTTTTAAAAATTGCTCTTTCTATGTTTTTAACCAAAATTGCTGGTAAAGAAAAAAAACACATATTTTATTAGACAAATTTTCTTATAAACGTTACTTTAACATCACTTTTTTGTGGTTTCATTAAGAATATTTAATAAAAAAATCACAAATTTTTTTTTTTCGGTCGGAAACTTTGGTTTCATAAAGGTGTAGGTACATACTAATTATTTTTTGGGTAATTTTTAGATTCGAATATAAAGCATGGTGTTTTTTATCTTTCTAACATCATTTATAGCATATTTCTCACTACGATAGTAAGGGAGACAGCAATTTCTATGATACTTATGAGCTGTTCCGAAAAGCGAACAAATTAGCTTGGGGGATTAAGATATCAGAATACAAGGAAAAAATTTTGAAGACGCTTACTGAATTTAAAATACTATTTATATAATAAGAAGAATTCGTTAAATTCCATCAGTGGAAAAGTTTAAGATGCCTTAAGGAGAGTATTAGTTCACAGAAATTTGTATTGCACGAAATTTCGAAGAACCAAATTCTAAGTAGACAACCAATAATGAAATAAATGATTTAGTTTTCGTGGAAATGAATGGAAAACTAGCGTGGGAGATCAAAGGAACTTGATCGATTACAATAATATTATTTTAATTTGATTCAATAACTTTTTTAACATTATTTGATATGTTGGGTCTCACCCGGTGGTAAAAACTCGACAATAAAAACCCAATATAATAATTATTATAGTGATATATTTAATAGAAAAGGCCGCGCAGCCTTCTTTATACAAAACTTAAATTTGGATCTGAGATCAAAAAATTTAACCAAACTGAATAATTTTTGTTTTAATCAAAGGATATGACAGCAAATATGTAATTCGGATAAGTGCAACTTTATTTATTTGTGTTTTAAATAATAAAAAGGCAGTTAAATAAAAAAAAAAACAAATTTCGTGACTTTATAAGCAATCTCGACAGTTTTTGGTGAGTTAAGATTAATTATTAAAAAAAACGTAAACGTAATCAATAATTTTTTTTCTTCTTTTTTTGTTAAATCCTTTTTTTTGGGTGAAAATGCTTTAAATTTTACGTACGACAGTTTAATTTAAGCCATCAAAATATTAAGCTATTAAAAATAATTTATATATTTTTATCATTTATTTCATTATATTTAAATTGTAGGAAAAATTATTTTTACAAACAATTATAATTGATCCAAAAATAATTGCCCAACTTGCCTCAAAAATTGTGAAAAATAATAACTTGTATGACATATATTTTATAATTTTAAACACAAATGTATAAGTAGCATATTTATATCCGTACTAGATATTTTCTACAACTTTTAATTGAGAAAAATAATAAATCAGTTTGGCCAAGTATTTTGGCCTCAAATCAAAATTAAAGTTTTTTTGTGAAAAAGGCCTCGCAGCCGTTCCTCTTAAGTACAAAATAAGATGCTAGCCTGTTTTCACGATGTGTAGAAAGGATATTTTATAAAACCAATTATAAAAAAGTTCGCTTTCGGTGTAGTAACAAATCTGCCTCCACCCCATCTACAAATTGAAAATTCCATGGCTGTAAAAACGCGACAAAAGCGCTCTGGTGGCAGAAAAACGAACCTCAATACCAAAAATGGCGGACAAAGGACCAGCGTCCGATTGTTTCTGTGTTCCAAATGGAGGGAATCTGTTTTCTTTGTACCGGAATGTAGGTTTGCCGGTTTTTTTATTATCCGGACGTGCTGTTATTACGGCGTGTTGTTATGGTTTGCGGAAATGGACGGCTGTTTAACATTTGAAAATGATATTTAGCGTGATGATTCCGCGAATGATGTGCATTTATCTAATTTTGAAAAGTTTTGCCGAAAGCTGGTAAAATCTGACGTGTTATAAATATATAATTTTTTGTAAAAGGTACTATTAAAATAAATAGCTGGTTCTTTATTTATTGTTTAGTTTATAAATTCAAACAGCTAAAAATAAAAAGCAAAAACCATCTTTTGATGATATTGGGTAAATAAATAATTAAAATACCTATTACCTATAAATATAATTAAAATATTATATTATCTATAAATATAATTAAATTATTCATTATCCATAAATGTTTGAGTGTGTTATAGGGGCAGAATGGTTATTTTCTGAAAAACGGCTCTCTAAAACGGCTTAATACTACCTTTCAAGTGTCATTCTCGGACCTGATATTTTTTGTTACCAAATAATGGACCTTTATTTTTCAATCTGCTTATTTTTTTTTGTAATTGATGTAGGCATTCGACCATGAAAAATAAAAACATTGATACACCATACATCCCATTTTTTAAACTTAAATCTATGATTGTCGCATTAATAATGATTTTACACAATATTTTTAATTTAAAATATGTACATAATACATACATCTGTAGAAGTACGGCCTCTTATTATCGTTATGATATCTGTGGATATTAACAATTAAATAAATACTTCATTTTACACCAAATTCTAACACACTCCAGAGCTTAAATAAAAAATGCGTGTCTGAGAATCGAACCCCTGGATCAACTGCTTGGAAGGCAACTAGACCGACCATTACACCACCAACTCTTGGAAGAATGGCGGCATTAATTTATTACAATGTATGTAAGTATGTCATTTTTAATTTTTAGAATGTTACGTAGGTACATCAGAATTTAGAACGCTGCGTACTTACGTGACAATGAATAAATAATTTTAACACGTTCATTAAAGATACAAATGCCGGAAAATCGGTACCGAGGAAGACATAAAGTTAAAGTTCTTGTTTTTTCCTGTGTTACAATAGCACCGCTATTGTCTATTATTATTATTGTCCCGTGTGTGCTATAACAGCACTATCTTTGTAAATTTTGTTCTTCTGTCATTATTTTGTAAATACTATATATTCTTTTATTATTCTCTCAATATTATAAGGAGCACTGTAGGATTATTTTTAAATTTATTATAGTTAAGCGCACTTGAAGTGAAGTGTCACAAAACTGCGCTATATAAATGTAATGTTATTATTATTATTATAACAAGAATAAGTGAATCGAGTACTTGAGTTGATTTCAGAAATTTGAGTCAGAAAAACAAAATCGTATGCAAGAATGTAAATGAAGCAAGTGAGCGCGTGCCAACACAGAGTTGTATGTATGTTACTGCGGTTTATCCTCTGTAACTACCATTCCGGAGAAACGGCGAGATTGTTAGTTAGATTTAATTCGAAGATGAAGATGTTCCAGTCACGACAGTCTTCGTTTTCCATTTCCCCATGCTTATACGCCGCTGAACGCTGTTTTACTGCCGCAACCCCCGGATTATGAAAATAAGATGCGACGAGCGGGGGGTCCTAACATTTAAGGTGGTCCGCGATACCCGAGCCTCACTTGCAAACCGACTCCTCTCACCACACCACTCGCCAACTGCTCTTTTTCTTGACCCCAAGCCCTGTCCAACTGCTTTCTACCTACTTTCTAGCTACTCTGGACTTAGTTTGAATCTGGTATTCCTGGACCATCGCATCTTCTCGCCCTTGGATACCGATAAAGAAGTGAACTCGTTCACCCTGGTCCAAGCCCGCTACAAGCAAGGATGTATAGGCTATCTCAAAACTGACCGGGCACTCCCTATATTACTGTCCGTGAGAGAGACATGTCGTTCCTTACAATAGGAAAGAAGAAACGTTGTAATTATATAACTACTACCTAATGAGCAAAACAGTCTTACAAGTACACGAACTCCTCAGAGGACAGCACATGACTCGAAGAAAAATGGAAAATATTCAGGACTGCTATTTTAAACAACCCAGATTCGGAATATTCACCTGTTAATAGTTAACTCGGACATAGGCCCAGAGGGATATTTTCAGCACCCATTTTCCCATTCTGCCAGCCAGTGGCGCAACTATAAACACCCGGGAACTCGGACAAGTTTGTTAACTGGATTCCGTGAATGTTTAAGTGCTTGTTGAAAACAGACAATACTATTTTTACCGTGTGTTGCTGTCAGTAGGTATACATAAATATTTGATTGGATAACTTTTCGTATTTGTTCGGCCAATGAAGGAGTAGGGTAAGTTGCATAATTTAATTTTGTGTTTATTTCTGTTACAGTGGATGAGTAATAAAATGGTTAACCTAATATCATGAATTAACTGAATCAAAATTAAGTACAATGACAATAAAAATATTACGTTGGTTGATTTTTGTGGTATAAACCATTTACAATGTACATGCCCATATCCGTCCCCATTCTCAGTGAATTTATTAATTACAAATGCTGTAATATATTAAAAGAGCTTCTAAGTGATGCCTACAGATGACAGTAGGCAAAGTACTTCTATCGATGGCCGATATGGGTACCCAAGTAGGCGGTAGATGTTGAGACTGACCCAGGCCAGCCTACCGCCCAGATTCAATTAGCCAATAGTATAGTCATGTCATGTGACTTATGGATCTAAAGTTATTGAGAAGTTTCCACACAAAACTATTACTGTTTCAATGGAAATAATACCATTAAATTTTTTTAAATTTTTGGTTCATTTGTGTTGATTTTTTAAAGTCATTTTAGTTTTTTCGTCCTGACGAGGACCATTTTGTATAAACTGTACACATACGCACCACGTGATGATACGCTGTGATAATTGTTATTGTCTGATGCTAGACAATTAGATCCTAAAGAAACCAGAGAAATCCTTAAATAACTACATTGATATCAAAGCACAAACTGATTCCATATTATCACCCTTCAAATCACGACCTACCCGCATGAATATTCAGAGTAGAGTATATTGGCACAACCCCCGCCATGGTAAAATATTTAACGCATTATTGTGCTTTCTGTTTTCCATGAATGAGTGACAACCTCCCCTCTGACAAACGAAATACTTGAATATCGAGACAAAGGCGCTGTTTGCCTTATTGGATCAAAATACAATGCGGTTAGCCAGCTTATTATGTTATCTTTTGTTGATTGAAGTTCGTTTTAAAATTGCGCAAAATACCCCCGGCCCATTTGTTTCCTATACACTGGTACACCTATTGTACGGGAAATACTACATTTAGATTTCGCATGGTTATACAAAGTACAGAAATGGTAAGGAAGGTCCTAATAACATTATATTCATGAATATTTAACATGAATATCAATAGAGCTGTGAAGTTCAACAATGACGTACTCAGTCAATCTGATGAACTTTGAATATTAATGTCGGATTTGATAATAATACCTCCGCATGAAAGGAAAGTTTTCTGTGTCTATTGACATTTAGCACCTAGGGAAAACTATGTTTCCTTAACATTTATAGGCCCATTTTTTGCGCTGCGAAGTTGATCGAACTCGCAAATTCACGAATCAATACAAGAATATACGTCTCTGAACCAATGAAAACGAAACGACGACGACGTAGGTTAATAACAATAGGATACATTTCGATGGCGTCCGTTGTTGAGGGGTAAGGCTCTCGACCAGCAATCCGAATCTCACGAGTTTAAATCCTGGCATGCGCAAATAATTTTCATTTAATTGAATTGTGTTCTTTCCTAATTTAATAATTTAAAAAAAGGTATATTCGTCGCAAGAAAGCAATACTGCTGTAACAGCCAAAAAACCAAATTGTTCACCAGAGCCAAAAAACTTTTCAGATTTTAGAAAAAAAATCGTAACTTTTAAACCAGTAGTTACAGAAATGCCATTTTTAAAATGCTTGGCTGAATAAATATTATCTATCTAAGAGTGATATTTAAATATTTTATAAGTGAACAAGGACAATGTTTTTGGCGCTTACAGCAGTTGACATTTTTTTGTGTGTACGCCAAAAATGTTGTAAAAACCGCTGCTAATGTATGAATAATGAAAAATCAACTTTATTTTCCTCTGCAAAAATTGCTGTAAGCACCCAAGTACTTATATCAATATAAAAATTTTGAATAGCTGTTAATATGTGTCATTTTGGGCTAAATACGTTTGGTTTACAACATACAACTAAAAATGTGTTTGAAATGAAAACGATGTAAATGTAATTGACAATCTTTATTAGCAACTTTTAAAATATTGACAGTACAAATTATTATACAACAGAAGAAAAATATTTTATTATTTTAATTGTTTTACGAGAAGCGACTATTCATGTAGGGGGAGACGAAAACGTATGCTTAAAATAGGATATTAATAGGCTTGGGTTATTTAAATAATCTGTGCCTATTGTGATCGAAGCAGAACTACTAACAAGTAAGAAAAATTGCAGTCGGGAACTGTCAAATCAATTTCTTGAAAAAACTGGTACTTATCTTTGACCAACTACCCAGACGTCAATTATATTTTATTATATTTATTTAAGTAATTAAGTTTAAATCAAGAGTTGTTTTTAGTTGTGTTTATTAATCGTGCAGCGGAATTCGTAACCTTTACTCAATAAAAATATTATATTATAACAGTTATTTTTAGGCAATATCAATTTCATGGCCATGGCTAAATTAACTCCAGCCAAATAATATATTTATAAATGCATTATTTACTTGATAATAATTGTAACACACACTGCTAACAGCTTCACTCAAACAACGAAAACAAACACTCCGGTTGGAGTCCGGACAGAGACTGAACTCACTACAACATAACAAATAGAAAGCTGCAGCAACACCGTAAACAAATAACGATAACGCACGACCTGTATAATTGTAGTAAACACACTAACTTATTCTAAAAATTATTGAAGAGTTGTAATAAATGACAAGTGTTATTAGAAAACAAACAAATAAAAGTAGTAACCGCCGCGAACACTTAAAAATTTAAAATCTTTGAAAATGCTGTAAGCACCAACCGAACGTGTAATGTTTCCATGTAAGTTATTTATTCGGTCCTTTTAAAATTGAATATTGTCGTAATCGCCAAACATATAAAACACAGGATTTTGGGGTGTATACATCAGTTAAAAACATATTATTGACAAAACGGCTAGTTTTTCCTATGTAGTACAGTTCTTATTTATCCTTGTACAGTCATAGAATCCAGATAGATATATAAAACGTATTTTCATAAAAGTGGTGGTTATAGATATGTTCCATATTTCTATGCCATCTGCAATTTAAAAACTTTGTCTTTTCTTGTAACACATTATTTTCACTCAAATTTACCTTTATACCCACCTAGAAGAATTTGATTTGTTTGACAGTGTGATGTTTGTCTTTTCTCTCTCTTATATTTGTCTGTATTTTATTTACTCCTGGGCACTTGGCACCAGTCGTAATGTTTCGTCTTTTCATACTTATTTAACTCTCCTTTCATCGGCAAGACAGTTGTAATATTCTCGCCTTTTCTCTTGGCTCTGATCGATATTTAAATTCTTAAGGCTTTGCATATGTGTGGTAGGGATGGAAAATTCCTCCCCTACGTCACACAAGCCTTTATAAAATTGGACCCTTATTTCCTCTGATAACTACAGAAAGCTCCTTAAAGCTCCCTTGTACTACATACCTTTAGCGATATATGTACTTAACTAATAAATACGTTATTTACGACTTTGAACGTAAATATTTTCGTATTTAGGTTGTAATTAAACTCCATCAAACGTTGTGTAATTTTTTGATTTATGATATAGAACTTTAATTACTTTAAATTTTGTGGTAACCCTCTTGATTCTAAACAGAGTGTTGAATTTCAAACTGTATTGGTCTCTCTCTTGCAAATTTAACCTTAAGTAATTTCTCTAAATGAACTAACTTCCCTTTGACGTTTATTATGATTCCCTACATCCTAATGAATTCATGAATAAGCAATACTAATCGAAACTACACATGACTAATTGAACAGATAATTAAATATAACTCAAATGGTTAAATGTTAGTAAATTTGATTATGATTGTATCTCGTATCTGCTGGGCGCCCCTCCGTTTAGATTCGGCTGCTATAAGGTACATATAAAGATGGATTTAGTAGGTTAATGTAATTAGTTAATTGCATATTTGACGAACTCAGAATAACCCTTTTTCTGGCAAAATTTGGCTCCAGCCTCCATCAAGTAAGCAGGGTGATCAGAAGTCAACCCAAAATTCGCACAGTCTTTTGGCACGGTTCAATTGATTGATACCTAAGTTATCGCGTCCCAATTGACCTTCCTTCGCCATCATGCACTGCCTTCAGGTCTTCCCCCAAGCCCAGATACCTCCAAATTCCTACTCCTCCAAAGTTTACTATTTACTTAGGGCGAACCGGTTTCGTCCTATATGCAATCATATACTCACGGGTTTGTGTGGAGTTACGGGTCGTGAATCCTCCCTCCACGTTCAAGAAATGAGACGAGAGTGACCCGACAGGCCTAAAGCACTAATTGTAAGTGAGTTCGTTTCATTCAATGAACAGTACATAAAAAGATATATATGTAAACATACGTTTTGGGAAGGTTTATAACTCGCAATGCGAAACTACTTGCAACGCATCCCGAGCTCGGATCTCGCCCATCGGATTCTGCACAATCCTCAGATTGATACCGAATATATACGTAAGAATAGTGTGAAATATAAATATATACTAGTACAATAAGATCTTATCTGGCGATGTGTTCTGGAGATTCGCCATAACTCCAAGCTTTTGTTTGGTTTTGTTGACGGTTTTGTTTGAGAGATCCGCCATCTCTATGGTTTGATTAATGGTCCTTGTTACAGAAGCGAACACTGCCTTCTGTTGGTTGAACTGTATTTTTTTTTTCTTTCCCTCCCCTCCAATGTTCAACTTTTGATAAATTCTTGCTATCCCGTGATTCTCAATTGAATCATGTAAATCCTCATTACCCCTTATTAAGCTATCCCGTGATTTTTCAACTGCTTCATCTAAGCCTTCATTACCCCTTATTAAGCTATCCCGTGATTTTTCAACTGCTTCATATAAGCCTTCATTACCCCTTATTAAGCTATCCCGTGATTTATCAAATGTTTCATCTAAGCCTTCAATACACCTTTTTGAACTATCCCGTGATTTATCAAATGCTTCATGTAAATCTTCAACACACCTTTTTGAACTGCTATAATAAATCTGTTAATTTTCAATTGCTTAGGTCTGTAGATACCTCTTTACGTTCAAATTAAAAATAGTGTTTAAATTTTTTTTCCTTTTGTTCCTAATAATTGCGCAATATAATAATTTTATCCCGTTCCTAGAAGTTAATACCTAAGTACGATATCCATTAATCAAGGTCATTTTTTTTTCTTTTTACTGTATTCGAACTAGTGACCCAGTGACCGACATATTTTGTAAACAATTTGAGCTTTGTAAACATTCTCGATGGCCTCGTGACCTAGATTCAAGCGTATGAGGTATGTTTACTTTAGACATTCCGGAGACGCGTGAGATGACTCTAAAATTTTCTTTGTTTGATAATGATGTACTTAGTGCAATTGTCTAGTCTGATACCCGATTACGTATACATATTTATTCATTTATATATACTTTGTCTCAATAAATAATTTATAATATTGATATGTATAATTATTTTTTGATTGAAATAATTTCTAATATCATAACTTATTTCAAATGCTCTGGATTTTCTGAAATTATATTAATACATACATAACATTAAATATAAAATATTGATTTGCAAATTTATCACAC
This sequence comes from Limnephilus rhombicus, assembly GCA_929108145.2. Classification (NCBI taxonomy): domain Eukaryota; kingdom Metazoa; phylum Arthropoda; class Insecta; order Trichoptera; family Limnephilidae; genus Limnephilus; species Limnephilus rhombicus. Next base: position 13,346,178 of record OV815292.1, on the reverse strand, counting down.
ATAACTACTTTTAATAGTTATTGATGAATTCAGAGGTAGGAATCGATACCCTTTTCCTCTTTTTTATATAAGTGTTTTTCTTTTTTTTTTTTTTTTTTTTTTGATTATAATTTTTCTTGGGAACAAAATTACATATATATATGTTTATATACTTACATATATAAATATATAAAATATACTTATTATACTTATAATATTTTAATATAGTTACATATCACATATTAAGCGAGTAATATCTTGGTCAAATAATTAATCCAAATACCAATGTTTGCTGCATTCCGCTATCTCCTTGGAATCTGTAAAAATTTATAACGGAAAAGACTTACCCCTACCAAGGTTTTTTCCGACCGGGAAATACACGGTAACCTTGCTGCGATTTTCCTAAATTAATTTTTTTATTTTCCTAAATTTAATTAAATCTTTTTGACTTCAATTTTTTTTTTTTTCATTTAATCTAATTAATTAAAATGATGTATGAACTCTATCGTTCTAAACTGTATTTTATTTCAAAACTCGGTGGTTAGATAACTCTTTAAATGATAGTTACTTCACGATTAATTTTAGAGATGGTAAATTGTTGTTAAATTAAATTTTTATCCCTCCGAAATTTTTATGTATTAATAAAATATAATTTTGTTTTATTATTATTATTTAAGATAATTAATTTAAATATTTATTATTTGTTAGAACACTTTCACTTAGATTGAACACACGTATTTAATTATAACTTCATCACGCTAAATTATCACATCACTTCAGTTATTTATTGCACTAATATTAAACGCGAAATTTCTAAGTTTAAAAATACGATATTAAGTGATTATAAAATCCGAATTTCCCACTAAAACAAATTGTATTTATCACGAGCACTTTTATTTTTCACAAGTAAATAATGCGTTGGCTTTATTGTTATTTTTCACTGACTCTAACTGCAAAGTATTTTTTTTTTGTATATCACTGACTAGAATGTGAAATTTTTCTAAGTATCAAAATAATTATCACTTAGAATTTTTCCACTTTAAGTCACCCACCGTTTCGTCACGTTCCGCGAAGTTACAAACTTTTCGACCACGACCGTAGACTGTCCTCAACTGGCATTTGTCTAGACTTTTATACCCCTCTCAGGTCCAAAAGATCGTATCTGAATCTCCTATAATAAACCAATCTAATTACTATCAACTCGTAATTTCTTGAAACCTCTCCATTATTGTCGAATGCGGTCTCTTTGTACGTTTTGCGTTTGATACATTAAATTCTGTCTCGTACTCCCATACTTACAAGATCCGGATTTAGTAAGATCCATGTTTAATGGCCCAACTTCCTTTGTCCTGTTGTTCATACAAAATTAGCTTGAATTTAATAATTTTAAAGTTCTATTTTCATCTATTCCGTAACATGTCCGTGCGTACGGCATCTACCATATGTTCCAAATCTGTCCCCAAATTCGCCTATCAGAGATATCTTCATGTCGAAGTCTTTCTCGCAAATTGTTCATTTTTATTTTATTATTTTTCCACGAGTTTTTCTGTATTCTATATGAACCTTTCCATTTAAAACCGAATTTTCTCTATTTACGTCGTATATTTGAATTTTCCATTCTTTCTCGAATTTTCTTTTATTCACGACACTCTTTCCATGAATTTCCTTATTTATTCTTACGCTATTGTTCATATCTCTATAGATTTTTATATTTCAAGCCGTATTTATTTTATTCACTGTTAATCTAAGATTTCCTTTGTTTTTCTCTGTCGTATCTCCTTTCCCCTCACTTCCCCGTACTTCCCTGATATAACCATATCGTTTTTTGATGTTTGCTGCCTCTTGGAAAATTTCATTTTCTATTTGTTATTAATAAATATATCATTTTTTAACATCTTTATAGGGGATACCCCCACTTCGGCCCTTAAATTTCTGTCATTTTTATTGCTTCATAGAGAACGCCTTCCAAATTTTGTCCCGTTCTTACGCAAAATCCCATAAACCATATGTCTTGACAGTTGTATACATTAGTTCCTGTACCCACCTGGCAATAAATCCTTTTTTATTTCAGTGTCGTTAAATTTTATGAGAATTCTTTAATATAAATATTTCATAAGACCCATGATAATTTTTATTACCTTTTTAACGGCTAATCGTCCTTATCTAAACAATTTCCATGTTCGAATATTCCTTGTTTATCACAACAAAATACATCTGGGATCGACAACCATTGTAATGCCTCATCTTTATCTGCAATCGCGTACTATGTTACTCTATAAACTCCATTTTAATTACGTAAAATGACTCCTTTTCCTGAGTTTTTCTATCGCAATGTTTTCAGCATTTTCCACTCCCCTCCGTACTGCACTCTATCTTCTTCTCTAACACTTGTTACTGCTCTAGACATCTGAAATGTACCCTCGCCTATTCTTTAAAACTCTCATTTTTTTTTGACGTTTCCTCCCTAAATCTTTCATCGTAATATCCTAGCTCCGTCTAAAATTGATAACAATAATTTTCCATTGTTTTTTCAACATTTCCATTTCCTTTAGCACGTTTTCCCTCGAATCGATCATCTCCGGTCGTCACAAACAATCGTATTATAGATGGAAATCTCCCTAACGCCTTACAATACGTTTTCGTCACTTGCTTTGCAATTTTTCACTTAAACTTTTGCATCGTGTTTACGTGTATCCTTTTTTTTCGCACCTGATATGTTTTAATGCGTTCGAGAACTAGGGTTTCTGATCCCTGGAATGTACCGGTTAATGATAACATTTCTTGGGGTCACCGTACTTTTGTCCCTGAACAGATTATTTCTTCCCATGGAGTTTATTCACCTCTCGGTTTGGTGGGAACGTCAAACTCATTAATCACATTACTAATTGCCAAGTCCAAAGGTCGTTCCTTTGTTCTAAAAATGGGTTCGGCCCTCTTCCCGTTGATAGGCTGAATTGGTTTTTAATCGCTTTTGCTGCAATTCAATTGGCTGTCAATATATCTCGGTCTAAAGTATATTGGGGAACCCCTGTTTCTGATTATTTGTTGATACCATCTGTGATCCTTTCATCAATACTCGTCTCACCTTGTCTAATTATAGATCCCTACCGTAAATATGAATTCACTTTACTCTAATCCGATAGATGTCGTAGACGTGTCCGTTTTATAAGTAATTGATATTTTCTTTTTAAATTAAAGTGGGAAGCTACGATATTTCCTAATTTTCACTGTTGATCAATGCAATTCATCACAGTTCCCTCCTCTGAACTCAATTTGCTGTGGCTAACGTTGTATTTTATTTTAATGTCCTCTTCTTTTTTTTTTTTTTTTTTTTTTTTTTTTTTTTTTTTTTTTTTTTTTTTTTTTTTTTTTTTTTTTTCGTTAGACACCGAAATTGTGTTCAAATTTAGACTAGCTATCTTCCCCTCCTCATTTGGTTATCCCCTATCTCTACTCCGTGTCATATTACTTCCTATCTCCCCCTCCTCATTTTGTTATCCCCTATCTTTTTTTCCGTATCCTATTACTTCCTATCTCCCCCTCCTCATTCTGTTATCCCCTATCTCTTTTCCGTATCCTATTACTTCCTATCTCCCCCTCCTCATTCTGTTATCCCCTATCTCTTTTCCGTATCCTATTACTTCCTATCTCCCCCTCCTCATTCTGTTATCCCCTATCTCTTTTCCGTATCCTATTACTTCCTATCTCCCCCTCCTCATTCTGTTATCCCCTATCTCTTTTCCATATCCTATTACTTCCTATCTCCCCCTCCTCATTCTGTTATCCCCTATCTCTTTTCCGTATCCTATTACTTCCTATCTCCCTCTTCTCTTTTGCTCGGATTGTTAACAATCTTGAATTTGAATCTCATTGTATTCTTTATTTTCTTTTCGCGTAGATTTTACTTTATGAAATTTTCTTTAATTTTGATAGATTCAAAATTAATTTCTTTTTGCTGGAACACGCCCCTCGACTCGCGTGTTTTGGTGGTCCCCAACCAAATTGGACTAAGACCTCCCTTACAATGATTTAAGTAAAGATCGTTTACAATCTCGCGGCCTTTCGTACAACTGAAAAGCGGGTGGTCTCTTGGTGTGCAATTAATTGTTTTTTGTTTTGTAAGTATGAATATTTTTTGTGAAATGTGGGTTTTCGCACGACCTCACCCAATCCGACAATCAGTGGTATACATGTTTCATATAAATTTTCCAGCATTTTTTTTTTCTTTTTTTATTTAAACTTTATTTTATAATTCTTAATTTCTAATTATAATTTCTTAATTCATCCAAAGTTGTTCTAGCCTAAGTGTTGTCCACTCTAATATTTAAATTTTTATAAATGTTCTTTATTATCCTCAAATTGGTTCAGCGTTCCTTTTTTCCTTTTTTTTTTTTTTCGAAATCTAAAATATTTATACCTTAATTCAAATGTTACCTTTTTATCTCTATACTTAATGTCTACCCTATATCTATAGATAAACTTTCTTATTTCAATATTTCAAAAAAAAAATCCCTAAGCATTGTTTATTTTTTTTCAAAATGTCCCTTTTGTGTGCCATATAATATCTCTAATTCTCTCCTTTTGAGTGTTCTTACTTATCTAACATTTTTTTTTTTCTTTTCTCTCACTAACACATAAAAAAAAAGTCAATTTTTTTTTTTTCAACTAGAAAATCAAAATTAACGAATTTATTTGCCTTACCCTATTTCAATAATTGAATATGATTGTCGCTTATTAAGAACTTGTCCACTCACCCTCAAAGACTTAACGACGATCCGCCCCTCGCAAGCAATCTGATAATCTAATATTTTAGTAATTTTCTTTCTTCCCCCTCCCCAATTATAATGTACCCTAACATATTTTTATTTGTATTTCTCAATCGTTTATTTATTTATTAACATTTACAAATATTTGTAAACTTCGCACTCTATCCGTTGATTTCCACTAACTGTAAACCTGATTTTTGTTTCTCATTACTTGTGTAATATCTAGCTAAATGTAAAGCGCTATAATCTCCTTTTATCTCCCGAGTTGGCTGCGACCACTAGCTCCTTCCCGGCTGTAGTTATTGTAGAATTTTCTTTTGGTGAACTGTTAACTTCGGTGCACTTGCTGCAACTAGCGTTTTCGCCCACACTTTCAATTGCGTGTATCCTCCTTTTTATGGCGCGGTAACGGTCACGGTATTTGTCCTTCTTGCTGGATTCCTCCCCACTCCTCTTCTTCATGTTCCGTTCTTCTGGTGTACATACCATTGTATCTAGTTTTCGTAGAAACTCAGCGGCGACAATCTCATCTCCTGATTGCCCCGAAAACCATAGCGATTGAATTTCCTTCGGATAATGTCTCATAATTTCGTCAACTATGCCCAACGGTGTGTCAATAATCTTTAAAGCCTTCGCTAGCTCCCAATAGTTTGCGAAATGAGTAAGCATAGATATATTTTTCTTGGCATCATATACCCCTTCTGCAAGACGACGGCGAACTTCATTTTTCTTTATGTCTCCCCAATAGGTAGCTAAAAAATCTCGTTCGAAATCTAACATAGTCTCCCATCGTTTATTGTACAATTTTGCCCACGATTTAGCTTCCCCTTTCAAATTTTCCCGTACGACGACTAAAGGATCCGTTCGTTTCACTTTTCTAGTGTATTCTTTTAAATCTTCCAGGAAACTAATGGGATTTTGATTTCCACCGGAGAATGATGGTCGTTCCTGCTGTGGTAACATTTCCACTACTTGGAGAACGCTTTTCGGCGCACTATCCTCTCCTATCACCGCCACTGTTGCTGGGCTTTCCAATTGTTTCTCGAGTTCTTGCATCTTATTGACGAGCGGTGCCAAAGCTGCCTGAATTATTGTAGTTATATCTCCTATGTTTATTGTTGAAGTCTCGGTTGTGACATTTTCCCCGATTGCTGTCACTAAAGCCTGGGCTCGCCTACTTGTCCCACGTTTCCCAACCATTTTCTTTATTTTCCGAGTGTCGCCTGGTTAATGTTTATATTTTTATCTTATTAAGCGACAACCTTATAATCTCTATTTTAATTTCCTAAATTACCTCATGTAAATTATGTTGCCTTCCTTATTCTATTTATTTACTTATTTTTTTTTTTTTTTTTTCCATTTTCTCGTTTTTCTATATTTTTTTATTTTATTTTTTTTTTTTTTTTGGAACCTGTCCCCCTATAAAACACAATATTTTTAATTATTTATATTTGTTTGCATGATGATTGTAACCCAAATTAGATCAACTCTACCATCACTCTTCATTTCAATTAAATGTAGGTAATTGCAAAAAAAAACGGAATGAATATTGTTACTCCAATGTTAATGAATATCCCGTGATTTTCGTTCAACCAATAATTACTCATTGTTTAGAATGCCAACCATTCCTTCAAGTTCCGCAATACCTACGATATTTTCGCAAAATCTGTTTAGAGTTCGCAATACCTATCTTGATGTTATTTCGTCAAATCCCCTCCTTTTTTTTGGTCCGAATGATCAAATGTTCCCTTAAATAGGTATATACCTATAAAACATTCGTCTGTGATATTAAAGCTCTCAACTCGACACTATCCCCAATCAAATATTTTATGTTATTTTTATTTTATGTTCCTTATCTTTTATGTTATGACTTTTTATGTGATAATCCTCACATACAAACCCACAACATTAACTATAAACAAAGGGTCACTTTATGTAGGTAAGTTCCCCCGTTTTTATCTGTAAAGTCTGTTTATTTTTTCCGTAACCGAGTGTTGATATCATTTTCGAGTTTGTTTATTCTACAATCTCTTAAAGCGATGCGCGTTCCCCCCGATGTCGCCTACTTCAAAATTTTTCGATGTTTTGTTATCACTTTCGATGCTTAGGTTATCAATCTTTCGATGCTTACAAACACCGCGGTATCTCGTATCAGATTGTTTACATTACGGTCATTAACATTCTGGATTCAGGAATGTCAATACCATTATTCTGTCAATTTATGGCCTGCCTTGAATAAACTGTTTACGCTTGTATCTGACCTACATTCTTTGTTACGATATTTATAATCTCATAAGCAATCAACAAATTCATGGTCACTTGATTTAAACTTTATCGACACTTTTATAAATTATTTTAAAACATGTAGAGTTTATTCGTTAACACTTTTTTTTTTTTATATTTAAATGTATTGTTTATATATTTATTTTCGTATATTTATTTATTAATTTATATATTTTTTTCGTGTTTATTTAACGGCGCACTGTTCTGATTTTTATTTTATTTTTATTATCACTTCATTTAACATAACGTCCTACTTATTATTATTATTATTTTTTTTTTTTTTTTTTGCAATAGATTGACCAATAAAAGTTTTTTTTTTTTTTTTTCTAAAACAACTTGTAAAACTCTGATCTCCTGTCACGGCTGTGCAGTTGTGATGTTTGTCTTTTCTCTCTCTTATATTTGTCTGTATTTTATTTACTCCTGGGCACTTGGCACCAGTCGTAATGTTTCGTCTTTTCATACTTATTTAACTCTCCTTTCATCGGCAAGACAGTTGTAATATTCTCGCCTTTTCTCTTGGCTCTGATCGATATTTAAATTCTTAAGGCTTTGCATATGTGTGGTAGGGATGGAAAATTCCTCCCCTACGTCACACAAGCCTTTATAAAATTGGACCCTTATTTCCTCTGATAACTACAGAAAGCTACTTAAAGCTCCCTTGTACTACATACCTTTAGCGATATATGTACTTAACTAATAAATACGTTATTTACGACTTTGAACGTAAATATTTTCGTATTTAGGTTGTAATTAAACTCCATCAAACGTTGTGTAATTTTTTGATTTATGATATAGAACTTTAATTACTTTAAATTTTGTGGTAACCCTCTTGATTCTAAACAGAGTGTTGAATTTCAAACTGTATTGGTCTCTCTCTTGCAAATTTAACCTTAAGTAATTTCTCTAAATGAACTAACTTCCCTTTGACGTTTATTATGATTCCCTACATCCTAATGAATTCATGAATAAGCAATACTAATCGAAACTACACATGACTAATTGAACAGATAATTAAATATAACTCAAATGGTTAAATGTTAGTAAATTTGATTATGATTGTATCTCGTATCTGCTGGGCGCCCCTCCGTTTAGATTCGGCTGCTATAAGGTACATATAAAGATGGATTTAGTAGGTTAATGTAATTAGTTAATTGCATATTTGACGAACTCAGAATAACCCTTTTTCTGGCAAAATTTGGCTCCAGCCTCCATCAAGTAAGCAGGGTGATCAGAAGTCAACCCAAAATTCGCACAGTCTTTTGGCACGGTTCAATTGATTGATACCTAAGTTATCGCGTCCCAATTGACCTTCCTTCGCCATCATGCACTGCCTTCAGGTCTTCCCCCAAGCCCAGATACCTCCAAATTCCTACTCCTCCAAAGTTTACTATTTACTTAGGGCGAACCGGTTTCGTCCTATATGCAATCATATACTCACGGGTTTGTGTGGAGTTACGGGTCGTGAATCCTCCCTCCACGTTCAAGAAATGAGACGAGAGTGACCCGACAGGCCTAAAGCACTAATTGTAAGTGAGTTCGTTTCATTCAATGAACAGTACATAAAAAGATATATATGTAAACATACGTTTTGGGAAGGTTTATAACTCGCAATGCGAAACTACTTGCAACGCATCCCGAGCTCGGATCTCGCCCATCGGATTCTGCACAATCCTCAGATTGATACCGAATATATACGTAAGAATAGTGTGAAATATAAATATATACTAGTACAATAAGATCTTATCTGGCGATGTGTTCTGGAGATTCGCCATAACTCCAAGCTTTTGTTTGGTTTTGTTGACGGTTTTGTTTGAGAGATCCGCCATCTCTATGGTTTGATTAATGGTCCTTGTTACAGAAGCGAACACTGCCTTCTGTTGGTTGAACTGTATTTTTTTTTTCTTTCCCTCCCCTCCAATGTTCAACTTTTGATAAATTCTTGCTATCCCGTGATTCTCAATTGAATCATGTAAATCCTCATTACCCCTTATTAAGCTATCCCGTGATTTTTCAACTGCTTCATCTAAGCCTTCATTACCCCTTATTAAGCTATCCCGTGATTTTTCAACTGCTTCATATAAGCCTTCATTACCCCTTATTAAGCTATCCCGTGATTTATCAAATGTTTCATCTAAGCCTTCAATACACCTTTTTGAACTATCCCGTGATTTATCAAATGCTTCATGTAAATCTTCAACACACCTTTTTGAACTGCTATAATAAATCTGTTAATTTTCAATTGCTTAGGTCTGTAGATACCTCTTTACGTTCAAATTAAAAATAGTGTTTAAATTTTTTTTCCTTTTGTTCCTAATAATTGCGCAATATAATAATTTTATCCCGTTCCTAGAAGTTAATACCTAAGTACGATATCCATTAATCAAGGTCATTTTTTTTTCTTTTTACTGTATTCGAACTAGTGACCCAGTGACCGACATATTTTGTAAACAATTTGAGCTTTGTAAACATTCTCGATGGCCTCGTGACCTAGATTCAAGCGTATGAGGTATGTTTACTTTAGACATTCCGGAGACGCGTGAGATGACTCTAAAATTTTCTTTGTTTGATAATGATGTACTTAGTGCAATTGTCTAGTCTGATACCCGATTACGTATACATATTTATTCATTTATATATACTTTGTCTCAATAAATAATTTATAATATTGATATGTATAATTATTTTTTGATTGAAATAATTTCTAATATCATAACTTATTTCAAATGCTCTGGATTTTCTGAAATTATATTAATACATACATAACATTAAATATAAAATATTGATTTGCAAATTTATCACACATAACTACTTTTAATAGTTATTGATGAATTCAGAGGTAGGAATCGATACCCTTTTCCTCTTTTTTATATAAGTGTTTTTCTTTTTTTTTTTTTTTTTTTTTGATTATAATTTTTCTTGGGAACAAAATTACATATATATATGTTTATATACTTACATATATAAATATATAAAATATACTTATTATACTTATAATATTTTAATATAGTTACATATCACATATTAAGCGAGTAATATCTTGGTCAAATAATTAATCCAAATACCAATGTTTGCTGCATTCCGCTATCTCCTTGGAATCTGTAAAAATTTATAACGGAAAAGACTTACCCCTACCAAGGTTTTTTCCGACCGGGAAATACACGGTAACCTTGCTGCGATTTTCCTAAATTAATTTTTTTATTTTCCTAAATTTAATTAAATCTTTTTGACTTCAATTTTTTTTTTTTTCATTTAATCTAATTAATTAAAATGATGTATGAACTCTATCGTTCTAAACTGTATTTTATTTCAAAACTCGGTGGTTAGATAACTCTTTAAATGATAGTTACTTCACGATTAATTTTAGAGATGGTAAATTGTTGTTAAATTAAATTTTTATCCCTCCGAAATTTTTATGTATTAATAAAATATAATTTTGTTTTATTATTATTATTTAAGATAATTAATTTAAATATTTATTATTTGTTAGAACACTTTCACTTAGATTGAACACACGTATTTAATTATAACTTCATCACGCTAAATTATCACATCACTTCAGTTATTTATTGCACTAATATTAAACGCGAAATTTCTAAGTTTAAAAATACGATATTAAGTGATTATAAAATCCGAATTTCCCACTAAAACAAATTGTATTTATCACGAGCACTTTTATTTTTCACAAGTAAATAATGCGTTGGCTTTATTGTTATTTTTCACTGACTCTAACTGCAAAGTATTTTTTTTTTGTATATCACTGACTAGAATGTGAAATTTTTCTAAGTATCAAAATAATTATCACTTAGAATTTTTCCACTTTAAGTCACCCACCGTTTCGTCACGTTCCGCGAAGTTACAAACTTTTCGACCACGACCGTAGACTGTCCTCAACTGGCATTTGTCTAGACTTTTATACCCCTCTCAGGTCCAAAAGATCGTATCTGAATCTCCTATAATAAACCAATCTAATTACTATCAACTCGTAATTTCTTGAAACCTCTCCATTATTGTCGAATGCGGTCTCTTTGTACGTTTTGCGTTTGATACATTAAATTCTGTCTCGTACTCCCATACTTACAAGATCCGGATTTAGTAAGATCCATGTTTAATGGCCCAACTTCCTTTGTCCTGTTGTTCATACAAAATTAGCTTGAATTTAATAATTTTAAAGTTCTATTTTCATCTATTCCGTAACATGTCCGTGCGTACGGCATCTACCATATGTTCCAAATCTGTCCCCAAATTCGCCTATCAGAGATATCTTCATGTCGAAGTCTTTCTCGCAAATTGTTCATTTTTATTTTATTATTTTTCCACGAGTTTTTCTGTATTCTATATGAACCTTTCCATTTAAAACCGAATTTTCTCTATTTACGTCGTATATTTGAATTTTCCATTCTTTCTCGAATTTTCTTTTATTCACGACACTCTTTCCATGAATTTCCTTATTTATTCTTACGCTATTGTTCATATCTCTATAGATTTTTATATTTCAAGCCGTATTTATTTTATTCACTGTTAATCTAAGATTTCCTTTGTTTTTCTCTGTCGTATCTCCTTTCCCCTCACTTCCCCGTACTTCCCTGATATAACCATATCGTTTTTTGATGTTTGCTGCCTCTTGGAAAATTTCATTTTCTATTTGTTATTAATAAATATATCATTTTTTAACATCTTTATAGGGGATACCCCCACTTCGGCCCTTAAATTTCTGTCATTTTTATTGCTTCATAGAGAACGCCTTCCAAATTTTGTCCCGTTCTTACGCAAAATCCCATAAACCATATGTCTTGACAGTTGTATACATTAGTTCCTGTACCCACCTGGCAATAAATCCTTTTTTATTTCAGTGTCGTTAAATTTTATGAGAATTCTTTAATATAAATATTTCATAAGACCCATGATAATTTTTATTACCTTTTTAACGGCTAATCGTCCTTATCTAAACAATTTCCATGTTCGAATATTCCTTGTTTATCACAACAAAATACATCTGGGATCGACAACCATTGTAATGCCTCATCTTTATCTGCAATCGCGTACTATGTTACTCTATAAACTCCATTTTAATTACGTAAAATGACTCCTTTTCCTGAGTTTTTCTATCGCAATGTTTTCAGCATTTTCCACTCCCCTCCGTACTGCACTCTATCTTCTTCTCTAACACTTGTTACTGCTCTAGACATCTGAAATGTACCCTCGCCTATTCTTTAAAACTCTCATTTTTTTTTGACGTTTCCTCCCTAAATCTTTCATCGTAATATCCTAGCTCCGTCTAAAATTGATAACAATAATTTTCCATTGTTTTTTCAACATTTCCATTTCCTTTAGCACGTTTTCCCTCGAATCGATCATCTCCGGTCGTCACAAACAATCGTATTATAGATGGAAATCTCCCTAACGCCTTACAATACGTTTTCGTCACTTGCTTTGCAATTTTTCACTTAAACTTTTGCATCGTGTTTACGTGTATCCTTTTTTTTCGCACCTGATATGTTTTAATGCGTTCGAGAACTAGGGTTTCTGATCCCTGGAATGTACCGGTTAATGATAACATTTCTTGGGGTCACCGTACTTTTGTCCCTGAACAGATTATTTCTTCCCATGGAGTTTATTCACCTCTCGGTTTGGTGGGAACGTCAAACTCATTAATCACATTACTAATTGCCAAGTCCAAAGGTCGTTCCTTTGTTCTAAAAATGGGTTCGGCCCTCTTCCCGTTGATAGGCTGAATTGGTTTTTAATCGCTTTTGCTGCAATTCAATTGGCTGTCAATATATCTCGGTCTAAAGTATATTGGGGAACCCCTGTTTCTGATTATTTGTTGATACCATCTGTGATCCTTTCATCAATACTCGTCTCACCTTGTCTAATTATAGATCCCTACCGTAAATATGAATTCACTTTACTCTAATCCGATAGATGTCGTAGACGTGTCCGTTTTATAAGTAATTGATATTTTCTTTTTAAATTAAAGTGGGAAGCTACGATATTTCCTAATTTTCACTGTTGATCAATGCAATTCATCACAACAGTAACGTTTATAATGCACTTGCTTAATAAATCTGTGGGTGTTTTTTTTCGTTGTCAGTAATTTTAGTTGGAAAAACGTAAGGTGAGTAAAATTTCTATGTTTCTCAAATTATGAGTTTATTTTGAATTGTAACATTTGAAAATTACTTCATCACCTTTCAAAAAAAAAATTGGTTTTGGGATGCGTTGAGAAATATTTTTTAACCCTTCGATAAAATAGACTCGAGGTCTGAGGGATTAAGATCTCTCTTGGAAAATCATCACACGCCATTGTTCGTCTTACGACCGCGACGGGTACGAGGAGGTTTTTCTGCAAAGCTTGTTTCACGTTTATGTTGTAAATGTTTCATTGAAAGTCTTTTCTCTGATTTGATCGAAATAATTATAAATCTGTCATAATTTTGCCAGTGACAATTCAATGTTAAGTGTGGTCTACGAAACGTAAGATTTTATTTTTATTTTATTTTATTTTATTTTTTATTCTATTTGTTAGCGTTATAAACAGTCATTACAAGTTCATATATAAGTGTTAGAGATAGTCATATCATTGACCAATAAAATAACGACATAAAAATTTGAGACCATAATAAAAAGAAAAAAAAACAAAACAATATATGTATGTAATATAAACAGTTCTGAAAAAGTGCATCTACTCACTTAAATCTACAAAAAATGTATTTTCAAGGGTAATATACACTGTAACATTTTTTAAGAGGTTATTTAATGCAAACTGCTGAAATCAAAAAAGAAAATGAAATAAAGATAACCAAGGTTTAGATAAATATTTTTAGTATTAACCCCAGACTGTGCGGTAAGGTCTCCGGGACAGAGTAAAATATATTTTTAAAAGTTGGGTTTACCTTCTGGAACCGCCAGTGAGGTCAGCAGGAAGTGCACACAGGCGGCCCCCGTGCCGTGTCCCACCAGGGTGACATTGGTGGGGTCTCCCCCGAACACGGCGATGTTTTCTTGGATCCAATGCAGCGCAGCTATCTGGTCCATGAGACCATAGTTGGCGGGGGAACGCGGGTAGTCGTCCGAACGGGGGTTGAGGAAACCTGGGAAAAATAAAGAAGAATATGTTATGAATCATTATTTACGGCATTGCTGACGATGAATATATTTAAATACGCATCCAGTGTATGTACTTAAATTGTCTATCTCCCCTGTGCCCAGTATATATATAAGAACTGTACAAGCAAATTATAATTACGGTGACACCAAGTTAATCACTTTGCTCGTCAGACTAGTACAAAGTAAGGGCCTTGGCTGATGAAGAAATCGAAAGCTAGATGAAAACTCAATTCACGGTGCAACTCAACTTTAAAATTTCAGTAATTATATCAGCTTAATTAAAAGATATATAATTAATAAATTATCAACCTTAATTGATACATATTATAAAAGAAAGTAAAAAAAAAAAACGTTTGTTCCGCAAAATCTCAGAAACAAGCCTTGGTACGATCAAGGGAATTATATGGTGTGGTAGATCTCTTTCCCCCCTCCAATATGACGGTTCCTTTTTTTACCTAAAGGGTGTGCTTTTGAAGATATAAGGGCTAGAAGTTTCGCCTTCTTGAAATTTCTAGAACAGTCTTCCGGAAAGTTCTAGAAGGTTTGATAGAGCTCTAGAAAGTTCTTGAAGGAGTGGCGGAGGATGTCGTGGAATGTTCAAGAATGGGGAAAATCATTTTGAAATATTCCAGGACACTCACGAATGTCGTAGTAAGCGAAGCCGGGTAACCCTCCTCCTAATTTATCCTCCTGAAAAAAACGATATTTTCCAGCTATGACATATCGCTAATTATTCGAAAACTTGACATGTCCTAAGGCGCAACCATGGCAACCTGTCAACCTGGCAACTGAAACGCACCGGTTGCGGTGACTAGCACTGTGGGTTGCAGCGTCGTTTTAGACAACTAGTCTTTTACAAGTTGCCTGTGTGCAGAGAGCTAATGAAATTTGCAAGTTGTTTTCCTGTGGATAAGCGATTGAGTTATCAACTATTTTTTTTCAGCTGCCCCGTGAGCGGATGAACTAACGATTCTATTTTTAAAATTTTGCAATTAAAATTATTTTCTGTTAAAACCTTATTTCATGGGTAGGTACTTTATTGCGTGCCAGAATTATCCACACAATCAGTTCCAGTTTTGAAAATTACACAAAAAATTCAATTTATTTAATTTTTATTTTAAATTTCTACCCGGGCCTATATCATCAATGTGGATACTGTTTGGAAGATCTTGAGAAGAACCGTTTCTGGAAAAGAAAAGCGTGTGAGGGTGGGTGGGTAGATATCTGGGGGCAGTGTTTCCAGAGGTGACGTACCAATCCATCCCTCTCTGCGGTTCGAGTGGATAAATAAGAAATAAAATATAGATATGTGTTATGCAAGTATGACCGTTAAAACATTGCATTTTTTCAATTAAATAGTGCCTGAAGCTCTGAAAAAACGTGATTGGATCTCTCGTTCTCCTGTTAGTGAGTGGGGCGTGGTAGTGACTCGGACCAATTCTCCGCTGAATACTGTCGACTCTGCGCTTCTTTACTCTATTCCTTACCCCCCTCCCCCCCATCCCATTTTAATCCCCCCGTTTTCGTCCCCCCTACCCCTTTGTCCCTTTTTCTTCATTCTTTGATTTCCTAGCCGGAGAGGAGAGTGCTTTGTGCTAGAGAGGCGATTCGGTGTAATACCAGCTCCACTGATTGCATTACCTCACCGCCATGATAGCAAAGTAAAATACTCACAGCAACCGAGTAAAAATTTCACGCCTTTAAAAGAACTGAGTCGCTTTAATGTACCTGCACGACAACTGTTATAAAATTATAATATTATGACATTTTTTAAGTGTTAGATACGCGTAATGTTCACGAACGAAAGCACTAGTTTTTGTAAACAGAAATATTTATTTATTACTAGCGACTCCAAGGAAAATAATTTCCCCTTAGGGCCTATTTCATCTTAAGGGATGCTGTGTGAAGGGTTTTTTAAGAAAAATAAGGGGAGAAAGTTCTGGGAAGGAAATAGGTATGAGGGGTGGGTAAGAATCTGGAGATCGGTGTATCCAGGAGTGATGGACGAATTCCTCCCCGTCCCCCCAGTCCTCCCAGATTCCCCTTCCTCTCCCGCCTTCCATCACCTCCGCTTAACTATATGAAATACACACATTTTTCACCTATTCTTAATTTTTTATTCAAATGTCATAACGCCAGAGCTTACCAGTATATTTAGAAACCTTCGCGGGCGTGTGCACCTCAACTCACCAAAGTTTATCGCAATGAATAGTATAAGAAATAATTTCATAACGCCAGAGCTCACTATTATCTCCACAAATTTAACATAGATCCCGAGAGAAATTGTTTTGTGTGGAGCTAGTGTAAAACAAAACAATAATAATAAATAACATCTTTTTTTTTCTTAAACACATGCTCACAGAAATGTTCAAAAACGTTCACATAATATTATTATGAAATGAAAATCACTCTTGAAAGAGTAAGGTAGGACTCCTACACAGCAAACACTTATGTAATAAGACCCAATCATGTCTGATTACGTCTAAAAGGCATCGAAAAGAAAATCTAGTATCCTTCAACGGAATAAATCTTCCGAACGGGCCCTCCATTGATATGCTTGTTGTAACTCTGACCAGCTCAGATATGGGGGCTCCATCGAAGCCAGAATTAAGAGGGTATAACCAGAGAAAACCAGAAATATGTCAATTTTAAATCAGATTTTAGACGAATTGACTCCTTTCCACAAAAAATTATAAATTGATTTCGAAAGATTGTTCTTTTATCTTGTAAACGCATGTTTTAAATTTTGAGAAAAAAATGTTTATTTTTAGTATAATGGTTATACAGGTCATTGGCAGATTTGTTAAATTTTCAAAACAGATTTTTGTATTATACCACACCAATTTCAAATCAAATAATCAAGCAAGTAAAATAAATCAAAACATTATGTCGGAAACACGTGTTTCATAATTTTAATTTTAGTTTAAATAAAATCATTGTAAAATATATAAATACATCAGTTTCTTGACGAAAATTGGTCTGTTTGTGTATTTATTTGCGCAATTACAAACTAATATATTTCAGATTTTTTTTAGCATTCTTATTTATCTTAGACATTATTGAAAAATGATAAATACTTGTGATAAAAAATAACAACAAAAAGTACAAAGTTTTTATAGTTTTATCTTCATCCTTTCAGAATTTTTGGATGTAGGTATAAATTAGAGAAAATTTGGAAAGAAATAAAAAAGATATCGAGTTTTAATTTTGAAAAGCTATTACGGAGAATAATTAATCTTTCTCATTGTAAGAACAACTTTCGACTTAATGTGAATTTACGGCCGATGGCTGGTTAACCGCTCTTAAATTAGCCTCTCAAAACCTGGGCGTACTGTACAGGGGCCGCAGATACTTTCATAAAACACAACTTCTAACCATGTACAAATCACAAGTGCGCCCCACAGTTGAATTTGGCAGCCACCTCTGGTCTGGAACCCCAAAATACATGAAAAAAACCCTCGACTCTGTGCAGAAACGGCCGGTCCGTCTGATAGATTCTCCTAATTTGACAAATGATTGAAATCATTAGAGCACAGGCGTCGGGTGGGAATGCTATCCTTGTTCTACCGGCATTTCAATGGAAGATTCTCCGAGGGACTATCGTCATTGATCCCTTCAGCACCGGTACATAATCGGGAAACACGCCAAACGCGTGCCCAACATATGTACACGGTTGACATTTGTCTCGTTCTTGTGTTCAACAGCTCGGCTGTGGAACGATTTGCCGGCCTTTGTGTTTCCTCCCTACAACATGGCTCTCTTCAAGACCAATGTTCATTCTTTCCTCTCCTCAAAAACATCCTCCACACAGCATCTCAGATAACATAGGCTCTGAGGGAAATTAATTTCCTCAGGGCCTCCTGTGTGGAGTTAATGTAAAAAAAAACTTCTGAACTTAGGTACGTCAAATCCAAAATCCAAAGAGAAACGCTTTTAAAAAACATAACAAGTTCTGGTCCCTACGGACGTGCATAAATAATAGGCGGTGACCAGAGATAAGACTTTAAAAGGTTCATAAGCCGGTACCTTTGATGTTTAAAAGTTTGAGAACGTTAAATTTTATTCTTTTCGTATCGAGGTAAAAGTTAGAAAGATTTGCAAGGAACTTATAAGTTTGGGAAACTTTGATTATTTTATCATTCTTCTGAGACAGTGAGAGGTTCCAAGGGGTTGTTTTCAAGTTCTGATCTGGCCCCCTAGCATGGTCGATCGATATAGGTTTTATCGAAAATGTCGGTAACTTGCGATCGCTCCCGAGCACGACTGCAGGCAGCTAACGAATAAACAACAGTTTACGTCAAATATATTAGAAACCTCTGGTCATTGTGAACTATTGTTTGTTCGTTAGCGGTCTGCAGTCGTGCTCGGGAGCGATGGCAAGTTACCGACATTTTCGATAAAACCTATATCGATCGACCATGCTAGGACCCCTGGTCTCCACAATCATAAATTCTGCATTTTAAAATGTCAACCTCAAGTGGTGTAGTGTTTCAGGGTCAAGAGTGATAATCACAAAATATTCGTTTAACGAGTGGGAATATTTTAAAAGAAGTCTGATGGCAGAGTGAAAAACTACAGTAATATATATATATATATTTTTTTTTTTACATGAGCTCCACACAGGAGGCCCTGAGGGAAATTATTTCCCTCAGAGCCTATGTCATCTTTGAGGATGCTGTGTGGAGGGTTTTTTTAAGGAAAGGAAGGAGAGGAGAGTTCTGGGAAGGAAAAGGGTTTAAGGGGTGGGTAGGAATCTGGGGTTCAGTATGTCCTGGTCATCCGCCTCCAAGACCTAGACAAACCTCACCCCATGAACCCGGGCACCCCTGCTAAATCACCAAACGTAGCGAACCACTTGGGGTGACCTATGGCAGAGGTGTTGGTTATCCAATAAAGGTTCCCGGGGCGGCGGTACCCATTCCCGCCTCCCAAATTGATATAAATAAATTTAATGTAAAGTTGGCAATATTTTGACTATATTGCTCGTATATCATTTTGGGAATAACATAATGGGTAAAACCACCGATTGTAATATTCAATATAATATTGGCGACTATCAAACGAACATTTGAACCTGACAACTCAGAAAAAGATTCTTTAGCATCTAGGAGTTGAATCCAGGACCTAAGTCTTGCGGAAACTCTGCTCTAACCACTGAATTAATTCATCAAACACAGCAATCTTATTTTGCAACATCATTGGATATGATTAAAATTAAATAAATTCTTATTTTTAATCACTTTAAATGTTTAAAAAATCAATCAAACCAAACACCAAACCAACCCTTTTATTCGTAAGCAATGCTTACTTCTTTAGGGTTTACATAAAACTAAATTACAAAATAGAAATGTAAATGGATGGGTGGGAGGTAGTTTATAATGGCAACAAGTTAAGCAAAGGGAGTTTTAAAATTTTTTTTTTTGATTATTGGTAATATTTTAACTCTTCCTTACATTCTTAATAATATCTAAATTTAAAATACAGGATGTCTGGAGGTAAAATACATTAACTTCGGGAGGTGATTCTACATGATGGTAGGAGTAAAAAACATTAACAACTTTTTCCGAAATCCCAATTATTTTTTTCCCATACAAAAAGACGTATCTACTAAAAATCCTTGGTGTGAGATACGATCTTAGCCTGCCGGGCATGATTGTGGCTACATTGCATGATTGTGATTGGCCCGTATCGTTACAGCGGAAAATAATAAAGTTTATCTTTTTAACACAAAACTACCTACCCCTAAAAGTTGGAATTTGGAAAAATGTTATTTATCGTTTTTACTCATTATATAAAACTACCTACCCCTAGAAGTTGGAATTTCGAAAAAAGGTTTTTTTTCTCTTTTTTACTCATTATATCGTGTAGAATCACCTTCCGAAGTTAATGCACTTTACCCCCGGACACCCTGTATATCTAAATAGATACCATTAATGTTATAGTGTACCAACTCATTTCAAAATAAAATCAAATAAAATTATAATTCGTATTAGCAAACTCCGAGAACATGTTGGTTTTTTAAACAATATATACATGTGGTTAAAACAAAGTGTTCGTTTAATTTTTTAAATAAATAACTATTAGGTGTGCAATGAGATGTAATGCGAAGCAAATATATAAAAAAATAAATTTAATCATTTGACTATTATCACGACGTAAAACTATTTGTTCCATTTATTTCAGTTGTTCAATAAAGATAAACGAGATTTTGACAAAATACAACATTTCTTCTTCGATGGCCCTACAGCCCATATCGAGCTTTGGCCTCTTGCAACAGTCGCCTCCAACTCCTCCTGTCCTCAGCGGCTGACTTCCAATTTGGTACCTGGAGAAGCTGTGCTGCATCCCCTCTTACTTTGTCTTCCTACCTCAGTCTGGGTCTTCCCACTTTTCTCTTTCCACCTGGGTGTTCAGTCAAAATTCTTTTTGGGACGCGTGTATCCGGCATTCTCTGTACATGCCCAGCCCATCTCAGCCTGAGGAGTCTCATAGGTGCTGAGATGCTAGGGGCCTTATTTATATCATACAATTCTGTATTATGCCGGATGCGCCACTTTTCACCCTCTTTCACGGGTCCAAATATTTTTTCAAAAGTATCCAGCATTTCAGCCATCTTTACCGTCAGTGTCAGCGCCTCACATCCATAAGCCAATACAGTTCTAACAATGGTCTTATATATGGTTATTTTGGTTTTTCTGTGGACACTACGTGACTTAAACACTGGCAGCAAAGAGAAGTATGTTTTGTTGGCTGCTGTGATTCTCCTTCTGATTTCTGCTGGATCCTCATTGTTCTCTGTCAGACTGAAGCCCAGGTAGGTGAATTGATCGACCACTTCGTATGAGTAGTTGTCTTTCAATTGTGCACAACTTCTTCTGTGTGAAGGGTTCCTGCTCTGTATCATCATTTTCGTTTCGTTAACATTAACCCGCAGTCCTACTTCCCGTGCCGCTATTTCTAAAGGATTGAAGACCTTCTTAATGGCTGAAATTGATTTTCCGACAATGTTAATGTCATCCGCATATCCGAAAACTTGACTGCTCTTGAAACAAACATTGGAGCCAGTATCTTTTAGCGTTCTTCTTATTACATGTTCGAGCACAATGTTGAAGAGAGTGGGAGCCAGACCGTCCCCCTGTTTTAGTCCCTGGAATACTGTGAATTCTTCCGACAATTCCCCATCTATTTTGACCTGACATCTTTGACAAAATACAACATTTAGTTGAATGAATTTTTGGTTTTATTTTAACACCCAGCTGTAGTCTATGTTCCTTAAGTGCTAAAATACCTAATTATTAATGTAAATGTGTAATTCATCCTGTAAAATTTAAATTCAACTCAAGAAGAATTTTGCCAGCCGAAAATTATAGTCCTATTAAAAATTATCCTGAAAGCAGCTTCTGAAAATCCTCCCTTATTCTTGTCGGGGTTGGAAAAGTAGGCCATTTCATCCCTTCGACGCCAGCAAGACGACCTACAGCCGATTTCTTCCGGAAAACTTTCTGTCTCTGTCGGAAAATGAATCCTACCTACCCTCAAGGAAAATGTTCTACAATACGTCCTGCTTGGCTATGCAATGTATAAATTAAACGTGAATTAATATGCAAAGTAAACGTCTTATTTAAATAAAGTAACGTTTTTCAGTGTTTACTTTTGGTGAACGAAATGTTTTCCTGGTTAAATTGAGGTCTCAAACATTCTAAGGATTAGATAATTGTTTGAACTCCGGTTTTCTGACTATGTGACAATTGACGATCAGCGCCATTTCTAAGTTAATTAATTTTATATATTTGTAAAAAGCATTAACTTTGTGGCTTGCCATAATTTACAATAAAATCACATATAAATTTGTTGTAGACCACTTTTATTTTGTAAACACTCTACCGGTTTCAGAAGCACCCTTCCTTCGTCAGGAGAATATTATAACATTGACATCCCTTAGTTAATTTTTTAATCTCACTTAATTGAGGTATGTTGAAAAGCTAGAAGAATTAAGGAAAAGACGGGGACGGGGAAGGAGAATATTTGGAAGTTGAGCTGTTCAAATCTGGACACCAAATATGGCCGATGCCATTTTAAGAAACTTTTCGATTTTAAACGGGAGGCGCGGCGGTCTTTCACCAGACCACAAGACACTTTTTTTATATTGACCGGTCAGTGACCGAGTTGGCATCGCGTTTGGGTCCCACCCAGACGTCGTGAGTTCAATTCCTCGACTGGCTAAGTCCTCCATACCAACGCAAACAACATATTCCGCTTATTGTGGTGGTAGTAGGAGATTTGATTTAAATATTTAACGCCCAGAGGGCTTTTACATGTTGGTAATACAATCATCATTACATAGTACAAAATGAAGTCGCTCAAAATGTATGTGCGCGTAGATCTTTTGAACTACACAACGGATTTTCATGCTATTTTCACCAATAGATAGATTAATTCAAGAGGAAGGTTTATATGTATAATACATGCTCATTATAGTAGATTCAGCGGGCAGCGGGCAGCGGGCAGCTGGCAAGCGGGTGGTGTGGATTTTATAAAGGTTGGGTAATGGCGTTGTGTTTCGTTAGCCACAGCAACGTGTTGTCGGGTCTGCTAGTTTTAACATATAATAACGGATAATTTTGAAATCTGAGAAAGAAAAAATAAAAATAAAATTACCTTAGATAAAAAATATACACAAGTCGTAAAAATACAAGAAACAAAAACTAAAAAATACATCAATAATATCAAATGCAAGATGTATTCCACAAAACTCGCTAAGTCGATATAAAATAATACGTCAAAATCTCCTAAGTATTGATTTCTCATAATGTGAAATCATTGCTTTTAAAATATTGTCGGGTTATTCGTAACCCGGGGATGTGTATCTTTCTTTAAAACAAAAAAAGGGGTAGTTGAATTATGCATACTAATTAAATAAAATTTATTGACGCACACAAAGATTTGATACCTTGACCTTTTGATTCGTAGCCGAGAATCTTAATCGCTCTACGACTAGAGGCCACAATTAACCACTGATCAATTTTTGAACAGCCTAGGACAACTAACCATATTGAGCTGAAATTATAAATTATTTTAATCATCCTGCACAAAATTGGTTTACAAATTATTTCATAAACATACCCAATTTTAGGCTTTCTATACTTTTGATTTTCCACGCCATAAAACATGATATTAATGAATATTTTTTTACGATGCAATTTATCAAATGAACTGCATGAATAGCATGTAATTCAAAATGTTGAAGATAGGGCTAGGTACCTAGGATAAATGGCTAAAAGGAATGATGTCAACCCCAAAACCTATTCAACCCCGGAAGGGTAAATTTGTATGGAAATAACTCGACTTGGTTTATAATATCATCCATCATTTTTTCATCATATTTTCAATAGGAAAAATCACTCTTCATTGTGTATCACCAACTAGTCAATGATAAAGAAATAAAGGAATTGGCCCACATGGTACAAATAAATACTTTGTATTGATTTTTCTCCATAATAATGTGATGTTTAGAGCAACGTAGCTAGAGCTAGTAGCTCATATATTTTATAGATTTATCCAAGAGATGACTCTAGTGTCTGTTTTGCCCTTCCACGTTCAGAACCGAGATGTATGATTTTGGGAGCACAATAGAGAGGATGTTTCCCTCCAAACCGTCCTACATACTCGTTCCCGAATATAAGTTTCCATTTTTATAGTTTTCTTTTATACATTCAATAATATTTTTTATTTCATTTATAAAAAACGAGTTCTGCTGCGTAATTATTATTACACGTGAAGGCTGTTCCGTCTTCTGAAGGCTTTATCACTCAGTATATCAAACAATATTGAGTTCTTTAAATAGAACTTGATAAAAATATATAATACTAGCTGGTACCCGGCATGCGTTGCTATGCCATTTAATAAAGAAATTGTTTCTTCCTGCGTTTCCTTTCCCAATCGTCCCGTTCCCCTTCCGCCTCCCCTTCCTATCCCGCGTCCCCTTTCCCACTCGCTTTCCCACTTCACCTACTCCACCTTCCCTCTCCCCACTCCACTCTCCCCCTCCCTCCCCCGAGTTCTTCTCCCCCCCACCTGAGGTCCCCTCCCCCCTCCCCCCATTCGCATTCCATACATTTATTCCCGGTACATTCAGTTTTCAAACAGCTCGCGTGCCACCTATTGCAATTTTTTTATACAAATTTCAAAATGCCAGAGCTCACCAGTAGTTTTATACAAACTTTGTCCTGACAATAACGAACACACAAAAAAAAGAATTATCCAATTTGGTGCAGTCGTTGGGAAGTTATGCGCGTACATACATTTCGGCGATTCATTTTTATTTATATTGATTGATTGATTGATAGATAGATAGACAGATAGATAAAAGTTTCTAGACTGAATAAAGATAAATGACTCTCTTTATTTGCCAAGATAAAGAATTAGAGAAATCTGAAGAAAATAGACGCTCATTTCAAAAATGGAATTAAATAATTTTCCGATAAACATTTGTTTTTCGTAGGTAGGTACTTGAATGCTTGACACACCAGCTCAAATATTAAAAATAAAATAAAACATTACTTGCGTTACATATAGGTACTTTATCACTTGTCTGAATTTGACACAATCAGTTAGAATTTTTAATATAACACTTTAATTCAAAACAAATCCAAGTTCATTGAAATACACTTAAAATTACAGGTAGGCAGATCCATAACCGGAATACTAGGTACCTATGTTTGATTTATTTTTTAAAATTTATTAATCAGGTTTCAATAACTTCGTAGGTAAATCTTCTTCTTTTGCCCAAAGGTTGGTTAAAGGGTCTTGATTGCGACGTGTTTGTATTAACTGCACCATATGTTAGGTATATGTGAAATACTTCACTGTAGTAATTGTACATTATGTGTAATGTAATAATACATTAACTGTACCTATATATCTGAAACACGTGACTGTATTTGTAAATATATGAAATGTAAACTCTTCTTCCATCAAGCTTGCTTTTTCGAAGACCAGTAATATTATAATATGTAGCATTTTTAAGATAAATAAATAAATAATTAAAAAATAAACTTAAAAAAATATATACCTATACTTTAAAAAAAATTTATAAGAATGTGTAGTTCACACGCGGTAGAAGTGAAACTTTCAGAAAACTAAAGTAGACAAAAGTGGGGAGGTTACGAAGCACCGCACAAAGAGAAGACCGATTACTCTATCTCTATATAAATCCTATAGATGTACAAAATGTTTGCTCTTTTTAGTGTCGCTTTTTCGTTTCATATAGTTTCAAATCACAACGGTACTAAAGAAGCTTTAACTTCAATTAAACAATTTACTTGTCTCGCCATCGAATTGTTTAATGGCGTTTATACAATAATCGTACGCTACGATATTAGCACACATTTTCATCAGCATGTTGGTTTTAAATAACCTCTTAATTTGAGATAGTGGGAAACAATATATTATTAACTTTAATTATTTTGAATATTTGTAAAAAGCATTCATTTTGTGGCTCGCCATAATTTATAATAAATAAACACATAAATTAGTTTTAGACAAAATTTATTTTATAAATATTTCCTTCGCCAGGAGAATATTATAACTAACCTATGATACAGAATATTGACAAATATACACATTTTGGGTGTTTGATTGGGAGTTGTAATTGCGGGATTTCCGGGAAGGACAGAGCGGTTTATTGGAAAAATATTTAGAAAGGGACTAAAATATAAATTTATTTGGTTTTTCATAATACTAGAAATATTATTTAGGAATTTTCTGATTTCAAGTGCTTCTAAGTTATTTAATTTTTTTGCTTTTATTGTCACGGTGAAGAATTTTAACCTTTAAACCTTATTAAAAGTGTGATCTGTGGAAATAAGGTGATTAGCAAACTCTGAAAAATTATTATTATTTATACATCTGAAATGCTCTGTTCTCCCCGGAAATCCCGCAATAGGCCACTTGCATTGAATTCATAATGACTTGGAAAAAATCGCGTGGATAGATCTTTTTATTAAGATTGCGAAAATGTTACAAATGTTTTTTAGATATGTACAGTTTTTTAGATAAATAAATACATTATTTGGGCTCGTGACGTCACTACATGAAAATGTTCCGTCTCCGAAAATGTTCCTATTAATTTTGTAAAATTCCACAATGATTTATTTTTTTAATATGGCATCACTTTGATTTCAGGTGAATTTTTGAATTCATTCACTAGATTTATTGTTTGTTCTCTGCGAGCATATCATTTGGTTTGATTTTTTGACAGATGTTCTGAAGAGAACCCCGTACATTTTAGAAAACGGTACGTGTTTTAGACGTATAATGGTTATGGTGCTGATTTTAACAAAATCAAATTTTATAATATTCTTATTATTATTATAATTTGCAAGTACATTTACATTGGATTTAGTAATATATGCATTGTACATTATAATGATTTATGATCAATAAGATGGATCAAGGTAAAAAATATTTATGAGATGTAATATTTTTGGTATGCCTCGTTATTCTCCTGTGCCATTCGTGTGAAAAGCGTTCTTTTTTTAAAATGATTTTCGGCTATGTAATTATCATTTTTTCGCACATATAAAATTATGTCCCGTCTTTCCGGTTTATTAAAAATGGTCTGATTTTTCGGATTGAAATTTTCTAAAAATCCCCAAGGTTTCAAAAATACGATAAAAAAAAATACAGAATGTCTTAGAATATTTGTCTAAACCGGATTTTTTTTTAAATGTGATGCAAGTGGTCTATTACCATTACTCCTACCCCTTGCTTATCTCCCAGTCAAAAAACTAAAATTTGTATATCTGTCAATATTCTGTATCTTAGGTTAGTTATAATATTCTCCTGACGAAGGAAGGGTGCTTCCGAAACCGGTAGAGTGTTTATAAAATAAAAGTGGTCTAAAACAAATTTATGTGTTTTTTTTGTTAATTTTTTCCTTTGGAGGACATATCTAGCAAATCCAATGTACGTCAATGCAGCGACATCAATATTTTAATGAGCCCATATCACGTTGGGATTATCCTCTGTAAAATTGGATTGGATTTTGATAAATGAAAACCTGAACAGAATAAAAAGAAAGAAAGCCAACAATATGCAATTTATTTTTGTTTTCAATTTATGCGAGACACAAAAGCCATTATGGTTCAATGGCTAAGAATAGAATTAATATCGTTGTCAGAATCTAGGGATTTGTACTGTCACATGTTTGTTTGACTTTCTATGACGTGACGTTGAATTGCTAAATTTAAAGGAATTTGGTAATCAGAGTCATGAAGATATTTGAATACAAGTGGTGAGATAAATGAAATGCATTTTTTTTATTTACGCCACACAGGAGTTTCTAATGAAAAAAAAACGTGTGTGCTTTAGATCACACGACTGAAGTAAAACTTCTTTAGCTCCATCTATATGACAGGAAGAGAGTAAAAAAAATATGCGGGCGCACTGCTCTCTCTTGCTCCTACAGTGTGGTACAGACAATAGGCCTGCACTGAGTCTTAGATATACGAAACGTAACTGGCTATGAGAGAAAGAGAGAAAGAAAATGTGTGTTCGCACCCCTCTCTCTTGCCCCTGCGGTAATATAAGAAACGTAAATCTCTCTCTTTCTATCTTCACTAACTTATATCTCACTCTCAACTACCGTTTGCCTCGGTTTTCGTAACGCTCTCCTCATGCATTCACCAGCTTACTCTCCAAGTCAAGCATGCGGAAGACGTGCGTACAGAAGTTTTACTTAAAAAAATCCTTAAGGGCCTATGTCATCTTTGGGGATGTTGTGTGTAGGGTCTTTTATGTAAAGAAAAGGAAGAAGAAGAACTTCCGAGAAGGAGGAAGGTTTGAGGGCAAACGTAAAAAAGGACTTGGGGTTACAGTTTGAATTGTTTCAGAAATATATTCTTTGTTTTCAGAAACACGTATATTTTGTATCCCGAATAGTGTTCATAAACATTTGCTTCTCGGTGTTTTTATGCGATTGCTTAATTACATACTATAATAATGAAATCAAGAAAAGTGACGCGTGGGAAGACATTTTAAAAGCTTTAAAAATCCCAAAACAAGATGTTGAAATCAAATGCATGTTGTTTCAAAAATTGTGATCCGAAAAATTATTTCTCGATGAATATAAGGGTTAACTTTCAAAAGTTCATCATTGATGAAGAAAATACTAATAAAACAGAACCAGACCCAAATGAAAAAGGAAACGGTCGCAACTGCGAATCGCACCCAGGATCTTTGTCTTACCGGGACGCGTATTTCCAAAACCCATACCGGTTCAGTCGCGGTAGCGACAATTTACATTTTAATATACCTCTTGATTGGTTATTTTTTATTATATTGCAAAAACAAAAATTGTTCTAAAATCTAGATAAAATAACCTTTCTGATGTGAATATTAGAAATTAATAATTTTATTTCTAACTATTTAAATTTTAATATTATTCCCATATATTGTAAATACAACTCTATATTGATAATTTTTTATTACTTTGCAAAAACAAAAATTGTTATAAAATCTAGATGAAATAATCTTTCCAATGTGTAAATTAGAAATTAATAACTTTATTTATAAATATATAAATTTTGATATTGAAAATGTAAAGCGACTGAACCGGTATAGGTTTTGGAAATACGCTACCGGGACAATGCTTCAACCAGCTTGGCCATTGGGACACAATAATTTTAATATATTTTTGCCGGTCTCATATTTTACTATATTTTTCTATACATCGCAAAGCATAACCTTTTGATTTTCCCGTTTCTTATTCCGTTTTATGTTTCGTTTAGATTTATTAGTATTTTTTTCTTCTTCAATGATGTAGTTCATTGTATTTATTATAAATTGATGTTTTAAATGGTATCTTCCAGAGAAATAGCCTTTGAATGGAAACAAGCAAGAACTGAATAATGTTTCGTCAAAAATCGCAGTGCCGCATGCCGGTTTGTTCCATTATTGTATTTTTAGTTGGACCACAACAATACACAATTCACACAACTAATACATTAATTTTTAGAATATCTGTTAGTATTTTTCGGCTATTCATTATTAATTTCAACTAATGTATTTTTTTAACACTGGCGATATAAATGGATATAAGAACAGAAAAATCAGAAAAAAGACATTTGGGACTCGAACCTTCGTGACTGTATCCTTGTTTGACTTTTCTGTGTTAGATTTTCGATTGAGTTTCGCTAATATTGTCTTCATTAATAAAAATATTACAATTTGAGGTTTCACTCATTCAAATTTAAACATTCGTTCTAGACGTGCAGAAAAGTCAATAGATGTCGAATCTATATATATATACAAAAATGAATCCCTGTTTCCCTTAGTCACGTCATAACTTCAGAACGACTTAACCTGTTTCATTCATATTTTTTAAAGTTTTCTAATACTTTGTAGAAGGTTCTTACTGAAAGAAAAAATAAGAAAATTGCGCAGAAAATTGGATAATTTCAGAAAACTTAACGACCTTTGACGTCTCGCGCGTTGTTGGAGGGGGGTTGGTGGGACGGTGGTGATGGAGAGAGGAAATGGAAGGCGGGAAGGTGAAAGGGGAATGCGGGAGGGGAAGGGGATGCGGGATGGGAACGGGGACGTGGGAGGGGAACAAGGACGCACGGGAAAGGACATGCATGGAGAAACAATTTATTTATTTGAATATGGCATTGCAACGCATGCCGGGAACCAGCTAGTATTAAATAAAAACGGACAAATTTGTCCACGACACTATTTAGATACACGGCGTTTAGTTCGGGTTTGAATCTTGCAATCAAACATAAAGATGGCAGTCAAAAAAATATGCGTTATGAAAATGAAGATAATGTTGGAAGTCCTCAGTCGAAGTATGATGTAGTTAAATATGACCGAATCGGATACGGACTCATTAGCTCAGTTGTAGAGTTGCGCCCTGCCAAGGCGAAGGTTTTGGGTTCGACTCCCAGATGTGACCGTACTTTTCTGATTTTTCTGTTTTCAGATTTTTGATTGAGTTGCGCTAATATTGTCTCCAATAAAATAATATAATTTTCTTCGCAATGGCGGCAGTAATTAACAAGAAGTATTGTGTTTTATCAAAGGTAATAATTTAACCAATATTAAACAGCCTCATCGGCATATAAAACAGGCTCCATTCAGACCATCTTAGCAAACACTTGTGAAGCATCGTAGCTTGCTGATCTAATTAGAAGCCTCCCTTCAATTATCATCTCCATCCAGCGGAAACCAACCAACCAACCACCCCTACTAGAGCCTCAGTCGAGGTGAGTACTGACTGAACCTACCACTGAACAAGTAATCCTAGAAGTGTGTGATCTGTACCCAGATCATAAAATGATTTCAATTTTCAATAGACATATCGACTTTCAAGCTGGAGGCAGGTCAATGATAATAATAATAATTTATTCAGGAATGTATTCGGGGAGAGTACAAAGCAATTCATGCCATGATTCAGAGCAAAACAAAATATCGATACGAACTGTACCCAGATCATAAAATAATTTCAATTTTCAATAGGCTTATCGACTTTCAAGCCCGAGGCAGGTCAATGATAATAATAATAATTTATTCAGAAATGTATTCGGGGAGAGTACAAAGCAATTCATACCATGATTCAGAGCAAAACAAAATATCGATACGAACTGTACCCAGATCATAAAATAATTTCATTTTTCAATAGGCTTATCGACTTTCAAGCCCGAGGCAGGTCAATGATAATAATAATTTATTCAGGAATGTATTCGGGGAGAGTACAAAGCAATTCATACCATGATTCGGAGCAAAACAAAATATCGATACGAACTGTACCCAGATCATAAAATAATTTCAATTTTCAATAGGCTTATCGACTTTCAAGCCCGAGGCAGGTCAATGATAATAATAATAATTTATTCAGGAATGTATTCGGGGAGAGTACAAAGCAATTCATATCATGATTCAGAGCAAAACAAAATATCGATACGAACTGTACCCAGATCATAAAATAATTTCAATTTTCAATAGGCTTATCGACTTTCAAGCCCGAGGCAGGTCAATGTTAATAATAATAATTTATTCAGGAAGGTATTCAGGGAGAGTACAAAGCAATTCATACCATGATTCAGCGCAAAACAAAATATCGATACGGTTTCTCACTATCGTGGTACGAGAACACCAAGATAGAAGGTAGGAAAACTTCTTCATCTTCAAGCACAATTTATTTTAAATAAAATACGAATGGAAAGGGTCTATTTACCCTTTGCTTGGATGATCTCCATGATCACAACAGACTGACAAAGAAGAAGGGTCTTATTTCCCATGATCTTTACAAACAACACTCAATTGCAGGTTAACTATGTACATTAGCTTCCAGCTCCAGCGCAACTACATAACTACCTCAAACAATCAACGTTAATTGCTATACTTAAAGTAAAAACATACTGGACTTTCAAGAAGTTCCCACAACATTGATTTTAATAACTAATATACAGAAAAAATAAATAAAACCATTACCTAGAAAGTCGGCCGAAATGGACACTTCAATAAAAGTGCATCTTAAAAATGGGACATGAAACAAGAATTGCAAATTTTATTATTAGAGAGGTTCCAGCAGGTCATAAATGCATAAATGTCATAAATAATTTAGTTTATGGCCAGACCGAATGCCATTCACATTTTTTGTTGGTACTTGCAAATAGATTTATGATTTATGGTATTAACTATGTTCTCTATTTTATGCAGTTGCTGGCAGGTTTTACAGATGCAATGCCGCCTCATGAATGAGTTTTTCTTTTGCCCTATTTAATTTATCTATGTCTTACTTACCTATTTTTTTGCATTTTGTTTTTCCGAGCACTTGCATACTGCTTACTAACAACGTATGCAATGACACTGGGGGTTTAGATTCGTTCAACATAAATAAATGTAGCTTCGTTTAACAAAAAAAAATTGAATCTTGCTAGAGCCTTGAAGGAGTGAACATCTGTTACTTACACCAGGGCGGGTAAGTGGTGGATAACCTCCAAAGGTCATAAATGCCGACGGTGAACACTGGGAGAATTATATTTTGTTTAATAAATGTTACAAGTAAATTGTTTCCCTATGACTACATAAGTAATATCTCATTCATGAATGAAGAAATAGCAAAAAAAAACAGAAACGAAGGCAAAACACATAATTTAGAAATTACGTAAATAGTCATTTATGGAAGATATTTGACCTTGACCGTTTCCCTTCTCCAGAGTGCCACCGAGGGGACTCCAACCAGGCAGTCAAGCCAGTGGTGATGGCATTCTTGGATGGACGTAGTCAGTACGATAAGTTTCCCATGCGGTGGCGGAGAAAGGGAGCACTCCAGGAACATTTCCTTAGCGCTGCACTACCTCGAAAGGCGGAATAGTTGGTATTATGCATTATTGTAGATGACTTTTAACTTATTATGCCATTGCGATACAATGAAATTGATAATCTGCCCATCAAGCGAAAAGCTCATTACCAAACCCTTGCTACTCTTTACAGAATCGTGCAGATGATATCAGCTTTACGAGAATTGACAAGCATTCTACATTCATAACCACATGCTTTACCACAATCTGTGGACGCTATAACGCTGTTCGAAACTTTGGTTAAAAAAAGAAGGAAGCGTAAAACGGCATAATAAGTGGTGAAAATCTCAGACCATATCTCAAGAAAATATTTTGTTTAATTGCACCAGAAGTAAGATTAAATGAGCTTACTTGGACTCATGACAAATTTCTACCGGATTATCTATTCACTGGGCTGTACTTAGTCAGATCTCTGTGCTGAGGTGAGTTCTGGCTGTAGTTGAGTAGGTACGGGTTCTACTGACTTGGCTACATTTACAATTATTTAGTCCCTACGGTTAACATTGCCGTTCCTTGCTATCAGGTAGTATAAATCCCCGCGTGGTGAGAATATGTCCGGTTCATGGAACATTTCAACGTCCAATCAAGTCTACTGGTATTACGGAGGAAAATGGCTTCAGTGGTATTTTTACATTATTTAAAAAAACAATATGTAAGAAAAAATCAATTCGTTAAGTCATTCTAATATTGTGCCAACGAAGTAAATGCTCATTCATAAAAAAAATTCAGTTTCCGTATGATTATTTTAGCGTTTAATTCGTAGAACTCAATTTTTATTTTTTTTTTATTTAATTTTAATAATGTTATTATCAAGTTCGGCAAGTATTTTAGTATGTATTTTTGTTAGAGGTGTTTTGACTTTGAGACGACTTATTTATAGGTGTTAAGTTTTGAAGGTGTCTAAATTGATTTATTACCGGTTAAACCAATTTGCTGAGATACTAATTAGAAAGTATTATGCGGGGTTCGGAATCTGTTTCGTCCGCACTAAATGTTAGGGTTTTCTTAAGTGTTTTATAATGACGTTAATGCTATGACTCATTTAAGTGCGTTATATTATGCGTTTTTGTATAGCCCTAATTATTATTTGTAAAATTGATAATATTTTTAGTCGATAATGCTGTTTTTTTTTCTATTTCCTTTACCAGATTTATTTATTTTAATTTACCTATGTAATTTAGCAAGCGGATATTTAATATATTTTCAGAAATAATTATTCGTAAAACAAAAAAAAGAAACATTTCAGAGAGATAACTTAACATTATTTGAATTCTATTTTTATGAAACAAGAAAGTGCCATCTGTTTGGCGTGATTTGATGTAAGATCCTGGACCTTGTGGACGATGATTGCCGTTATCAAATTAATACAGTAATTATTATAAGCAATAATTATCAGCCTGTAACACGCATCCACCTTGAAAAATCTTCCGAGAAAAGATACATGACGCCAACGGGACTTGAACCCGTGCCCTTCTGATTGCCGGTCAGCTGCTCTCCCAATTGAGCTATGGCGGCTTATCTTATACCCGTTAAGGTTAAGTTCAAGTCCCTTTGGCGTCATGTATCTTTTCTCGGAAGATTTTTCAAGGTGGATGAGTGTTTCAGGCTGATAATTATTGCTTATAATAATTGTTACCCTTTGTGCTATGCATAAAAATCTTGTCTTAAACGTTAGTTTAACAATTGAAAATAATAATTAATACAGTAATTATTGACGGATTGTTAAGGCGTTTAACCAGCCAGCGGCCAAAAACCCACACTTCTCGAAAGTGGTTCTTTCGATCGTGCAGGGCGGTTACAATGAGAAATGAGAAAGATTAATTATTATCCGTACCAGATTTTAAAAATTATAAGTCAATATTGACTTTATTTCATTCCAAATTTGCTTTAATTTATATCTACATCCAAAAATGCTGAAA
The DNA here is from genome assembly GCA_929108145.2 of Limnephilus rhombicus. Taxonomy (NCBI): domain Eukaryota; kingdom Metazoa; phylum Arthropoda; class Insecta; order Trichoptera; family Limnephilidae; genus Limnephilus; species Limnephilus rhombicus. The sequence goes on along the minus strand of OV815292.1, from coordinate 13,311,756 downwards.
GGTGTGATAATAAAAATATTAAAATAATGTACTTTTTGTAATTATTTTTTGATTATAAGAATTTATCATTTTTCAATAATATCTAAGTTAAATAAGAATGTTAAAAAAATCTGAAATATATTAGTTTGTAAGTGTGCAAATAAATACACAAACGTACCAATTTTCGTCAAGAAACACATGTACGTATATATTTTTTAATGATTTTATATAAATTAAAATTAAAATTTTAAAACATGCGATACCCAGATAATGTATTGATTTATTTTACTGATGATTATATGATTTAAATTAGGTGTGGTATAATATAAAATCTTTTTTGAAAATTTAACAAATCTGCCAACGACCTATGGTATAACCTTATTATACTAAAAAAAATTTTCTCAAAATTTAAAACATGCGAATGCTAGATAAAAGAACAATCTTTCGAAATCCATTTATAATTTTTTGTGGAAAAGAGTCAATACGTCTAAAATCTGATTTAAAAATGACATATTTCTGGTTTTCTCTGGTAATACCCTCTTAACATGTTTGTGGTATTTTATTAATTTCTTTTATTCAGAATACAATTCTAATGATTGGCAGTTTCCGATAATACTTCGGTTCGTTAGAGATAAGTCTTGTTTATTATCGAATCGTATATATGTCGTAGGCCGATCGTAAAATCAGACAGATCATGATGCGCCTCAGGCACTTCACAATTGGTTAGGCGACATATACAATAAATATCTAACTAACTAAACGTACGTTCTAAAATACGATCTTGGTTGGCATGCGGCGGGGTACCGTTCACTGAAGATGCCCACCCGTGGATCGGTTATGATCGGCTATCTTCGTAACTGTTTGGGTATGAGACTCAAAGGTCCGACAGTTGTCTTTATCATGCAATACTATCAATGTCACCTGTTGAGAGACCTTAAAACTAAGTATAACTATATATTTGAAGGACATCTGTTGAGAGACATTTTCTAAATATATTTACAAATAATACAATTTTTTACATATTTCTGATTCACTTAATTTAAAATGTTCTATCAAGGTTTCAAATCTCGTTACATTAAGGGCCCGCAACCCGGATTTGTACCGATTTATTACAAATTTCCCTTAAACACGGTAAGTTTTAAATCTTTTAAAAAAATATATGTTATTCTTGAAGATAATATCAAGACTTTGCCCGTGCCGAAACGCAAATTATATAAAATTCCCTCGATAGAAAAAAATCGCAAAGTATGCTCCAAAAATTATTATTAACACGTTTGTTTCAGTTATTTTACAAGTTATATGTATGAAAAAAATTCACAGTGTTTCTTTAAATGCTGTTTAAGATAATGCCCGCGAGATTTTTGCTCTATTTTAAACGAGTCGTGTTTTATTATACATTTTCGCAACTTTCACATCGATTTTGTTGCTGTAAATGTTAGCGCTCTCCTCTAACATTCGTAATTTCGTATCTCTCCATCTATTCTTTTCGGGCCCGGTTGCAGAGCCTTAAGTAAGACGGCTATTTTATTACTTTATGAAATGAGTTGAGGTTATTAATAAAGTTTGATATAATATGAAAACCGTAGAAAAGGTGTAAACACGACTTTCATTAATAGTCTGGTTTTATGATTGCGTTTACACTGAATAAATTTCACCACAAAGATCACAATGCTGAATTGAACTAAAAGGATTGAAATAAATAAAAATTATTTAAATTTTGGGCCATCTCTTCGGTCGGCTAGTAGCAAATTTCAGAGAAATGCATATTTGCTAGGTATATTTGCGCGTGTGTGTACATGATGATGGAATTCATTGCCAAGTTCTGAGTCAATCTGCCGTGTTAAGCTCGGTCGGATACCGGACAGTAGGTTTATTTGCACTTCCAAAATTAGCATTCATTCGCAGCATTTAAAAACTAATGTTTCAATGATCTTGTAATTTTTTTAAACTTTTTTTTTTAATTTTAACTCCACACAGGAGGCCCATAGGAAAATAATTTCCCTCAGGGCCTATGTAATCTGGGATGCTGTGTGGAGGGTCTTTTTGAGGAGAGGAAGAACGAGTCGAAGAAACGAAATGAAACTAAACACAGAGAAATAAAAAAATAACAAGAATCATTATTCGCTGATCGTCACATATCATTGCACATTATTGTTAGCCGGAAATTGCATCACAAGCATTTCCAGCGGGTCCCACAATAATAACTCCGAGAGATCTGAGGGGTCCCGAGCTGCCATCAACTTCCTCGACAAATAATACATTCTGTACTCCAAACACACTGTTCCTACTCTCTGTGGGGTACAGTACACCACCTAGAGTATGGACACACTATGTATGTACCAGCGGTTGTCAATTTATTTTTCTTTAACGCTCCCCCTTCTACTTAAAAAAGTAATACAGAAAACACGGAAAAAGCGCCACAGGTGAAAAAAAAGAAGTGAAAATTATCTGTTTTGAAATATCACGACCGACCGGTTGGTAGCGTGGTAGTTATTGGTCCCCACTCGGGCGTTGCGAGTTCGATCCTCAACTAGTTAGTCGTCCATCATTGCTGAAGTTACGTTTTCCCCTTATAATTATGGAAGTGGGGGGAATTTCAATTTTCTGAGATCATTTAAGTATGATAGCAAATACGGCAAAAGCGCAAAATTTTTAAGTGGTCATTACGTGTTTTGAAGTATCACAACCAATCCGTTAGCTTTGTATATAGTAATCGAATCCCACTCGAGCATTGCTCGTTTATAACTCTCGACAGACCAAGATGCCAAAAATAACGTCCGTGACTAAGTGGGTCGGTCGACGACCACATGAATTTTTTTTTGCATCTCAACCATTTTTATTTCTCCATTTATTGGTCAGGGAATATTACCTCTATTTGATAAAATATTTTTTCCTACGATCAACAATTTTTCACATCTTTTTAAACAGCACTTTATGTAACAATTATTATAAGCAATAATTATCAGACTGAAACACTCATCCACATTGAAAAATCTTCCGAGAAAAGATACATGACGCCAACGGGACAATTGGCGTTGGCGTTGGCGTCATGTATCTTTTCTCGGAAGATTTTTCAATGTGGATGAGTGTTTCAGGCTGATAATTATTGCTTATAATAATTGTTACCCTTTGTGCTATGCATAAAAATCTTGTCTTAAACGTTAGTTTAACAATTTAAAAAATTATTATTAGCACTTTTTGTATTTAATCCTTTGCGCAGGAATACCTAAAATACAAAAAAAATATATTTCATCAGCCTTACTCATCATCGCAAAATAAGATACAACTTCGGAGCAATACCGGGTTAGGTGAAATTGTTACTCAACATGGTGGGTTAATCGCGCGCATGCGCGTGTTCTTCCCGCGTCACTGTACGGGAGATGTAGTAGCTCTTAGAATTGAAACCACCCGATCACCAGGGTTAACTCAGTACCTACGGCGTTGTAATTGACGAAGTGGCGAACTTTTATGAGAATCTTGACGTTTTGAACGGAGCTTTGGCAAATATTGACCGTATTCGCGGCATTGGTGACTACGGCTACGGAAAAGTTTCAAAAAAAGGTACGATCCATTTGCGGCACTTACGGAAGAAGATTTTACGTCTAAATATAGATTTACCAAAGTCAACGTTGTGTTGACTGATGTTGACGTATGAATAAACGTGAAGTTGGCAACACGCCGCGAAATGCTAAATTGGCCGCGTTTTTCAGCTTTGGAGCAGTGTTGCTATCGTAAAACAATCATAACAGCTGTCGAGAAACATTATGATGATGAGTAAAGATTTTTATCCTGAGCAGTGTAGGCTTACTCCACTGTGTAGCTACCGCGACGCTACAGAGCCGTGGTACGGTTTTATGATGAGTAAGGCTGCATGTATTTAAGTGGATATAAGAAGGATGGTGATTTTAAGGCCTACCTTCGGCCCCGGCTGCGGGAGAATTAAAAACTTACATTTATATTTTCTTTAAAAAAAGATAATACGAAAAAAAAATATTGTGACCGATAGTGCGCGAGTACATTGTGAACGAATGATCGTCCGTTCAGAGACTCTCCCTTCTGGCCTGCAGGGTCAGAAGAGAGCACTTTGCGGGCCACATCTGGCCCGCGGGCCGCCAATTGTTGATCACTGCTGTATACTGAGTCATGCTTGTTAATTAATATCTGACTGTTTTCATTTAAGTTGGTCGCGTTTGAGCCGAAGTTATGGACACAGATGGTGCAATGGGGGTGGTGAAAATTACCGCGTTTAACTCCGCGAGTATTCCCTGTTATACAAAGTTATGGTCGTGACTCGTGACTCGCTCTTGACCACTGATAATAGTTTAGCAGGTTTATTTTATCACCTCAGCACCGGTGGGTAAAAACAAAACACAAACAGCGGAGATGAGTACAGATAGACACACCTTAAATTCGGATTTAAGTGCCTTTAGATTATGATGGTGTTCGATTTTTCAAAATGTCCCCTTTGTAAGGAATTGTTAAGTTTCAAAATTATATATTCCCTAGACGTTCAATATTACAGTCAATATATTGCACAATAATGCATATTGCACAATAATAATGACCGTCTGTAGGTTGTGTTAAAGGATTGCACAATATGTATTTACTTATTTATTTTATTCAGGTTCTGCATAAAACAGTTATACACCAAACTATTACGGAGAAGATTACAAAATTTAAAATAAGAAAAAAAAGTCCGTGGGGGCAGTTTCACTATGTCGTGACGTATGTCCAAAGATAGACGACCTCCGTAGTCCAGTGGGTAAGACTCTTGACTCACAATCCGGAGGTCACGGGTTCGAACCCGGAATTCGCAAATAAATTTTATTTGATTAATTTGTGTTATTTCACAATTAATTCATTTAAAATAATATATAGTATATTTTGGGCATGTTCCAGAGTGGAAGATACTATAAGTATCGCCCTGGTGTAAGACCACCATTCAGAATTGAAACGTTGCTTGAAAATGGCTTTAGCCGTGTTTGGTGACCAGATCTGAATAGCCAGGTACTTCCCAACCTTCCTCTTCCCCACCTCCTCCCCCTCCCCACTACCTTCAGCCTCACAACATACCCCAATTGGGGATGCCACAGCCTCACTGGCTCCAGACGGGAGCAGTTGAGGTTCTTGTGCGGTATTCACTGTAAAAAAAAAAAAAAGTAACTGAACTCTCTAAAGGTAATATTGAAGATGTCGATGTTCAATGCATAATCGTTAAGCAGTTGTCCTGTGCCAAAACAGCACTCACTATTGTTGTTAATATTGTTCTTTAGGAATTGCTTTGTATATTTTTGTATATTCGTTATTTCACATTATTTAATTAATTTTTTAAGGACTCGTAAGGAACACTGTAGGTTAATTTTAAGTTTATTATAATTAAGCGCACTTGAAGTGAAACATCACAAAACTGCGCTATATAAATACTACGTTATTATTATTATTATTATTAATCTCCTTAAACGTAGGTGGAATCGGTACAATACCGGAGATCAGCTTAAAAAATATTTCTCCCAAAAATATTTTTCGGCGGGCTTTTAAGATATTAAGATCGAGCATTCCTGTTAAGAACAACGATGGATACAGGAATGGATAGTATGTATATTCTCTCATATACAGGTAAATCAACCTTTTTTGTACTTTTTTTATTTCTAGGATATGGTTTTATTCAGAGGGGGCCCAAATAATGGATCTGTATTCTAGGATGCTGCGAACAAGTGCTTCATATGTTCTTCGTATTGCAATTCCATTAGTAAATATATTGAGACAATCAAAAAGAGTTAGATATTCATTGTGCAATACGATGTTATCTGATAAATATTGAATTGTCTGTGGGTGATATTGCACAATAATGGTTATTTCTGTCTCTACACTCAAGCAGTGAACATCATAGTGAAATATAGGTTTATGATCAAGATGTCTACGAATGATAAAATAAGTAAAGAAGAAGAAAGAAAAATTATTGTGGAGTGTTTTGAATTATACCAGAGTTTAGCAGCTTTGTGGAATTTTAAAAGCAGTTATTATTAGAACCCTTCTTTTATCCATCTACGGTTTTTTTTCTCCTCCTTTTTCAAAGCTTTGACCAAAGTAATGGTCAAATATGCTTTACTTTTCGATATGTTGAGTTGTTGACTGTAGAAGTGTCAGTAGTAGACTAAATCATTGGACAATAATGATTTATGACCTGGGGTCCCGCAAGGATCTAATTTATGACCACTATTATTTTCTATTATTACTCTCTATGTTTATCAATGATATAGCTCTGTTTATAAAATTTGTAATTTTTTTGTTATTTGCTGATGATATTAAACTTTATACTAATATAATGTCAAAAGTAGATTCTATTCGTTTACAAACCGATATCGACGGTATCGTAGAATGGAGTAATCGGAATAAACTCTATTTTAACAGCGGAAAGTGTACAATTATGTGCTATACAAGGGCTAGGAGTACTCTATATTATAACTTCAAAATGTCTGGTACCTCGTTAAAACATATTTCACAAATGGGGGATTTAGGAATCACTTTTGACACACGCCTGACATTCCGTTCTCATATCGATTCGGTGTGCAACTCTGCGGTGCGAATGCTAGGCTTTGTAATCTGCAACGCAAAATCGTTTTCCAACACAGAAGTGATAAAAATGCTCTACTTCACTCTGGTTCGCAGCATTCTCGAGAGTGGATCAGTAATATGGGAACCCGAAGATGCCCTCTACTCCAATGATGTTGAAAAGGTGCAAAAAAAGTTTATGCGGTACCTGTACATGCGAGAGTTTGGGTACTACCCTTTGTTGTATCCCTCTGATTTTCTCGCGGAAATGCTGGGACTAAATCATCTCGACGTTAGGAGAAAAATTGCAATGGTGCTAGTAGCACACAAGCTGCTAAACGGGCCCATTAGCAATCCCGATGTTCTGGAAAGGATTTCACTTTATGTCCCCGATAACTTCACCAGAGCAAGGCAACACAGACTTTTTACTTTTCCTAGAGGCAGGACTAACCTACCAGTGGTCATGCCTGTGGGGAGAATGACCTCACTTTTAAACCTTTCTTCTGAAATTGACATTTTTCAATCGAACTACAATCTTTTCAAGAGCGAAATAAAGGTATTCTTTAGCACCTGTCATTATTAATGTACCAACATAATTATTGTATTACACTATTAACTAAAAATTGTGAAATGTAATTAGATATATATGTTACCTATTTTTCACAATAAAATAAATAAATAATATTGCAACTGTGTGTGTCCTCTAAAATATAACGACTATAATATTGGACGTCTAGGGACCGCTTTAGAGCGAGCGAAACACACTTTGACGAGTGTCCAATTTCAATTGGCGATGGTGTGCGTTTTAGCCCGTTCTTATACACGATAACAATGCAAATAAATCATTTTAACCTTTTCAATTATAAATGTTAAAATTTTTATCCCAATTTTTTTTTTAATGCCGGCAACCCGGGCGTTTATTGTAATAATAATATCTTGCACAAACAATTAAGTAACCCGCCTCGCTAGACTAAGTCTGTTCCGAGATGGGTACATATACAAATTTACACACACATACATATATACATACATATGTATATTTTATTTATTTATTTTGTTATAATGAATACATTAACAGTAAAAGAAGCATTGACTGCCCAACTAGGAAGGTCTCCCGTTCTAGTCAAATGGACAGGCTTGGTTTATTTTGGGTATGTAGGTACATGATTATTCATATAAGTAGTATTAAGTAAAGTTATATACAAATACATACATATACATACATACATACACATATATGAACACATACATACACACAGGTATTCGCATACATGTACATAATCATACACATAGATACATATGAAAACATAAGTACATATAATCAAATAAGAATTATTGGGTGTTGATATAAAGTTATCATAGATTTAAAATATTTTCATAAAACCAAAAACTCATCAGACACATACATATAGTAATGCTAGCATCTAAATCTAGAACTATTCAATGTCAAAAAAATAATATAAATATACATATAAGGTAATAATAATATAAGCAGTATTAATAAGTAAGAATAAATTTCTACCAACTGTAAATAACTAAAACATATACATAGGTAAATAATGAGTGAGTATTATAGACTAAGATGAGATTACTAGCAACTTGGTGAAGCTTGCCTTTTTTTCAAATTGTGAATTAAATATTAAATTAAAGAAAATTAGCCTCTGCGAAGTTTCGAGTTAGGGGGAACTAAATTTGCCACGTAAAAACTATATCCATTTACAGATCAATAGAGAAACATTTAAATTATTTCTCCACTGAATAAATTAGTATTATTAATTTAAAACACTAAAACCTTTAGGAATTCTATGGAAACAATTCAAACCTTAGGATTGATTGGATTAAAAGTTCATTATAATAAGCTACCTATTCCAGATTGTAATTTCTGTGGTCTTGAAGTGGAAACTTTAGATCGCATATTTTTTGTTTGTCTCTCTAAAAACAATCATTTCTCCTGTCGAGCTTTACCTAAAATAAATATATATTTTTAACGTTAATCAAATAGTTAAATGTAATATTTTCAATTCAAATATTTAGAACACGGGGGAGATAATCAAACTGTGCAAGTAGGTACACAGATAAGATTTCAGAATTTTCATTTTAGATTAATTGAAACTCACTTTTTCCGATACTCCTTTTCATAAATTCATCATTCTATTTAAACTTAACAATTTTTAATAGTTTTTTTTTCTCTTTTCTCTTTGTTTATAGTTAACCCAATCTGTTTAATGTAATCTGTTAATTGTTATACCTCAATCTGTTTACTGATGAGCGATGAATCACCTTAATGCAGTAAAGATCGACTATTAAATTTATCAATTTATTTAAAATATCTGTACCTTCCCGTAAATCCAGTTAACCTTCATTATACTTTTGGCACCCGTATTCTCGAATTGTAATATTATGTAAAAACTTCCTACTTCTTCTGGCGCTAATCTTAATTGTAAATATGTGTGTTAATAAGTCACCAATTTTAGGTTAGAATCTATATGTCTTAGTCATAAGTCACTAGCTATGCGTCTTAGATGTAAGTCACTAGTTATAATTGTAAATCTTAGTTGTAAGCCAGTAATATAAGTAGCTATAAGTCTTAGATGTAAGTCACTAGTTGTAATTGTAAATCTTAGTTTTAAGCCAGTAATATTAATTCTTTTATATATTTATTTGTACAGCGCCCTTGAGGTGATTTTCCACGAATACGGCGCTATATAAATAAGCCAATTGTTATTATTATTAATTAATTAATTAATTAATTGCGTTTCTGTACGAGAGAAGCGTTGCATGTGTTAGGGTGAACGGTGGTTTTACGGGGTGGTTTGACATCTCAAAAGGTGTCAAGCAAGGCTGCGTAATGTCACCATGGTTATTCAATCTATACATGGATAATTGTATGCAAGAATTGAAAGAGGTGAGATTGGGCACGAAATTGAGTAGGTAATCTGAAAGCATGTTGCCTTTTGTATGCTGATGATGCGGTGCTGATTTCTAACACTATGGAAGATCTACACTATCTACATCTACAGTCTCTCGTATCTAGGAACGAAGTGTGTATGAAGAATGAGTTAATGATGAATGTAAGTAAGTCTAAAGTCATGGTGTTTGAAAGAGAGAGTACGAAAACAGATTGCAATATAGTTGTGAGTGATGAATACTTGGAGCAGGTGGATGAGTTTGTGTATCTGGGTAGTAATGCCGTTGGCTGAATGCCATTGGCTCTAATAAAAAACTGTCACTAGAAGCGAAGCTAGCAGTCCACAATGGAGTCCTGGTACCTACCCTGATGTATGGAAGTGAGGCATGGAACTAGCATTGGAAGGACGAAAGTAAACTGAATGCTGTTGAAATGAGATCCCTGAGACGTATGTGTAGTAAAACAATGTATGATCGTGTGAGATATGTGTATATTGGCATGTAGAGCGAATTAACAAAGAAAGTAGTGTAAGAAGAATATACGACCCGAATGTGAATGGTAGAAGAAGTCGGAGATGCCCGAGGAAGACATGGCACGATCAAGTGAATCAGATACTTGAGTCGGGCCAGGTCAAAAGTCAGAATATTAGAAGAGTATGTACGAGACGATGTATGAATGTGAGTGAGGCAAAGAGTGTGTGCCAAGACCGAGTTGCTTGGCGGTCCGTCCTCTCTGCCTACACCTGCGAGGAAACGGCGTGATGGTTGTTAGTTAGTTAATTTTATAAATAAGGCATTTTGAGTGGTTTTCCTATAGAACTGAGGTATTGACTGGGTCATTTCTGACCCACCTGGAGTCAACGAATTAAAGATATGATTGGTACAAACAAGGACTCATTGTTTTTGAAAGCACACTTATCATAAAGATTTATACATTAAAACCAACTTTAAAAAATATACATATTATGTAACATCATGAAATTGATTCGTGGATCATACGATATTTGATATATTAACAAAAAATACTAAGCAACTACGACAATCCCATCAAAATCTTTTAAAAAAGCTTAGTCTGGTACCGACCCCCGTTATAATAATCTATTCTTCTCTCATTATGCCGGCAATCTCTTCAAAAATTTCATCTGTAATGTTGAAATAAATAACAAAAAAAAATAAAATGAAAATTATTCCATTCGACAATCCACAGCGGGCGAACGGAGCCTAGAACATTGGGACATTTCTAATTTAACGAACTCCATGCGAATATCGGAGACGCGATGTAAATTTCGAACGATTCGAATTTCAAATCTAATTGGGCGGAAGCAATATGAACCAAAAAATTGAAATGGGAGCCTTAATACGTCATTAATGTAGAATAAATTTTGGCGTGCTTTTAAATTTTAAATATACGGACTGTAAATTGATTTTGAGTTTTTCACGTCCGTGTTTTGAGTGCCTACTTAAGACAGAAGCATTTTTCCTAGAAGTGATTTGTGCGTTGGATTGCTTGACGGATTTCAATAATTTATTTATGTGTCTCTCAATAAAAAAATGTCCATCTAAGTTATTTTTTTTCCACCGAATTTAATAAATTTCAAAAGAAAATAATAAAAGACTCGTGCTTTATTTTTAATAGTGTTAAAAACGTGTATAGTTACTCGAGTGTAGGATGGTGGTTGAATGTAGGAAAACGAGATTGCGTGATAAAATAAACCTTTAATGAGTTCCCACAATAATTATAATTCGTAAGCACACAAACACGGTCAGCGTAACAGTTTTACGATATTAAATAGTACACACTGGGTCAAGGTTGATTGCGGATAGACATTTCAAGCGTTCAATGGTTCGTACCTTTTCTGGAATATGTGAGAGGTAGGTAGGTCCACGACTCTGTTCCAATGCACTAGGTACTTACTGCTCAGTCGTGTACCGTCCATGCTTGACGGCTGGCGGGCGCTCTAGTAATTTCGCTTGCATATATTTGAACACAGGCGCCGCCTCTGGAAATATCGATACGTTTCGGATGCAATCCAAAGCGTGACGTAGCAACAATGCGTGGTTGCTACACGTGTAATAAAATTTATTATATGTTAAAAACGATTTACAAGCTTATAAATAACAAGTTCCCCAATTATCTGCAAAACTTATATTATGTACCATGAAAATGTTCACAGATACTCTTTGAGAAGTTTCCAAGGTTTTAAGGTTCACAAAATAGCGTGTTTTTTAAAGGGCAAAAACTTTATAATAACCTACCTTGGATGTCTAAGTAAAAAAATTATAACAAATTATAGTTACAATAATAATTAACATACAGCATTGAATCGAGAATTTCTAAAAGCATCATCTATTTCTACAGATTTTAAAGAAAACAAGTGTCATTCCCTTTTCCTACCCTGCCTTAACCCCTCAGGCCTCAACCATATTTTGTCTTTGCAATAAAACCTAAATAAATAGAATATTTATGAACATATCCGAAAATTGAAAACTGTTTTAGAAAGATGAAAAAATACCCTTTCAAATTTTGTAATCTAAATAAACATAAACAAGTATAAAATTTTTGCATGCAAACGTAAAAAAGTTTCATAAGTGTTACCTTACGTTTTTCCTTACTTAAATTACTGATAACGAAAAAAAAAATATTAGACAAACTTTTTATCAATGTTATTGTCCACCAATAAAAAATTACCAATGATCCATTTTTTTTTTTAAATTGCTATCCGAAACATTAGTTTCATAAAGGTGTAGATTTTACTTTCTTTGTGGCTTTCAGATTTGAATACAAAGTGTAGTGTTTTTCTTTCTAACACCATTGATTTCATGTTACTAACTTTGATAATAGGGGAGACACAACGATTTATATAAGACCTATACGAGTTGTTTCGAAAAGCGAACAAATCAGCCTGAGGGGTTGAAGACCCCCCACACGGCATGCTCATAGATGAGATAGGACCCGAGGAAATTATTTTTCTCAGGGCCTCCTGTGTGCAACCACGCAAAAAATATAAAATATTATAAATTAAGACCAAGTTGAATACCTGAATTTTTTATCGAGACTATCCAAAGAAAATAAATCAAATTTCATTCGACTTTAAGCCCTACATTCCAATATTCACTGAACATACACAGTTCTAGACTTGATCAGAATTTAAATCCGAGCTTTGGCAGACGACTATGTTTTTTTAAGGCTTTTTTAACCCGGAGCTTTCTCTGGAGGCCTTCGCTAACCCGGACTTAACCTCGCTTTACTCAGCTAAGGGTGTGGAGCGGCTCTAGCCGATTAGCCAACGGGCACATCTAGCGTTGGGCAAACATTATTAGCGAGGACACCTGGTGCGCGGGCTAAGGAAAACCACCTTATGCTGGGGTTTTACATATTTCGTGTGAAAATCGTTAGACTTATGTTTTAGGTATACTTTTGAATTCTAACAATGTCATTTATCATATAAGAGAGTTGTCAATCAAATATATGACCTCTGTGGTAGAGAGTAAGTTTCTTTGCTCTTGTCGTAATCCTGTCAAATCTAACTTACGTAATTGGATTTGACAGGATTTACTACTTTACTTCATCCCTTCCTACATTTGTAAGATCACACTCTTTATGGGATTTACCCACACTTCAAATTACCTTTCTTTTTTTTGTATTGAAATTAGAATGTACTTAACCTTAAATATTCATGTAATTATGTTTAAACATATACATTTGTGTACCTCTACGTCTTTCTTGACATAAGTATCAGGCATCGAAAAATCGCTTGTATATAAACTTTATATAGGTAAATAAATAAAAAAGAATATAATAATAATATATTATCACTACATATGAAAAAGTTTTTTAAATCTTTTGTTTATGTCGTTGACAACCAAAATAATTGGAGAAAAATTGTACATATTTTAAAATAATAAATTTAATAATTAAAACATGCCAGCTAATATCGAACCAGCTTTTTACACTAATAACAAATTAAAAAAATATGTATTAAATAACAAGGATAAATATGTGATTTTTTTAACAAATCTGGGGTTAACAAATTAATTTGTAATGATTTTAACTTTTTTATATAGGGAAAACCTAACATTAGAGTTAAGGAAAGTCTAACATGTTTAAATACTAAAAATTATTCAGAATTTGCCAACATATTTTGGAAACAAGTCATTCTTATCAATAAAGGTCTAAAAAATTTACATAGTAACACAACAGGTATACAATTAGATAATTTAGAAATTTAAGAAATTAGGAAAAGCGTTAATAGTCAATTAAATATTATAAATAACCAAATTTTTCAAAAGTAGCCATCTCTTAAATTTATTTTCATATTAAAACTTACAATTATAATTATAATAGTCATTTTAAATACATTGTCATGAAGTACTTTCTTGAATTATAACTTCCCACCCCTGTATGATTATTTCCGTCATCAGGTACTAAATACTTAATATTAGTTGTCAAAAGCTTGCAACATTGGCTAGATCTTCTGATTGGCTAAGAATTCGGTGGGAGGGGCGAGGCGGTCAGCCAGGGGGCTGCGATCTGCGGGCTTCTGCCCAGGCTCTTCTGGTTTTATGTTTGCTACGGGTCGGTCGGTCGGTCCTCCGCATCTTGGCGGGTAGAATAGCTTTGGTTTTGGGTATTCCAACGTTTTTTGGAACACGTAATTTAAAATATAGTTAAATTTAATATATCTAAATCAACTCAGTGGTGTTTCCGGACGAGGTCCTCTGCCCAGATGAAACCCAAGACGGGGTAACGTACGTACAACTTATATAATTATGTGTTATCATTCAACCCTTTTATTATATTTTAGAATCGTTAACCTTGAGTTCACAAAGAGATTAAAAGCTTTTCCTAGAAGCGTCGAGTCATTAATAAATTCACAAATTATTTAAAAGCGACAAGAGATCTTCTAATTTATTAAACCCTATCTTTATTCAATAAATGAAGCGACGATCGTTTTGAATCAAATCCGATCGAATTGAGAACACAATATCCCTGAGAGGAGCTAGCCGAAGGTTTGTATTATAATTTGGTTTTTGTAAGTATTTAAATTGAACCATTGTTGTTGTGTCTTGAACATTGTGGTGTTATTTATTATTAATTTGTTATAAGTTCGTAATCAGGCGGTTCGAGCCCGTCGTTACGCAACAACATGTAGTACAAAAGATTTTTTAAATATTTATATTGAGGGATCAGTAGGATTTATAGGTCTAATTAGGAGTTCCACAGAGCCGAACCCTCCGATATGAAAATATCTGGAGTCGGTGAATTTTTTTCCCATTTGGTCTCTGGTAGGTTGACATGTTGTTCTTGTATTGTTTTGTATTTATAATACTTATGTAGTGCAATTGCATAGTGTGGTTTGACTAGATGATCATTTGGGGAAGTGTGTGAAAGGGTTTAGTTTTCCTACGGGGAAAATTTAACCCGGACATTTTAATATTTTTTATTTAGACTTTCTGCTTTTATTGTTTGTTTTAAAAGTTTTTTTATTATCGAAATGCAATTTTATACATCCTTAAATAATTTTTATATTTAATTTTATAGAACTGTTTTTTATGAGATTCTTAAGTAATTAATCACCTCTCCTTTTTAATATTTTGTCTGTGTTTTTATATGTTTATTCTTGTATGTTATTTATTTTTTATATTAACCACTGGAGCGACAGCGCGATTTCTAACTTTTCACATGCAAGGTATTTCCGACAACTTTTCTATATTGTCTATGTCTATGTCCAGCACGCTGTTACACTAACCAAAGAACGTATGCGCACTAGGGCGGCCACCAAGGCCAAAAATAACGCAAATCATATCGAAGTCCCCACTACCAGCGGCGCGATCCCCAAAATACTGACGACGGATTCACGCATTCTAACTTCCGAATCTGAAGCGAAATCCGCGCCAAATAAGGAAGAATGGATGAACGTCAAGCGCAAACAACGGACATGCAGGAATCTGATAGTCGGTAACGGAGATAAATCCTCTAGTATCAAGGTATGTCCAAGGATAAGGAATATCATAGTATCTAGGATTTCAAAGGACACCACAATAGATGATATCCGAGCGCATCTAGAGAAAAATAATATAACAAACTGTGAGATAGAGAAATTCATCGCTAATTCTCAGGAATACGCAGCGTTCCGTATAGGAGTAACAGATGTGTTATACGATAAACTTTTGCAGGAAGATTTGTGGCCCCGAGGAGTACCGGTAAGAAACTACCGTTACTTAAAACCGAGACAAAATCCGGTTGATCTTAACCAAAACCGAGGCAAACAAAACGATTCTGCGGCCACTAAATGACTAGAGAGCAGAGTTAAAGCAAATTCATTCCCCTGCACAATGTATTATCAAAATGTGCGGGGATTGAGATCCAAGACCGACGACTTCTTACATAGTGTTATTATACAAGACAACGACTTTATATTATTGTCAGAGACCTGGCTCAATGACAGTATTCATAATTGTCAACTGTTCGATCAACGATATAACGTCTTTAGAAAGGACAGAACTTCAGGCCAATCAAGAGGAGGAGGAGTGCTACTAGCCGCGAGGCGTGACCGCGTCAATCAATGCCAGAGACTCATGTTTCTAGAAAATGATGGTGAAAACTTATGGATTAAGGCTAAAATAAATGAAATTAGTATTTATATATGTATAGTGTACATTCCACCGGCTTCTCAGAGAACTACTTACTCTGAGTTTTTCGATAAAACCATAGCTAATTTTAACTTTTTAATAGATAAAAAAATTATTATTGTTGGCGATTTTAACTTACACTCCTGTGTGAGTCACAAAGCAACTCAAACAGATTTGTTATATTTTATGGAACTATTTCAATTGGAACAGAAAAACTTAATCACTAATATAACGAACAGGACACTGGACGTTATTATCAGTAATTTTGACTTAAAAGTGTTCAAATCCGTATACTCACTTGTTAATGAAGATTCATACCACCCATCTTTATGTATAGAATTCGCGCTCAATGTAAGCAAAGCCTATTGTCGGAATTTATTAAATGACGACAATGGAAATTGTGTTAAGCGAGGATGGAACCTAGAACGTGGTAATTTCGAATATTTTTATGTTTACTTGAATTCTCACGACTGGAAACCCTTATTAAAACTTAAAGATGCAGATTTAGCAGTAGAATATTTTTATAATGTAATTTATGACCTTTTTGACATGTGTTTTGAGAGAAAGCGTGTACCTTGTTTTAAAAGAAGATACCCTAAATGGTTTAATGGTGAGATTCTTAGTGACCTGAAAAGGAAATGCAAACTTCACAGAAACTGGAGGCGCACCGGATTGATGAGATATCGGGAAAAGTTTTGTATTCTACGATCTAAAATCAAACGTAGTATAAATATTGCGTATAAGGATTACATAAATAATATCGAAAAAAACGTCAAGAATGATCCGAAATCCTTCTGGAAATTTGTATCCGAAAAGAGGAAAGACGGTGGGTTTCTAAACTCAGTGTCATGGAACGGAAGTACTCATACTGGGCCCGATATTCCGGAAGCATTTGCGAATTACTTTAAGTCAGTCTATAGCGAACATAGTGCAGAATTTGACTCATACACCCCAGGCGGTTACTCTTCACTAGCTCAAAATGTTGACATTTTAAGTATAAATAAAAATGATTACCTAGCTGCAATTAAAAAACTGAAACCAAAAAAATCTGTTGGACCGGATTTTATTAACACAATTGTCCTGAAGGGATATGCCGATCCGTTAATGGTACCGCTTTTACATATCTTTAATATTTCACTTAACTCCGGTAAATTCCCCGACCGTTGGAAAATCTCAAAGGTCACGCCCTTACACAAAAACGGCGATAAATCATGTGTATCTAACTACAGACCTGTGGCAATTCTTTCGGCACCGGCCAAATTATTTGAACTCGTAATACAAAAACGTATATACTATAAAGTAGAACCATTTCTCATAAACCAGCAGCATGGGTTTAGAGAGGGCAGGTCTACGACGACCAACTTAATGGTATTTACGGATTACGTCTCAAATATATTGGACAACAACGAACAAGTAGATGTCTCATATAATGATTTTGCGAAAGCTTTTGACAAAGTAGATCACCTCATATTACTGAATAAACTTGAAAGCTTCGGCTTCTCATACATGCTGCTTTTGTTCTTTCATAATTATTTGTCTAACAGAAAACAATACGTTGTTTACGGGCAGTTCACATCGAAACTCTACGCCACAACTTCTGGGGTCCCTCAAGGGTCTAATTTAGGACCACTTTTATTTTTATTGTTTATTAATGACATAGGGTTGTTTATAAGATTTGTAAAATTTTTGTTATTTGCGGATGACATTAAACTATACACCTGTATAACGACAAATGAAGACTCCATTCGTCTACAAAACGATATCGACGGTATAATAGAGTGGAGTCATCAAAATAAACTTCTTTTTAACAGTAGTAAGTGTACAATTATGTGCATTACAAGGGCAAAGCGTACTTTATATTTTAACTATAAAATGTCTGGTACCTCTATAAAACATATCTCGATAACGAAGGATTTAGGAATCATTTTTGACACACGTCTGACTTTTCGAACTCATATCGATTCGGTGTGCAACTCTGCAATGCGAATGCTGGGTTTTGTTATATGTAATTCGAAATCTTTTACGAATACGGCAGTCATAAAAATGCTTTATTTTACTCTGGTTCGCAGCATTCTTGAGAGTGGATCGATAATATGGGGACCCGAAGATACCCTTTACTCAAATGATGTAGAAAAGGTGCAAAAAAAGTTTATGCGATACCTCTACATGCGAGAGTTCGGATATTACCCTTTATTGTATCCCTCTGATTTTCTCGCTGGAATGCTGGGGATAGAACGTCTAGACGTCAGGAGAAATATTGCAATGGTGTTAGTGGCGCACAAGCTGCTAAATGGGCACATTTGCAATCCAGATATTCTGGAACGAATTTCTTTTTATGTCCCTGATAATTTCATCAGAGCTAGACAGCACAGATTATTTATTTTTCCAAGGGGCAGGACCAACCTACCAATGATCATGCCTTTGGGGAGAATAACTACTTTGTTAAATCACATTTCTTCTGTGATTGACATTTTCAATTTGAACGAAGGAGAATTTAAGACAGCAATAAGCATACTATTTACCAAATCTGGCTAATCAGATAGTATTGATGTACTTACCCATGCAAATAAATGTATATACTTACTTATTATAAACTGTAATTTATAAACTGTTATTTGTGAAATGTAAATGGATTATACTGTTTTTCACAATAAATCAATAAATAAATAAATAAATAAATAAATATTTTTTTTCTCTACACTGCCTATTCTTGTCGATGTATTGCCCTGTGTTGATGGTGGCTTTGCTCGGCTACCGATATTACGACAATATTACCGACCAAATCTAGTGCATCTCTGTTCGCTACCTACACGCTACCAAGGAGGCGGATGACCAGACCCACCCCTTAAACCTTTTTCCTTCTCAGAACTCTCCTCTCCTTCCTTTCCCCCAAAACCCCTCCACACAGCATCCCCAAAGATGACATAGGCCCTCAGGGAAATTATTTTCCTCAGGGCCTCCTGTGTAGAACTCATGTAAAAAAAAAAAATACAGTCATAATTTCGCCGCGACTAATGTTGTTAATAAATAATTTCGCAATATTTTTCCTCAGCTTTTTCCAGTTTTGGCGCAGTTACTGCAGAATATGTTTTTGAAGTTAAACTTCTTTGACTTGGGGAGTAAGCTGGTGAATGCGTGACGAGAGCGTTACGAAAAGCGAGGTGAACGGTAGTTGAGAGGGAGATATAAGTTAGTTCGAGCTCACATTTTCTTTATCTCTTTCTCTCATAGTCAGTTACGTTTCGCATATCTAAGATACAGTGCAGGCCTATTGTCTATATTACACTGTAGAAGCAAGAGAGAGCAATGCGCACGCACATTTTCTCTCTCTCTTCCTATCATATAGATGGAGCTAAATAAGTTTTACTTCAGGGTGATTCCATTATCGCGGGTGCAACATTTAGACGCATATAAAACTTCTTAATAATAAAATTAAAAAAAACATTTTTAATGAAATTATTATAGGAAGAGCTACATTTTAACATGTTTACTTTTTATTAGTTTATAAAAAAATTATTGAAATATTTAAAAATTCAGGAGGGAGGTTCAAAGAGCGGTCGCGGGTGCAACCAATTTGGCCCACCCTTTCCAGATCATAAGACAAAAACACAAAAGTCTGTTAATTGTGAAACATTTATTATGTTATGCCTTGATATTTCGTAAGGCGTTAAACTAACCAACTAAAAAAATAAACAAATATATAGAAAACAAAAACAAGCAATGAATTATTAGGTTTTCAAACAATCGCGGGTGCAACATCAAATTATCGCGGGTGCAACTCATCTAGTTAAAGTGTATATAAACATCAATAAACCCTGATATAGGAACGAAATAAGAATCAGTACACTTCTTGGTCATTTATGTTAATTATTTCTTTTCGGTTACGTCAAAATTCGCTGAAAATTTTAATTTTTTTTTATCATTAAATATTGACCTTTTTCTTTGCACTGATATCAAAAAAAGTAACAAATACTGCGATTTAAAAATTACTATCGAGAATCGTCCATAGCGGAATCGCCCTTCAGTTGTGTGGTCTAAAGCACACTCGATTTTTTTGTATTGTGAATTTGACTTCTGGATGGGACATGACTATACTGACTGCCAAAACCTTGCCCTGCATAATTGACGGCCCAAGACAATTTTGTTCGGCAAATGGCAATTATAAATTAATTTAACTTGTTTACCTGCACGTTTAGAATTATCAAGCTTAAAACCCAATGAAGATAATTAAAAATATTATTATAACACACAAACTAAGATAATGTGTGTTTGCATCATGATTCAGATTTGTTGATGCATTGCGATGTCTTTGCTTGTTTTGAGTGTATTTCGTTTCTAGATCCGATCAACCAATACCTCTGCCAAGTGGTTCGCTACATTTGGTGACTTAGCAGGGGTGCTCGGGTTCATGGGGTTAGGTTTGTTCTGATCGTGGCGGCGGATGCGTCTGCCCACCAACTGCGTGGCAGGCCGGATCGGGAGAGACTGGTTGAGGGAGATCTTTTGACCTCAACCGAGCCAATGACATAAGCCCTGGGGGGAATTTATCATCCTCAGGGCCTCCTGTGTGGAGGTTTTGTAAAAAAAACAGAAAATTTACATTCATCTTTTTTTTCTTGTTCTTCCGTTCCCTTTTTTTATATGAATACCGCACAAGAGTCCCAACTGCTCCCGTCTGGAGCCAGTGAGACTATGGCATCCCCTATTGGGGTATGTTGTGCGGCTGAAGGTAGTGGGGATGGGAAGGAGATAGGAAAGAGGAAGGTGGGGAAGTACCTGGCTATTCAGATCTGGTCACCAAACATGACTAAAGCAACGTTTCAATTCTGAATGGTGGTCTTACACCGGAGCGATACTCAGAGTATCTTCCACTCTGGAACGTGCCGCAAATATACTGTATATATATTTATTATTTTAAATGAGTAAATTGTGAATAACACAAATTAACCAAATAAGACTTATTTGCCACGCCGGGATTCGATCCCGCGACCTTCGGATTGCGAGTCAAAAACCTTACCGCTGGAATATGCCGGCCGTCCCTACTTTACCTTTTGTCTAAAGTAATAATTCATTTCCCCATTGGAGATATTATAGTTTCACTGACTTCATAGTTAATTAGAAAACTTATTAAAAAAAATTACCCTAGTGATTTTTTTGTTTTACAAAAAAACAAAAATTATCAGAGCTTAGCTTCAGTCTGTAAATTTTGCAGCTCTTGTTATAAGAGAATATCATCAGTATATAAAGATAATTATTAGAGATAAATTACACAAGAAACGCACTTAAATAAATGGAATTTAAAGACATGATCTCTCTTTAAGGCTCTGCAACCGGGCCCGAAAAGAAGAAGAAGGAGAGATACGAATTTACGAATGTTAGAGGATAGCGCTAATATTTACGGCGACAAAATCGATGCGAAAATTGCGAAAATGTTTAATAAAACACGACTCGTTTAAAATAGAGCAAAAATCTCGCGGGCATTATCTTAAACAGCATTTTAAGAAACACTGTGAATTTTTTCATATATATAACTTGTAAAATAACTGAAACAAATGTGTTAATAATAATTTTTGAAGCATACTTTGCGATTTTTTTCTATCGAGGGAATTTTATATAATTTGCGTTTCGGCGCGGGCAAAGTCTAGATATTATCTTCAAGAATAACATATATTTTAAGAGCTTTAAAACTTACCGTGTTTAAGGGAAATATGTAATAAATCGGTACAAATCCGGGTTGCGGGCCCTTAAGTATATCGCGAAGTGTTACCTCTCGAATATCTTAGAATTACCAACACCGACTCATTTCAGAACGTGTAGGTAAGTATAAA
This sequence comes from Limnephilus rhombicus, assembly GCA_929108145.2. NCBI lineage: Eukaryota > Metazoa > Arthropoda > Insecta > Trichoptera > Limnephilidae > Limnephilus > Limnephilus rhombicus. The sequence goes on along the minus strand of OV815292.1, from coordinate 13,289,857 downwards.
TATTTCATTTTTATTTATTTCGAGAATTTTATAAAGGCCGCCCTGTTTGTCAACAAATCTTAAATGTTCAAGTGGGTAACTATGCAAAAATTGACGTTTAAATAATTCGTCGAGAAGTGTTTGAGAATTGGACCTCCTTTAGCTCTGAAGGATCCGAGGGTAGCTGAAGGTTCTATTGCTTTTCAGGTTGTCAACACTTCCCTTTGTCCGGACAGAATGGAGGCACCCTCTTCCAGTCCCCACTTTTATTACACCTGAATATAAAGGTGACAGCGGAGCCTCAAAAGAATACCAGCATATTGAATAAATACCAAGGGATATGGGATGTATTTCTCACGCGTAGCTCACAACTACTCAATTCAGTGAAAACATTTTATTGGACCATTCTTAATCTAAGATTTTTTTTTGTTTTTTATTAGTTTTTATATACAAATACATGTAATATAATCATATAATCATTACATTTTCAGGTTACAATGGGATTAAACTCAAATCATTTAATACTAAAATGCAACATTGATTAGAAACAGTATAAACATATATATGTAGGTATATAATATATAAGCTTTACGAGAGTGTAACTACTCGTGTGTAAAGGGAGGAGAAAATATAAATTTATTTTTTTTTAATTAAAAAAATTAAAATTAAAAATTATAACACATACATTATGTATACGTACTTACATTAATCAAATGTAATAAAAAAAATAAAATAATATAAAATAAATTATTGAATAAGTATTGTTAGTAAAAGGTTAATGCGGTACTAAGTGGCTAAATTATTTAAGATATTATTGTTTAATTTATTTTTGAATTTATTGAATTCAGATTCTAATCTCAGCTTAACTCAATCTCATTGTACGTGTAGTAGTGTTGTGCAAAACTGGTATGCATTAATGGCGTACATAAGCGACCCACTGTGTTTTGCCTATTGCTCTCAACGCGTACCATGGCGTGGTGCGACTTCTTAGAATAGTTTTTGTGTATTTGAAGCAGCTTTTTTATTTGTGTATTTTTTAGAGATGGGACTTGAAAGTCTTGAAAAAGTTGAGAGGTTGAATAATCTGATGGTTTCTTCGTAATAATTTTTATTATCAATCTTTGAGTAATTTCCAACGGCAAAATTGAGATTTTGTAAGCTCCTCACCATGCAACGATACCAAGATATATGTTTTATTAGCCACAATCTATTTAAATGCTCAATGACGGAGTTACCATTCTTCTTCTATCATCTTTGTAATGTAGGAATAATAATCCACCCCTTCCAGACGAGTTGGTGCAGCTCAAAATCACCGATGGTCTCGGGGTAAGTTACTAAAGCAACCTTTAATTGAGTTTTATTATTATTGAAAAATTATAAAATAGGAAATAGCAAATTAAGGAGATGAATCAATGTAACCTAATCGCTAATAATTTTTGGGTTATTATAACATGGTATTATAATAACCTTCCTCCTTCTTTATCCAAGATTGTTTTGGGATAGCGTTGTAGGGTCCATTATCAGGGTAGATGTGTAGATTGTGGTGAAGTGATTGTGCAGAAATAGAAGTGATACCGTGTTGCAAGGGTTATTGAAATTAGTATGGTTTTTGGCATTTAGTTTTCCTGTAACCGTCAATATTATCCCATTCGAAAATTATTATGTTTAGTCTCTCGTTCCACAATCTACAAGTCTTCTCTGATGAACCCTATAACACTACCCAAATCGCTAAAGGAAAGAGGGTATGCAATAACCAACAAGAAAATCACGATAATACTATTAACAGTAAAAAGAGGTCAAACTTTTAATATCTTTACATAGTATAAAATGAAGCCGCTCAAGCTGTATGTACGCTTAGATCTTTTAAACTAAGCAACGGATTTTCATGCAATTTTCACTAATAGATAGAGTGATTCATGAGGAAGGTTTATATGTATAAAACATGCTTAATATAGTAGAGAAAAGCCGAGAAATTCAAATATTCAATTCAGGCAGCGGGCAGCGGGCAGCTGGCAAGCGGTTTGTGTGGATTTGATAAAGGTTGAGTAATGGCGTTGTGTTTCGTTAGCCACAGCAACGTGTGACCGGGTCTGCTAGTATATAATATATTATGGATTTTCTCTCCATAAAAGAAGGCCAATTTTGTTGGTTAAGAAATTAAAAATCAATTAGTCACAAATTTTCTTTCAAATCGATATTCATTATTTTGACTTTTTGTATATTTTATGTCTTGTATTTTTTGTATATTTATGCACATTAGAATCACTGGAGCGATTTTTGTAATAGATATATTGGCGCCATTTTTAATGTCTCCGATTGTTAAAGCAATTATATCTTGATTCGGAAAACAAATTTTTAAAAAAATATTTGTATATCCCAAGTTTGATATTTTGGACTTAAAACGAAGTTATTGAAATGCTTTATCTATTATGACCACAGATGTCGCAAATCCGAACTTCGTAGACTAGATACTATATACCTATTTTATAACGATGTTAGAAATAAAAAAAAAATAAAAATATATCACTCAGGATTTCTTATCGGCTGTTTACTGTTAAAATTAAGCCCTTTTTTCCATAGACACGCACCTTTCATTATCAAGTATAGGTACTACAGAAAATTTACAGAAATCTAAAATATTATCTATTGACTCGAATAAGTACCTCTCACGGCAATTTCAAAGTGACAAACCAGCAGGATTGGATATATAGCATTATAATAAGTTTTTATGTCTCCATGTTAAAATTCGAAGGTATGATTTTTTTAATGTTGGCGAAAAATTAAAAAAAAGTGATCTTCTGAAAATCTCGAGCAAACGGAGACAAAAGTTTTAAAATGCGCTGTCGCTCCAGTTGTTAGCAATGGTGCATAAATATGATGATGTTATCAATTGCACATGCCATAATGAGCTGAATAACTGTATTCTTCGAGAAAAAAAAATGTTTATAAATTGGAGAAAAAAAATGTTTATAAATCGTAGATATTAGTACTTTGAATTGAACACGATTTCCTCGCTTCGAAGATAAAATAAATATTTTACAGTTTTTAAGACCATCTTTACACTCCCGATAGCCATGTTCATTAAAAAATCAATCTGTGCGGGTAGGTACCCATTCACTCTTCTTAAATTATTCTACTAAGATTTCCGCCCACTTTTTACGAAAATCTGATAAAAATAACAACTCTCCCAAATTTTACAATTCCCAGAGCACAATAACAAGGCGAATCGTCCCCAAAACACGTAAAAAACGGTGAACCTAATGTTTTTTAATTCGTTCTTTATCGCATTCGTGAACATTTTTTAGCAGGCCCAAAGGCATTCCAAATTCAAAGGCTGACCTTGACTTAGACATTTAGAAAAGAACTGTTTTTAGGGAACCAGTTTATGAACAAGAAAGGAGCGACGCCGATTTCGTATTTCGTGGAGAAAATTAATAAAAAAAACTAACTCTCAACCAACCATCACAAAATATTGAAAAGTGCTTTGCTGAAAATTTTTTGCTTAATTGTTTTTTTTTTAAATCCCATACCAAAGAATCGAAAATACAATATGTTGAATTTTTGTAAACAATTAAGAATCTGAAATAGGATTTAAACACCCCAGGCCAATAAGTCTCAAATTTTATAGTTTGTATTTGATTCCATTGATCACGTCGGGGTCACCGATTATAGAGGCTCTTGTTTTATGGAGGTCACCAGTTCTAGGGTGATGTGTTACGTGTTTTAAAGTGTGTAAAGGGTGTGGTAAAGCAAATAAGTAAGATGTCGGTACATTACTTACAGGTTTATTAACAATTTACAACATACACATAATTCCTCTAAAGTCAAATATAAACAATAATAATAATGTGAAGGGCGAACAAACACGGTATGCAAATGAGTCTTGACCGGTAGTTTAAGACAGAATGATCGGTGGTTTTCGATTTGGCGCGGAGAGAGTTCTTGTGACTTGAAAATGAATTCGATTGTTTGCTAGGAGATCAATCGGATAGCCAGCCGAATGCAATTCAGTGTCCTTTGTTCGACCTCCACACCATCTTCGATCCTTGCAACAAAATATGAACGTATATCGTTTTATCGTGTATAGAAATACACGATAAAACGATATACACATTATTTTTGTGCGCATATGATTTTTTACAAAAAAAAGTAATAACAAAAGAGTTGTTAAAGCAAATTTTTAGAAAATGCACAAAGTTACCTAGAAAAAATCAACAGTTGGCTCCAATCAAATATTTTAACAATGAATGTAAAAAAAACAGGACACATGTTCTTAAGCTCAACCCGTAAAATTATTCCTCCTCATTTACCCTTAAAAATTGAAAATAATGACCTGCAAATCCTGATTCAGGAAAAATACCCGGGGATATGCATTGATAAACATTTGACATTTAAACAAAATATACAAAGTATTAAAGACAAAATCATCCCCTTAATTAGCGTATTTAGCCGGCTATCATATCTGTTGCCAAATAAATTTAAAAAAAGTTTATATTATAGTCTTGTACAGTCACATTTAAATTATTTGATTGAAATCTGGGGAAATGCATGTGAAACATACATAAATGAATTACAGATAATACAAAACAAGGTAATCAAAAAACTGTTTCACTACAAGCCCAGAACATCCACAAAAACATTATATGTATATGGAACCAAAACTATTAACATTTCGAAAACTATACGAATACAATACGTGTCTCCTTATTTACAAAATAAACAATAAACTCGCACATACAAACACAAAATTCATTAAAACGTCCCAAGTACACAAACACTTTCCACGACAACACGATAACATACATTTAAACACCATCCACACTAACTATGGTAAACAATCCATTGGTTACGAAGGGGGCAAATTATATAATCGCATCCCAAACGACATTAAAAACGAAAATAAGCTGGGTACATATAAACAAAAAAATTATTAAAGTTTATTCTTGATATACAAAGTAATGACATAGAATAGCGCTGTATTGTTATGTTTAGTTTAGTTTAATGTGTTTAATTATTTCTAGTTAAATAAGTGAAAACGTAATTTTCTTTTACTGGAATAAAAAAATGAAATGAAAAACCGTATTATGGAAAAATCTTAAATGGTAATGTTTTAATCAAATGCAGCTAAAGATTTTGTTTTCATTTCATTTTTTTATTTTATTTTTAATGTGAATACCTCACAAGAGTCTCAGCTATTCCCGTCTGGAGCCAGTGAGACTGTGGCATCCCCAATTGGGGTATGTTGTGAGGCTGAGGGTAGTAGAGAGGCGGAGGAGTTAAGAAGAGAAAGGTGGGGAAATACTCGGCTATTTAGATCTGATCACTAAACATGGCTAACGCCATTTCAAGCAACGTTTCAATTCTGAATGGCGGTCCTACACCAGGGCGATACATTATTTTAAATGAGCTGATATATTATTTTAAATCAATTAATTGTGAAATAACACAAATTGATCAATAAAATTTATTTGGGTTGGATTGCGATTCAAGAGCCTTACTCCTAGACTCCGCAAAACCGTGTAATTATTAATCAAATGCGTATGAAGGTCTCGTTTTCATATTATTTTCTATTATACAAGTGCGAACACGTAAAAAGTAATGGAAAGTTATAGTTGATGAATTTGCTGATGAATGAGGCTAAAAATACTCGTATTTATAAAATATTATGCACTATATTTACTATATTTATGTACTACACTATGTACTATATTTCACATTCATAAATATAACAGATTTTATAAAAATCTTAAAAGATCATAAATATTCTAAAATAACACTAGATGTGAACATACTTATTTTACATTTATTAAGTCTTTATCAAAAAGTACTTGTACCAATTAGCTCTAGATACAATCACTTTTATATTGTTAAATATTTAACATTAAATTACTCAATATATACTCAAAATACTTCTCTTGTTAAACAAAACAAAAAAAAAATTCTTATTGAAACCTACAAAAGATTTTAATTATTGTATTGGTTTCATAAATGAAGTTATTATATTTCGCTCTTTTTACATGTTTACCGGACAGATAATAAAAATATGTGTTAAATTCTTTATTTATGTATGAGATTTAACCAACCTAACAAAAATAATAAATTTTATTGTTTTATCTAAAAATAAAATATTTGAAATATTATTTAAGGTTAAAAGCATGGAAAACCATTTTGTATCATTATATTATACTAAGGGCTTTTACTTTAAGAAAAAGAATTGTGGTATCTTTGATAAAAATAAATGCTTTATCATATTTTATACTAATCATTGCTGTATTACGCTAAGTATAAACACGGATATCAGAAAAAAAATGTATGTAATTATATCAACTATTAAATTGAAGCTTATACTTAATTATGATAAAGAGTTATTTCTTATAGAAATATTTCAATATATAAAATCAACCAAACTTCGTATCACAATCTTATTGTGTTGCATCAAATTTAAATATGAATTAAATGGCTCAGAATAATTTCTCGTATATAGATAATGATAACGAAATAGAATGTAGTACAGTAAATAATTTAGAAGATTGGATAAAAAAACAAAACATAAATGCGTCTGACAATCTTGTTTGTATTCAATTAAATATAAGATCTATACAAAAATATTGGAATATATTGCATATATATAATACAGACAACAAGTAACTCGACCCGCTGTATGCATGAACCATCACACAAACAAATACAAGTGTTCTTACCGGATTTCCAACTAGCGCCGGTGGCTCTGTGGACTAATGCGTCGGAATTACTTTTTGCCCGATTTAAGTTCGAATTGCCGCACTCAGTTCGAATCCCACACCGGCGAAAATTTTTATTTTTAAATTTTTTATTCTTAATGAATTTCTTCTTTGTTTTTAATAAGCCATGTAAATTCCAAAGCCAAAAATGACGGTAGCAAGCTGTATAAATGAACTAAAGAGTGAGGTTGCGAAAATTCAGACAGTCAAGGACCAAAAAACAAAAAATACTATTGAACTCATAATAACGAGGTTGGAAGATGCAATTAACAAAGAGAGTCTCTCATTACAGGAAAAAATTATCGAATTACAAGAAAATATAATCGTGAGTGATAGAAAATATATCAGTAACTTAGAAAAATTCCAAAATCTCGAAAACAAAGCAACTACGAAAAGTTACGCTAGCATCGCCAGTGGAAAATACGCGACACCTAAAATTCCAGTATTCCCCGTTATAATAAAAACTAAAAATGAAAACGAAGACATAAAAGAAACCATCATAAAGAACGTCAAAATATCTAAACTGGGAATCGGAGTAAGCAGCATCAGGAAGACATCAAAAAATGAATTAATAATAAATCTACAAAAAGCGGATGATATGGCCAACATCAAAAATGAAATTACAAAATTAAAACTTGAAGGAATACACGTTGAAAACATTGATAAAAAAAGACCGTGCATGATCTTTAAAGGAATAGACGAAAAATATACACAAGAAGAATTTATATCAGATTTGATTCTGCAAAATGAAGACATAAAAATTATTTACGAAATGGACCCAAACCAGATAAAATACAAAGGAACCATACAAATTAAAAAATTTAAACAAAAAAATATAATTCTCGAAACCAGTGGAGATCTCAGAAATCTTCTAATTTCGAAAAAAAGCGTAAACCTTGGATTTTACCAAATTAAAGTAGAGGATTGCAACCCCCTAATGCAGTGTTACCATTGCCAAAAATATGGTCACACAGCAATGCGTTGCCTCCAACCACCGAACAAACCAATATGCCTTCATTGTGCGGGTGAACACAACATAAAAAACTGCAACAATAAGAACGAAATACCAAAATGCATTAATTGCACAGAACTTAATTTAAAATTTAATACTACGACTCCAACAGACCACAAATCAAATAGTGAAAAATGTAAACACAGATTGAAAATGCTTAACTTTGCTCAAGAAAAAATTAATTATAATTCAAAATGACCGAATACATTGTAAAACAAATTGACGAAAAATACAAAATAAACCAAGAAATATGTCAAAATATTAAAGAAGTTAATAAGTGGTGCGTTACAAACAGTTCCCCCTTTTTATTACTACACATGAACATTCGAAGCATCGCAAAAAACCTTGATGAATTTTTGATAAATATAAACGATCTGTTTTTATCGCCCGCCTGCATAGTGTTAACAGAAACGCACTGTAATAACGATCAACACATTAATGCACTACCCAACTACAAAGGCATCGCAACAACAACACCAATTAATAAAAATAGTGGTATAATTATATTTGTTCATGATGAGTGTGAAATTATTAACATTGAAGAAATATATATACAACATGTAAATTGTCTAAAAATAGATATAAAATTAAAAAACAAATTATACAGAATAATAACAGTGTACAGAACACACAAATCAAACATAACTAACTTCATCAATGAACTATATGAATATCTAAGCAAATTATCGAAAATTCTTACTTTTGTATGTGGTGATTTCAATATAAACATTTCTGCTAACCATAACTCAATAGAAAAAAATAATTTCATTAACATGATGACGCATCTCAACTTTAAATCTTGTATTAATAGTAACACTCGAGAAATTAAAAACCAAACTCCATCATGTATAGACCATATCTGGTGTAATATACATTTAAATGAAATAAAAAATATTAAATCGACTGTTTGGAAAACCAATATAACTGACCATTACGCGTGTCTTATATTACATGAGACAAATAAAAAACTAAACACAATACCCAAATTAAATCTTCCATATTCCCAAATAGACTATGAATTATTAAAAAAATCATTAATAAATGAAAAATGGGAAGAAGTTTTAAAAAAATAAATGCACCAACCAAAGTGCCTTACTGTTTGAAAAAACTTTAACTAAACACGTTTTAGAAGCAACAAAAACAACACAGATCGTCCCCAATTCAAAAACAAAGAAAATTAAACCATGGATTACTCTAGGATTAATAAAAGCCATTCGAAAAAAAAATAAACTTTATAAAATAACACAAAGGCCACTAGTTAACAATAAAATTGTACTATATTATAAAAAATATAAAAATATATTAACTACTCTAATTAGAAAAACGAAAAACGACTATTACTCAAAAATTATAACAGAAGCTAAAGACAATAATAAAAAAAATATGGTCAACAATAAATGAAATAATAAATAAAAATAAAACATATAAGCACATATCCGAAATATCAGATGGGAAATTAATATATAACGTACAAAATGACACAAAAAAATGTTGTAATATTTTAAATAACCATTTTAATAACGTTGGAAAAAACCTAGCAAAATCCATAAATTCGATCAATATATCAAATCCACAACACAGAACACAATGTCAAATAAATAAATTTGAGCCAGTCACAGAAGCCGACATTGACAGAACTATTTCGGAACTAAAAGGAGGTTCTGCCCCCGGCTTTGATAACATAGATGCTAAGACAATAAAAGCGATGAAAACATACTTAATTCTCCCAATAACACATATAATAAACCTAAGTCTAGCAAATGGCGAATTTCCCAATAATTACAAAAGAGCAATTATAACTCCCATTTATAAAACAGACTGTCCTAAAGACCCACAAAATTACCGCCCGATTTCCCTTCTATCAAATATATCAAAAATATATGAGAAAATTGTAAAAAAACAAATTTGGACATTCTTAGATGAAAATAAAATAATCAATGATAATCAATTCGGCTTCAAAAAAAATACAAGTACTCACGACGCGATAGCAAAAATAACCAACTATTTATATACGGCCCTAGATTCCGATAAAAAATGTATCGGAATATTTATAGACTTGAAAAAAGCTTTCGACAGCATATCACATAAAAAATTAATAAATAAATTAAAATCTATAGGAATTAATGGGAAAGTTTTAGCATGGATAGCTAGTTATTTACATGAAAGACCACAACAAGTAAAATTACTAAATCAAGTCAGCGATTCAAAATATAGCGATTTTTCAATACCCCAAGGTACAGTTTTGGGACCATTGTTATTTATTATATATGTCAATGATATATTCAATATTTCTAAATATGGAGACATTGTCTCCTACGCTGACGACACAGTCCTACTACTAAAAGCAAACACCTGGTCTGAATTAAACAAAATGGCAAATACAGATATCAATGCACTAAAATTATGGTTTGATAAAAACCTATTGACTTTAAATTCTAAAAAAACCTATTATTTGCCATTTTTCATTAAAAAACAAGAAACACCTAAAGAAATAAACTTAATAATCCACTCTGTGACAAATACAGAAAACCACAAATGTAATATATCATGTTCAAAAATAGAAAGCAAAACTGATATTAAGTACCTGGGCATAACAATAGACCAGCGTTTAAAATGGTCTCCACACATAAATATTCTGAACAACAGAATAAGGAAACTAACATATATATTTAGATGTTTAAGAGATATTTTAAACGAAAAATTACTTAGAACCACATACTTCGCTTTCTGTCAATCAATTATACAATACGGCATTATAGGATGGGGCGGTACATATACAAATCAAACACAAACAATTTACATATCACAAAAACTAATAATAAAAACAATTTTAAAAAAACCCTACTCATATTCGTCAGAACTTTTATTCAAACAATTTAAAGTCAGAAAATTAAGTGCATTATACTTTTATCATGCAACATTACAAATTTATAAAGATAATATTAAAAATCAAGTTGCACCATTTAAAAATAACAGAAGTCTTAGACAAACATCAATACTTCCCACTCCAAAATGTAAAAAAAAAATTGGACAATTGAGTCATAAATATCTCGGAGCAAAATTTTTTAATTCATTACCAGAAAAAATTAGAAACATGAATACCAATATAAAAATTTTTAAAACGCACCTTAAAAATTATACTGAAAACTTCGTTTAAATGGTAATTTAAATGTGATATAAATAAACTGAATGATATAAAAAAAGCAATACAATAACACCCCCCCATACACACAAGCCTTGCTTAATTATGGGGGTACATCAAATATATCTACTATGTACTGTATAAAATTTATTTGTAATTTATGTACCTTCTATTACTAATAAAAAAAAAAAAAAAAAAAAAAAAATATTTACTTAATTGTTTGAAGCATATTGACATTATAATGCTATGTGAAATATCTATTCAAACTGAAAGTACGTGTTTGTACAATATTCCCGGATATACTGCATATAACTACTGCAGGACTGATACGTCAGGAGGAGGGATTATATTATATATAAGAAATAAATTTGAATTTAGACCAACATCGTTCCAATCAATACATTTTGAAAATATAACGGGAAAGCTCATACTCCAGGACAAAACTAAAGTTAATATAGTAGCTATCTATAGACCTCCTAATTTGAGTAAATCTTCATTTTTAACGGAATTTTCAACGTATCTTGATACAATTAATAGTAAGGAACATATTATGAACTTACTTGGAGACATAAATTTAAATTTGCTTAATGACCAAGATTATATCATAACTTCATATGAAAACTTACTCAATAATCATTATTTAACTAAATGCATTAATGTAGTAACCAGAGAAGCTGTATTAAATGGACAAATAAGTCGCACGTGTATTGACCATATATTTGCCAAATTTAGAGGCAAAAAAATAACAGCTTGCGTCTGTGAAAATAATATTGCCGATCATTATACCACTGCTATTAATATAAAATCTCACAATCGTCAGGTAGACTTTTCAAATAAGTATATTCAAATCATCTCACAAAAGGTTATTGATCGGAATATCAAAGATTATAACTGGAGTAAACTTATAGAGGAGAGGGATTGTATTTCATTATATGAAAAAATAAAATCTTTATTTAACAATTTTTTAATGCAATAAATGAATGGGTAAGCAGTGAATTATTATGTCATATAAATAAAAGGGATAAACTTTATAAAAAATGGAAAAGTACACCAACAAACAAAACATATGAAACAGAATATAAAAAAACACGAAACCTTGTCAATAAACTCATAAATAAAGATAAAACGAACTACTATAATAATAAATTTAAAAACTGTTTTAATGATACAAAAAAAACTATACGAGACGGGACGAGATAAATAATATTTTAGGACATAAACCCAAAAACGATTGTGATCAAACTATAACACGATACATGTTAAAAGATAGAAGTGAGGATTCTGTGTCAAATGATTTTGTGAATTACTTCTCGGATAGCATCAGCAACATGTTACATAAATGCAATCACAAAGCTACTAATATAGTACTGGAAGAACTACCTCACAGTTTATATATACCAAGAGCTACTATAACCGATATTGAAAACATTGTTAAAAAAATGAAAAACTCTAAAAGCACAGGTATTGACAATATAAGAATGTTTGATTTAAAAAAATATATAAAAACTCTTGGGCCAATAATTACTCATTAAATAAATATGATAATAAAGCAATCAAAAATTCCACAAGAATTTAAATGTATCATTACTAGACCAATATTTAAAGGTGGAAAACACATTGAACTGGGAAATTATAGGCCTATTAGTATTCTACCAGCATTAGAAAAAATTCTTGAAAATTTTTATCAAATAAATTAAATAATTATATTGAAAAATTCTCTATCATTGATCCAAGTCAATATGGTTTCCAAAGAAAAAAAATACTGAAAAACTACTGCAAGATTTTTCCAATTACGTAAATAACCAATTAAATAATAAATTAAATGTTATTGTTTTATTTATTGATAACTCTAAAGCTTTTGACACAATTAACTCAAAAAAACTGTTTAAAACTCTAGAAAAAATTGGAATAAGAGGAAATGTGTTAAATTTATTTAAAGATTATCTTAGAGATAGAAAAATATGTATAAAAATAAATAATACTTTTAGTAAAACAAAAAATGTATCTGCAGGAGTTCCACAAGGTTCCATATTAGGACCTACACTATATATAATTTATGTAACCATAATGAAAAAACTTATCTCTTTTGTGAAACATTTTGTATTCGCAGATGATACGGCATTGGTCACATCACATAAAGATCTAAAAATTGCAATTGAACTCATGCAAATTGACTTTAATCAACTCTGTAAATGGTCACATGATGCAGGACTATTAATAAATGCTAAAAAAACCAAAGTAATGCATATAAGATCACCTAATGCCAAATTTCAATTTAATTCTTATATTATATCTCATAATTTTAATTGCATTCATAAAAATATTCCAATTAATTGTAAATGTGAAAGCTTAGAATTAGTTTCGGAATACGTGTATCTTGGTGTTACTGTAGATTGTTTTTTTAAATGGGACAAACATATAAAAAAAACCTGTAAAAGACTCAGATCGATTGCTGGCAAAATGTACACATTAAATTTTTTCCTATCAATTGAAACACTTAAAATAATTTATAAGTCACTAGCAGAATCTATTACAAGATATGGATTAACAATATGGGGAAATACTTCTATAACCAATCTGAAACAAGTGCAAGTTGTACAAAACGCAATTGTAAAATTATTGGTCGTCCCTAATATTTTCAAACAGAGACAAAATAAACCGTTGCTGTTTCAGAGTGCCAAAATTTTACCTGTTAAGGCAATACTTTGGCACAAAATTATAATTCAGCATATATTTACCCCGCAGCATAAAGAGAAATTAGAACATAAATACAGCACTAGATTCACGCTTAACGACGGGTTAATAGTTCCGAAATTTAACAATAAATACGGACAGAGAACGTTTGAATACATCATACCTCTGACCTCCGTAGTCCAGTGGGTAAGACTCTTGACTCACAATCCGGAGGTCGCGGGTTCGAACCCGGCATGCGCAAATAAATTTTATTTGATTAATTTTGTGTTTTCACAATTAATTCATTTTAAAATAATATATAGTATATTTGCGGCATGTTCCAGAGTGGAAGATACTATCAGTATCGCCCTGGTGTAAGACTTCAAGAATAAGACTTCAAGTGTAAGATTCAGAATTGAAACGTTGCTTGAAAATGGCTTTAGCCGTGTTTAGTGACCAGATCTGAATAGCCAGGTACTTCCCAGCCTTCCTCTTCCCCACCTCTTTCCCCTCCCCACTACCTTCAGCCTCACAACATACCCCAATTGGGGATGCCATAGTCTCACTGGCTCCAGACGGGAGCAGTTGAGATTCTTGTGCGGTATTCACTGTAAAAAAAAAAAAAAAAATACCGAAGATATTTAATTTATTACTTGACACTATAAAGCAATGTAATTCTATGAATAAGGTTAAATATATGGTGAAAAATTGACTGTCGGAAAAAAAAGATTTATATTGATTTTGATATGTATGAAAAAATGTTGAATCTGTAGATATAAGATGTAAATTTTAAATTTTTAAAAATGTATAAATATGTAACTAAAATATAAGTACCTATTGACAAGCCGATTCAATTGGCTTAGCAGGACTTGTTTGTTGATTATATTATGTATTATCTATTATTTCAATAAAAAAAACGAAAAAAAAAGTTTGCCTTGGGATTGTCAAAAACCAATATTGTCAGTTTTCTATAAAATGTAATTATATTTCAGTGATATTATTTCAAAAGTAGAAATTTATGTTTCGAATATTAGTAAACTTTAAAAATAATGACATCTTTCAAACATTTAAACAAATTAAATACTAATTTTAAACAAAGAACTATTAATTAATAAAATAATGTTGGTATCAACTTTATCGCTTGTCTGACATGTTTTGTACTTATCAGTATCTTACGCAGGAATACGCAATCACTTCACGAATTCACCGAAAACCGAAACTAGTATATTTCATAATTTTTTATCTGCCCGTGTAAAAATCTATATTTAAAAATGTACTATCAGTTTTTCTTGAATTAAGTGAAAATTTTGCTAACTTAGGTATTTTTTTTACATTAGCTCCACACGGAAGGCTCTAAGGAAAATAATTTCCCTCAGGACCTATGTCATCTAAGAGGAGGGTATTTTTAAGGAAGGAAAGGATAGGAAGTTCTGGGAAAGAGATAGGTATGGGGGTGGGTAGGAATCTGGGGGGTCAGTGTGTCTAGGAGTGATGGACTTTTAAATCCATCCCTCCAACTGTGGTGCAAGGCGATGGGTCGAGAGATTCTGGCTGGAGAGGATAGAAGACCTCCCTCAACCAGTCTCTCTCGAACCTGCCCACCACACAGCAAGTGAGCAGACGCATCGGCCGCCAAGACCCAGACTGATGGCCGGCGTAGTGCAGCGGTAAGGCGCTTGACTTGCATTCCGAAGACCGCGGGATCGAATCCCGGCGTGGCAAATGAACTTTATTTGATTAATTTGTGAAATAGTATATTTGCGGCACGTTCCAGAGTGGAAGATACTCTCAGTATCACCCTGGTGTAATACCACCATTCAGAATTGAAACGTTGCCTGGAATGGCTTTAGCCGTGTTTGGTGACCAGATCTGAATAACCAGGTATTTTCCCTCCTTTCTCTTCCCTATATCCTTATATCCCCCCACTACCTTCAGCCTCACAACATACCCCAATTGGGAATGCCATAGTCTCCCTGGCTCCAGACGGGAGCAGTAGAGACTCTTGTGCGGTATTCATGTAAAAAAAAACCCACTCCAAGTCACCAAACGTAGCGAACCACTTGGGGTGACCTATGGCAGAGGTGTTGGTTATCCAATAAATGGTTCCCGGAGCGGCGGCACCCATAACCGCCTTCCAAATTGAAATAACAAGGAGGATACGGTTTTCCTACTTATGTCGACAGAACAGCACTTATTTCCAAACATGGGAACACCTCAGCACAGGTTCGCCTATTACTATTACTAACCTATTTACATACAGTCATGGATCATTAACATGGTATACAAACACCCCCACAACACTTCTTTACGCCATGATAATTGGTTTTCAATTCTCTTCACTAAAATATTCTAATTGAGCAAATAATACGCTCACATATGAAAACTTAAGAAGCAAATTAAAATCGTTCGTCGTTTTACCGACTCGGTTAACACCTCCTGAGAATTTTCTTGTGCATCCCCAGCAAAAATAATTCTTGGTTAATTTTCTTCCTCGGGAACTGGCTGCGTGGCTCGGATTGTAAGAATAAGTGTACTTTATCCTTGGTTCAGACCTGCCGGCAGACTGTTAAAAGGATTTCACAGAGCTTTAAGCATCAGCGCAAGTCGCTCCGTGGCGTACTAGGCAGACCTAGGAACTTTTAAGGTAATGCAATTGAGAAATCACCTTCTCCGACCTGAAGAAGGAAATGAGAAAGCTTAGTTAGAAAGCGCGAAGCTTTTATGTCTCGCAGTCAGTTCAGATCTGTAAAGCTTTTGTAGCGCTTACATAAAATCATGTAAGTACAGGCATGAATTCTTCGCGCTTCAGTTTTTACTTCTGTGCGGAGAACAAGCGGTTAAGCATTGTTAATAATCTGAACAGAAAATAGGTAGTTTTAGGTCACCGAGTTCTAAAATTGTGTTAAAATAATAGCAGAAGGGAAATTTTATAACCATACCCAAAGTTACTCGTACATATTTAGAACTAACTATACTTATTTATATACTATTTGTTTTAAAGGCTTCGCGAAAATGGTCGGAATCAGGAAACCGTTTCATTTTTTAATTTTTTTTATGTGAATACCGCACAAGAGTCCCAACTACCCCCGTCTGGAGTCAGTGAGACCATGGCATCTCCAATTACGTCTAAAGAATTTTCAAGCAAAGTTTTGATTTTGAATAATGGTCTTTCATCAGGGCGATACTGAGAAAATCTTTCACTGGGGAACGTACCGCAAATATTCATTATTTTATTTCAAATTAACATATTGCAAAACAACACAAAGTAAAAAATTAAAATTTTACTTTCAAATGCTGAGATTTTAACCAACATCCTTCGGATTGCTAGTCGAGAGCTTTATCCCTCAACCACGGAGGACGTCAGACTAACTCGCCGTTTTTTCACAGAGGTAGGCAGAGAGGATAGAAAAAACCTCTGTTTTGGCAATCATTACTTGCTTCATTCACATCCTTACGTCATCTAATACATGCTTTCTAACGGGAGTATTCTCCACTTTGGAACGTGCCGCAAATAAACTAAATATTATTTTTATTATTTGTTTTTGGGGTGTTACGCTGTGTTCGCTACCTCCTCCTTTAGCCAACATTTCGGACACTGTAACGATGTCCGAAACGTTGGTAAAGGAGGAGGTAGCGCAACACGGCGTAACCCCTTAAAAACAAATAACAAAATTTTAAAATCATATCATATTATATATTATTTTAAATGAAATGACACAAAAATACATAAAATAAAATGCTGGGTTTCGAACCCGCGATCTTTTTTTAATTCTTATTTTTTATTTTAGCATATAAAATATAATGTACATTTTGTTACGTAATGACGGGCTCGAACCGCCTGATTACGAACTTGTAGACAAATTAATAATAAATAACACCACAATGTTCAAGACACATACTTACCAAAACCAAATACTATGTACTTACTTTATATTCCAAGCTAACTCTCCAGGGGAAATTGTGTTCTCAGTTCGTCCGGATTTGATGCAAAACGATCGTCGCTTTATTATTGGATAGGGTTTAATAAATTAGAAGATCTCTTGTCGCTTTTAAATAATTTGTGAATTTATTTATGACTCGACGCTTCCAGGGAAAAAGCTTAAATCTCTTTGTGAACGTAAAATTAATGATTCTAAAATATGATAAAAGGGAGGAATGGATAGCACATAATTATGTAAGTTCTACATACGTTACCCCTCGTGGGTTACATCTGGGCAGAGGACCTCATCAGGAAAACACCACTGAGTGGATTTAGATATATAAAATTTGACTATATTTTAAAAACGTGTTCCAAAAAAACGTTGGAACCAAAAGGATCTAGGCGGCCCCGGCCAATATGCGAAAGACCGACCCATAGCGCAGTTAAAACCAGAAGAAACCGGACAAAGCCCACAGCCCCTGGCTGACCACTTTTCCCCTCCCCCACCGAATTCTTGGCCACTCAAAAAATCTAGCCAATGTTGCAAACTTTTGACAACTAATATTAAATATTTAGTACCTGACGACGGAAGTAATCATATAGGGGTAGGAAGTTATAATTCAAGAAAGTACTTCATGACAATTTAGATGATGTAATAACTTGCGTACATGTTCATGTTCAAATATGTTAATACCACTCTTCCATGGAAGCATTAGCTTGTGTCTGGAAGAGTAGTGTACATTTTTTAATGCTATATTATATTATAAGTTCTTAAATTACAATGTGAATGTAAAAAACAATAAGTTGTAAATTCGGTGATATGTAATTATAAGTAATTATCTACTATCAAACAATTTTACTATTTGGATAATGTTGGATTAGTCTAGTCGAAAGCCTTACCCTCGATCACGGAGGCCATCAGAATATTATGTGGATCAATATTATTAAAGATGATTGGAGTTATTCCAATAGGATTTGTACATAAATCAAAATACTCTTCAGATTTTAAATTTAGAAAAACCACCATTTATACATAAATATAATTAAAATTTGTCAAACGTAATGTGCTTATTAAGTTCATCCGATCTTTGTTCATGAGGTATATTATAAGCAACTTACTATAAGTCTTTTTTTTAAACAAAGGCAAATATTCCCGGGTTACAATAACCTGACAACATTTGAAAATCTCCTACTACCCAACACTAAGATGAAAATATTTATTTTGTCGGGAAGAAGGATTTAGCCAGTCGAGGAATTGAACACACGACCCCTAGGTGGGACCAAAACTCAGCCACTTACAGGGCATTTGGTAAAATAGTTACCCGGAATTAGGAACGTATAAAACCCAGGGAGCAAGCTCCAGATCTCCGCTCTGCTATAGAGGTCATGAATAAATCATATAAAACAATGTTTTATTAATTAAATACTTTTGCTCTCCAAACATAACCCCTCGTCGAATAATGTAATTACTAATTCCTACGTTCATTATTCAATCTCAGCCACTTATCCAATACAAATATAAAATCGGCTTTCTGATACAAGGAAATAGTTTAAAACTATTCCTTTACTGCTAACGTAGCCTGTTATCTCAATTCGCTATAGCCTTTCCTATTCGCCACTTCTACGAACCGCCGGCAGTTATACGAACCACCAGTTTTCCCGAACCGGTTCCTTTATCGGCTAAGCGAATTTACCGTTAAGGAGAATATTCTGGACTACTTATCCAAGATTTCTTTTTTCTCCGCTTTCTTTTCTCATTTCAGCTCAAGTCAGGGGGAAACCAAATTACTGGAGAGTCTATTAAAATTCATGGGCAGGAGAGCTGAAGTTTGGGGTATGGGTGGATGGACCGGAGAAGAGATACGCAAACGGTGGTACGTGAGCCACTTTTTGTAACGTGTGAGCTTAATAGAGAAGCTTTACTTAAATTTAACCCGTTTAAATGGAAGCAAGGATCGTTACTGACAATGGCTGACATTAAATGCAGTTATCGCGAAAGATATCGGTTTCACCAATGCAACTGAAAGCAATTTTATTTCCGTTTAGTGGTAAACTTATCTGCTTCCATAAACTATCAAAGCGAGCTCCATAGAGTTTTTATAGAAAAAAAAACTGCAGATCTCGTACTAAGCAAGTAAAATAAACTATTGTGGTAACATATATTACAAATATCTAGATATCTATAGTGGGAGAGGCAACCCGGATAGTGTAAAGGGTTCATAAATGATGAGGTGAAAGAGGTCTAGGCATGGTCGATCTATAAAACATTATATCAAGGCAATATCGACCAAATCCGTCATCTATCATCAGTTATCAATATTTGCGAGCATGGTCTACGATTGTTAACATATATTGATAAATTTTGGCGCGGCCTCCACGGCCATCAAATAAGTTTCGGTTAACTATTGATATATGTACACTTATTTTTTAAATACGTCATTCTTTATGCAAAATTACCGGCTTATTTGATAAATTTATTGAACTAACAATGCTCCAGAAATGAATAAAAGTCATGTAAGCAATCCATAGACTTAAATAATGCATCTATTTATTTATTTATGGCAATGCTGATTAAAAATACATATAAAGTTACATAGGTGACATGGTTACATAAGGTTTTAACAAAGAAACAATAAATTTAAAAAAATTTCTTTCCTCGCCATAAGGAGACAATGCTCTTGTCTTCGGAGAGGGAATTCTAGCTCAATTAGTAAATTAAAAGATCGTGTAAGTTAGTAATAATGACTATTGTAAATAATAAGTAAGGTTAGAAAATCATGTATAAATTTAAAAATAAAAATCAAATAAGTTTAAAAAATCATAATATAATTTAAAAAATCGTTATAAATTAATGAATCATGTAAGTTAGTATCAAAAATTATTGTAATTAGTAAGTAAAGGATATGTAAGAAAGAACCCAAGATTTATACAATAGTAGACTTAAAGATATAGAAACTAAGAAATGAGAGAGAAAGAAGGATTGAACGATTTATATAAAAGCAGACTTTAGGATATAAAAAGTAAACATTTTTGGGACTTTTAAAGCAGTTTAAGGTATTTTTTTAATTTGGACTTAAATTCCTGCATATTTTCGATAGTTTTAATTTTAATGGGAGGTTGTTATAATAGATTATTCCTAGATAAAGATAGGAATTTTGATTGATCTTAGCATTAGATTTTGGGATTTTAATAGTTCTCTAGTATGTATTAATTTATTTCTGGTAAAATCTAAGGCGCAATAAATTTATTGCGTTCGGTCTTTATGAAACGAAAATGGATAAAATACTAAGACCTCAATAACAACTCCCGTTTAGTGTCAAAAAATAAATGCGGACTTCCAATGCATTTTAAGTTAAATATTTCAATTTAACATTGCCAATTTATTAATTCTTTACGTAATTCATAGAAAAAAACCTACAGTGATGCCAGCAAATATCGATTTCTTATTTAGCAAATGTCAATATCAGTTCGGCTGACAACAGTGAAACTGTAATAGGAATATCGATATAACATCATCGGAAGTTACGCCTATAGATTCGATATTGTAAAGTTATCGATGTACGCTGTTAGAGCTCCTGGATTCCAAAAGGATTCAAAATTTAATTACAGGAACTCACTGACAGTGTTAGTAGCACTAATAACAGGACGTTCTCAGAAGACAATTGCAGCTGATGGGCGTGGTAAACACCAAGAGCTCTATTAAATTTAAAGAGTAGGTACGAGGGGACTCCTTCAATTAATTCGTGATGACAATGTCCAGTCTCGATGGTGAGAAGGCTCATGTACCTGTGAAGGTACGTTATGGAATTAGTAGACAGCTGAATGCACAACAACAACCCTAACTTTATTTTTCCTCTCCTTCGTAATCTTTTTCTCCTCGCCGCCTTCAGCCACACATCGTATTCCAATTATGGATATAGGTATAGTTGGGTATTGGCTCCGGACGATTGAAAAAAGTTGGGATTCTAAAAAATGTTTTATTATAAACTGTTTGCTGATCTCTGGACCAATATTTGCTTATCCCAGCTAGGAATACCAAAGTTCAAATCGATAAACTGAATTTTTCAGATTCGTCTATTTCTGGTCACATGTAAGTTGTAACCAGTGTTTGATTCGTGTTAACTGGGTTAATAATATACTACCACAACTCTACACTAACTAATATTATATGATCCATTTGCTGAAGTTGGATTAAATGATGTGATTTGATCAAAAAAACAAATTTCGACAAACAAAAAATATCATTAATGGACCAGTTAGACTAGCGTAAGAAAAAAAACGTTAAAACTCCTACGGAAAGCATAAGCTTTAAACAAAGGCATCAAAAATACTAATTACAATAATAATTGACAATAACAGCCTTCATCAATCTGTCACTTGACACAAAAAATGGGGAAAATCAAAAGCATTTCAGATACAAAAGTAAAATATGGATTAAAGAACAAAAAACGACAATATTACCTAAATTCATAACGTTAAATAATAAAACGAATATACTCATATCTAATACCATCAAAATACACACTTTATTATCATAATTCACAATTAACGAGGCGGTTATGGGTACCGCCGCTCCGGGAACCATTTATTGGATAACTAACACCTCTGCCATAGGTCAATCCAAGTGGTTCGCTACGTTTGGTGACTCATCAGAGGTGCCGAGTTCATGGGGTCAGGTTTGTCTGGATCTTGGCGGCAGAAGCATCTGCCCACCAACTGCGGATTAGGCCGGATCGGGAGAGACTGGTTGAGGGAAATCTTTTGACCTCTCAGCAGAATTTGGACCGCAGTGGAAGGGATGAATTTGTTCGTCCGTCACTTCTGGATATACTGACCCCCAGATTCCTACCCCTCATACCTTTTTCCTTAAAATATCCTCCACACAGCATCCCCAGAGATGACATAGGCCCTGAGGGAAATTATTTTCTTCACATGAAAAATACAATATTTTAAGTGTTTGAATGTTCTTGAATTCTTTTCCAACGTTAAAGCAATGTCCGGGCAAGGCAGTTCTGGGTTCAATTCCCAGATGCGATTGTATCTTGTTTTACGAGTATCTTTTCTATTTACCATTTTTCGTGTGACTGTGTTTTAAATTGTCTTCAGTGATTAAATGTCTAATTGTCGTGGAAAAATCAGCATCCAATCCTGTGCTGACAAATAATATCCCACCCTAAATACAAAACTTTAAATCGAAAAAGGATTAGGACCTCATCCAACATTATCATGAACTCTTTCCTTACAAATCTACTACGAAATAAGCGACGTTCAGGAAACGTCTCGATTTGTCAAATAAATCATGCAAATTGGTTTTACAGTGGCAACTTTACAAGGAACCTGCCAATCCCTATTAACAATAATATAAATACATCACACCCCTTACAAATAATATGTTGAGACTGACGTCAAAGGAAATCCTCATCGGATCCACCCTTACATCAATTAATTTGCCAGGTTCAGTTTGTCGTGAAATGTCCTTGTTTTTCATGAGAAAATGTTTGATGTCGTGTACTGAAATTGCGTATATTTTACAATTACTTTCGGAGTATATTTAAAACAGGCAAAAAAGCGACTAGTGAATAAATAAATAAAATTATAGAAAAATGAAACAATACAACTTTGTATAAACCACTTATATAATAAGGTGGGTCATTTAAAAAAAAATGATAATTTTAGATTCTGTTAGCGATAAAAGGGTGCCAAATGGGTTCAAACCGACGTGTTTAAAATTTTTTAAATTTCTGATACGATCTTCTTCCTCCGGATTAACTTCAAAGTTTTGAAAATTTTCATTTTTAGAGGTATTTTCTAGTGTGTATAAAAGTTACTACGAATCCTTTATACTATATTTTTTGTAATATTCTATGGCAAATATGGTACGTATTTACGAATTCATTTACAAAAAATCCGAGTTTTGATTATTAGTGGCTCGAGGTGAGGGCGGGGGAAGCACCGATTGCACTAAGCGCAGCGACTCTGCGCAACCGACGTCGGAGTTAGGAGTTAGTATCGCTACGGCTCTTTAAGCGGTAGGTCGCGTTGCGCAAGTTTTCGCAATGGAACGTACTCGGAATGCGTTAAAAAGTCCCATATTTGGTGAAATTTGTGACGTTAAAGACAATGTTTTACCAACTTATTGTGATGTTATGAAGTTTTTGAGTGGACCAGGCATCAAATAAAATTAAATCAAGAGACCAAACTAGAACCCAAATTTCAGCAAATAGAGTGTACTGTGACAAGAAATATGGAGAAAGGCTTCTATTCTCATCGTTACACACTCGCGAGTAGCACGCATGTTGAGGTCATATCATTTTAAATGCAAAAACCTTCTTAAGTCATATCCTAAAATACCGGAGAAAAAAATGAAGGAATTCCGTCGCAGAAGTAAAGTGCTGTTTGATATTTCGTCTTGCAAATGCAAAGATTTCAGTAAATGTGACTGTCCTAAAGATAAAAAAATACCTGTAAATGAACAGAGTTTCATTAGTGACCAACGTACTACACGAAAAATTAAAATAGGAATGTGGATACCGCTACAACAAAACGAATGAAAACTGCGTTGAAAAGAAAACTTCTGAAGCAAAAATCCTTGCGTACGTCTAAAAAGGAAAGCACAGGTAAGCCAACTACCTCTCTAATCGATATTTCCACGTCTTCTTCATCAAATGAATCCGATTGCAATGATGTTTTCAAACCAAATGTTGTATCTCAAATGACTCAGAAACAGGCTGCGGTCACTATTGATTATTCTACACTGTCGAAAACTTGTGATAGATATGGAGTTTCGGATAGAGCAGCGGCAGCCATTGTCTCAGCAGTTCTGTATGACATCAAGTCTAATATTCCAGTTATTGACAAAAGTAAACTTCGCAGAGAACGAAAAAAAAACAAGGGAAAATATTAAGGCACAACACATAGTTTTACAAATACCCGCATTATATTTTGATGGCCGGAAAGATAAAACATTAATTACCAGGGAAAAAGGGGGGAGGCATTACAGAGAACTAATCATTGAAGAGCATATTTCAATGATAAAAGAGCCAGACTCAATATATTTGGGTTATATTGCACCAAACTCTGGCACGTCGAAAGTTATAGAAAGAACAATTGTCGATTATTTTTTAAAGGAAGAAATACCATTTGAACCATTAATGGCTATTGGATGTGACGGAACGAACGTGAACGTTGGAAAACATGGAGGTATAATACGTTTGCTTGAAAAACGTTTGGATAAACCATTGCAATGGATAATTTGCTTGCTTTACATGGACGAGTTACCATTTCGTCATTTGTTCACACATCTTGACGATAAGATATCTGGACCTCAAACATATTCAGGGACAATAGAACTAGCTTTAGAAAACTGTGAAAAAAAGCCTATTGTTCATTTTCAGAAAATTGACGGAGAGTTGCCTGAATTATTAACTAAAGACCTAAGTACAGATCAGTTATATTTGTATAAAATCGTATCTGCAGTCACGGTGGGGGAATTACCTGAAGATTTAGGCCACAAATCTCCTGGAAAAATGTCTCATGCCAGATGCACATTTATGGCCAGATGGCTTACGCGTGCTAACCGAATTCTTCGTCTTTATGTTGCAACGGAAGCTCCTACAGAGAATCTTATTATTTTAGCAACGTACGTTGTTAAAGTTTATGCTCCGACTTGGTTCAGCATTAAAACTCATCCCACCTGTAAAGATGGAGCACGTCACCTATGGCAGCTAATTTCAGCGTCTAGATACTTATCCCCTGAACTAAAAACTATAATTGATCCAGTCATAGAAAGAAACAGTTACTTCGCACACCCCGAAAATTTACTACTTGCAATGTTAACTGACCCTCACAAGCATATCCGGGAATTAGCTGCGCGTCGTGTTCTAAAAGCACGCAGTAAGAAACTAAGTAAAACAAGGCTGTTCCAACTTCCAAACATAAACCTCGATGCATCATATTACTACGACCTTATTAATTGGCAGCAAAATGTAACCGAACCCCCAATACCGAAGAATATATCGGATGAAGATCTTCAATTATTTGTAGCACAGGGGGGAGAAGGTAAATTGCCTCTTCTGCGTCTGCCATGTCATACTCAAGCAGTTGAAAGAGCTGTAAAGACTGTTACTGAAGCCTCGACTACTTTATGTACGAAGTCTGCAAGAGAAGGTCTTATTAAGGCAAAGATTGAGTCTCGCAAAATAATGCCGAAATTTGAGAGTAAGAAGGATTTTGCTGGTATTTGAATACACTGTCTTGAGATAATGTTAATTATAATCATATATTTTTTTAATAAATAAGTCAGAATATTCTCTCTAATTTGTGTTTTATTGAAAAAAAGTTCATTTTTAATTGTTTATCTAATATTTTTTAGAGATTTAACAAGGGTGGGTTTTTCTCTATTTTGTGAAATTTCAAACTCAATCCGGAGGAAGAAGATGATATCCAAATATTATTAAAAAAATTACGTGATTTTACATCTTCATTTAACATCCTTTTATCACTAACAGACAAACCAAAACAAGTTTTTTTTTTCCCCCATACAATCGTGACCCGCCTTATTATATAATGTGCAAATCCGACCGGTTTCGGAACAAACGTTCCTTCGTCAGGATAAGCTTATACTAATTTGACAGTTTAGAACAATGTTTTAATATGGTAGGGGTGGAGCCGTTGTTAGTTAATAATGTAGATTGGGTGGGTAGGTATTAGTGTAGAGTGGGTGGGTAGGGGAACAAATCCATGATTGGGCTTTAATAAAACATTGTTCTAAACTGTCAAATTAGTATAAGCTTTCCCTGACGAAGGAACGTTTGTTCCGAAACCGGTCGGATTTGCACATTATATAAGTGGTTTATACAAAGTTGTATTGTTTCATTTTTCTATAATGGATAACCACAAAGTAATAGCTACATTCAAAAATATAAATAAAATTATATTTTATGGAAGAATTGTACGGAAAAGCCTATTTTTGAATGAGCTGCGTACTTTTATTATTATCAAATATTTTGATTTCGATTGTCTCTGTTGATCGTTAATCCCACGTAAAATCTGGTTCAATGAAGTTCGCTTTGAATTTAAATCGTTTTCGAAATTAGAACTGAATATGTAAAGAATTCATAAATATAAAGGAACATAATTTTATAATACACAAATAATATTACTTAAATTTTTCAAGAATTGAGACTGTACCGTAATGTGACGCGAGTATGTGAAATTCTCAAATTCAAAATTACTATTTACATTACAAAGTTATATTTTAATTTTTAGAAATTTAATTAAAATTAAATTTGATAATGTTATTATCGATTTCTGCAAGTTTTTTGGTTAGTGTTTTAGTTACAGCTGTTTCGACTTGTAAGGTCATTTTCAAACTGTGGTGAAGCCACGTACGGACGACTTATTAATAAGATTTTAAATGTCAATTTTTGAAGGGGTCTAAGTTGATGTATTACCGGTTAAACCAATTTGTAGAGACACTAATTAATAGAGTGCTAATGTGGGATTCGGAGTATTTCCCTTTGGTTTGCCTTGCACTAAGTGTAAGGGTTTTCTTAATTGATTTTGAATGACGTTATTGCTATGACTCATTTAAGTGCATTATATTTTTTTAAATTAATAAAGTAAGGAAAATTATTTATTCCCCACTACTTAGTATGTTTACCAAACCTAAAAAATAAAATGCACTTAAATGAGTCATAGCAACAACGTCATTCTAAATCAATTAAGAAAACCCTTACACTTAGTGCAAGGCAAACCAAAGGGAAATACTCCGAATCCCACTTTAGCACTCTCTCAATTAGTGTCTCTACAAATTGGTTTAACCGGTAATAAATCAACTTAGACACCTTCAAAAATTGACATTTAAAATCTTATAAATAAGTCGTGTGGCTTCACCACAGTTTGAAAATGACCTTACAAGTCGAAACAGCTGTAACTAAAACACTAATCAAAAAACTTGCAGAACTCGATAATAACATTATCAAATTGAATTTTAATTAAATTTCTAAAAATTAAAATGGAGTTCTACGAATTAAACACAAAAACAATTTATACAAAGTAATATGTCTAATAATTTTCCGTACATCTTATATATAAAAATCTCGTATCACGGTGTTTGTGGTCACACTCTGAAACGGCTTGACCGATTTTTATGAATTTTTTTATGATAATAGGTTTTAAAGTATATTTCATACCGCTAGGTGATTAGTGTGTCCCTATCCAGAAAAAAGAAAACTATTTTTTTGCCATTTTTTTTTTTTTTTTTTTTTGGTATCAAAAATAACATTAAATTTAACCCTTCTTCCCCCACCCTCCCATTTTTTAATCACGATTTTAGTATTTTCGTATGAACAAATTTAACCGTCTTTCGTATTTCAAACAAAACGAAATTATTTATGTTGTTGAATGACAGACGTCCGCCTCATTAAACTTTCATCCACACATGTGCAAGACATTCACGAGAAGCGTCGCTTCATTTGATATTTCATTCGGCATCATGTTCTCGCGTTGGCAAACCATCGAGCTTATTTATGTTGGCTAAATCGGACTGAAAAAAAATATCGCACACTCAATTGCTCTTCGAAATTCATATTGATTTTATTTATTTCTTTTTCCTACTTAAGTTGGTGTTTTTTGTTTTTATCGGCGGTCATCGTCTACAGCGCTCCAATCCTCTTTCTGTCATAGAACCCATCCCCACAAACTTACAATACATTCGTTATTTTTTATTTAACAACTAAAATATTCATTAGAAATAATTTATATGGCAGAACAACGTTTGTCGGGTCAGCTAGTACTATAATGAATTTAAGCCGCCGTTCTTACAATAGTTGGTGTTGTAATATCGTCATTATGGTTTAATAAATTAATTAAGGCCTCATAAATAAGGCCTAATAAATAAATTAAGGCCTCAGCACGGGTAAACCACCCAGTGAGGCCAACATCATTGAATTGTGTATAAAATGTAAATATATTGCATCAAATAAATAAATAAATATATCAGCACAGCACCTTCTAAGTAGTTATCGGGGTTCAATACTCGGTGGTGGCAATTTTTTACACAAAAATGAAATAAACATATTTTAGGTACTTTCATTTTTTTAAATACCGATATGGTTTTTAAATTTCACGTACCTACTTATGATTTTTTACGATTTATTTTTTACATTATCTCCAAACGGAAAAGGCTTTAAGAAAAAAATCCCTCGGGGACTGTCTTCATTGGAGAGTCTTTTTAGGGAAAGGAAGGAGAGGAAGTTCTAGGAAGGAAACTGTTTTTTTTTTACTTTCACTTCTCACAGATGGCTCTGGGGAAAATAATTCTCCTCAGGGCCGATGTCATCTTCGGGGATGCTTTGTGGAGGGTTTTTTTGGAAAAGAAGGAGAGGAAGTCCTGGGAAGTAAAAGGGTATAAGGGGTTGGTAAGAATTTGGGGGTTCTGTGTGTCCAGGGGTGACATATGAATCCATCTCTCCCATTGCGGTGACCGCAAGGCGATTCCGAGGCGGTTCCAAGAGAGTGTGGCTGGATTCTCCGGGCACCACTTGGTGTGACCTATGGCACATTTGTTAGTTATCCAATAAATCGTTCCCGGGGCGGCGGTACCCATACCCGCATCCCAAGTTGGTATAAGGAGTGAGTAAAAATCTGGGGGTTAATATATTGAGAAATAAAGAGCGTATTAATCTATTCCTCCCACTGAGGTGCAAATCCACGGTACGTAGCGCAACACGGCGTAATACCCCAAAAAATTACGATAGTACGTAAAATGTTTTATTATCACATATTTCCATTTACCGTTACATTATTTCGATTCACCGTAAGTGAATTTAGTAGCCTGGTTGACAGTGCTTTTAGCGTATGAAAAATACAACAAAAAACATTATTTGTAAGAACTTGAAAATAAATCATGTGATAAGTAATGGTATCCGCCTTCGAACGATTTATACATGACCATAAACTAGGCATTTTGAAATAATAATATAACTTTCGCCCAATCGTGCCTTTAGGACAACAAGGATCTATCTGGCGTATGCATGAAACGGAGATATTGAAGTTCAAAGTTTGAATCAAGAATGAAATAGGTAATTCCTACAAATTTATTAAAAAGTGGTCGTGAAGAATGTACCGTAATTGAAATATAATTGTGTTTAATATCATTATATAATGCAAAATGCACGTCGTATTTAGCCAAACAATTAAGTAAATTAAAAAAGTAAATTATTAATTAACGTACATAGAAGTTGAAAATATTTTACATGGAGTTTTAAAGCTAAAAATACTAAGAAACATTGTGTAAAAATGTACCTTTCAGCCAAAATGTCACAGAGAACCCTGTTGTCCCAAAGGCATACAATCCTGTGTAGGAGTTGGTGGGTAGGTACTGGTACTAAAGGAAGTTCTCCTCTGCCAGAAAGGCTTAAAAGGAAATGGCAAATATTGATTTACCGATCCTCAAGTTTCGGAACCAAAGTTCTGCACCGTTATTTGTATGCCGAAAGTTTCTGGCAGGATCGAAACTCACAAAAAGCTTCACTTAATTGTTAATAGATGGGATTGTTTTGAGTGTTCAATTTTAGATGGAGCCTCTTTGTTAGGGAAATAGGGCGTAATGTACTACATCACTTTACTCTGGCACATCTCTCTGCTCATGAAGGCTAATTAAATAGTTCTCATTTTCGAAATGTTAGTTCGTGACAGAGATACATTGTTTGTTTAATTAGATGAAAATTTATTTTTGAAAGTGTCGACTTTTGGCAGATCTCATTTATAAATGGAGTAAATTACTGACAAAATAATTTACTACAATATAACGCAAATGATAAATCTGAAAATACTCTAGCATCCAATATCATAAATTACATTAAACGTTTTGTTTTAAAAGAGTTTCGTTTTTGAACTGTAACTTCTTTAGCGCCGTTTTTGACTTAAAATTGGGGTGAAACGGAAATGCGTCACAACTCAGTTCTACGCTAATACTCGGTTCTAATATAATGCTGTGAATTTGTACCTCGGCGCTTGCCTTTCATAGCGTAGATGGCAAGGTGCCTGACAAGTCTCAGAGGCCAGAGAGACAGACGTTAAGGGAACGGGGGTTCTACGAAATCCAAAAAAAAAAACATTTTTAAAGTCAACTCCTGGCTGAGGATCATTCCTCCTACATTGTACCTCCTCCTACTTTGATACTCGCTCCTACTTTGTTTCGTGAAGGCCAAGTAAATATTTTTTTGGTTTCATAAAAATGCACTTGGTAGGTTCTGAATGAGATTTCAATTGGTTCTGAATTTAAATTTTGTTATTCCAGTGAATTTATTTACATGCAGTATACTAAAAAAACGTGGTGTAAATTTTATACGATTGATACATAACCGTGTATGTAAAAATCGTACTAACAGAAACGTAAAATAGAAACTGGCATTTATAAGCCATGAAATAGTTCGTGAAAAGATAAAAATTGCTTATACAGCCAAAGAGGGTTGTTTATCTGTTATATTTAAGCTTTAAATTTGTCATCGAATTCCGAAATATGTCCAAGGAATTTTGCGTAAAAAAAATGTATTTTTTCTTTTTAAAGATGTTGTAAAAATAAATATCACTTTAGAAACTAGATAAAATTAACTTACAGATATACAATTTAATATTTATAGAACCGATTTTTTTAATTTCAAACTTAAAAAAAGTTTAAAAAAAAACACATTTGTTTTTACTTTAAACGTCAAAAAGTTGTAGAAAATACAAAAATTAGAAACGTGTTTCTTTTAAGGGAATCTGCAAGATAACTGTCACTTCTCTTTATATCTCGTGTACAATAAACAAATTATAAAAAAAATATTAGAATGATTTCCAGAGAATGGCAAAAAAAAATTGAATTTAGGATACTTTGTTTGGGCAATGTAAAAGCAGATTTCTCAGATCTATGTTTACCCATGCGTTAGGGATTTATATTATTAAAAACACCACTCTAATGGATTATTTATAAGTTCACGTGGTTTTTTTTTATAGTAATACCTCATAAGATTCTCAGCTGCTCCCGTCTGGAGCCAGTGAGACTATGGCATCCCCAATTAGTGTACGTTCTGTGAGGCTGAAGGTAATGGGGATGGGAAGGAGATGGGGAAGAGGAAGGTGGGGAAGTACCTGGCTATTCAGATCTGGTCACCAAACACGGCTAACTCCATTTCAAGCAAATTGGGAGGCGGGAATGGATACCGCCGCCCCGGGAACCTTTATTGGATAACCAACACCTCTGCCATAGGTCACCCCAAGTGGTTCGCTACGTTTGGTGATTTAGCAGGGGTGCCCGGGTTCATGGGGTGAGGTTTTTCTAGGTCTTGGAGGCGGATGACTAGGACACTCTGAACCCCAGATTCTTACCCATCCCTTAAACCCGTTTCCTTCCCAGAACTCTCCTCTCCTTTCTTTCCTTTAAAAAAAAACCTCCACACAGCATCCCCAAAGATGACATTGGCCCTGAGGGAAATTATTTTCCTCATGGCCTCCTGTTTGGAGCTCATGTAAAAAAAGAAACGTTTCAATTCTGAATGTATCTTCCACTCTGGAACGTGCCGCAAATATACTACATTATTTTAAACTAATTAATTGTGAAAAAACACAAATTATTGATAAAAAATTTATTTGCCGACGCCCGGATTCGATCCCTCGATCTTCGATTGCGAGTCAAAAGCCTTACGCGCCGGCCATTAACGGTAACAGTCAATTAAAAAATAATACGTCAGAAATAACTCTCTACTAAATCTAGTCTACCAAAATGCAACGTTTTCAAAACAAAGTTTGTTAATGTGTAACTAAAACACCGTTTAACGGTTGGAAAGTGATTTATTAGTAAGGATTCTAGATAAAAGGTGAAGGTATTATCTAAGGATGAAAGTATTAGTAAGGATGAAATTCTTTGGATAAGAGGTTTTAATGCGGATTTTAAATCATAATACAAACCGTCCTTTACAAAGAAGTGCCTCTTATTACAATACATGAACATAATTAACCAACGCTGCGATATCTAGGTTCGTAGTTATAAACTTTCCGAAAAAGCGCGGTTTAATAACAATAAATCTGCTCCCAGTTATTTGTACAGTAAGCCCTACAATATTCGCTCCGACCCCTATTATTAATAAAGCAAATCCGTTCTGCAGATAAACACCAACTACCCCACACTATCTAAATTAGACTGTTGCTCTATAACAATACCCGAAGTCAACTCTATTGTAACCTGAGATTTTCTATAGGGGAAGCAATACCTCCTGTGTTTTCCTGTGCTCCTTTTATTACAATATGATAAACAAAGTAACCGCAGCAGATACCTGTACAGATTTTCCGATTCTGGGTCAATGAATTTCATGAATACATTAATAATTTCAGGATGTTATTATTACCCCTGACGATTTGTACCTAATTTAAGTGCTTACAATGCGGTTATGATAAGACGGGGATATTTGCATGTTTTAGAATATATAATATTTTTCTACAAGACGATTATCTTTATTTTTGGTTCAGTTATTGATTTTATTAAAATAACGAAGTATTTTTCTGCATTGGGACAATGTTTTGTCCATTAGTCATTGTACATTAATTTGAATAATATTCTAAACATTTCCACAATATTTTTGAGAAGTTTTACACATTATTGGAATTTTTTTACTTACTTAACCTTTCCCTTACTGTGCTAAAAAAATACGCGCGCTCCGGTGCTGTGTAATCAATTCACGTGTTAAAATCATCGATTTTATATCGGAAATATATGAACATTCATAGCTAATCGCTTTTGTTTTTCGTAATTTGTGTTACAAGTGATAATAATTGTAATTTAATTGCTGAAAACATGAAAATAACATCGTCCGTTACTCAAAAAACGGGCGAGGAGACCATCTCAAAGGATTGCCCGCGAACGACTGAGGCGCTGGGCGCTGGGCTGTTACCCAATACATACATACAGCTATGTATGTTTAGCTACTACGCGGTCGTAGGTATCGACGGTCGAAACACAACACGGCGGTCTCTGTTTCTCGTGTTCCCGTATAGCAAAGTAGAGCGAGACGTCACATAGCGTGTCATCTCCCCCCGCACACTCTTCGCGTATCACGGTCCACACTGGCACACGGTTGATTGTATTTGTGGTTTATTCCCGATATTTAACAAAATATCTCTGATTTTGAATTAAATTTGCTAATTATTTAAAATACTATTTTTTAATTCAGTGTGTAAATGTATAACGGAGGAATACCTAAAATCTGAATCCAGAATTCTTTATATTTATAGAGATATAAAAGTTATAAGAAGCAATGTGTAGTATTTACGCATTACAGACCAGGAAAGGTTAACGTCCGTTTAAGATTTTACATTTACATGTCGAAAAATCACTAGCAAACAGTGTGGTGGATTAACAGGCGTTTCCGTATAGACATATCCAAAACCTTGACTACCACAACCCGGGCAATTATTTTTTTGTCATTACATTAACTCCACACAGGAGGCCCTGAGGAAAATGATTTCCCTCAGGGCCTATGTCATCTGGGATGCTGTGTGGAGGGTCTTTTCAAGGAGAGGAAGGAATGAACATTGGTCTTGAAGAGACCCATGTTGTAGGAAGGAGGAAACACAGAGGCCGGCAAATCATTCCACAGCTGAGCTGTTGAACACAAGAACGAGTAGATAAAATGACCCGTTCTCATGTGACAAATGTCAACCGTGTACAAATGTTGGGCACCCGTTTGACGTGTTTCCCGACTATGCACCGGTGCCGAGGGGATCATTGACGCTAGTTCCTCAGAGCATCTTCCAATGTAATACTGGCAGAACAAGGACAGCATTCCCACCTGACGCCTACGCTCTAAAGATTGCAATCCGTCTGTTAAGATGGAAGAATCTATCAAACGGACCGCCCGTTTCTGCACAGGGTCAAGGGTTTTTTTTAGGTATTTTGGAGCTCGAAACCAGAGGTGGCTGCCGAATACAACCATGGGGTGACTTGCTATTTGTACAGGGTTAGCAGTTGTGTACTATTAAAGTATCTGCGGGCACTGTACAGTACGCCCAGTTTCTGAGAGGCTTACTTAACTCTGGTTTCGATTTATTTAATGACAATGTAAAAATACAAAGCAAAGCAGTTTGTTCACAGTCCTTCTCACAAGGTATTCCTGTTTCGAGGCGGACTGTATGTTGTTGTATGGGTGCTGATCACGATTGCCTCATCTTTTGTTGATTTTCACAAAATAAAACAATAAATAAAATAAAAAGGTGTTTGTTTGTTGCCTACAGCGTTGGGATAACTGCATAATTTTAATTATTTCATCTTCATGTTTACTTAGCCATAATTTGATGTCTTTTTAAAACTTTTGTGTCTCCATGGTGTTCTTAATTTCAATAGGAAGGGCATTATATAGTTTTGTAGCATGGAAATTATAAGCATATCCAAAACATTGTATAAGAAATAAAAAATATATATTACGCATAGTGGAAATTAATATGGAAAAACCGGAAAACGGACGACTCAACACAAAAAAACACAAATCAACACACTTTCGAATAGTCACAAAAATTATAAAGTCATGAAAAATTATGAAAAAAACAGGTTAGGTTAGGTTTGTTTGGGTTGTTTTTTTTTTTGGTTTTTTTTAAGGTTAGGTTTGTAGATTAGTTTTTTTCATTGCTTTTAATGTCTTTACATCACTTTTCAATGATGTTTCGATTTGCCTATGTATTGAGTAGTCATGGAACAAGAAGAACCGATACAATTTGATACCCTCAGTCATCAAACAATTAAGCTGTCATGATAGCATACTGTAGAAAGAGAAGTATTTTGTGAATGCGCCTAATATCTAATATCAACAGTCTTTATAACATAGGGGTGAATTTTAGAAGAACTAAACAATAAACAACAATAAAAGGCGATGTAACCACTGACCAGGTAAACCCACAGAAATGTTCTATGGATGTGTTCGTGTTGTTGTCAGAATATTTCTAAATATCTGGTGAAATAAATAAAAAGAAAATCAAAAAATACTTCTACAAAATCATTTTAGCCTTGGTAAAAGACCAGTATTCTTTTGAAATGAAAAGAATTAAGCCATGTTTGGTGATCAGTTCTAAGTTGCTAGAAATTTTCTAACCTTCCTCTAACCTCTATTTTTCCGCTACTCAATCCCTCCAGCCTCACAACGCATCCCATTCGGGATTACGGTTGTCCTACTGAATTCGGAAATTTAATTTTGAATGTAAACTTTTGAAACTTTTAAAAAAACCTTGTGTTTTTTCTAACTAAAATTACTGGGAACGAAAAAAAACACTTTTATTTTATTAGACAAACGAATTATAAACGTTTTCATCACCTCACTTTTTTGTCGTTTCATATAAAAATAATTCATAAAAAAATCACAAGGTGTCATAATTCTTTTTCCAATTTTCGGTCGGAAACTTTGCGTTCATAAAAGTGGACATTGTACACATAAATTATTTTGTGGTTAATTGTTAGCTTAAATGTATAGCATGTTGTTTTATCTTTCCATTGCCGTTTAGATCATATTTTTCACTATGATAGTAAGGGAGAAACGACGATTTCTGTAAGACCTTTATGAGTTATTTCGAAAAACCAACAAATTGGCCATGCGCATTTTGATGTTTGGCGCGCTGCGTTGACACGTCCTTCCAGCACAAAATGCTAGGCCGACTAAGGTTGAAGTGAATCAGTGTCCACAACATGTTTCACTTCACGTTTCATGACGTCATTCCAAGCGCGAGTGAAAACCAATATACAACATTGTTGGATTGCTTCACTCGGCACTGTCTCTCATCACTTTTGTTTCATTTCATGTTCAGATGTGTCACTTCGAGGGAAAGTGGCTAAATGAAATACAGAAGCGAAGCATTAGTGAATCATGTGATCGCCCCTTAAGCAGAGGAATTAGCAGAACTTCATGATAACTCCAACTCCACATTTCTAGTGATTACATTTTATTCAGTGTCTGTGACATTTTGAAAACGTGGCATTTTGTCCTTTTTTATTTTGCCCGCAGTAAACGTGGCGTTATGATTTGTAAATTTATGGACGTTCTTACTGAGGGAGACGGGTTGGGGAGGTCATTTCATAGAAAAAATATGTCCCGACGCGTTAGGCCCATCCTTTACCCTTATCGAGTTAAAACGGTTAAAGGTTTTTGTCACGACGCGGCGCGGTGACAAATAAAAAGGTTGTTTTGTAAATATTCCGAAAATAAATACCTACGCGTTTCAGCGTTGAGAAAATACAATTTAACAAACAACTTTTCACGAAATAATGTTTCGTGGAGAACATTTTGCGCGACATTTAAAAAATATTTGGTGACATTTTAATTATTGTGCCTACCTCTCTCACTTATTAAGGTCAGTGACCTGATTTTTAACTGAATTATAAAATCAGTGAGCGCAGGTGTACGAAATCAAAAATAACGTATTTATTTAACTTTTTAACATTAGCTCCACGCAGGAGGCCCTGAGAAAAATAATTTCTCTCAGGGCCTATGTCGTCTTAGTGAATGCTATGTGGAGGGTTTTTTTAAGGAAAGAAAGGAAAGGAAGTTCTGGGAAGGGAATAGGTATGAGAGGTGGGTAGAAATCTGGGGTTCAGTGTGTCCAGAAGTGACGGACGTATGAATCCATCCCTCCAACTGCGCTGCAAAGCGATGGGTCGAGATATTCTGACTGGAGAGGATAAAAGACCCCCTCAACCAGTCTTTCTCGATCCTGCCCACCACGCAGCAGGTCAAGACCCGGACAAACCTCTCATGAACCCGGGCACCTCTTTTCAAGTCACCAAATATAGCAAACCACTTGGGATGACCTATGGCAGAGGTGTTCGTTATCCAATAAATAGTTCCCGGGGCAGCGATATCCATACCCGCCTCCGATATTTAACTACACCGTAATATTTTTATTTTTAAATAATAAACTTTAATTGAATTTACCTTAAAACTACGGACAGACGTGCCCATTAGTAGCAAGAAAGCTTCCCATATATTTTTTTGTTTAGTACATTTTATAAATTACAATTTTTGAAGAAGAAATATTTTTATTATTATTATTTGTTTTTTGTGAATTTCTCAACCACGCCTGTATTATGGTAGTCATCCATGACAAACTATAATTTGTGAACTAGAAAATTATATTTTCTAGAAACAAATAATAAAACATAATATGAAAGAAGAAAAGAATACATGATGAATATAAAATTAAAAATAAACTGTGTAATAAAATTTTTTAAAGAAGATAAAAATACGAGTAACACAATTCAAAAATATTTAAAAAAAATGATAAGACAATATGTTTTTATACTGTTTATATATCAGTGCTCAACGCACAGTAGAAACAGAACGTTGTTAGAAAGGGTTTAAGCTATACAGGGTGTTATGGGACGTACTTGACTTACTTTAACCAGCGATTCCTGACATTATTTAGAGTAAAAAATGTAAATGAAATTTCGGTCTCCGATGACTTTTTTTGATAACTTTTTTTTTTCACAATTTTTTTCTTCAAAATCAAACAAAAAAAAAATTCTTCCGAACTTCGCACTGGTCTCTCAGCCGAGAATCCAATCAACCCTTTACCCCGCCTCCAACTGTCCAACACCTACCATTTTTTTTATGTTTGTAGAAAAAATAAATAAAAAAAACATCAAAAATGTCATCGGAGACCAAAATTTCATTTACATTTTTTACTCCAAATAATGTCAGGAATCACTGGTTAAGTAAAGTTTAGTAAGTCAAGTACGTCCCTTAACACCCTGTATTTAGTGACCATAATTTTAGGTATTTGTAATTTGTACAGTACTTCTTCAATCTTACTCTTCATTTTTTCCTCTCAATTCCTTCCGTCTCACAAAATTTACCAAATATTTCTTTTGAAAGTAAAGGAAAACATAACAAATAATTTGAAAGCCTCAGTGGTCGAGGGGTAAGACTCTGAGCTTTCAATCCAGAAGTCGGGGATTCAAATCCTGACGTGCACAAGCCGCTACCCGAATTTCTACCGATTTCTTACATATCTCCCTTAAATAGTAGAAGTTTTTATGCTCATAAAAATATATGTTTTTTTTAGATAATAATTAGATGTTCCCCACGCCGTAACGAAAATCATATGAAATTCTCTCGATAGAAAAAATCGCAAAATATCCTCCAAAAATTATTATAAACACATTCATTTCACTTATTTTAGAAGTTATACATATGCATGAAAACATTCACAGAACTAACTAACTAACTAACCATCACGCCGTTTCCCCGCAGGGGTAGGCAGAGAGGACGGACCGCCAAACAACTCGGTCTTGGCACACACTCTTTGCCTCACTCACATTCATACATCGTCTCATACATTCTCTTCTATTATTCTGACTTTTGACATGACCCGACTCAAGTATCTGATTCACTTGATCGTGCCATGTCTTCCTCGGGCGTCCCCGACTTCTTCTACCATTCACATTCGCGTCGTATATTCTTCTTACACTACTTCCTACGTTCATTCGCTCTACATGCCCAAACCATCTGAGGGTCCCTTTCTTAATCTTACTCATTATGCTTACATCAGCCTTACATTCTTTGCGGATATCCACATTTCTCACACGATCATACATTGTTTTACCACACATACGTCTCAGGGATCTCATTTCAACAGCATTCAGTTTACTTTCATCCTTCCTCTGCCAGTTCCATGCCTCACTGTATTTTAGATGTTTTTTACTCTTTTTTAAACGAGTCGTGTTTTATTAAACATTTTCACAATTTTCACTTCAATTTTATCGTTTTAAATATTAGAGTGCTCTCTCCAACGTTCGTAATTATCTCTCCATCTTTTTCTTTTTGAGCAGGTGTACAGCGCCTTAAGTAATTTGGATTGTTTCACTTTCGATTCATTAAAAATAATACACAGTATATTTGCGGCATGTTCCAGAGGGCAAGACACTCGTAGTGTCGCCCTGCTGAAAGACGACCATTAAAATTGATGTGACCAAAGTGTTCGGTCACCATATCTGAAAAACCAGGTATTTCCTTATCTTTATCTTCTCCATTTCTCTCACCTCCCCACCACCTTAAGCCTCACATTATACCCCAATTGAAGACGCCATAGTCTCGCTGGCTCTAGACGGTAGGGAGCAGTAGGCACTTTTGTAGTATACATTAAAAAAATCAATTATAAACCCCAATTTGATTGTTTTATATACAAAACTTAAATTAACAACGCGCAATAAACTCAAATTGATAACTGTTATATTTAATTTCAACACTTTTCCCTAAGGATCAAGTGGCGTAAAATCAGAAGTAACACCCACAAATACGTTAATACAAATAAATCCCTATCCATGGACAAATAGCCTTAACTAATCGCTTGTTTAATTAGCTATAAACCAACGCTATAACATCTTTAGCAAATAAATTATTAATTAATTATGAAACACAAACATATTGCAAACTTCAGACTTAAGTTTATTAAACATAATTGCTAAGACAGTTTGTACAGCGAAGTATCTTACTAAGTAAGCACTCAAGTTTATTTCGAGTTAAGTTTGCTCTGGGTGACATTAACAAATTTGAATTCGAACTTAATCCCCGCTTTCAACTGCTATAAATTGGCTACAATTAATGATTTTATTCGGGGGGGTTATAGATATACAGATACCTATCCAATTCCATTGAATAAATAACCCATTTAATACTTACCTTACGTACTCGGGAATACATGTTTACATTATGTTTGTAAAGTGTATACTTATATGTACTGAAGCATGTTTCTGAACACTTGATGTAAATTAATCACTCTGTGACAGGCGTGTCTTTATTAATTCATTCATGATAAACGTAACAAGTTGCTCGGTTTTGACAAGTAATTGATGGAAATAAGAGAGATCAACATTGTTTACAATAAAAAAAAAACAGAATGTGCAATTAACATGCGGTAGAAGTGAAACCTTCAGAAAACAAAAGTAGACAAGAGTTGGCGAAGCAACGAAGCACTTTTTTATCAATGTGAAGGATGATTTTCTTGTCAATTCAAGTGCACCTTTTCCTATATCTTATTAGTATTTGTGTTTTCTTCTTCGAAGTTGCTAGATGTCGCTTTTTTATGTCTTTTTAGCCTAGTCATTTTGGAGTTGTTTGAAGATTGAATGTTGAATTTACAATTAATTTAAAAATAAATATTTTTTTTAAATTTCGTAGGAATCGATCCTTCGTCCGCTGAATGTCTGGCCGTTAAAGTTCATCAGGAGCTTTATACCACTAGACCAAGGCACTGAGGAAAATTATTTCCATCAGCAAGGAGAGGAAGTTCTGGGAGGGAAAATGGTATGAGGGGTCGGTAGAAATCTGGGGTTCTGTGTGTCCAGGTCATTCGTCAGCAATACCTTGACAAACCTCCTCTCATATACCCGGGCATCCCTACTAAGTGATCAAACGTAGCGAATCACTTGGGGTGATATTTTGGTTATTCAATGATTGGTTCTCGTGTGGCGGTACCTATGTATTCCCAAATTGAAAAGATTTAGAATTTAGACCATTCCAGACGGTTTCATGCCAACTCAGAATCAAATCAACTCAACACTTTTTTTAAAAGTCATTAAAAGCTATGAAAAAAATAATTTAAAAAAAGCCCATAGCCTCTAACCTAACGTAACCAATTTAACTAATATTTTCATCACTTTTAATGACTTTTCAAATGAGGTTCTGAGTTGGTTTCATTCTGAGTTGTCCGGTCACGATTCCAGGCATGAAATCCTGTTGGAATTTCATGGCGCCAGAGTTCATCGTTGGGGTGTTTTAGATACTTGAAACACTCAAAAGTTTGAATAAATATATTGATTTTACCAGGCAACGATGATTTATATGCATGGTGTACATATCCGTTCCAAGAAATCAAGTAAAACCATCCGTTCCAGTTTTATTGAAATTACGCACTTCTTTGCGCAGAACAGATGCTGCGAAGGCCTTTTTAAATTCGCGTGAAGGCTCGTTTTAAACGTATTCCATCCTGGTTTTATTGCGAAGCCTTAAATAAGGGCCTTAGAACTGCCTAAACATAAGTAATATCCCGAAAGAAAAACGCAGGCGAGCCGAGAAATACAGTCCTTTTGTCTTTATATCTCGGCCAACCAACCAACGGCGCACAGTGTTTCGTTTCATACAAACTAGACGGAAAAAAACTCTTAGATAATAAAAATAAAGTATTAAGAACCCTCTTGTGGGAGTACTTAATCCGAAATTATTGAAAATTTGAGTTGAAAGTGATTAATTTTTTTTTGCCACTCACAAAATTTAACAACAAATCTTTCTAGAATCGGAGAACCTGCGATCCACTTTTTGCTTATATTCAAAAATATTAACTGTATTTGGCTTTTCAATTTTTTTTCACTGCTTGCTCTGAGATTTTGAAGTTCAAATTTACTTATAATATGATTATATATTCCCTAGAACTCCTCCATGAGTTGAACAATTCCTGCGTGGAAATCTGGTATGTGATGCCTGTGAAATGACAAAATATGATCGGTGAGTATTAATGAGCAAAAATGTAAAAACTGATTTGAATAGAAAAATAATTGTTCGATCTACAAAAAAAATGACACGACCTTTTTTGATACTTTATCCAAAATAAATTCTCGAGACGTTAGAAATTAAATATTTATAAACCGCATAAAAACACACAAATTAAAGATTATTTAAAAATAAAAACTAAAATGTTTTTATTAAAATTTTACAAAAAAAAAAAAACAAACAACATACCTTCCAAGGTAGCCACCATTTTTTTAGCATCGTAACATAACACTTTAAACACATAAACAACCTTACAGGTCGCGTGAGAAGATGCGAATGAAAGCAATTGATAATTTATTAATTAGTTTACGTAACTTCGGGGCTCTGGTATAAGTCAACCCGTGCTTTAATTACCCAAATTAAAAATGCATTTGTCGTACTAACTATTTGTTAATACCCCCATGACGTTATTTTTCAAGAATTCCAAAGTGAGTTTTTTCTATGCAGATATGCGAAACAAAACACTGTGCGGCGCGACTCGCCTCGGCTTAATGCTTGCCCATTATTTAAAATGCAGCCAACGTATTTATTTTTTCAATTTTCTCGAGAAACTGGGATGAAGTACGTAGCGGCACCGTGAGCACTGAGCACGCCGTGACCCGCGGAACGGGGAAACTGTGAAAACTGTGGAACGGGAAATGAACTTGTTTTTCTAAGTAAGAGACACTGAATTTTCTGTTGTAAACAGACTTTTACATGACATATAATATTGCTCGTTTTCCCCACGTTATTATTTTTAAACTCTGAAATAAACAACTAAAAGTAACATCTTGCGCTTCTGTTTCGTGTTTTGAATTTAAATTGTTTATAGAGCTAATACCTTATACCAGAATATAGGACTATGTGAGTTAATCAGGGAATTTCGCATTGTCTCGTACGTAGGCTGGTAATAAATATTTTGTAATTATTGAAAACACAGAATTCTCTTTATACGAGTCTTTGCTGTATATCTTTGTTTTTTTTTGTTTTAATTTTTTTTAAATTTTTTTTTGTTTTTTTTTGTTTTTTATTTTTTTTTTTGTTTTGTTAATTAAGCACAATATTATACATTTATATACATTATTTATTAAATTTTGACTGCCCAACTAGGAGTATTATCCCGTTTTAGGACAGTCAAATAATTATGGGTATAAACACGTGGAGAATGATTTGTACAAAAAAGAAATAAAATTGATGAAATAAAACAGGAAATAAAAAGAAGAGAAAGAATATAAAATAAAAAATAGTTTAAAATATAGTACCTAACTGTTATTTGGGGAGATTTAAAATAAAATCATTAACAGGACTTAACGGGCAAGACATGGCACGATCAAGTGAATCAGATACTTGAGTCGGGTTATGTCAAAAGTCAGAATAATAGAAGAGAATGTATGAGACGATGTATGAATGTGAGTGAGACAAAGAGTGTGTGCCAAGACCGAGTTGTTTGGCGGTCCGTCCTCTCTGCCTACCCCTGCGGGGAAACGGCGTGATGGTTAGTTAGTTAGTTAGTTAGTTAACGTTACACAGTGGAGAGTAAATTAATATAATATATTAAACTTTCTATAGTGCGTCAGCAAAAAATTCTCGTGAAGTGCAAAAATGAAAAAAAAAAACATTTAAGGTGTCTCATTAAAAGCTTATCAACCGTGAGCTCTAACATTTTTTTTATTTAAATTTTACTTTAGTTCTATATAAGAGGCCCCGAGGAAAATATTTCCATCAGGCCTACGTCATCTTTGAGAATGCTGCGGTATCTTGAAAATTGTGGAGTTTTGATTTTCTGTGAATTCTTTTTTTGTAAGATAATAATTTAACAACTCACCTGTATGTCATCGACGTAGGAAACGTGAATTGTCATAATTTTCTTTGACTTAGACATTATATTGCACACATACAGACAAATTGTTACGTTTTGCCTTTTGTTTGCCAACTTTGATATCAAAACAACAAGCCCAAAGTTTCGAATACAAATATTTACTACGAAAGTTTTACTAAGTATTCCACAATTGCGTGCGAAGCTAGTTGGCGTATTATTATTAATGTAACTTTTGTACACCAATTGTAAAGTTCCATTGCAAAGTTACTAATTGAAAAAAAATACATGTAAAATTCGTCTCCCTTCCTCTATCCAAGTACCTCTCCCTATCTGACAGTGTGTGGTCAATTTACCTATGTGAGACATTTTTGCAATAATAAATCATGAAACAATGCGTCTATTAAAGGAGCCCGTGCAATGATCAACTCATGTGGTGATCTCTCGGTACGCTTAAGAGGGAATAACCAGACACAATCGGAAATAAGTCATTTTTAAATAAAATTTTAGACGTATTGACTTTTTTCCACAAAAAAACATAAATCGATATCGAAAGATTGTTATTTTATCTAGTAAAGATATGTTTAAAAT
Organism: Limnephilus rhombicus; assembly: GCA_929108145.2. Classification (NCBI taxonomy): domain Eukaryota; kingdom Metazoa; phylum Arthropoda; class Insecta; order Trichoptera; family Limnephilidae; genus Limnephilus; species Limnephilus rhombicus. Next base: position 13,245,443 of record OV815292.1, on the reverse strand, counting down.
TTTGAGAAAAAATGTTTATTTTTAGTATAATAAGGTTATACCGCAAGCCGTTGGCAGATTCGTTAAATTTTCAAACAAAATTTTGTATTGTACAACACACATTTCAAATTAAACAATCATACGATTACAATAAAACAAATGAATTAATTATCTAGGAAAGCTACTATTCAGAATTTTTATTTGAGTTTAAATAAAATCTTTAAAAAAAAGATCCGAGCACGTGTTTTGTGATGATAATACTCCAGTTTTTTTATTTATTTACGGTCTTACAAACTTATATATATATCAGTTTTTTTTCATTTTTATTTTGCTTGACGCTATTGAAAAACTATAAATACTTTTATCATCACACATTTGAGCATTTTATAATTCAGGTATCCAAGCAAATTCTTATTGAATTAAAATCGATATTGAGTTATTATTTAAAAATGCTGGTACGGAGAATAATTAATCCTTCTCGTCGGAAAGTTGCAAGGGTACAATCGCAAGACCGTCTTTCGGCGAAATTTTAATTCTCGACTCAACATCAACTTAGTGCATTGACCAGCTGGTACTCCCTCAAAGTTATAAGTTCGAATCTCTTACGTGTGATTGTGCAGAGAATACAACCAGTATCCCTCAAGGCCATAAGAATGATTCATATCAACAAAAATATCAGAATACAAAGGGTAAGTCAGTCCTTTACAACATCCCAATATTTACCAACTCCCATAGTTGTGTCAACTTGAAACGCATTTAAAATAATTGATTTCAGTCAATATATCTGCGACTACAAATATGTTCTAAACCTACGGTAAGTATAAACGTAACCGAATAAAACTTCTTTCATAAAATGTGCAACTTAAGTTTTTTTTACAAAAGCATTTTCCGTTGAAATGCAGAGAAGCAAAACAGTGATTATGTGGTAATGGCATGGAGCTGCTCCAAGGTGGGACGAACAATGGGCGTTACATACAATATTTTTACGTCCAGTTTCCCTGCAGGTCGTCCTTTATGGATTCGGGATGAAAAAAATTCAAGGATTCTGCTGTTTGCGATTTTAATCAGGCGCGGCTGGTGCCTAAAATGTTTGGTGGTTCACCTATCAATAAATCAAACACGTATAATGTAATTTAATTGTTGGTAGGTCACACAGCTAGCTACCGTAGCTACCATATTTATATAGAATAAAAAAATAAACTTCTTCGGTCCTTAATAATCAAATAAATAAACTTCAAGCTTCTTCCCAGTACCCGGTCTAGCGCATTTAAAACGCACACACATAAAAAGTCATTTTTAACTGAAAAACTAATGTCGTTGTCAAATAAGTTCCCTAAATCCCAAACATAACAAGACCCGTTGACTTATGGTTGAATTTTGCAAGCTAAATATTACTATCCCGTTCAAACCTATTTTGCTGGAGCCCTTCGGAATACGTCGGATGTTTTCGACGCACTTCGTAGCGCCGTGCGCCGCGTCGCCAGAAGCAGATTTTTGGTACATTTCGTTATTCTGACGGTCTGGACATGTTTGTAGGAGCACCATACAAAATGACAATTCCCGAACGGGGCGTTTGACCGAAACGCGCCGAATGGTATGTACGTAGGTTCCTAGTTCTTAGCGCGCGGGAAAAGAACTCCAGTCGGCTGCAATAATTATTATCTCTGGCAAAATTCATGCATTTAAATACGTGATTAGTTTTTATTTTCAAGATTGTGCGTAATTTAAATTAAAAAATATTAAGTAGGAACACGTTGAGCTGTAAAATGTTCAATTTTATTGGCGGTTCGGCGCACTATTGAACGTTTGGGCCAGCCGCGCCTGATTTTAATACAATTTCGCGCAAATTTTGGATAATTTGTTGAAGGCAAAGACAAAAGTTGTTTTTTTTTATTATCGCAGTTAAAAAAATGTAATTAAGTATACCGGTTTCTAACTAACCATCGTGCCGTTTCCCCATATTTAAACAAAAATAACAATATAGTTAACACTATTCTATCTGATAATGTAAGTAGTCTAGTTTCGGTATGTAAGTAGGTAAGTATAATTTTTTAAATTCGATTAGAATTTTCATTTTAAAATTAATGAAATACGTCATGATTCATGCAATATCATTAGCTTTCTAGTTTTAGTGTAGTCCAGTCCTGACGTATGTGAAACTATGTATAGAAGTATTAAAACCCCTCTGATAATCGCCAATATTCACTTATAATGTCTCAAACGAAATGACATTTTACGAAAACTTTGTGTTATTACCGCTTCACAATTAAAGCTCTTTGTATAAATTAAACATTTCTGAACGTAGCCGAATAGTAAAAACTGTTTTAGAAAGGTTACAAAATAAGCTTTCAAATTGTTATATTACAAATAAATAGTAACATTTGTAAGTATTAAAATTTAGAACGCAAACATTAAAAAAATGTTAAAATGACTCACGTGATGTTTTTATGTGAAAACGGTACTACAATCACAAATTATGGAAACAACAATACTTATTCCATTTTATAAACGTTTAGTTAAAACTTTTGTGATCTCAATTTTTTATCATTTCATATAAAAATATTTAATAAAAATTAACAATGTCGAGCGCGGTCGAGCCGCCCGTAGGAAATTTGGCGGGTAAAAATATATGTCAGACTGCGCGAATGACAGAATATTTTTGTTATGTATTTCTATGGACAACTGATAGGGATGTACAGCTTGATCCACTATCGATCTTTTACTTTTTATTTTAGGAATGTCACTAAAACAGTAACGGAGTTAGAACGATTTCTATGGAGACACACGCGTTGACGTATAAACAAGATTATTGTACTTGACTGCTATCGTATTTTTAACGCATGTATCTGCTTAAGTTGCGGACCGGTTTAATACAATAATCTTTCTACTTGTTCAATGCAAATCAACAATTTTACAACGTAGCATCGTGTTGCTTAGGCCCGTGTGGCTGGAAGTCCGAGCCTGCGTGGCTTGCTGCTGTGTGGCCGTGTGACTGTGTATTGTGAATAGCTGTGTGGGGGAGGGTGGAATGGAGATTTATGCAGATTGGGGAACCGGATATTAACCGCATGGCAGACCTTTGCGAGTGTTGCCCTCTGACGAGAAAAAAACACACTTTCGGCGTCGAGACTGGGATTGAGGGCGCCACGGAATGGGATTCTCTTTTAACACCTTTTGTTTTTCACAAGTCAACGCGATTAAAATAATTATTATTTCCCTCATACAATTCAGCTGCTTGTTTTTTTTTTTTGATTTTACAAGAATAGGACATTGCAGAAATAAATGTTTTTATTCTTCATGCATTTTATGAAATGGAGTGACATTTTTATTTGTTGAAAATAGTATTCTTACAAACACTTATATGTATAATTTATTTTGTAATTTCCCTTCCTTTTTTGCTTGCTATATGTTTAGTGTCTTAAATGCTTAATTAATAGATACAATTTAGGAGGCGGGTATGGGTACCGCTGCCCCGGGAACCATTTATTGGACAACCAACACCTCTGCCATAGGTCACCCCAAGTGGTTTTTTTACGATTGGTGACTTGGCAGGGGAGCCCGGGTTCATGGGGTTAGGTTTGTCCGGATCTTGGCGGTGGATGTGTCCGCCCACCAACTGCGTGGCAGGCTAGATCGCGAGAGACTGGTTGAGGGATATCTTTTGACCTCTCCAGCAGGACTCTCTCGGGACATTGCGTTGCACCACAGTGGGAGGGATAGATAGACATGTCCGTCACTCCCGGACACATTGACCCCCAAATTCCTACCCACCCGTCATACCTTTTTCCTTCGCAGAACTTCCTCTCCTTCCTTACTCTAAAAATACCCTAAACACAGCATCCCCAAAGATGCACAGGCCCTGAGGGGAATTATTTTTCTCAGGGCCTCCCGTGTGGAGCTAATGTAAAAAATGACTAAATTTATTTTCATATGAACTACACTACTAATATACTATTTTTTCCAGAAATTAATAAAAAAAATTTCTTCAATATTCGTAAATTAAACTGTTGGTGTAACTTTAATTAAATCAAACCAAATCTCTTTGTTTACACCACTAAATTTATGGTTATTTTTTAATTAATTAAGACAATATTAGCAAAACTTAATCGAAAATCTGAAACAGAAAAATCAGAAAACGTAGGTCAAAACCAAGTTCTCAATCGAAGTATGATACATTTAAATATGACCGAATCGTACAAGAACATATAAGCTCAGTTGGTAGAGCTCCGCCCGCCAAGGTACATGTCCTGGGTACGAGTTCTAGACGTGATCGTATTTTTTTCCAATGATTCTGTTTCCGATTTTCGATTGACTTTTGCCAATATTGTCTTCATTGATTAAAATTTTATAATTGAGGATTTTTTATCCACTCATTAAGTTAAATAAAAATATATAATATTTTTCTTTTATCCTGAAGAAGAAACTATTGGTTTCGAAAAATGTTGACAATTTTTTTGTTGTTCTTTTGCATTCTTTCAGCCTTACCAAAAATGGTCGTGAATAATTTAATCAATAAAATTTATAATCGACCGTGTATGTAAAAACCTCGCTACTTAGAAACGGGCAAAAAATTGTTCATTGAAAGATATATGCATTGCTTATACAGTCAAAGGGGGTTAGTTTATCTGTTGTATGCTTGTTTTATAAAGCCTCGATTTCATTGAGCCCGTTTATAAGCTACTAGCCGGCAAGTTAAAAAGCGGGCAAATCAGCGAGTGCGATTGTGATGATTACACAAAAAACTTTCCCTACGCTCAAAAGCTAACTAGCTAACGAGTTGAGAGAGCTAAAATAACAACTCCCGCGTGAACTAATTCTGATATTTGTAGCTAGATCTTGTAAACTCGCTCAATGTAATCGAAGCTTAACAGATTTATAACGAATAATCCAGATCATGCAGAAGTTTAACAGTCATGTTAAATCAGCTGTTGGCGGGCCGCCATCTTGCATTCCGCCGCACACGCTAGCGAGTAGCGAGCAAAGTAGCCCCCTTTCAACTTTTTTCGTAGATTTTTCACAATTTGTTAGCTAGTAATATGATTATACTGAGCCAGTTAACTAGCAGATAGTGAATTCACCGGTTAGTAGCTTGTAAACTGGCTAAATGTAATTGAGGCTTTACTAATGTTGTCTCAACAAACTTCTGTATTTTTCAGAATTGATTTTTTTTTTAAAATTGTTAATGGGATCGAGACATCCCTGATTTATTAAGCTTAATTCACTTTTGCATTTGAACAAGAACAACTAGATCTAAAATATTTTTTAATTGCAAAAACAATATCAGAACTGAGTCATATTGTAACCCGCTTGTAAATAGATTGCCTACAATTGCATGCAATGGCAGTACTTTCTCAGAAGTGGTAGATGTACTCAACCGCACGAGTATAGTTACAGGCGGGCATAACATACATCAATAACAATAATCACTGTTAGCATATGTTCTGCGTTGGTTCTATGTAATTTAATCAGCGCGTTTTAATAATAATTCATGATCACTGCTTAATTTAGTGCTATATTTACGTGTCAACAGATGACTCTGTAATCTATTTAATTTTTCAATATTAGAAGATTCCGGTTTTACCATCCGTAACCACGAACGCAACATCAGATCAGAGTAGAGATGTCAGGAGTTCCACTAAAGAACACCAAGGAGTTTGTTTACCTCGGGAGCAAAATAACATGGGACGGTCGGTCAAAGAGCGAGGTCGACAGCCGTATACACCAGGCTAGGCTTGCATTCAATAAAAGGTCGAAAATAACAGAATCGAATAATACAGACCTAAAACTGAGAACACTCCTCATCAAGACCTATGTATGGAGTATCTTGATGTACGGCTGCGAAACATGGTGCCCATCCGAAAGAGATAATCGGAGACTAGAGGCTTTTGAGTTGTGGTCCTATAGAAGACTATTAGGAATTTCCTGGAGAGACCACATTACAAATGAGGAGGTTCTCCAAAGAATCGAAGGAGGAAGGCACCTAATCAGGATCTTGTCATATGCAGACTTCAAAAGAGCCGCACAAGACAGGGAAGAGTGGAAGAGACGAATAGATGAAATTGCTGCAAACCAATCCCAGGATTGAAACCAGAGAGAGAGAACCACGGTAACTATTTTTCTTTCATACCCTATTAGTAGATTCCTGTTTTACCATCCGTAACCGTTTTTACTTCTCAAAATAAAACCATTTTCTGTATATTGCTGTTTTATCGTCTCCACTATAGTTTAAACACAGAAAATTTCCTCTTCAAAATTGTAAATTATCGAAAACAGTTTGTGGTCGTAGCTTTGTTTATGATTCAATATAGCTTGTGATCCTTTCTTTAACAATTTTCTTTTTTTTTAACAATTCACAATACAAATTTAAATTTCTTTTCTATTTCCTTCACTTATATTTTATGTTATCTATTTTCTATCAACTCTTACATTTTATGTAACCTATATTTGTTTACGTTACCCGTATTTGGTCAAGTCTTTATTTTCTATGTATGTAATTAAAAAAAAAAGATGAACTGCATTATATGTAAAAGCCCTATTGCGTTTAAATAAAATTAAATAAAAATCAGAGTGTGCAATTCACTCGCGGTAGAAGTAAACCTTCAGAAAATTAAATTAGACGAGAGTAGGGAGGCCACGAAGCACCGCACAAAGAGAAGACCGATACTATCTAATAGATGTATGTGTTTGTCACTTTTTCGAGTCACTCGTTTCCGTTTCATCGAGTTTCAAATAAGAACGGTGCTGCCACATGTCTGCCCTGATTATGGATTCTGTAACGCTGTCCGGAACGTTGGCTAAAGAAGGAGGTAGCGCAACACGGCATAACAACCCAAAAACGAATGCCGAAAATACTTTTGGCCATGAAAATCTAAAAACGTATCGGTGCTAAAGAAGTTTTCACTTCAATAAAATAAAAATGAGAGTTTGCAATTCACTTGCGGAAGAAGTGAAACCTTCAGAAAACCAAAGTAGATAATAGTGGGGAGGCTACGAAGCACCGCACAAAGAGGAGACCGATAGGCTACGAAGCATCGCACAAAGAGGTGATAGATTATACTATCTCATTCTTTCGCAGGCTAAATCCTATAGATGTACGTGATTGTCTCTTTTCAGTGTCGCTATTTTTCGTTTCATAGAGTTTTAATTTACAACGGTGCTTAAGAAGTTTTCACTTTAAAAAAATGTTCCTGAAAGCCTGTATAGACGTTTATTAATGTAAACAAATCTGCTGGATCTGCTCTGGTGATGGACACTGCAACGCTACGCCAGCTAAAGATGAAGGTAGCGCAACATGGCATAACACCCCAAAAACGAATAACGAAAAATAAACAAGGTCTTAAAAACACAGATATTTTGCTTTTACATTCACGTTAACTTGATTCTTTGGCAGATATTTGCCCCATACATAGTAGTAAAGTTTAGGAATGTAGAATTGCAAGTCTAGCTTCATTAGCAAGTGTGTTCCAACTCCCCTCTGGCTTGTATCGTCCCTACTGCCAATGCCAATGGCTGTCACTGGACCAATCGGGTCTTATCTGTATGGGGTATGGATTGCTTTATTTATGTAACTGGGCCACGGTTCACGACGTCGTTTTGCGCCCGTTCTTGGTACTAACTGGTAATATTGGAATGTTACGTCCATATTATGTATTACGGAATTGGAATTGGATACGTGGAATGTGCAACATGTAGGAACTAGGAACATCCATTTCTATGCAGCGTGTAAATGTATTTTCAAGGTTCATGTTTATGTAGATTATCTGTTTTAGACTTCTAGGAAAGAACGCATTGAATGTAACGGTCTTGCAATAATTTTATACAAAGGTTAAGGATTTTTTGAAGGGTAACTTTTTTAGCACAATTCTGATTTGAAATACGATGAAATGAAAAATCAAAACTAAAAAGAGACAAACACAAACATCTATAGTATTTAACCTGCGAGAAAATGAGATAACAATAATTTACTCATTTAATTCACAGGTTGAATGAAACACTAGTATATATTGAATTATTTGGCGGGTGGGAGATAAGCCGACGTAGCTCAGTGGTTAAAGAGGAGTTGACTGATAATGATTACTTATAATAATTAATTCACAGGTACTCGGTGCCAATATAATACGATAAATCCATAGTATAATGATATAAAGCGCCTGACGAACCTTAGTAGCCAGACAATCAGCAGACCAAGGAACGAAACCTATGAAAAAAGTAATATTTTAGAAAATCATTATCCAATCTTCAAATCACTCCAAAATGAACAGGCAAAATAAAACACGAAAGAAAGCGACATCTAGCGACTCAAAACAAGAAAACACAGATACTAATGAGTTAATAAGACCAATTGTAAAGGAAAAGGTGCACTGGTGGAATTCGACCACAAAAATATGAAAAAAATCTACCTTCACATTGATAAAAAAAAGGGGCTTCGTAGTTTCCACTCTTGTCTACTTTAATTTTCAGAAGGTTTCTCTTCTACCGCGTGTGAATAAGGAACTCCAGTCCAATTTTTTTTTTTTTTACTGAATAATGACCTTCTAACTTAAATAACTGCATATAAATTTTCATTTTTAGAGTTAGTTTTAATAGTTAAAATAATTGTGAAAGTTTTATTTTTTCAAGATTCCCCGAAAACCACCGTGTGTGTAGCGAATCGTGTGACGACATCGATCCCGAAAAGTTACTATAAGATCGGGAAATCAGCTGTTCAACTGGCGCCATTTTGAAATTCAGAGAGTATTCTCCATAGAGAAGCATTTTTTTTGTGCAGTAGTTTTTGAATATTTTCAATAATAGAGATAAACTAATAAGAGATACCTTTATTTTTGAAACTTAATTATTTAGGCCTTAATAATGTTTCAATAAACACAACAACTAAATCTCTATAAACAGTATGTAAATAAACGAATAAGATGAAACGTTGTTAATATGATGGCTTTTGTCATACCTACATTCCCATACAATGACTTTATGGTGTTCAGTGACGTCTTCACTAAAAATTTCAATAATATAAACTTGACGGTGTGTTTCTATGACCTGATTTAAATAGACTTTTTAACAACTTTTTAAAAACTCTGCGTTTAATATTATTATTGGTCTATATAAACATATTTTTTTAAAGCCATAATATTTTTCACTGGAGTTCCTCATTGTGCATTCTGATTTTTTTATTAAATTCTACATTATTTACAGTCCAATTGATTCGAAATCTATTTGCGACTATACAAATAGTAAAGCATTTCATTAGGAATGTAACGCGTAATGTAGAGCGGCACTCGCGTATGAATAATTAGATACGCGTAATGATTTGGTTAGTCACTAAATTAAATAATTAAACTGCTGCAGTTGGCTAAATTAACTCTCAGTATTGCGTTGGACACGCCATTACGAATAGCTGCCACGGCTGTTCGCTAGCAGTTGATTGAAAGCTCATTTATTTACGGAATCAATCATTGTCCATCAACCGCATGTAACATTTGATTTGGTGCATCTGGCTACTGAGGGACGCTCTTAGATTGAAATTAATCAATTAACTTATTTTGATGAAAAAAAATCAGAATTCTGGATATTTCTTATCGTTTCCCATCTAAAATTTCGTAGCAAAGTATCCAAGTATCCTTTTCATCCAAATATCCAAGAAAAATTGAGAAAAGGAGGTTTCTTGGAGAAGAATTGGATTAGAGGTTCTTCGTCGAATAGCAAAAAATTAAGTTATACAAGGTAGATATCGTGGGCATATTGGCAACAAACGTTGTTAGAAATAAGACTTTTTTGCTCAATAAATATTTCTGCCAAGCATATACAAAAAATAGTTTATCAATTACCATTTTATTACGTGTTAACGATTTTTTTTCATTGAATACTTATCAACTTTCCAATCATTTTGGGAGGCAGGTCTGGGCACCGCCATCCCGGTGACTAATCATTGGATAACAAACATTTCTTCAGCAATCTTCCGAACAGGCCCTCCATTGATATGCTTGGTGTAACCCTAAAGCGCTCTCCTCACGACACTGCATGTAGTGACTGCGGCAGTGACTGCAGAGAGCGTGGAGTTGAGAAAACTAGCGCTGTCTCGTTTGTTTTAAGCGGCCTACACACTCGTTCTAGCGGCCCTTTAACAAACGAGATAGCGCTAGTTCGCTCAAACCCACACTCTCTGCAGTCACTGCCGCAGTCACTACATGCAGTGTCGTGTGTAGGCCGCTTAAGTGACCAGCTCAGGTATGGGGGCTCCATCGAAGCCAGAGTAAAGTTAGCCTCCCAGAAACTGGGCGTACTGTATAGGGCCCGCAGATACTTTAATAGTGCACAACTGCTAACCCTGCACAAATCGCAAGTGCGCCCCACGGTTGAATTTGGCAGCCACCTCTGGTCTGGAGCTCCAAAATACCTGAAAAATACCCTCGACTCTGTGCAGAAACGGGCGGTCCGTTTGATAGATTCTTCCATATTAACAGACGGATTGCAATCTTTAGAGCACAGGCGTCGGGTGGGAATGCTATCCTTGTTCTACCGGTATTACAATGGAAGATGCTCCGAGGAACTAGCATCATTGACCCCTTTGGCACCGGAGCATAGTCGGGAAATACGCCAACATTTGTACACGGTTGACATTTGTCACATGAGAACGGGTCGTTTCTTCGACTCGTTCTTATGTTTAACAGCTCGGCTGTGGAATGATTAGCCGGCCTCTGTGTTTCCTCCTTCCTAAAACATAGGTCTCTTCAAGACCAATGTTCATTCCTTCCTCTCCTCAAAAAGACCCCCCACACAGCATCCCAGATGACATAGGCCCTGAGGAAAATTATTTTCCTCAAGGCCTCCTGTGTGGAGTTAATGTAAAAAAAAAAAAAAATTCTGCCATAAATATCCCTACTGCGTAGTGGGCTACGTTTGTCAGGGGCGCCTGTGGTTCATGGTGTGAGGTATGTCCAGGTCTTCGTGCGGATGTGTCTGTCCACCAACTCCGTGGTGGGTCGGATTAGGAGAGGCCGGTTGAGGGAGACCTTTTGAACTCTCTCCAGTCAGGCTGTCTCGATCCATCGCGATGAGAGGGATTGATTCATACTTCATACCTCGGTCATTCCTGAACTTATTAACACCCAGATTCCAAGCCACTTTCATAACTTTTTCATTTATATAGTATATATTAATATCTTTATATGTTTTTGTGTTTAATTCGTAGAACTACATTAAGTTTAAAAAAAATAATTTTAATTAAATTTTATTATGTTATTTCAGTTTTTTTTTTGTTACAGTTGTTTCGGCTTGCAAAGCCATTTTCAAATTGTCTAAAAAAAATTAGAGTGTGTAATTCACACGTTATAGAAGTGAAATTAGAAAGTCGCTAGATGTCGCTTTCTTTTTGTCACTTTGTTTATTTTAAAGTGGTTTGAAGATTGGATATTGATTAACAAAAAAAAAAGTTTATTATTTTTTGGATTTCGTAGGATTCGAACCTCCGTTCGCTTAATGTATGTCTCTCTGGCCACTGAGACTTGTCAGGCACCTTACCAACTACGCTATGGAAGAACGCGCCGAGGTGCGAATTTACGGCATTACATCAGAACCGAGTATTTGTGTAGAGCCGAGTTGTGACGTATTTCCGTTTCACCCGAATTTCAAGTCACTAACAGCGCTAAAGAAGTTTCACTTAAAAAATATTTTTCCTTCCTGAACCTCCTCTCCTAAGTTCTTACACAAAGCATTACCAAAGATGACGTAAGCCCTGAAGGAAATTATTTTTCCTCAGAACCTCTTGAGTGAGCAACTAAAAATCCAACAACACGAGGAATGCACAGCAAATAAAAACGCTTCTAGTTTAGGACAAAATAACCGGTTTACTTTGCAACTTTGTCACGATACTTAAACCTTTACACTGTAGCCAATATAGAACTAATTGTGCGACCAACGCTCTTGTTATTCCAGTAAAACGGTCAGTTGCCTTCCAACGTTCTATAGTTCCACCGTAATACCGTTCCGAGCCACTTTCGCGACCGTTTCACACAGTTGAGAGTCCGAACTGTGGAAATCAAATTTGTGGAACAAAGTGAAGCGTTCCACGGTATAATAGGCTCCACTACTTGGCTCATTTGATTCTCCCGCTGCATTGATTGAGCGGGGGCGAGTGTGGATACATGAGCTCACTTGACGGCGCCATAATGTAATGATTGTTCAAATGCGAGTATAAATCAAAAATCTCGTCGACTTTTAGTTCAAAGGATTTATCATTCAATTCGGAGTAAATGATTTAATTGAACAATTCAAAACGTTTGTCCCCTTTTATTTGTCATCGGTTTCTCTTGTCCTCATCGGTTTCAGCCTACCACGGTTATCTTCAGAATAGTACAGAAAATTTTCCTTAATTAATGGGAGGATATAGGTAAAATACAATTTTTGAGATATCTGGGTTGGTGAACAATGATTTTATTTGAAGTATGTTAATTTGTATTATTATTTCCTGATTTTACGTAATTAAGGGTTCAAGTTGTATCAATATTATTATAACTTCGTATAATATATTTTTTTTCTATAAAATCGTACTTAATAATGTTATCATTAAGTTCTGCAAGTATTTAATTATTTTATTATTGTGACAGCTGTTTCGGCGTTAAATCCCATTTTCAAATTGGGTTTAGGCCACGTTGAGACGACTTATTTATTTAATTCTTTGAACCCCCGCCCAATTTCATGAAAAAATAATAGTGACAATCGATTCTCTATTCCGTGGGGTACCTACTTGAAATCTGTTTTCCCCGTATTGAAAGGTAATATTTTCTTAATTCTTTAACACAGACTGTAATTGACATGATGGTCTTGTGAACATACTGAAAAACATTTTATTTTATTGATTAATTTTTTCTCAGGGTGTCTACTGTATAAATTTAATGTAAAAAAATATATCTGTTATTTTGAAATGATTTTTGAAATATGATTGACTTAAGTTGTAAATTGTGACATCTATTGAGTTTATTACCGTTGGTAGACTCAATGTACACTTCACTGCGATAAACTTCAGAGACACCCGGGTTCTCACAGTACTATTTATTTATTTATTTCAAAAACATACGGCACAACATGTGCCATTGACATAATTATATTTATATATATTATAATACAATAACATAAGAAAGTGACATATAAATGTAAAGTTAAATATAAAAACAAAAGGTAAAAGAAAGGAGTTAAGGTAATGAGTAGTAAATAGAATTATGATGTATAAAATGAAAGTATAAAGTAAAAGTGTAAACTATAAAATATAAAGTATAATGTAAAAGTAATTAAGATAAAAAGTTGAAAGGCAGGAAATAATATAAACTATAAGTTACCTTTGTAAATAATATAAATTACAAAAGTTATAAATATAAAAAAAGTATGACAAGTAAACAGTAAGAAATGCTTTTAGGAGCCAAATATTGAAGATAACCAAAAATTAAAAAAAAAAAATATAATAAATAAAAGGAAGGTATTACAGAGTATACAAAGCGATATGAAAAGTAGGTAACTATGATATGTTTCTAAGCCATAGGTATTAGAGTGCATACTGGTAAGACATAATATTATGGTTACATGATTATTTATTTATTATGATTACGTGGTAGTACTAGCAGATAAATTTTGTCTAATGCATCTTTTGTATGATGACAGACTTTCGGCATGATCGATATGAGCAAATTCATTACCTAAAGTGTGTAAACGATGTATTATTGAATTTTGTTCTGCATTACTGAGAGTGTTGTTGCAATAATAAGGTGTTTTGAGTCGAGTTGTTCTACTAGGTACATGATAATTTATTAACGATACCAATTCAGGGGAATCAAACCAGTTATTGTTTATATACAATGCTTATATATAACTATACAATGCTTTGGTTAGGAGTAGGCTTGAGAGTGGGTCGGTGGTTTGGAGCCCACACCAAGTGAAGTATTTCCTCATGTTGGAGAGGGTTCAGAAGAAATTTCTGAGATTTCTTTACCGGAGGAAGTATGGCTACTACCCGTGGCTCTATCCTACCCACTTTCTCTTGGGCATGCTTGGTATGAACCTTCTACGGGTCAGAAGGGATGCGCTCGTAGTAACACATTTCTTCAGACTGATTCGTGGAAGGTTCGAAAACTCGGCTATCATGGAGAGCATTAGTTTCTTTGTTCCCGATGGTTATCTCCGTCATCGACAGCATAGACTATTTTATCTCCCGGCTTGCAGAACTAACTTGCCAATGGTTATGCCAGTCGGGAGTGCGATCTTGCTGTTGAACAGAATTAATTCGGATATCGACGTATTTAGCATCAGTGAAGCTGCTTTTAATGAATTGAAAAAAAAATCCTTTTTTAAATTTATTTAAACTGTCTTTTGTGATTATTCTCACTTACGTGAGAAAAATCCAGTTATTACACAAATAAATACATACATATAAGAATCTACTCAAATATGAGCTACATTATTTTGCATAGTCTAAATAAAGCTGAAAATAATAAAAATTTCCTTTTTTAAAAACGATTTTTTTATTGATAAACCCAGTGCCGGTCCATCTATTATGTCAACCCATCGTGGTGTGATTTTGTGAATGGATTTCACGCGAGTAAATCCATATCCTTTTGTACCGAGAAGAAACAGGCGCAGAAGGCGTGGTGTGATTTTCTATATAGATTGCCTTCAAAGGACGAAGCCTTAAATAAAGTCTTTGAAAATAAATTGGTCCTGATTGAGTCCGATTAAATTCAAAGTTGACCATTTACGTTGAGCATTTATATAAATATTTCTATTTTTATTTTTTTTTAAACTTTATGAGTAAAACCTCAAATTGTAACATTTAATTAAATGAAGACAATATAAGCGAAACTCAATCGAAAATCTGGAAACAGAAAAATCAGAAAAAGATATTGACACCTCTGGGACATGAGCCCAGGAGCTCTTGCTTTCCGGGCAAACGCGCTAACCACTGCGCCACGGTGCCGATATCTAATTCAGTCATTTTTAACTGTATCATACTTCGACTAAGAACCACCCACATTATCTTCATTTTCTTAACGCGGGTCAAGAGGTCTCAATGTCTTTTCTGATTTTTCTGTTTCCAGATTTTCGATTGAGTTTCGCTTATATTGTCTTCATATAATTAATTATTTCTAGTTACTAGTTTAGTGCTGTTTTCGTGATTTTATTCTTCAAATTAAGCACCAAAAAATTAAACAAAGCATTTGGCATCATTAAAAACTATCATTATTAATTGACAAGATTAATTTAAACGGTAACTATGCTACGTTCACTACTCTTTCGTATGCTTTTTTTTACATTAGTTCCAGGTCCTGTGTCATCTTTGGGAATGCTGTGTGGAGGGTTTTTTTACGAATGGACGAAGAGGAAGTTCGGAGAAGGAAAAGGGTATGAGGGGTGGGTAGGAATCTGGGGGTCAATGTGTCCAAGGGTGACGGACGTTCCATCCCTCCCACTGCGGTGCAAGGCGATATTCTGAGAGAGTACGGCTGGAGAAGTCAAAGGGACTCCCTCAACCATTATTGTAAGACGACGCCAAAACGAATGCTGCCTTGTAAATACTATTGTAGAATATATGATAACTTAGTAAAGAACGAATGAAGTGGAGATTCATCTAAATAGAAGATATATATTATATTAACGGAAAAAAGCTTTTAAAATATTTTATACTATCTTCTCTACTGCAAATCTTTGTCAATTACTTGTTAAACACTAAAATAGATAGGTATGATGCAAAAGTTGTACTTACTAGTATTCAGCGATAATGTACCAACCTTCAATCTTTCCCGTAGTATAAACTAGTAAGGCAGATTAACAATGGCTTATAGTATTAATAACTATATTTTAGAGATACGAAGCGATCCCGAAACATCCTAAAACAACAAACATCGGGCAAGCTCGTAAGCTGTTTAAGATTACAAAGAATTTATTGTTCTACGAAGTGCTGAAGTTTTCCGATAAATAAAACGGAAGTAGGTATTATCCGCGATATTATTGTAATGTCTAGGTATCCGAGAAATGATGGGGTTCTTAAACTTTTGCGTTCTAAATATCTTAAACTAAAATGAATAGTAAAAATAGTGTAACAGATTAAGAGAAAAACATAGTTTTTACTAGCTGACCCGACAAACGTTGTTCTGCCATAAAAATTATTTTTAGTGAATATTTTGGTTGTTAAATAAAAAAATAACGAATGTATTGCAAGTGTGCGGGGATGGCATCTATGACAGAAAGAGGAATAGAGCGCTGTAGACGATAACCACCGATAAAAACAAAAAAAAAACACCAACTAAAGTAGGAAAATGAAATACCTAAAGAAAAACCATATGAATTTCGAAGAGCAATTGAGTTTAGGATATTTTTTGTCAGTCTGTCTTTAGCCAACACAAATAAGCTCGATGGTTTGCCCACGCGAGAACATGGAGCCGAATGAAATATCAAAATGACGCGACGCTTCTCGTGAATAATTTGCACCAATCTGTCATTCAACAACATAAATAATATGGTTCTGTTTGATATACGAAAGACGGTTAAATTTGTGCATACAAAAATACTGAAATCCCGATTAAAAAATGGGAGGGTGGGGATAGGAGTGTTAAAATTTGGGGTTGTAGGTATGTTTTGATGATTTTCAAATAAATAAAAAAATAAAAAATTTTTTTTACAAAAAATACTTTTTTTGTCCGGATAGGGACACCCTAATCACTTAGCGGTATGCAATATACTTTTAAACCCATTCTCATACCTACCAAATATACATTTAAAAAAAAATCATAAAAGTCGATCAAGCCGTTTCGGAGGACTGTGACCACAAACACCGTGACACGAGATTTATATGTATAAGAAGATTCTTCATTTAATCGTTGCATTCTGTGTGGCTTAATTTACGTAAAAGCAAAATTATAAGAGGTTTAAAAATTATTAATTTTTGATCTTTTTTAAATATCAGAAATATGCAAAAGGAGATAAGACACTAGGATCTTCTTTGCGGTTCACTTTACGGGGTGTGGGTAAATAATTCATAGCGAATTAATAGCCATTTAAAAAATTTTCACCAAAATTTCTCACGTGCTTTGAAGAACATACACTAGAAAATAAACGTTTTCATTTTGTAGAAATGTTGGAAAAATCTAAATTTAAGAAAGATGACATGTTCCTACTGCCAAAAGGTTTATTTGAACAATTTGTGATTATATGTTTCACATTAAACAGTAAAATAAAATAAGTACCAACCAAAGATATTCAAATACAGAAGAGATATGCTATGGTGTCCGCGCAACTGTCGCCGGACTACGCGCTAATTAGCGTAGTTTTCATACAAAAAGAATTTCTTCATTTCGTTGATTTTTTGAAAAATGTGCATTAATATTGGTTAACAATATATTTTGAATAAGGAAAGAATTCGTTCATTTAGTTTAACGTTCGTTTGGTTTATTCGTTAATTATTTGTTCTTTCAGTTTATTTGTTAATTGGTAAACAATATCGGCGACACCCGGAAGCGCAGACCCACATAGTAAAAATAGCAGATAACACATCTACTTATATTTCAATATCTTTGGTACCAACGTACATTTTTTAAATTTGTTATTATTTATAAACGTTCTATTGAGCTTTTACATAACGATTATAAATTAAATTGAAAACAGTATAACATAAATAAAAAAAGACTTAAAAATAAACAATATACCAAAATAATAATACCTTAAATTACCACAACACTAACTTTAAAGAAATCTTAAAATCTGTACACGAGTAACAAAAAATTCAAAATTAAAAAATATTTTCTTATTAAAAATTAAAAAATATTTTCTTATTACTTAAGCACATGTATCGAACGTTATTAATACCGTAGCGTCTGCGTGGTTAACCCAGCTGCGAGTGCATGTCGGACGCCACGCCATACGCGCCGTGCCACAAATAACATCTGTATACGTGGAATTTCACACAAAGCTACTGTTATAATTCGGTTTCGAATATAAGAATTCTACACAAGATGTCGCTTCTTCCGTCAGCAGGTCGGACGCGGGCGTCACCCCACTAGGTATAACTGCTACGAATTTGTGAATATATGGTATCACTCCGGATATCAAAAGATTGACGGTAAATCGTGTGGTATAAGTGACTGTGTATTACGTATGTGTTGTCATTGCTCTGTCTTAGTTACTTTGTCCCAGTGACTAGCTACAGTTGATCCGAGGAACGTACTGTTTTTGGAATCTGTTCGTATTGGTTCTCTAAAATGGTCACCAACACTAACTGGGCGGAGCCGAACCAAAAGCCGCTCGCAGGGCTTATTAGCAGTTAAAACCTGCGGAGTGGGTTTTTAACAGCTAGTAAATTATGATTACTCGTTATTTACACAATCTAAAAAACGCCGAACTAATTGAAAAATGCTAATATTTAAAACTAAAACAGTAATATTTAAAACTAAAATCAGCCACATCTATTATTTATTGCAAGGTCTATGTTTTATATCCACAACAGAATTAAACACAAAGAAAAAACACAAATAAAAATATTGTGAAGTATTTTTCATTAGAAAATGATTTCCAACGCTATATGTTTTTAGAGATTGGAATTTAAAAATGTTAATAAATAGGTATACATACATACGTTCTCAAGATTCTGTTTTGAGTAATGATAATAATAATTAGAAGTATAAACTATTTTCACACAGATTGATTTCCTCGAAAACGCATCGAACTCAGTTTTCTTTTTTCAGTTTAAATATCATCACTTTCAGAGCATAAAAGTTACCCTAAAAGTACTTCCCGATACACATTCCTAACACTGACAAATTTATGATATAAAGCGAATGAATACAAAATGGGCAAGTGTCTGGCAGAGGGAATAGAGAGAAGAAATACAGGGAAGCATGGAGCATACAGCAGGCGGCAGGTGTGAAGCACCTGGCCTTGCTTGTTGATTTCGCATTCAAAAGGATTTCACCATTTGAAGGATCCCAAGCGCAAAAACTGTTAAATAATAAAATTATTGTTTCAGATTTCACAGTCTTTGTTTCGGCGTCACAGCTTGTGAACTTCCTGCAAAGCCCTGAAGATTTAATTCATAAAAAGTTATGCAGCCATGTAGAAAACGAGGCAAATTTGTTATTAATATAATAAATAATGAAGCGCTTAGCTTTTCTCGTTAGAGAAAAGCTTTGGCTCTGGAAGTACATCAGACGAATAAAAAAGGGATTACTTCTTCAATCTTTGCAAATTCACTTTATGAAGTTATTTCTAATTAAATGAAAACAAATAACCTTGTAAAAACACAATTATTATAAGCAATAATAATTATTAGTCTGAAACACTCATCTACATTGAAAAAATCTTCCGAGAAAAGATACATGCCGCCGACGGGACTCGAACCCGCGTCCTTCTGATATCCGGTCGACTGCTCTTTAACCACTGCTGAGCTACGTCTGATCTCCTACCCGCCAAATAATTCAATAAATACTATCATTTCATTCAACAATTACTGCTTATTACATTATTATTTGGCGGGTAGGAGATAAGCCGACGTAGCTCGGTGGTTAAAGAGCAGTTGACCGGATATCAGAAGGACGCGGGTTCGAGTCCCGTCGGCGGCATGTATCTTTTCTCGGGAGATTTTTCAATGTAGATGAATGTTTCAGGTTAATAATTATTGCTTATAATAATTGGTACCCTTTGTGCTATGCATAAAAATCTTGTCTTAAACATTAGTTTATCAATTAAAAAATAATAATTGTAAAAACACCACTATTTAATTAAAATTATTAACCTGTTTGGAAACCATAGGTATCTAGGTACGTTAGGATAATAACATTAATGTTAATTAATAAATGTTAATCCTGACGAAGAAACCTTCGGTTTCGAAACATGTTGATAATTAATTTAGTATTGGTGTTTTTACAAAGTTATTATTGTCAATTAATTAATGTAATGTTCTTTGATTTGTGTTATGGCTCACTAGCCCACAGTGTAAAGATTATAACGTAAGTTATTTTTACTGGTTTATTGCGAATTATATTAGGAACAAATATTGTTAGTATCGTCTGTTTACAGGCGATCTCTAATTAGGTCTGACGGTTCGCCGAACGGCCGACTGCTCTACTTGTACGCACGTTCGGAAACACTCGGCGCCGCCCGACCATCTCCGAACAAACGCGGTCTTTTCGTGTGGCATTCTTTACCGTTACACTCATATACTACAATTATGAAAATGGGTTAAATTATCGTCGAAGTGTGCTTACATTTCCTTGAACATTTAAGTATTATTAATTAACATAATATTAATGTGAATAAAAGTAATACCAAAAATTTGACTTATTAATGAAATAGCGAATTTAACCTGTATAGAATTAACGAATGTTCACACATTTCAAATAGCGACAACGAAAAAATCTACGCATTCGAGCATTTGAAGCAAACGATTTACATTTGGCTTCCCAGCGGAAACAACAAAGGTTCCAAAATCACTTTGAAACAAACGTTATTTATAAGAAAGCAAGCACCGAGGTGAAACCTGAACCCGAATGTCCCTTCCCTCCATCCTCTAACCTACCTACTACCTAGTACCTAGTAAGGTTCACTGGGTACAGTTTCCACAGATATAGGACAGACTCGGACAGTACCCGGTCTACCCCTTATCACGGCAGACATCAGCCCCACGATTTTTTTCATCCCCACCATTAGTTTTTTCTACCCTTCTCCGTAGTTTGAATGCTTTTACATTCGAACGAAGGCTCCTTCAACGCAATTCATGGAGAGCCCAGGATTTTCTGTGATCGGAATTGGAATATTTCGAATGGTTGAGGAAGTGCTAAAGAATTTTGTATATTCTCGTATATCTACGGTTTTTTTTCCACTTTCAATTCTGCTAATGAAAGCTCTTATTTTTTGAGCAGCTACTACTGAAATTGTAAAATTTTAACCATTTTCTGATTTAAAAACTCTTACATTTTTAAAAGAAGAAGATTTTTTTCAACTCGTGATCAAAAACAAAATATTTTATGTTGTTTTACGAAAGAAAGCTTCAACAATATAATAATTTATAATAATTTATTTTTTGGACTGAGGCGTTAATGATTGAGGCCGGTATAACTAAGTAACCTTTTTTTCTGTTTCTTTTTCTGATTCGTGGTTGGTTTTTCAATACTGACATTGTTTGTTTCGATGGTTTTTATTCAGCAGGGACTCAGATACATTTACCAAATCATTGTTATGTTTGAATTTGCAAACATTTTGCTAAAACATAAATGCTTGTTATTATTTCATAATGTACATTACACCGACTGACCGCGTATCAGAGACAGCTGAGGTTTTAGTGCTGATATCTGATAATAGCGATGGCGAATGTAAAATCAGTTGTTACGTGCTGAATCTTTTGACAAAAAAATCATTAATGTGGATCATTAGTAGAGAGAGTAGGTACTCTTTTTTGTTGCTTCCAAAACTGAAATCTCTCACGTCTTTTTGATTCTGCCAACCAGTGAAAAAAGTAAACAGTCACATCATTATTAAACAATTAGGAACACATAATCATTTAATTTTGGGAAAACAGATTTCAAAATACCTCACAAAATAGAGAATCTCACAACAAGAAAAATGAAAATTACTCAGAAAAATGTCATTACTATTTTCTGAGTAAGTCGGTTTAATCGGTAATGAAACAATTTAGGCACCTTCAAAATTGAAATTTAAAATCGTATAATGTTTGTTAATCCACAACCTTTAGTTTCTTTTAGTTTCATGTCTAAAAATATATTTTTTTCTTAATTTTCAATAAACATCATCAAAAATATCATTTTCGATTGTCTGTAAGTCCTGCGTAACTCTGGTTCGATTATCTCAAATTCGTTATGAATTTGTCATTTTCAAAATTGGTACCGAATGTGCTAAAAATTTGGACGTGGTATAGTAGCTACCTGCAATATTATATTTTAACAGAAAATTATTTTAATTTCATTTATAAAGTTAAGTATAACTGATTTGTCAAAAAAACAAACAAACCCCACAAACAATAACTTTTCACGGGAATGCGTTAGTGGTTATTAAATAAAAATCATCTCTTTCTTACCATTTAATCACTGAAGACAAAATTGGCGTTTTTCAATCGAAAATTTGATTCAGAGAAATCAGAAAACGATTCGGTTGCATCTAGTAATTAAACACAGGACCTTAGACTTGCCGGGGCGCTGCTCTACCACTGAGCTAATGGGACGCTAACCGCTCTGGTCTTATATCACTGTATCATACTTTGATTCAGACCTATCAACATTATTACCAAAAGTAAAATCTCGTTGATTACTCGTACCTCCAAAAAACATTTCCGTCAGGGGTATTTTATAACATATGTACATTTTACCTACTGTTTGTATACATGTATACTATGTAAAGCATGTGTGTACATTTGACTAAGTTTCAATTGCCTTTTTTCTTATCATTTATCACTTTGATTTACGTTTGGTGATTTAGCAGGGGTGCCCGGATTCATGGGGTGAGGTTTGTCTAGGTCTTGGAGGCGGATGACCAGGACATACTGAACCCCAGATTCCTACCCACCCCTTAAACCCTTTTCCTTCCCAGAACTCTCCTCTCCTTCCTTTCAAAAAAAAAAACCCTCCGCATAGCATCCTCAAAGATGACATAGGCTCTGAGGGAAATAATTTCCCTCAGGGCCTCCTGTGTGGAGCTCATGTAAAAAAAAAAAAAAAAACTTTGCCTTTTTGTCAAATTGAAATTTAATTGCTTCAAAATTATTCTTATTTTTTCTTAATCTTTTTTATTCGTACATGAATTGTATAA
Source organism: Limnephilus rhombicus (assembly GCA_929108145.2). NCBI lineage: Eukaryota > Metazoa > Arthropoda > Insecta > Trichoptera > Limnephilidae > Limnephilus > Limnephilus rhombicus. Next base: position 13,222,676 of record OV815292.1, on the reverse strand, counting down.
TTTTATAAAAAAAATTAATTTATTTTTAACGTCATTTTCATAATATTATGTAAAGAAAAACTTAGCAAACAACCACTCCGTAAATTGCCATCTGAACATAGGAATTTCACATCTAGTAAGATGGGCAGTACGTCATTTTACTGTAATTAAATGTAATATTAAAATAATGAAATAAAAAAAGGACATTGCTCTTAATTTTCAACCCATAAAATAAGCAGTCGAATTAGAATTAAAATCTATTCTTTATTACAAATTGATATAAAAGAGTAACATTTTTCATATTTCCAGCGATTCCACTGAACCATTGCGGAAATTTTTTTATCACTTCTACCGAACCGCGATGGCGGGGAACCGTAATCGCTATTAATGCTGCCGTTATCCAAATAATTCAGGCATATTATTTTTTCGATATCGAATAATGCCGAATGAACAATTTATTCTATTTCTTATTTCAAAACGTACATGCTCTGTTCTCTCGGTCGTTCTGCCCCTAAAAGCCTAAACGCACATGAAAGGTAAAATTTATAAAATATTTATCATTTAAATTATTACTTCACTAAATATAATCACAACAAAAATAAATTCTCAAAATTTGTTCAAAGTCAACGCAAATGCTCCTGAAAGGTATAGCTTGAGTTTACAGATTTTTATAATTTTTTATAAGCTTAGTAAGAAAATATTTAAAACGGACGAAAAATCTGAAGACTACAAGAAATATAAAAATGTACGTAACAATTCATAATCAACACCTCTTTTTAAAAATCATTAAAAGTGATGAAAAATTTCCAAAATTAATAGATTACTTAGTTTCAACCACGTTTATTGTAAAAAAACCGACATGTTTCCTAAGCGATGCTTACAGGGTTATTTTAAAACTAAAAATAATATTTCGATGCTGCCATAAAATAAGTTGCCGTGTTTAAAGAAATATTATATAAAATGGTTAAAAAGGTTACGTCAGGACAGGTTATTGGCTATTTTTCTTTTTTTTTCGTAGCTTTTGATGAATGACTTTTCAAAAAGAGGTGTTGAGTTGATTTGATTCTGAGTTGTCATGGAACCCTTCTTAACTCATCCGCTCGCTAGGGACGCGAAATGACCGCCATTTTGAATTATAATGCATTCCTCTCCAGAGTGACTAGAAACCGGTGGGGGTCATTTTTTCTACTTACAGGTTTCTCTGATAAATCCTAAACCACTTAGGCCCAGCCAAACCCCCAGTACAGCTATGGTCAGCTAGTAGCCAATTTTTTTTTTGATTTGACTAAGGATTAAACTTCCTCCCCAGGGATTGAAGACAACAATGCTACTAACTGAGCCAAATCCCAACTGGTAAAGTCATCCAATTTTAGAAAAAAATGCGTGAAATTGATAGAATGCGTTGTCATCGACAACGAGCTTATCTGCGAAGTTGCAACTTGATTGAATGGCAAGTGGGTTAATTTCTGTTTCCGAGATTCCACTTCATTCATATTATATAATATTTAACTGGATATGAACGGGATAATAAAACCAACTGGATAAGGCCAACATTAGTAACTGCTGTAAAGTCATCCAATTTTAGAAAAAATGCGTTAAATTGGTAGAATGCATTGTCATCGACAACGAGTTGCAAATTGATTGAATGTCAAGTGGGTTAATTTCTGTTTCCGAGATTCCACTTCATTCATATATATTAATTTATTTAATCAAACAAACAAAAATTAAATTCAAATAAATTTTATAATAATACTGTCATTGTAATGACGTTTCAAAAATCATTGGATCATTTATGTATTTTGAGATTTAATAATGTCGTAAACCTAGAGAGCAATAAATAAAACTAGATATATTTTATTTGAAAGAAAACTGTAACTAACGATACATTATAAGTAATTGAATTCGTATCGCTCCTCATTTTATTGAGAAAAAGATGCATTTTTTTACGTGTTTTGAAACAAGTGCTAAAATAATATTTGTTTACAAAAATATCCCTTTACTACTGAATAATTGACTGATTTATGTCGATTTTAAACGTTTTTAGATCTGTTGACATACTTTTCAAAATCATGCTTAAATAGTATGATCTCATATTTATAGAAGTACACTTTAAAATTTCTTGAACCCAGTGTTCATCTCAGTTCGTTGTTACGTATTAAACAATGTATCAATTATGCTAATTATTATGGCAATATGCATTGTATGCACGAAATTCTAATTACACGTTCATATTACCTATCTCGATTCACCGTTAATTGGCTTATATAGGATCTTATTAAGCCTGTCAATAAACAGGGGCGGTATTATGGTTTAACAGACTATATGATTTTCATTTTTGTTCATAATTATATGATTTTCACTTACTTGTAAATATCTCATCAGAGCTGAGTAAAATCAGCTACATTTTGGGAGATACGATTTTAGATTTTCACGGCCAAAAATTATTTTGTTATTAGTTTTTGGGATATCTCCTTCTTTAGCCAACGTTTCGGACAGCGTTGCAGTGTCCATCATCAGTCCAAAACGTTGGCTAAAGAAGGAGGTAGCGCAACACGGCATAATACCCCAAAAACTAATAACAAAATACATTTTGGGAGTTCTTTTTTGCTGGCATACATTAATTTGTGAAACTAAAAAATAAACAAAGTACAATAAGTGATCGATTCACTCATGATGAAGATAATATTTACTTTAGGTTCATTCTTTTCCATACCAACTATATTTCAATAGATATGATCCTCATCATCTTAATTATTCTTGGCTCCACAATCCCTGGTGGGTCTTGGCCTCCTCAAGAGTATTCCTCCTCTCATCTCGGTTTTGTACCAGCTCTCTCCAGTTTAGCAACTCCAACTTATATATATCTTTGAGGACGTTGTCGCTCCATCTTAATCTTGGTCTTCCCAGGCTCCTTCGCCACCCAGTCGGTCTTGAGTTCAGCAGCGACTTTGGTGTTTGATGCTCGGTTATTCTCTCCACATGATCCAGCCATCGAAGTCTTCCCAGTTTTACAAATTTTGTGACATTTAGCCAAATATGATCCTATGGAATATTAATTCATTTCGTGTCTGTGGCCGATTCAAATAGATTTCCTCAGATAGAAAATATTATAACTACGCGACATTTTTGATTGCAACTATTGCCGATTTAAAACACGAACACTTTCGTCTCACTTAATTTGTGAATATTTCAGAAATGCCTGCAAAACTTTCCAAGAATTACGGTGACGATTTACACTTGATGAGAACTGAAATCAATTTTTATGCCGCATTAAAATCCATATCGTGCTCGCAAACAGTTGAATAAGAATCCATAAACATGTAATCAAATAATAATCAAAAGTATAATAATAACCACCATGTCGACTAAGTTACCCACAAGATTGAGAAAAATCGACGAAGCTACCAAAAATCTTGTGTTGGCATACATATTCTTTGCTTCGATTTAAATATCATGTTTATTTATGATTAATTATCTCTAATGCCGTCTTGTGACACGAGATGACTTAAAAGTACCTATTTGATTAATATTTTCACGCCATAATTAAATTTATATATGCAAAGAAGTACTTAGGTTTTCCTGTGGTTCCAAATAAAAACATTAAAAAGTTGACATCTTGAAACTAAGAGCATAATCTTAAAATTGTGCTGAAATTGGCCTTGTTTTTGTAGCAACTTTACTATGAAATAAAAATTAAAGATACCTCGCGTTATCTTTGAAAGAAAGAATGTTACGCTATAAAACTATAAGGATCTATTTACTTCCTGGGGTCGGTGTTTGCGATTTAGATGTCGCGATATAACATTTGAATCACATTTGAGTCTTTAATACATATTTTAAAGCTGCCGATGATATCAGAGACATATTTTGTCTTTTTACATCCTCGTCATCGTGGTTTACCCGAAATCCTTTGTTGTAAAACGTAAATAATCCTTGTGTAACAAATATTTGCTCTAGTTCCAATTGAAGAACATGAAAACCTTTGATTACGTATTTGTTTTCGTAAAGCCATTTAGGGTAAGCCTTCATCATATCCTACTATCAAGCTTTCAAAGGCAGGCTGTGGTTTTCTAAAGCTATTATAAAATAGGTATCTTCCTGCACCCTTGTAGTACCCCGAGTCGTAAGGTTCTAGATAAGGGTGAATCAGTCAAAGTGTTCGGAAGTTAAAATGTCCCGGAGGACTATCGATTGTGTTTGACGGGAATATCGGCAACTAAGTGGGAACATCAAATCTGGAACAACTTTTCCACAAATTCTTCGGTAATTCCGTCAATCTCCCTCATAAACTCGTTCGCTGAGAAGTTAAATGATTGCTTTTGATAGGTAGATAGTTGCGGGAACTTGGCTGGCATCTTGCCATTCATTATTGTTAAGGACTTACAAGATACTATTGGAATATTTATTGATTTTCCATTAAATAAGATTCAATAGTTTGTAAGAAAAGGAATTAAGAGCAAAGTTATTTTACTCGCAAAAGTTCGAAAAAGTGTAAAATATGAGTTAGAACAAAGATAATCGAATACAATTACACTTTTTTATTCATAAAATAATTTTTGTTTTCACTATTTTATTTGCTTTTCGATTACCACACTAGGCATACTATTTCTATGTTAGATTAATTCATAAACAATTCAGTCAAAAAATACAATGAATATTTGAGGCATTTTATTCAGAATCGAAACGTTACTTGGCTTTAGCCGTGTTTGGTAACTAGATTGAAAGGTCAGTGTCTGAGTTGATATCGCGTTTGGGTCCCACCGGGGCGTCGCATGTTCGATTGCTAGGCTGGTTAAGTCCTCCATCACGACACAAGCAATATGTTCGGCTTACTGTGGTGGAAGTAGGAGATTTTCAAATATTTTCCGGTTATTGTAACCCGGGAATGTTTGACTTTCTTTAAAAAAAAAGTGATTTGAATAGCCAGGTACTTCCCCACCTTTCTCTTTCCCATCTCCTCCCACTCCCCACTACCTTCAGGTTCACAACATACCCCGTTGGTCTCACTGGCTCCAGATGGTTGGGATGAGTTAGGAACCTTGTGTGGTACTTACATAAACAGTGATTAGACCTGGTTAGCCAAATTTATTCCATCCATCCTCTTCCACATATCCACATTGGTCCCGCTTTGTGCAGCCTCATAACCTAATGTAAAATTAGGATTTCTCAATATTTGTTTTACTTTCATTTAATCCCATTCCTCTTCCTACAAGGAAACATCCTATCAAGACAATCGGTAGGTTATACGAACGATTTAAATTTATTTATTTAATTTATTAGATCAAAATTTTTGAAGAACACATCAATCTGTCTCTTACCGGAGGACAAATAATTCCATTTGGGAAGATAAATATTCTATTCAAATCCTTGTACTACTGTACCACCCATCATAAAATTTTGCTTTTGCTTGTCCAAACACGCTCATTAATGAACATAATGATATAAATTACAAGCTGACTCGACAAACGTTTTTCTGCCATATAAATTATTTCTAATGAATATTTTGGTTGTTAAATAAAAAATAACATGTATTGTAAGTGTGCGGGGATGGCATCTATGACAGAAAGAGGAATAGAGCGCTGTAGACGATAACCGCCGATAAAAACAAAAAACACCAACTTAAGTAACTCCATAGTCTGGTCGCCCTTCTACAAAATTCATATTCATACTATTGAAAAAATTCAAAGAAAATTTCTACGTTTTGTAAATTTTAAACTTAACATCCCTTTAGAGCACATAAATTACCCGTAGTTAATGAATACTTTAAATATTCCAACATTAGAAAACCGACGAAAAATAAACGACCTAACTGTTTTATTAAAATTATTAAACTCTAAATTCGACAGTTGTGAACTCCTGCAATTAATAAATCTACATGTACCTACACGAACAACTAGACAAACATTGACATTTTATATACGTACATCTCATTCGAACTATGATTTACATTCTCCAATACAACGTTTGCATAGTCTTGGTAACAAATACTTAAACAATCTGGATGTATTTGACAATAATTTGAACTAAGCAAACTTCAAACGCCATATGTGCCAACTATTTATTTCTACCTATCCCATAAACTAATGAGAACAACAATTTTAAACATTACCTACTTTATGTCAACTACTATTATTTTATGGACTATATTTTGTTTCTTATATTTTATGTTACCTTTATTTTGCTAACGCTTAAATTGTTTGTAACCTAAATTTAAATTTTTTTTTTTAACCCTTATATTTTTTCTAACCTATATTTTGTTTTAAGCAAATATAATGTTACTTGTATTGTGTATTGTATTTTGTAAACCCATTATTTACACTATAATTTTAAATAATGTACTGCATTCTATGTAAAAGCCCTATGGGGGTTTAAATAAAAAATAAAATAAATAAATAAAATAAAGTAAGAAAATGAAATTTAAAAAATCAATATGAATTTTGAAGAGCAATTGAGTGTACGGTATTTTTTGTCAGTCCGTCTTTAGCAGACACAAATAAGCTCGATGTTTTCCCACGCGAGAACATGATGCCGAATGAAATATCAAAATGACGCGACGCTTCTCGCGAATGTCTTGCGCATGTGTGGATAAAAGTTCGATGAGGCGGACGTAGCGCCATCTGTCATTCAACAACATAAATAATTTCGTTCTGCTTGAAATACGAACGACGCCGGTTAAATTTTTTCATACAAAAATACTAAAATTGTGATTAAAAAAATGGTAGGGTTGGGGTAGGAGCGTTAAAATTTGGTGTTATAGATATTTTTTGAAGCCAAATAAAACAAATTAAAATAAACAAAATTTTCAAAAAGGATAGGGACTCCCTACTTACTTAGCGGTATGAAATATACTTTAAAACCTATTCTCATACCTACCAAATATACATACGAAATTTCATAAAAATCGGTCAAGCCGTTTCGGAGGAGTGTGACCACAAACACCGTGACACGAGATTTTTATGTATATGATTATTAAAATATACACCAGGAATAAATACAAGCTTTATGTTTTCTCAATAATGTCCTCTGCGTGGTCCAGGTTAGTACGGTCGTGTATAATATTTTTCTGTCTATACAGAGTATAAAAAAATAAAAATATATAAATGTACATTTTTAAGCAGCATCAATTGTCAAATGCATTGTACAATATAGTTTCATATCAGTTATCGAAGAACCGGTGATGCAATATTTTAGCCTTTAATTGTTATAATGGTTTATGTAGTCTGCAGTTGGAAGTAGGATTGTAGAAATATATTAAAAAATTTGAACAGCGCCCTTGAGGTGATTTTTCTCGAAAAACGGCGCTTAACTAATCATCCTTATATTTTGATTAGGTACCTACATATTTAATAAATACGATTTAAATTTATTATATTGAAAAGTTGAAACCTTATTTATTTGAAAGGTTTTTTTAAGCCCGTACGTATTATTGAACTGTTGGTTTCCTAAAAAAATATGTAGGTACACTTTACAAATTTGATAACAGGAAATATTTTCGAGACAAATTAACTTGTACTCGTATTAATCTAATTATTACGGCCCCACGCGATGACAGATTACATGAATAATTTGTACGTCAAAAGTGACTAATTGAAAAAGGCTCATAGGCCCGGATTAAGTGTAATAATAACTGACACGCTCATGTGGGATGGGCCGTGTCCTATTCTTGCATTTGTCACTCGCGTTTCGGCGGCTCATTTACTTAAGCAATCAACATTTTTGTCATAATTACAAATTCTCATAACACGAACGTTGAAAATAGTACTTAACATGATACTGTGAGGTTTATTTTAATAAGACCAACCATTAACCTACATACATTCAGATTGTAGTCAACAATATAGGGAGAATGTTTTTATTTTTTACGATGGTAAATCAGCAAAAACGCTCAAAAGATGAGTTCTAGTATAATGTTATTGCCTGATGCAATTTTCTTATTGTTGTGTAATTTTCATCATTCATCTTGGCATTGCCTGGTGCAATTTTCTTATTGTTGCGTAATTTTCATCATTCATCATGGTGTTGCCTGGTGAAATTTTCTTATTGTTGCGTAATTTTCATCGCTCATCTTGGTATTACCTGGTGCAATTTTTCTATTGTTGCATAATTTTCACTATTCATCTTGGTATTGCCTGGTGCAACTTTCTTATTATTGCGTAACTTTCTCCATTCATCTTGGTATAACCTGGTGCATTTTTCTTATTGTTGCGTAATTTTCATCATTCATCTTGGTATAACCTGGTCCAATTTTCTTATTGTTGCGTAATTTTCATCATTCATCTTGGTATTGCCTGTTGCAATTTTCTTATTTTTGCGTATTCTTCATCATTCATCTTGGTATTGCCTGATGCAATTTTCAGATTGTTGCGTTATTTTCATCATTATCTAATGGCGAAATTACACACGTCAACCATGTTGATGCCATTTGGTTGAACGGCGTATAATTGTTTAGACGTACTTGACAGAAGTGGACCATACAATCACATTGCTGTCATAGAGTTTAGAATGTCTTCGAAACAGGTCGTGCGCGCGGGAATTATATCCCTCTGATTTAATGTTCCACAGGCTTGGATAGTTCTTAAGTGCTCTAAGAACAGAGGCGTATGCTCTTCCCTCCATTTAAAAACCATTTTCTATGTTGACAACTCACTACAAAATAAACAGTCACAGTTTGACAATTCAATACGCGCGCACAGTGCTGCGCGCGCATGCAACGCCGCATTCGCGCATGCGCACGAAGGACAACAGAACCAATCGCATTGAAAATATTAAACAAGTTGAATATTTTCAATGCGGTGGAAAGATGACGCGCAATGACATGGAAACATGCAATGTCTTGTTTACACGGTGCAATTTGGTATCTACAACCTAATTGCGAGGCAGAATTGAAAGTTCTAATATGCCCATAAGGATTAACTGGTTTGGGAGGCGGAAATGGGTACCGTCGCCCCGGGATCCTTTTATTGGATAACCCTAAGTCAACCACTGAACGCCAGATTTGGGACTTATAAGGGCGCGTAGCGGTTCGCTGGTTCCTCTTAGGAGGAACACCTGCTTGGTCTTTTCCGAACAGATTTGATGTCAAAATGCTTGCCCAAGTGAACAATTTTTTTTTTATCAAAAATTGAAACTAGCATCTGGTACGGATATTTGCTACTTTATTTATTTGTGTCTTAATTTATAAAATATTTGCAATGATTCCGCATTACCATCAACATTTTCAACGTCATTAGCACACAGTTCAGCAACTATTGTTTGGCGCATGTCACAAAAAAGTAAAACTCCCGTCATAACCGTTTAATCATGTACCTCATATTTGTAATCTTCTCTGTAATAAAATGGTGTATAACCGTTTTATAAAGAAATTGAACAAATAAATAAATAAATCGTTAAAGAAAGCTCAATTTTATCTAGCAGCTATTCAATGAAAGTTTTGCATTTGGGGAGTAGATAGAATTTTAAAAATGGTACCCTTTACCCTTAATGGTCCATCTCACTGATTTCCTTTATCTATATTAGCTATTGTAGTTACAATGTTCTAAATATTATTAGTATAATAATTGCATCACTGTATGGTTTGAGATAGATAATAATTAGTTAAGTGACGGTGATCAATATACAAACTTGAATATGTTATGTATGCCCTGCGATAGGAACATAGACAAATTTGCTCATTGTCAGTACAATATTACGACGCCACATCCGGGGCCGATGTTTGAACGAGATCCCGGAAGCGTTAAAGCTCACTGCGGAAATAAGTTTGCTAAAGTCCAGTCTGTGGGTATTCTGTCTTAAAATGTGTATCTTTTGTAAAAACACGAGAGATGGAAAACATCGTTTTCAGTACTCATAGCACAAAACTTACTATAACTATAACTTCATTTTCAGTACTCATAGCATATAATTTCGTATGACTATAACTACCTATAACTTCGTTTTCAATACTCATAGCATATAACTTCGTATGACAATAACTATAACTTCGTTTTCAGTACTAATAGCATATAACTTATTTTCACAAGTCGTTACAAAATCAATTTTGTTTATGGACGTTTGAAGCAATATATTTTTTTTAAATATCTTCTATTTTATTTCGCTAACTTCATTTTTCTATTAGAAGATTTCGGTACCCCTGCCCCGGGAAACATTCATTTATTAGGCAACACCTTTGCCATAAGTCACCCCAAGTGGCGCGTTACGTTTGAGGGGTGCCCGTGTTCATGGGGTGAGGTTTGTTCTTGGTGGCGTTTGCGTATGTACACCAGGTGCATTGCGGACCGGATCGTGAGAGGTTGATTGAAGGAGACCATTTTTTGGCCTCTTCACCCAGGCTCTCTCAACAAAACGCCTTGCACAGCAATGTGAGGGATGGAATCTTACATCACTGGAAACACGACCGAGATTCCGACCCACCGCTCGTACCCTTTTCCTTCCCAGAACTTCCCCTCCATTTCTTTATTTAAAACTAGCTTTTTCCCGCGGCTTCGCTCGCATGGTATTAGGGGATTCCCACTCAGCCTCCTCCACCTTCCCTCTCCCCACTCCACTCCCACCATCAACCCTCATCCCCCTCTACCCACTCCTCCCCCTCCACCCACCCCTCCCCCCACTCTACTCCCCGATCAACCCCCATCCCCCTCTACCTACCACTCCCCCCACTCCTCCCCCCTCCACCTTCCCTCTCCCCGCTCCACTCATCCATCAACCCCCCTCACCATCCCCCTCATTCTCCACCCACCCCTCCCCCACCACATACCCTCTCCACTCCACCTCACCCACCTTCCTCCACCCCTCCCCCCCTCTCCCACCCCTCCCTTCACCCCTACCTCTCCACATTCCCTCTCCCCACACCGCTCCCCCCATCAACCCGCTTCCCCCAACCCCCTACATCCTTCTCCTTTCCCATTCCTTCCCTTCCCCTCTCCCTCCCCTAACCCCCTCCCCCCACCCTCCTCCCCTTCCCCTATCCCCCTCCACTAACATTCTCCCAACACCCCCTCCCCACTCCCCCCTCTTACCTCTCGCATTCCACACTCCCGATACATTCAGTTTTCAAACTGCTCGCGTGCCACCTATTATAATTTTTTATACACATTTCATAATGCCAGAACTCAACGGTAGTGTAATACAAAATAACGAACAAAAAAAAGTTGGTGCAGTCGTTTGGGTTTGTACGCATACATACATTTCGGTGATTCATTTTTAGAGATAGTTATTTTGTACGACGCCAACAAAGCACTCTTTTTAGGGTGAATTACCTAATAAAAAAATATTTAAAAAAAATCGTTTCCAAGGCTACAATTGGTTGACTTTTGCAATAAATCAATTTTGTTATTGACAGAAAACGTATGATAAATAATTTCATAACGTTAGAGATTATTCATAACCCCAGAGCTTACCAATATATATAGCCGACATTGTGAAAGAATTTTTAAAGTCCATTCTGTAGTTTTTGTGCGAAAGAGTAACAAACATACATCCATACAAACTTTCACCTTTATAATATTAATAGGATAGGATAGGATGATCCTCAAAAATGACATAGACTCCGAGGAAAATTATTTTCCTCCGGGCATTCTTTGTGGTGTCAGTGTAAAAAAAATAATAATGTTTCTTAAATAATAAATGTACTGTTTTTGTGTGTTTAGTTATTTTTGTTATCTTACTCAATTTTAGTTAGTATCGACATAATCGCGAAAACTTCAGATGCTTTACGTAACGCCTTCATAAATCTTGAAAGTTCTGCCAAAAATATGGGTCTCGTAGTAAACCAGCAAAAGACCAAATACATGGCCGTAGGGTGCACCCAACAAATCCCAACTCTCTCATGTGGAAACCAAAATTTCGAAACGGTACCAAGATTCACATACCTAGGCTCCCTGATAATAAACGACAATAATACCACAGAGGAGATCCAGAAGCGCAAAATGAACTCAAATCGCTGTTATTTCCGCCTACAGAACCAATTAAAGTCCAGACTGCTGTCCAGAAACACGAAGATATTAGTGTACAAAACACTTGTCAGACCAGTACTTACGTACGCAGCTGAGACTTGGGTGCTAACTAAGAGGAATGAGCGAGCACTGGACGTTTTTGAAAGAAAATTTTTGAGACGCATCTTCGGACCGGTTCTAGAAAACGGATTTTGAAGCAGACGTTATAACAATATAGAAGACATTATAGCAGACGTTATAACAATATAAGAGCCCTATACTTTGTTTAAGGAGCTAAACGTTGCGAAATTTATAAAACTGGGAAGACTTCGGTGGCTGGGTCATGTGGAGAGAATGACCGAGTATCAAGCACCAAAGTCCCTGCTGAACTCAAGACCAATAGGGCGATGGAGCCTGGGAAGACCAAGACTAAGATGGAGCGACAACGTCCTCAAAGAAATAAATATCTATCTTGGAGCTTCTAAACTGGAGAGAGCTGGCACAAAACCGAGATGAGTGGAGGAAGATTCTTGAGGAGGCCAAGACCCACCAGGGGTTGTAGAGCCAATAGTGATGATGATGATGACTCAATTTTAGTTAATTCTTTCTTAAGTGGGTGTGTTATTAAAACACAGTTTTGCTTATTTCCGCCATTTTCTTTCCCAAAATCAGAACATTATGTTAGCCAAGATCAATAGTATCTCAATTTTTGTAAAAATGAACTAGAATATTCTAAATATAACCAAATTAAAAGTTTTAAATTATTTAAAGATTTTAGTTATTCTAAATATAACCGTAAAAAGGCGCATCTGTACACTGTAAACATTTCTTCACCGCCTGATAAACAATTATTTACCCTAAATTAACCGTGGTTCACGTCAGTTTTTTTAAAATTAAAAATACACAGATATATAAGTAATTTATGGCCCTGTTCCGGTGTACAGTGCTTAGATTTGGGAAATATGTTTTACAGTGTTTGGTTTTATACACATATTGGCTAAGAGCTGCAAAATAGGCTCGAATTCACCTTTAAAAGATGTGTAGGTGCACTCTGCTTCCAAAAATGCAATAAAACTTATTTTGGAAAAGAGTGGCTCATACACTGTTTTAAGCCTTGAGACGGCTGAAAAGTAATGTATGTTTGTTTTGTTTAAGTAATAGTTTATGATTTATAAAAGTCAGGAAAATTTCATATCTCGGTGACAAACTCGTACTTCAAAGGAAGAAATATCATTTGCTCGAATATTAAAAGGCAAGATGGAGGGTCGCAGAGGCGAGAGCCTGGTAGGAGACAAATGTCTTGGTTGCGAAATGCACGAGAGTGAGCCGGTATTAGAAGTGTGGAGGAGCTATTCCGGGCAGCGCAAGATAGAGATACATTTACCAGAGTGATCGCCAACGTCGGGGGATCTGATAGGGCATACGAAGAAGAAGAATAGTTCATAACTTACCGAGTATCCCCAGCCTGTAGTTGACGGTGACGACAACCAAACCCCCGTAGCTGGCAAGCACGGACCCATCGTATGGGTTACCCGAGCTCCACTCGTAACTTTCTCCATGGATGAAGACCAGCACTGGAAAGCGGGTGTGCGCGTCTCGAGCGCCTGCTGGAATCATACAAACAACTGATTTAGTGGTCGGTCCTACGATCATTCATTATCATGGAATAATTTTTTTTTTTTTTGAAAGCTATTAATTACAAGGGATGTGTCATTAAGTTCCTGGGAGACCAGGGATTCCTAAGCATATTTGGTTAAGAACATGTAAATGTAATTTGCTGTCAATTGATATTTAAAAACATCAACAAAAATTCTGTCTCACGACGTCACTGATCACACTGCCGCAGGTCGCAACGGACCACGTGATAGGCATACTGTCTGTCTTGTTTGGATCTATAATATATATAAAAGATATCTAAAAGCTTCCGAGCTTGTTATATAGAGGTGCAAAAAACTGTCCCGAAACTCCGCAAGATGGTCGTTAGTTTAGTTTGGAGTTTGTGCACCAGGGGGGCCGAGGGCCAGGCTACAGGTTGCAGGAGCTCACTCACATAATTCAGATCCACCTCAGCTAGCTTCCACTAGGTTGACTATTCGCAGTCACAACGTTTGTAATACGCGAAGTATTAGTAAATCCAGAAACATAAAGAACACTATTATTTCAAAGAAGTAATCTCCTTCCAAGACGAGTTGGAGAACCTGATTGTTTGAATATAACAACTTGTAAACACAACACCTACGGTTCTGCTGGAATGATATGGATTGCATCCCACGACAAGATGCACTCTCGAATGTGTCATCTGTATATTTCCATTTAATGTGATCATTGAATTATCTACGCAAACAGTCTTACATATTAAAAAAAAACAAATTTACAATCTTCTACCATGTCACTTTGTGGAAAACATTTATATAATTGCTTTATTATCATATCTTTTCTTTCATTCTTTCTTTTTTCTCTTTCTCTGCAGGTTGTCTTATATTTGATACTACTGTGTTTCATGTTTCATTTTGATTTACGTTATTTCTGCTAATAACGTCTGTCATTATTTCGTCTAGTAACAACTAAACATTGATTACGCATGCTATGAACATTTCTTGTTCGAGTGTTAATATCTACGAGAATGTACATCCCAACTGTAATTTTATCTGTAATAATTGTTTACACTCTGTAAAAGTTTCAACAATAAATAAATAGTGTGTACCCAGTGGCGACGTTTGATGGATTTTTAAAAGTTTTATTTTATTATGAAAGGTTATCGAAAATCGAAATGACCTTTCGGTTTCCTGTTAATACACGTATATTCATTATATCTGTGTACATGTATGATTATGAGGCACTTGAGATAATTAATATTGTAAGGGTTATGCTAAAAATGTTGTTATGGAAATATTATTGCATGCTAAAAAAATTGATATGGAAATATTGCGTGCAAGATTAGGAAATGAAATTATTTTATTTCTAATCTTACCGATAGCATGAATTATTTCTTTAAAAAAACTCGAATAACACATTATGATACGGTATCTTACAAACCACATACTGTTATTTGGGTAGAACCGCAAAATAAAGAGGTAGATACCTAATAGTCCTGGGTCGATCGATCGTCACGAGCGGGTCGCGAAGACCCGCTCTTTTCGCGACACAAAATACGAAACTCGATTTCTCATCACCCAGTTACTTTCTACGGGCGCGCCGCGCGGTAGATGCTCGCCGCCCAGACCGGTCAAGTCATACGCGATACGAAACCCAGGTTATAATTGTGTGAACGTTCTCTCACAGCTCACACCTGTAACTAGTAATGTCATGTCCCAGAAATAAATTTTTAAAAAAACATGCTTCATGGGTTAAAAAAATTTTTTTTTTCATGTTTTTAAGGATATAAAAACCTTGTAAAAACGTGTTGTTCTGAAGCTTTTATTGAGAATTTAAATAAGTAAATTAGCTGTAAGCTGTAGTGCTTTATTATAATTTCTTTTTATTAAGGTCAGACATTTTACACTTTTACCAGTTTATAGTTTCTATTACAATGCACAATTACATTCACACCCACACAAAAAATTAAAAGTTTTTATGAAAACTGCACTTAGCACTTTGATTAACAATACCAAGATACGCTCTTATTAAAAACGTCTCCGTGTCTAGTCAAATATTCAAAAATCGAATCTACTAAACAATCCCGCTATGACGTGACACACGGGCAGAAAGCAGGATACTATTACGTCACGCACGTGTGTGTGTTGATCGGCAATTGGCGACCGAGTGTGTCGCAGTTGCAGTTCGAGAGTTCCGGGAGCTGACACGTCTCGCCAGTCTCGCCAGTCGCCACATGGGCACCCGGCGATCGGTCCGTGAGTCACGGGGTGCAGGAATGTGTCGTAGTTGGTAGGTTGCGGGAGTGTGTCGCAGTTCACGGGTCCCGGAAGACCCGAGTGCTGACGAATAAATAACCCGCTCGCTCTTTGGTGGCTCGTGAGCGAGTTTCGACGATCAGGTATTTCTCCATCGACCCAGGAATAATACCTAACAACCATTTACACACTTTTCTCAAAATTTTAATGGAAGTGCGTTTGCTTTGCTGTGAAAAAAAAATATATATAAATTACTATCGAGTTCCCGGCAAGCGTTGCTACACCACTAATAAAGGAATTGTTTCCACTAATAAGAACAATCAGTCAATTTTGGTTACTAACATAGGTACATATTTTAAATATCTATAATTCTTGATTCGATTCAAAGTATGAGGCGAGTACTTCAAATAAATCCGTTAATTTAAAGATGTTCGAAAATAGAATTTTGATTTAACAATCATTGTTTTGCAAAATGTCATTCTCAAGTTTTGACAGTTTTGCAAGGGTTTTTGTAATGATTAAAAAACTTTTCAGGTGTATTGTCACGTGGTTGTAATAATTCAGAAACCTTCATGGGGATTTAAAGAAGGTATTTTGAAAGTTTCAAACATTTCCTACGCTTAACTATAGCAACGCATAGCGGACATACATACATAC
Source organism: Limnephilus rhombicus (assembly GCA_929108145.2). Lineage (NCBI taxonomy): Eukaryota > Metazoa > Arthropoda > Insecta > Trichoptera > Limnephilidae > Limnephilus > Limnephilus rhombicus. The sequence goes on along the minus strand of OV815292.1, from coordinate 13,206,259 downwards.
ATAGAAACATTTTTAGATTTTTATATATATAGATGAATTCCTAAGTTATTGCTTGGCAGTTTGTTAATCCTCGTGGATGTTTTTATCTATTTGACATTTTGCGCGTTACTACAACATTTTAGTTTACCGAAAAAAAGACTTTCGACACGTAAATTTATTGATTACTAGCGAGTTCCCGGCATGCGTTGCAATGCCACTTAAATAAAGACATAGTTTCTCCCTGCGTGTCCCTTCACATTCGACCTGTTCCCCTTCCACTTCCCCTTCCCCTTCAACTACCCTTTCCCCTCCCTTCCCCTATCTCCTTCCCTTTTTTCTAAACTATATGAAATACATCAATTTTTAGAAGAACATGCGCGCCACATATTGCAATATTTTTATACAAATTTCATAACACCAAAGCTGGCCAGTAAACTTTAATATCGAGGGCGTGCACACTACTAACTCACCAAAGTTTCATCGCAAACGGATAAATAGTATGGGAAAAAAATTCATAACGCCAGAGATTACTATTATATATAGAAACCATCCCGGGCATGCGCACATCAAATCCTCAAAGTTTCATCGCAAACGGATAAATAGTATAGGAAAAAAATTCACATTGCCAGAGATTACTATTATATATAGACACCATCCCGGGCATGCGCAATGCGTACATCAAATCCCCAAAGTTGCATCGCAATCGGATGAATGGTTTAGGAACGCATAAGGGACAAAAATAGTTTATATTATTATTAGAGCTATGTTCTTCTTCAATGATATATTAAATTGATGGAAAAAACAGTCAAAAGTAATAAAAGAGAGTTGTTCAAATAAAAATTGAAAGAAACATTCGTTTTAAACTTGTAACAAAAGGAGTAAAGTAAATTACCGTTGGTCACATTTAATTGTTGTACATTACTTTATCAAACACAGGGTTCAAATAAATTTAAACATTGAAATATTATTATTGAATTTGCACCCTGATTCAATATAAAAGATGTTCGGATTATCATGGAGAAGAGATACCACCGCTACGAATTGAAAGACAGTGCTACTAGAAATGGCTGTTGCTTTGTTTAGTTATCATGTATGTATAGCCAGAAAGTCCTTTGCTCATTTAAAATTTTCTGAAAATAACAATTTACCCTAGATTCACGCAGTTTGCTGTATCACAAAATTAGTTATGAAATTCTGTGTTAAAAAATGTTAACATATTCTTATATTCTTCAGCTAGGCTAATTAATGACTTGCTGCCCTTTGTTTTTTATTTATTTTTATTTTATTAATTAACATCATAAACAGTCTTTAAAAACACAATTTTTTTCCCTTTATATCTTGATACATTTCAAAAGTAATTTTTACATACTTTCTGAATACATACAGAGTGCAGCAGGGAAACTTGCTGATTTGAATTGAACGCAGACGAGCGAGGCGTAGTCAGAAAGGGGTGGGGAGGGTCTCATTGGAAAGAGGGGATCCTGAAGTTTTGTTACACTACAAGCCAGTTGTCGTCATGCATTGGACAAAGGAACAGCGTGCGTTTGCCGTCGAGGCCTACTTTTCTACGGTCATTCGGTGGTCGCCACCCAACGTGCCTTCCGTACTCGGTTCAATATTCATCCCGCGGGTCCCGTTCCTAGGCGGTAATCAATTGTTTCGTGGGTGGACACATTCAGGGAAAGTGAGAGTATGGCAAGAGAAGGCCTAGGAGGTCAACGGACTTCCAGAACTCCGGAAAACGTTGAGAGGGTGAGGGAGTCGTTTTTGCGCTCTTTTTTTTCTTCTTCCACATTTTTTCATCCACTACTTGAATAAATGGAAGTTGGGGACGTATGGTTCCAGCAGGACGGAGATTTTGAGGGAACACTTCCACGAGCGCCTTATCTTCTTGAGGGGTGACGTACCGCGTACCGTGGCCGGCGCGCTCCCCCGATTTGGCACCCTGCGATTGTTTTTATGGGGATAACTCAAATTCATCGTTTATACCGACAAACCCCGGACCCTGCAACACCTGAAGGGCAACATCTGCCAAGCCATCACCAACATTCCCGTCGATTTGCTCGAAAGAGTGGAGCGAAACTTCAAATCTAGGGTAGATCAGTGTATCACTAATGAGGGCCGCCATTTGCCCGATGTCATTTTGAAAACTACTTAAAACAAAAATTCAGAATGTGTACTATACGATACAAAAAGAATTAAATCGATATATAAAGTACTTTTTCTTTTATTGACTTTTCAAATCAGCAAGTTTCCTGCCGCACCCTGTATAACATAACAAAAGATAAAAATAATGTAAAAAAGTTAAAAATATATATAAGACAAAATTAGATGATGGGAACCCACTAAGACACTGCCTGTGCGTGGATAATATTTACTAAAGTGCTAAACTACACCAATAGGTTGGCGGTACAAGTAAAAAATGTAAATTTCAAAGATAAATGTTTAAAAATAAAGGTAATGTATCTTTGAAAATATTAAAGTAACGATGTGACACATACAAGTTAATTGAATTTTTTTACAGTCATGACAGTTTTTTTTTTTTTTTTTTTTTTTTATTATTTATTAAATTACAGAATACATTTTGTACAAAAAATTGGAGTAGACCCACAAAGCTGTCATATGACAGCTTGTCTGCAGGTTCTAACAATTTAAACATTCTTAATATTATATCTAAGAAAATATTTGTAAATACATTTATAGTTTTAAGGAAACATTAGAATAGATCACATAGTAATATTGGATAATTTAACTTACACTCATAAATATATAAGATATTTCAATATACCTGCCTAATAACAAGATATGTAGGCAGCTATATTAAGATATTCAAAGATACATGGAGTTTTCACTCATTAACCATAGTTTTATCATTTTAGGACATAGTCTCTCATTTTTTTCAAGTTTTATGTTTTTATTGATTTTATTGAAAATCACTGGTATTAGATATTCAAGAGTACGGCTTCCATATTTATTTAATATTCGAGGAGTTTTTAGGCCCTTTCCTTCTCTAAATCTTGTGGTATGTTTGTGTACAAGTAGGTGTTTGTAAGGGCTTTCCCCCATATTATCCATAATAGTAGTGAACCAGTGGAGACCTTTTATTGTAAGTAAGCTCTCTGAGCCATAAAGTAGTTTTAAGTTATGTCTCTGTTTGTAAATATTTGTTGTGACAATTTTTTTTATTATGGCAGTTTGTAAATTTTCAATATATTTAATGTAAGTAGTGCTTGCATGTCCCCAAGTTCGAATACCATATCTAAGGATGGATTCTACCATAGAAAAATATATGAGTTTAAGAGTACAATGAGGCAAAATAAATTTTAATTTGTAAAAGTTACTAGCTAAGGATCTGAGCTGGTTACAAATTTTAGCCACTTGTTTATCCCACTTAAAATTATTATCTACAATTATACCCAGATAAGTATATTCATTTGTGAAATCTATTTTTTCACAGTCACAAACATTAATAATTCCTCTATGTATACAGTCAAAGCTATGAGCGGTTATTTTAGGAACATTCCACATTTTCAAACTTGGTGATTTTATGTACATGCATTTGGTTTTTTTTACATTAATAACTAATCCTACATCATGAGCCCATTTGAGAAGCTCGTTAAAATCTCTTTGTAATTCTTGTATAGCTATTTCAGGATTTTCATTTGATACAACAAGAGCAGTATCATCAGCAAAAATGAATCGACGAGCTTTTTTGAAAATCTTACACATAGCAATTACATATATAATATATAATTTTGGACCTAGAATTGACCCTTGCGGTACTCCCGATTTGATGTATCTTGATTTACTAATTATATTTAAAATCTTCACACTCATTTTTCTATTTGTCAAATAGTTTTTAAAGAATAAGAGGAGTTTACCCCGGATACCTATAAATTCAAGTACTTTAATTATTTGTATATGGCTAAGTGTGTCGAAAGCTTTTGAGAAATCAATAAATAGAACCAATACATGTTGTTTACAGTTTAGTTGTGAATTTATATGATTAGAAAATTTTTCGAGCAATTTATCGCAACTTTTATTTTTTTGAAAGCCATACTGGCATTCATCAATAATACTCAGATTATTTAAGTATTTATCTAAATTTATTGATATATATTTTTCTAATACTTTTTCTAATGCAGGAAGTAAGGAAATCGGCCTGTAATTGTTTATTAAAGAGTGATTTCCATTTTTAAAGATAGGCCTTACAATACTATATTTTAGTTCATCGGGAATATGGCCCGTATCAATTATTCTGTTAATTAAGTGGGCGATTATAGGACTAAGTAATTTAACATGTTTTTTCAAATCATATATACGAATTAAATCTATGCCTGGTGTCTTGGAATTTTTCATACCTCCGATAATTAATTCGATTTGCTTTGTATTTGCTCGTGGTAGATACATTGTGTGATTTAAATATTCCGGCGTGTATTCTGACGCTCGGACATCACATACATGTAATAACTTATTTACCCCCTCATCAAAAAAGTCTGCAAAATTTTCTGCCACTGCATCTTTCGATTTGGATTTTAAGAAATATTTTGATATGACTTCATCACAACCGGATTTATCTTTCCTTCCTAAAGTTTTATTAATTTCATTCCAGGTTTTTTTAATGTCTTTGAAACAGTGATTAAATTTATAGTTATAGTATAATTTTTTTGTGTTTATTATTTGTTTATTTAATTTATTTCTGTATTTTTTGAAATCGATTTCATATTTTTTGTTGTTAGGTGAGTTTTTCCATTTCCTCCAAAGAGTATCTCGTGTTTGTATATTTTCAATGAGGCTATCATTCATCCAAGTTTTTTGATAATTGCGATATTTTTTATTAAATTTTGTGATGTAACTTAGTCCATAAATATTTTTAAATTTCGATTTCATTTCTTCGTACAATACATTTGGTTCAGATAATTGTAGCATTTCATTCCAATCAGTGATTGAGATAAATAGATTAACTTTTTTTTCAGAGAGTGCAGTATAGTACTCAGTGTGCGATATGTCAGAAGTGTGTTTGCCGTAGGTAGGGAAATAAATCGTCGTTGCAATTAGGTAGTGGTCAGCTATTATTGTTTCACATACGCACGAACTGATTTCTATGGTCTCTCTCTCTCTTATATAGATATGGTCTAGACAAGTAGCCGTTATATAGTTTGACAAAACTGCTTCTCGTGTCACATCGTTAATAGTTTTGACCAATCCGAAGTTGGCCATTAGGTTTTCGTATTGGATTACAATCGGTTCGAGTTCATTTAAAATGTTTATGTTGGTATCGCCAAGTAATAAAATGGATTCTTTAATGTCAATACTGCCCAATACTGTATCCAGTTCATGGAGAAATAATTTTTTATTTGTGTTTGGAGGTCTATACATTGCCAATAGATGTATACGTTTATGTTTGTAAATAGAAACAGTGCCGTAAACGCATTCAAAATTAGTTGTTACTATATTTATTTTTTCGAATGTAAGATGATCCTTCACGTATACAATAATTCCGCCACCCGATCTTTTTATACGACAAAAATAGTAAGAGTTGAAACCCGATATTTTGTATAGATTTACATTATTTTCATTTATCGACGTTTCACATAGCGTTATTATGTCAATATTTCGCAAAGAACTAGAAATAGTTAGGAGGAAAGTATCAAAATGTTTTGATAAGGATCGAATGTTAAGGTTAATGGCAGTTATATTATTAATTCCTAATACATGTTTATTTGACCAATTTTCAAAGTTGTGAGTACGTTCATAATCAATTTCTGATATGTCAAAATCTCCGTTCAAATCACCCATACTGAATAATATTTAAATATGCGGGAATAGTATGTAAACATGTTTGAAGATTTATAAAGGCAAATTATAAATATCAATGTTTTTATAGCAGTAAGCATTAACAATATATTCATAGTTAGATTTTGGTTTTGATCAGAACATATTTGGTTTAATAATTGACAACAATAAATATTTTTTCTGCATGTACAAGTTAACAAAGGATTGACTAACATCAACATACATTTCAATACTAGCGTGTTAACACTGTGGTTACCGGACAATAATTCAGAATATAATAAAGTTAGAGAAGAAAAAAATTGCAAGGATATGAGATACTCATATTTCCTAAGTAGAAGACATATATTATTGAGCTTACCAGAAAAAGAGGTTAAGTATTTAAATAGAGTTTTAGTTAATAGCATTGAATTTTGTTTTTTAGAATAAAAATACATACAAAACATACCTAATCATAATCGATGCGACTTGTGATCATAATATTTACGTATGTCATTGAGCAATAAAATAACGAAAAATTGAAATTTAGAACCATGATACCAAGATACACAACAATACCTACCCTATATAAACAATTCAGATAAAGTGCATCTTCTTACTAAAATCTACAAAAAGTGTTAAATGAAATTTTTCGAGGGTTTACATTTAAATTTTAATGGATATCAATAATATCTTTCTGCTAAAAGCAGGCAAAAATGTGGTGAACTGAAAAAAAAAGAAATACAGAAATCAATAAAATATTAGGTTCTTGGAACATGTGGCATTCAATCGAGTGTTATTTTTTATGATTGCTGTGATTTTAGCAAGGTTCGTGTTAAACACATCGATATTTTGGCATAATCTGTTAAATGTGCTACTGCTTCTTCTTATAAACATATTTTCAAATTTTACCTTTTATAATAATAAAATGGTTTTCTTCATTACCCAAGTTTTTTCCATCTTTTCCTCAAACGGACCCTTCACAACTTCACACTTTGCATCCCCGAATATGACATAGGCTCTGAGGGAAAGATTTCTCTCGGGGTCTTCTATGTGAATTAATATAAAATGCTTTTTTATTATAAAATTTCTCGCAACCTACATATCGCTTTACCATCCTTTTAACCATCCTTTTAAGATACCTGCGGTTTTCTGAAAAATTACGGATTACACACGTGATAAAGTAACACGTTTTGCTTTTGTCAAAAATCATTTTGTACTGAGGTAGAGCTACTCGCGCTGAAATGAAAAAAAGATAATCCGAAAGTAATTGAGAGTAATATCACAGAACGGCGTTAAACTCATACAAAAGAAAAACCCAAAATATTCAAAGGATATCATTCTCAATTTTTAATTTCTCGTTATGTTATTCAGTCATCTTCCAAAGCTTAAATTTGGGTAAAAATGTGCCAGGAAAATATGAATTTTGAAGGGAAATTCAGCTATTTAGTTTAATGCGTATTTCACTTACTTTTGTTTGAGTATTTCATGAACTTTTTCATTGGGACCGCCCAGTGGTGATTTCTTAATTATTATTTAAATGTAAATCAAAAACAGCATTCTTTCTCTCGGAGACTTTTAAAACACTTTTGTACAGTTAAGTAACGTGAATTTTTCTTTAAAATTAGTCGACAAATATAATTATTTCTTGATGAAAAAAAATAATCACCCTTTCATAGTCTTTACTTCAAAGAAAGAATAAAAAATTAGCTACATTCGGGCGCACGGTCATACCCAACACATTTATTTATTATTATTATTATTTTTACATTACCTCCACACATATATATTAATAAAACAATTATTATAAGCAATAATTATTAGCCTGAAACACTCATCCACATTGAAAAAATCTTCCGAGAAAAAATACATGACGCCAACGGGACTTGAACCCGTGCCCTTCTGATTGCCGGTCAGCTGCTCTCCCAATTGAGCTATGGCGGCTTATCTTATACCCGCCAAATGATTCAATATATACTAGTGTTTCATTCAACAATTACTGCTTATTATATTTTTTCCACCTGAAAACAACCAACTTTATTTAATATATTGAATCATTTGGCGGGTATAAGATAAGCCGCCATAGCTCAATTGGGAGAGCAGCCGACCGGCAATCAGAAGGGCACGGGTTCAAGTCCCGTTGGCGTCATGTATTTTTTCTCGGAAGATTTTTTCAATGTGGATGTGTGTTTCAGGCTGATAATTATTGCTTATAATAATTGTTACCCTTTGTGCTATTCATAAAAATCTTGTCTTAAACGTTAGTTTAACAATTGAAAATAATTATTAATAAAACAATTTCCCTCAGTCATCTTTGCCTTTGACATCTTTAGGAATCCTGTGTGGAGGGTCTTTTTAGGAAAAGGAATGAGAGGAAGCTTTGTGAAGGAAAAATGAATGAGGAGTGGGTAGGAATCTCGTGGTCAATGCATCAAGGAGTGACAGACGTATAAATCCATCCTTGCCACTGCAAGACGTCCAAGACGTTGAGTCGAGAGAATCCGGCTGGAGAGATTAAAAGATCTCCCTCAATCAGTCTCACCTGATCCGGCCTGCCATGCAATAGGTGGTAAAACGCATATACGGCCAAGACCTAAAAAAACCTCACCGCGTGAACCCGGGCAACCCTGCTAAATCACCAAACATAGCGAAAAACTTGGGGTGACCTACGGCAGGGGTGTTGGTAATCCAATAAATGATTCCCGGGCAGCGGTACCCAAACACACCTCCCGAATTGTATTTATTTATACTTCGACAAATTAATTAAACATTTACAGTATAAGATTTCCTATGTACATGATTTAAATATTTGGGAAGAAAGGCATTAAAAAATATTTAATTTTATAAAGAGCGGTTTAGTATATCAACTGTTCTAAGAATTTCATTAAATATCAATATATTATTATGCTCTGCTATGCCAAAACATCTGTTATGCCGTATGGTATCTTTAACAAGTCGTTGAGTTGACTGTGGATGACCTTGTCAGGCATTTATAAGCCGTAGTATTCCAAGAAGAAAGGGTTATCATTACTTCCATCAATTAATGCTTAAGATTAAATGACATAATGTATATTTTGTTATAATTTCATACTTCCTCGTTTTCCTTTTTTATGTTATAGGTACTAGCTAGTCCCCGGCATGCAATTCCATTCAAAGAAATAAATTAATTCCCCCTGCATGACCTTTCCCGTGCGTCCCCGATCCCTTCCACCTTCCCCGCACTTTCCCCTCTCTCGTCTCTTCCCTCTCCGCGAACCCCACCTCACCCGTTCCCCTTTCCTCTGCCTTTTCTACCTGCCGTTAAAATATATGAACTACCCACATTTTCATTTATACAAATTTTATAACGCCAGAGCTCACCATTATATATAGCATATATGTATGTTATTCTGATGTATGAGCTATATTATTGTAAAATTTCACTAAAATCCATTCAGTAGTGTTTGCGTGAAAGAGTAACAAACACACATACATCCATACAAACTTTCGTGTTTATAATATTAGTAAGATTGTATTTTTCATTTGGGGGGGTGCAGACATACGTTCACCGTTTGTCCCATTTTCGATAGTTGACATTTAGTGTGAAAGAAACGGGGGCAGCATTATATGTTAAAGAACAAACGCAAAACAATCAGCGCATTGGAATTTTACGTTTTTGAATTTTTTAAATTCATTCGCTAATTACAATATTCTTGCAGCTCTTTCAAAATATGAGAATTCGTTCCATACAAATTGTATGAGGAATAGAATTTTCTTCATAATTATTTTTTTCGTGAATTCTTCCGATGTTTTAATAGCTATATTGCTATTCGGAGCGGAGACAAATTCAACAAACTATCATAAAAATCGGTCGAGCCGTTCTCGAGATATAAATGGTGTAAATAACCCGACTTTGTTCTATATCGCACACCTACATAAAGAGTAGTACAACTCAAAATACCTCTTTTTTCAGGAACAGCGAAAAACATTTTACTCGATTTCTATTTGACCGATTAAAAATATTGTCATATGATATTGTATGTTATTTTACTAAGATATTTATTTGCTTAATTACTTAACCATCAAATTCATGTGTCACGCATTTACTGATTAATTTCGAGTTATTTTAGTTTTTGTGACAAAATCATTGTTTAATAATTTTATCAACTCAAATTGATTCCATATTAGTGATAAATTTTGAATTAATGCACTCTTATTCTGTATATTTTGTTTTATAATCTTCACAATACCGGAGTAAGTGTAATTGATATGTAGAACGTCCGAGAAACAAGACAAGTTCAATCCCGAATACCAAATCAACTCAAAATATTCACACACTATGACTGCGGTTAATCACGAATACAAGACTAAGTCCAAATAATCCAGTCTTTTTGCGTATTGACAGCACCTTCCCCTACTGCTGGTATGTCGTAACTGGTGATGCGTTACTATTGTTGGTGGGGGTTTTCGTAGAGCAATTCAGAAAGACTGACTTAAGTGCCATCTACAATATTATTGATGGAGATTTTAAACAGGTGTCTTTGTGGTTTGTGTAGTTTTCGACGCAGATTCCGAAAATGGCAATAACTCAATTTTGGATTATTTCGAGTCGTGCTATTCTTTATCTAGGTGTGCGATATGTTAAGATTTTGTGTCTTTCTGTATGTGTATATAAGTATTTCCCACAACGTATTTTTTGATCAGTTTTTATACCAGATCAATTTTCTACCATGATAATGCTTGTATTAAGCGAAACTTGTTGGTATTAAAAAAATGTTTATAAACAAAGTAATTGTGGCATAATGTATTTTCAATAGCAATTATTTCTTGTGTATAGTGAAACCAACATGGCGAAGTCCAATATGAAAAGCTTGAAAACTGCATTCATTCTCACATCAGTTTAAGCCAGCACAGCTCCGGAATATCGCAACGTAATACATTCTTATTTGGTTCCTGCGCTGTTTTGCGTCAGTGAATACGCTGGATATAGTAATAGCTAAGCAAGGATGAAAATAGATTGCTTGCAGTGGAAAAGATTTACGGAGAAGTGAGTGAGGAAAGGTTATTTATTCCGGAGCGTATGCCCCGGGGCCCGGGGAGCATGTATGCGCGGAGGTAGTGAAGCATAATTGATAAGATTAGGAAAGACGCACGTAGGTGATTCAATCAGCAGGATGCAATCGAGAATACCTAGAGAAAAGGCTACGACGAGCATGGTGCAAGCGTGAAAAGCCTTGGCAGTCACGTAGCAGCCCAAAACTGATTAAATGTCCTCAGTCGAAGTTTTAAGACACAAGCATTCTGAATTTGTAACGGACTATAACATTTTTTCCTTTAACACTATGTTTTTGAGATCTTAAAAAATCCAATTCAGTGTCTGTCAGTGTCGAAAAATTGTCTTTAAAATATTTAATTAATCATTAATCCAAGTCTACCTTATTTATACTGTAAGTATGTAGATACTTGTATCTTTTACTTATATCTCTGATGTCATTTCACAATCAAAAGCCACAATTGTTATTCTTTTTTTTTTCAATTCAATGTTTATGGTATATTCGTATAATTAATATTAAATAAATACATAACGGCTTAACCAAAAAAAAAAATCAGTAAATTTTTTTTTTTTAAATAATGCAATTCCAGTTTTCCTAAATCAAATGAAGTCCCTTATGCACTTAGTGCAGAAGTCTGCCAAAAGCTAGATCGTCTTGAAAGCGAAGGTTAAACATTAACAACCTAATAAAAAAAAAACACTTGACTGTTAAACGATGTTTCTGTTTGGTGACCGTTAAACGGCATTTGTACAACATTTCTAATAACACGATAACGTTTTTATATTGGCTATATTGAATATTGCTAGATTTGCGCAAGCGTGGCGGCAATGTTTTTTCATTCATTCGCGGGACATTTTTTTCATGACACGTGGGGTTTTAAGCACAGTTCATTTAATGTTTTTGTTCTTGATTTCCGTTTAAATGATCAATTCACTATTATATTACTATATTTTAACATAATTACTATTATTTGCGTTGTTTTTGTCAGTTTTAGTCCTTTCATAATGTCATGTTGTTTGTTACATTCATTTTGTGAACATAAAACTCTAGGTTATTTCGGATGAATTATTTTTTTCTCTGCTTGAGTTTAATAAAACTTCCATGAAATAAATATTATTTAATAACATAAAAGGCTTGTGCGGGTGAAAATAAATAATAAATTCAAGTAAATAAATGCAAAAATTTATTCAAAAGTCGGATGTTTTCTGTTACTCTCTTGGAATAATTTTTAATTGAATGTTGGTTTTCTTCCAAATTCTTATAATAAAAGGACTGTGTTTTTTAATTTTGAATTTTCCGAAATTTTTCTACGTTTTTATAGAATATGTTTACGGTAAGCTTTTTTTATCTTTTTTCATGTTTGAAGCTTAAAATACTGCAATTTTTAAACACGAAAGTACTCGTATTTATCAAATATAAAAACTAACGGTAATATCTAGTTTCTATGAAGGTATTTTTTTACAATATCTTCAAAAATAAGAAATAAAGAAGACATTTAAAGTACGTTGGAAAATCTTCGAAAATTCGTTCAGAATTTATTGATTAAATAAGATAAACAACCCCCTACGGCTTGGCAAGCGATGTATACACATCTTTCCATGAACAATTTTTTGTCACTTTTTATTAGTATTGTTTTCAAAATCACGGTCGTTTATCAAGTGAATAAAATTTTCACAACATTTTTTAATAAGGCTATAAACAATTAATTAATTAGTTTTTTTTTTCATTGTTTTCATTGGCTAAATAATTAATGGATTTTTCAACAACCATGCTAGGCATGTGCCCGTATTATGGTGGCCTATAGTGGATATTTAATCTTCTGCAACGGTCTGTGTATCAGAACAAAATAGAAAATTGTATTTGTGTGCTGATTAGACATCCACAGAATTGATCTATAGCGTTTTCCACGTCCAGAGGATATTTTAAATACATTTTCTGATTGTCAAGTTTTAGTAAATTGGACTTTACAAGTGCATATTTACTTTGTTTGTGTCATATACTAGTAAGGAATTGCAAACACGTAATGGTGTGGTTGTTCACAATCGTTTACTTTTGATTTGTCATCAACATTTGCCATAAAAAAACTAAGCTACGTATATTGATGATATTTATCAAAGTTAAACAAAAAAAATGAATGTCTTCTTCACAAAACAGCAAACTTATTTTGTAGCACCAATTTATTTCAAAATTAATAGAATAGGTACTTAGTTTTAATCAAGTTTATTGTTTAAAAAAACAACATGTTTCGTAAGCAATGGGTTTACTTAAAACATAAACTTTTTTAAGTAAACCCTGATGAAGTAAGCATTGCTTACGAAACATGTTGGTTTTTAAACAATAAGCGTGGTTAAAACTAAGTATTCTATCAAATTTAAAATAAAAAAAATAAATTATGAAAAGCGAATTTCCTGTGTTTTCTTTTGAATTTTACTTTCTCGGGTCAAGGCCATCGTCTGTATTTGTTGAAAGACAGGCGACGAAATGTCCGTAAAATGTTACTAGACTTATTATTTGTCATTGTTGAATTTTTATAGGAATTTTATTCCTGTGTGTCCTATTGTGCAAGAACAACTTCATAATTTATTGAGATAAAATTTAAAATGGTGTTGTCAGGTGGATATAAAAAAGCATTTGTACATAGTAAGTCTCTTTTGTCAGACTTATGTTTCCAAAAAATTCAAATTTTGGTCACCAGTCCAACGTCTAATGGCTTATTTTTATAGTTATCGTTCCACCCCTGCTTCTGTCACTGAGGTTTCTCATGTGGCTACAATATTTTCATAAGAGCGACGTGCATACATTTGTCAGAAGAAAATTATGTCAATGAAAGTATTAATTCACAAAATTTCTAACCATCGCGTAAAAATGCATTAAAAAAGTATAAGAAAAATTATAATATTTTTTCTTCAACCTTTCAAATTCACTTTGTGGGGTCATTTTTTGATAAATTAAAACAAATCACTTTGATTAACGTTAATCTTATCCTGTCGAAGAAACCTTTGGTTTGGAAAATGTGCATAGTTTTGATTAAGTAAGTGGTGTTTTACAAAGTAATTTGTTTTCATTTAATTGATAATATTTAGGTCTATTTAAGACATCTGGCCCCCTAGCATGGTCGATCGATATAGGTTTTATCGAAAATGTCGGTAACTTGCGATCGCTCCCGAGCACGACTGCAGGCCGATAACGAATAAACAACAGTTTACGTCAAATATATTAGGAACCCCTAGTCATTGTGAACTATTGCTTGTTCGTTAGCGGTCTACAGTCGTGCTCGGGAGCCATCGCAAGTTACCGACATTTTCGATAAAACCTATATCGATCGACCACGCTAGGACCCCTGAAAGATCCTATGAAATGGGTTCAAGGAACTATTAAGTTAAAATTATGTCTAGGGTGTATTTGATTAATTTTTTTTATTTTTATATTATTTATTATAAAGACAAGGTAATACAATATGACAGGAAAAAAATATAAATATTTTACAGAAAAAAGAAAAGTCCCAATTGTAGCAGGTAGCTACTGAATGGTTCCGCATTGTGGTAACTACGCATGTTTCCCGACGGTGGTACGCCTGAGTTTCGGGGTTCGATAGTTTGAGGGATTTCCGCAACCGTCAGTTGGCGTGGAGAGCCGGTGTTGTGAGGTGGGTCGTGCCCTACGCACGCAGCTGGGTGGTTTCTGGAAACTTCGATTACGCGTGAGACAAATGAATATAATTATAGTTTAGATTATGGTCACTGGTTTTTAAAATATGTCAGGATGTTTTCCCTGGCTGGCGCCCTATTGATTAAATTCTCCATAGCTTTGATGGCATAGATTACCTGCAGTTTGCTATTTAAATGTTTAACCTCTATCAGGATCCTACCTGACACGCTCTGAGATTTATGGTTCTTGCTCTACCTGTTTCTTGCTTATCAATAAATGTCATTCTTTTCAACAGCAGACTTATTATTTATTTGATTAATGTCGAATTGGTACCTTCATGCCAGTGTGTGTTGTAGGTAGATTCTACTCTTATCATATCACGTACGCTAAAAGGTTACAAAATGGCGGCCCAACTGCTTTGTGGAATCTAGGGGTTAAATATTTTGCTGGGTCTGTGCCGTTGAGGTTATGGTGAGTTTATCATTTAGAATTTTGATATATTTCATTTGTCTCATGCGGGGGAGTGGTTTCTCGAATGTTGTGGCGAGGGCGCGATCTCCTCATTTCAACCGGTATGTTAATTATAGTTTTACACAGTTTGTAATCTCCCCAACTCACCAGCGTGAAAGCGCTTTTCAAATTTTATCCGAGTTTTATTTGGTTTTGCACGTGGATGGCGTATCGCAATTTTAGGTGGATTGTGGTTGTTGCATGTGACTAATAATTTTTTTTCTTACCTTGCTATAAGTTAGGTTATGGATTGTGGCGTTTTAACAAGAAGCAAAGCACAGTGCACAATGGCGAAACAAGGAGAAACGTCGGCTACTTCCGTTCCGGTTTCTTTTCCTTCTTCATCACCATCCGTTCCGGTATATAAATGGAATCTCACGTATGATGGGTCGACCAGTGTGAGGGACTTCATAGAAAGGATCGAGGAACTTGCTCAAGCAAGAAATGTATGTACCTCTTCACTTTTTTCGTCAGCTGTGGAGTTATTTGCAGGTGATGCGCTCTTGTGGTTTAGAGTGAATCGCTCGTCTTTCTCGTCCTGGGCGGATATTGTTGTCGCATTAAAGGATGAATATGAGCTTCTCGATCATGAAAGGCGACTGTTGGCTCAACTTCGATCTACTCTTCAATTGCAAAAAGAGAATATTAGTGCTTTCATAACTCGCATTCTTGTACTGAATAACCGTCTATCTACTAAATTATCTGAGGTAGAATTACTTGAAATTATGCAATGCAATATGTTACCTAGGTATATACAAAAATTATCTCTTTCAGTAATTCCTGACATTATTACGCTCAAGAAGCTTGGGAAGATGATTGAGCTGGCTGATAGCCGTTCGGGTGACAGGAATTCTCCGTGCACATCGCAACCTGGGAATAATAATGTTGCGAGGCGGAATGATAATTTAAATTCTGCGAATGCAAATTCCGATTTCAGGAGGAATCAACGTTATTCTAACAATGCTAATTTTAGAGATTCTAGGTATAACAATGTGAGGCGGAATGATAATTTAAATTCTGCGATTGCAAATCCCGATTTCAGGAGGAATCAACGTAATTCTCACAATGCTAATTTTAGAGATTCTGGAAATGTAAATCCCAATTTCAATAAAAATCGTTATGGTAACAATGATAAGCTTAGCCCGTCAAGGTCTCATTCCAGGAAGGTGCAATGTTTCCGCTGCGGCAGACCAGGGGTGAAGGCTCCAGCTTGCGGCTGTCGAGATCAGTCAAAAAACTGATTTCCCGGGAGATTCTATCAGCGGACGTCGGGACGCCGTCGTTTGCCGAGATTGCTTCCGGGGAATGGTCTTCCTGGCTCGAGGTTGTAAGAAAATTTTATGCTAATCTTAGTACTGCGAAGGAGGTGCGAGCGCCTGACAGGGACGGGCGTCCTTACATCTCTTTTCAAGTTAATCAGTTTGTGTGCTCCGGTCTGTTGGATTCAGGCTCACATGTTTCAATTCTGGGGAATAACTTTCACAAAAAATTTTTAGATTCAGGTTTTGAACTGTCTAAGTTAGATGTCAGTTTCTCTTTAGTATCTGCCACAGGGCATTCTGTATGTTGTTCGTACAAGATTTCGCTTCCGGTTTGTGTCAATGGGGTGGAAAAAGCTTTTAACTTTGTTGTCATGCCACAGATAAAAGCGAATATAATATTAGGCTGTGACTTCTGGAAGATATTTAATATTTGTCCAAAGATTTCTAAGTTAATGTCTTGCAAAGAGACGGGGAACAAACAGCGCATAGCTGATGCTGTTGGGTTGGAAAATGCTCATAACCTATCAATTTCTCAACGTTCTGTTTTGGATAAGGTA
Organism: Limnephilus rhombicus; assembly: GCA_929108145.2. Taxonomy (NCBI): domain Eukaryota; kingdom Metazoa; phylum Arthropoda; class Insecta; order Trichoptera; family Limnephilidae; genus Limnephilus; species Limnephilus rhombicus. Next base: position 13,189,498 of record OV815292.1, on the reverse strand, counting down.
ATTAATGAATTCAAGGAATATTCGGGCAATCGGTTAGGTAGAACCTCGTTAGAAAAACACACAATCGACACGGGTGATTGTTCTCCTATTAAGCAAAGGATATATCCGATTTCACCGCATATACTTCCTAAAGTGCATAACGAGCTAGACAGATTGTTAGAGTTAGGGGTGGTTGAACCTAGTAACAGCTCGTGGAATAATCCGATTGTTCTGGTCCCCAAGAAGAATGGTTCCTTCAGACTATGTTTGGATTCCAGACTTTTAAACGCAAACTCAAAACGTGACGCGTACGCGACGCCGTTTATCTCGGACATTCTTAACAGTTTGGGGGGAGCTCGCTACTTAACGACTTTGGATCTTAATGATGCATTTTTCCAGATTCCATTGGATGAGAGTTCTAAAGAAAAAACGGCTTTTACAATCCCCAAACGAGGATTATTTCATTTCGTTACCATGCCATTCGGTCTTCACGGGGCAAGCGCACGCATGATGAGATTAATGGATAAGGTGTTAGGGCCGGAATTCGATGGGAAAGTTTTCTGTTACCTAGATGATATTATTGTAATCAGTTCCTCTTTTGAAGAACACATTCATCTTTTAAGACAGGTTAAACAGAGATTGCAAGCCGCCGGTCTTACCATAAATGTTCAAAAATCGGTTTTCTGCAGGGATTCCTTGAAATACTTGGGTTATGTAATCGACAGCAAAGGGCTCCGTACAGATCCGGACAAAGTTAAAGCTATAGTTGAATTTCCCACTCCTACGACTCAAAAGAGTCTGCGCAGATTCATAGGTGTTCTTTCTTGGTATAAAAGGTTCATACTTAACTTTTCCATAATTGCGTCACCCTTATATAATCTCACGAAGAAGGAGTTCGCGGGGAAAAAGTTCAAATGGAATGAGCAGGCCGAGGCTGCTTTTCTTAAATTAAAGAACATCCTGGTGAACGCGCCAGTTCTTGCATGTCCGAACTTTGATAGACCGTTTACCATTAGTTGTGACGCGTCGAATATAGGCCTCGGGGCAGTTTTAACGCAGATGGATGATAATCAGATTGAACATCCTATTTCGTTTATTTCAAGAACGCTTTCAGCTCAGGAGAGAAATCACTCTACAACTGAAAGAGAGTTGAATGCCATGATTTTCGCGTTAGAAAAGTTTAGAGGATATATCGAAGGCTCTCCCATTCCGGTAAAAGTTATCACGGATCACTATAGTCTTAAATGGCTTACGAAACTAAAGTCGCCGTCAGGAAGGCTGGCCCGCTGGGCAGTCAGACTGCAACAGTTCAATTTTGAGATTGTACATAGAAATGGCAAAGACAATGTCATTCCTGATGCTTTATCCCGTGACCCCTTACTTGTAGAATCCTTAGATCAGAACTTTGTAACTTCTGATGAGTGGTATGTCAAATTGAGGGATAAAATCGTAACACATCCCGAGAAGTATCCGGTATGGAAGGTTTTTAATGGCAAGATATTTAAACACATTCAAAGTATGGAAGCGCTTCACAGGTCTTATGACTGGAAGGAAGTACTCCCTAAAGAGTTCAGAATTAGTGTCATAAAAGAGCACCATATTCCGCCGGTTTGCGCTCACTTCGGCATTTTAAAAACATTAAACAGGATCAGACATAAGTATTATTGGCCCAAGATGGCGGCTGATGTTAAATCGTTCATAGCCAAATGTCAAACTTGTTTAGGTTACAAAAGCTCGAATTTGTTACCTCCAGGTCTTATGGGAGATCCCAAATTGGTTCAGCGTCCTTGGCAGATGATAGCGACAGATTTACTTGGCCCATATCCTAGTTCCTACAAGAAAGGATATACTTATTTGTTGGTAGTGTCAGATTTCTTTTCGAAATTTACAAGACTTTTCCCACTCAGGAAAGCTACGGGTAGTAATATTGCTTCGATTCTGGAGAATGACATCTTCTACAAATTTGGTGTTCCGGATACTATAGTTTTGGACAATGGACCTCAGTACATTTCTCGTGACATAAAGGCGTTGGCCAGCAAATTTCACATTCGTCACCTGTTCTACAACTGTAGATATCACCCGCAAAATAATCCTGTTGAACGAGTAAATAAGGTTTTAGTTTCTGCTCTTGCTTCATACGTTGGCTCTGATCACCGAACTTGGGCGAACTTTATTCCTGAAATTGAATTAGCTATCAACACTGCGGTTCATGAGGTCACAGGGTATACTCCGTTTTTCCTCAACTTTGGTAGGGAAATAATTATTTCAGGGAAGGACTATTTGGGGGTGGATTTCAATGAAGATGAAATTAAATTTTCAGAACGTGACTCTTGGGCTCATGATTTACAGGAATTGAACGACATTTTTTCGCAGGTACGCACGTCCCTGAGACAGTCCTACGAACGCAACAAACGTCAATATGACCTGCGTCGCAGGGATGTTCAATACAACCTCGGGGACATAGTCTGGAGGCGGTCGTTTGTCCTGTCTGATGCTAGTAAACATTTCTCTGCAAAATTGGCCCCTAAATTCATTAGGAGTAAGGTGATTAAGAAGATTTCCCCTGTTGCCTATGAATTGGCAGACATGAATGGGAAAAAGCTGGGAGTTTTCCATGTGAAGGATATTCTCAAGTCTGAACACTCCGGTTGATCTACGGGATAATTTTTCTTTTAAAATGTGAAGGCGAATCTACAAAAGAGTTTGCTTTCTGCTGTTTACAATAATATTAGTTTTTTTGCATGCTTCTGCCACCGTTGCCATGCAAATTTTATTGTTCCTTCTTTGTGATGACACGACATAACACTTGTGTCTTCACATTGATTGGTTTTGTTATTTGTTGGGGTTGTGTTTGTCTGTGTGTCCCTTTGTTGGGTTTTGTTTATGAAAAATTTAACGCGCGAAGATGACTTTTTCTTATCTTCGGGCATTGAATTGTGGATCTTGTTTATTTATATTAAGAATGTAGTACGTAACGGATATATATTCACTTCCTGGTTTAGGAAGATGGTTTATCTCAACTCCCTGGTCATAAACCATGTTTTCAATTATGTATCTGGTGCGTACTAAGGATTGTTCTGTTGTATTTATTGTAGCTTGCCTTTTATTAAAACATTTTACACTCACACTTGTTTAAAAACTAAAAATGTAGTGCGTAGACACTCTAAATTATTAATATTGGTATTTGCTATTTAACAACTTCACCCTTTCGGAAAATTGGCTGTGCGGTTTACACAGGCGAGAGTTTCAGAAACTAATAATTATCTATTTTGGATTTTAGGAAATCCACAGGCTATGTCAGTTTTCCGGTAGCGTGATTTTACATGTCATTTTATATATACGTGTTTTTTTTCACAAGTGATCATTTTATATGTGATAAATAATAATTGTTACTACTTTGTCTTATATTACCATATAATTTTGCATGTGTTTTAAGTATATTCAATACATCAATTTTTTTGTTGTTATTTATAATGATTTTCCCACTAGTTGGAGACTGTGATTTTTTCTATATAAGCATTTGGAATTTTTCCTACATGAATTAAATGTTTTCCATTCGTACATAATTAATTTTGAATGTGATTGGCGATAAGCCTTGGTTTTAATGTTACAATCAGTTTTAGTGTTCCATTTTGAGCTTTCGGGACCTGCCTCTGAGCTCAAGGCACGTCTCCAGACCTCTTGATGCAATATTAAAAATTCTGGTTACCTTGGACATTTTGTTTAATTTTGGTAGCAACTTTTATTTATTTAATTTTCTCAATGGTTTGGATCTCGGGTTACCCATTTCTGGGTCAATAGATGGCAGTGCCTTAGTCAACAAACTTTGACAATCATAATGATATTCATGATGTCATTCTGGTTTACCTTTTAATATTGAATTTTTTTTTTTTTCTTATCTATATTATGTAGCTTTCATATATTGCCTGTTAGGTATTATATAATTGTTTTGGGGCGTCTAGGCTTTTAATTATCATTGGATAACAGATGTTTATTCGGGTTTAGCTTTGGATTTTATTTCTATTTTAAGTAAACTTTTAAGTTCAGATCTACATTAAGTAACATTCAGTATCTCAGTGACCCACTATGTAAGTTGTAGTTTAGCTGTTAGTGTCTCACACGTATATTCCTCTACGTTCTTCAATCAAGATTCTTCTACTCTACGATCAACAATCTTCTCCACTACGTGGTTACTGTAACGAAACATTACTTGGCGGGAGAAACATCTTAAGTTTCCACATGGACCTTGGACATCATTGCTACCTATGCGGATGCTGTTCTGCAATATTACTTGGCAGGAGGAACATCTCTAAAGTTTTCCACAAGGACCTTGGACATCATTGCTACTCATGCGGTTGCTGTTCTGCAATATTACTTGGCAGGAGGAACATCTCTAAAGTTTTCCACATGGACCTTGGACATCATCGCCACCTATGCGGATGCTGTTCTATAACATTACTTGGTGGGAGGAACATCTCAAGTTCTCCTCATGGACCTCGGTCTTTTCCCCACTGGACACTTCATCATCCTTACAAGATTGCTGATGAGGCGCATTAACACTCTGGTTCCTGAAGATGCTTCTAGGATTTTCTACACTTCCGTTCTTTACAACGCTTTCGGGCTATAATCCACAATTATGTGCATCGAAGTGTGCAGAAGTCAAATTGTGAGGCCGTTCGCTGAAGTCTTTCCTGAATCTGTTCTCCAGCATCGTCACCTTGGAGGAACAGCATTTCCAGTAAACAGCCGGGGCCTGGTCTTCTTCCTTGCCGCCTGCAGTCAATTGAACCAGTTCATCACTTGGTCTGCGAGTACGTTTTTTCTTCCCCGAGCGCCAGGAGGCTTTAGGAAATTTTCCCTGGGAAAATTTCGGATTCGTGGGGGGATATTGTAGCAGGTAGCTACTGAATGGTTCCGCATTGTGGTAACTACGCATGTTTCCCGACGGTGGTACGCCTGAGTTTCGGGGTTCGATAGTTTGAGGGATTTCCGCAACCGTCAGTTGGCGTGGAGAGCCGGTGTTGTGAGGTGGGTCGTGCCCTACGCACGCAGCTGGGTGGTTTCTGGAAACTTCGATTACGCGTGAGACAAATGAATATAATTATAGTTTAGATTATGGTCACTGGTTTTTAAAATATGTCAGGATGTTTTCCCTGGCTGGCGCCCTATTGATTAAATTCTCCATAGCTTTGATGGCATAGATTACCTGCAGTTTGCTATTTAAATGTTTAACCTCTATCAGGATCCTACCTGACACGCTCTGAGATTTATGGTTCTTGCTCTACCTGTTTCTTGCTTATCAATAAATGTCATTCTTTTCAACAGCAGACTTATTATTTATTTGATTAATGTCGAATTGGTACCTTCATGCCAGTGTGTGTTGTAGGTAGATTCTACTCTTATCATATCACGTACGCTAAAAGGTTACACAATAAACTACTTTCTAGTAGTTTGTCAATGGGTGCTTTTACTTTGAAGATATAAATAAACTTATTTTACTTTATTTTGCAGCTAAAATTTTTGTGTTAGTGTCTAATACAATTTTTCTCTTTCGGCGAGCCAATTCTTCAACATAATGTTTGTTTTACCATTTGTAAATTTATTTATTTCAGCAGGTAACATATTTAATAAATTTTGTATCATGTAGTCCAGCGTTCTTTGTCCATATTTGTTTAAGTGCTTAGGTACAATTAGTCCTTCATTTAGCGTAAAACGGGTATTGTAAGTGTGGTCCAGTTTACGTATGTATATAGGGCTATTTGTATGCTGAGATATAATTTTATACCACAGAATTGCTCTTACTGATAGAATTTTGAGATTCTGGTAAAGATACGGAACATTATGTCTTTGTTCGTATAAACTTTTATGCGCTAATAATTTAACTAATGATTTTTGAACTGATTGAACATGATTTACATTTAGTTGGAGGAGATGTGAAAGGGATTCATGTTAACCAAATAATAAAAGTTGTCTATCAAAATTCAGTTATGAAAATCCCGAAAAATGACACGACTTTGAAAGTAAATAAAATCAAATTGTTATTGAACCTTTACTCTACCCTAGTAAAAATAATGATGTCGTAACTAGGTCTGGCAGAGTTTACTTTAATATTTAAAAAAAAAATCAGAATGTGTAATTCACATGCGGTAGAAGTGAAACTGGAAAGTCGCTAGATGTCGCTTTTGTTTTCTTTTGCCTGTTTATTTAAAGTGGTTTGAAGATAGGATATTGATTTCCCAAAAATAAATTATTTTTTTTTGGATATCGTAGGATTCGAACCTCCCTTCGCTTGATGTCTGTCTCTCTTGACGCTGAGACTTGTCAGGCACCTTGCCCACTTGGCTATGGAAGGCCCGCGCAAAAGCGCGAATTTACCACATTATGTTAGAACCGAGGACCCGCCAAATAATAAATTTGTGACCCATTTCCGTTTCATCTGAATTTATAATCACTAACGGGGCCAAAGAAGTTTCACTTCAAAAAATTGAAGGAGGAAAGAATGATATAATAATAATAATAATAAAACGATAATTCATATTTAGTATTTTTTTAAATTGATTCTATCGACGAAAAGGTCACTGCTCAGCTACAACTCAGGATTTCTCCAAGAATGCAGCTGGTTTTCAGTCAGATATGTATCGGTTAAGTTGGTAGTTGTCAAAACGCCAGGACTGTCGCATTTCTCGATGCATAACCTTGAACCTGTAACAAGGCTGAATTATAGTCTTCAAAGTAAATCGTTAAAAGCAATCAATCGCAGACATATAAATCGTAAACTCATTTTGGGTAAGACGCATTTAAAGTCGAAAGACTTTCCTCCGACATACCACGTTAAAATTAATATAGTGTAGTTTTGATACAGAGCGGACTACTACCTTCAGATTGTTTTTATCTTCCAAAATAATTTATGTCTTAAATTAAAAGTTGTATTTAAAAGTTATTTCCGTAAATAATCTTAAAATATACCCGAATAACAACGTTACATAGATATAATTTTACATCAGCCGGGTCAATTTTAAATAACACTTAAGCCTTTCCCACCTGGTTCCACGTTGATAAATGGAAGAATGCTCCAGCAAAATAACCCCAAAATAGCAAAAGCTGGTTAAATACATAAAAAATGGAGTAAATAACTCTGAAACAGCATAAAAGAGTTATTATCACAACATGAGGATAAAACCCGAGACCGGCGAAGAAAACAAACTGCGTCAGAACACTGAATCCAGAATTATTAATAAATAATTCAACGGAGAATAAGAGGAGCGTCATTTTTACCTGTGAAAAGTCGGGTTCTGGTCAACAAACAACACTTCCTCTCTCGCAGGCCAGAAACACTTGGAGGCATTAACAATGGATGACGTCATAAATCCCACCCTTTAACACACCTACTACTTTATTTTACACGTGTATGCTCTAGAATCTAGAGCAGGGGTACCCAAATCAAATCGTTTGATGGGTCAAAAAAAATACACACCCTTATGTGTGTTCCTTACACTGGTTAAAAAATATCCCTGACGAAATAATCTTCCACAAAAAATCCTACGGACAAAACATCCTACGGACAAAAACCTAACCTAAAACCTACTAAAACCTAACCTAACAAAATAAATATTTTGTTGAAGGATATTTTGTCGGGGATATTTTAATAAAACGCGTATTACCCTTTGCACTCACCATGTACTTATTATTAACATTAAAATCAGGTCAGTGGTATTCAAACTGCTGAGAAATGTGCGGAAAAGATAAATTTGTTGGAATTGATCGCGCAAGTAAATGCCTAGTGCGGCCAATAAATCAAAAACCCTACCGAAAGACCCAGGTCTGATAACAAGAAAGTTCTAATTTCACTAAATGTAATAAAAATGTGATAAATTTATGACAACGATTTTTTCCCTTTTTGTATGATTATCAACATCCAAAACATAGAAAGCTTATTATTTATGCATTACGCCACGTACTGGTTAATACGCAATATTTCTTATTCAAACAGTTAGATTTAGCTTTATTATCACGAAAAGTGAGTATTTATGTCGGGGGAGACAAAAAAACATGCAAAAAATATGCATTCAACATATTAATTTTGTTTAAATTAATTCATTTCCGCGGTAACGCCATTTTCATATGTATTGTTTTTATTTGACATTTCAAAGACGAGTTTCAAAGTGAATGCATTATTGACAAGATGCTAAGTATGTTACTGTATTTAACAGTAGACCATGGAAAGAAATATATTAGAATAATAACACAAACCCGCTAGACAAAATCTGCTTTGCCAAACAAACCATTCAAAATTCTGAACCTGGGATGTTGTTTAAAATTGTGATGAAATGCGAGTTTATTTTAGAGAATTTATTTTATAAAATTGGTACTTCCGACAAATGTCGTATTTGATTGTCTATTAGTTAAAAAAGGAACATTCCGTATTATCCGTGCGTCAAACTTCAACAACACGAACTTTCCGTATTATCCGTGAGCCGGACTAAATGCGTATTTACCGAAAGCTTCAATTTTGGGCCGCAAAAAATCTTCCATTGGGCCGAAGGTTCGGCACGCCTGGTCTAAAGTATATGCAGTACCCAAAGTGTATCCTTCAACTCACTCTCACTTTTAAGCCTTTGTTATTCGTCGTTCTTAGCGATACATTAATTTAATTTGGCTAAAAAACACTGAAACAGATATTTTTTTCTAATAAGTTTAAATAAAGCCGTTAAGTATATCTATCATTGGACAGTTTTTAGAGAAGATTTATTATATTGTTTGCTATTTTATTTTGTTTGTTTTTTATGTTTTTAAATTGCACTTGTAACATCTATTCTTACAAAACTTACAAATAATATAATAACAGTGCGGACTGTTATTATGCTGTAGTTTTTAAATGTATTTATTCAGTTACTTTTGTTTAAATCCCTAATTTATGTATACTTAAAATATTCACTATAACCATAGAAATAAAAGTAAAATATCAATATTATACCCACGCACAGGCATTGCCTTTGTGGGATTTTTTTGTTCATACATTTATTATATTAAGCTTTTTTATATACTTTTCTTTATTTCATGTATCTATTATATGTATTGTATCAAAAATTTTCAATAAAAAAAAAATTTAAAAAAAATTCACACTATTTTGATCCAGATAGCTGGCGATCAATATTAAAAATAATATTATTTAGGAATGAAATACAAAGCTTACCAATAAATGCGAAAAATCATCTGCTTCGAGTCAAGTTAAAATTTGGACTTTGCGAACCATCTAGCGAAGGATTACACAATGATTTTATATATGTACCTACTATATGTACTGAATCTATATAAAACCTATATTTAGTTTCGATTTCAACAAAAAATTTAATATAAATTTTTTTATAATATGTTCGTTCGTTGTAAGAAAATCCGAATTGTTTTTATATACGCTTTTAACAGTATTTTATTTGGGAAAATATTTCGAATTAAATCTGTAATTTGAAAGATCTGATATGATTTTAGTTACGCCGTGTTGCACACTGCCTACTTATTTAGCGAACGTTTCGGAGAGCGTTACGGTGTCCTTCATCAGGGCAGATGTGCATACACCTGGCCTTGTGGTGGGCACAGTGTATTTATAATTGAAAAGATACTCTTCTGTCTAGACAGGGGAGATTATTATAGAAGTTGTTAGATACAAAAAATAAAGAAAAACTTTGTAATTGCGTATAACCGTTTGTAATAATTCAAAGCTTTGGACATTGTTTTGAATCCTGCGATACAGTTTTTTTTTCAAAATATTATTTGACTTCGATAAAAATTTTTGTAGTTTTTACTTGCCTTTAAATACGTTTATGGATTCATCAACATCAACATCATTAAAAATTCCGTACTTCAATCAGATTTTCCAATCCAAGCAGATTTATTAGCTGTAAGTTTTGTTTCTTAGAAAATAAATACTTACTTGTTGATTTAACAAATTATAAAAATACATTCAGAAATGCTAAAACAAGATGTTATTAATGAAACTCATTTATATTTATATCTTTAATAACAAGTCTATAAGAAATTAGTTTTCACAGATAAAAATAGAGAGAAATACCCTTCAGAAGTAAGTCGGTACTTGTACTTCTAACCCTTGTAAAATGAAGTAAAACCCACAAACAAGGGCGTGCACTACATATAGGCACATAAGCACTGCCTACCCTACCGTATTTGTAAAACATAAGCATGTAAATAGAATATTAAATTATTGCTAAAAATAAATACACACTTTAAAAAATAAGCGCGAAAAAGCTGAGCAACCGAAACTACGCGAGCGCCTCATCAAACGGCATACTACAAACGTGGCATAAACTGTAACTAGAAACTACACGCGCGCCCTCCGACTGCCTCACTAAAATGCGGCCTAAGCAGGAATTATTTCTGCTTGGAGCTAAATTCATTCAAGATAATATCTTGTATGATATTATAATATCAATGTTTACGAAATGCACATAGCATAGAGTAGAACTGTCATTTTGAATTTGCTTCTATGAGGTTTTTTGTTAGAATTAGGCAGTGCTTTCTGGAACAAAATTAGCAAATGGCAATCAGTGATGACAGTGACATCTGTTGTTATCTATCTCTATCAACTAGTTGTCTTACCAGCAGCAAGCACACTTAGCGAAAATTGTACGAAAGGAGTTTGTAGTACGCTGTTTTAGATTTATGTGAATCAATTCGGCGTTTTTCCTACTGCCTACCCTGATCAAAAACTCTGTGCACGCCACTGCGTATGCATATATAAATAAATAAATAAATAAAAAAAATTGCCACAATTAGAGTGCCGTTATACGATAGACACGTTGAAGGGGCTAAATTTCTTGATAGCCAAATAATGTTAAGTTTTTTTTTAAGTTAGTCAATTTTTTTTGCCAAATTAATAACCGTAAAATCAATTTTCAATCCTCAACAGAGATATTGTATTTATTATTAGTACTGACTGGCCAGAATCTCAGTACCTACTATTCTGTTTTGATTTAAGACTTTAGTTCTGATCACAATGGATGTTTATTGCTTTTTGATTAATATACAAAAATGGTTTAAGAGAACACACGTCCTTGTAAATCAGAAGCTAGTTTTATTTGAGGAGCTCTTGCAACAGAATGTCTTGCCTGTCTCTGTTCGGCTAACTTCGACACACATTGTAACCGATACCATGTGACCCGAGTTTAGCATGGACAACGTGAAACAATGATTGGACTGATCATAGACTAATATATGATACATTACAATGACAAGTGTTTTTTGTTGTTTTTTACGAAAAACCAGATAAAATTTGAAAATACACTACATCCATATTAAGCGCAAAAAGATTGGTTGTGTCATGATGGAGGACTTAGCCAGCCGAGGAATCGAATACGGGACGCCTGGGTAGGACCCAAAAGCGATGCCAACTCAGCCACTGTCCGGTGAAGTTTGTTTATAAATTATAACCATACACATTATTATAGGAGATTAACCTATATGTCCCTAACGCGTATACTTGTGGGAGATCCCACGCACTTTTTTATGCTCCGAAAGCGAGAAGTCTTCCTTTCAGAATGCGCCATTAAACAGAGCAATTCAACTGCTTAACGATTCTGCATTGAGCGTCGACATCTTCAATGTTACCTATAGAGAGTTCAGTAACTATTTTTTGACATACGTCTCAACAAAGTGAAACTGACCCTTTGGACTTTTTTTTCTCTTAAATTTTGTAATCTTCTCCGTAATAATTTGGTGAATAACTGTTTTATGGAGAACCTGAAAAGAAATTATAATCGTTATTTTTCCTTATGTCAAAAGTTGTTATAAAAGATAATCTACCGTTAGTAGAAGAATAGAGCCTTGGAAAAAAAATTACACGGCCCTTGAGGTGATTTTTCACAGAAAAAAGATTCGACAGAATCTTAGGTACAAAAATAAATTCAAATTCGAATGACCCACAAGAGTTCCATCTCCCAGGAGTCGGTGAGAATATGGCATCCTAATAATATGGAGTAGGTACGTTATAAAGCTGAAGGAAGCGGGAAGGGGAAAGAGATAGCAAAGAGAAAAATGGGACAGTACCTGGCTACTCAGATCTGGTCACTAAACATCTCTAACGTCATAGTATCATGCAATGTTCCGATTCTAAATGGTGCTCTATCACCAGTGCGAAACTGAGAGTCTACTCTCTAATTTGGGAAGCGGGTATGGATACCGCCATCCCGGCAACAATCTATTGGATAACCGACACCTTTGCCGTATGCCACCCCAAGTGATTCGCTACGTTTGGTGACTTAATAGGGGATTGTGGGGTGAGGTTTTTCTAGATCTTGGCGGCAAATGTTTATCTACCTGCTGCATGGAGGACCGGGTCGGGAGAGACTAGATGAGGAAGACCTTCCTCTCGACCCATCGCCTCTCATTGCATTGAGAGAGGTTTATCATATTTCCGTCTCTCCTCGACACATTGATCCCCAGATTTTTCCTCACCTTAGTAATTTTTCTTTCCCAGAACTTCCTCTCTTTCCTTTCTCTAAAAATACTCTCCACACAGCATCGCCGAAGATGACGTAGACCCTAAGGGAAAAATTATTTTCCTCAGGGCCTCCTGTGTGGATCTAACGTGAAACAAAAAAAATCTACTACTTACAAAAATTTTTTCGTTTATTCAATCATTTTAACAAATAATAAGATTTATTTCTTGCGTCTTCCATCACACGGCGCCACTTCCCTCACCGGTCGCGCCATGTTTGTATATTCTTGTTCAAATATTGTGTATTTTATCCATTGCGTAATCTGTCATATTCTTTGCACCTCCAATTTCCAGGCCCGTTGAAGACACCTGTGTCCTCGACAAATAGCCCTTTGCCGGAGGGTGCTTGAACCCACCTTACTGCCACACTGCCTTACCACCCACCTGCCTCACAGGGGGTAGCGTTGGGGATGAAATATTTTTACAAGGATTTTATTTACCCAAAATAATTGGCATTCAACCAAACATTGCATTGAAAATATAATTAGTACCATCAGAACTCGAAAAACTCAGACATGAAAACTTTATGAAGTTAAAACTTCTTTAGCACCGTTGTGATTTAAAATTCGATGGAACGAAAAATAGCGACACTAAAAAGAGATAAACACATACATCTATAAGATTTAGGCTGCGAGAGAATGAGATAGACTAATCGGTTTCCTCTTTGTGCGCTTCACAGCCTATTGGTCTCCTTTTTGTGCGTGCTTCGTTGCCTACCCACTCTTGTATACTTTAGTTTTATGAAGGTTTCACTTCTACCGCGTGTGAACTGCACGCAATTTTTTGTTTATATGTCCGGTGTATTGTTCGTTCCTTTGCATGGAAACCTTGCTTCTGTCCATGGAAATATTGCAAATTTATTTATTTTTTATATTTATATATTTTATTATACACTTATATATATTAGTGTACTTTAGAGGTAAGTCTTGTAGTATCAATATCCTTCAAAAGATGTTGTTAGTATAGTTAGTTATACAAAGTTTTGCGATATCCCAACAGATGTCAGTTAAGTATTGTATCAGAACTCTATCACCTATCGTCGTTAGAATCTATTGAACGAACGGTTTTGATGATAGACAAAGGCATGGGGTAGTCAAGCCGTCAGTCCGGCGTCTTGGAGCACCAGAAATACTGTGGAAAGGACCTCTAATCCGGTTTAATATTCATTGTAATCTTTACGATTATGTAAATAAATCAACTTGTAATCACAACTAACCTCAAATATATTCGAAAGTCTCCCAACATATTTTAAGCGGTATTTGTTAAAATCAATAACTAGATAATATGGATAGCCCTCCAAGCTTTGACCTATGATACTTGATCGAAGCCTCCAAGGAATAAAATGTATAACAAGCTGGTTCAGCACTTAGCTCGACCTCCAGGTATTGTTGGTAATACAGATTTCTAACCTACATAGACTGTCATATTGACATCACTGCTGTGTTTTTTGTTTATATTAGTGTGAGTTTTTTTTTTATCATGTTTATAAAAGCAATATTCATATTCAGCATAGCGTTAAAAGTCATGTTAAAAGGATATTTATAATTATGGGATGGGGATCTACTACACACAAATACATACACAACCTGAATACAATTCAAAAAGGAATCATAAAGACCATACTGAAAGTACCTATTAGAACGCCTTCGATTGAAATTTTCAATTGCTTTGACGTACCAAATGTACAACGAATACATGCCAAAAATATATGATTGAAGTTATTCAAAAATACTGAATCCTCTACTAGACCGCGTATCCATCACAATATATTGAATAAAAATGAGATACAAAACATTCCCAGTTATAAAACCACATTCGTACAAATAAATAAACTACACTATTTTGCAACTAAACTCCATTATATTCTTCCCCAAGGCATAAAATCAGGGCAAAGCAGGCAAATCAAAAATAAAAACATGGCTGAAAGAGGTCAACGAAAACACCCTAATGTAGACACTTAAAACGACATAGAAGACAAATAAACTATAACTAAACAATTTTAGTCCGCCTCGGCACAGGAGGACTAAGTGAGGAGGACTAAGAAATACAATATATTTACCTAACTTGTACTTGTAGAATTATTTTATATGGTCGCTTAAATAAAAAAAAATATATATATATGTCGAATACTTATTTTGAACCGGAGTGCCTTTCTTTGAATGAGACCTTATTTATTAAACATTATTCATTATTGGGATTAACGGTCCTAATAATTACATCCCAGCAACAAATATGCATTACATTCCAGCAATAAATGTACAATACACATACATACAAAATTATTAGTATTTTGAATTTACAAATATTTACGTGGAAAATGTCGACATCAGGATTAAGTTCACGATCATTTTCGCGAAGGCAGAGTTAGATTAGTTCTGCAATTCTTGCACGCGCGCTCTTTTAAAGTTGTCAGAAACATAAACAACTAGTTTTTTCGAAAATCTCTGGTTGCTGATGTGATCGTTAATATAGCTTTAACATATTATATAATTAAATATTATGTTGTGTGTTTTACAGTGTTACCCCTGTATGGTTGTAGCTCGGGGAAAGGCTGCATGATAAGGGTAGGGTGTGTGAGGAGGAGCTAGAGGAAGCAAGGTAAACCGGCGAGTGACAGTGCAATCTTTTTTTTTAATAATAAAATTACAACAATTTACTAAACAAACAACAAAACTAATCTGTTTTAGATAAAAACAAGTAATTTAAAATTCTTAAAAGTACTTGTATCTTCAATTGAATAATACATTATGTTGCCGGAAAATAATATTTTTTTCTATCAAATAAGAAACATAATGTACTGACTTCAATCGTTTGTGTATTCAATCCAATCTGTGGCAAAATTATGGCAAAATGCTAAGACCTGATGGGTAATTAGTATCTTGCCGGTAATAAGGCTCACTAGCCGAATCAGTAGTATTTATAGACATAATATGCAGAGTGTTAAAGGACGTAGGTACTTGACTTCGAATAATAAGAAAATAATTTTCTGTCAACTATTGCCTGTCAAGGTTTGCGCGCGAAATTCCTGTTTCTTCCCGTGCATTTTAAATGTTCCTATTTATTGTTTTTTTTAACGCTTTTGCAAAAATAAAAATTGTTCTAAAATTTAGATAAAATAATCTTTCCGATATGTTTATTAGAAATCAATATTTTTGTTTCTAAATATTTAAATTATAATATTGGAAATGTAAATTGGCTAAAAAATGTATAACTGCGAATATTTGAATTAAAGTAATTAAAATAGAACAAACTTCAAACTTTAAATTTAGATTCCTTTTCTAAACAAAATTTGTAATAAAACTGTCACCTCACTTTTTATCACTTTCATACAATTTTATTTTAAAATTAAATGTGGGTTACGTCACAAATAGGCGCAAAATTTACCCGTCGCTTTTAATCAGGTTTGTAAAATATCTGAACAACCTAGCTCAAAGAATTCTAAGACAATGAGAAGCATTATTTCGTTCCGTTTCTAACATAAAAGAAATCACAAATATTCGCATTACAGAAAGAGAGATATCTAACTTTTAATAATGCACGTTCGCTCTGGGACAATCTGGGTCTCCTGTTATTATAACGGCATATGATGTTTTGGGACAACTTGGGTCTCCTGTGATTAAACGGGTTAACAAGTGATTCCTGACAGTATTTAGAGTAAAAAATGTTAATGAATTTTGGTATCGGATGACTTTTTTGAAGGAGATGGAGAGAGAAAGGAGGGGGAGTACCTGGCTATTCAGCTCTGGTCGTGACTAGAAATGTTTCTGATGATTCTGAATAGCTGTATTTCACCAGGGCAATACCTTTTTCGTTATTTGTTTTTGGGGTGTTCCTATTCCGTTCCGCGGCGATGACGCCACTACTTGTCACGATTATTTTGTACTGGTGAAAATTAACCATTGTAATTTTTATTTATTTTATTTTATTTTTTCTTAAATTCTTACCATTGTGATTTCTAATTTTAGATTTCATTAGGAGATGGAGCCACTTCCGTCGGCGTCTCGCAAACGGACTTGCCCCTGGCCAGCATAAATACCACGTTTTAATGAACTTTCTATTCCGTTCCGCGGCGATGACGCCACTGCTTGTCACGATTATTTTGTACTGGTGAAAGTTAGTGGTGCTGGCGGCACGGTATCGCTTCGAAGTAAATAAGCACACACTTCACGACTAAAAATTACACATCTACCGGATCTGCCGGATCTGCCCTGATGATGGACACGCAACGTTGTCCGAAACGTTGGCTAAAGAAGGAGGTAGCGCAACACGGCATAACACCCCAAAAACAAATAACGAAAATGCTTTTGGCCGTGAAAATCTTAAAACTTATCAGGGCAATACCTACTTAAAGTATCTACAAGCCTAAAACGTTCCGCAAATACGCTATACCGTATTATTTTAAACGTGCAATTTGTAAAATAATATTTACAATAAAAACAAACAATTAATGTTTTTTTATTGTAAATTATGGTGAGCCACAAAGTGAATATGTTAGTTATATGTTTATTTATTTATAAAATACATGTTACATATATTAGACATTTAAGTAGATTAGATTTATTAAATCACCATACTAGGCAGCTGCCTGTTTCATGGTGATCAATCAAAGATAGTTTCTTTTTAGTGAAGTCTAGTTTAAACACATGGTACTAGTATGTAATGATGTTGAAAATTGGTTAGTTATAATAAAAAATAGAAAAGAGAAAAATAAGTGCGTAAAATAAACATGTAAATAAAATAAACCTGTAAACATATGGTACTAGTATATAGTGATGTTGAAAATTGTTAAATTTATTTGAGCACGCCGGGATTGAAACTTCGACCTGCGGTTTCGTAGCCGAGGATCTTTACTCCTCGGACGCCGTCTTATCATCCTTTTTCTTGTTTGTCTAGCACACTAAAATAATATAATAAAATAACATCTTGACACCTTGGGTGTGGGTGAAAGACAGACATTCCCAATTTACGAATACCCTGACAGTATTTGAAAATCTCCCACTACCACCACAGTAAGTTGCTTGCATCGTGATGGAGGACTGAGCCAGCTGAAGAATCGAACATGCGACGCCTGGATGGGACCCAAACTTGATGCCAACTCAGCCACTGACAGTTTTATAGCCTCTCCGTAGCAACACCATATATATATATATATATATATATATATATATATATATATATATATATATATACATTTTTTTTAAATTGAGTAGCTTTGTATTCGTTTAAAATTTAAAACATATGTAGAATGAAAAGAAAACATTATATGGTTATAAATGACTAGCTTTTGCCCCCGGCTTCGCTCGCATAGTATTAGGGGGGTTCCCACTCCACCTCCTCCACTTTCCCTATCACCACTTCCCTCCTCCTCTCCCCCCCCCCCCCGCCCCACCACCCCCACCATTCCCGTTAAATATCTTTTTCAAACAGCTCGCGTGCCACCTATTAAAGCGTAACAATCAAACACACGCAATTTCGCATTTATAATATTTGTATAGATTAGTATAATTTCAACTATCAAAGGGATCTCCATAGTAACCTAAACAAATAACAAAATGACAGCGCACGTCAAATAATTATTTATAGTTACCAAGCAACGCTTTGCTTTTCATCTGAACAATAAACGTATAATAAATAATTTTATAACGCCAGAGCTGATCAATATATACAGCCTATATTACTCGCAAATAATGTAGCTTTCTATTAATGAAAGAATTTTTAAAGTCTATTCAGTATGTTTTGCGTGAAAGAATAACAAACATGCATCCATACAAACTTTAGCCTTTATAATATTTATAGGATTTGATGTACGGAATAGCAAAAGATCGCTTTACATCAATTAGCTTTTCTAACTCGAAGGAAAATTATCTAAAGAATTTTATGTGTCTTGGTTGTAGCAATATTTGCAAAGTAATATCACAAAGAGAACAAAGTCATTGACATTTCAATCAAAATCTATAAATATGTTTTTTCTAGCTAACTCTGGACTTAACAAATTATGTTTCTCGAGATAAAGGAACGATGGAACTCTATAAGTGGATAGATACTATATTGAATTGTGATTTAATTGAAATTTAACTACCTTCGCAGTATTAAATACGAAAGTTAATGGAACAAAGTTAGAGTTCCTGGAAGAAAGTATTTTTCGGAAGATTAATTTCTGTTATTTTCATCATTCGGATATTTCAAAATTAGAAAGCTTATTAAGTTCTTTCAGATGACTTACATGAGCTTTTAGACATACTTAAGCCTCTTAGCTGATAATATCCTGCTGCTGCTCTCATTTGGCATTTGAGTTATTTTAGATTAGGTACTTATAACGGCGTCTCACAAAAGTAAAATTCAATCAAAGAAAATAAGCATAAATGAATATCCATCGGAAGCTAAAATGTGTATGTAAAATTTCCTGTGAAAGGAAATAATATTAATAATCTGAAAATACGCACAGAATTGGCAGAAAAATTGCGGCGTTTGACATGTGACGTCTGGTGCGAGATAGAAAACATAAAAAGCGGGATTTTCGCGCATTTTTTCAATAAACCAGCTAAGAACGTATCTGGAAAGAGTTTCATTGAATTTTCCCTTTCGGGTTCTGTTCGAAGATGATGGATTTGATTAAATCTTTCGCATCCCATTCCTTACGGTGGGACTGCTCTGCAAGGTCATCCCATCATTCCCAGGAAAATACTTGGTACACTTATTTGATTTATTTATAAATTGGACTACTGTCCAAAAATAACACGAAATTAAATATAAATATTACAGATATAGAGCGGTAAATACGTAATAAATTAATGAAGCAAAGATAAAAGCAGGACGTAAAAAGAATATTCATGTCCAAGTGGAGTCCATAATTTGAGAAATTATTCCTGGAGACAAAAAACATAAAGAATTAAATAAAACATTTCAAAGGCCTGTCTTGAGTAACGGACAAGTCTCGTTATTCTGGACATTGCAGAATGGTACTAGTAAATAGTAGAGTGCTGATTGAGGAAAAGTTATTTTCAAGTAATAACAGAAAGAAATGTTGAACTGGCTGATTGCCACAAAGAAGGCAAATCAATTTTCAGATTAATCACTTTAAAAATATTAATTATTATTTTTAATTTATAAACTAATGTTTAAGACAAGATTTTTATGCATAGCACAAAGGGTAACAATTATTATAAGCAATAATTGTCAGCCTGAAACACTCATTTACATTGAAAAATCTTCCGAGAAAAGATACTTGCCGCCAACGGGACTTGAACCCGTGTCCTTCTGATTGCCGGTCGGATGCTCTGACCATTGAGCTATGGCGGCTTATCTAATACCCGCCAAATAATTCTATATATACTGGTGTTTCATTCAACAATTACTGATTATTATAGCTTTCCTACGTTTTCCTGATGAATTTTTAAAAAAATGTTCGTTTTTAGTTAATCGCTTCTTACTTTTCCCAATATTATTTAATATGATTACCGCACAAGAGTCCCAACTGCTCCTTATCGCCTGGAGCCAGTGAGACTATGCCATCCCCAATAGGCCACTTGCATGGATTTCATAACGACTTGGAAAAAATCGTGTGGATAGATTTTTTTACTAAGATGTTAGTAAAAATTTTTAGAAATGTACAGTTTTTTTAAATTTTTTTTTTTAATATAAATAAATCCATTATTTGGGCCGGTGACGTCACTACATGAAAATGTCCCGTCTCCGAAAATGTTCCTATTAATTTTGTAAAATTCCACACTGATTTATTTTTTTATATGGCAACACTTTGATTTCAGGCGAATTTTTAAATTTGACATTTAACGTTCACTAGATTTATTGTTTGTTCTCTGCGAACTTATCATTTGGTTTGACTTTTAGACAGATGTCATGAAGAGAACCCCGTACATTTTGCGCTGTCTGTACGTGTTTTAGAGGTAAAATGGTAGTGGTGCTGATTTTAACAAAATAAAATTTTATAATATTCTTATTATAATTATACTTATAAGTACAAGTATATTACATTGGATTTAGTAATATAGACGTTGAAAATTATAATGATTATTGAAAGTTGAAAATTATAATCAATAAGATGGATCAAGGAAAAAAAAATTATGAGATGTAATATTTTTGGTATGCCACGTTATTATCCCGTGCCCTTTCTTGTGCAAAACGTTGTTTTTTTTTTTTAAATGATTGTCGGCTATAAAATTATCGTTTTTTCGCACCCACAAAAATATGTCCCGTCTTTCCGGTTTATAAAAAAATTTCAAAAAATCGCCGGGGTTTCAAAAATACGATAAAAAAAACAGAATGTTTTTTTTTTACATTAACTCCACAAAGGAGGCCCTGAGGAAAATAATTTTCCTCAGGGCCTATGTCATCTGGGATGCTGTGTGACGGGTTTTTTTGAGGAGAGGAAAGAATGAAAATTGGTCTTGAAGAGACCCATGTTGTAGGAATGTCTTAGAATATTTGCCTAAACCGGAAAAAAATTTAAATACTGTGATGCAAGTGGCCTATTGGGGAATCTTATGAGGCTAAAAGGAGTGGGAAGGAGAAAGAGATAGCGAAACGGAACGTGAGGAAATGTCTGGCCAGTGATGCCTGACATTATTTGGAATAAAAACTGTAAATGAAATTTTGGTCTCCGGTGACATTTTTTTCAACTAAACCATTAATAAAAATCAGAAGGTATTGTGCAATTAGGGGTGGGGTGAGAGTAGGTTGGAGACGATATGTGGAAGAAAAAAAAATTGTTCGAATTAGCGACCAAAATTAAATTTTTATTTTTATTCCAAATAATTTCAGAAATCACCGTTTTAAGTACCTCCCGTAAAACCACATAAAATCACATACTCTATAGTCAACTATCTAAGGCAATATAATTTCACAAAACTCTAGATAGAAACCGACTTTACCGCTTTATTCATCGATCGCACCATGTCCCATGTCCTACGGGAATGTTCTAGACTCCTTCCATCATTATAAGTGACTACTGCATTCAGACCTCAATAAATTGTCTGCACTCATCCGTCATTGTCGTTTCCAGCCTTCCCTCTTCCCTTCTCTCACGGACTTCCAACTAACTAAGTGCACCCACTCATTCACTTGATCTCGTTATAATAATAGATTACGTCCTACAGAGAAAACTCAGACGATTTCTTAGAGAATCGAACTTTTTACCGTTGGCGCTCGGTTTGTATATTGTATATAGGAAATAGCTGAAAATTATTAAATATTTTTTCCCGTATGAATTTTTCCCGAAATCGCTGGACACGTTTAATACAGCTATTTTTAGAAAAAAAACTTTTGATTCTTCTTGATTACCTTAAAAGACAACTATTTATATTCAGGGTAAAATTCGCTTTCGCTATGTGAGAAGATGACGGCCATTTTAAATCATTTCTGCCATTTAATTAATAAATAAACAATACTTATCACAACTTGTATGACATACGAAATAATGCACCAATTACTTATACCTTTACCAAATATATACTACTTATACCTTTACCAAAGTAGCACTAGTAATTCATAGTTATTGTTTTCGTATTTTAGCAGGAGTAGTACAAGACATGAGCGCGGTGTATATTCGTATTGTCGTATAATATAAAATGTACTGAAAACATGTTTTAAAATCAGTAAAGATAATGTCATGTTTGCACATAATTGTTTACATATTAGTTACAGCGCATAAATAAATAATAAAAAAACAACTTAATATATATTATTACATACATAAATTATATCTAATATTGTAAATTTTTATGTATTTCTCTTATAAGTGAACTATGTATTATAAGTTCACACTTTTAAACACATAACTTCATCTCTCTATATTGTGAATCTTGTTGTAATTCCTCCAACTTGTTATCAAATACTTGGTTTACACTTTTTGACTTTTCAATGCTACTAACTTTATTACCTACTTATCTCATACACTGTAAATCTGAATGTATTATATGTTATCAGGTTAATTCGGCAAATCCGAATATACTTTATGCTACCAGGTTCTTTTTATATTTTTTTGTTGTTATGTAATTATGTATGGATAATATGAACTAAACCTGTAAATTTGTCTGTCCTGGTACGGGAAACTTTCCTAGTTGGACAGGCAAAGCTTCCTAATATGTGTTTTGTACTTTCTTTTGTATGTATCTATAGTAAATAAATAAATAAATAAATAAATAAAATAAATTTTATTATGTTGATATTCCTTGCAGCATAAATTTAATGATAACATGTCATAATAAATAGTATTTTTGAATTATAGAGTTTCTTATGCAATACAGTTGTGAATGATGAATACTTGGAGGAGGTCAATGAGTTTGTGTAATTGAGAAGCATATTTACAAAATATGGGAATGCTGATAGAGATATTGAAAGAAGGGTAAATGCAGGTAACTCCATTAATGAAGAACTGAATGCGGTTGACGCTCTCAAAAAAACTGTCCAAAGAAGCGAAGATAGCCGACCATAATGAAATGATGGTACCTGTACTGATGCATGGCAGTGAGGCATGGAACTGGTAGAGGAAGATGAAAGTAGACTGAATGCTATAAGAATGAAATCCCTGAGGCGTTTGTGTTGTAAAACCATGTACGATCGTGTGAGAAACGTGGAGATTCGCAAAGAATGCAAAGATGAAGTTAGCGTAATGAGTAAGATAAAGAAAGGAACGCTCAGATGGTTTGGTCATGTAGAGCGAATGAGCGAAGAAAGTAGTGTAAGAAGAATATATAACTCAAATGAGAATATCGGGGACGCCCGAGGAAGACATCGCACAACCAAGTGAATAAGATAATTTGGCGCCAACGGCGTTCAGTCCTCCATTAATGGAGTTACCTGCATTTACCATTCTTTCAATATCTCTATCAGCCTTCGCATCTTTCGTAAATTTACTTCCCAAATACACAAAATCATCCACCTGCTCTAAGTATTCATCATTCACAACGTGGTTTTCAATTACGAAAGCAAAAAATAAAATAAACAATTTGATTCTTCTAGTTCAAATGGTGCAATCAGAATCAATGCCAAATGTTCTAGGGAGGTAAACTGGCCGTTTAATGCGCTTTGCTCTAGGGTGATTTCATAATCAGTGATTATCTGTGACAAGCCCTGTTTTAGCGTGACAAGCGCTTCTGTCACAGTTGGAAATGTGAACCAGGCAAATCATTAGCTTAATTATGATGGAATAATTTACACTCGTGTGACAAATCAACGGTGCACATCACAGAACATTTCATGATTAGTTTTAATTTGAACTCTTTGACAAAGTTGGAATAATGCAAATTAAACAAAAAAATTTTTTGCTAGATAACATGATAAATACATAATCATTATCATAGATCAGACAGTGACTGAGTTGCTATCGCGTCTGGGTCCCACCCAAGCTTCGTTGAGTTCAATTCCTTAGCTGGCTAATGGGCTCTCCACACGACACTGCATGTAGTGACTGCGGCAGTGACTGCAGAGAGCGTGGAGTTGAGCAAACTAGCGCTGTCTCGTTTGTTAAAGGGCCGCTAGAACGAGACAGCGCTAGTTCGCTCAACTCCACCCTCTTTGCAGTCACTGCCGCAGGCACTACATGCAGTGTCGTGTGTAGGCCGCTTAAGTCCTCCATCACGACAAAAGCAACATTGTTGGCTTTGCAGTCACTGCCGCAGTCGCTATATGCAGAGTCGTGTGTAGGCCGCTTAAGTCCTCCATCACGACAAAAGCAACATTGTTGGCTTAAGCGGCCTACACACGACACTGCATGTAGTGACTGCGGCAGTGACTGCAGAGAGCGTGGAGTTGAGCGAACTAGCGCTGTCTCGTTCTAGCGGCCCTTTAACAAACGAGACAGCGCTAGTTCGCTCAACTCCACGCTCTCTGCAGTCACTGCCGCAGTCACTACATGCAGTGTCGTGTGGAGAGCCCATTAGGTACTTTATTGGAGATTTTAAAAATTATTGTGACGTTGTTCGAAACCCGGGAACGTTTTTTTTTTACTTTAGCTCCACACGGGCGGTTCAGGAAAATAATTCCCATCAGGTCCTATGTCATCTTAGGGGGTGCTGTGTGGAGGGTCTTTTTAGGAAAGGAAGGAGAGGAAGTGCTGGGATAAAAAAGGGTATGAGGGGTGGGTAGGAATATGGGGGTCGGTATGTCCAGGAGTGACGGACGTATGAAACCATCCCTCCCACTGCGGTGCAAGGCGATATTCTTAGAGAGTGCGGCTGGAGAACTTAAGGGGGCACCTTCAACCATTCTCTCCCTATCCGGCCTGTCTTCAATGATTAAAATTTTAAAAATTATGTCACGTAACATTAAATAAAAGTCAAAACTATTTTTTTTCCTTTTTGATATTGCGTGTTCTTGTGATCGTGTTATTTCACCCTTACAAGACAATCTCCAATAACAAAATGCAAAATTGTAAAAAAGCACCCCCAAAAGCGCACGCCACCTGCCGTGAAATTTTCAATATCCGAACACCTCCCCGCACAGGTACCTACATGGCTCGCTTCCACCGAACAGATAAAGTTGTAGAAGTAAGTTGTGGGCGTGTCTGTGTGACAAAAACAAGCCAGCTTTGAATTTAATATGGCAATATTAAGGGCCCGCAACTCGGATTTGTACCGATTTATTACATATTTCCCTTAAACACGGTAAGTTTTAAAGCTTTTAAAAAATATATGTTATTCTTGAAGATAATATCTAGACTTTGCCCGCGCCGAAACGCAAATTATATAAAATTCCCACGATAGAAAAAAATCGCAAAGTATGCTCCAAAAATTATTATTAACAGGTGTGTTTCAGTTATTTTACAAGTTATATGTATGAAAAAATTCTTTCTTTAAATGTTGTTTAAGATAATGCCCGCGAGATGTTTGCTCTATTTTAAACGAGTCGTGTTTTATTAAACATTTTCGCAATTTTCGCATTGATTTTGTCGCTGTTAATATAAGCGCTCTCCTCTAACATTCGTAATTTCGTATCTCTCCATCTTTTTCTTTTCGGGCCCGGTTGCAGAGCCTTAATAAAGCAGTTACAAATATAGAAAATCTACTTGAGCAGGAAATCAATTTTACTGCTCTGTATGTATACATTAATACATTTTTGTGGGTATCTCCAAAACATACCATAAGGGTTTTTCTATGCTTCGATTAGGCAACTAGACTTACCCGGTGGTAGCACTAAAAATTGTGTAATTGCAACAACTAGATAAGTCATTCCATTATTGTAAATAAATACAAGTAAAAAAATTATGAGACAAATTCCCATTATCTTAACACAGGTATTACGGTTAAAACACAACAATCCATGATTGAATAATACTTATTCGCATAAATATTCAACAATCGATTTATCAGATTGATTACCATCTTATAATTCAATATCTCAACAAAGCTGATTTCAGAGTTACCTAGTTTAAATAATCACTAGAGCACAAGTCTAGAGATCACCTGTTCAGCGCTTTCCACACAACTTCTGCCGAGAGTAAGCCTTCAGTCTTCAACTCTGCAGGGGAAATCTTCAGCGGAATGATTGTTATGAACGGGTGGCCGGTCCCGTTTCGCATTCGGCATTACATCGCATCGGTTAAATTTTATATGAGCGCTAAACCGGTGGGATCACCCGCCCACACCACCGCGCCTGCCGTACCGGAACAATTTTTGCGGAGAAGGCTGCATTATTTTTAAATATTTGCTCCATTTGAATTTGTGATGTTTTTTCGACTAAGCGTTAATAATGTATGATTGGAATCGGAAAATGAATTTTGTATTCGTTGGTAATTCAATAATTTCTGATAAATCAATTTGTGTTCATTTTGGTAGGTTCCTACCTACTTTAATCTACATATTTTTGTACAGTGGGGAAATAATTGTTTTTGTAATTCCAATTTGGGAGGTGGGTATGGCGGGAACTATTTATTGGATAACCAACACACCTGCCACAGGTCACCCCAAGTGGTTCGCTACTTTTGGTGACTTAGCAGGGGTGCCCGGGTTCTTGGGATGAGGTTTGTCTAGGTGTTGGTGGCGGATACGTTTGCCCAACCACTGCGTGGTGGGCTGGATCGGAGGAGTCTGATTGAGGGAGGCCCTTTGACCTCTCCAGCCGGATTCTCCTGACCCCTCGCCTTGCACCGCAGTGTGAGGAATAGATTCATACGTCCGTCACTCCTGGCCACACTGAACCCCAGATTCCTACACACCCATGGGGTGAGGTTGTCTAGGTCTTGGAGGCGAATGACCAGGACATACTGAACCCCAGATTCCTACCCACCCCTTAAATCCCTTTCCTTCCCAGAAGTCTCCTCTCCTTACTTTCCTTAAAAAACCCTCCACACAGCATCCCCAAATATGACATAGGCCCTGAGGGAAATTATTTTACTCAGGGCCTCCTGCGTGGAGCTCATGTAAAAAAAAACCCTCATCCCTTTTTCCTTCCCATATCTTCTTCTCCTTCCTTTCCCTTAAAAAACCCTCCACATAGCATCCTCAAAGATAACATAGGCCCCTAGGAAAATTGTTTTCCTCGGTGCCTCCTGTGTGGAGCTAATGTAAAAAAAATTAGTATGTTCCACAGATGGAGGAGTTGAATGATTTATTTAATTTTTATTAGGTATTAAACATTCACATCAAAAGTTGTTTTGATGCACCATGTAGTCGAATGTGAATCAATTTGTGGATTGTAATCAACAGTCATAAAGCTTTCAAGTTGACGCAACCATGTGGGGGGTTGGGAAACATTCTATATATTTGATGGACTGACTCAATCCTTTCTTCTGATATTGTATTACAGTAAATCGATATTATGATCTTTAGGGATGATCTTTAGGTTCTTATAGCCTTGAATGATATTGGTGGTTATCACTGCACAATCATAGGAGATTCGAAATTATATAAACCAGGTGGTCATTGCCCAGTTTTCTTAACAACAAAAAATTGCACTGAGAGTTCAATATGCTGTTCATTGCAAAATTTTCTTTAATAGACTGATTATGTCATAATTTATTGTTATAAATGTCACGTAGGTATTTTCTACACACTGTAAGATAGAGACAGGTACATGGATAGCAGATTGGGTGGAGGAATGTGAGAATATATTACAGAGGGATATGCGTATAGTCGCGTCAACATACCATGTACGTTTCATTTAGTACACTTCATGTAATATGCATTATTTTCTTTTCGTTACATTGTTACCATGTCTATGATGTACTATCTAAATGTATTATGATGTATTATCTAAATGCCTAATCTAAAATATGCGAACACCTCAGGAGGTGTTTACAAAACGTTACTACTTAACCGTTTACATGTTGGCAAGAGGGTTATGTTTAGATATTTTATCGAGAGGGTTTGACAGTTTACAGCCCTTGCCACGTCTATACACTGGATGCATGTGTTGTGGAGGTTTTCAATAATAACTCTTGATTAACGCGAGTCAAAGAGAGCGGTGCTCGGTGATACCAGTCTGTAAAATCGAATTTGAATTACATTTTTAAGGTTGTTCGTTGCTCGGCTACACATGCATTTGTTTGTTCCGATACCGACTGGGTTTCGATGGTTTCGTTATGCTTTCAGCAATGCAGGGCCAGTAGTCCGGCATCCGACAACCGACCCACACAATCAGTACATAGAATGAGCCGCCGAAAGCCGCCCGCCGGCGCCGACAGCAATCAGCCTGTTCAGTTTTGGAAGCTCAACCATTCCCATCGATATCGACACATTATGCAAATTATTCTATTGCCGCCTTATTGCCATTTCTTTATGCTACTTTATTCCTTGATTATCGTTCAAAACTACTTATTCTAAGCGAAGTAAATCTCAATAAAAACTATTACTAATGCGCCCGTTAAAATATATCAGTTCCGATGGAGGGAATTCAACTTACAGCAAACAAGAAAACCTACCATGTTGAGTTCCTTTGTGACGTAAATCGCTATTTTGTTTATACCTTATTGAGACCATAGGCACTGCTTGCGTAGAGTAGATACTCACCGCCACTCTAACCATCTGTAAGATGGTGCCATGGCGCGCTTACCTTACATTTGTTATTATTTTACACTCTATTACCATGTTTTATAATAGAAACATGTTTTATATTACTGAAAGCAAAGTTTATATACTGAACGGCGATGTTTCTGCAGGCGATACTGTTCTTTCATTATAGAACGAGATGCAAATATCTATTTATATGGAAGTGTGGCAGGCGGCCGTCGCGCGTGCATTTGATTTTAATAAAAAAAATTATAAATATCTACAGTTTTATTCTAAGATTGAAGAAAAATTGCAAACTTCAATTCCAAAATAAGAGGAAGGTCACTGTCTATACGAGAATTCTGAAAAATACTCCCATTCTATTTTTCACCCCTTAAAGAAGCGATTTTATGAAATTTTGCACGCTGGCTTTTAAAGCTAGGAGAAGATCATTGTTTACATCCAATTTTGGAAAAAAAACTTTGTATGAAGCCCAGGCAATACCGGGGACTTCAGCTGCTACAAAATAAAAGCGAAATAAATGCCCTTCACTTCGTCCATGCCTCTGTGTTCAAATAGTTGTAGTCTAGACATCTGTGTTCAAAGTCGAGGATCTCACTGTTCCGCTAGAGAGGCGGTACAAAGATCAGCTTATATTTTCTAATGGCATTAGAAGTAGATTAACTTCAAGCTAATTAAACAGTGCATAAACGTGTAGATAAACTGTATTAGCTAAGAGTGCAACGATGCAGAAATCAGGCTAACACATTCAAATTGGATGCTCGTGGTTATAGCAAGAAAACAAACAGGGACTTCTATGTTAATGAGATGCAGTTACGAGTTAAACAGTTTCACCGTTATGATTGGACTTTATTGTTCATCGGAACTCAAAAACTTCATACGACATTTTAAAATTAATGAGAACTACTACTGGCCCCTGTCGTTTTGGGGAAGTTATGCGGATGGTATTTTTTGGGAAGAGAAGTTAAGTGAATCGCGAACGCGATAAACGTTTATATTGTTGGAAAGATATTTCACCAAAGCCAGTAATCCTTCCCACAGCCAAGTTTATGAGAGCAATCACGAGTGACATGAAAAAGGTTATACTTATACTTAAAAATATAAAGAAAATCCTTCAGCTCGCATTCATAATATTCCGAGTAAAACCTTATACTTATAGAGTATGAGCATATCCTTTCCAAAAAGTATTTGGTTATTCATAAACGTTACCTTTTGCTCTAAATAAAAAGGATTTCCTTCAATAATTTCGAGTATGGTCAGTAGCAGACTCAGACGTATGGTGATCAGTTGTAGCGATGGCAGATGTTGTGGAACTGAGAGAGATTAAACACTACAAGCAGCGTTTATCTACACCTTTTCGTGATTACAAAGAATTATATCGGTTCTTATTCCATTAGCAATTTCATCAGATACGAACTGCAGTTCGGTTGCAGCATTATCTTTTTGTGAACTTTCACTATCGCTGCTTGACAAATACATCTTCTCTGATCGAAGTAGGTACTGTACTCAAATAACACCGATAAGAAATAAGATAAAAAAATACCGTAAATAAACAAACCATCGAAAACAGGTTAAAACCTGCCGCGGCACAGTCACAAGCCATTATGCCAACAACCTTTCACTTATTCTTGGAGGATATTCTTGAAAGTATAAGGTAATCATTATGAATACGAAAAAAAGGAAATGCTTATAAACCTACCTTTTTATTCAACTCAAAACCTTATACTTCTACCTTATACTTACAAGGATATCCTTCAGTTTTATTGTCAATAGTTATTGGGCAAATTTCCCTTCAGCCAAGTTGTAACGTTATAAAAACCTCTGTTTTAGGTTTTTATACTCTCTTCTCTTCTCTTTGCTATAGCTTCTAACAAGTTAACATAAACACCTTGGTCTGTCTAGGGTAGTTTGGATCTCCTGAATATTCACAATGTAATTGGGAATATAGCAATAAATTTACGAGTCCTTTAAAGTTTCCTGAAGATGCGTTATCATTTACAAGTTCCTTCCTCCAAAATTTTACAAAGGATATCCTTCAGTTTTATGAATACGGCCCAATAAATAATGTCAATAGTAAACTCGTTTTGTCATTTCACCATGAATAGACTGACGTCAGAACAGCGCTTGCAAATGGTGGAATCAATTGATTGCGGGAAACATTTGTGAGCGCATAATTTCACGTATTGGACCTCTGAACTGGCCTCCAGGACTGTGTGATCTCACACCATTAGATTACTTTTACTTTTACATTAGACCAGAGACGCTGGACCGTTTGGAAGTCAATATTCGCCGTGTTATTGCCGATATAATATGGTCCCAGTTGCTTTTTTTTTTTTTTTTTTTTTTTATTGAAATAATAGATAATACATAATATAATCAACAAACAAGTCCTGCTAAGCCAATTGAATCGGCTTGTCAACAGGTGCTTATATTTTAGTTACATATTTATACATATTTAAAATTTACATCTTATATCTACAGATACAACATTTTTTCATACATATCAAAATCAATATAAATCTTTTTTTTCCGATAGCCAATTTTTCACCATATATTTAACCTTATTCATAGAATTACATTGCTTTATAGTGTCAGGTAATAAATTAAATATCTTCGGTATGATATATTCAAACGTTCTCTGTCCGTACTTATTGTTAAATTTCGGAACTATTAACCCGTCGTTACGCGTGAATCTAGTGCTGTATTTATGTTCTAATTTCTCTTTATGCTGCGGGGTAAATATATGTTGAATTATAATTTTGTGCCAAAGTATTGCCTTAACAGGTAAAATTTTGGCACTCTGAAACAGCAACGGTTTATTTTGTCTCTGTTTGAAAATATTAGGGACGACCAATAATTTTACAATTGCGTTTTGTACAACTTGCACTTGTTTCAGATTGGTTATAGAAGTATTTCCCCATATTGTTAATCCATATCTTATAATAGATTCTGCTAGTGACATATAAATTATTTTAAGTGTTTCAATTGATAGGAAAAAATTTAATGTGTACATTCTGCCAGCAATCGATCTGAGTCTTTTACAGGTTTTTTTTATATGTTTGTCCCATTTAAAAAAACAATCTACAGTAACACCAAGATACACGTATTCCGAAACTAATTCTAAGCTTTCACATTTACAATTAGTTGGAATATTTTTATGAATGCAATTAAAATTATGAGATATAATATTAGGATTAAATTGAAATTTGGCATTAGGTGATCTTATATGCATTACTTTAGTTTTTTTAGCATTTATTAATAGTCCTGCATCATGTGACCATTTACAGAGTTGATTAAAGTCAATTTGCATGAGTTCAATTGCAATTTTTAGATCTTTATGTGATATGACCAATGCCGTATCATCTGCGAATACAAAATGTTTCACAAAAGAGAAAAGTTTTTTCATTATGGTTACATAAATTATATATAGTGTAGGTCCTAATATGGAACCTTGTGGAACTCCTGCAGATACATTTTTTGTTTTACTAAAAGTATTATTTATTTTGATACATATTTTTCTATCTGTAAGATAATCTTTAAATAAATTTAACACATTTCCTCTTATTCCAATTTTTTCTAGTGTTTTAAGCAGTTTTTTGGAGTTAATTGTGTCAAAAGCTTTAGAGTTATCAATAAATAAAACAATAACATGTAATTTATTATTCAATTGGTTATTTACGTAATTGGAAAAATCTTGCAGTAGTTTTTCAGTATTTTTTTTTCTTTGGAAACCATATTGACTTGGATCAATGATAGAGAATTTTTCAATATAATTATTTAATTTATTTGATAAAAATTTTTCAAGAATTTTTTCTAATGCTGGTAGAATACTAATAGGCCTATAATTTCCCAGTTCAATGTGTTTTCCACCTTTAAATATTGGTCTAGTAATACTACATTTAAATTCTTGTGGAATTTTTGATTGATTTATTATCAAATTTATTAAATGAGTAATTATTGGCCCAAGAGTTTTTATATTTCTTTTTAAATCAAACATTCTTATATTGTCAATACCTGTGCTTTTAGAGTTTTTCATTTTTTTAACAATGTTTTCAATATCGGTTATAGTAGCTCTTGGTATATATAAACTGTGAGGTAGTTCTTCCAGTACTATATTAGTAGCTTTGTGATTGCATTTATGTAACATGTTGCTGATGCTATCCGAGAAGTAATTCACAAAATCATTTGACACAGAATCCTCAGTTCTATCTTTTAACATATATCGTGTTATAGTTTGATCACAATCGTTTTTGGGTTTACGTCCTAAAATATTATTTATCTCGTCCCAGGTTTTTTTTGTATCATTAAAACAGTTTTTAAATTTATTATTATAGTAGTTCGTTTTATCTTTATTTATGAGTTTATTGACAAGGTTTCGTGTTTTTTTATATTCTGTTTCATATGTTTTGTTTGTTGGTGTACTTTTCCATTTTTTATAAAGTTTATCCCTTTTATTTATATGACATAATAATTCACTGCTTACCCATTCATTTATTGCATAAGGTCGTGTATTCGGTTTTTGCACTATCGTTTTAGAACTACTCTTGTAAAAATTGTTAAATAAAGATTTTATTTTTTCATATAATGAAATACAATCCCTCTCCTCTATAAGTTTACTCCAGTTATAATCTTTGATATACCGATCAATAACCTTTTGTGAGATGATTTGAATATACTTATTTGAAAAGTCTACCTGACGTTTATGAGATTTTATATTAATAGCAGTGATATAATGATCGGCAATATTATTTTCACAGACGCAAGCTGTTATTTTTTTGCCTCTAAATTTGGCAAATATATGGTCAATACACGTGCGACTAATTTGTCCATTTAATACAGCTTCTCTGGTTACTACATTAATGCATTTAGTTAAATAATGATTAGTAAGTAAGTTTTCATATGAAGTTATGATATAATCTTGGTCATTAAGCAAATTTAAATTTATGTCTCCAAGTAAGATCATATTTTCCTTACTATTAATTGTATCAAGATACGATGATAATTCCGTTAAAAAAGAAGATTTACTCAAATTAGGAGGTCTATAGATAGCTACTATATTAACTTTAGTTTTGTCCTGGAGTATGAGCTTTCCCGTTATATTTTCAAAATGAAGTGATTGGAACGATGTTGGTCTAAATTCAAATTTATT
The DNA here is from genome assembly GCA_929108145.2 of Limnephilus rhombicus. Taxonomy (NCBI): domain Eukaryota; kingdom Metazoa; phylum Arthropoda; class Insecta; order Trichoptera; family Limnephilidae; genus Limnephilus; species Limnephilus rhombicus. The sequence continues at coordinate 13,155,900 of OV815292.1, read as the reverse complement.
TCTTATATATAATATAATCCCTCCTCCTGACTTATCAGTCCTGCAGTAGTTATATGCATTATATCCGGGAATATTGTATAAACACGTACTTTCAGTTTGAATAGATGTTTCACATAGCATTATAATGTCAATATGCTTCAAACAATTAAGTAAATATATATGCAATATATTCCAATATTTTTGTATAGATCTTATATTTAATTGAATACAAACAAGATTGTCAGACGCATTTATGTTTTGTTTTTTTATCCAATCTTCTAAATTATTTACTGTACTACATTCTATTTCGTTATCATTATCTATATACGAGAAATTATTCTGAGCCATTTAATTCATATTTAAATTTGATGCAACACAATAAGATTGTGATACGAAGTTTGGTTGATTTTATATATTGAAATATTTCTATAAGAAATAACTCTATATCATAATTAAGTGTAAGCTTCAATTTAATAGTTGATATAATTACATACATATTTTTTCTGATATCCGTGTTTATACTTAGCGTAATACAGCAATGATTAATATAAAATATGATAAAGCATTTATTTTTATCAAAGATACCACAATTCTTTTTCTTAGAGTAACAGCCCTTAGTATAATATAATGATACAAAATGGTTTTCCATGCTTTTAACCTTACATAATATTACAAATATTTTATTTTTAGATAAAACAATAAAATTTAATATTATTGTTAGGTTGGTTAAATCCCATACATAAATAAATAATTTAACACATATTTTTATTATCTGTCCGGTAAACATGAAAAAAGAGCGAAATAGAATAACTTCATTTATGAAACCAATACAATAATAAAAATCTTTTGTAGGTTTCAACCAGTAAGAAATTTTTTTTTTGTTTTGTTTAACAAGAGAAGTATTTTGAGTATAGATTGAGGAATTTAATGTTAAATATTTAACAATATAAAAGTGATTGTATCTAGAGCTAATTGGTACAAGTACTTTTTGATAAAGACTTAATAAATATAAAATAAGTATGTTCACATCTAGTGTTATTTTAGAATATTTATGATCTTTTAAGATTTTTATAAAATCTGTTATATTTATGAATGTGAAATATAGTACACAGTGAATATATGCATGATTAAGTAAAGAAAAAAAAGTTATTGAATGTATCGTTATGATATTACTGTTCAAAAAATAATGTAAAATAATAATGTTATTTTTGTTAGTTATTTCGTGATCTTTTATAATTTTTATAACAATATTTAAGTAATAAAATGAATTTTTAATAACAGAATATAACGACGTTTGGAAATCTAGTGTTTTTATACAATGTATTTTTTCTTCAATATAATATAGAAATAGAAATGTATAATATTTAGCAATAATAACGTAAATTGTATTTATTGAAATGTAGCAAATTCTACGAGAAAATTTCATATGTATTATAATAGCACTATATCTACTTTGAGACAGGTTTAATGTTATTTCTAGTCAATATTCTATTTTTTCTTTTGCTAAAATGCTCATTTTTTTATACACATTGCATTTCGTATTATCGTTTGCAGAATGCCTGATGTCAATATTCCAGTTCATTTTTTTATTTTTGCTATCACAGTTTTTACATTTAGGTTCTTTATCTTTGTTAGCACAATCTTTGTAGGAATGATCACCAGCGCAGTGTGTACACGACGGTTTGTCCTTTTCTTTATGAAGACACCTGACAGAAGTATGTCCAAAGCCCAAGCAGTGAAAGCACTGAACCACAGGACGGGCATCCTCTACTTGTATTCTCTGGTACCCCAAATAGATTTTACCGGTAGAAACTAACCATCTTCTTATTTTAGTACTAACTTCTATTATGTAATTAGAAGTGTTATTATATTTGTTTTTCAAGATCTTTTTTAACGTCATCTCAATTTCTGGTTTATCTATCATCACAGCCTTGATATCTGCATTCTGTTCGATAATATCTTGTAAAATATCATCCTTATTATAGTCATTAGCAACGCCCTTAAGTATTATAGTTGGTCTTTTCTTTTTAATTTCTGTAGCACTGATGTCTTTGAACTCGTCCCCAATAGCTTTACTCATTTTTTCCGCATCGTACTTTGTCGAACATTTTATAAGTATTCTATTGTTAGATATCGCATTAACACCAATCACTTTGGCACCAATCTTACTTAAGTTAATTTTCTTCCTGATTTTATTTTGTATATTTTCTGAAGATTCTTCAGCATTGTTCGATGAAACTATTAATTTGTAATCACTTTTCAATATTTTATTTTGGTTTTCAGCTACTTTCCCGTATCCAAATGTTGGTTCAATTATTTTTTCTTTTGCTTCAGATAATTGAATAGTTAAATGTCCCATCCAGTTTAATATAGCACTTGTTTTCGATATGTTTGCTCGATAAAGTTGTCGAAAAATTGGACTTCACGATTGTGCTTTATTCGAGCTAGCCATGGCGCTCATATGCACGAAAAAAACGTGTTTAAAAATAATGGTATAAAAGTATCTATTAAATAAAGCGAATATAATAGACATTAACATTATTTTAATGTGTTTTTTTTTTCAATTTAGATACGTATTCCTCTAAAAAAATACCCTTTACTAATGTCAATACATAATATACTAATGTGAATAGTATTAGTCACGCTTGTTTATTAAAGCTTCGGTTGAAATACCAAAGAACCAGCACAGCATCATCGTTTTCTGGTTGAAGGGTATTTTAGTGTTAAAATCCCACATTTTGAATGTCTACCGAAATATAATATACTTTCCTTGAACAATTTAAGTTTTTAAGCTTATAATAACATATGTTATTTTTTAAAATGATCTCCGTACATGTGCCGAGTTGAAAAGGTAATTACGTGCCATTCTCTCAAACGAAATAATCGCAAAACGTGCTTCAAGAAAATATTTAAAAAGTAGTTTATCTTGTCGTAGGCGAGGGTGACCATAAGGAGTGGGGGGGGGATTAAGGGGTTCCTTTAGAAAAAAAGAGAATAACACTCGTAGATTACATTCCTGGAAATTACAACAAAATTATTGGTTGTGGTAAGTAGAGGTCTCAGTAAACTTTCTAATAAAATAACCCCCCCCCCCTTGTGAGTGCTATAGGTACGCCCTTGATTATAGGTATGAAAACAAATACAGTGTGTCTTTAAATGTCAAGAAATCCGTCGAGAGGTGTTTTATCTATTTTAAATAAGTCATGCTTTATTAAATAATAGCAGACCCGGCCATACGTTGCTGTGGCCAACGAAACACAACGCCATCTACTCACAACACTATTACCCTCAACCTTTATAACCAACGCCATCCCCGCAAATCCCCGCTTGCCAGCCCGCTCCCTTTATATATTATATATTTCAGCCAATTTACGCAAAACCTTAACAAATTATATACTCACATAAACCTTCCTCGTGAATCACTCTATCTATCTATTGGTTAAAACCGCATGAAAATGATTTGCGTATTTTAAAAGATCTAAGCGTACAAGCAGTGGGAGCGACTTTGCTTTATAATATGTAAGGATTTTCGCTTAAGTATATGATTATTATATATCTATACCTATATATATTTTTTTAAATATTAGCATGCTCCCTCTAAAATTCGTGTTTACGTATAGATCCATTTTAAACCATTCTTATTTTTGAGCACTTACTATGGAGCGTTGTCTGGAACTATTTTAGTCTCCCTAGATAAAAAAAAAATTAAAATCAATAATATGAAATCAATAAACCAAGGATTTGAATTTCTGAGAGATGGCCTGTATAACGCAGAGATCGAAAGCTTTTTAAAGCAAATTAAGGAGGTTACTGAACTTAAAGTAGTCTTAGAAAAACGTACGTAGTATCTGTATAAACATGGCTACTACGAGAAGAACATCACGTCCCTCTGTACGAGTTTAATATGAGATAAGAGTTTGAGAGTCTTTCCACCTCTGTATATCCCTGAGGAGAGACTAGGTTAAGCAAACAAGTCAAAGCTTTTACACCAGCTTCTTATCCCCGTTGTATTTAAGTAAGATGGAAGATTAAATTGCACTATTGTTAATTACTATAATGGAGTCTTAAAGTCTCGCGTTATGTGTAATGTGATTTCTCGGCGTTGCTTTTATTAACATTAAACAGACTTGAATTATCTAGCAATTAGAATTTGCATTGCTCGCACGTGCCTTTAGTTCCTGTTTCCATCTACCCACCGTAAATTAGAGTTTTCGGTTAGATAACGAACAATGTTTGCAATTTTGTATTTTATTAAATAGTGCCCTAACTAACTTATTAGCTGTAAAAAAGGGATGCTTTTTTCGAGTGCAATAAACGCAGTACACGTCAAAGAGACCGTTTACTCGTTATCCTCAGATATAAGACGGTTGTATTTGAGAGCCACTATTCAATAGAACATAACTCCATAGTCTGGTCACCCTTCTAAAAAAATTGATTTTCATAATGTTGAAAGAATTCAAAGAAAAATTCTACGTTTCGTAAATTTTAAATTTAACATCGTCGTTAATGATTATTTTAAATATTCCACCTTTAAAATACAGACGAAAAACAAATGACCTTACCTTTTTTAAAATTATTAAACTTTAAATTCGGTTGCAGTTACGAACAACTAGACAAACATTAACATTTTATATACGTAGGTACATCCCATTCCAACTATAATTTGCGTTTTCCAATGCAACGTTTACATAGTCTTGGTAACAAATAGACAATATGGATATATTTGACAATAATTTGAATTAGCAAACTTCAAATGCCATATGTGCCAACTATGTTTTTCTGCCCATGTTATAAACAAAACATTACTTACATAATTTGATTGTGTCAACACCTATATTTAATGCAACCTATATTTTGTATCTCATTTTTATATTTTATGTTACCTGTATTTTGCTTTTAACGTATGTTACGAGTATGTTACCTGTATTTTGTCAACTCATTATTTTCACTGTAATTTAAAAAAAATGTACTGCATTCTATGTAAAATAAATAAATGGGCGTTTAAATAAATAAATAAATCATCGAAACTTTGGAATGAAATACCACTGTTTATTCGAATATCGACATCATTGCAGCGCTTCAAAAAGCTCTGCGGCGAATGGTTTCTGACGCCACGATCAATCGCACAACATCTTAATTGATAGAATTTACATTTAAATGAATGGTGAACGGAAAACTCGAAATGAATTCAACTCAATACCTCCTTTTGAAAAGTCATTAAAAGTGATGAAAAAAATACAAAAATACTTTAGGTTATGGGCTATTTAAAAAAAAATCATTTAAATAGGTATATATTATGTAGCTCGTATTTGCAATTCGTTCCACTACTCAATACACACGATACGTATCCATTAAGTATAAAACCTCATTTTCTTAATAGATGAAACAACGATACGTATCCATTAACAATGAAAAGTAATAATTTGGATTTTATTAATAATATTGCAAACAGCAATATTAAGGAAATCCAGTGAAAAATATAATGGGTTTACAATAATAAATTTGTAAAGATCAATGTACGCCGAATCTTAATTTATATGTACACATAATTATGTTATTATACGTAGAATTCAAAAATAAACAAACAAAATCACATAAAGGTGTTAAGAAGCTGAAATTTTACCAGGGGTCCTAGCATGGTTGATCGATATAGGTTTTATCGAAAATGTCAGTAACTTGTCATCGTTCATTAGCACGATTGAAGGCCGCTAATGAACAAACAACAGTTCACAATGACTAAGGGTTTCTAATTTATTTGACGTGAACTGTTGTTTGTTCGTTAGCGGCCTGCAGTCGTGCTCAGAAGCGATGACAAGTTACCAACATTTTCGATAAAACCTATATCGATTGACCATGCTAGGGGCCCTGGTGTTCTTCAATAATAAAAAAAACGTCTCGACTCTCGATGCCGCTATACAAAATATAGTTCGCGTTGAGATAAAACGCAGGCTTTTTTTGACTGGTGACGTCACTCAGACACACCACAGATTTGGTGCGTTTTGGGGAGACCCGAAAAAAATATTTAAACTATTAAAACCATAACAATAAAAAAAAGTACAGGGGAGCAGGTTGGGTAGAATTATTAGCTACGAAAAATGACTTGAGTTTCTTTTTATTCACTTTGCCACGTTCTATGATCGTACCCAGGTCACAAAACACTACAAAAGTAGGTACTTGGTTTCAAACTACATTGTTAATCCCAACATCGATTGTTTGCTCATCTCTGTACGTCTGTAATATATCCAACCCTTTCATAAAACATTAAACAACACGTTACGCCATCCCTTTAGACGAAATAATGTTAAATTTAAATACATTAAACAAAAATAATAGCAAGATAGCTTCGGGCCAGGCTTTCTGTTTCCTGTATCATTTCAAAGGTAAACAGATGACGTCACAAACTTGACTACCTAATAACTTTATACGGGGGAAATTCTTTATCTTTTACTTACGTTCCTTTTCATAAATAAAACATTTTTCTTTCAATTCTCAGAGTGTTTTTCAAGACACGGTCCCTCCACGTTACTTGTCGTATCAAATTCAGTGTAAAAGGAAATTTAATCTCTTTTCGTGTCGCGGTGGAGTTTTGCATGGAAAGAATGAGGGTGGGTAGAAATAATACAATCTGCTTTTAATAATGTGGCGGGAAGGTGAATCCAGAATATCAGGTGCCATTACAATTTCCATAAAGTTTACCATAGAACTCGCTGACATTATGTCGTTATTGTATTCGAGGTGGGGTGAAATCGATGATTCGGATTTCTAAAACAGATTTTATTGCATTTTCTTTTTACTTTGTAAGTGACCGTCAGGGGAAGATTGATGGAAGACGCATTGGAGGAAGACAAACAACGCTGTGGCTTTCGATGTGACTTATATGTATAACTGTAGTTTACAAGCTGAAGAATTCCTTTTTGATAGCCAACCTATGATAGGAGAGGGTATGTAAGCCCATGGAGTATAAAAAGTCCCAAAACTAAGCGGTCGTTATACCCTTAAAATAGTAACGTATGAATTTACTTCGGAAACAAAAAATATTTCTAAAATCGTAATCCGCAATAAGGAACTCCAGTGAAAAATATTATGGATTTAAAAAAATATGTTCATACAGACCAATAAACGCTGATTCTGAATTTATAAGTTTTTTTTAATAATATTAAACGCAGAATTTGTAAAAAAATATTAAAAAGTCCATTTTTAACCGGGTAGTAAATTTAGCATGATTGAAATTTTAGTGAAGACGTAACTGTTCGACGTGTCGTGACGTCACCGTAAAGTCATTGTATTGGAATGTATGATATGATACAAGCCATCGTATTAATGTACTCCTTTATTTACAAACTGTTTATAGAGATTTAGTTGTTGTGTTTATTGAAACTACTCCTGCGGGAAAACGGCGTGATGGTTAGTTAGTTAGTTAGTTATGTTTCGAAAATAAAGGTATCTCTTATTAGTTTATCTCTAATATTGAAAATATTCAAAAACTACTGCACAAAAAAAATTGTAATAATATTTCTAGGGAGAATACTTCGAACAACGGAATTCAAAATGGCGGCAGTTGATCAGCTGATTTCCCGATCCTATAGAGTTTTTCAGGAATGATGACGTCACACGATTCACCATACATACGGAGGTTTTAGGGGGGTCTTGAAAAATTAAAACTTTGACAATTATTTTAACTATTAAAACTAACTCTAAAAATAAAAATGCAGTTAAGTTAGAAGGTCATTAGTCATTAAAAAATGAAAAACAAAATGGACTGGAGTTCTCTGTTGCCTAAATGTATAAGAACGACACCAAACTGTAAGGCGAACATCTTCCTCCAAAAGCGGCGAGGGCAAAATTCACAATGACAAATTATTTGATATTTCAAATTATTCTTCAAATGGACAATTGCACGCTATCTGGAGTGCATTTCAACAGACATAATAAATTCAATGTCACTTTGTAAGTGACGGCCAGATAACTATTTTTTGTGACAAAATTATTTTTTTATTTATTTATTTAAAATTTACTTCGAAACCATAAATAAAGTTTAATTATATTATTTTCGAGGTGAGTGGAATCGATTTTTCGGATTTCTGAAACAGATATATTAACCAGTTGACTATAAAAGAAGTAGAAAAGGTTTACTTGGTATTTTGAGCTCACAAGTAGACACGTCTTTGTAAGTTTAATGACAGAGTTATATCATTATCATTGAACTGCAAGTTCAATTTGGGAGGCGGGTATGGGTACCCAGGGAACCATTTATTGGATAACCAACACCTCTGCCATAAGTCACCCCAAGTTGTCCCCTACGTTTGGTGACTTAGCAGGGGTGCCCGGGTTCATAGTCATTTTTTTAAATGTGAATACCTCACAAGAGTCCCAACTGATCCCGTCTGGAGCCAGGGAGACTATGGTATCCCCAATTGTGTTGAATGTAGTGAGGTTGAATGTAGTTGTGAAGTTGAAGGTAGTGCGAAGGGGAAGGAAACAGAAAGAGGAAAGTTGGCAAGCACCTGGCTATTCATATCTGGTCACTAAACACGGCTAATTATTTAAGCTAAGCTAAGCCATATCAATCAACTTTTCAATTCTGAGTGATGGTCGTACACCAGAGTAATAATGAGAATATCTTCCACTCTGGGAGGTGCCGCAAATACGCTATACATAATTTTAAATTAATAAAATTCTGAAATAACTTAAATTAATCAACAAATATTATTTCGCATTCTAATATTTGAATCCGCATCTCCGGGTTGCTAGTCAAGTGCCTTGCCCCTTGATCACGGGGGCCATACATGAATTGAATTTCTAAAAAAACTTTAAAATCTGCAGCACCTAAGATGAACAAAAGAATTTAAGTTATTGATGTCGAAAGTAAAAAAAAAAAAATCGATAAATCGATGTATCGATATTTATTAAAATATCAATATCGACGTTGATATATCGAGGAAAAAATATCGATATATCGGTCAAACTTTGAAGAGATTTTGCGTTTTTAAAATAATAGTATATTCAGCTCAATATTATCTATAGTAATTTTTGTACACAATTTGCTTTTTTTAATGTACAAAAATCTCAATAAAAATGAAGGTATTTTTATCACTATTCATTTTTATTACGTAATAATTACAAAAATATCAAATACTAAAAGGCTGTCTTCTAACTTATATGTAAATTGAGACGCATACAAAGTTTGTATGCGTCTCAGTATCATTCTATTGGCGTATTAATCTGTCAAAAAGGACTTCGTGTTTGGAACAAGGTATAGTCAATAATCATAGACAATTGGGAACCAACACATAAGAGTGGCTTAGAAAAAAATGGCGAAAACTAGCATACATTTCTATGTATGTACCTACACAGTATTGGTGATCACAAATACTAATGCACAGACAATAGATTTGTAAGCTATTAATAGTTAAAATTTCAACCGCCAGATGTCATGACCCAATACAGTTACTTTTTTCCGTTCGTTCCTATACGGTTTTGGATTCTAGTGACCTTAAAAACATATCGTTTTTGATACAATTTTCGATATTGGATATTTTGTATCGATATATCGGATCAAAATATATCGGATAAAAATATCGATATATTGAATAAAAATTATCGATATATCGATACTTTTTCAACAAGCCTAATTTAAGTAAGACTCCCTTCCAGAAAACAAGAGTTAAATTCATTGTACGGAGCAAAGATATTTGGCAAATTACTAAAAAAAATAAAATTAGAAGAAAATATAAATAAATCTAAACTTAAATTGCGTAAATAGGTATGCCCATTTAATGCTCCAAAGACTAAGATGAGCCGGACAAGTGCACCGAATGCCATGAAGAAGGTTCTAACAGGACACCTAGGAGGTAAACGAAAGACGGGCAGACCTACATAGGCTGAGATGGGAGGATGATGTCAGGAAGGGTGCAAGAGGACTACTCCATGTCGCAGATTGGAAGACGACGGCCGAGGACTGAGGGCGGTGGAGGCTTATCTTGGAGGAGGCCAAGGGTCGGAATGGGCTGTAGCGCCATTGAAGAAGAAAAAGAAGAAAGTATGTGATTGATCGATTGATTCGAAAAAAATATGTTTAAATGGGATATATTATCTACAAGAATCGCGTTAGGACATATGTTACTATTAAGAAAAAGAACCACAGATAAAAATTATTAAATTATAAAACAAAGAATTTTTGCTGCGGTGCACACATAATGTACGTAAGAGTAATTTTCAAATTTAAGCTTCATCGTCATAATCTCATTGTCATAAAAAATACACATTTCGGTTATATACACTGAAAGCACGAACACTGTTATTATCTGTTTTGTTAGCTGAGTTTTTCTTTTTATTAATGGCTGGATACCCCATAAATAAATGCGGTGTTATATTGTTACAACATAAACATTGAATTACGACATAATAAATTTTTCAGTGATATAAAATTTTTGAATCTGTTTTGATGCTAAATTGACATCTGAGTTTTCATAATTTTCATGATTTTGCACTTGGAATTTACGGCCATACTCAACTTAAACCTGATTTATTACGTATATTTTGATCGTAATACCTAAATTTATAGGTCACGCATGGTCGATAAATGGTTTTGAATGAAAATTTTTACATAAATAATGTATTGAATTGACATTTTTTAAAGTGCTATTTTGTGTATAATCACCTTAACGGTGTATGACTAATACTATCTAATAAATAACCATCGCACCGTTTCGCTGGCATACACTCCTTGCTTCACTCGTATCGAGGGTCGTCTCATTTAAGCTCTTCTCTTTAAGATGGAGATATACGTGAAATCCTATTTCGATACTATTTTGATTAATCTTTACGACGAATCTGCTTACAGTATAAACATCAAAAATATGCTACGGATAAATCGAAGCTTTTACTACCTTTTCTATGTATTGGAATTACAATAAAATTATTATATAGGTTACAAAAATTATAAGCGTAAACCACAAAAAAAATGTTTTTTTATGACTTAACTATGAAGTAATACAAGAAACAATTTAAAAAAATACCCCTTTATGGCTAAGACTATTTTTGAGGTTTTCCATGTTCTAATTTTTTTTCGTTGCAAATAAGAAGCTCTATTTAAAAATTTTGCAGGCATGAGATTCGAAATATTTCTAGCGTTTATATTCCTCTTAAGTGAGTTTTCGCACTGTTTCTTACCGTTTGACTGCAGGGCGAAAATGGGCGATGTACGATTAAAATGAAGCCATGCGAAATACTGCTAAAATCACACAAAATCATGTATTTAATTTTTACCTTCATAGTTACCTTTATGTTAATTGAAGATGTCGCTAATGAAAAGTTGATAAATAAGCGAGGCTAAGAGTCTACAATAGAGTGCTGATACCAATCCTGATGTACGATGGCAGAGAGGCTTGAAATTGAGGTGGAAAACTTATTATTTTTTTACATTAACACCGGAGGCCCTAAGGAAAATAATTGCCCTCAGGTCCTATATCATCTTTGCGGACGCTGTGTGGAAGGTCATTTAATGAAAGGAAGGAGAGTTCTGGGAAGGAAAAAGGTGTGAGGAATAGGTGAGAATTTAGGAATCCGTGTGTCCATTAGTGATGGACGTATGAATCCGTCCCTTCCACTGCGGTGAAAAACGATGGGTCGAGAGAGACCGAGCTGGAGTGATCAACCTTTCTCTCCCATGAACACATATCACCCGATGCATCCTGGCAACGCTGCTAAGTCACCAAACACAGCGAACCACTTGGGGTAGCCTTTGGCAGAGATTACAAGAGAATTTTTTTAACATTAGCTCTACATAGAAAACCCTGAGGAAAATATTTTCTTTCAGGGCCTATGTCATCTTATTAAGGATAAGAAGTTATAAGAAGAAAAAAGTAAGAGTGAGGGATGGGAATCTGGGGGTCAGTGTGTCTAAAATTGACGGACGTATTATTCCATCCCTCCAACTGTGGTGCAAGGCGATGGGTCGAGAGTCCGGCCGGAAAGGTAAAAAAGGCCAACCAAAACCAGTCTCTCTCGATCCGGCCCGCCATGCAGCAGGTGGGCAGACGCTTCAGCCGCTTAGACCTGGAAAAAACTCACCCTGTGTACCCGGGCACCCCTGCTAGGTCACCAAACGTAGCGAATCACTTGGGATGAACTATAGCAGAGGTGTTGTTTACCTAGTAAATGGTTCCCGTAGCTGCGATACCTACCCATACCCGCCTTCCAAATTGAGGTTATCCAGGGTTACAAAAAAGTGACATATTTAAGCCAAAAATAAATAATGATATCAGTTCATTTTTTTGTGATGATTGAAAATTTTTAAGTAGTTTTTAGTCATCATCAAAATTAACATAGCTTTAAAAAGTACATACACACGTAAGACGATAAAATGCCTTATTTTTCAACGGAATTCCGAAATGCCTGGAATTCGGGCTTAACATCGGATATAACTTCCGCCTTCCGCTACGGAAAATACGAATCACACAACCGATATTGATTTTATAATCAAATATGGCTGACATCTAACCGTATTAGTTATGGTCTGAACGGTATCTTGTCTTTTCTTGCGACACCCACCATCGTTACGATATTACGACGTATAAAGTATAAAGCGACTCGAGTAAGAAACAAAACGTTAAAGAAAAATAGATCTCTTTTCTTGTATTTCTCCCTGGTAGTTTTGCGTTTTTTTTTTTTTATTTTGCTTTGTTACTCGGTGAATTCGGATTCGAAAAAGGGAATTATTTGGCAAAGCTTTTGGCCGGGACAAAAATATCTTTGTTTTATGCTTCCTACTTTCCACCGAGTTTTTATGATAAGTTTCATCCAACAGATTTATTTTGTTTCCTGCTCGAAATATTTGTATAGCATAAAAATATTTTGGTTGTACGAGTATCTAGTTACAAAAGTGAGAGAAAATAATAATGATGCAATGTACGATGGCATGTCGAAGGTATAGGCACAAATTGTGGTATGTAAATACAAAATTTCAATTGTTGGGAAAACGCAAAAAACCGTTCCAAAAAACAATCTTCATAATTGAATACTAGAATTTTGCAATTTGGGAGGCGGGTATGGGTACCGCCGTCTTGGGAACCATTTATTGGATAATCAACACGTCTTCCAAAGGTATCTCCAAGTGATTCGCTACGTTTTGTGACTTGGTGCCAGGGTTCATGGGGTGAGGTTTGTCTTGATCTTGGCGGCGGATTCGTCTGCCCACCAACTGCGTGGCAGACCGAATTGGGAGAGACTGGTTGATGTAGATCTTTTAATCTCTCCAGCAGGACTCTCTCGGAACACCTTGCACTGCAGTGGTAGGAATAGATATAGATAGAAACTCTGACCCCCAGATTCCTACCCACCCATCATATATTTTTTCTTCTGTTACATAAAAATAATGTAACAAGTGAATTATTCTGTGAATGGGTACTTTTAGTGTGAAATTAATGAACATTTTACATTATTATATTGGTAGCATTGAAATGTTTATCTCTATTGAGTTGGTGATACTGAGTATCTGCACAGAGGGGTTCACTAGGCAGGACTGGCCTTAAACTCCTCATCCTTTGAGTAGCCACAGGTGACCTCGGCCACCGTCCCTGTGGCGGCTCGACGTAATCACAAAGTCATAGTTCGCCATTATTTTACAACATGTGAAGATTGTTAAATCTGCGCCCATCAGCGGCATCCATTAATAAAGAACATCAGCAAATTCATAAAATCCTGGATCAAAAGCGGACTGGAGGCCTGTTCGCCGCTCCAGCCTGCCGTTTTCAGCACGTGTCAGCAGCGGACGGAGCTGACTGCACATCTGCGAAGGCAGCAGCAGCATGGATCGCTTACATATGGCATCGTCCACATATCAACTCCTCAAGATTAAACGGTACTAACGCTCCATAATATGCCCATTCAGAATTTAGTCTAGCCCTGATTGTTATTTGTACTTAATTAATAAATTAATTTAACTGTGTCAAAGCACTATGCTATTTCATTTATATAACCTATCATCATACAAAGTATTACACAGCCGCCTGCTTAAGATCCACACTGAGATATAAATTCTAAATCACATTTGTCTCATGCTCTCCATCTTGTATTCTTTTTATTACATTTGACCCTAGGTCATATTATTCTCTTAACATTTTAGCTTCCAACGTTAAAACTAAATATTTTCATTACACTTCCCAGAACTTATTCTCCTTCCTTCCCAAAAATATCCTCAACACAGCATCCCCAAATATGACATTGGCCTTGAAGGGAATTATTTTCCTCAAGGCCATCTGCGTGGAGCTAATGTAAAAATGAAGAAAAAAAATGTCATTGTTATGAATAACCCAATTTTTTTTTCTCTTGGATAGTGAGCGAACCCTGAATCCGTTTCTGAACCGACAATGGTGAGTCAGAGTTTTAGCCAGCACCCTAGAATTGTTGAGATGGTGACGAAAGGGGTAACCCTTTGCCCTGCGTTCTGTAGTGCCCTCTGGGGCCTACACACTAACACTGATGCCCCTCGTGAGGCCATACACTGCCCCCACATTACATTGACGCCCAACGTGTTTTGCCACTCAGGGTGTGCGATATGCCCTTCCCCCGTTCCCCCTGAATTAACATTACAATATTTATTTATTTTTTATTTCTTAGGCATTAACTGTCTAACAATTACCAGACATTTTGTTTGAAGAGTTTTATTTCACATGTACATTTGTTACTTAATTTGTATTTCACCCATGTCATTCAATGAAAATTTGGTAACACGTGTACATCTCTATCTCTACATCTCTACATTCTCTATTATCTACATATTATAAATTAAAGTCTCCCGCGTCGTCTGTCTGTCTGTCTGTCTGTCTGTCTGTCTATCTGTTCGCGATAAACTCGAAAACTACTGAACGGATTTTCATGCAATTTTCACCAATAGATAATGTTTAATAATAATAGATAGAGAGTGTTTCGTGAGGAAGGTTTAGGTATGTAATTTGTCAAGGATTTGTGTAAATTGGTTGAAACATAACGATAATTGAACGTAGTTATGCAGAAAGCAGCCAGGCCACAATTTTGGCAAAAATGAGATATTGTTGTAATCCGACGGAGAAACGTCAATTCTATGTTCTATTAAAACCAGCCAGGTCACTTTCATACAAAAATTCGTAGTAATCGCCTTCTTAAATATTTGCTGATCAAGAAAACACCGTTTAACAATCTGCAGAAAGCGCCCACGGCACTCATATTCAGCAGAAAACAGCCAGAGACAACTGGTCGATTTTGTCAGTACAAGTAACATTTTGTTTATGACGTTTACCTGATCTGCAGAAAACGGTCAAGGCGCTTGTCTGTTTTCTACACTGTAGCGTTTGTACCGAAACTTTCAAGTGGCGATCAAGTAACTTGTTTTTTTGGGAAAAATCTATAATTTTAAGTATGTATTATCATTTACTAATAATATTTCATTCATTCAATGAAATCCCGTAAGACTGCTAGACAAAATTTATTAGCCAGTTCTAACAATCTACTAATATTAATTTTAAAATTTAGGAACTGAACCTATCGTGTAACATTATTTTAACGCATAGAAATAAAATATTTATAGTAAATTAAATAAAAATAAAAAACAATGAAGAATGAAAAAAAAAGTACAAAAGACTACATAGAAAATTAGAGACAAAAATCAGTACATTTTTTTTTCAGCTTACATCTTCTTTTGAAAATTACTCAACTTTTTAAAATAATTTATGTTAATAAACGAAATGATAAAAATCAAGATTTTTTTAATGATATTTGATAATAAAAAAAACCTCCTAATATAAAATATTTTTTAAATATTTATTTTAATTACATAAATTAAATGCACACATGTTGTAAGCACTAATTACAAGCATAGATTTCTAGTAGATGGTTATAGAAACCCATAATGAATATAATAATAATATCTATGTATTTTATGTTTCACAAAGTATTACGTATTAAAGTTTAAAAATTAATATTTCCTTGGAGATATTAAAAATTCCTCGGAATATAAAATTACTAATTGGATATAATAGTAATATCTATATAACTACTGATTTTAAGTAAAATAATAAATCATAATTTCATATATTTAGTGTATTTGGTAGCTCTGGCTGTTTTCTACGATTTGCGTATTTCGCAAAGTAAGGCCGGCTGGTAGATTGCTGAGCTTACATTCTCAATAATGTATTCTACAGAAAGCAGCCAGACCTTATAAAACACCAATATCTCTAAAAACCTACCCTTAAATCCACTTTAATGTTATAAGAATGTGATATGTATATATTATTTATAATTTTTAGAAGTAAAAAACATTCTAGGTGTTATGTAGATTTGATTATTAAATCTTTAGACAAAAGTGCTCGTATCTCCGTTTGAGCTTTTTATGGCTGGCTGATTTCTGCATAACAGCGTTCAATTGTTAGAAGTGTCAGAAAAAGTCAAGCCGCCTGGTAGCTTTCATCGAAAACGCTGCATAATCCTTTTGGGATATAACAAAACAATTCACGGTAAGATATTCCTCTTCTATAGATCTACAAAAAAGTCCACAAAGGCATATATCTATCTTTTACGTATAGCTTACTATACCCATTCTATCTTCTAAAAAATCACGTACATTGCGGTAATTGAAAAGTTATTTAGACGGATACAGTATTAATCCTTATTAACTTAAATAGGTACGTTAGTTACCCCAAGCATTTCATGCACATTATTATAATCTTTCACACCATCTCTACGAATTATAAATTAAAGTCCTCCGCGGCATCTGTCTGTCTCTTCGCGATAAACTCAAAGACGGCGGTGGTTATAAAGGTTTGATAACCATCAAGTAGATGACGTTGTATTTTATTAGCCACAGCAACGCGTGGCCGGGTTAGCTAGTTTGAAATAAAACTCTTCAATATAAAACAATATTTTATATTTTTTGATTACTTATTGATATTTTATCATCAATGAGCGTCACTGCAATACGTCAACAGAATTGAAAAATAAAGCTCTTTTATTGGGACATGAACGTTTTCCTTCCGAACTTGACACTTCTCGCTTAGATGGCCTTCTCTTTCCCCCGCTTGCAGCTGCGTCAGCACTGGCGCGAGGGAGACGGAGAACCTGGGTGATAAAGTCGATATAAATGCAAAGCAGACAAGAAGCCATTCCACCGTTACCTCTATTCGAGTGTGCGTGTATTTTGGTATAAAAATAGCGACCAGGGGCGGATTTAGACACACTTAAAGCTATTTGCATTTCAATTCGCGTTCAAAACTCCGCTGCTCTTTGTTTTACCACATTTTGTACCCTTTTATTTTCTTTATTTTGTGTGAATAGATAAAAAGGGTGATCAATGCTTTTTTATATGTATGTAAATGTCATACACGAGTTACACTTCCCGAAGCCAGTGGAGATATTTTACGTGAAATGTTGAAACATTTTGAGTTGTAAAGGGAAAGACTAGCAATAAGGAATTGCAAGTTTGAGATTTGCCTAGATGTTCAGATCTGTAAACTAAGCACATCTTAGGTCGTAATAAGAAACTTCATGATTCTAAATGGTGGTCTTATACCAGAAATATCTAAATGATGCAAATCTTCACCTTTTAAACTGGTTGGCAAACAAGGGGGTTTGTACCAATTTTATTGTATAGAATATTTATTATTAAACCCACCAATTACACACAGAATGCTGTAAAAATGAGTGTGATCGTATGAGAAATGTAGAAATTCGCAAATACTGCAAAGATGAAGTGAGTGTAACGATGTACCATTGAGAAAGGGAAGCTTAGATTAGATCTAAGGAGATGGTGTGGGCATGTAGAACGAACGGAGAAAGGAGTGTAAGAAGAATATATGACCTTTACGTGAATGATAGAAGATGTCAGAGACAAGAAATGGCATGGAGGAAGACATGCCACAATCAAGTGAACCAACTTGTTGAGTTGTTGGGCCATGACAGGAGTCAGAATAACATAAAGGTGCATGAGACGTGCATGAAGCAAGTTCTGTATGCCAAGACCGAGTTAAACGCCACTCAACTCTGTCTGGTATGCATTATTTGCTTCATTTATTTTATACGCCGTGTTACCCATCTCATTATATGGCCCAACTAAAGCATTTGCTTCACTCGATTCTGTCTCGTAACTTCCGGGGAACATTCCCCTAATTTTTCTTCATAACTAAGGCTGCCGAAAAGCGATACTGACCCACAGCAATTGCTGCTAAACCACGATCACTTGTTTCCTGATTTTTTTAGTACCCTCTCCCAATCTTAGAAAGTTTTCCTGTTTCAAATATTTTGTTTGATTTATTTATGCAGTATGAACCACACCAAACCCATTCTGTTTCATTCTTCTGAAAAAGTTAAAGACTTCTCAAAATAAAAGCTTCGGTTTCTATTAACCGCTGCCTCGGGCTTGGGTAAGATATAAGATGGATGTATGTCGCAGAATGAAGAGGTAGCAGCAGAGTACAGCAGGTAGGACTTGGGGGCGGCGGAAATTTGACTCGATTGCGCCCATGCCTACGCCTACTTGCCTCCGTCTTTGCCTTCCGCCCCCGGGCCTGGGCGGAGCGGGGTGGGCGGCATGGTTACCAGTTACCACCTTTGGAAAATGTCGCCAAACGCCAAGGAAAACAAATTGCAGTACACGCAAGAGAGATTCGGTTATGTTGGGCCGTGAAGCGAATGGTTACATCTTATAGTGGGCGTCGTGAGGCAAATAAAGGTTTGAAGTAGTTTTGGGGTTGACTTTGGATCCGAAGGTCAAGGTTTGTAACATACTCCCTGTGTTTTTGCTAGTTTTCACGCAGATTCCTAGCGAGAAGGTAAGAAGTTTGGTATAATCGTCACAGTACTCTAGGGTAATCTTAAAATGATTCATAATCTGCTCTTTCATAGATGAAGGTAATTTAATTATTTTATGAAAAATACCCAAGATACCTACATGTTTGCAAGACACATGTTTTGTAAAATATGAACATGGATTATTGTTTGCTCCAAATAAGCGATATAAATATAAATAAATAATTTGGTCCGTATTTTGTAAAGTGAAACTTCCTTAACCTTTCCCTTACTGTGCTAAAAAAATACGCACGCTCCGGTGCTGTGTAATCAATTCACGTGTTAAAATCATCGATTTTATATCGGAAATATATGAACTTTCATAGCTAATCGCTTTTGTTTCTCGTAATTTGTATTACAAGTGATAATAATTGTAATTTAATTGCTGAAAACATGAAAAAACCATCGTCCATTGCTCAAAAAACGAGCGAGGAGACCATCTCAAAGGATTGCCCGCGAACGACTGAGGCGCTGGGCAGTGGGCGCCTGCTACCCAATACATACATACAGCTATGTATGTTTAGCTACTACGCGGTCGAAACACAACACGGCAGTCTCTGTTTCTCGTGTTCCCGTATAGCAAAGTAGAGCGAGACGTCACATAGCGTGTCATCTCCCCCCGCACACTTTTCGCGTATCACGGTCCACACTGGCACACGGTTGATTGTATTTGTGGTTTATTCCCGATATTTAACAAAATATTTCTGATTTTGAATTAAATTTGCTAATTATTTAAAAAAATATTTTTTAATTCAGTGTGTAAATGTATAACGGAGGAATACCTAAAATCTGAATCCAGAATTCATTACATTTATAGAGATATAAAAGTTATTAGAAGCAATGTGTAGTATTTACGCATTACAGACCAGGAAAGGTTAACCCCGTTAGAGTGATTTGAAATTAGGAAATGATGCACTGCGGCACCTGCGAAGCATCAAACTGCGCTCAAGTCTACCATTGGTTAAGATATAAAATGGAATCGTAAATAAATACGTAAATTCGCGCCTAGCTGAGCGCATCCCAGAGCGCAGCGGGATAGCGCGTCGCAAATCTCAGCGGCCAGAGAAATCCAGCGGATGGAGGTTCGAATCCTACGAAATCCAAAAAAAAACATTTTTGTTTTTATAAATCAATATCTAATCTTCAAACTACTTTAAAAATAAACAGGCAAAAGAAAGCGTCATCTAGCGACTTTATAGTTTGACTTCTATCGCTTGTGAATTACACACTCTAATTTTTTAAATATTTTATTTATTTAATACAAACAGCATAAGTATGCCATAAACACTAATTACATGTCACAAATTCATATTCAAAATATTAGTAATGATAAAACAGTGTATGTATAACAGTTAATCGTGACGTTAAACCGCAATTCAAGCAGTTTGTCAAAAGGATATTATTTTTTTTTACATTAGCTTCATAAAGGATGCCCTGAGGAAAATAATTTCCCTCAGGGCCTATGTCATCTTTGGGGATGGTGTGTGGAGGGTCTTTTAAGGAAAGGAAGGAGAGTATTTTATAGGTATAAACAGCGTAGTAGGGGTGGGTAGGAATCTGGGGGTCAGTGTGTTCAGGAGTGACGGACGTATGAATCCATCTCTCCCATTGCGGTGCAAGGCGATGTTCCGAGAGAGTACGGCTGCCATGCAGCAGGTGGGCGGGACGCATCCGTCGCCAAGACCCACACAAACCTCACCCCATGAACCCGGGCACCCCGGCTAAGTCACCAAACATAATATTATTAGATACTTATTATAATGTTACTATGCAGACTGTCACTATTAACCCACATGACATAGAATAAAGCATCTCTGTTTAGTAGCCATGTGTTCATCAGATATCTGAAGCTATTTAGTGAATCGCAATTTTTTTTACATTACTTGGTAATATGTTGAATATTGTAGGCACTTGTTGTCCAATTTTATTGTTAAAAATAGAAAAAGATACGGGATTTTTTACATTAGCTTCACACATGAGGCCCTAAAGAAATTAATTCTCCTCAGGGTCTATGTCTGTAGCCATGCTGTGTGGAGGGTCTTTTTAGAAAAGGAAGAAGAGAAAATCATGGAAAGGAAAATGTGGAGTGGTGGGTAGGAATCTGGGGGTCAGTGTGTCCGGGAGTAACGGACGAATGCATCCAACCCTCCACTGCGGTGTAAGGTGGTGTTCCGAGGGAGTTCTGTTGGAGAGATCAAAAGCCGGTCGGCCAGTCTCTCCTGATCCGGCCAGCCACGCAGCTGGTAACACCAGGAAAAACCACACCCTATGAACCCGGTCACCCCTGCTAAGTCACCAAACATAATAGTCACCACGAACCTCTTGGGAATAGTGGTAGAGGCGTTGGTTATCTAATAAATGTTTCCCGAGGCGGCGGTACCCACAGCCGCCTCCCAATTGGATTGAGAAAAATGACAGTATTTAAAAAGAATCCTTTCCCGAATAGAATATGTCTCGGTCACTACCCTAAGCCTTTTTGGTATATTTTCTACAACACATTAATTTAAAATAGTTGAATTGTTTCAATAATTATTATGAAGCATACAAGTTCCTTCTAATTTTTAATAATATTCGGAAATAGACGTTTAATAGGCTCCATCATTAAGGGCCTTTAACCAGCCAGTGGCCGAGAATCTAAATTTCGTCGAAAGATGTTCTTACGATCGTACACGCTGGTTCCAATTAAAAAGATTAATCATTCTTCGTACCAGTTTTTTTTAAATTATAACTCAATATCGATTTTATTTCATTCATAACTTGCTTTAATTTATACCTACATGAAAAAAAGGCATTATGATAAAACTATTAAAATTTGTGCATTTTATAATTATTTTTGATCATAAGTATTTATAATTTTCAATAATGTATAAGAAAAATAAGAATGTAAAAAAAATCTTAAATATATTAGTTTTTAAGACCGTAAATAAATAGACAAACTGATTTTCGTCACAAAACACGTGCGCGGTTCTTTTTTTATGATTTTATTTTAACTAAAATTAACATTCTGAAAAGTAGCTTTACCAGATAATTTATTGATTTATTTTACTGCATGATTACCTATATGATTTGAAATGTGTGTTGTATAATACAAAATTTTGTTTGAAAATTCAAAAAATCTGCCAACGACCTACGGTAAAACCTTATTATACTAAAAATTAATACATTTTCTCATAAATTAAAACATAACTTTACCAGATAAAATAACAATCTTTCGAAATCAAGTTATACTTTTTTGCGAAAAAGAGTCATTACGGCAATTCACATATTTCCGGTTTTGTCTGGTTATTCCCTCTCAATCCAGATTTCTAAATAACAGGAAAAAATATTCTGTTTATCTTATTGTTAAATAAGAATACCGCACAAGAGACCCAAATACCCCAACCAATGCCAATGAAATTATGGTATCCACATGTGGGGTATGTTGTGAGGCTAAAGGTAGAGAGGAGGGGAATGAAATGGAAAAGAGAAAAGTGGGGAAGTACTTGGCTATTTAGATCTAGTTACCAAACATGGCTAAAGCCATTTCAAGCAACGTTTAAATTCTGAATGATGGTCTTACACTAGGGCGATACTGAGAGAATCTTCCACTGTGGAACGTGCCGCAAATATACGAGTACATTATATTATTTTTAATGATTAAATTGTGTAACAAATTAATCAAAATAAGTGTGAGTGTGCTTTAGACCAGACGACTGAAGTAAAACTTCACTAACTTATATCTCCCTCTCAACTTCCGTTCCCCTCGCCGTTCACACTTTTCATAACGCTCTCGTCACGCATTCACCAGCTTACTCCCCAAGTCAAGCGAGCGTAAAGGCCCGACCGTTCGCCTGGCACTATCACACTTTTCGTAACGCTCTCGTCACGTATTCACTAGCTTACTCCTCAAGTCAAGCGTGCGTAAAGAATTTTTACTTTCAAAAATATAATATCACGTATTATGTACATAAGTTATTCATTTTGGCTCTGCTGTGCAGAAAAATGTGTTATGGCGACATATTATATAACCTTACTCAACACCCAAACATGTTTTATGACTATGACGTGCCTCACAGCTATCACGTTCTCTACTTCACTCTTCCACCTTGAACTTCTACGTCTTTATTATTCACTACTCTCTATAGACTACTCCATTTCTACAAGAGGTGCACGTACGACCATTACCGTTCTCCATACATGAGAGTGACAATAATTTCTCGTCGAGCAGTCTGAATAATACGTAAAACCTACGAGTAGCAACGCGTTTATTTTTATTAGGTACTCTAAATTGAAAATTGACGATAATTTATGAAACATACATTCTCAGCATTCTTGGTAGAACAAAGGCTTGCAGGTTTGGCTTCGCCCTGTTAGTGTTGGTGACCACTATATAGATCCAATACGAACTGATTCCAAAAACAGCCCGTTCCTCGGATCTACTGTAGCTAGTCACCGGGACAAAGTAACCGAGACAGTGCGATGACGTCATATGTAATGTGTAGATACAACATGTATTACCGTCAATATTTTGATATCCGGAGAGATACAAAACATATTCATAATTTTGTAGCAGTTATACCTAGGGGGCGAAGTCCCCGTCCGACCTGCTGACGGAAGTAGCGACATCTTGTGCCGAATTCTTGAATTCGAAACCGAATTATAGCAGTAGCTTTCTGTGAAATTTCACGTCCATAGATGTTAGTTGTGCCGCGGTGCGTATGGTGTGGCATTTGACAAGCACTCGTAGTTGGATTAATCACGCAGACGCTACGGTATTAATTACGTTCGATAGATGGCAAATCAAGGACTCTAAATAAAGTAGAATGTAAAAAAATGGGGTTTCAATGTCACACAACTTTTTTTTTAACATGAGCTCCACACAGGAAAATGATTCACTCCCTGAGGAAAATGATTTCCATCAGGGCCTATGTCATCTTTGGAGATGCTGTGTGGAGGGTTATTTTTAAAAAAGGAAGGAGTTGAGAGTTCTAGAAAGGAAAAGAGTTTAAGGGGTGGATACGAATCTGGGGTTCAGTGTGTCCTGGTCATCCGCCTCCAAGACCTAGAAAAATCTCACCCCATGAACCCTGGCACCCCAGCTAAATGACTAAACGTAGCGAACCACTTGGGGTGACCCAAAGACATTCAAATACAAAAGAGATATGCTATGGTGTCGCGTAATTAGAGTAGTTTGCACACAAAAAGAATTTGTTCATTTCGTTGATTTTTTTTTAAATGTGCATTAGTATTGGTTAACAATATAGTTTGAATACGGAAAGAATTCGTTCATTTAGTTTAACGTTCGTTTGGTTTATTCGTTAATTATTCGTTCATTTAGTTTATTTGTTAATTGGTAAACCAGTAGTCCAGTGGGTAAGACTCTTGACTCACAATCCGGAGGTCGCGGGTTCGAACCCGGCATGCGCAAATAAATTTTATTTGATTAATTTGTTTTATTTCACAATTAATTCATTTAAAATAATATATAGTATATTTGCGGCATGTTCCAGAGTGGAAGACACTATCAG
Organism: Limnephilus rhombicus; assembly: GCA_929108145.2. Taxonomy (NCBI): domain Eukaryota; kingdom Metazoa; phylum Arthropoda; class Insecta; order Trichoptera; family Limnephilidae; genus Limnephilus; species Limnephilus rhombicus. The sequence continues at coordinate 13,131,598 of OV815292.1, read as the reverse complement.
TATCGCCCTGGTGTAAGACCACCATTCAGAATTGAAACGTTGCTTGAAAATGGCTTTAGCCGTGTTTAGTGACCAGATCTGAAAAGCCAGGTACTTCCCAACCTTCCTCTTCCCCACCTCCTTCCCCTCGCCAATACCTTCAGCCTCACAACATACCCCAATTGGGGATGCCATAGTATCACTGGCTCCAGACGGGAGCAGTTGAGATTCTTGTGCGGTATTCACTGTAAAAAAAAAAAAATATATCGGCGACACCCGGAAACGCAGTCCCACCTAGTAAAAACTGCAGATAGCACATCTACTTATATTTCAATATCTTTGGGGTGACCTATAGCAGAGGTGTTGGTTATCCAATAAAGGTTCCCGGGGCGGCGGTAACAATTTCCGCCTTTCAAATTGAAACTATGGGAGTAATATGTGAACAATGGAAAAATAATTCCCTCGGGGCCTATGTCATCTTTGGAGATGCTGTGTCGAGGATCATTGTAGGAAAAGGACTTAGATGAAGTTCTGGGAAATAGGTAAGAGAGTAGGAATCTGGGGGTCAATGTGTCTAGGAGTGATGGAAATAGAAATCCATTTCTCAGTTTCTGTGAAAAATCATCTCCGACAGTTCTCTCTCGTTCCGGCCTGTCACACAGAAGGTGAACAGACGCATTTGCCGCCAAGACCTAGATAAATCTCTCCCCAAGAACCTGGGCACCCCTGCTAAGTCACCAAACGTTACGAGGACATACAGTAAACGAGTAGACGTAGCCATGTGCCAAGACATAGTTGTTTAGCAAGCAATGAGAAACATTACACCAACCTGATATATAGCTTTTTTATGTGACACATTATACAGATACGAGTATATACCTATCATCTTAATATATGAAACAAAATCGGGTTAGTTACACCATTTATAACTCAAGAACGGTTGGACCGATTTTTATGATCTATGATTTGTTGGATTTTTCTCCGCCCCGAATAGCATAATAGCTATTAAAACATCGGAAAAATCAAACAAAAAAATTATGAAGATAATTATTTTCCTCAACATTTTGGATGGAACGAATTCTCATCTTTTGAAAGAGATGCAGCTTAAAAATTCAAAAACTTAAAAATTCAATAATTTCAATGCGCTGATTGTTTTGCTTTTGTTCTTGGACATATTATGCTGCCCCTCTTTCTTACACACTAAACGTAAACAGTCAAAAATGAGACAAACGGTGAACTCATGTCTGCACCCCTCCAATGGAAAAATACAATAATTATAATAAATCTCCCTCACACGTATAAATAAAATGAAATGGAATTCCCGTAAGTAAGTGGAAAAGCAAGAAAATTACAAAAAATATAAATCCGTATACTGACAAAAACAAAAAACGGACAGTTGCTCATCGATAATTGCTTCAATGTGTAATTTTTAAACTGATAAAAAGTTTATTTTAATTCAGCTAATAAATTAACACATCAGTTATTGATGCTGAGGCGGTACGAAGTTCGTCGGGTCAGTTAGTTGTAAATAAATATTAATTATTATTTTTTAATTTATAAACTAACGTTTAGACAAGATTTTTATGCATAGCACAAAGGGTAACAATTATTACAAGCAATAATTGTCAGCCTGAAACACTCATTTACATTGAAAAATCTTCCGAGAAAAGATACTTGCCGCCAACGGGACTTGAACCCGTATCCTTCCGATTGCCGGTCGAATGCTCTGACCACTGAGCTATGGCGGCTTATCAAATACCCGCCAAATAATTCAATATATACTAGTGTTTCATTCAATAAAGTTGGTTGTTTTCAGGTGGAAAAAATATAACAAGCAGTAATTGTTGAATGAAACACTAGTATATATTGAATTATTTGGCGGGTATTTGATAAGCCGCCATAGCTCAGTGGTCAGAGCATTCGACCGGCAATCGGAAGGACACGGGTTCAAGTCCCGTTGGCGGCAAGTATCTTTTCTCGGAAGATTTTTCAATGTAAATGAGTGTTTCAGGCTGACAATTATTGCTTGTAATAATTGTAAATAAATATGTATGTGATCAAAGATATTGAAATATAAGTAGATGTGCTATCTGCTGTTTTTACTATGTGGGTCTGCGCTTCCGGGTGTCGTCGATATTGTTTACCAATTAACAAATAAACTAAAAGAACAAATATTTAACGAATAAACCAAACGAACGTTAAACTAAATGAACGAATTCTTTCCTTATTCAAAATATATTGTTAACCAATATTAATGCACATTTTCAAAAAATCAACGAAATGAACGAATTCTTTTTGTATGAAAACTACGCTAATTAGCGCAGTCCGGCGACAGTTGCGCGGACACCATAGCATATCTCTTCTGTATTTGAATATCTTTGTATGTGATGTATTCTGTACAAAATTATGCAACCGATGTTAAAATCTTTCAGGCGTTTTGATAGTTAAATAACCATCGGACCAGTCCGATGGAACAATATTCAAATTTAACGTGTTGTGTATGAGAGAATAAGGTCCATTTGCTCATCTTAGTGCGCGGCCTTTTTCATACAAAACTTAAATTTGTATTTGACAACAAAATACCCAACCAAACCGAATAAATTAAAAAGTACCTATAGTTAATATCTAAAACGTAGTTATGCTATTTTATTTTTATTTTATGGTTGGAATGGTTTTATATTGGTCATTAAAGAAATTAATTTAGCAGAAGAAGCAACTTTGACATTTTTTTGGGAGTTAATTAAAAATATTAAAATATTTTTTATTATTTTTAATAAAAAAATGTGCATTTCTTTGGGTTATTTAATTTGTAAACCATACTTTTGTGTTAGCATCGAGGTCGTTTGTAATTTGAATTGACGCAATTGTAAATGCTTGTTTTATTTTTATTTTATATTCCTACTAGCTAACACGGGCACGCTTTGCTGTCGCTAACGAAGTACAACGCCATCTACTGTGTTGTGTCGATAAATTAACTCACGCCGCCATCTTAAACTATTGAAACTTATGGAACTTACAAATAATAACAAAACTTTGTCCTGTAACAAACATTTAATTCGCAATAATAAAATTTGCGGTCAATAATCGAGGTAAAAACTATGCAATCCTTTAAGTTGAACCGAATTACACACAGTTAGATAAAATTAATAAAAATCGGTTAAGTAGTTTCGGTTTATATAGAACAAACATCGTGACGCGAGATTTTTGTATATAAAGAAGATATTTCTAAGGTATACAAAAGTCCAATTTAAAAAAAAAAATAATTATCATAAACTCACAAATAATTGCCAAATTTGCGATTGCCACGCAAAAAATCGTGAAAAATTGAATTCTTCAATTACTAATATATTATAAATAAAAACATAAATAAATAGAGTAGCAAATATCTGTAATTACTGGATATTTACTATACTTTTTGATTCAAAAAATATTTTTTCAGTTTAAACTCAATTTTGGACGCGGGTATTGGTACCTCCCCCGGAAACCACTTATTGGACTTAGCAGGGGTGCCCGGGTTCATGAGCTTTATCTGGGTCTTAGCGACGAATGCATCTGGCCACCAGTTGCGTGGCAGGCCGGATCGGAAGAGACTGGTTGAGGAAGACCTCTTCAGCAGGAATATCTCGGAACGTTGCCTAGCACCTCAGTGAGAGAGATGGATTTATGCGTCCGTCTCTTCTGGAGACACTGACCCCAAATTCAAATTTCTACCCACCCCTCATACCTTTCCCTTTTTCCTGCCCAAAACTTTACCCCCTTCCTTTCTTCAACATTACCCTCCACAAAGCATCCCTAAAGATGACATAGGGCCTTGAGGGGAATTATTTTCTTTAGCGCCTTCTGTGTGGAGTTGATAATTTATTTATTTATTTATTAACATCAACAAGCAGTACATTACATTACATACTGTTAGGAGCGGGCCCCCAAACATGTCCCAAGCTAGCTCTCAGGGGAGGCATGATTTACCCTCTATTCAGGTGGTGGGTCGCTCGAGGCTTCAGAAATTCCTTCGCATCTCAGTCGTCTGGCAGGATACTCCCCCTCTAGGAAACCCTCCTGCCGTAGCAGAATAATAACAGGATTGAGTTAACTAGATTCATGTATTGCAAATTTAAAACACAGTACATAGGTCAATACAGTACAATTCAACACAAGAAATACATACTACACAATCCTAGCTATCGTGTTTATAACCTCAAGATCCCTAAACGAAACTCTCTGAGTGATGGCTTTGCGCGGGAGTTTGCAGTCTATCGTTAAAGGACACAATCAAATGAGGAAACAATTGTACAGCTTACATGATGTTGGGGGTCTTCGTCTTCCGGCTTCCAGGGGGACCTCCCGAGTTTAGGACAGAACCGAAGTTTACACAGGCATGGTGAAATATCAGCGCTAAACCCGTAGGTTATTGAATTAACATTGCAGGCTATATTTGAGTACAATTCGAGCGATAGTACGCCGGGCGCGAACAGTGGGAATCCACGCGCGGGCTTAACGTGTGCCCGAGGCGGCTCGCAATTCTCAACTGTTGGAAGGGATCGCGTGCGGGTGGGCGGATGGGATAGGAAGTAGGAAGCAGGGAACAGGGGGGGAGCAGGGTGTTGTGTAGTTTGCGGCGAATTAGGAGTTTGAATTCTTTGTCGTTTGGGCGTACCATAACACTTCCCCCCGCGCTTGGAAAAAAAGCGACGTGGCAATGGAGCTGTAGGGAAAAAAAAATCCTCTTATGCTTCCATCGGGGTTTTGAGAGATTCGTTGCTTGAGAGATTTCCTAGCTAGAACATACAGTTTTATGCTATAGTTTGGGTCACAATGTTTGTAGGGAATGGGTGGGGGTACATACAATGTTTGGACAAGACAAATTTGGGAAAAGTACATGGTGTAAAACAACATACAAGGTTATGCAATTGAAAATAACAATACACATGGTTATGCAATTGAAAGAATGACAATACACATGGTTAAGCAATTGAAAGAATGACAATACATTTGTACAAGAGAAGAGAAAAAGTGTGTGATTCTAAGGTTTCATTGGTCTTGGAGCTAAGTTTGTGAAGCGTGGATTTGTTTGGTTTCGGAGAATTTCGAAGAAAAGGACGTGACTTCACGGATTCTAAGGATTACATTATCACTGTAATCAGACCCATTTGAGACAACGCTCAGGAGTACACTTGGGCCTTAGAAAACACTTGGTTTTGTCGAAGACGTCGAAGTTCACGAAGTGGAGACTGTGGTTGCTGTGCCGCGACTATGGTTACAGAGGTCATTGAAGAGAAGAATCCAGTATCTGCAGACATGCCAGTGCGAATCCTAAGTGTTATTATGGTAAACACGGATCGTATATAATGGTTATTGAAGCATAATGTAGCTCAAGATAACTTGTATTGGTGCGCATTCAGCGAATACTGGTGGGTCAAGGTAATGATGGTTTACACATGACGATATATGTGTCACTGCATGACAGAGCAAGAGACGACAAGGTTGGCATTGATAGCAAGAGTAAGAACAAACCTAAGAGCTAGCGTGCCCAAAAGGTAGTTTAGAGTGTCATAAAGTATAGTGGGACAACTCAGCTTGCTGTGGCACGACAAGACAACATACGTATGGGCGGTATGGTCTGTGCTTTCAGGAACAATTGCGTAGAAAATGGCAGCAGGAGAGACCTTGTAACCACAGCGCGTGCTGTCAGGAAGTGAAGCTCAGCTTGGCTGTTGGTGATGACATCCGCCTGGGTTTTTTTTTAAATCCGGGAGGAATTATTATTAGAGCAAAATTCTTGAAGTTTACCTGCCTAGGGACCAATGAAGAAAAGGTTTGGAGAGAAACAAAATGTGTCCAGATAATGAAATAACGAAATTTTAACCACCGACCCAGAGAGTGACGAAGAGAGATTCCTAACTAAATTGTGATTACATGAACATTTTCCTTTGCCAGGATGACTTGGCGTTTGCCTAGTGACAATATGTCTTGGTTAAAAAACAACCGGCCCTCTATGGCCTATGCTAACATGAGATGGTAACATTTTCGTAGAATTTCAAAGAACGAGACAAAGAATCGTGAACTAGTCACGGCAAAGGGAAACCAATTCATGAATAAAGGTTGTCAAAAGGAGACAGACGGTACGCCGAGTGCATATCGTACATATCCAACATTCATGAATGTGTTTCGTGGAATTGAGAAAAGAGAGAAAAAAACTGGTGAGACATATGCAGAGATTGAGGGGGAAAACCTGTAGATAACCGGACAGTTACCTATTAGAACTCCAAGTGAGGGCGAGATATGGTCAACGACAGATTTTTCACTTCATAACATAAGTCTGAAACATGGGGAATGGGAGGAGGAGGGGAGAAGGGAGACGAGTTGCGAAACTTGCTAGAGACTGGACTAATTTCCGATTCAAACTCTATGTGAAAATGAAACATAATCAACCAGCAGATTTCCTGACTCTTTACATTTATCAAAAAGGATGAGGAGACATTTGAATACACATTATATCAAAGAGGCTAATCTTTCGCGTGTATTGGGCAAAAGATTAGGGGTCATTTTAAAAACTTCTACATGATTGTGAGAAAAGACAGACCCTTGCTCCAATTTCACAAACCTGGGGGTTTTCTTGTTCGTTCTCCAGACAACGAGTTAGGTGGTTTTTTTTGTGCTCAATCGATTAACTCCCACAGCACTATGCCCCATAATTGACAGTGAAGCTGAAAACTAGTCCTTTTGGGATAGTAGATATTCCTGGGCTTCTTTCCTTTTTGCAAAGAAGTAAAAAACAGGAAGTCCACGGGCATTGGCGTTGAATGACAACAAAGGGTTGTGGACTACATTTCGTAGATCGCACACAAAGGGTTTGATATTATTTCGTTCGCACGACTCATGGTAAGTGTTTTAACGTCTCCACGTATAGTGTACAAAATATGTAAGTACATACAAGATATAACTCAATTATAGACAGAAGTCAAAGAGTTTATACAATGCATCCTAAAGAAGATAGCAAAGCCGATATTATGTCGTTCACACGAATCACGGTAAGTATTGTTATTACGTCTCCACGTCTCGTGTACAGAGTTTATACACAGTTATACATAAAAGCGGTACTCATGACAAATAAATGACACACGACCGGAACAGGTTATACGAAAAGGGTGGTACTCATGGCAAATGAATGGCACACGACCAAAATAGAACGTACAAAATGGTTCTCATGACAAATGAATGGCACACGACCAAAATAGAATGTACAAAATGGTTCTCATGACAAATGAATGGCACACGACCAAAATAGAATGTACAAAATGGTTCTCATGACAAATGAATGGCACACGACCAGCTCAATAACATTTAGCTATGAGAAAAAAGTGATTATGACGAACTTCTCGTATCGCGGCAGGTATTTTAAGGATCCCTCCTATAATGGTGGATGTTCTAAGGATCTCTCCTATAATGTAACAGGGTTACGTTTAAATACAACACAATAAACGTTAACTATGCTTGTTTTAACACAGTTTATAAAGATTTGTTAGATTAACTAACTCCGTAGCCCAGGAGCGTACGATAGGATAACAAGGAGGTAAACAATTTAATGTCACTTCGTATGTTATAAAGGCGGGGTGATGACAGAGTACATTTCTGTTTACACCATGTGACAAACAAAGACAGACCTACATGGTTTTACATACTGTCTATTGCAGCAAACTTCAGTGGGGACAAATAAAAGGGACCAATTGTGGTTTTACATACCCTTTGTGCGGTTACAACATACCAGGTTATGTGCAATTTAGGTTGCAAATACTTGGTTAAATGGCGAAACAGGAGTTGAATGCCTATGTTTGTAAAACGATGATCAAACAAAACATTGATGATTTACGTTAAACTGCGGTTATTTATGTACGGAAATCAGGGCTGCCGTTAGGTTTTATTAACCTTTTCCGTAAGGGTTGAAGCATGTAATACAAGACATACATGTTGTGAAGAGGGACAAATCGAGGACTTCTTATAACAACAAAAGACCGAGTATTTGGTTTTACGTACTTTAGTTGAAACGAGTCCATGAGGATTTGTACAAGGATGGAAAGACCAATTTAAAGGCTTTTCTTTTATTTATATACATATGATTTCAAAATGGATGTGTCGAAATCCAATTTGTTAGCAAAGAGCTCGGGTAGGACGCCATCAATTTTTGACATTTGAGAAAAAATTGAAAACTACTATACACAAGGAATGTGATTATGTGAGTAACCACTTATCTTTACCATGATGGGTAAAATATGGAGCATGTTGAGATGGTTTACTAGTCCTGGGTCGTGATTTAACGCTTTGGAGTTTACCAAATCGATTTTAGAACGACGCTCCAGTATTTACAGAACATAAAAAGGAAAAAAAATGAAGAGATTCCTTCCGATATGATGAAAAAAAAACAACAAACAAAAATGGTGAAAATTACAATATTGCATTACATGGCAAAGCGTGCCATGGCATGAACGTTGCGTAGTGTGAGGGGTTGAGAGGCAATGATTGGGTTCATGACTTCCCGAACACTGTCACTCGAGGGGTGTCTCTGCTCTAAAGTGATCAATTTTGGAACAGGTGAGAAAAAAGAAAGAAAAAAAATAAAAATAAAAAACGTGTGAGACAAAAATTACGGTGGTTGCCAATTCTCAACATGAATGGGGCAAACTACACCGTGGATTGTACATAAATTTACAAAAATGATTTTTTAACAATGTTCGTTTTATCAACGAAAGGGTGGGCATGTAATTGACACTTTACACGCCGGCCATTGTAAGACTTGGTGTGCTTACAAAAAGGTTGTGGTGATACACACTGGATCATTTTAAGTTTGCTGAGATAGTGGGGGCAGTTTTACTTGACTCCTCACTTCCAGATTTTGCGATATCCTTAATATGGTAATTACCAATGTGTTTTCCAGAGCAGTCAGACAAGGAGTACACTAGATCTGATATCTTTCTTAGAACTTTGGCCTTCACGAAACGTGGTGCCAGCTTGGCAGAGAAATACATGGCTCCTTGGGAAAGTGTGTTGTTCTTTCTCCAAACTATGTCTCCTGTATTGAAGGTGACATGTTTCCTACGTAGGTTGTATCTGTCCGCACTCTTTTGATGAGCCAGGAGCAAAGCATCAGTGACTTCACTGTAGATGGCCGACAGTTCTTCCAGACGATGGGCATAGTCCGCGGTAGGGTTGCTTGTGGTGGCAATTGACGTAGGAAAGTTTGTGTTCCTATGTAGAGAACCATGAACAACTTGTTCCATACCGTGTTTTAAGAAGAAAGGTGTGTAACCAGTGGCCAGATTAACAGTGTTGTTCATTGCAGCCTGAATTTTATCTAGGTTTTTACACCAAGTACGTTGATCTTTATCAACTAGAATAGCCAGAGCTGTGTTGATTGTTTGGTTATAACGTTCGACGGTGTTATTTTGTGGAGTATACAAGGTATTATAGTAAATATCCTTGATTCCGTATTTGGCAAGAAAATCTTTGAATTCTTGGGCAATAAATTGTTTTCCGTTATCAACAATTACGGTTCTGGGTGTTCCGTAAGGTATAAAAATGTGTTTTTCCAGAAGTTTGATGATGGCGGACGCGTTGGCTCTTTTTAAAGGAAAGATCCAACAGAATTTAGTGAAAACATCCACTACACTAAGTATGTGCATGTGTCCGGCATAACTTCGGGGAAAGGGTCCGACGAGGTCCATTGATAATGATTGTAGGGGTCTGTCGGCACGTTTGGGATTACCCATTAGGCCGGCAGGTGCTGTCGTGCTATGTTTATAGGCTTTACAAGTTTCACATTTAGAGATGTAATTGCGAATTTGCTTGAAGAGACCAGGCCAGTAATACTTCAAGGAGATCTTTTTATACGTCTTGAAATTTCCTGGGTGTATGGAGTCGGGAGCACTATGATTGTCAATAATTATTTGTTCTCTACCTTCGAGGGGAACGACAAGTTTCCACGAGTAATCTTCGAGGATGGATAGTGGTACCTTGCAATTACGGTATAGTTGTCCTTCTTTTATGATAAAATTAGGAAACTTTTGTTGGTTATTTTTACAACCTTCGAAGATTTTCAAGTACCATTCATCTTTTGTAGATGGAGGGGGGGCAATTGTGTCAACATTTAATGAAGCCAGTTCAATTCTTGAAAGGGCGTCGGGAACAATATTGTCCGCGCCTTTACGGTGAACAACATCAAAATTGTATTGAGACAAACGGGAGGACCAACGAGCGAGCCTACCGGAGGGATTACTTAAAGAGATCAACCATTTCAAACTACTATGGTCTGTGACTACAGTAAATTTGCTACCGTCTATGTAACCGCGGAAATGGTGAACAGAATCCAATACAGCCAATAACTCTTTCTCGGTAATTCCGTAGTTTTTCTCGTGTTTGTTTAATGTACGGGAAAAATACGCTACAGGGTGTTCGCCATCTGGGAATTCTTGAGTAAGGACTCCACCGATTCCTACATTGGAGGCATCCGTGTGGAGGGTAAAAGAGAGTGCAAAATCCGGGCAATTCAGAACGGGAGCTTTTTGAAGGGCATTTTTTAGAGTTGTAAACGCTTCTTCAGCTTCGACAGACCATCGGAAATTGCTGACACCTTTACGGATGCCGGTAATTTTATTTAAGGGGGCTGCGATAGTGGAAAAGTCTTTGATGAATCTCCTGTAGTAACCTGCAAGTCCAAGGAAACCTTTGACTTCCTTCGCGTTTTTGGGTCGGGGAAAATTTGCCATGGCTTCCACCTTAGCGGGGTCTGTTCTTAGACCTTTTTCGTCGATAATGAATCCCAAATAACGTAGACGGGACTTACAGAATTCAGACTTCTTCAAGTTGATGGTTAAACCAGCGAACTTGAGTTGTTGAAAAACTTTTTCCAGCATTAATAGGTGTTTTTCAAAGGTATCGCTGACGATGATGAGGTCGTCAAGGTAACAAAACAGGCTGTTATCGACTTCAGGACCGAAAAGTTTGTCCATCAGTCTTTGTAACTCGGCGGGGCTGTTTTTTAGACCAAAGGGTAATCTTTTAAAATGGAACATTCCCCTACCAGGTACAACGAAAGCAGTTTTTTCGCACGATTCTGCGTCCAAGGGTATTTGCCAAAACGCTTTGCTGAGATCGACAGAAGAGATGAACTTGGCGTTACGCAGCTTGTCTAAGGTTGCGTGAACGTGAGGTAAGGGATACGCATCAGCTTCCGTGCAAGAGTTTAAACGTCTACTGTCGAGACAGAAACGTGCAGAGCCGTCTTTTTTAGAAACCAAAAGAGTTGGGTTGGTCCATGCACTTCTGCTGGGAACCACCACACCCATTTTTAACATTTCATCAAGTTCGTTTTCTAAAAGTTTAAGTTTTGGGGGGGCTAAGTTGTAATAACGTTGCTTGATGGGTGGGCCATTGGTTTTGATATGGTGTTCAACCAAATTTGTCAAACCTAATCCACATTTTTCGAAAGATATTGACTCGAATTTATTGACCATTTCTTTTAGTTGGAGAGCCTGGTCCGTGCTTAAATTTTCGTGAGGTATTATTGTGCGGATCTCACTAATTTGAGCAGCAGTGGAGGTTTTGCCAAGAGTATTAAATACTTGGGGAGCAACATTGAATGCCTTCCAGAAGTCAACGCCAAGGATGAAATTCTGGGATATAGAGGGCACTATTAGAAAATTGATTGTAACTATTTTATTGTTACAATTAATTGGCAGGGCAAGGGCACCGATGACCGGTTGGGAAACATTATCCGCAGTCGTCAGGTGTGTTGATTGGGGCGAAATTCTAAAATCACTGTTAACAAAAGGCAGGTGAGCATTGTTGCCAAGACAGCTGACAGATGCACCACTATCAAGTAATCCGGAAAAGGGCACATTGTTAACAGAGAAAAAAGCATAGGGTCTCCCATCTTTAGCTTGTTTGCAACAAACCGAAGAAACATTTAAGGTCTGGTTAAAATACTTAATGTGTGCTAACCAATCAGTCCATTCTTTAGACCTTGGTTCAGAATGGGTGCCTGAGAGGTTATTATTTAGTTTTTTGGCCTCTTCATGTAGAAATTTGGTGGGGGCTTGGAGAAATCCACCTGAGGTCTGACATCGCTTGGGTTTTGTAACCTTTCCATGTTGTGCCTTGATTTCTTGAAAATGTTGCGCAGTTCGTCGCTTGGAGGAGAGCGGTCCCTAGAGTGATGCCTCTTGAAAGTTCGGGGTTCCTTAGATTCCAGAAACCTTGCTTGCTTGAAACAAGTAGTGGCCAGATGGCCTACTTTTTTGCAAAAAGAGCACACTTTTTTGTTGTTGAATTCTGGTTTTAAACCAGACGAACGGCTTGGCACAACTACATTATTTGACACATTCTTTATGTTTTTCCTATCCTGGTACGATTCCAGAAGGAGACAGACTTCGTTTAGCTGGGCTAGGGATGCAATTTTCTGTGAGGTAATGATGTTCTCGTATTTGCTTAAAAGGCCATCAGTTATGACTGGTAATAGTTCAGCTTCCGAAACGGGATGTGAAAGATTGATGTTAATGGATTCAGCCCTTTCTATGAATGTTGCTACAGGTTCATTTACTAGCTGTTTAATAGATAGTAAAGATAATTTGATCCGGTGCTGGGCTTCCGTTTTTCCGAAGCTCGAGATTAGGGCAGATCTGAGTTTATTCCAATCTTTGCATTTAGTTTTTTGAATGCGGTGCCAGGGTATCAATTCTGGGGAGATGAGTTCTATGAAGTTTTTTCGTAGAATCTCGAATGGGATATTTTTGATTGTAGCCGTTTCTTCAATACGGTCAATGAAATCCAGTACATCGGAGACGCCATTATATTTGATTTTCCACGAGGATAAATCGTAGGTTTTATCTTGTGTCAAGGTGGGTGCGATGTCCTGTTTTATCATTACTTGTGGCATAGGTTCTTCGTTAGGAACAAGATTATTCAAAACTTGTGTAGCCGAGCGTGAATTATTTTCGCTTGAGGGGGCGAGGTTTATTCTCTTAATGTACTTTTTGTTGAATAAAAGTGCATAAGCCTTTAATGTAGGTTTAGATTTGCTTGATGGCGAGAGTCCTCTATCCCTTAAAGCAGTTTGTAAGTGAGTTTTGGATAAGTTGTGCACGTTGGGAATGATGCCCAAATTGGATGATGCCATAGCTTGATTGTTTTCCATTGTGAGTTTCCCAGGTGGTGAAAAAAATTTGCCAGGGGTCTTCTTTAGCAAACGCAAAATTAATTTTGTGAGGCACTTTTCACTTGGTAATCACTGGTTGGTATTTCTAAAATAGTTATAGAAAACTGTATTCCATACTACAATTTGGTATATATGACACCAGAATCTTTGTCAAAGGAAGGCACAAGAAAAAATTTTGCGTGGAAAGACCTAAGTAGTAAAGGTTTTTGTGTTTCACTGACCACTTTTGAGAAAACTGTGAAATTCACAAGTATTTATTTTTTTTCCAAAAAATTTTGCCAGGACTGACCTTTAGAAAACGGGTTTTTTATTTTTCACAAACCACTTTTGAGAAAACTGTGAAATTCACAAGTATTTATTTATTTCCAAAAAATTTTGCCAGGACTGACCTTTAGAAAACGGGTTTTTTATTTTTCACAAACCACTTTGCACTGAGAAAGGCACTAAAATTCACAAAAGGCACTCTTCTGGCAAATAAGGACAAACTTCCGGATGAAAATAACTGAATATGGGATTTGTTACGAAACCACATTAAAATTATTTTATTTTTTCATGGAACCAATCATTGGTTTTATTATTATTTCACTTTTTTTATGTAAGGAAAAAAACACAATTCACTTTACACTTATGCTGAAAAAAATGCGGTACCTATAACGTAGAATGTGGAAAGAAAGTCATTATTTTGTCCATTTGGTGAAATATACGTGGTACTAATTTGACAGACACAACAAGTGGGCCGATCGGTATATTGTGCAAGAAAAAACGTGAGTGTGAGATTTTTTAATTAAAGAATCCACAAGGTAATTGGAATTCCAAAACCAAATTTACAATAGCGATCTCCATTGCTTCCGACCTTAGTGACAGAAGGGCGATTTTATTATTCAAAACACTGCATAGTGACAGGGAATTGTTCTGCCTGATTCAAACGGATTTTTGCCGTTGGAGTTTGGCGCGATAAACGCACTTTTGTGCTACGATGCGCGTGGGTGCGCGCGCAACTCAGAGATTAGGTATGTATTTACCGCGTGAAACATCGGGCCGTTGATTTGGCGCGAATTACTGTTGCTCGTCCGCTGCTTTGTGAACAAAGGGGTCGGCGCGTGCGCAGTCAGATTCGCGGTTTAAATGCTGCCGTCTTTCTGGTTGATAACAAAATGGCCATGTTTTCAACTTTGACGCAATTTTTTTTAATTGCAATCAAATCTGCGTTATGGACTTAACTTGCACATGGATTTCTGTGGTTTCCCACAGAATTCATTATTCACTGGGTATAAAACACCAAGACACAGTACAATCAATGTTTACAAACAGTTCCTATGCGGGGAAGATTTCGACAGGGAGCACTCCGTAAGGCGACTGAGACAATGGCAAAAATGAAAAAAAAATTCTGGGCCCCACTATGGACGCCAGTGTTAGGAGCGGGCCCCCAAACATGTCCCAAGCTAGCTCTCAGGGGAGGCATGATTTACCCTCTATTCAGGTGGTGGGTCGCTCGAGGCTTCAGAAATTCCTTCGCATCTCAGTCGTCTGGCAGGATACTCCCCCTCTAGGAAACCCTCCTGCCGTAGCAGAATAATAACAGGATTGAGTTAACTAGATTCATGTATTGCAAATTTAAAACACAGTACATAGGTCAATACAGTACAATTCAACACAAGAAATACATACTACACAATCCTAGCTATCGTGTTTATAACCTCAAGATCCCTAAACGAAACTCTCTGAGTGATGGCTTTGCGCGGGAGTTTGCAGTCTATCGTTAAAGGACACAATCAAATGAGGAAACAATTGTACAGCTTACATGATGTTGGGGGTCTTCGTCTTCCGGCTTCCAGGGGGACCTCCCGAGTTTAGGACAGAACCGAAGTTTACACAGGCATGGTGAAATATCAGCGCTAAACCCGTAGGTTATTGAATTAACATTGCAGGCTATATTTGAGTACAATTCGAGCGATAGTACGCCGGGCGCGAACAGTGGGAATCCACGCGCGGGCTTAACGTGTGCCCGAGGCGGCTCGCAATTCTCAACTGTTGGAAGGGATCGCGTGCGGGTGGGCGGATGGGATAGGAAGTAGGAAGCAGGGAACAGGGGGGGAGCAGGGTGTTGTGTAGTTTGCGGCGAATTAGGAGTTTGAATTCTTTGTCGTTTGGGCGTACCATAACAATACATAGGTGAAAAAAAATTACAATTAATAAGTATATTTAATGGTGGGTACCTATTATGTGTTTCATTATAGTGTCTTATTTATGGTATGCATATTAAGTCTATACCGGGTGATGTGTGTAGTGGTAATGTGTGTGTGTGTGCATGTGTGAGTATGTGTGTATGTATGTATGCGCATTGAACAATTTATATTATTGGCATGATGATCTTTTTAAATTTTGGCAATGAATCGGAGAAAATGTCGATGTTAGAATTTGTTTATTTTATCTAATTAGTTATTAATTTAAATAAAAGTATTTTAGCCTCTAATCCAAATCTTACTTGGTTAGGGTTGAGCAGTCGTTTCCTTTAATATTAGTTGTTGTTTTTGTAGATATCCATATCCATACAACGTTGCTTAGAGAAACTATAATGATTTACTTGATCAGACCAAAGGGGAGTAGATTAATTTCACCCAACATATACCTGATTTTAGTTTACCGCTGTTCATGGAGAAACATGATCATTTTGTTTATCAAACTCAGCTTCGTGGAAAGCTGACTGCAGCGTGTTTTAGATAAGGTATAAACAGTTGCGAATTTGCAAAAATGTTATAACAGGGAGCAAGGAGACAAAGTATGCTTTTTAATACACATTCTTATGAGCAAATCATATGTTTATTTTGAGACTCAAAATAGTTTACCAAATGGAAAGCGAAAACTATGCTTAGCTGCAAATTTGTGCATTTTTCCTGAAATAATTTTTAGCAACCATGTTTTAAATATTTTTGAAGGGTCCTTCAACTTCACTTACACATTTCTGAAAATTTGTTGGTTATCTTTTTTTTTACATTAACTCCACACAGGAGGCCCTGAGGAAAATAATTTCCCTCAGGGCCTATGGCATCTGGGATGCTGTGTGGAGGGTCTTTTTGAGGAGAGGAAGGAATGAACATTGGTCTTGAAGAGACCCATGTTCTAGGAAAGAGGAAACACAGAGGCCTGCAAATCATTCCAGAGCCGAGCTGTTGAACACAAGAACGAGTCGAAGAAATGACCTGTTCTCATGTGACAAATGTCAACTGTGTACAAATATTGGGCACGCGTTTGGCGTGTTTCCCGACTGTGCACCGGTGCCGAAGGAATCAATGATGCTAGTTCTTCGAAGCATCTTCCATTGTAATACCGGTAGAACAAGGATAGCATTCCCACCCGACGTCTGTGCTCTAAATAATGAATTATCTGAATTTTTTTTTTACATTAGCTTCAAACAGAAGGCCGTGAGGAAAATAATTTCTCTCAGGGCATATATCAACTTAGCGGATACTGTGTGGAGGAAAGAAAGGAGAGAAGTTCTGGAAAAGAATAGTATTAGGGGTGGGTAGTAATCTGGGGGTCATACTAACCCCAGATGATTCCTGCTGCCTACCATAAATATTATTATGTTAGGTAGTGACGGAATGAATCCGGTCCTCGGTCGATATAGTCCGGCTGGAGAAATCAAAAGGTCTCCTTTAACCAGTCCCTACCGATCCAGCCCGCCACCAACACTTAAACAAACCTCACCCCATGAACCCAGGCACCCCTACCAAGTCACCAAACGTAACGAACCACTTCTTCTGACCTACGGTAGACGTGTTGGTTATCCAGTAAATGGTCCCGGGGCGGCGGTGCCCGTTATAAATTAATGATAGGTAAAAACCTATTTTCTGTTCGGATATGATTTGAGATATTTTTTACTAAATATTATTCACGACAGCTGTAATGTTGCAATAATCTGGAACATCAAGGAACTCCGATTTTAGAACATTTAAAAATATTTTTCCTGTGAAAAATTCTCAGGAGTCCCAACCAATCTCGTCTGGAGCCAGTGAGACTATGTCAATCCCAATTGGCGTGTGTTGTGAGGTTGAGGAGGAAGGTCGGAATGTATCTGGCTGTTCAGATATAGTCACCAAACACGGCTAAAGCCATTTCAACCAACGTTTCAATCCTGAATGGTGGTCTCACACCAGGGAGATACTGAGAGTCTCTTCGACCCTGGAACGTGCCGAAAATATACCTTATATTATTTTATACGATTCAATTGTGAAAACACAAATCAATCAAATAAAATGTATATGCCCACGCCGCGATTTGAACCCGAGACTTCCAGATTGCTAGTCGAGACCTTAAATAACGCAATAACACAATAACTTAAATAACACCTAAACTTAATTTTTTATAACTTAACTTAATTTAACCTCAATCACGGAGGCCGTCTGTTAAATGTCTGTTAAATTCTATCTTTCCGTTGACTACTTTATTAAAAATTTATTTTTTGCTTTCATTGACCTTGCTGACATCTCTCAAAAAGAGCCAAAAAATTGTATAATTTAGGTAAAAATGTATAAGCCCACTTCATGGATAATACAGAACGTTAGTGTTGTCGAAGTTTGACACATAATACGGAATATTTCTTTTTTAATTAATAGACAATCAAAAATGACATTTGTCGGAAGTACCAATCTTATAAAATAAATTCTCGTCAAAATAAAAACAAAAAAGTACCTACTTCGAATTAATCCTAATTAATGGGTTAAGGTTCAAGCTGCAAAAGCTGCACGTCATCAGCATTTAGATATACATCCCAGGTTTTGAATGGTTTATTTGGCAAAGCAGGGTTTGTCTAACGGCTTTGTGTAATTATTCTAATACCTTTCTTTCCATGTTCTTGTACTACAAATACAGGTACAAACTTGTCAATAATGCATTCACTTCATAGCGTGAGTAAATTATAGTTTTGTATGGCAATAATATTTTATCTATGATTGGCAGCATGAATCGTCCATGAAATGTTAAATAAAAACGATAAAAATAAAAATGGCGTAAGCCGCGTAAGTAAATGAATTTTAACAACAATAAAATGTAACATGCATATTTTTTACTTATTTTTTCATCTTAGTCGACACAAATACTCATTTTCGTGATAATAAAACTTAATTTAACTGTTTGAATAAGCAATTTTGGGTATTTACCAGTTAGCGGAGAAAGACATAAATAATAAAGATAAAATATACATATATATATATTTACTAATTATAAGTTTTAAATTCATCATCACAATAATAACAACAAAAAAATAAACTAGAACATAATCTCTAAAAATATTTCATCACCATATCAAATTGAAAGCAAAGTACATACGCATTATTTGCAGGCACCAAATTGTTACAACTTTATTATATGTACCTACTCTGACAATACTGTCAGTTATTATGTCCACTTGTCTTCATGAATATATATTTTATTCATATAAGTACTTGTAATAACATACTCTGTGTAACTATACATTTTACAATGGCACTCCAAAATTCAAGCACGAGAAATGTTTTCTCTTTTGAATTGGGTAGTTTCATTTAAAAGAAATTTATATATGGTTATTAGTTTTAAGAATCAAATGAAAAAAAAATGAATGATATCAATGTTTACACGTTATTCCTTCGTTTGTTACGTGCAGTCTATTTTTCCCCGAACGGTGACACCACGCGAGAATCTCCTTAAAAAAAACAGTATTGTATTTCACCTCGAATACTGTCATGTCATATTTCGCAAATAATAAGTAAAAGAGGCTGATAAAAGGTTTGAAGTACTTGTTTAGGAATTCCAGATCTGAATTTATTGAAGCCTAAACAAAAGTTCAAAAACCAAAAGTGTCATTTGTTCTTGTAAGAAGAAAATATTCTGTGTTTTTTTTAGACAAGGTGTCAAATGAAATGCAATTTAAACCATATTTGCTCTAAAAGTTGTATGTAGTATGTTAACAGTAAACAGTGAGGAATCTTAAATTACTAAACGAAATAGGTTATTTTTCTTTTATTTTTGTTTCTCTTAAAGAAAATGCGGAAAATAAACGAAATATCCCTCGCACGGACTCTGTTCTAGAAAGGGCTGGTGGTGGATTAGATATTTATTTTGACATGTTTATATCGGTAGGGCCATTGGGCCAGCCAGCCAAAGGGCCTTGCGTAAGAGGGACCCTTATTGCCAATCGGTCTTATTGTTTACTGAGGGCTGTTATTGTGCGACGTAAAGGCTACGAAACACGGGCCGAGACGGGATGATTTTAAGGGTTGGAATTCCGGCTTAGGTTAAAACAACGTGATGCTTTTGAAATGCGTTGTTTGATGAATATTGTAATATAGTATATTTTATTCATATTGTTTTGAAATATAATCTCTACTCAAACATGATCATTATTAAAGGTTCATTTACGCAACCGATTGGGAAGGATCATTATATTGTTATCATACGGTGATTTTATACCGGCTATTGTTTAGATTTCTGACGAGTTGGGGTAGCTTATAGGAGGTTGTTGCGACGTTTTGGACGTAAATAGAATTGCATATACCTACCTTTTAAGAGGGAATAACCAGACACAACCGGAAATATGTCATTTTTAAATAAAATTCTCGCCATATTGACTCTTTTCGACAAAAAAAGTATACATTTATTTCGAAAGATTGTTCTTTTATCTAGTAAAGTTTTGTTTCAAATTATGAGAAAATATGTTTATTTCTAGTATAATAAGGATATACTGTAGCTCGTTGGCAGATTTGTTAAATTTTCAAACAAAATTTTGTCTTATACAACACACACTTCGAATCAAATCATGCAGTAAAATAAATCAATGAATTATCTGGGAAAGCTACTTTTCAGAATTTATTTTTAGTTAAAATAAAATCGTAAAAAAAGATCCGCGCACGTGTTTTGTGACGAAAATACATCAGTTTGTTTATTTATTTACGGTCTTAAAATCTTATATATTTCAGATTTTTTTTTTTACAATCTTATTTTGCTTAGAAATTATTGAAAAATTATAAATGAATTACAAAATAAAACCAAAAAATATTTACAAAAAGTAGGTACATAATTTTAATAGTTTTATCATCACGCAATTGAGCATTTTTGAATGTCATTACATTTAATTATAATTAAAGCAAATTTTGAATGAAGTAAAATCGATATTGAGTTATTATTTTAAAAAGCTGGTACGGAAAATAATTCATCTTTCTCATTGGAACCGTCCTGTACAGTCGCAAGAGTACGATCGTAAGACATTTTTCGACGAAATTTGAATTCTCGTCCGCTGGTTAATGGCCCAGCACAGAGTTGAAAATGATAAAGATTCTCTAATTAGTTTGGAAAGGAAATAAGGAATGAAGGCAGCACGATGCAATTTATTTAGCTTTATGGTAGTGCAAATGGAGTACGCGGAGTCGAAAGCGGGCGATCTTTTTGCGGTGCGGTTTATAAGGGACTTGTGTCCTTTGCGGCGAGGTAAATTCAACTGAATTTTCGGCTGGTGGCATCCACACACACTGGAGGGCAGGCAGTAGTTGGTAATTGCCAAAATACAACAATGCACAATAATCAACTCGGCGCGAGCAGAGGTCAAGATTCGGTGGCAATTTTAATGTAGTAAAATTTTACGTAACCTTCTGATTACTAACTAATGAAGCCAATAGATATAATTTATTTATTTATAAAATACATTTAACATTTATCATTTACGAAGATTAAATATATTAAATGAGCGATTTTAGCATTTTCGTATGAACAATTTTAACCGTCGTTCGTATTTCTAAATGGACGAAATTATTTATGTTGTTGAATAACAGATGGCGCTACGTCCGCCTCATCCAACAATCTAACTTTCATCCACACATGCGCAAGTCATTCACGAGAAGCGTCGCGTCATTTTGATATTTCATTCGGCATTTGTTATGTATCACAACGCAGTGCGTGCAAAATTTTGTACTTAATTTATCTATTTGTGTGCGTATATTACAACGCGCTATTCCTCTTTCTGTCATAGATCCCATCCCCACACACTTATCATGCATTCGTATTTTTTTTTTATTTAACAACCAAAATATTCACTTGATTTAATTTATATGGCAGAACAACGTTTCCTGGTCAGCTAGTTATTATATATTTTTAAATATACGCAAAATATTCTCTCTTCAAGCTATATAATGTCTCGTTCCTTAATTTTTTATTTATTGTATAAAGCAATGGAAAAGAAAAACAAAATGATTGCTTTATAACATAGCATTCCGTTTCAAATAAAACATATTATAATAAATTAAATACCTACAAGGCCAGTAACCAGTGGAAGCGAAGCACTTTGCGACGAAAGCTTCTCAAGTAAACAAGCGCAGCCTTAAATTATTCCAATACCAACTGAAGAAGTGTTGGTTGGAGGCGAGGAAAGAAAAGAAAGTGAGATTTTTGTATCTCAAACAAGGACTTGAATGATATGGCTTCCATTTGGCAAAGCGCAAATCCTTGTTCAGGAAGGAGCGTCCTGCACGCCGCAATAATACAACGGATACCAAGTGGGTGACTCAAATGTCTTTGTAGTTTATTTTATGTTTTTTGTTGTTTTTTGTTTATGTACCGGTGATTGCTTGCTCTATAAAAGGGATTAAGGTAGCCTGTAGACAACAGGAAAGAAATACATTTTTATAACAAATTGTACATCAAGAAAGAAGTATAAGAATGTGTATATAAGAATTGAAGTGGTCAGCTTTTTTAGGATTAAAACTTGCTAACAAGTTGCTCGTTGAAATTTACCACACTTTCTTAACTGGATAATATTAAATTTTGTATTTTGCGGATACCGGTGATTTTATTATAATAATTACCCATACATTATCTTATGAAAAAATGTATACTTAATACGTAGGCTCCGGTAGTGGGTCAGATATAACCCGATGATAATAATATGTGTAATAATTATCATAGCGTAGATATTTTTGATTGGCATTCTTTTTTAGCCGAAATTTGAGGCGAAAATAAGTGTAATCGGAAAAGGTTCGAGTGAGTTATTAGTATAATCGTGTGTAAAAACGGGCTAAAACGCGCAGCAATTTGGGAGGCGGGTATGGGTACCGCCTTTTATTGGATTACCAACGCCTCTGCCATAGGTCACCCCAAGTGATTCGTCAAGTTTTGTGACTTACGCCCGACTTATGGTGTTTAATGCCCAATTGGCAAACTTAAGCAGATTGTAATTAAAATTTTAAGAAAATTCGATTGCGTTTGTTTATCAACGCGAAAAGAGAGACGGGAAAAAGCCCTACCTTCAAATGTGGTGATTTGGTCCTTAATCCACTGGTCACTTGGCACAGTATACCACAAAAAAGTATCATGTAAAACAGGACTTCCCAACCAGGGGGGGCGTAATAGGCACGTTTGCATTTCCGAAAAAAAAAATCTATTCCACGAGTAGGTAAATTAACTGTTCCGAATTGACATTCAAACGCTGCTATAAAAGTTTCGACAAAACCAACTGGTACGGACCATGCAAACTCAAGTATCTCTTTGTTCTAAAATTTCTTTGAAAGTTGTTAGACATTATCTAATTATAAAAGTATAATTTAAATAAATAAATAATGATTGTAGAATAATATGTAAAATTAAAAGAAAACTAAGAAATGTAAATGTAAAAGTAATTAATTATTAAAAGTGTACCTATTCTTCGATTAAGGATCCATAATAAATAAATATATGGTATCTTTATTGTTCTTATTTGAAATTCAAATAAATAATTTATATAAAAAAAAATGTGTTTCTTATTTTTGTTGAAACTTAATTAAGGGGGGCATCATTTTTTTTTGGTTCGGGGAGGCTCGGCGAAATAAAGGTTGGGAAACCCTGTTGTAAAACATATATACGAACGCAATTTTGCGAGAGATTCAATAATTGGTGTGACAATATTTCAACTGATATATGAAGGTTCTTCAAAATGGTTGTACTGGTATAAATAATATTTTAAATGGGCATCGGTAGGTAGGATTTAGTCTTCTTCTTCTTTAATCTGATTCCTAAGTAAGGCTTTGTAAGGAAGGAGGGGAACAAAAGAGAATACAATATTTCGGACAGGGCCTTGGGATATATGGATAAGTCCCAAAGCTGCTTCAGTACTAAACAATCGGAATATTTCTTTTTTACAACTTAACGATTTGCTAGATTCGCTTAAGAATTGCGCTAGATTATGTTTAAAGTTTGTTGGGTTATTTTAGAAATTTTAAAAGGGTAAGCAATACGGGGAACACCGTATAAAAACATCTGGCGACACATCTCACAAGTGGAAGGTAAACAACAAGTGCTGTGTTGCTGCGGGGCTGTTTGACTTAGATGAATTATTGAGTGATAAGAGTTTCCTACCCCCAACCCCCTCCGTCTCCTGCTACCCGGACCCTGAGGCCAAGAAGAACCTTAAACTACCACTAAAGTAGATACATATTTCTATTTTGGGATGCAAGTACGTGTACCGCTGCTCCGGGAAACATTTATTGGACAACCAACACTTCTGCCATAGGTCACCCCAAGGTATTCGCTACGTTTGGTGACTTTGCAGGGGTACCCGGGTTCATAGGGTGAGGTTTGTCCAGGTCTTGGCAGCCGATGCATCTGCCATCTACTGCGTTGCGGGCCGGATCGAGAGAGATTGGTTGAGGGGAGTATTTTGACCTCTCGAACCAGAATCCCTCAACCCATCGCCTTACAACGCAGTTGCAGGGATGAATTGATACGTCCGTCAGTCCTGGACACACTGATCCCCAGATTCCCACCCACCCCTCACACCTATTTACTTCCTAGAATTCCTTTCCTTCCTTTCCTTAAAAAAAACCCTCCACACAGCATCCCCTAAGATGACATAGGTCCTGAAGGAAATTATTTTCCTCAAGGCCTCCGTAGAGATAATTTCTAAAATATATGTACATATCTCTTAAAATGTATATTTTTTTAGAAATAAAGTCAAATTTTCATTTTCGGAATAACTTGCAGAAAATAGGCTTGCTAGTAACAAACTTGCAGATAACAAGTCAATAGATTGTCGCACATCAAAATAAAAATGGATATATTTATCCAGGACTAGATTGTATTTAGTTCGGGAAGAATATTGTCATTATGCTAAAGAATCATGCATTCATAATATAGATAGCAGCCAATGAAAATATTCTTTAAAAAATATAAGATGTTATGATATGTTCAAACTAAGTTCTTAGTCGAAGTATGAAATATGACTGAACGGCTATTGTCGAATTACCTGAGTGTTTAGGGCAGAGAGATCCCCGGTAAGGTTTACATTTTGGGTTAAATTTATAAAGGCAACCGTATCTTTCTCCAATTTATGTGTTTCATATTTTCGTTTGAGAGTCGCTAATATTATTGTATTACTTTGTTCACACCACTTTAATTCATAAAAAATTACATGTTTAGAGTACGTATTAATAAGAATTTTTTTAAATAAAGCTATTATTTATATTGGGATGAGGATCCAAATTAGCAGAAGAAATGACGGAAAAGTACATATTATATAAGATTTAAGATTCACAAGGCTAATATATTTTCTTAATTTTTTTTGGCAGAATCGTAGCCCACAATTGAGAGAATAATTACTGTTACACGATAACACCTTCTGCTCCGCAAATAAACTTTCAATTATTTGCTACGCTATCATCACACCACTGGTGATGGAAACTACGAAGCTGGCAGTTATCAGAAAGTAAAACGTATCTGTTTATTTTTAAATATTGCTTACATGTATTGGGATAACTTTCCATTTTCATAAAAACCTCGCTTAATAACAAAGCTCTTAGGTTTACACAGTTGACTTTGGGCAGAATTTTTTTGTTATCAAATGCTGCT
The DNA here is from genome assembly GCA_929108145.2 of Limnephilus rhombicus. Lineage (NCBI taxonomy): Eukaryota > Metazoa > Arthropoda > Insecta > Trichoptera > Limnephilidae > Limnephilus > Limnephilus rhombicus. The sequence continues at coordinate 13,106,571 of OV815292.1, read as the reverse complement.
TTATTATTTTTCATATTTCTGATTTTTTCGATAAGATAGAGAAAACAAATAATCCGAAAACCCGTCGAGACCCCACTTGATGGCTATGTTTCAAAACGACCCCACTTACCGTATAGGTCAAACAAGAACTTTCACGAACAACATAATATACCTGCCGAAATAGGCTGAATATTTCTCCGCAAAAACAAGAATCGCATAAAACACTACTAAAATTACCCTCTTCTATTATCATAAAGTAAAATAATGATTTGTTAATAGTGGGTGACATTAATTGTAACCAACCATACATTGGTATTTTTGTAAATGATTAGGTTTATTTTCGTTCGGTATTTTTTTTCTTGGTGTTTTATTGGGTTTTTAAGACGATTTTGAAAATATTGAATTCATTTAACCACTGGAGCGACCACGCGAAATAAATAAATTTGACTCGTATGCTCGCGATTTCCCAGAAGATCATTTTTTAAATGTTTTCAATTTTTCGCCAACATTAAAGAAATCATACCTTCGAATTTTAATATAAAAACTTATTATAGTGCTATATAGCTAATTAATCAACCTGTATTTTACCGTTTATCTCATATTTGTAGGATTTATACCAAATATATAAAAAAAATCGTAAATATTATAACTGCGCAAATCCCGCGTGTTGTTACTGTGAAACTGCCGTGAGGGGTACTTATTCGAGTCAATATAGAATATTTTCCATTTCTGTACACGCATGTTGTCTGTGGTGTATTTGATAATGAAAGGTGCAGATTTTTGGAAAAAAAGACTTAATTTTAAGCGAAAACAGCAGTTCAAAAGAAATTTAATTTAAAAAAATATTTTTAACATCGTTCTAAAATATTCTACGAAGTTCGGATTTGCAACATCTACTGTCATAATGGATAAAACATTTCAATAGCGTCGCCAGGTAAATGTTTTAAATAATTACAATAAACGTTTTACGAATGGTAGGATAATGTGATTGAATTTTGGACGGCTATCATCGCAAAAAATAAAAGTGTTCCATTTTTCGCCCATAATAACTCCAGTGGTTAAAGGAGGTGTATAAAGCTATCATCAAAAATACTACTTTCGATTGCGTATCCATCCTTTGTACCTATGGTTCGATGAACTTTGAAACTCGAGTTTGCTTTGAATTTAAGGGTAATTTTCAAAATTGTAACTGAGTGTTCAGTGTAGAATTAAGAAAAGCGATAAGTTACCCTTATGCCCATATTATAACAAAAAGTTCCTTTTTTAATTAAAAAAAACTATACGATAAACAATCATAAAGTGAAATTATCGCCAAAATAAAATTTTACGTACCGACCAGAAATACGAGCCAAAGTGCTACCTTCTTCTGTGACAATTTTAAAACAAACCATGAGGCTCATACACCTATAAATAATAGATTACATCATTTTGACAATAAATTTGGTAATATTGTTGACATGTTTGCAGATTCCGTATTAGTTATAAAACGAAATCCATATAATTACTTAAATGTATGATGTTAATTTAATTAATTTTATTTTTTACTAAATTTAATCATTATCTATATATTGGGTTCTACGTACTTGCCCAACAGTTATTGCCTATCTTTGTAAAAGCCCACTAGGGCGTAAATAAATAAATATATAAATAAGTTGTTTGCCCTTGAATTAGGAAATTCATTGTTGGATTAAAAGTATTAGTTGCCATTTTCCAAATTCAAAATATCCGTGATTATCCATGATTTTACTCAAAATTATGATCTGTTGTTACCGAAACGATGTAAAAATAAATTGTAGATAAATGTGTTTCCTTTATCATTTTATAAATGATACTCTACTCTAATTTTTAAAATGGCAAAACCAATTTATTTCACGTCAGAACATGAATAATAAATAAACAATAAAATGTGATAAGAATTTGGAAATAACACAGAAAACTGACAGAACATAGAAATGACAGTATTACACCGATGCCATAGTTTACGTAAGGTTGGCATAGTTGTACCTAAAATAACCACAAATCGGAAAAAGATAACATATAACATGTAAGTAATAGCCTTTACTTAATGTATGGGGCAAGTGAGTGGAGCCAGAATAAATAATATAAATTCAATAGAGCACGTGGACAAATTAAACAACTTATTACTTTTTCCGAGTTCTGTAGGACGAGGAGTTAACTGATTGTACCAGTCGCTTTTCTATTTATTGGGCAATAATTGTACATTTAAAATTTCCCACAAGTATGTTCAATAGGGGTAGTTATTTTAATACGCGTGCTCATCCTTATCTTCTCTCAGACCTAATCAAATGAAATTATTTTTAAATGTCTGATAAGGAGAAAAATTCAAATAGTCTCTCATTTGACGGTTTTGCGCTGACGATTGATAGTGCGATAATATAGCATCATATTTAAAATACACAGATATGAAAATGATTTTATCGAAAAATATTAAGTTTGTCATAAAAATTTGAGAACTTGTTATATCTTAATGACACAAAAAATATTTAACTCACCACGTCCAAACTTAGTAGTATGACAATACTTTTATTATCAATAGTTTTCAAGCTATTTCTTTCGTGTATTTTTCTAACACACAATACACAGAGAAATGCATATGTGACATAGCACATCATCGATTTTTATGGACATAATTCTTCTTCTTTGCGTGCCGTATCAGGTCCCCCCGACGTTGGCGATCACTCTTGAGAATGTCTCTCTGTCTTGCGCAGCCCGGAATTGCTCCTCCACACTTCTAATGCCGGTCCACTCTCGTATGTTACGCAGCCAAAACATTTGTCTCCTACCAGGCCCTCGGCGACCCTCTTGCCTTTCAATATCAAATGGAGCAAGTGATACTTCTCCCCTCGAAGTATATGACCCAGATATGAAATTTTCCTGATTTTTATTAATGTAAGCAGTTCTCTACCTACTCTAGCCCGCCTGAGAATTTCTGTGTTGGTGATCATGTCGGTCCATGGAACCTTGAGCATTCTCCGGTGAAGCCACATTTCAAAAGCCTCTAACCTGTTCATGGTATTTACTTTCAAGGTCCATGTTTCACATCCATAGAGCAAGACCGACCACACATAACATTTTAGCATTCTCTGCCTTAGTTTTAAGCTGATATTGTCATTGCAGAAGAGGGATTTCATTTTACTGAACGCAGTTCTTGCTGCTTCAATTCTGCACCTAACCTTCACATCTGGGTCAAATGCAGATTGTCTCCGTGAGAATACTGAGGTATCTAAATCTTTCCACCTTTTCAACATTGCAACCATTTAACTGTATCACTGATTCAGAGTGATCTAGTCGTCCAAATGTCATCCATTTAGTTTTATTGACGTTGATTGTTAGGCCCAGTTGCTCACCAGCATTATTAACAAGATTTAATAGGTCTTGGAGGTCACGATACAGTCAGCTAGTAATACAGTATCATCTGCGTATCTTGTGTTATTAATGACAACTCTGTTGATCTTCAGACCCTTATCAGTATTACTTAGGGCTCTTTTAAAGATATAGTTGGAATAGAGATTAAACAATAGTGGCGACTGGATACAGCCTTGTCGTGCTCCACGCTGAATGGCAATTGCATTAGATCTCTCATTCCCATGTCTTATTTCTGCTGTTTGGAACCAATACAGGTTTTTAATGAAATTCTGGTCTTTGGGTCAACGTTACAATCCGCAAGCATTTTCATTAGGTCAGCATGTTTTACCCTGTCAAAAGCCTTTTCGTAGTCAATAAAACAGGCAAAGACTTCCTTTCTTTGGTCACGACACTTTTGCAATAGTACGTCGATAGACAATAATGCTTCACGCGTGCCGAACGCATTTCTGAAGCCAAACTGAGTGTTAGCCAAGTCCTGCTCGCACTTATTGCGTATCCTGGCATGTATTATTTTAAGGAATAATTTAAGGACATGACTCATCAGGCTTATTAATCGATAATCACTGCACTTCTTAGAGTATTGTTTTTTAGGCAATGTCACGAAGGTGGATTTTAGCCAATCTTGGGGTATATTCCCTGTGTCATATATAGAGTTAAATAACCTCAACAGATAGTCAACATTTTCATCATTAAAGAGCTTCAACACCTCAACTGGGATATCGTCTGGTCCGCACGCTTTTCTATTGTCTGAAGTCTTTATCGCATGAAGAATTTCTGATTTTAAAATCGATGGTCCATGCAATTGATCATTAGGAATATAAATATCCGGTCTAATATCTTTGAATGTATCATGAATATACTTTTCACACGTTTGTAAAATATCTTTTTCATCCAATATTAATTTATTGGAATCGTCAACTAAACATGATGGAGTAATTCTTCTAGAAGTGCCCGTAATTTCCTTCAATTTTTTGTGAAGTTTGAATGCATTGTGACTACGACTGTACGCAGATTATTTTTCTAGGGTTAAAAAGACCCACCACACAGCTTCACCAGAGATGCTATAGGCCCTGAGGGAAATTCGGAGTGGAGTTAACGTAAAAAAGGGTTATTATTTATTGTTACCAGGTCTATCCACGTTGTTGCGCTTAAGCTGGTGGAAAGACGCTTTCATTGATAAATCGGTAAAAAGTAAATGTTTCTATTTTATAGAATTTACAAGATTAATTCTCAATCTAAATGATCAGTGGGCCGTATTCGATTTTTTTTAATATAGGGATGGACATTCGACAACTCATCTAGTTTATTTGAAGCCAATGCATTATTATAATATTTGATACATGTACCTAATCCCACTGGGAATAATCACAAAACCAATCACATAAAATTATCAGATTTATTAGAATGAAATAGGAATCTCCACAATGGAATAGAAGACATTTGGCTTTGAACGTTTGGAGGAAATATTATCGTAGAATTATGATACCAGTACGTTAAATTATTCATGCTTTTCGCATACATCTTGTCTTTATGAGATTTTGATTTCTATGGGAATACGCCGAGAGAAAGATGGTCATTTGCATTGGGAGAATCAGAATTTCAGCTATTTCTTGGGAATGTTTAGTGTTCTACCAAGTTTGATATCATTTTATGGCTTTGGAGAAGAGAAATTTGAAATATTTTATGAAATATCTACCAACTTTATGGTGATAGATTCCAGCCATGTAAGTTTGAGGAACGAATTATTTCTGATAAGTGGACGTGTTACTGTTCAATGTCTGTGTTTTGATAGTTTTATTTTATTTTATTTATTTGCGTTTCTCAAGCAATCTTGACATATAACAGTGTTAAGAATATTTATGTCGTTGACCAATAAAGTAACTACATTCAAATTTAAGACTATAAAGAAAAAGAAAAATACACAACAATACACCTAATGTAAACAGTTCTGATAAAGTGGATCAGAACGGCTTTCGTAGTCGAGGGGTAAGTCTCGTGACTCGTAATCTGAAGGTCACGGGATCGAATGCCGGCGTGTACAAATACTTTTTATTTGATTAACTTGTGTAATTTCACAATTCATATTAAAAAAAGTATATTCTTTTTTTTCGCAGAAAACTTCTTCTGGCAGATATTCACTTTGTGATGGTATTATTTATTTTATTAAAAGACAAATAACTAACTTTGTTTACATCACTTTACTTTATACACAATCTAAATGTTTCTTTAATCTGTATTTAATTTGTGACTTCATTGCACATTTACTCCTGATGATGTGAACATTGTTCACGAAACATGTGGATTGTGTATAAAATAAAGTGATGTAAACAAATTTATTTGCCTTTTAATAAAAAAATATGTTATTTATTTACGCACGTTCCAGAGTGGAAGATACTCTCAGTATCGCCTTGGTAAAACCGATCAAAATTGAAACGTTACTTTAAATGGTTTAAGCCTTGTTTGGTGACCAGATCTGAATAGCCAGGCACTTCCCCACTTTCATCTTCCCCATCTCCTCCCCCCCCACTACCTTGAGCCTCACAACCCCGATTGGGGATGCCAAGGTCGCACTGGCTCCAGATGTGAGGTATTCATATAAAAAAATCTTCGAAACTGGGTCGCAAGAGAGGTGGCAGTGGCCTATGTGGATTAGGCGCTCATTCCGGTAAGACGAGAGGTTCTGTGTTCGTGTCCCAGTTGCGACCGTTATCATTTTATTCTTTTTTCTTGTTTTCTTTCATATTTTCAATTAGATTATTAGGGTTATCTTCTTCTTCAATGATCTTTAAGTTTTTATTTTTGTGACAGCTATTTTGGCTTACAAGGCCATTTTCAAACTGTACTGACTTGTATTATTTGTACTGACATGACATATCACATTTCAGCAGCATGCAAATTTTGTTTGTAAAAGCCCTACTGGTATTCAATAAACATTCATATGAAGTTGTGCGAATATTTAACAAATAAATAATTTGCTCTCTTAAGCTTTCGTGGGCTATTTACAATCACCTACCTTTTATTGAAATTGTACCATTTATTATGGTAAGCAATTATTAGTACTTCTCAAAAGGGGAACAATCAAGTAAATCGAAACTAGAAACCCGTTACGGTAATCTTATATATAAAAATCTCTTGTCACGGTGTTTGTGGTCGCACACCTCCGAAAAGGTTGAACCGATTTTTATGAATTTTTTTATGTATGTTTGGTAGGTAGGTATGAGAATAGGTTTTCATGTATATTTCATATCGCTAGGTGATTAGAGTGTCCCTTCGCAGAAAAAAATCTATTTTTTTGACAATTTTTTTTTAAATATTTTTTTTTCATTTGACATAAAAAAATACCTATAACCTAAAATTTTAACCCACCTCCCCCACCCTCCCATTTTTTAATCGCGATTTTAGTATTTTTGTATGAACAAATTTAACCGTCTTTCGTATTTCAAACAGAACGAAATTGTTTATGTTGTTGAATGACAGCCCCATCATCATCCGCCTTATCGAACTTTCATCCACACATGCGCAAGACATTCACGAGAAGCGTCGCATCATTGTGATATTTCATTCAGCATCATGTTCTCGCGTGGGCAAAACATCGAGCTTATTTGTGTTCGCTAAAGACGGATTGATAAAAAATATCGTACACTCAAGTGCTCTCCAAAATTCAAATTGATTTTCTTTATTTCATTTTCCTACTTTAGTTGGTGTTTTTTTGCTTTTATCGGCGGTCATCGTCTACAGCGCTCCCTTCTTTTTTTCTGTCATAGATCCCATCCCCACACACTTACAATAAGTTCGTTATTTTTATTTAACAATCAAAATATTCACTAGAAATAATTTATATGGCAGAACAAAGTTTGTCGTTCAGCTAGTAACACATAAAATTTTAGCATTTTGAATTAATTTCACGATAGAGCGCAATTAAATCAAATCTTTAAAACAACAAAAACAATGTCAATGGCCAAATTGTTCCAGATTTTCTTTTGTGTTCTTTCTACGAGTAGATACCTACACAAGTTGTTCCACTTTGATCGAAGAGCTGTTATATGTACGGGAACGTACCCATACTACGTGACCAACTTTTTGCAATTTTTAACCCCCCCCCCTTAACGTGTCACGTAGTAAGGGTACGTTCCTTAAGTACTTATATATGTACCATCTTCATAGATAGGAAATTGCCGAAGAATCCCCTCAAATTTTATTTGCTTTTCGACGAGGTTAAGGAAGATTTCACCCGTTAAAAAGTTAAAACCATTCACTTACTTCACATTTAGGGTTTGTATTAAGAACAATTAAAAACTTTGAATCGTTACAAATCATTAAACTACTGTACACATCCCTTGTTAAAAGCCTAATAGAATATAACTCCATAGTCTGGTCGCCCTTCTACAAAATTCATGTTCATACTACTGAAAGAATTCAAAGAAAATTTCTACGTTTTGTAAATTTTAAACTTATCATCCCTTTAGAGCACATAAATTACCCGTCGTTAATGAATACTTCAAATATTCCAACATTAGAAAACAGACGAAAAATAAACGACCTAATTAAACTCAAAATTCGACAGTTGTGAATTCCTGCAATTAATAAATATACATGTACCTACACGAACAACTAGACAAACATAGACAATTTATATACGTACATCTCATTCGAACTATGATTTACATTCTTCAATACAACGTTTACAGAGTCTTATAACAAATACTTAAACAATATGGAAGTATTTGACAATAATTTAAACTTAGCAAACTTCAAACGCCATATGTGTCAACTACGTATTTCTGCCTATCCCATAAACTAATGTGAACAACAATTTTTAAACATTACCTACTTTGTGTCAACTCTTATATTTTATGGACTATATTTTGTTTCTTATATTTTAAGTTACCTGTACTTTGTAAACCCATTATTTTCACTGTAATTTAAAAAAATGTACTGCATTCTATGTAAAAGCCCAATGGGCGTGTAAATAAATAAATACAATTAAAATAAATGAAATTACTAGTTCTCGCGCCATGTAATGAAATTTTGCAAGGCGTCCTTGTTTCCACATGACAAAAAAAATAAATACATCCGCTTGTAATAAAGGATTGCATAGATTGAAGAACCACTTAATTTGGTAGGCGGGTATGGGTACCGCCGCCCTGGGAACCATTTATTGGATGACCAACACCTCTGCCACAGGTCACCCCAAGTGGTTCGCTACGTTTGGTGACTTAGCAGGGGTGCCCGGGTTCTTGGGGTAATGTTTGTTCAAGTCTTGATGGCGGGTGCGTCGGCCCACCTTCTGCGTGGCGGGCCGGATTGGGAGATGCTGGTTGAGGGAGACCCTTTACAACCGGTTACCGCTGTCCGGGCCGCTCGGTAGTACAGGGGCCCGACCCTCAGGCTCACGACTGAGGGTGGGCTGCCCCATCAACGAGTGTAAAAACCCCGCCGCTGCTGTTGTGCCGGTTCGTGACCGGAGGGGACCCAGCAGTAGCGTTTGGGGCGCATTGGGTGACCTCTCCAGCCGGACTCTCCCTATCCATCGCCTTGCACCGCAGTGGGTGGATTGGATTCATTCGTTCGTCACTCTTGGACACTCTGATCCCCAGCTTCCTACCCACCCCTCATACCTTTTCCTTCCCAGACCTCCCTCCCCCCACACCCCATCATAAAAACATTTAAAATCATGACAAAACAAACAACAAAAATTAACATCATTACAGCGGCGAGTAGTAGGCGACCCCGGCGCAGGCCAAAAATGTTGGTGAATTACACCAACATTCGCGGCCTGCATACCAATTTAAACTCCGTCCACCACCACCTTTTTTCTCAACGCCCCAACCTACTATTCCTGTCTGAAACGCAGATAGCCGAGCCTGTAGACGCCTCCTATCTGGACTGCCCGGGCTTCACCCTCGCAAGCAAGTTCAGACCTAAAGGAGGTGTCTGTCTCTATAGTCGAGCTGACGTCAACTGTGTGCGACTGTTGAATCTGGAAAACTCCAGATTCGACGTAATGTGGGTACGCGTCAATCTTGCCAGTACGGTAAGATTCTACGCGTGTTTATACCGCTCACCGAACCTTAGCGAATCAGACACGTCCGAGCTCTTCAAACATTTAAGCGACACTATTGATGATCTCTTGCCCCGCTACCCTATGGCAGAGTTTGTGGTCCTGGGGGACTTCAATGTTCATAACGAACCTTGGTTGAAGTTCTCAGGATCAACAGACTCGGCTGGACGCCAAGCGGAATCCTTTGCCCTTTGCTACGGATTGGAGCAAATGGTTCAGGAGCCTACAAGGGTTCCTGATGTCCAGACTCACCGTTCCAATCTGTTAGACCTATTTTTAACTACTGTGCCACACGGTTACAGTATTGAAGTCACAGCGCCTTTAGGATCGTCCGACCACTGCCTGGTGACGACATCAATCCCTGTAAACTTCAGACCACCAAACGAGAGGCTGAAGAGAAAAGTGTGGCACTATAGGTCAGCAGATTGGTTCGGTCTGCGGGCACATTTTAATGCTTTCCCGTGGTCAGCTGTCTGTTTTCGGACTTCGGATCCCTCAAGATGTGCCCAGGAAATTGGTGAGGTCATCACATCCGCGATGGATGGCTTCATCCAATCTACTGTTAAGGAAACTGGTGTAGGCTCAAAGCCGTGGTTCAGTCGACAATGCGCTGAAGCAGTGCGACGAAAAAACGCGGCTTACCGAGCCTACAACACATCTAGAACATCCGAAGACAGAACAGCTTACAACAAAATGGCAAAGGAAACCAAGAGAATCATAAATAGGTCAAAATTCGAGCACGACCAGCAGATCAGCAGAAAGCTGACTGCATGCCCGCATGGCAGCAGGCAATTCTGGTCGCTTGCGGGCTCAATAGGTCGCAATTTCTGCAAATCCAGTCTGCCACCTCTTACCAGACCTGACGGCTCACTAGCAAACACCGCCACCGAAAAGGCTAACTTACTAGGTAAAATGTTTGCGGATAACTCAACCCTCGATGACCAAGGTGCTGTCCCGACGTCGGTTCCTCACTGCGGTTTTCGTATGAAAAAGCTGAGGATCCGGCATCGGGAAGTACTCCATGTTTTACGAGGGCTTGATGTTAATAAAGCTAGTGGGCCTGACGGAATACCTGCCCTGGTACTGCAAAGGTGCGCTGCAGAAATAGCTCCAATTTTGACGAAGCTTTTTAAACTGTCCCTGAAGACTGGCTCTGTGCCCTCTGGTTGGAAAAAAGCGGTTATCCATCCTATTCCAAAGAAGGGTGACCGCTCCAACCCGGCCAACTACCGCCCCATAGCGATCACATCAGTTCTGTCTAAGGTGATGGAACGTGTGATCAACGACAAACTGCTCACATACCTCGAGAAGAACAAAATTATTAACGACCGTCAATACGGATTCCGGCGGAACCGCTCGTGCGGTGATCTTCTCGCGTATGTGACGCATGTTTGGGGGCGATGCCTGGAACGTTTCGGTGAGACCCAAACGGTTGCACTGGACATATCCAAGGCCTTTGACCGGGTTTGGCACCGAGGACTTGTCAACAAACTGCATTCTTACGGACTTCCCGCATCCTTGTGTACGTGGATTGCCGACTTCTTGAGGGAGAGGTCGATTCAGACGGTAGTCGATGGTTTCACCTCTTCCTCTCACTCGATAAATGCCGGCGTCCCGCAGGGATCGGTTCTGTCTCCAACTCTGTTTTTGTTGCACATCAACGACCTTTTGTCATGTGCACCAATTCACTGTTACGCGGATGACAGTACAGTTCATGATAGCTTTTTGTTTGACAAGCCCCCAAAGGGCTCACAAACTCCAACAGCTCGTAAGGCTTTGAAGCAAAGAATGGACGGTTACCTCGAGAGTGTTTTCTCTTGGGGTAAAAATAATCTCGTTGAATTTAATGTTTCAAAGACCCAATCTTGTCTGATTACGTCTAAAAGGGATCGCAATGAAAATCTAGTCTCTTTCAACGGAAGCAATCTTCCGAACAGGCCCTCCATTGATATGCTTGGTGTAACCCTAAGTGACCAGCTCAGGTATGGGGGCTCCATCGAAGCCAGAGTAAAGTTAGCCTCCCAAAAACTGGGCGTACTGTACAGGGCCCGCAGATACTTTAAAAGTACACAACTGCTAACCCTGTACAAATCGCAAGTGCGCCCCACGGTTGAATTTGGCAGCCACCTCTGGTCTGGAGCTCCAAAATACCTGAAAAATACCCTCGACTCTGTGCAGAAACGGGCGGTCCGTTTGATAGATTCTCCCATCTTAACAGACGGATTGCAATCTTTAGAGCACAGGCGTCGGGTGGGAATGCTATCCTTGTTCTACCGGTATTACAATGGAAGATGCTCCGAGGAACTAGCATCATTGATCCCTTCGGCACCGGTGCATAGTCGGGAAACACGCCAAACGCGTGCCCAACATTTGTACACAGTTGACATTTGTCACATGAGAACGGGTCGTTTCTTCGACTCGTTCTTGTGTTCAACAGCTCGGCTGTGGAATGATTTGCCGGCCTCTGTGTTTCCTCCTTCCTACAACATGGGTCTCTTCAAGACCAATGTTCATTCCTTCCTCTCCTCAAAAAGACCCTCCACACAGCATCCCAGATGACATAGGCCCTGAGGGAAATTATTTTCCTCAGGGCCTCCTGTGTGGAGTTAATGTAAAAAAAAAAAAAAAAAAAACCACGTGCGACGTTTTTCAAGGAAGCACTTCACGTGGTTTGCATCCCCTGACAAGACCCTCGTAACAATCAACATTTAACTCACTAAATACTGAAGCAGCCTTCATCTACGAGTAGGGGCTGAATAATAATAAACATAACAGTAACAATTTGTTCTCAGAGTACTAGGAGCACATCACAATAGCGGTTAAGCCCCTTGTATAATGTACAACCCTCTTGCTTTGCGTCACAGTGGGACAGGACACCGTGGCACAGTGGTAAATAGTTGCGGATAGTGGTGGATGGGAGGTGAGAGACGGGTGAAGTGACGGGCAGCTGCTAATCCGTGGGAGCTGAGTTCGTTTTCAATTCTGACAGCAAAGGAAGGACCGTTGAGAAGTACATATATAAGTGATATAGAAAATCTAGAAAAGTTAATTACTTGAAACTTGAGTCGACGTATTTTGATCAGTTTTATTTATTTATTTATTGTTTTGGAACATTTACAGAGTATTAACAGAAAAAAGTCATTGGATTAGCATTGTAAAAAGCGTACATGTTAATAGTCCACTTAAAAATGTTCACAGAATGCACAGTTTAATAGTTGTTAACAGAAATTAGGAATATCAAAATATAAACGGAGGTATAAAAAGAGATAACAAAAATAGTGATGATACAATATAGAGATAACAAAGATAAAAAAAGATCGATATACGATGTAAAAAAACAGAAAAACAAAAAAAGTAAAGTACAAATAGAGTGAAGAACAGCCATTCACATTCAAGTTCAAGATAAGTATTAAGATAAGTATTTTCAATTCTCAATTACATGTTAGGTTAGTCTATTGTTAATTTGCTTTTTAAAGTAAGCGAGACTATTTGCATAGATGTCTATATGGTTACATTCAATGGAATTATACAGTCGACACATCCGAGACAGTGGATTGAAGTATGCAATATTGTTTTTAAATAATTCAAGATGAAATATATTCTGATTCCTTAAATTACGTCTATTGGGGACCTTAATAAGAATATTGCTCAGGCAGTGAGTTGTTTCAAGCTTATCATGAATGATTTTGTATAGACTCATTAAGTCAGCAACTTTTCTTCTTTTTTCCAGAGTAGTAAACTTAAAATATTGGAGTCGTTCCTCGTAAGATTGGAGTAAGGCATTTAGTCCAAGTTTAAATGATAATAATCTCAGAAATTTTTTTTGCACAGATTCAATAGTTTTTGAATATTTTAAGTAGTGTGGATTCCAGATAACACTACCATATTCTAATTTGCTTCTGACCAATGAGTTGTATAGGGTTATAATGGATTGGGGTTTTTTAAATGGTTTAGATATTCTATGTATAAACCCCATCATTTTCAAGGATTTAGTCGTGATATCACTGACGTGTACATCAAATTTAAATTTTGAATCAAGAATGATTCCTAAATCTCTGATGGTTGTAACTGCATTTAATCGAGCATTATTTATGGAATATGCATAATCTTTTTGCATTCTGTTACGGCTAAAAGTCATAATGTAACATTTTTCAATATTCAAAAACATATCATTCTGAATACACCAGTTATGTAGTGTGAAAAGGTCTTCTTGAAGCATAACTTGGTCAGAATCATTGGAAATTTTACGGTAAATCTTTAAATCATCGGCAAATAAAACAAAATCACAGCGTAACATGGGGCCTAGGTCATTAATGAAAATTAAGAAAAGCAGAGGGCCAAGATTGGACCCTTGGGGTACACCAGAGGTTACAATTACGGGAGGTGACTCATACCCATTTATAAGAACGAGCTGTGTTCTGTTTTCCAAATAGGATTTAAGCCACCTAAATAGATCACCGTGAATACCTATACGACCAAGCTTCTGTAGTAAAATAAAATGATTTACTTTATCAAAAGCCTTTTGAAAATCTGTGTAAATAGCATCTACCTGAGTTCTTTCATTAAACGCATTGCAAACATAATCACAGAAATCGAGAAGATTGGAATTTGTGGATCTGTTAGGAACAAATCCATGTTGATTGATGCATAATTGTGGTTTAAAGTGTGCGAATATGGAACTATAGATTATAGATTCAAAGGCTTTTGCAAAACATGATAATATACTAATTGGTCGATAATTTTTCACAGAAGATTGATCGCCAGATTTATGTATTGGGACAATATGTGCATTTTTCCACAAATCTGGGAAAGTTCCCGTAGATAATGATTCGTTAAATATAATGAAAAGTGGCTTGATCAACGCGCTAGAGCAACATCTTAAAAACAAAGGAGGTATTTTATCTGGTCCTGGGCCTTTATGTATATCAATGCTTTCTAAACAAGATTTGATAGTTCCCATGCTTACGTTAAGTTTACTAAGATTAAATTGGTTGAATTGAGGAACATTCAGTCCGGAAGTATTTGATGTGGGATTCGACTGAGTATAAACCGATCCAAAATAATTAGAGAACATATTGGCAATCTGCTGTCCATTGTTTGCAATCATAGAATCCATATGCATTGTTTTTGGAATCGAATTTGAATTACGCAATGATTTAGAATAAGCCCAGAAAGCCTTAACATTATCTTTTATCCCACGCTCAACTAGATTGATGTAGGATGTGTAGCATTCTTTTAGCATTTTTTTTGATCTTTTTCTAAGAGTAGCAAACTCGGAATAGTCTATCGGGTTGTTATATTTTTTAGCCCGAAGTCTTACTTTATTTTTCTCTTTGAGGAGCATTATTAGAGATTCGCTAAACCAATTGGGATAGTGATTTCTTACGTATGTTTTTTTTTTTGGAATGTGCTTGTCTATAATATCCCATAGTGTATTGTAGAATAACTGTACCTTATTATTGAGATGACAGTTGTTAAAAAGTGAGATCCAGTTTACATTTGTTAGATCATGACAACATCCTTCATAATTACCTTTTTTGAAGTTGTATTTTACGGGAGAGTGATTTTCTTGTAGGAATTGCATTTTTTCTAGACTTACATTTATTTCAAAACAGGGATGATGGTGATCAATTTTTGATAAGTTAGCTGTCGTTGAAATATTAATATTGGTTTTATCGGAAAGAACAAGGTCAAGAATATTAAAATTTTTGTTAGGTAAATAATTAAATTGGTGAAGGTTGCACATTGAGGCCAAATTGACAAGGGAATGAGCTTTGTGACTAAAATAATTGGATGGAGCTAGTATTATGTTATTATATGTTATGTCAGGTGTCCATTTAATTTCAGGTATATTAAAATCACCAATGATTATAAATTGAGATTTGGAATTAATATGTTGCAAATAAATATCCTGAATATTTTTGATTCGATTACAGTAATCATCAACAGATAAATTGGGGGGAATGTACAGAACACATATATAGATGAACGAGTTTGAATATTCATGCAGTTTTATAGCTAACCATAAATCTTCACCGTCACTTTCCCAAGATGATTTTCTAGTTGTTATTAGATTCTTGTTGACTGCCGCTAATACCCCCCCACCTTTTTTAGATGTAGAATTAGTTGATTCGCGATCTCTCCGAAAGACCAGGTAACGCTCATCAAACAATTCATTACTGAATACTGATGAACTCAACCAAGTTTCGGTGAAGCAGATTATATCATAGTTATTGATAATAACTTCGTTTTTTATGTCATTTGTTTTGGTTCTAACTCCCCTAACATTTTGGTAGAAAATTTTCAGATCCATTTTGTAATTTTTGACAAGACGTATACATTAGGTTTAAAGGACGGAGGAAGACGGGTTTGAGGGTGATTTGTCGGTAAGATTCTGTAGTACGGCCTTGTTCTTCACGAGCAGTGGTGGAGACATGTCATTCTTCCTTAAGAAGACGCGCCCATTTTTAATCCATACGTACTTGAAGTTCAGGTCCTTTGCTGCTCGCCTAGCTGCTGCATGAAGTTCCTTGTTATAAGGTGACAGATGTTCACATACGTATATCGGAGAAGAATCTGTGAAACCAAGGTGTTGACTATTCAGTTTCCTATCCACGTTCCTCTTGTTGAATACCTTAACTGCAGACAGCAATTCGTCACGGATTCGAGGGCTGGGCAGAGTCAGTACAATATTTTTTGGTCTTGAGTTGGGAGTTGCGTCAGGGTGGCGTGGTGTACGATGACAGGAAATTATTTGCTCGTCCTTTACAGGATAGTTTACTGATGTACACAGGTTTTGTATTGTAATCATGATGTCTTCGTTCCTCTTCTCCGGGACCATCTGAATCTCCAGATTGCAGTTCCGGTTAGTTTGTTCGATTGCGTTCATTTTTTGGGATAGTATGTCGTAGTTCCGCTGCAAGATTTCATTTTCAGAACTCAGTTTGGATATTTTCGTCTCATTAGCCTTGCATGTAGAATTTAATCTATCATATTCTGCAGCGAAGTATTCAAGAGATGATTGAAAGTCTTCCATATGGGACAGCTTGTTTTTTATATCCCCTAGTTCGTCCATTATTTTGGAGTTAAGGTATTGAAATAATTCATGTTTTAGGGTTTTCAGTACCTGGTCTAATTTTTCGTCTATGTGTTCTAAGATTATTTTAGATACGTCGCTTGAACTCGCAGTTTGTGGGGTGGATATAGAGGTGTCATTAGTCTTTTGTTTGGAACCTGTTGGTTGTCCGTGCAATATGGTGGGGGATTGAAGAACCAGAGTTTCTGCGTTATTTCCAGTAAATTTCTGTTTTCCTTTGCAAGGGACACATTTCCAAGTAGTTCTATATTGTTTAGATTGCTTTGTGTAATTTTCTTTGGTAGTTCCTACACATTTAAAATGATAGCTTTGGGAACATTTACTGCAAGTCATTATATCAGTTGTTTGTCTTTCATTATATTTCTCCTCTTTCATTCACAATTAACGGCACTTTCTACAATTTCAAATAAATAAAGTATTTTTTTATAGATCATAACTCAAACTTTTACATCTTGCGCACTTTTATTGATTTGGTTCGAAAAATATGACACCTTCCTTATTTTTAGAGTTAAACTAGCTGAGCCGGCCACGCGTTGCTATGGCTAATGAAACACAACGCCATCTACTGGTTGGTTACCCAACCTCTATAACCAACGCCATCTGTTAATTTGCGTACAAATAAAATCCACACCGCCCGCTTGCCAGGACGCTCTCATTAATATTTCAACTAATTTACACAAAACCTTGACAAATTATATACTTAAATCTTCCACATGAATCACTTTATCTATTGGTGAAAGCCGCATGAAAATCCATTCAGCAGTTTTTGAGTTTATCGTGAACAGACAGACAGACGCGTCGGAGGACTTAAATTTATAATATGTAGAGATGGAATTGCAGAGCTCTGTAGTGTCTTGTAGCTCATAGCAAAACGAACTGAAAAATAAAACAGTGTCTTTAACGTATTTATTCTAGTAGGCAAAAAAGCTTCTATGTCCAAATCCACAAAAGAAAATACTTAATTTAAATTATTATTTAATTGAGGTAAGATAGCAATATATTACATAAAGCTTTGTACATTTCATTACACCATTTTAAACCATCACCATGGAGTTTCAAAAATAATAGGTATTCCTAAAAAAAAATAATTTTTGAAGATATTTCCTTCCACACGATTATATTACTTTTAATTAATATACGTTACCAAGGGCCCGCCTTGTGATTTCTATTCCAGTGGTTTTTTAATCCTCTAGCCAGTAGTTTTGTAGTTGGATAATCCCAGAGGTTTGATGAAATTACACCACACGCTTTATAAATAAATAAGGGAAACTACTCTTGTCATTAAATGAAAATTTGTCGCGTTTAATGTACACTGGGCTTGTGATTCTTCATAAGCCGGGAGATGAATATTACGTTTTAAATAATCCCATTGTTTTACAAGAACTATGAATTACTAAAAAAGCATATATAGAGGGTGTAAACAAAAAAAAATATATAGAGGATGATTCCTTAACATATTTGGAGTAAAAAATATTAACGTCATTTAGCTGTCCGATAACATTTTCTTGCAATTAAAAATATTTTTCCATCACACGCTGCAACTGCATAGGCAGGAGAGTAGCGCGAGTGTGTATAGCCTAGCGGGTCACTCGATAAGCATTGCGTCTCGTTCTAGCAGAACGTTAAAAATACTTGTAATATATAGACTCGTCATTGTTTCACAAACTCAACATGGGATATGGTAAGTAAGAAACATTCTTCTGTTTTGAGTAAATTTTTAATTCGAACGTAATTCATTTGTGATAAAAATCGACGATGTATGAATGTGAGTGAGGCAAAATGTGTGCCAAGACCGAGTTTTTTGGCATTCCGTCCTCTCTGCCTACCCCTGTGAGGAAAGGGCGTGATGGTTAGTTAGTTAGTTATTTAGTAAAAATCGACATTCAAAGAATGGTGTGTATGAACGATATAAATATACCTAAGACCGGGCGGAGTTATCATATGTCGCCAAATTCTACATTCTGCATCACGGGTGTGACTGAAATACCAAGATACGTTTACTCGCTTACACTAAGACGAATACGGAATTTCGTATGATACTACATTCTGTCTTAGGTTGTCCTTCTTATACTTAATTGTTTGTTATCTCACTTTCTCTAATGGCGCTAAAATATTCGCGAAACAAACAAAATAATTGTATTTCTTATAATAACGTAATAATTTGCGAGTAATTTCCATATGTTATACCTTGACCTTTTCAAGTGCTTGCCCTGCAATGATAACATTTTCTCATCACACACGAGGGCATATTGTCGCTTTTACTTACAAGTAGAAAACACATTACGTGACGCATGGCAGTTGAGTACTAAATCTACAAAATCGAAGAAAATACAATTGCCTTGATTTTGGCTTACCATTTTTGAGATTTTTACCACGCGTCTATATTATATATATAATGTCATCAATTTTATCGCGAAAAAATACCAGAATATTTGTATTTCTTAAAGCTTTAAGCTTTATGCTAGAAGGAAAAGCGTTTCGAGAAGAACCTTTTACTTATCGAAGAGATTTGGAATACATGAAAAAACTCTAAAAACTTTCCGGAATAAGGGGTGATCGCTAGATAAAGTTTTGATACTTTATTGATGTTCGAAAAACATTTCCGATATATTTTTGACCTTCGTAAATTTGATATCATCCCCCATACCTTCACAATTTGTCACGCCTGCAACAATCTATTGTCTGATATTCTGGGTGACCTTTCAAATGCCATTTTAAAAGTAAAATAAGGAATACTTTGTCCATTCCAAATTTGTTTAATTCATATCCATCTCTTTCTTCTATTTAAGTTCACAAGGAACACCCTCCCCAACTTAAAACATTTATTTTTATCGCTACGTTGTTTAAAATATAGTTATAATGTGTTATTCATTACAATATTCCACCAATCACCAGGTAAACACTACATAACTATTTAATGTTATGCAAGATAATTCTTACTTGGAATTTCGGATTAGATGGACGAAAATATCACTGCTTAGAAATAAACTTAAATAAAAAATATAATATACCTACTTATACAAAAAATATTTACACAATGTTAGTAAAAAAATTGATTTCTTCAATTTTTATAAATTCACTTTGTGGCGTCATTTGAGTTAAATTAAAACAACTTACTTTGTAAAACACCACTTATTTAATTAAAATTATCAATATGTTTAAAAAAAACCATTGATTTTGAAACATGTTGATAATTTTAATTAAATAAGTTTTTTACAAAGTGATTGGTTTTAATTTAATAAACTTTATTTTTAACTTTTTTAAAATTCAGTTTTTTTTTTAAAATTATTTTTGTAAAGTAGAGTGTCTGTGCACTGTGGCGGGTGGGCGGGTAGTCGTGTGAAAGACACCGGACGGAAGGTGTGGATTTAATTAAACCAATATTTTGTTTCATTTTGAAATTGATCAAATTTTGCTTTCGTAAAGCCCGGACAACCCCAGAGAATTCAGCTAGTTGGAAACATGGGTTATATTGAATAAATTTATAAAAATTCAAATGAAGACTATGAATTTAAATAAAATCTTAATAGGGAATAACCAAAAATATTTCATTTTTACATAAAATTTTAAACGTATTCACTATTTTCCACAAAAAAGATAAATTAATTTCGAAAAACCGTTGTTTTATGTTATGTTATATATCTTTATTTTTAGTACAATAAGCTTTCACCGTAGGTCATTGGCAGATTTGTTAAATTTTCAAACAAAAATTTGTGTTATACAACATACATTTATAATTATATAATCATGCAGTAAAATAAATCAATAAATTATTTGGAAATAATAATCCAAATTATAAAATTTATTCTACGTATCAGAATTTTAATTTTAGTTCAAATAAAAAAAGATCTGCGCCCTTGTTTTTTGACGAAAATACTTCAGGTTGTCTATTTATTTACGGCATTACAAACTAACATATTTAAAAAAATATATACATTTTTATTTTGCTTAGACATTACGGAAAAATTATAAATACTCGTGATAATTATAAAAAGTACATAATTTTAATAGTTTTATCATCACGTGCTTGCGGTATTTATTTATCAAAGCCAATTTTGAATGAAATAAAATCGATTTTGAGTTATTATGCTAAAATGCTGGTATGGAGAATAATTAATCGTTTTCATCGGAACCGGCCCGTACAGTTACGATCGCAAGACCATCGTTAGACGAAATTTTAATTCTCGGCCGCTGGTTGGCTCTTAAGGCACACTTTCTTTACCGTTATTAATTTTTGGATAATTAATAAATATTTTTTTTTTATTGCCGGCAACCTGGGCGTTTACTGTAATAATAACATCTTATACATACATACATAGTAGCCCGCCTCACTAGACTATGTCTGTTCCGAGGCGGGTACATTTTATATATATACATAAACTTACACACACATATATTTGTAGCAACCACGCATTGTTGCTAGGTCACGCTTTGGATTGCACCCGAAACGTATCGATATTTCCAGAGGCGGCGCCTGTGTTCAAATATGTACATACATATATATATATATATATATATATATATATATATATATATATATATATATATATACATACATATACGCATATGCACACGTACATACCCACAGGTATTCGCATACGTGTACATAATCGAACACATAGATATATATATAAAAACATAAATACATATAATCAAATAAGAATTATTGGGAGTTGCCATACAGTTATCATGGAATAAACATATTTCCATAAAACCAAAAATTCATCAGATACACATATTGTATCGTATGGCGCCTCTTCCTTCTTTAGCCAACGTTTTGTGCAGCGTTACGGATTAGACGTGATGATGATCACTGTACCGCTCTCCGAAACGTTGGCTAAAGAAGATAACCCAAAAAATGCATCACGATAATACATATACGTTCATTTCTTTTTAAATACATATAATACGAATAAGTAAGTATATGACACGAATGTGATTGGAAGAAGAAGTCGGGCACGCCCATGGAAGACTTGACACGATCAAGTTAATATTTCAGTCGGACTACATCAAGAGTCAGAGTAACGGAAGGTATATTTGAATGTGATTGATGCAAGGAATGTGTATCAAAACCGAATTGTTTGGCGGTCTTCATCTCTGCCTACTTCAGCGGAGAAACGTCGCGATGCGATGGTTAGTTAGTTAGTCACACGAATTCTACTGAGCACAGCGAAACGAACGTACCCAGCATCTTTAAATATTGACTGACTGGTTACTGAAGCGCCTCGATCAATGGTATTACCTCTTTCATCTGATCACCCCTTTCCTCTCATCCTCACTACTATCCGATCAATATAAACTTCTTTCATCTCTGATCAGAGAATAAGAATATCTCGCCAAGGCATCTCGGCTGCGCCAACGTGGGACGGAGACTGGGCTGACCACTGATGGATAAACCGATATAAGTGTAATTCGGGCGTATCGGTGTGCCAAAGTAAGCTATTTTTTTTCATCTTTATAAGCCTTTAGGCCTCCAGCCTTGAAATTAGGCTTTGTTCATTTCCATCTGTAAGTCAGAAATTGTGGTATTTATTTTGGCCACCTGAAATTTGCTCCACTCGTTCGCATTTTTATCTCTCAGTAGTTTACCTAGTTTGCCTCCTTCCGTAGCTCTTACTGTGGTGGCCTATTTTTTTTTCTTAACCCCGCAAACCTCGAGCATATTTTGTCAGAAGGTTGGATACGTTGTGAAATATTTCTAATGAATATTGACATAATAAGCTTTCAAATTATGTTATTAGAAATAAAGATTTAATTTCAGAAATATTAAAAATTTTAATGCGAACATTAAGGTTATAAAATGGCTCACCTTACGTTGTTCTAAATAAAATTACAGAAAACAAAAACAAACAAAATTCACAAACATTTAATTAGAAAAATGATAAACCATAATTAGATAAACATTATCGTCACATAACTTTTAGCCATTTTGTGTAAAAATAATAAATAAATAAAAAATTCCCAAGGTTTCATAATTTTTTCTCAATTTGCATTTGGAAACGTTGGCTCAGTGTATGTGTACATTTTAAGTTTTCTATGATTAACTTTGAGATTTGAATATAAAGCGTTGTGTTTTCTCTTTCAGCACCGTTTATATCATATTTCTCACCATGACAATAAGGGAGACACAACGATTTCTTTGAGTCCTTTTATGAGGTGTTCCCAAAACTGAACAAATTAGCCTGAGAAGTTCCTGAAAGGTTCCCGATGAAGCAAATCGAACATTTTCAAATAAGTTCAAAAATTTATCTTAGTTATCAATTTTGTTGGCTTATCAGTTGTCGAGAAGTCGAGGTGTCTTATACGTTTGTATTTCATTTCAAATCGATATAGATCACAATTCTAGCAATTATCTTTGTTCAGTGGAGCTGGCTGAGTGGTATACTAACACTGAGGAAAACGTTTGCATTGTACGCTGCTCTGTCAGATTGACGAATTAGTGGGGGCGCTGTGGGGTGGCATATAAACATACTACCAGCTCTGGAGTGCTAGGAACAGGGATGGCCAAAATATGCCAAAAACATAACACGTGGAGTAGGAATCAAGAATAAAAACATAATATGTTAATGTTATTAAACACTGTAATTAGTGAATGCAAAAAAAATAATCTGTTATGTGATCAACTTGATGGCCTTGGTGGTAAGGCTCTTGATTCGCACTCCGAAGGTCGCGGGATCGAATCCCGGCGTGGCAAATAAATTTTATTTGATTAATTTGTGTTATTTCACAATTTGTTCATGTAAAATAATATACAGTATATTTACGGCACGTTCCAGAGTGGAAGATACTCTCAGTATCGCCCTGGTGTAAGACCACCATTCAGAATTGAAACGTTGCTTGAAATGGCTGATTGTTTGATGATCAGATCTGAATAGCCACGTACATCCCCATCTTCCTCTTCCCTATCTCCTTTCCCTCCCCACTACCTTCAGCCTCACAACATACCCCAATTAGGGATACCATAGTCCCACTGGCTCCAGACGGGAGAAGTTGGGACTATTGCGCGGTATTCATGTATAAAAAAGGCAAGGGTACAGCCGCCCCATCCATTTATTGGATAACCAAATCTTAGATCACCCAAAGTTGTTCGTGTTACATTTGGAGACTTAGCAAAGCCGTGCAGGTTCGTAGCAGCTTGGCAGCGGATGCGTCTGCTCATCAACTGCGTAGCTGAGAGACTGGTTGAGGGAGACGTTTTGACCTCTCTAGCAGATCTCTCTCTGAACATCGCCTTACAAAGCAGTGGGAGGGATGGATTCATACGTCCGTCACTCCTGGACATACTGACCACCCCTCATCCCCTTTTCCTTCCCAGAACTTCCTTTCGTATGAAGACCCTCCATACAGCATCCCCAAAAATGACATGGGCGCTGAGGGAAAATATTTTCCCCAGGGCTTCCTGTGTAGACATAATGTAAAAAAAATAAAAAAAACAATTTGGGGTATTATGCCATGTCGCGACTCCTACGAGTATAACCAACACGTAATAAAGAGCAATAGAAGACTAACATTATTTGAGTTTCGACAAAGGATTTTTTCAAACATGAAAATATTTTTCGTTTGCGGGTTGAATTTTTAATGACGGAGTTTGCTTTGTTTGGATTTTTTACTCTAAAATTAGTAAAAGAAACACGATCATCCGCTACACAAAAGGGAAATAAAGGATTTCTGTGACATGTTTCCATATGAAAAAATATATCTACCTTTGAAACGGCCTCCGTGGTCGAGGGGTAAGACCCACTACTAGCAATCGAAAGGCCGCGCTTTCAAATTCCATCGTGCGCAAATAATTGTGTTATTTATAATTTATTCATTTAAAATATTATATAGTATATTTGCGGCACGTTCCAGAGTGGGAGATACCATCAAAAGCGCTGCGCCTTCCTGAGTTTTGTGCACAATTCCATGAACAGAATTTCCACTGGAAATAGGTGGAGTTTATGAACTCCACTGTTCCGGACGTGACAAAGTAGGCAGGTCAAACAGAATGGACGATCTCCACACAGTTATCAAAACACTGTAAATTCATCCTCCCCGTCAAATCGGCATTCGCCGGGCATTTAATTGGAACTAGCCATTATTTTGGATTTGTTCCTGAAGTTTTAGAAAGACCCAAAACACATAGAGCACCCCTAATTCGGAGTCAAATGATAATGGTACTGTAACGCCGTATGCATTGACATTGGAGGGTCTAGAGTCGTTCAAATAAATGTAGCTTCGTTCAATAAAATAGAGTCTTGACGTGTGCGGTGAAGGAGGAAACCATTTGTTTCCTTATAGCGCCGTTGGGAAAGTGGTGGGGTCCCCTCCAATGTAACGCTATAACGTTGGCTAAAGAAGGAGGTAGTGCAACACGCCATAATACATAAAAAATAAACAATGACAATACTTTTGGCCGTGAAAATCTAAATTCATATCTATATATTTATTTCGCAGGTTACAAATTTTGATACTTAATTTAAAATGAAGGTCCGTTCAAATTAGGCGTTTGACGTCCTCTGTGGTGAGGGGTGAAGATTCTTGACAACAAAATCCAAAGGTCGCGAAGCAAATACATTTATATGAAGTAGTAATTATGCACTTTGAAACACATCATTATATTGAATATAATTCACAGACAACCGACCGAGTTTGTTTAGGAAAGACCGACTTGCTTGTAATGATTTCAGTCGTATTTGATAAGATCTGAATAATCAAGGATTTGTAGTCTTTCCCTACCATATCTCCGTTTTTTCTCACTCCTTTCAGCCAAAACGTACCACAATAAGAGTTGCCGTAGTCCCACTGGCTACATATTCCGGTGCAGTATTCTCATAAAATGAGTTTTACGGAATCTACTTATCATAAGTGAATAAACAATAGGTATTCATATATTTCTTCATTTCAAAAATGAAGGAGAGACTTTGTTCTCATTTGCATCTTTAACGACTATTAATCACATTATTGATTCTATTTCTTTGTCGCAACACATTCGGTTCAACGTTCCTTTCCGTAAGCATGCAAAGAACATTATGGCAAACCAGCTTTTCCTTAATTAACAACAATTAATTTTTTTGGGCATTAATTCTATGTTACAATTTCTATAAATTTTGTTTGGAAGAGTTTTATTTCATACGCTTAATACAGATTTGGTAAGGACAGTGGGAGTGGTGATTTTGCACTGCCCTCACCTAATAAAATCTAATCATTTCTGTACATGAATAAAATAGAATAAATTATAAGTTAGTTTTAGGATTGCTGGTGAATGACACAGATGTATCGAAACCAGATAAATAAAAATGAAATACTTAACTCCTATAGAGTTACCTAAGTGTTTTTCCATGTTTTAACTAGGCAACTGGACGTAGCTAGTTGTAGCACTAAAATTTGTAAAATTGCTAAAGTTGCTTTCCTAATTTGGCTCACTAATCCACAGATACGGAGGATGTGCAGCGGATGTCATCCATAGAATAGGTGTGGGATGGATTAAATTTAGATCCGTAACAGGAATATTGTGTGATTCCAAAATACCTATAAAACTGAAAGGAAAGATATACCAGACTATTGTAAGACCCGCAATAATGTATGGCTCCGAATGCTGGACTATGTACAACTCCTACACTAGGCAACTTGAAACAGCACAAATGCGAATGCTTAGATGGTCGGCAGGAGTATCACTAAAAGATAAGATCAAAAGTTCACGCATTCGTGGTAGCCTGGGTGTCACAGACATAAATAGTAAGCTGGAAGAACGACAGTTGAGATGGTATGGACACATAAGACGGAGACCATCAGACTACACAGTGAGGCAGGCAATGTCTATGGAGCATCACCGACAGTCATCCAGAGGAAGACCGAAGAACTCCTGGATGACTCAATGTTCCAAAATTCTTCAGAGAAACGGCCTGGATGAAGGCGATACCCAGAACAGAAGATATTACAACCTGAGAACGAGAAGAGCCGACCCCAACAGCCTACCTAGGCAATGAGTTGGGACAGCGCAAGGAAGAAGAGAGCTAAAGTTGCTTACCTTTTTTTTCTGTATGTAACAACTTGGTAAGTCATTCCATACATTAAAAATGATTAGCCTTTATCATATTTTTCAAAATATATGTATCACTTTTGTCAACATACCAATCGACAATTTAACAATACTTATCAGTATAAATATACAATAACAGATTTATCAGTTTGATTACCATCTTATAATTCAATTTCCCAACAAAGCTGATTTCAGACTTACCTACTTGAAGTAATTAACAATTGAACAGGTAATCCTATAATAACAATTAAACTCAATTACAAAAATGAACTCGTAACTACATATATTGTAGTGACATTTTTCCAAAGGCATCATTATTGACCATTAGTATCGGTCATTATTATAACATTTCTAGAACCCTGTCTTCTCAGAAGATTTCTACGAAGTAAAGGTGGCGAATGGGTTGGGATGGTTTAGGAAGGCACAGCAGAGATTGTATGAGATAACGTGGCGGGGGAGGAAGGAGGGGGAAGGGGAAGGGGAAGGATTAGGGAGGGAAGGAAATCTCCTGCAAATGTTCGAAGGGGATTTACGAGAAGACGTATTACCCAACACGGTGAAAACTATCGCAGATCAGCAGCGGAGACTGATTGCGATGGCTTTGGAAACATAGGTTAGCGCCTGGGAACATTTTCCGAAATGGGGGACTTTTGGCAACAAATGCAACAAACTATCACAGTCTTATTTCGGAGACGTGACAAATAAAATTCACATTACTGTAACGTTGATAAATCGAACCAAAATAGGTTATCATTACATAGTATAAAATGAACTCGCTCAAAATGTATGTGCGCGTTAATCTTTTAAACTAAGCAACGGATTTTCATACGGTTTTCACCAATAGATAGAGTGATTAAAGAGGAATGTTTATATGTATAAAACATGTAAAATATATTAGAGAAAAGCCGAGAAATTCAAAGAAAACGTATTTTTGTGCTATTTAAAACGGCTGGCGGGCCGTACTATAGTCACTTTTGAAATTCGTTCTACGAAAGAAATTGGAAAATAGATGTCTTATAGTAAATAGGTATTTGATTTTCCCTTTTCAAATATCCAGTCTTGCATTGTATAATTAGTGGTGAGTTAATTAGTTTATATGTATAATACATGCTTATTATAGTAGAGAAAAGCCGATAAATTCAAATATTCAATTCAGGCAGCGGGCAGCAGGCAGCTGGCAAGCGGGTGCTGTGTTTCGTTAGCCACAGCAACGTGTGTCCGGGTCTGCTAGTATGAAATATTTTGTTAACATGATTTGGTTTTTGTGCCACATTATCTGGGGCTTTGAAGTCATTTTTGACTTTTCAACTTGACAAAACTTATCATCACGACATTACAATCCAGTGGCCTAGTTACATAAGTTAAGTAATCGTAGTAATCATAATAATCCATGGTCAACTTGACATTTCGCCACCTCAAGGACTTAATACTTTATTTAAAACAACGTCAAATATTTTTGCGTTACGCATAACCTGACAATTTTTAAATATCCGGGTTAAATTTTCCCCACAGGAAAAAACTAAACCCTTTCACACACTTCCCTAAATGATCATCTAGTCAAACCACGCTATGCAATTGCACTATATAAGTATTATAAATACAAGAACAACATGTCAACCTACCAGAGACCAAATGGGAAAATAATTCACTGTGTGGAATTCCTAATTTGACCTATAAATCCTACTGATATCTCATTATAAATATTTAAAAAAATCTTTTGTAATCCTACATGTATTTAAAATGATATAAATTCTTTTACAAATCTTATATGCCTAAATTTTGAATGAGAGACCTAGGTATAATGCCAGTAGCCGAAATGACAAATGGTAATATTTTTATAGTCTGAGAATGCCAAATTCTTTTAATCTCATTTCATAAATCTATATATTTTCTTATTTTTTCAGAAACAGATTTTTGAATATTACAGGAATTTGGAATAGCTACATCAATGAAATAAGTTATTTTTTTAAATTTTGTCATGTAAAACTATATCAGGTCTATTATGACTAATTGTTCTGTCCGTTAGTATGGTTTTATCATAATATATTTTATAAAATTCTTTTTTTTTTAATGAATTTTTTTTCGTATTCATAATATTATGGTACTATATTACGGCAGTTAATCAAGTTATTTTTAATTACCAAATTTTGGAGGATTATTTTTAAAACCTGATTGTGCCTAACGGCGCTAATATATTTACAATTTGGGAGGCGGGAATGGGTATCGCCGCCCCGGGAACCTTTATTGGATAACCAACACCTCTGTCATAGGTCACCCCAAGTGGTTCGCTACGTTTGGTGATTTAGCAGGGGTGCCCGGGTTCATGGGGTGAGGTTTGTCTAGGTCTTGGAGGCGGATGACCAGGACATACTGAACCCCAGATTCCTACCCACCCCTTAAACCCTTTTCCTTCCCAGAACTCTCCTCTCCTCCCTTTCCTTAAAAAAAACCCTCCACACAGCATCCTCAAAGATGACATAGGCCCTCAGGGAAATTATTTTCCTCAGGGCCTCCTGTGTGGAGTTCATGTAAAAAAAAAATATATATATATATATATAGAACATCCCGATATAATATGTTCTATAGTTTCCGGAAAAGCCAAACATTTTCTACATTAATCATCAATTTGATTTATATCTTTGATTATATGCTTCCTATAATTTTTAGTATTAATGACTCTATCTTGAATGGCAATCATAAATCCTTCTATTTCTGCGCTCAACTCTCCAATACTCAACCATTTGTTTGACGAAAGTTTGTCAACACACGTTTGGTTGAGATAATTTAAATAATTTAGTGTTTTGGGTGAATAATTTTATTTGACCATGAACCTAATAATTCCTGGTTAGTATTTATAAGAATGTTGGCATTCTCGTCATATAAATTTCGCAAAATTACTATTGCCGTAATCATTTTTAGTAAACGATGTTACTTGTGCATTGATAGATACATTAACAGAGGAATTTAAACCACAACGCTTGGATAGCAACCCAACGTACTTACCAACCCCTATACTATTTGGTATATTGATTTAGTAACACTGATTTTTAATTTTGAATTTTATCCTAGAACGGGAGACCTTCCTAGTTGAATAGTCAAAGCTTCCTTACAACTACTGTTAATGTATTTTTACAACACAACAAATAAATAAATAAAAACAATGTTAAAACTAACCCGTTTCTATTAGTAGCCAGATCGTTGCATCAGTACTGTCATTCGAATTATGAATTGTTCTGCATATTACGTCATTAGACATCATTTGTCGTGATAATTTATTGTTTTCTAATTGCCTTCATTTTACCAATGCTCACTTTGAAGGCTCATAACTTTACATCTTTTAGAGATACGTAAAACTGATTTTGCTGTTAACATCAGTTCTCTAAAATTTAAATCTATTACGGACCAATTGGTGGCTGAAATATCATCGATTCCTAGACTGGCTGAGTCCTCCATCACCATACAAGCAGGAAATAGCGGCTCTCTAGGAATTTCACCCAGGACCTATACCTTGCCGGGGCGCTGGTCTACCACCGAGCTAATGCAGCCCTATCCCCTACGGTCATTTTTTATCTGTGTAATACTTCGACTAAAAATTACAACATTATCTTCATTTTCTTAACTCATATTTTTGTCTGATTTTCTGTTTCAAATTTTAGATTATTAAGAGTCGCTAATATCGTCCTTAGTGATGAAATACTACAATTTGAGGTTTTAGTCATTTAAAAATAAATAAAAAAAACTGTCAAGCTATTTCGTTATTATATACAATTTACCAAAACAAAGAGAGGATTTTCATTCAACAGTAATATTCCGTTATGTAGCCTGCAGGTTGTAGATTTCCCTGATGATAGCCAACCTCGGATAAAATAAGTCGTAGTTGCTTATTTTATCACCTTTGTTGGCAAAATGGGAATTCTTTTACAAGTGGAACTATTGAATACCTGTACATCATTAATTTAGTCGCATGGTCTTGAGAATTTCATATTTTAGAATTTCAGACTTCTGAAGTGCCTAGCAAAATGACTTGCAAAACAGCAGGTTCACCTAGCATCTTTGCCATATATACGAGCATGATATTACATAATACTGCCTCAGGCTGGCTGCAAGTTATGTGAGCGCCTAGCTAAGGGAAGTGGCCTGCCGGAGAGGGGTCCCCACGGGTACAATAGCTGACGAAGAAGATTCTACGTTCAGGACTAAACGTAAAGCGGTCAATTTGTCTAGCGGGCGATTTTGCCACAGCTTACCGACTCTCGGGAAGATAGGCAAAATCAGGTAATAGTAGAATATTCTAAAACTAGTAAATTTTACGAACAGAAGATCTCGCGTCTAAAAAAGAATGTTACCAATTCTCTCTTTTTCAATAAACAGAAACCAAAATTTCTTCTGATATTTAAGACGTCAGAAGGTAATTTTGAACCATATATTTATTTTATGTAAGTTTTTTTTTGTTAATCATTTATTGGAGACGAATCATACTTAAAGATATCTATATCTACATTTAGACAAATTTGAAATCTTGGTGAATACCTCACAAGAGTCCCAGCTGCTCCCGTCTAGAGCCAGTGAGACTACAGCATTTCCAATTGGGGTATGTTGTGAGGCTGCAAGTAGGGGTGAGGGGAAGGAGATGTGGTACTGAAAAGACAGAGACAGTGGAAGTGGCCGTAGAAAGGGAGGAGGCTGTCTTTTAGCCGTAAAGAGTGCGAATGGCCTTATTAAGGTAGAGCACTTACCTGCTCTGGAAACTGTCAACGAGGACTTGTGGGTCAAAATTACATACAAATCGTGTGTAACTTTTATATGTATAGTTTATTTTCCACCTGCATCTCACTTTGAAACATATAAATTATTTTTTGATACAATACAACGAAATGTAGATGTTATTGGTGGAAAGAATGTAATTGTTCTCGGAGATTTCAATATGCACTCCGCAAGAATTTCCGTAGAAACGGAAAACGACCTTAATTTTCTATGCGCCGTTTTTGGTCTCTCCCAATATAATAACATTCAAAACATAAACTTAAGAGTTTTAGATTTAATTTTATGCAACATATCCATAAATGTTATTCATTGCAATTCTCCCCTTGTTACCGAGGATAAACATCACCCTGCACTAGAATTTATTTTCTCATGCAAAAAAAACATTAAAATTACAAACATTTCAAAGAATGACAAGAATGCTTTGCGTGGATGGAATTTTGGGCAGGGCGATGTTTATGAACTGTACAATATGATGAGCCAACTAGATTGGCAAGAACTATACAATTTTAGCACTATAAATGAGGCGGTACATCATTTTTATGCTTGTATTCACAATATTTTTGATTCCTGTTTCTCTAGAAAACCTCCCAGTAGAGGTGGTCGTCGATATCCGAAGTGGTTCTGTCAAGATACCATCGCGAGCATTAGGAAGAAACATGCTCTCCATAAAAAATGGAAGGCTACCGGCTGTCGACGTGACTATGATTTGTTCAGTGTGCATAGAGCCGTGGTTAGACGCAATATACGCACTGCTTTCAAATTATATGTAAATTCCATTGAACACGATATCAAGCATGATCCCAACATGTTTTGGGACTACGTCAAATCGCTGAGAAAAGATGGTGATATCCAAGACACCATGACGCATCGTGATCGGGAAGTTCGTGGAGTAGACGTAGCTAACGCTTTTGCAACACACTTCCAATTCGTGTATAGTAATGAGTCTCCATTACTAGATACAAATCTTGCTGCCAAGTTGAATATAAAGGGAGCCCAGAATATCGATATTAATCAAATTGATGAATCAGATATAGAAACTTCCATTAGAAAAATGAAAAATACATATTCACTTGGTCCAGATTTTCTTCCAGTATTCTTCTTTAAAGGTTGTGCCGAGTTTTTAAAAAAGCCACTTAGTTTCTTATTTAATCTTTCCCTGGAAACCGGTGTATTTCCTGATTC
The DNA here is from genome assembly GCA_929108145.2 of Limnephilus rhombicus. Classification (NCBI taxonomy): domain Eukaryota; kingdom Metazoa; phylum Arthropoda; class Insecta; order Trichoptera; family Limnephilidae; genus Limnephilus; species Limnephilus rhombicus. The sequence continues at coordinate 13,074,081 of OV815292.1, read as the reverse complement.
CTGGAAAATTTCGAAGATTTGTCCGATTTTTAAAAGCGGTACAAAGACCTCTGTAGAAAATTTTAGGCCAGTAGCAATACTATCTGCACCGGCCAAACTGTTCGAATCGATTATTCATAAATACACACTGCCACAAGTGGAGCCGTACTTAATTTCAGAACAGCACGGATTTAGAAAAGGTCGATCTACAGAAACCAACTTATTAGTGTTTACTGATTACGTATCAAAATCTTTAGATAAAGGCCATCAGGTAGACTGTTCATATAACGACTTTTCAAAAGCCTTCGATACTGTTAATCACGACGTCTTACTCAATAAACTGGCTGAAATAGGATTCTCCATGAGACTACTCACCTTTTTTGCTAGCTATCTTGCAGACAGGAAACAGTTTGTTTCTCATGGAGTATTCCAGTCTATTCTATTTTTTGTACGATCAGGAGTACCCCAAGGTTCTAATTTAGGCCCACTCCTTTTATCCATATTTATTAATGATATTTCAGAAGTAATTCTGCACTCCAGGTTTCTTCTTTTTGCTGATGACCTGAAACTATTCTTAGAAATACTAACTCTAGAAGACTGCAAACGACTCCAGTCAGATATTGATAGAATTATTGACTGGAGTAAAAGAAATCGGATTGAGTTCAATATATCTAAATGTTTAATTTTGTCATTCACTAGGGCGTGTCATACCTGGTATTACCGGTATACGATGGATGCCCGAAGTCTAAAACGTGTCTCCACCATGAAGGACCTTGGAATCATGTTTGATAGTAGACTGACATTTCATACTCATATTCAGATGGTTTGTAGCACCTCATTGAGAATGCTGGGCTTTATTCTGCGTACTGCAAGGAATTTTAGAGATACCCGGGTTCTCATAATCCTATTCAATTCCCTAGTAAGGAGTAGACTTGAAAGTGGGTCAGTAATTTGGAGTCCGCACCAAGTAAAATATTCCCTCATGTTGGAGAGAGTTCAGAAAAAATTTCTGAGATTTCTGTACATGAGGGAGTACGGCTATTACCCGTGGCTCTATCCTACTGACTTTCTTTTGGGTATGCTCGGAATGAACCATCTACGAGTCAGAAGGGATGTACACATTGCTACGCATTTCTTCAAATTGATTCGCGGATGGTTTGAAAACTCAGCTATCTTGGAGAGCATTCATTTCTATGTTCCCGATGGTTATCTTCGCCACCGACAGCATAGGCTGTTCTATCTTCCGGCCTGCAGGACTAACTTGCCAATGGTCATGCCGGTCGGGAGAGCAATCTTGCTGTTGAATAGAATCAATTCGGATATCGACATATTTAGCGTTAGTGAAGCTGCTTTTAAAAGGCAAGCTCTATTAATGCTTGTATAGTTTTTAGCCTACCATTCTACCATTTATGTTTAATGTAATAATATTACAATTGTATTTTAAAAACACATTAAAATTTTTAATTTTGTAATGTTTTTGAAAGAATAAATAAATAATTTGAATTTGAATTTGAATTTGGTAGAGGAAGGCGGGAAAGTACCTGGCTATTCAGATCTAGTCACCAAACACGGCTAAAGCCATTTCAAGCAACGTTTTAATTCTGAATGGTGGTCTTATACCAGGACGATTTTGAGAGTATTTTCCACTCTGGAACTTGCCGCAAATATACAATACATCAATTTAAATTAGTTAATTGTAAAATAACACAAATTAATCAAATAAAATTTATTTGCGCATGCCGGGATTCGATTCTGTGACCTTCGGATTGCGAGTCAAGAGCTTTACTACTTGACCGCGGAGGCTTTAGCGTGTAAAGATGAACCTTTATGATTAATAATCAAAAAATATTTCTAAATGACCGTTATTAACTTTGTTCTCTTTATAAATTTCGCCCTTCTACTACCCCCCTTCCCCCTTCCCGCTCCCACCTAACCATTGACATATTTATATTGTTATTAGTTAAGAAAGGTTTCGTCAACAACTCTCAACATCATTTCAGTAAGGTTTTATAATTCTTCAGAAAACGTATAAAAACTGATACCAAGATTGCGAAAAATAAGTACTTTTACCATTTTATTTTCAATGATGATCAATAATGTTATACCGTAATAATAAAATAAAATTAATACATTAGACTCATTACGATAATTTTTTTTCTCCTTCCCTGATAAATGCGATTAGAGAAAAGTCTTTTGGCTGGAGAGGCATCTCCTGGTATCTCATTTAAGAGCTTTGAAAGGAGATAAATTTTTACACAAAACATGACTGTGTTGTGTTTTAACTTTGAAATATAAAACAAGTCAATTAACTTTATTATAATAAATTCAATAGACTTGGTGGAAATATTAAGGCTTCTTGATCTTGTGAAATAAATTCGCAGGAAAAATTCCGCGAAAATGAGATTTAACGGGAATTTCATTTTGATTTTAAGCCAAAACAGTGAAAATAAAGCTTTTCCTGATAAACCATGGCGAATAAAGCTTAACTCAACAAAATTGGAATAACAATTTGTTTCTTCTTATTAGAAGAAACAAATTCACAAAATAATTACAAATAAAACATAATAATTTTTCACTATTGTGCAAAATTATTTTGTGGTAACATTTTAAATTCAAATTAATAGATAACTTTGTATTAACCACTTAATTATTTACAAAAACCGCCATGTTTCGTCAGCAAAGCTGACTTCTTCAGGGTTTTGACAGAACTAATTTTAAAAATAGACATAAATAGGTAATAGAGAAAAAGAATAGACATAAACAATAATAATATTAGAAAGAAAATAATGTGTAAGGGACGAGGGGCAATATAGAACAATTAAAAATTTAAAAGGGGAATAGATTTAATAATGGGTCATTTAAAAACAATTTTTGATTATTAATAATATTTAAATTTGCATTAACACTCTTTCTAATCTCTAAAATTTCTAATTTATCCAACTGAAAGCCACTGACATTACAATGTATTAATTCTATTCCAATGTTAAAATTAAAGGTATGACTAGTTTCTATTAAATGGTTGGCAAAAGAAGTCAGCTTTGCTGACGAAACTTGTCGGTTTTTGTAAATAATTAAGTGGTTAATATAAAATTATCTATTAATTTGAACAATTTGTTGTTGAAAAGAGTAACTTGTAAAAAAAACATTTGAAATATTAAATCAGGAAATAGAACCTGATGAACTTTTTAAAAGATTTTGTTCAGTAACATAGTAATTTGAAAATTTCCATAAACAACCTCAAAAATACAGCTGCAGGGGAGAAGACTGTGATTTGAAGTTACAATTATATGAGTAAATTAAATATTTTGATTTTTCAACGGAATAAGAGTGTCAGCGGGAGTGCTATACAAAAAGTAGATATTTAAATGCGAAAATTCTTCCAGCAATTTAAATTTGTGAGGCTAGTATGGTTACCACGCCACCCCGGATAACATTCATTGGATAACCAACACGTCTGGTTTGACTTGGCAGGGGTGCCCGGGTGCGTATTTACAAAACCTATACCGATTCAGTCGCGGTAACGACAATTTACATTTTAAATATACCTCTATATTGGTTATTTTTTATCACATTACAAAAACAAAAATTGTTCTAAAATCTAGATAAAATAATCTTTCTGATGTGTATATTAGAAATTAATAATTTTATTTTTAAATATTTAAATTTTAATATTATTCCCATATATTGTAAATACACCTCCTCTGACAACTGCAACTCATCTAAATGCACAAAAATTTCAAAAAAGAACAACATTTAATATTTAGGCATAATAATAGATCAACATATTAAATGGACAGAACATATTGCACAAACTATAAACAGAATACGTAAACTTTTTTACGTATTCCTCAAACTAAGAAATATACTTCATAAATCTATACTACTGAAGGTTTACTATGCATTCGCCCAATCAGTTCTGCAATACGGAATAATAGGTTGGGGAGGAGCGTATAAAACCGACTCAGCCCCTCTTGAAATAGTACATAGAAGACTCATCAAAATTATTCTAAAAAAACCTTTATACTATTCAACTCAAAAAATATTCGATGAATTCAAAGTTTTACAAATAAACAGAATCTATCAAAAAAATGCATTACTTCAAATCCATAAAGACAAACTAACAATAAAGTCATTTAGCACCAGGCCGAGAACAACAGGACAAATTATAATCCCTAAACTTAATACTACAACGGCCCAACACCATTACACATGCTAAGCCATAAAATGCTTTAACGAACTCCCTAAAGATATTCAATCCGAAAAAATTATAAAATTTTTAAGAAAAAAATTAAAATACATTTCACCACTAAGTAATTTCATGTTTGTGTTATATTACGCCCACTTATATTTTCAATGTGTACACAGGTTTTATATTTTATAATTTAAAAAAAAAAAAAAATTCTTCCTAAAATAGTGCACAGGTGTATAATTTTACATACATGTTGTTTTTATTTTATTTTTTCATAAATACGCTCATGGTAGCATCAATTAAACATATATCAAAATATCAATTGTGTTAGTACTCCCTCCCTAAACACGAGAAATTCTCAATTAGAGAGGTATTATTACCACCATTAAAAAATATTTGCATTACATGTACATAATTACAAAAATAATTGTACTTATACCTAACTTTGTAAAATTGTAAAAATGGAATAAATAAATACAAAAAAAAATATATATATTGATAATTTTTTATCACTTTGCAAAAACAAAAATTGTTCTAAAATCTAGATAAAATAATCTTTCCAATGTGTATATAAGAAATTAAAAATTTTGTTTCTAAATATTTAAATTTTGGTATTGAAAATTTAAAGCGACTGAAACGCGGTAGGGATTGTAAATACGCTGCCCGGGTTCATGGGGTCAGATTTGCCCCGAACTTCGCAGTGGGTGTTGTCTGCGGAAATCTAGATTTATAAGGACTCTGCACATCTACCTTCACATCTACCTTCGCCACATCTCTGGAACGATACCATAATGTTGCAGCTGCTTGAAACATTTTTCGCAAAGATCGAGCCGCGCGTTTCGCAGCGGGTTACGCCATCTTCAGGAGAACGTTCGGCAGATTTCGGTACGCTTCAGTTGTTTCGGGGACGTGTTGGGACCCTCCATACTTCGTAATGTGAGAGTATCTTTTATATTTTGTAGTATTAGAGATTTACTGATTTATAAATATGTTTAGATTAAATTCTTTACAGGCGCCCTACAGTAATAATTCTCTATTCTTTTATAATATCATGATCCTTACGTAGTTTAATACGTGCCCGAGAACATTCTTTCATTCACAGCTGGAACGGGTTACTCGTTTCCAGTCACCCCTGATTTTATAGTTTAGAGTCTCATGTTTTATTCCTGATTGTTACCTAATGGGGAAGGATTTTACAATAAATTTGTATTCGTTATAACTTAAAGGAATTTTCATTATGCATCTTTACCTACCCACTTATTTTACAGCCTGTGTACCTTGCTTACTAGCATTCTTTATCGCATCATCCTAAATAAGCTTACTTATTGTGTTTTACATGCATATGGCGTTTACCGGTACGGAGATGTATGGTTAGAATCATAGGGTAATAAATCCAGGTAAGATTCTCGTCACAATGTGACCCGAAGAACCCATAGACAACTAAAGTAACGTTAAAACTAACCATGAAATATTACTAGACCAATTGGTAGACTTAGTGTTGGTAGTAGGAGATTTTCAAACATTGTCGAATTATTCGTAACCCGGGAATGTTTATCTTTCTTAAAAAAAAATTAAAGACACTAGACTAATTAATCTGATGTTGTTAATAGCCTAGCGACTGTACGGTTGAAATTGAAAAACCCGCTTTCGCATATATATCTTTGACGCCGCGCCTTATGCAAAAGCAGCTTCATAGATACTTGAAGTTTTTAAAAAAGTAAATTTTGTAATAGAACCGAATTCAAGCAACGAGCCAATAACGCCAAAATATGGCGCCACCTACGTTAACAGCTAGCGTGAGGAGCGTCGCCTGGCTGGCATGAGTAATATTGGATTTGTAATTTCGTGAATTTTTCCGGGTGTGGAGAGATTGATGGTAATATTATTATTATTGTAACTGGCAGTTATGTATAATAATACCACGCGTCTATATATGTTGTTACCTGCAGCGGTTACTTTGTCCCGGTGACTAATTGACACTGGATCCGAGGAATAGGCTATTTTTGGAACCAGTTCCTATCGAATTAATAAAAAGGTCACCAACACAATCCCAACCAAAAGCCGCCCGGAGGGCGTAGCAGCAAAAACCTGCGAAGTGGGTTTTTATCTATTATAATTAACAGAATAATTATGAACATTGCAGATATCTAAACGTTTGTTTTAACATTTTTCTGATTATTACCAAGAATATTATTGATTGATGCGCGCACATTCCATATTTAATGTAATTACGAATGCTGAGAGAGACCGCGCTAATATTTATAACGATTAAATTAAAGCAAAAATTGCGAAAATGTTAATAAAACACGACTCGTTTAAAATAGAGCAAAAATCTCTTAGGGGCTATCTAAAACAGCATTTAAAGAAACACTGTGAATTTTTTCATACATACAAATTGTAAAATAACTGAAACAAACTTGTTTATAATAATTTTAGGACCAAACTAAAATTTTTTCAATCTAGGGAATTTCATATAATTTGCGTTCCGGCTGGCGCGGCGTGGAGAATGCAGATATATACTTCAAAAATAACATTTTTTTTAAGAGCTTAAAACCTCAAATGTTTAAGTGAGATATATACAAAATATTACAACCCTCATGGAAAAACATTCTAGTATTTCAGCCTGAAAAACACCGGGATACAAGTATGTATTATAATGGTCAGCTGTGAGTTCACATTGCTCGCGATTAGTCGGTCAACCCTCACAGCCTCATGGGGTTGCATGGCGCTATTTAGCATAATACGCCTGGCATCGCATGGCGGTGGCGACGGCCAACGGGCTGCAATTATCTCAGCGGGGTCTCTGGGACCCCCGCTGCTGGACGAATAGGCATGGGGTTAAATTAGTATAATCACATAATATTATATTAAAATACAGTGAACACGCATTATAATTTCAATAACTTTTTTTTTCTAAATATTCCAGCGATTTCTTAAGTTAATGATATCAAAGCAATGCAGCGTTTACGGTCGAAAAATGGACCACTTTTATTATTCTGCGATCGATTCGTATTCATTTATTTTAATTATTTAAAACATTTCCTTGGCCAGCCATTTATTTTAAAACGAAACAATTGAAATGCTTTATCTATTTTGACCACAACTATCGCAAATCCGTACTTTTTACACTATTTTAGAACGATGTTAAAAATAAATTTATAAAATAAATTTTTAAAATATTTTTTTCGCGCCGAATTTTTGAACAGCTGTTTACAGTTAAAATTAAGCCCTATTTACATAGATATGTACCTTTCACTATCAAGCACACCACAGACAATACACAAAAATCGAAAATATTCTGTGTTGACTCGAATAAGTACCCCTCACGGCAGTTTGAAAGTAAAATAAGACGCAGGATTCGCGCGGTTATAAACCTTACGATTATTTTTATTTTTTTTATAAGTCTTACAAATATGAGATAAACGGTAAACTTCAGGTTAATGCATAGGCTATAATAAGTTTTTATGTCTCTTTGTTTAAAATCGAAGGTATGGTTTTTTAATGTTAGCGAAAAATTTAAAAAAAAATTATGTTCTGGGAAATCTCGAGCAATCGAAGCAAATTTATTTATTTCCATAAAATTCTTACAAAAATTCTTCATTATAATATGATATGATTTTAAACACTCATTTATCCACAGTGGATAACAGGAACGCAATGTTGTAAGGGGCAATGTATATACCCATATTGATCAGATCAGACCAGGTAACTGCAAAATGTAAATGAGCTTCTATTCTTTAAGACGAAGCTCGCTAGTGGCAGAATTCTTAACATGCATTTTAGTAATGTGCACATTGTAAAGCATACGGTAAATGGAAAATGTTGAAAATTTGCTCAAAGAGAATCTATAAAAGCACAGTTTTCAGGAAAACGTGGGCTGTCCTTTTAAAAAATTGTTGTCCTATGTAATACTTGATTCATCGCGATTTTTTTTAGTGAAAACTTCTTTAGCACCTTCTTCAATTTGGGAGGCGGGAATGGGTACCGCCGCCCCGGGAACCTTTATTGGATAACCAACACCTCTGCCATAGGTCACCCCAAGTGGTTCGCTACGTTTGGTGATTTAGCAGGGGTGCCCGGGTTCATGGGGTGAGGTTTGTCTAGGTCTTGGAGGCGGATGACCAGGATATACTGAACCCCAGATTCCTACCCACCCCTTAAACGCTTTTCCTTCCCAGAACTCTCCTCTCCTTCCTTTCCTTAAAAAAACCCTCCACACAGCATCCCCAAAGATGACATAGGCCCTGAGGGAAATTATTTTCCTGGGGGCCTCCTGTTTGGTGCTCATGAAAAAAAAAAGCACCGTTGTGATATGAAACTCGAAGAATCGAAAAATTGCGACACTAAAAAGAGACGGACACATATTTATTTATTTGAGACACAAACAAGATATTTATACAACATTTTTGTGGGTAATATATAATAAATTAAAATACAAGTATAAGTATCCCTAGATTAATGTGTCTACATTAATCACATATGCATTTTCACAGAAGCAAACTCTTGAAAAACAATGCAAGTATTATTTATACATAACTTGAAAACTTACATACAAAATTGAAATACATAATAAAAACAATAATGAAATACATAATAATAAACAAATGTAAATCTATAGGATTTAGCCTGCGAGAGAATGAGATAGACTAATCGATGTCCTCTTTATGCGGTGCTTCGTAGAAAAAAATGTAAGATAAGTTTTAAACTTAACAATATTTGAATAAATTAACCCAAAAATTATCCTATTCCTTACACTCTGCATTCGTCTCGTTCTCTCAAAGTGTCACTTCTACCGCGTGTGAACTGCACACTCTGATTTTAATTTTTTGTGATGTGAATACCTCACAAGAGTTTCAACTGCTCCCGTCTGGAGTTAGTGAGACTATCGCATCCCCAATTGGGGTATGTTGTGAGGCTATAGGTAAGTAGGAAGTGAAAGGAAATGGGGAAGAGGGTGGTGGGGAAAAACCTGGCTATTCAGATCTAGTCACCAAAAGGCTAAAGCCATTTCAAGCAAACGTTTTAATTCTGAATGGTTGTCTTACACCAGGGCGATAGTGATAGTATCTTCCACTCTCGAACGTGCCGCAAATATACAAATATTGTTAAACACAAATCAATAAAATAAAATTAATCTGCACACGCCGGGATCAAAACTCCGGATCCCTAGTCGTGAGCCTTGCTCCTCGACAATGGAGGCCGTCAGTGATTCTGAAATTTAATGAAAATCTCGACGGGGCTATGTAAATAATCCTTAATCTTTTCTTAATAAAAAACTAGCTGGTTCCCGGCATACGTTGCAATGCCATATTCAAATAAATACATTGATTCTCTCTGTATGTCCTTTCCCGTGCGTTCCCGTTTCCTTCCACCTTCCCCGCCTTCCCCCTCCCTCGTCTCTTCCCTCTCAGCGAACCACACTTTTCCCCATCACCTCAATCTCCTTTCCCGTGCGACCTCATTCCCCTCCCGCGCCCTCTTCTTAGCTAGCTTTATAAATTATAGCCTTTATGTTATTCTGATGTATAAGCTATATTATTGTAAAGTTTCATTAAAATCCATTAATTAGTGTTTGCGTGAAAAAGTAACCCATACAAACATCCATACAAACTTTTGCGTTTATAATATCAATGGAACTCGCTAAATAGTTCACGAATTCAAATAATTTGTTTAATTTTCAAATCGTTCATTCCAAAAATGTATAAAATAATTCACAGGGGTCTTGCCTTATTTAGAAATGAATTCCACTGAATATTCTATGTCTGCGAAAGATACAAGTAAAAAACATCATGTTACCCGGTTACCAAAACAAATAAACAAACAGTAATAACAGAATGGGACCCCAACGAAGAATGCCCAAAGAATCTGGTTTTCATACAAACATTTTTCTGGTCTTTGTTTTGTTAGGAAGATTTCAAACTAGTCACGAGGAAAAGGGTTTCGACAATGTATCACTAGACTACTAGAGGAACACTCATTTCCGTTATGTTTTGTAACATTATTTTTGGCATGAATTATTTTTCAATCATGTTTACATTTTTTTGACATTAAACAAACAGGAGGCCCTAAAGAAAATAATAATTTACCTCAGGGCTTCTCATCTTTAGGGACATTGTGAGGAGGGGGGTTTGTTGATGAGAGAAAGGAGTAAACGCATCTGTACACACGTCTCGACACAGGTATATCCCAGTGAGACAGGCATCGAAAAACCCAATGTAAACGTACTTTATATAGATACGTTATAAGATTTTCACGGCCAAAAGTATTTTCGTTATTTGTTTTTGGGGTGTTATGCCGTGTTGCGCTACCTCCTTCTTTAGCCAAAGTTTCGGACAGCGTTGCAGTGTCCATCATCAGGGCAGATCCGGTAGAGATAACGCAACACGGCATAACACCCCAAAAATAAATAACGAAAATACTTTATATAGATAAATAAATAAATGAAACATTTCTTATTAGAATTTCTGTTTTAACTGATGGTCACTGTAAACTACCTTCAACCCTTTGGGTCCGGACCCGATTGGGACTACCCCCAGCGTAAATAAGTTGAAACCATGATAAAAAAATTACACCTCCAGTTGTAACGAAAACCTTACCTAGTCCCTATCTATCTTTGCAATCACCGCCATCCCAATGCTATAATTATTACTCTCATATTAAAATAAACATTTAATACATATCCGGAATACAAGTGCTGACATGTGGGTAGATCAATGAAAGAAAAGACGGAATGTTAAAGTAACAAAGATAAACATTTATTCTTTAATCTCAAACATTAAGGGTAGAGCATGATTATTGTATTATCGAATCTACAGAGGTGGTTGACTACCTACGGTAAATCAATTAATATTAAACTAGTTTCTCGGAACATGTGGTATCATACAAAATGAATGCATATCATTAGAAAAATCCTGATGGGCGCCTGTACAGATAAACTATATATATTTAGAAGGATTAAATAAATGCTAATGATTTAATAGCCAAAGTTAAAATTATCTCGTGATGATTCATTATAAATTATTTCGCTCACGTGTGTTTCGGCCATGACCTTTGACGGCTTGTAGTTCAGCTGTTACACCCTGCACTCCCAGGAACCAACTAACGAACCTACCGAAACTTCTCGTAATAACCCTCTTATCGGCGCCTGTACATTAACGGCCGGCTGTCAATTTTATCAGGTACCCGCGTGGCTACAACACTCCGTCTAAATTAGGCAAGTACTCGCCCAAACTATTGCACAGACACCAAAGCCCCGGGCCTGGTAACTAGAAAACCTAGACAAAAACCTAAAAAAAACGGGAGACATATCTTCTAAATTCTAAACAAAATTCCTTTTTTCGCAGCTTTCTAATTTTTCCACACCATATGTTATAAATAGCGCTTGAATTGACTGGCACAAAATGTATTAATAACATTGCTTTGGTCCTGTGAATTTTCAATTTTTTTAAATATTAGTACTGACCCGTGAAAAATGGTGGATTCAATTTTTTTTAAATGCTCGTATTTAAGTAGAGAATTACTTTTAATACCAAAAAAATCTACTTATAATAATTGTGTGTTTTTAACTACGGTTTGATAAACTTAAAAACTCGGATTTGTTTTGAAAATTTAGTGTCATTTTATAAAGCGATAAAACAGTGGATTTTTTGGCATTAAAAATAATTCCATACTTACATACGAGCATTTAAAAAAAATGAATCCACAATTTTTCACGGGTCTGCACTAATATTTCACATCGACATAGTAAACTTCTTGAGAGTTAGGGGAAGATTGCGATCAATGGACCGGTTCAACGAACAGACCACTTCATTATTACAGAAACGTACGTTTTTTTTTTAAATCCAAGGTCATGACAAAAAGCAAACAATACCCCGACCCGACTTCTTTCTCTATTTTCAGTGACTACGTGACTACCATAGGAATGAGCTTGTCGCCTGAGTTCCGGATACAAATTTTACGTTGTTGACTTTTACACGTAAATATAATATTGTACATTTTTGTGAGCATTGCGTACTTATATTTTTTTTTATTAGTAATAGAAGGTACATAAATTACAAATAAATTTTATACAGTAATTAATTACATAGTAGATATATTTGATGTACCCCCATAATTAAGCAAGGCTTGTGTGTATGGGGGGGTGTTATTGTATTGCTTTTTTTATATCATTCAGTTTATTTATATCATATAACTTACCATTTAAACGAAGTTTTCAGTATAATTTTTAAGGTGAGTTTTAAAATTTTTTATATTGGTATTCATGTTTCTAATTTTTTCTGGTAATGAATTAAAAAATTTTGCTCCGAGATATTTATGACTCAATTGTCCATTTTTTTTTTACATTTTGGAGTGGGAAGTATTGATGTTTGTCTAAGACTTCTGTTATTTTTAAATGGTGCAACTTGATTTTTAATATTATCTTTATAAATTTGTAATGTTGCATGATAAAAGTATAATGCACTTAATTTTCTGACTTTAAATTGTTTGAATAAAAGTTCTGACGAATATGAGTAGGGTTTTTTTTAAATTGTTTTTATTATTAGTTTTAGTGATATGTAAATTGTTTGTGTTTGATTTGTATATGTATTTGTATATGTATTCGAAAAGTCGTTTAGGATTTTTTATAACAAAAACGTATTGAATGAACGCCAAGTTTCGATGATTGGACCATCACACTGGCTCCACTACTGGACCGGTCCAATAGGGGCAACGATTTTTTTTAACTTTTTCAATATTTTGGATATTTTAAAATAGCGAAAAGAGGTATTACGAGTGAAATAAAACAAGAATGCCCAAGAACAGCCTCATAACCAAGTAAACGCAGCAAGTAAAATGTATGTAGTACAGAAGGACACTAAAACGAAGACTCGTCGGCGAAAGCCAAAAACGAAAGAGGAACGGGAAGTAACTGGAGCTACAAAATTTGTCCCCATCGTTCCATTAAAGATATTATAACATGAAGACATTCTCCTTCATATATTTCAGCTAATTTTTCAAAATTGGAATCGATTGTAATAAAGCGATAAAACAGTGAATTTTTTAAAATTATAAATTTAAACATTCCTCGTGAATCACTCTATCTATTGGTGAAAACTGCGTGAAAATCCGTACAGTAGTTTTTGTGTTTATCGCGAACAGACAAACAGACGCGGTGGAAGACTTTATTATGTGGAGATAATTGAAGACAATATTAGCGACTCCCAAACGAACATTTGCAATAGAAAAATCAGAAAAAAATACGGTTGAATTTTTAAATCGAATCGTAATCTGATTTTTCTGTTTCAAGTTTTCGCCTGAGAGTCGCTAATATTGTCTTCCATTCAATTTATTGCTATGTCTTTTCTAATTTTAATTAATGTACATGGATTATAATGATTTTTACTGAAACTTTTAATAAATTAATAATTAAATTATAATATTTATTTATTTATTTATTTATTTATTTATTTATTTATTATAGATACAAAATTACAAATTACAATTAGGAAGCTTTGCCTGTCCAACTAGGAAAGTTTCCCGTTCCAGGATAGGCAAATTGACATGTTTAGTTCATATTATACCTGAAATGTACATAAATTACATAACAAAAAACAAAACCAAAAAAAAATAAAAAACAGAAAAATTCATTTTTTTCTGAAGCTAAGGTGTGTAATAAAGAAAATGTATATAAAATATATAAATATAAGTACACATACATTTTTTGTGACAAAGTAGAAAAGGTAATCTGGTAGCATATATTATAATCGGATTTACCGAATTAACCTGGTAACATATGTATAATACATTCAGATTTACAAGATGGAAGAATTACAAGAACAAGATGGAGGAATTACAAAAGATTTACAACATAAAGAAATGAAATTATGTTAAGCTATGTGTTTAGGAGTTTGAACTTTTAATACATAGTACACTTATAGGAGAAACTATATTAAAATTTACAATAATAGATATAATAATGAACGTAATAATCTATATGATTTTATTTTTTTAGCGATGTAACTACTTACAATGATTTTTGTAACTACAAATTATTTTCACTGATTTAAAACATGTTTTAAGAATAGTATTATATTATTAGTACGACAGTATGAATATACACTCTCTTGAACTACTCCTGCTAAAATATAAAAACATTAAAAACATAAAAACAATAACTATAAATGTAGATGGAAATATAAACTATGAATAATAATAAAATAGTACCAAATTTAGTGCTACTTTGGTGAAATTGGTGCATTACTTCGTACGCCATACATGTTGTGTTATGTAGGTATTATTTATTTATCATAAATCATTACCATTGTAAGGTACCAAGTTTCACACAGAGTTAGCGACGTGCATGTCAACGCTTTACAGCGGTGATATACCTACACCAACACGGAGCAGACAGGCTTCAGGGGCGCATAACCATCAATCCCATGTATAACAAACATCAGAAAGGATGTCGAAACATTGAACTCAATGAAGTGTGGTAGGAATTTTGGTCTAGTGATCAGGAAAGTTGAGGGATTTTGTTTACCAGTTATACAGCATACGTTCACTTTCGACTCTCCCTAAGTTCAGAATCCAATCATTGACTAATTTACGCAGGACGCTTGCACTTTTCAATTTCCAAGAACCGGGTATAAGGTTGAACATTTTTGGACCTAGGTAAGAATATTGTCTTTGAGCAAGGGATGTCATAGTAGCAAGTGGAACTATTGGATTCCTCCCTGCATGTCGGGTGTTGTGATAATGTTCTACGGAGGGGAAGAGGTGACGATATTTGTGTGTGTATAATATAACTTTTCTTATAAATAGTTGCCTCACATCCAGAACTCCTATCTCTTTGAATAAATCATTGCTGGGGTATCTAAATGGTTTTTTAAGTATAACCCTTAGTAGTGATTTCTGTGCTTTGGCTAAGGGGTCCAGTATTGATTTGGTACATCCTCCCCATCCTAAAGATGCATATTCAAGTAATGAGTTGCACATGGCATAGTACATTAGTTTTAGATCTTTTGCGCATAGAATATTTCTAATAGCCATGAAAAGATGCGTGAGTTTTCTGACCTTTGTGGAGATTGAATCGATATGTTCATTCCATCTCAGATTCTTGTCTACGATAATTCCTAGATATTTTATGCTATCCACATATTCTAAGGTATTGCAATTGCAAGTGTTTGGGTCATTGCAATGGTGTATAATAATTTTTTGAGTTTCTTTTGGTTGTCCCGCTTGAGTTGCACTGAAGCGAATGAATTTAGTTTTGTCAGTGTTGAGAGTGAGAAGATTATTATCTAGCCATTGTTTTACCTTGTTGATACCAATTTCTGAATTATTATGAACTTCATTCCAATTTTTGCCTTCAAATAATAATACTGTGTCATCGGCAAAGGTGATAATATGGTCGGCAAATGAACTGTTACATAATTCATTTATGTAGATATTGAATAAAAGAGGTCCTAGAGTGCTTCCTTGAGGTACACCAAAGTTAATATCAGCCGGATCGCTTAGAGTATCGTTAATATTCACTCTTTGGCTCCTATTTTCTATATAACTACCAAACCACTTAAGAAGCTGACCCTGAATGCCGATGCGCTGTAGTTTTTTCAAGAGAATTTTGTGTGAGATAGTGTCGAACGCTTTGGCTAGATCCAAGAAGAGCGCAATGCATTTTCTTCCTCTATCGATATTGTTGGAGATGATTTTCGTCAGGTTTGTAATTGCATTTTCAGTGCTCAATCCTGGTCTGAAGCCATACTGTCTATTGGAAAGGATATTGTTTTTTTCAAGGTAATGACTGAGACGATTCTTTACAATTTTCTCAATAATTTTCGAAATAGAATTGAGCAAAGAAATTGGCCGGTAATTGTGTATCTGCGATTTATCTCCATTTTTGTGAAGCAGTATAACAATAGAGTGTTTTAAATGATTTGGAAATTTTCCGGAATCGAAGCTTAGGTTGGAAATATACGCGATTGGAGTCGCAATGAAGGATTTAATACTTTTTAGCAGAATTGATGAAACGTTATCAGGACCACAAGCATTCGATGACTTGAGTTCGTCAATTATATTTATGACTTCGTTTGAAGTTGTTTGGATATTGTCTAATTTATGACCGAAATTAGAGATTGTTAACTTAGCGAGATCGGATTCTGTTGTATTAAGTTTGTTGAGAATTTTTTTCGCAAGTGTGACTCCCACTGACGTGAAATAATTATTGGCAAAATTCGCAATGATTTTTGGGTCTGAGGTGTTCACGTTATTGATGTTCAGTGATTTAATTTCGGAAGATTTATTTATTTTTGTTTTAGTTATATTGCGAAATGCTTCCCATAAACGTTTTGGAGTACAGTTATTTTCATAAATGATTTTTTTATAATAATTTTCTTTGGCCGATTTTATTAGTTTTTTGCAAAAGTTCCTATATTTTTTGTAATGAGCTTGTACTATAATATTCTCAGGGTACTTATTCGCCTTTTCATGAAGTTGGTTCCTAATGTTAATCGATTTGATAAGGCCAGGGGTGATCCATGGCGTAAGTTTTATTTGTTTATGCGGTATAAGTTTATTGGTTGTATGTTTAGAAATATATGAATGTAATTTAGTGATAAATTCATTCATCGATGAGTCGGCATCAGATTGGTCTAGAACACTTTGCCAGTTTTCTGAGCTCAAGTCCTCAATTAAATTATTATAATTTATTCTTGCAACATGTTTAATTTTAGCAGGATTAAGAGGTTTGTTTTTAAGGCAGAGTGCTGTTGTATAGTGATCTGAGATTGTAGAGTGAATGACAAATGAGTCAACATGGTTAATTTTTTTGACGTTGATGTGGTCAAGACAAGATTTACTCTTGCCCTGCTCACGAGTAGGGCTGATAATTGTCTGAATGAACCCATTTTCGGTTAGTAGACATAGGTAATCGTTGGATTGGCGGTGGTATTCAGTAATTGTATTGATGTTGAGGTCGCCTATAATTATTTGTCGTTCTATGTTTTTTGAGCTGTTGATAATTGATTGGAGTGAATTCAGAAAAGTATCAATATTTTGAAAAGAGGGTGATCTGTATATTGCAAAAATACATAGATTATTATTCAATACAATTTTCAGGCAGTTGGCTTGTGATAAGAAAATTTCATCAACTTGAGATTGAAGTCCGTCTCTGATGTATACAACGATTCCGCTAGACTTATTAAGATATAAGTTTGTGTGGTGTTCAGAGTAATTGTGAATAACTTTTGAGGTGTAATCTTTATTCAGCCAGCATTCCGATAAAATTATAACATCGAATTGGTAATTGAACTGATCCAGAAAAATTAAAAAATCGTCAATATTAGAAATGCTTCTTATATTTTGGTGAATAATTTTAACTCCGTAAGCGCACCATTTATAGTTATTGAGATTGTTCAAATCATCAATGACATTCATGTTAAGATCTATGCCGGAATCATTTCCGGTATCATAATTTAATTGAATCATAAGTATGTGTTGGTTGTGTGTTGTATAGAAGTTGGTTTCCGAGTAATATATGATTAAATCCGATTCCAAATGTAGTTACAATGGTAAATGTGCTAAATATAAATAATATAGTATAAATGATGTAGTTAAATGTAGTACTGTGAACGAGATAGCAAGAAGTAAAAACAAAATGGTAGTAAGAATTGCGAGATATCAAATTAATTTGAAAACGGTAGTAAATGATACACATATAAGTAATATATAATAATATAGTATAAAAATTGTAATTAGATATAGTACTATGAAAGAGATAGCAAGAAGCTAAAACTATAATAATAATAAAAATAAGGTAGCAGGAACTGCGTAATAACAAATGAATTCCAGAAAGGTAGTAAATGAAACAAATATGAGACATAAATGCGCGGGTCAAGACATACCTCGAAAGAATAGCCATTAATTCAAATTTATCAAAGCGCAGCCAATTTGCTTTCGTCTGAGATAACAATGGCATTGGTTCCCTCGTTTTTACGAAGATAAATCTGCCCCCGTTTAATCCAAAAAAAGCGATATTGTTTCTCCTTCGCCGCTGTTCGTGTCTTGTACCACAGCTGTTTACCGCGAAATGTTAGTTGTTCTGAAATGAAGATCGGCGAGCAGGAACCAGCTATACCGATGTTTGAGGTGTTCAATTTGTCTTTTAGATTCTGTTTGTTTTTGTTGAAAGTTTTTACGTCTGTTAACAGGTGTTCTCTTGCTATGTTCGTTTTGAATTTAACAATGATTTCTCTCGGATGACTATTGTTGTTTTTTTTTGCTGCGCGATGAATGGCATCAATGTCCTTTGTATCAGTGGAGGACTTTGTTGTTTTGCAGATATTGAAAAAAATATAAAAGGTGCATTGCTTATAAAATACTTTGGTCCGATCCTAGCAAAGGGTCTTATTATGAACATGGACATTTCAAATTAAGTAAATCAATTTTTTTTGTATTTTTCACTTTTGTTGTGTAAATTATGAGTTCTAAAACTCAATGACTTAAAAAAAACTAACCAACTATCACGCCGTTTCCCCGCAGGGGTAGGCAGAGAGGACGGACCGCCAAACAACTCGGTCTTGGCACAGACTCTTTGCCTCACTCACATTCATACATCGTCTCATACGTTCTCTTCTATTATTCTCACTTTTGACATGGTCCGACTCAAGTATCTGATTCACTTGATCGTGCCATGTCTTCCTCGGGCGTCCACGACTTCTTCTACCATTCACATTTGCGTCGTATATTCTTCTTACACAACTTTCTTCGTTCATTCGCTCTACATGCCCAAACCATCTGATTGTCCCTTTCTTAATCTTACTCATTATGCTAACATCAGCCTCACATTCTTTGCGGATATCCACATTTCTCACACGATCATACATTGTTTTACCACACATACGTCTCAGGGATTTCATTTTTTTTTTTTTTTACATGAACTCCACACAGGAGGCCCTGAGGAAAATAATTTCCCTCATGGCCTATGTCATCTTTGGGGATGCTGTATGAAGGGTTTTTTAAGGAAAGGAAGGAGAGGAGAGTTCTGGGAAGGAAAAGGGTTTAAGGGGTGGGTAGGAATCTGGGGTTTAGTGTGTCCTGGTCATCCTCAGCCTCCAAGACCTAGACAAACCTTACCCTATGAACCCGGGCACCCCTGCTAAATCACCAAACGTAGGGAACCACTTGGGGTGACCTATGGCAGAGGTTTTGGTTATCCAGTTAAGGTTCCCGGGGCGGCGGTATCCATTCCCGCCTCCCAAATTTATTTCAACAGCATTCAGTTTACTTTCATCCTTCCTCTGCTGCCAGTTCCATGCCTCACTGCCATACATCAGCGTAGGTACCAGGACTCCATTGTGGACTGCTAGCTTCGCTTCTTTTGACAGTTTTTTTTATTAGCGCCAACGGCATTCAGTCCAACATTAATGGAGTTACCGGCAGTCACCCTTCTTTCAATATCTCTATCAGCCTTCCCATCTCTCGTAAAAATACTACCCAGATACACAAACTCATGCACCTGCTCCAAGTATTCATCATTTCCAACTATGTTGCATACTGTTCTCGCACTCTCTCTTTCAAATACCATGACTTTAGACTTACTTACATTCATCATTAACTCATTCTTCATTCATACTTCGTTCATCCTAAATACGAGAGACTGTAGATCTTCCATAGTTTTGGAAATCAGCACCGCATCATCAGCATACAACAAGCAACAGTGGCTTATCTTTTTATAATATTAATAAACGTTGGTTTTATGGTTTTAATGAATCAATTACTTTTATTATATGTACTAAGACTAAGGAACTATACTTGTATAAAGGTAGTAGACCAATCATCGACACCTTCCCCTGTTTGCATGCTTTCATTATAAACACATTCTATTTTTCTTTTTAGGCGTCAGTAACTTCCTTTCAGATACCCGCGGTAAAGCCTTGCCTTCTGTTCTGCTTAAATTAGCGCAACAATAATAATAATAACCGCAAACTGCAAGAAATAATGTATGCCCTAATGGCCTAAAACCAACACGGTGTTTCAGGCCGGAAGTAGTCCGATAAAACGAAAACAATTATTCGCTTCCGGTTTTAATAAGAGTTTCCGCCCACGGCCTTCCCAGATCCGGTTAAATGAGCCGCAGGTTATCGTGTTTATAAACCGGCGGTTAGAATTAACGGAATAGCGCAGATTATATCGCTAATTTGTAAGAAACTTTTATCAATGATTTTGAAATAAGTGGTGAGAGGTGGATTCACGTTTTTCAGTATTAAGTTTTTTTTACGAAACTTACATTTTTAGCTCCATACAGGAGGTCCTGAAGAAAAAAATCCAAAAGGGTATATTTCATGTTAGGGGATGCTGTGTAGAGGGTTTTTTTAAGGAAATGATGGAGAGGACATTCTGGGTAGGAAAAGTATATGAGGGATGGTACTAATCTAGAGGTCAGTGTGTGGACATCTGTCGCCAAGATCTGAATGAACCTGGGTACCCCTGCTAAGTCACCGAATACAGCGACCCACTTGGAGTGACCAACGCCAGAAATGTTGGTCATCCGATATGACAGGCAGCACCCATTCCCTCCCATAATATATAATTGACATTGGTATGTAAAATTGCATTCCCTCGGAATTATATTAGATGTATCTGACGGCCGGCGTAGTCCAGCGGTAAGGCTCTTGACTCGCATACCGAAGGTCGCGGGATCGAATCCCGGCGTGGCAAATAAATTTAATTTGATTAATTTGTGTTATTTTACAATTTATTCATTTAAAATAATATATATTGTATATTTGCGGCACGTTCCAGAGTGGAAGATACTCTTAGTATCGCCCTGGTGTAAGACCACCATTCAGAATTGAAACTTTGCTTGAAATGGCATTAGCCGTATTTGGTGATCAGATCTGAATAGCCAGGTACTTCCCCACCTTCCTCTTCTCTATCTCCTTCCCCTCCCCACTACCTTCAGCCTCACAAAATACCCCAATTGGGGATGCCACAGTCTCACTGGCTTCAGACGGGAGTAATTGGGACCCTTGTGCGGTATTCACATTAAAAAAATATAAATTTTCATATTATTTCATCTGCTTTCGTTGGCTAAAGGTATCCATCTTTATACATATATTTGGACTAACGTCGTTAAAACACTGAGTTGCAGCTGGAACGATTACAGTCGAATAATGGACCACTTTTTTTTTTCTGCAATTTTTTTTTTTACATGAGCTCCACACAGGAGGCCCTGAGAAAAATAATTTCTCTCGGGGCCTATGTCATCTTTAGGCATGCTGTGTGTAGGGCTTATCTTATACCCGCCAAATGATTCAATATATACTAGTGTTTCATTCAACAATTACTGCTTATTAAATGTTTTCCACCTGAAAACAACCAACTTTATTAGCAACCAAGCCGCCATAGCTCAATTGGGAGAGCAGCTGTCCGTCAATCAGAAGGGCACGGGTTCAAGTCCCGTTGGCGTCATGTATTTTTTCTCGGAAGATTTTTTCAATGTGAATGAGTGTTTCAGGCTGATAATTATTGCTTATAATAATTGTTACCCTTTGTGCTATGCATAAAAATCTTGTTTTAAACGTTAAGTTTAACATTTAAAAATAATAAGTACTATAATAAGTTTTTATCTCTCCATCTTAAAATTAAAAGGTGTGATTTTTTCAATGTTGGCGTAAAATTGTAAAAACGATCTTCTGGGAAATTATTTATTTTGCATGATCGCTCCAGTGGTACATAAAAGAATGTACCACAAATAATTTTAGCCAAAATCGAATTGTCTGTAGGCCAGTTTTACACAAATATACATGTAGTCAAAGGCTTCTAAAATAAATAGTATGAATTTGCTATTAATCGTAAATACGGTGAAAACGTTGTTGCAGGACCGAAAAAATGGCTTCAAATCAGTGAAAAAAGACCATTACATTGTCAAGGGAGTAGATTTTTAAATTTTTAACATCTGAATACCTCCATTCACATCCGAAAGATTATAATGTTGGCCGTGCGCATCTTTCCACCCTTAAGCCTTAAGCCACGTTATAAATCATCCCTTCTGCCTTTATGTTTCCACTACCCCATTTCTGCCTTTTGTCACTTTTAACCAAAGTCTCGGCCCATAGCTGAAAATGGTCTACCTTCTTTGAAAGGGAGGAAATTATGTGTTTGATGCATACCACTAAGCCCCTGGAACATAATACATATTATTATGTAATATGGATTATTTGATATCGTCTACTTTGAAGAAATAATTGTCATAAACCTTTGAAACAGATTTTTTAAGATTGTTTATTTAATTAGTTATTTTAGAAATTAGGGTCAAAAGGGTTATTGAAAAGGGGATCGGTTGTCCAACCAAAAGTTCGGCTAGTAGTTGGGTAAATCGAATTCGAACCTCATGGTGGATAACGCCTTATCCATACTAATAATTTCTGCTTGCAGGTTTAAATACTTAAAAAAAAATCGGAGTGTGTAATTCACACGCATCAGAAGTGAAACCTACAGAAAACTAAAGTTTACAAGAGTGCGGAGACTTCAAACCGGTTTTTTATTAACCGGATGATTTATTCCACATTTTGGTAGTCGAATTAGAGTGGACCTTCTCCTATACATTTAGTCATCATACTTATTTATTTTATTTATTTTTTCTTAGTACCTTTACTTTACAAAGGTATAATATATATTGTCCTCTATACTAAGAGTTCACCTTTGTTGTAGAGGACATTTTTCAGTTGTAAATTATAAATTGTGAATACTAAAACAAAAGAGTGTACATAGTTAATATAAAAAAGAGAAACAATAAAAATCAAAATATAAAATCGACTTCAATTCGACAAAAATTATAAATTAAAATTTAAAAAGATTTTAGCCAGTTTCTTACGCTTTTTTTGTATTCAATAATATTAGTTGCTTTATATTTTGTAGGAAGAGAATTGTATAGTTTTATAGTCTGGTATCTGTAGTGTTTTTGTCCAAAGGATGTGTTTGTTTTTGGTATTTGTAGTTGGTGAGCATGTCTTGGTCTAGTATTGCGAGAATTTTGTGTTAAATGTGGATTAGTTCTTTGAATATAATTTTTGAATAATATAATATTAGTATTTTTGTTTTCTTCTTCGGAGTCGCTGGATGCTGCATTCTTTTTCCTGTTCATTTTGAAGTGGTTTGAAGATTGGATATTGATTTAAAAAAAATTTTTTTTTTTTGCAGACTTGCGTGGGACCGTGGATTTTTCGGAACCGAGTACTTGCGAAATAAATAAATATTTTATTGCTCTCTAATTCTCTCGCAGACTAAATCCTCTAGATGTTTGTCTCTTTTTAATGTCGCTCGTTTCTGTTTCATCGGGTTTCAAATCACAACGGTGCTAAAAAAGTTTTCACTTCAAAAATTTTACCTGATGATTGTTATTTTTTGCCTCGTAAATTGTATCTGTAAATTTTATCTGATTATAGATAATCAAGGACGAGAGGTTTTTTTATTTTTATTTTTTTTATAGAAACATATAACAAGGTTACAAATTTTACAACATAATGTATACATCAACATTTCAATCACTCTCCTAATAAAGCAGCTGCTTGTGTTTAGGAGAGGACAACTAAAAAAAAATTACATTTGTTTAAATTAAAACAAAAAATATTAGTTGTTTAACAAAAAACATTAGTGATTTTATGAGAAGATACCTTAGAATCATAGTTCCATGGAAGATACAGATAAAAGTTATAAATTAAAGGTTAGTTAATAAATGATTTGAAGTATTGATAAGGCAAAAAATATTTCTAAATATTCAATACATATTTCTTAATATAATATACAATAAGTTAAGTTATGAGGTGGTACTAGAATATTTTAATTCAATTTTTTTAAATATTTTTCGTAGCTTTCTTCCGATCGTATATCAAGGGGTAATTTATTAAATAATTTTATACCCTTGAATGTAAAGTGATGCTGTGCTGTTGTGGTTCGCACAAGTGGCACGGAAAATCCTCCAACAGATATTATTCTTTTGCTTATATTTAATTGTGGTAAATTATTTTTTCTAAAGAAATCTTTATGTATTTGTAATATTGCAATTTTGTAATAAATTTTTGCAAGTGGGGGAACCGGGAAATCTTGAAAAGCATTTATAGTTGGATAGTAATAGGGCTTTTTTAGGATGATTTTCATTAATATTTTTTGAATTGTTTCCAATGGGAGAAGGGTTGCTTTGTATGCACCCCCCCAAGCCACGATTCCATATTGTAGTAAAGAGTGCGCAAGTGCATAATAAATGTCTTTTAGTATTTTTAATGATACAGTATTTCTTAATCTAAAAAATATATAGATCAGTTTTCTCATTCTGTCTACTGTGAGATATAATCTCAAATATTGTGGTGATATAGGCCTGGCCCACAAACATCAATAGGTTGGGTATATTTATCGGCGGGTGTAGCTTAAGGTGGGTAGTGAAACTGAGAGGTTAATGAAATTAATGCGTAGCTTTAATTAGATATCTAATTCATAATATTATATTGGAAAAAATTGTGGGGGGTACAAATATTATCAAACGAACAATATTCCATGTCCAGAAAATCTAATGACCAGATAAAATGCATGAAAGAAGGAACCTACGCGTATAACTTTTTAGAAAAACAGAAATTAAAATAAAAAGAAAGCTCCGTGGGTAGGCATTACAATATGTTATTTTGTTTGTTCTAATATTTAAATAAATCTATTTATATCACAAGGATGGTGGTTAGTTAGGTACTCTTTGGATTTAACAGAGACACCTACCTGATGGTTTGAAAATAGAATTCAAACAAAAAATAACTGACATCGTATGTTTTTTATGGAAAATTTTCTTGTCATTGTGAAAAACTTATGAGTTGTGTACTAATTGACAAATCTCATCTCTTGTGCAAGTTTTCAAGTCACAAAAGGATTGCACTGATGGAACTTAACTATTGATTGAATGAAATTACGGAGGCCTCCAAGCTGTAAGAACTACAAAACAAGGTTGGTGGATCTGTTATTTTCAATGGAGTTTTTCTTTGTGCCATTCTTCGACGACCTCCGTAGTCCAGTGGGTAAGATTCTTGACTCACAATCCGGAGGTCGCGGGTTCGAACCCGGCATGCGCAAATAAATTTTATTTGATTAATTTGTGTTATTTCACAATTAATTCATTTAAAATAATATATAGTATATTTGCGGCATGTTCCAGAGTGGAAGATACTATTAGTATCGCCCTGGTGTAAGACCACCATTCAGAATTGAAACGTTGCTTGAAAATGGCTTTAGCCGTGTTTGGTGACCAGATCTGAATAGCCAGGTACTTCCTAATCTTCCTCTTCCCCACATCCTTCCCCTCCCCACTACCTTCAGCCTCACAACATACCCCAATTGGGGATGCCATAGTCTCACTGGCTCCAGACGGGAGTAGTTGAGATTCTTGTGCGGTATTTACTGTAAAAAAAAATTCTTTGTGATATATTTGTCCGCGCAAGTAGAGTTTTCATAATCATAATTCTTGGGTACTAAGCCCAGAGGGTCTGGGGTTATTTACACACTTCAGGCTCGCATATTATAATGCACTCCGAATAATGTAAATTTACATATTATTTTTATGCTAGGAAGTTCACACGTTGCGTGTAAAATTTCATTTGTTGCATAAATAGGAAAAAAATACACTACCCTTTTGTCTGTGCACACAGAAAAAGAATAAATATGCAACCAACGCCAAATACAGAAGGCACTCTTACCGATTGAAATATGAATCTATACTGACAAGTCTATCTGAAAAGCAATTAAACCGAACTAAATATCCATCCATCCATACTTTCAATTTATAAATAGTATTGGTAGGATTAGGTTGAAAATGGAAAGGCTTCGTGGGGAGGCTCTGAGGGCGCCGCGGGGGTGGAGGGGTTGTGGAGGCTTTGGCGGTGCCAATCGGTGGATTAAGGTTGACATAACGGATAACGAAAATAACGCCGGAGCCCACTTTATTGCTAATAAATCGTTAAGATAGCGGCCGACACCCGCCCAGTGTAGCGGCCGTAGGTGTGTTGAAATACGATTGGGCTAACGATTTTTCCACTAGATTGCGGTGGTATTTATGGTATATTAATAAAACTGCATTGTCATAATTTAAAAAATGCACCTCTCATCAATGTTACTGATCACTCACCGTGCGTAGTATCACGGAAAAGTAAATAATGTAATGCAGTGGAATAACCGTCACTTTCTTATGTTTAATGTTATTGGTAATAATATTACGGAATAATTCTTATCCATTGTTAGTTCTTCTATTTCTAATATCACCTACCTATTATGTAAATGTTATTAATTGTATTAATTTTATTTCTACAATTACATAACAGTTGACCGGAAATCAGAAGGACGCGGGTTCGAGTCCCGTCGGCGGCATATATCTTTTCTCGGGAGATTTTTTCAATGTAGATGAGTATTTCAGGCTAATAATTATTACTTATAATAATTGTTACCCTTTGTGCTATGCATAAAAAATTGTCTTAAACATTAGTTTATCAATTAAAAAATAATAATTAATATTTGACGACTTAAAGCATTTCACCAAAAAATGTAGACATAGTGGGACACTAGTGGGAGATTTAGCACTTACAATTAACAA
The DNA here is from genome assembly GCA_929108145.2 of Limnephilus rhombicus. Lineage (NCBI taxonomy): Eukaryota > Metazoa > Arthropoda > Insecta > Trichoptera > Limnephilidae > Limnephilus > Limnephilus rhombicus. The sequence continues at coordinate 13,047,313 of OV815292.1, read as the reverse complement.
TGCCTTTCTCATATAAAATAAAGTTGGTTGTTTGCGGTGGAAAAATGTAATAAGCAGTAATTGTTGAATGAAACACTAGTATATATTGAATTATTTGGAAGGCAGGAGATATGCCAACGTAGCTCAGCGGATAAGAGCAGTTGACCGGAAATCAGAAGGACGCGGGTTCGAGTCCCGTCGGCGGCATATCTTTTTTCGGGAATTTTTTTCAATGTAGATGAGTGTTTCAGGCTAATAATTATTACTTATAATATTTTTTAATTATTTATTAGCCAAGATAATATTACAATATATGTATGCAATATACTTTTTTGTTGTTGGTATGTACCACAACTGTATTCTTACTTTTTTTTCCTATATTTTACTTCTAATTTAGTAACTGTCATGTTATTCAAGTTCATTAGGTAGGCTTATTATCACGCTATATAATTTTATTTATTTCTTGCTTCAAATAATACAATTTCGTTACCTCATTCTATAATGACACTACTCTCCAATTAAAACCCAAGAAATCGTTTCTGTATTGTAATTTGGGAGGCGGGAATGGGTACCGCCGCCCCGGGAACCTTTATTGGATAACCAACACCTCTGCCATAGGTCACCCCAAGTGGTTCGCTACGTTTGGTGATTTAGCAGGGGTGCCTGGGTTCATGGGGTGAGGTTTGTCTAGGTCTTGGAGGCGGATGACCAGGACATACTGAACCCCAGATTCCTACCCACCCCTTAAACCCTTTTCCTTCCCAGAACTCTCCTCTCCTTCCTTTCCTTAAAAAAACCCTCCACACAGCATCCTCAAAGATGACATAGGCCCTGAGGGAAATTATTTTCCTCAGGGCCTCCTGCGTGGAGCTCATGTAAAAAAAAAAAAAAAGCTGGGTAGTTTGTTAACTAGAACTCTTACTTTATTATAATTATTTTTAAGAACGATGTGTTTTTTTAATATGTTATATGTACCTATGTATTTTAAATAAGTATAAAATAATAATATTATATGTCAGGTAAAAATGTTTGTAATGAATTCAAAACATAATATTTATGTAAAACGCGAATAAAATAAGGTATAAAATATTCGCGTTAAGCTTGAAACCATCTATTTTACTCAGCAATATTTACATCAAAACTACTAATAGACCAAATTTAAAATTCAAAACACGGACATTCTATCATGAATTATGTACATACAATATTGCATAATAAAATTGTGATAATAAAATCCAATATAAAAATTTATCCAAGACATTCAGTTCGGGTTTGTATATTGCATTCATATCGACAATAATATGTAAATATAATATTTTATCACTTCTTCTGATAGTGCAAAATTATTTTGTGGTAACATTTTAAATTCAAATTAATAGGTAACTTTGTATTAACCACTTAATTATTTACAAAAACCAACATGTTTCGTCAGCAAAGCTGACTTCTTCAGGGTTTTGACAGAACTAATTTTAAAAATAGACATACATAGGTAATATAGAAAAATAATAGACATAAACAATAATAAAATTTGAAAGAAAATAATGTGTAGGAGACAAGGGGCAATATGACGAAACATGTCGGTTTTTGTAAATAATTAAGTGGTTAATACAAAGTTTTCTATTAATTTGAATAATACTTTATGTTTTATTTTAGTGATTCATGAAACCTAAACTACGCACCTATGAACATTTCTAACCCAATTGTTAACGCCACACTTCCCAATGCCAATTTTATGAATTTAATATACACAATCATTATATTAATCAATAAATGTACAAAAATAAACTTTTTATGTAACCGAAAGGTTTCGTGAGCAATTTATGACTGTAGATAATATTAAAAATTTCCTTTTCACTCTTCCTAATATCAATAATTTCCACTTTCCTACCATTAAAATATTACAGTAAAAAAATATGTACCATTGTTAAATTTAAAAATGTAGAGCATCTCCAATAAATGAATAGCGCACTCCAAGAAACTAAATATTGAAATATTGAACAAAGGGTTTTCTTAGTTTCGTAGAATTTTCTCTGTAAAACTTAACATTTTTTTAAAGAATATATTACCTACCCATAATATATGTGTGTAAATAAAGCGGGTAGAAGACCGGTTCCTTGGGGAATATTTGCACCACGCCGCCGGGGGACCGTTTCGCTGGGATTTATCCCCGCCGTATCGTTACAATTTACGGATCATATCTGTCGTGTAAATGTAAGGGGAAAATTGTGAAAAATGGTCCAACGCTCGCTAAATCTACGCGCGCATACTGGGTGCGCTGTTTCAAAACCATAATAAGAGAAATTTGGTATTTTTTATTTGAAATTTCGTCGTAAATAAATTAGTGTTCATTTGAACTTTAACTTTGGTACAGTAGTCGCCAAGAATTTGTTGTACATTTGTTGAAAACAAGATCATTTTCGAAATTCATTGCATTAGGATTCATAATTTATTCACTGTTTTCGGTGGCTAGATGGAGTCCACTTGAAAAATTGATTTACGAAAACCCATTTAATTGTGGTGAAATTTCATAGCCCCGTTGTGATTTAAAATTCGGATGAAACGGAAGTGCGTCACTAAAATTTATTATTTGACGGGCTCCGCGCGAGCCTCCTATAGCGTAGCGGGGTGAAGCGCGTGACAAATCTCAGCGGCCAGAGACATCCAGCGAACGGAGGTTCGAATCCTACGAAATCCAAAAAAAAACATTTTTAATTTTCTAAAATCATTTTCCAATCTTCAAACCATTTTAAAATAAACATCCAAAAGAAAAGAAAGCGACATCTAGTGACTTTCTGGTTTCATTTGTCACACAACTCTGTCTTGTCACACGCTCCTATTTTCATTCTTATTTATAGAATGTCTCGTAAATACTCTTCTCTTGGCAAGATCTGACTCAAGTTTTGATCTCCTTGGTTAATCATGTCTGTCACGGGCATCCCCGATTTCATTTTGCATTTAATTTTACTAAGTGTGTTTTACTTTACTTATTTTTCACTTTTAATGCCAATATGTCGAGTTGTCATGGAACCGTTTTACCCCACTTACGTCTCCGAGATCTAATTTCTACATCATTCAGAACCTTTTTTGTTATTCCCCTGTGGTTTCCAAGGCTCACTACCTCGCATTAACCAACCTAATAATTATTTTACAAAGATTCATTTCCTTAGTTTATGTTATGAATACATTTTTTTTGTTAAAATTTTCACATGAATTATAAAGTGAATGGCACACCCAATTCTTCCTGAAAATTTCGCGTACCTATTTCTGTACAAATTTCAGCCGCAGTCTCACAACAGCGCAGAGTGTTGATTTATTTTTCAAATGTATCTTTATAGCATTTTGAAAGTTTAAGTGGAAGAAGATTTCTGTGATTTGAAATATATTTATGTCTTTCTCTGGGTGTTAGGCGTAGGCCCTTATTGCCAAAATCTCAAATTTCTAAGAACAAACTCTTAACTTACAATCTTCCAGGAGTTTTCCTTTCACAACACACACTCTTGGCAACATTTACATTCGTACATAAAATACATCGTGATCTCCACCTGAGGTCATACTGATTATAAAAATAATAATTTCGTTGGTGTGTCTCTGTGCAACTCCGGTTTAAAGATCTCCAGAATTGAGATTTGCTTTGATTTTAATAAACGAATTATTTGTGGGAACGATTCAGAAAGGCGTTGACGTTGGTAAGTATTAAAGTATTTAATATATATATAGTATACGCTTGCCCTGAAGAAGGAACGTTTGTTCTGAAACCAGTCGGATTTGCTCATTATATAAGTGGTTCTAAAAAAGTTGAATTGTTTCATTTTTCTAGTAGAGTATATAAATATATATTTTAAATTGCCGGCAACCCGGGGGTTTGTCGAAATAAAATTAACAATTATTGATAATTGAGAATACATAATTTATTTGAAATGCGCATGTCTTTTTACAGGTATAACAGTATTCATTCCAAAGATGAATTTCTGATCGTCTTTTTTGAAAGGCTGATGATCCTGAGACAAATATTTGTTTTTTTAGTACTTTCAGCATCACAAATCCCATAATTATAATATCCTACGATCTGCCATGGGTTTGCATTTGTACATTATTAAAATATTTTTGTTATTTATTTTTGGGGTGTAATATTATTATGATCAATTTCAGCCTTGAGCTCCAGGAAATTTTTAGGCGTTTGGTTTGGATATTTCCAGCCCTCATTCAAAAATTATATTTAATATTTAATACGATAAAAGCGTGAATTCTGTATTATTTTTCGAGAATTATTAAATATAATGACTTTGTACATTATCCATGGTCTAGTTGATATCACAGATATAAATTTTAATTCTAAAACACATTTTTTATTATTTTTTTTTAAGAAAGACAAACATTCTCGGTTTACGAATAACCCAACAATATTTGAAATTCTTCTACTACCACAACAATAAGCGGATAATGTTTCTTGTGTCGTGATCAGCAAGAAAAAATATACCAATAATTTCGCTTCGCGGAACGTCAATAACAAATAAATAAGAATAATATGTGCGAGACATCTCTTGTTAAACTGTGAAACTACTAAGTTAGCCTTGTACATAATTGTAGCCCTACACGCGAGAAACTTTTAATATTAAACCGAAAAATGTTTTAAAACATTCTTCTATTTGGCCACATTTTGGCCAGCGGGCGCTCGCGGGTCTTTGCAAACTCTCCAGTGGGTAAGATATTCTTGCTCTTGATATGAATATTTGGAATATTCTTTTGGAAAATGCTACCTATATAAACCAATTCACGAATTCACGTATGATGCTATATAAAGTCGACAAATAATAATTAACTAGACACGTACCTCAGGGATCTCATTTTCATAGCATTCAGTCTACTTTCAACTTTCCTCTACAGGTTTTCATGTGTCGCTGCCATATGTCAGTTCGATATTAACACACCACTGTGGACTCAACCTTTGAAAACTGTTTTTTGATCAGTTATCAGGCTTTTGATCAGTTGACAACTACTGTTTTTTGATCAGTTATCAGTCCCCCGTTTAAGAGTTCCCTGCATTCACTCCTCATACATTTACAGAAAATAATAATATTTTTCTTAAGACATTTAGAGTAGATATCTGCACCAATGCAAGATATTTATTTTCAGACTTTGTTTAGCAACGATATTAAATTTGAGTTTAATAATGTCTTCCTTTAATAGAGTTTTGAGCAATAGTCCGTCATCGTGTCTTTGTGTAAACTAAGGCTTTTCCTTTGAAAGCAAATTTGAAAGGAAATTGATTCAAGTGAATTGGAGTGAAGGGTTAATTTCCTACAAAATACAAATTAAGTTAACACGTAACCTTTTGTTTTTACTTAACAATTTCGAAATAGAAAATAAACAAGTTCAATTCGACAGTAAAAATGTTTAAATTTCATAAAGTTATTTTATAAGTCAATTTGTATTCATCGTAATTTTTTTTACTTTTAAAAGGAACACAATAATTTTTCGAACTCGAATTTTATAATCTTTATAAAAATAATCAACCAAGATTTTTGAAATTAGGTTTCTTACAACATTAAGGAAAAAGAATGAATACCCTGAATTGAATTGTATTCTATTACACTGTAAAAGAAACTGACAGTCACAAAACGGGTCAGTTTTAAAAAAAACTAATTTAATAAAAAATATATTATTGTAAATTTTAATCAAACATTTTAATAAATGATAATATTTAAACCGAAAAAGAAATTTAAAAAATCTGAATATTTAATAAAGTATTATTAGACTTCGGTGGCTGGGTCATGTGGAGAGAATGACCGAGCATCAAGCACCGTACCTGCTGAACTAAAGACCAATAGGGCGAAGGAGCCTAGGAAGGCCAAGACTAAGATGGAGCGACAACGTCCTCAAAGACGTATCTATCTTGGAGCTTCCAAACTGGAGAGAGCTGGCACAAAACCGAGATGAGCGGAGGAAGACTCTTGAGGAGGCCAAGACCCACCAGGGGTTGTAGAGCCAATAGTGATGATGATGATGTTTTCGATTATTGTAAAAGGAAGTACCCCCCTCCGTTATTTTCAAAAACAACCGTTGAAGTTTTATACATCATCTTAGATAAAAAATGTAAAAAAATTAACCAAATTTTGAATTTCTCAGTCAAAAACTTTTATGCAATTTCCCGATCTATTTTCAGAGCATTTTTTTTTTCAATTTCCAATTTTCCTGGGGGAAATTTTCGAAATTTTAAAACTTAAAAGATTTCCAACCATCGCTAAATCCTAAAATCATAAGATAAATTTGTCTGTTTTAATAAAAAAAAACCCGACTCATTTTCTTACCAATTTTTCTAGCAAAATTTTTCCGATTTTCCAATTTTTCAGAAAGATTTTTTTTGAAAATCCGCGGCAGTGGGTTAAGCGTAGCATAGGGGCATAGCTTAAAGCCAACTTGTTTCAGGCATTTTCTCGTACCACGTATAAAAATATTAACATGTTTGGGTAAGAACTTGCTAATAATTTTTCGAATGTCATTAATTAATTGATCATCTGTTTGTTTATTATACCTTCATTAAAAATACACGGTTACCTAAGAGATTTAAAAATAAAAAACTAAAATAAGATACATGCCAAGGATTTATGTCGAAAATATATATATATTTTTTTTTAGAAAAACTAACTATTTCCGGTTTTTAATAATAACATTAAAATGTATATTTTTGAATGTAGCTATTACTTTGTGGTTATCCATTATATTGTTGAATTTTTTTAACATTAAAATGCTTTAAAATCCCATACTACCATCAGAAAAAACGGATGAAGTTGTTTGAGCAATGACGAAAGATTTAGCTAGCCGAGGAATTTAAGTCAATTCATCAGGACTGTGTGAGAATCCGATGTATTTATTTATTCCCGTACCGGTCACTCCACAAAATTCATATTTCTACTAATCACTTGAAACTGCATTTAAATCAAATTGAAATGGTCTCGCGTATCTTTCTCACCCTCTCTAATGAATAAAGAAAGAGCACCGAGCTTAGCATAATAATGTCTGGTCTTGAAATGGGAGTGTGGTTAGTTCCTACCGGAATGCAATTTATCCAGTTCCTACCTTTCTTTAACTGTAGTCACTAACTATTGAAAAAGTGAATATATTATTCAAATTAATAAATAACTTTGTATTAATTTGAATTTAAAATGTTACCACAAAATAATTTTGCACTATTAGAAGAAGTGAATATGTTATTATTGCAAGAAAATTGTGCGAGTTCGAGTGATTTTATTTTGAACGAAGAAGAAGGACTCTGACCACGATGAAAGCTTAGTATTTTAGGTTTAAATAATCTCGGTTTTTGAAACCATTCATTTGGCTGTCATATTGCCTTTAATTGACCTTCAGTCAAATTCAAACAATGCAGTAATTGGGAAAACTTTAATATTTTTTGTAATTTTACTCGGAATTAATAAGAGCTTAGGTAATAAAAATAAAAGCAATTTTTTTTTCATTATAACTACCTATCTTTATACTTATTTTTTTATTATTGTTATTATTACCCGCGAAGCTACTGCAAGTAGCAGCAGGAAATTAGGTCCACAGATTAGTTACAACAACAAATTAAATTAAATTTAACATACCTACTGACGTTGTGATGTGGAATAGGAAAATACATGTATTTTTTTAAATAGGTATAATGAAAAAGTTGAGCAACATAATAACAGCAAGACCAAGTGTTATACTTGGTCGAAGTTAGTAGTTAATCACATACTTGCAATTTAATGCATGGTAAGAAAGAGCAAAATATAATCTTAATACATAAGGTTACTCCCAAAGAGCCATCAGAAATGATATCTATGTATCGTCTGTAAGTGGTATAACTACAATTTGATAATGCCTTTAGAGGGTGAAACAGCTGTCAAGGGTAATATTAATTACATAGCAGAACTTGTTTATAAATAAACTGTTTTAATGAATTAAATAATAATATTATTGAATATATAAAAGTTTCAAGTTTTGTCGTAAACTAGTAACTGAATAAAATTTTTCATAACGCCACTTTTGATATGAATAAATATTTTTAAAGTCACATGTCCCACGTCCGATATAAGACGACACGCAGCATGGCTCTAAACTACTCCCTAGTACATTCTCACATTCCCGAGGAGCTTTTAAGGTTCTTGATTTTTCAGGGAGAGGGGGCATTTATAATGCATAACAGTAATTGCTGAAAGCGCCCTGAGGCCAGGGGCGGGGATGAGGATGGGTTGGGGTACGGGAAGGAGATGGGGCTGTAAAACTCATTCCTGGGCTACAAAGCCTTCCTTTCATACACTGCGGGGGTCGGAACTAGAACCAACCCTTGCGGCGACACAGGGTGTATGGAGAGTGTAAACACGGCTTTGTGTTTAAAGAAACCAATTATTATTGAAGACGTCATCTAAGTTGGCATAAAATTTTATAAAATTACGCCGTGTAAAATTATTTTAAAAATGATTTAATCATTTTAAAAATAATATTACTTCAGCAAATTTTGTAAATAATTTTTCGAAATCAGAAGTGGCCAGTAAATTGTACTCTTATTTTGAACATCTGTTGTGCAAAATGATCATCAAATATTATATTATAGTATCACAATTCAGCTTTAAGTTGTAGGAAAAGTGGGGGGGGGGGTTCTAAATATATGTATAATCTTTGATATTATACCTTCCTCCTGATTTAAAAATTATGGTGAAATTTATTTGGAAGAAAACTATATTTATTTACAAATAGAGTGATGGAAGTGAAAATAGAAAGTCGGTAGATGTCGCTATCTTTTGCTTGTTTATTTTAAAGTGGTTTGAAGATTGGATATTGTTTTTCAAAAAAAAAGTTTTTTTTTTGGATTTCGTAGGATTCTCCGTCCGCTGGATTTCTCTGGCCGCTGAGATTTGCGACGAACTATACCGCTGCGCTGTGGGACGCTTTCGGCGAGGCGCGAATTTACGCATTATATATTACGACGACCCGTAAAAAACAAAGCGGTCAATGAGCGCAGACCTATCGTTGTTTTTGTTTTATATCTCAACCAATATGAACCTTGAGCGCAGTTTGATGCTTCGCAGGTTCACTTAAAAAAAAAACCATTCACAAACCCATTGACACACACCGGGAATCTCTTCTTAATCTATCTGGAACTTTATGCTACAAGTGTGGGTCAAATTTATGAATCACTCAGGAATGAAAATTGTTTATAGATTTTTTTCAGAAATAAACGCTGAAAAAATATTTTGTCTTCTTCATCAAATAAATAGAACACAATTTAATTTATCTGGAGCACTTGACATGGGTTTTCATAATATTCAAGTAAGGAACGTTTTAGAATAATTTCAGGTACACATAAATCATATTACTAACCAACACTGACAGAAACTTTCAGCATTAACCCTAAAAAATATAGATGAACAGCATACCGAAGACGTAGGTAGGCACATGTCCAAAATTTTAAGGAAATGTAAGAATATTTTATGGCCTAATGAAGTTTATCTTAAAGAAATTAAAGTTGTAAGAGATCTCCATGTTTGGCAAAGTAACATAAAATCATAAAACAAAGTGAAATCTGCACCAAATTGGATAATTCTTTTTTTCGTATGTTCGTTATTGTTAGGATAAGGTTTTTATAAAACTTCCGGTGAGCTCTGGCATTATGAAATTTCTGTAAAAAAATTGCTATTGGTGGCACGCGAGAATGCGGCTATTGCTATGGAAAGCGGGAGGGAGGGAGAGATGGGAAGGGGAACCAGGGAGGGGAAGGGGAACCTAGGAGGGGAGAGCGAGACCTGGGAGGGGGGTGGGGAACTCTGGAGGGGGGGGGGGACGGGGGGGGAGTGGAGTGGGCAGAGGGAAGGTGGAGGTGACGGAGTGGGAACGCGAGATGGGAAGAGGACGCAGGAGAAGAAGGGAAGGCGGAAAGGGAATGGGACGAATGGGAAAGGACACTCAGGGAGAAACAATTTCTTTATTAAATGGCATAGCAACGCATGCTGGAACCAGCTAGTTGCCGATAGATATGCACATATTTCCTAAATGAGGGAAAACCAAGCTTCTTTGTAAAAATATTTCTAGACATTTTGTTTGAAGTTTGTTTACCCTCCAGCTTATGTCGTTTATCTTAATCTTTGTTTTACAAAATATTTTTTATAAAAAAAATAATAAACAAAATAGATTGCACAACATTTGTGACATGCATGTGATATGCACGAATGAGTATGGAGAAAACTTTTTATTACTTTTATAATTATTTTTAACGGTAAAACAGTTTTTAATTAACCGCCATAAAACTGAATACCCAAAGTTAACACAGCACTATTTTTTTGTTCAGGAATAGGTACTTACCTAAATCGTCACAAATAATTTTGGAATTGTCATGAAATTAATGCATCGAAAATTTTACGTAATTTCAATTTTACGTCACCTGAATGCAAGTTGTTGTCGACAATTGACAATCTAAATGATTTAGTTGATAGTCTGGTATTGCTCGAATTGATAAGCTTACGGAAACCACAACGTAATACTAGAAGTCAGGATTTATTGCAGTACAGAAATTCTGGGACTAACTACCATATGTATTCCTCTTTGCCTAGAATATTAATGGAGGGAAACAATTATACAAGTCAGTGGACATCTTCAATTTATCTTTAAACAAATAAAAATATTGTTGCTGAGGCAGTACAGTTTACAATAAATACTGTATATTTCTTACCATTCATATGTAAAAACCCATAAAAAGGGCGTTAATCAATAAATAAATTATATTTAGCAATATTACGAATATTTCTTTGTTTACTGTGCTGACGCTAGATTTCTCCATCTCTAAAATGTATTCACAAAATACCAGCAAAATTAATAATAACTACTGGGAAGGTATCCAATCAACGAGGTAAAGTTTTGGAAAGTTCTCCCTAAATATTTACATGTTTTCTGGTTTTGGCATAAAATATGTACTTACAAAAGTATATTCTACTTCTTCTTGGAAGGTTTTCCATTACACATAATATTAAAGACTTCATAATATATCAGAAATGACAACAACAGCGAACGTTTTTAGTAAGAAAATAAAAATAAAAAAACTGAAAGAAAATTATATTAAAACGAAAAAAAAAAAAAAATATTGATTGATTTTCCATACTTCGGTATACCTAAATAAATGTTTTGAAATGATTACACATGAAACCATAATATGGTTATATACGACAACAATTTAGGAAATCTTCAAAAATGCTATATAACTGGAAAAAATAAACGGGCAAAGCCGGACCGAAAAGCTAGAAACATAATATCAATGTTCGAAATACCAACATAATTCTATTATGTTGTCGTTTAGGCGCTAATAATGACCTTAAGTAAAATAATCTGGCTTTTACTTTCCAATGAAAACCATTACGTGCCTATACAAATTACAAATGCAGGAAGTGTTTTCGTATATTCGAGCACCACCCTGTACACTCCGTGAGCAAACACCCAACCCTTCTTTCTTATTCCTCCGCCCACTTTCAAAACCAACCCCCCCTCCACCCCCCCCTTTCCCACCACCCGCTCCAACTCCTACTAAACCCCCACTGACTTGGAAGGAAGAAAAATAGTGAAAAAGTCACGTGAATAGAAAATCCTTTTCAAAACTTGGATATTCCAACGTGATGACTCCTGTTGCCAACATCTCATTTCACCATGAGATAATAATGCTACCGGAGATGTTTAAAATTGTAGATCCGATGTAAACTTATGTTCGTATGGCCTCAGAGATGTTAACTATTCAAAATTTAAACGTATTTAGTCAGTAGGTAAAAATATTTCCGTGTTGCAATGAAATCCAAATAAATGGAATATGTGTAAACGTATCCGAAAATTAAAAAATATTAAACAAATGAACCTTAAAAAGTTTTAAAATGACTCATCTTACGTTTTTTATAACTAAAATTACTGATAACGAAAAAAATAAAAAAAACACACGTTTTATAGACAAGCGTTATTGTCGCCTAATTTTTTGTGGTCTCATGTAAAAAAAAAGTTACATTTCATCATAACAGATATTAAATTGATTCTGCAACCATTTCATTAAGATGAAATATATAGATAAGAGAGGGTTACCGTAATTTATAGACCAAATTAAGTTCTCCCTACAGAAATCTTTAGAAAAGGAATATTTTCATTCTTCTCCTTCGTACGATATACGAGAGATGGTGGAGGTACAACAGTCGCCATAGACTGTCAGGAGTCACTTGGTTCAGCGCTTTTTATTCTGGTGATAAAAAGGGCACTCTTCAACCACATTGTATTATATTTTTCAAATATATCCACATTTATACAAATTGTATTTTTATCCCCACAGTACGCACAGTGATTTTACACACAGTAATATTTTTCGATGTAAGCGCGATTAGATGTATCCATCGTGCCAAAATCATGTATTTAATAAGGCATTTGACTGCTCTCCACCCCAGGGTACCTAGCATGGTTGAACGATAAAACCCTCAAACCGTCATCTATGGTAAGTTATTAATATTTGCAATCACGGTCAATAAATAATTGGTAAGAGATATTCCGACCGACGATTGATAACTTTTAACCCGGCCGCGTATTTCCAAACCCTATACCGGTTCAGTCGCGGTGGCGACAATTCACATTTTCCATATCAAAATTTAAATATTTAGAAATAAAATTATTAATTTCTAAAAATTTAATTGAAAAGATTATTTTATCTAGATTTTAGAATAATTTTTGTTTTTGCAAAGTGATAAAAATAACCAATAAAGATGTGTATTTAAAAGCTAAATTGACGCTACCGCTACTGAACCGGTATAGGTTTTGGAAATACGCAACACGGCCTCCGTAGTATCAGATAAGTTTCGGTATTTAATAGCCTTCCAGAACATATTCCTTGAGCACTTTTAAAAAGATTGTTAAATTATTTGTGTGAACCGAGGATTGCCAATTCATTTTTTCTACTTTGTCGTTTCTAAATTAATAGTAGATTAATTATTTTTTATTAATATAGGTACCACTAACATGTTAATTTACACATTCATTTTAATTAAAACATTCATTTTAATTTTCTTCTTCACTTACTATTACATATTAATTTTCTAAATTTTCAAAATGGATACCGATCAGGAAAATACCAGTTTAAATATTAAAGATGACACGCTTGCAAAAAATAAATTGAAATGAAATAATATCAACACATGGTCACTCTACATATTTACCTTATAATGCATTAGTTCCTACAGCTTAGTAGAGGCCCATTCTGTGAGAAGTATTGTAACAATATTGTCTTTCGATACTTATATTGTTTTGCACTTTATAAAATTGTCAACCATGTGTAAGTGAGGTTAAATAGGTTAATTTAAATTTAAACAATGACACCTAAATGACACTTCAATTGAATGAAAACTATATTATGCTGTACATAAGCTAATTTATGTACTCTCTTTGGTGGAAAAATGTAAAAAAAGTAATTGTTGAATGAAACACTAGTATATATTGAATTATTTGGCGGGTATTGGATAAGCCGCCATAGCTCAGTGGTCAGAGCACCTGACCGGCAATCAGAAGGACACGGGTTCAAGTCTCGTTGGCGGCAAGTATCTTTTCGCGGAAGATTTTTTCAATGAAGATGAGTGTTTCAGGCTGATAATTATTGCTTATAATAATTGTTACCCTTTGTGCTATGCATAAAAATATTGTCTTTAACGTTAGTTTATCAATTAAAAAAATAATTATTAATATTTGACAAGTTAAAGTATTTCCCCCAAAAATGTAGACATAATTTGTCTCGACGCCACCTAGCGAGAGATTTAACACTAACAATGTCTCTCTCACATAAATAAAGTTGGTTGTTTTCAGGTGGAAAAATGTAATAAACAGTAATTGTTGAATGAAACACTAGTATATATTGAATTATTTGGCGGCTATTGGATAAGCCGCCATAGCTCAGTGGTCAGAGCACCTGACCGGCAATCAGAAGGACACGGGTTCAAGTCCTGTTGGCGGCAAGTATCTTTTCTCGGAAGATTTTTTCAATGTAGATGAGTGTTTCAGGCTGATAATTATTGCTTATAATAATTGTTACCCCCTGTGCTTTGCATAAAAATCTTGTCTTAAACGTTAGTTTATCAATTTTAAAAAAAAAAAAATAATATATGTGTGTTACTTTTAGTAAATTATGAAATTATTAACCCCGATACAGGCGAACCCTAGTGGGGTTATTAATTACATGTTAAAATTGTATTTGAAATGTGAAAAAGCAATAAATTAATAGTCAATATACCCATTTATTTTAGTGAATTCTTTCATTCTGCAAAATTTCTGGTTTATTTATAAACGAAGTTAAACTACGGAAACTTGTAGAATTGAAAAAAATCGAATACTCAATTCATAGACTTAAATAATTCAATTATTCCTATTCGATCTTTGGAAACTAAAGTTATTGAAATATGTCAAAAGACCGCATTAACGAATTTATTTTATCATAAATAATGTATTATCTTACCGAATATTATCATAACGAATTTACTCTCTTTTTAGTATTAAAAAGAAAATACGAACAAAAGATGCATATTTTATTGCAATAAATGGTTTTTCAATTAAAAATTGCCAATTTATTAATATTTTTTCGTAATTGTTTGGCGTTTGACAATAAGGAATTTGAATTCTTGGAAAACACCTTCAGCGCTACCAGCGTTTATCGATTTCATATTTATTCCCTGCCGATATTGGTTCGGCTGTCAACAGTGAAACTATGCTCGGGACATTGGTAAAAAATCATTGGAAGTTACGCCTATCGATCCGATATTGTAAAGTTATCGATTTCACCATAGTAGATGAACTTTATCATATAGGTCCATAAACTGCACGGAACTTATCCATTTCCAATGGGAATCCGTCGATTACTAAGTGCGTTTGCCTTTAGGAGAAACGCGTGCATTCTTGCGTTGTTTTTTAAACAAACGGAAAACTAATAAAAACCGAAATATTGTAACTAAAAACGTATCACAATCTCCCTACAACATTCCCAAAGATTTAGTCAGAGTAACAAGAACTTATTTACGTTAAAAATATATATTATTTTATTTTTTCATTGTTTTTTTAAACGCTCTATTTCGTGTTTACTGAATAATGCAGTAGAGAAAGACTCTAAGGCTTGGATTTCATGACAAGGTTTTAAAGTTTTGGGCTCGGGGCGTTGGAAGAGGGTAACGTCACAAGGTTTGTATAAGATGTTCTGTTGCTTTGCAGGATCTCTGGCTAAAATGCATACATACTTGTAAACGTAGTCCAGTGGGTAAGACTCTTGACTCACAATCCGGAGGTCGCGGGTTCGAACACGGCATGCGCAAATAAATTTTATTTGATTGTATTGTGTTATTTCACAATTAATTCATTAAAAAAAATATATAGTATATTTGCGGCATGTTCCAGAGTGGAAGATACTATCAGTATCGCCCTGGTGTAAGACCACCATTCAGAATTGAAACGTTGCTTGAAAATGGCTTTAGCCGTGTTTGGTGACCAGATCTGAATAGCCAGGTACTTCCCAACCTTCCTCTTCCCCACCTCCTTCCCCTCCCCACTACCTTCAGCCTCACAACATACCCCAATTGGGGATGCCATAGTCTGTCGTTGTTGTTCATAAATTATCAGCGATTTCCAATTAATGGAATTCACCACAAATATGATCAGATTGATCAGTGGTCACCGTAATTTAAAACATAACATCAACAAATACGTTTTATTTTTCTTTTATTTAAATACTAGCCGGTTCCCGGCATGCGTTGCTATGCCATTTAATAAAGAAATTGATTCTCTCTGCTCGTCCTTTCCCATTCGTTCCGTTGCCCTTCCGCCTCCCCTTCCTCTCACGCGTCCCCTTCCCCTCTCGCATTCCCATTCCGATTCCTCCATATTTCCTCTCCCCACTCCACTCCCCCCCTTCCCCCATCTCGTGAACCCCCCTCCCGAGTTCCCCTCCCCCTCCTAGGTTCCATTCCCGTCTCCCGTATTCGCCTCCGCCCTCCCACAAATCCCCCTCTCAAGTTCTCCCCTCCCGAATTCTTCTCTACCCTCCCGGGTTCCCCTCCCCCCTCCCACATTTCATACATTCATTCCCGGTACATTCAGTTTTCAAACAGCTTGCGTGCCACCTATTGAAATTTTTGCACAAATTTCATAATGCCAAAGCGCGTGTATGTCATTCTGATGTTTGAGCAATATTATTTTAAAGTTCCATTAAAATCCATTCAGTAGTTTTGGCGTGAAAGAGTAACATACATCCATACAAACATTCGCCTTTTTAATAAGTATATTAGTAAGATACACAAGTCCCTAAACACGTGCAAATTTTTGAGCCGCGAAGTCCTGCTTTAACTCGACCGTTTTGCATTTCATCGGTAAATTTGATGTACTTACCTTTTTAGTTTCATGATGGTGGCCGTTTTAATTGTGCAGCAAAGATTATTTTTCAAATGTGAAAATTTTGATTTGGACTTTTTTTTCAATTTTAAAGGACCTAAAAAAAATCTGTAAAAGTTTAAAAAGATAATTATCATTGAGATATTAACTTTTATTTGGCGAATTGTATCTAAAATTCAATATTTGAACAAAAAATGTAACATACAATATATCAATGTATAATTATAATATTTATTGTGGGTGGGTAATTAAGAGGAAGGTTTTGGTTATGATTATTTATTAAATCACAGAAAATTAGACACAAAGTTACTTTATTTTGTACTTCTTCTGTTTACAGAACTACTAGTTTAAAATCCATCTCTAAAACTCAAGGGAAAAGAGGTTTCACAAAACAACTGTACATCCTACCTTTATAAAACAATGAATATTAGCATTTTTCCTCCTGAAAACAGTAATGCTCTCAAAAACCACACGTTAAAAACAAATACCAACCAGAATCACCAGTATCCAAGTGAACATTAGATCCATTGGTTTTGAATAGCTTTAACGCTCTATTGTTAGTACCGAATAAACCGGGCTATTCCAGTCATATAACCTTAACGTTACAGCTCTCCAAACAGCTAACTGTTATAGCCACCAAACCGGAAGATAATCCCTAGTATTGAGATCTACATATACGAAATAAAATAGATTTCCCTAATTTACTGAGACCTTCTGATTCCTATCCCTTAGACGAGCCAATAAAATTTATCATTCTTTCAAAAAGTGAAAAATAATATATTTTTGGAAACAATAACAATACCTCTGTCACAGGTCACCTCAAGTGGTTCACTACACTACCGGGTCTACACTCTACTACCGGGTCTTTGGGATGAGATTTGTCCGGGCCTTGGCTGCGGATGTGTCTGCCAATCAAGGCTGAATAGGGAGAGACTGGTTGAGGGAGACCTTTTGGTTTCTCCTGGACACATCGACCCCAAAACTCCTCATTCCTTCATTCTCAGAATTTTCTCTCCTTCCTTTTCTAAAAATATCTTCCACACAGCATCCCCAAAGATGACAAAGGCTTTGTGGGAAATTATTTGCCTCAGGGTCTTCGATATGACGGCCGGCGTAGTCCAGCAGTAAGGCTCTTGACTCGCACACCGAAGGTCGCGGGATCGAATCCCGGCGTGGCAAATAAATTTTATTTGATGAATTTGTGTTATTTCACAATTTATTCATTTAAAATAACATATAGTATATTTTCGGCACGTTCCAGAGTGGAAGATACTCTCAGTATCGCCCTGGTGTAAGACCACCATTCAGAATTGAAACGTTGACCAGATCTGAATAGCCAGGTACTTCCTCACCTTCCAATTTCCTATCTCTTTCCCCTCTTCACTACCTTCAGCCTCATAACATACCCCAATGTGGGATGCCGTAGTCTCATCGGCTTCAGACGGGAGCAGTTGGGACTCTTGTGCGGTATTAATATTTAAAAAAAATGCGTTTACATTTTTAAGAGAATACTGCAACTGAAACCCTACTGTTTGAAGCGAGTAATGAATCCCCAAGGGATATTTTGTGATGCTGAAAAGGGTAAGTGCGGAAGAGTTGGAAGGTATCCGCCTTTTCAGATCTGGCCACTAAACAGGGCTAAGGTCATATCTAGCCACGTTTTGATTCTGAAAGGTAGTCTTTAAGCAGAGCTATAATGCTGAGAGGATATACGTAAATTAAATTCAGATTTTTATTAATTTAGCTATAGTTCCCGGTTTTTAGCCAGAGTTTTTCTAAATCGGATGGAGAAAGTAATTAATTTTGCCAAAATTTCATCAAGAAGAATCAAAATTCTGCTTTAAGGGGTGGTAAAAAGGAATCGGACGGTAACCTTCCGCCTATTTTTAAGATTAAGTGTGCGAAATTTCGTATGTAGATTTGTATAAAACAACGTCGTCAACATAACGTTAGGTATATTATTTGCATAAATAGATAGAAGAAGAAGATTTAATCACAACAGTGAAATAACAAATATTTATTTTTAAAAAATATGTATTTACGCACGCGACTCCTCCAGCATTGCAGGAATTAACTTGGCTCCAGGCAGACTAATGAAATTGATAATAATCTGTTCAGGAAATAATTTGAAGATATTTGATTTCACAATTTCTATTTCCGACGTCTTATCGACTTAGACAAAGAAAAAAAATTCGGAGAATGGAAACGCCCCCGTCTCACTTCTATCGGATCACCTTTCGAGCGGGTTGTAGTCATCCACGCGAAAAATGGATTAACTTGCAATAAATAACTTTTATTCCCCAATCCACTTTTATTAGTTGATCCAAAGACCCACCACACTCATTAGCTCGCATATGATGGAAATCCAACGGGATCGGAGCTTTTTATAGGATTGATGAAGAACATTGATTGTTTTGCTGATGGTATTATGATTTTGTGTTTTAAAGTTTTCCGATTAGCGTAATAAAATGTGTTTTTATTCGTTTTAATGATTACTGAATTGTTCACGTTTAATAGCATATTAATTGTTAGCATATTAATTAATTCATAAAACTAAATTAAATTTTAAATTTTTTTTATTAAATTTAATACTGTTATTATTAAGTTAAGTATTTTAGTTTTTTTTTTTACTATTGTGACAGCTGTTTTGCGTGGTTAACGCAACTTATATCGGACAGGTGGGAAGGGAATATGCACCTTGATGTTATTAAAATAAAAGCACTTCAAAATCCGCAGAGATCCTCTCTAGTGAATAATCACCCTAAACCCCTCTATATGCAAATAAAAGGTCTTAGATTAAATTTACTGGAACAATTAGAAATCAATAAACGAAAGAATGATTCTAAATTAATTAATACTATTTATTCCCCACTCCTCAGTGTGTTTACAAGTCTTAAAAATATAACAAATTTAAATAACGTCGTTATTAAATAATTAGGAATATATTAAAATCTAATGTGGGAAAAACATATTTAAAATACCCCACAAAGTAGAGAATTCATCGTCACAATTATTTTCTCAGTAAATCGGTTTAACCAGAAATAAATCATTTTATGCACTTTAAAAATTGAAAACAGATGAGGGTAAATCGAATCATAAATAAGTCATCTAAAAGTGGTATAACCACAGTTTCAAAATGACCTTGTAAGCCGCAAAAGCTGTCACAATAATGAAAAACTAAAATATTTGCATATTAACAAAATGATTTAATTTGATATAAATTGATCAACGAATTAAACACAAAAACAATTAATATTTTTTGTGCTGTTTTTAAAAATATTATTTGAAAGCTCTAAGGGGGTATTTCAGTTTAGATTTTTTTTTCATGTTTCGATGGTTTAGATATTCAAGAAAAAAGAATAATAGATCTCCTTAAAAGGATTTTTAAAAATTCGAATTATTTTCAAAAGTAATAGCCATTTTAGTTCGACCGGTTTAGACGAAATTTAACTAGAATCTAAATAGAGTAAATCTTTAAGCGCGTTTTTCTCAAAACTACTTTTTTCGAAATGTTTGTCACAAAATTTCAAGTTAAGTTAAGTAAGAACCAACAAAAAACAAAAAATTTAATTTTGACTATATTTAAAAATTTGTAAAGATTAAAAAATAACGGAAAAACAATTTTATTTTGAGTAGCCACCATTTTCCTAGAAAATTAAAAAAAAATTGTTTCCTATCATAATAACGTTTGTACTGATTATGAAGAATTTATTTTTTTATTTTAAGATGGCCAGAAGGGTAGGAATCGTGACAAGATGGAGACGCTATTTCCCCCCCTGTACTTCAACAGCGTATAACTTCGTGAAATATATTTTTTTTATTTCAAAAATTTATTTTGAATTCTTAAAATATAAATAAATAAATTATAAAAAAATCTTAAATTGTTAAAATATTAATGTTTTATTTATAAGCGAAACTGCTCGGTATTAAAAATTAAATGTGTAAATCGTGGTTTCTAACAAAGTTTATTTTTTTTAAATAGGGAAATCACCCTAAAAAGGTGCAACAAAGTTATTGTTTTATTTCAGTTAATATGTCAAACAACAAAATGACTGCATTCTACAAAAGCATATCATATTTAATTTGTAGTACTTTCGACATGTTTATTTATTTATTTATTATTACACGCCCTACACGCATTATCTGATAAAGTCGGCATTACACTGTCAGCTCAGCGCAATCGAATATAATTCATTACCGGTCGGACCAAGATGGTGTCGCTGGGGTTGTCGGTGGGGTTTGGTAGTGTCATCGGCTAATTGCGATGGTCTATTAAGATAACATTGGCAGGAGCGAGACTCGTGTCGCCTGACGCGCACTAACTGACCGGGCCATATTATTATTTAGGGACCTTGTGCTAACACAACATATTGAGGGACAACGACACCGGCCACCCTTTGTCGGGTGCGTGTGATAGGGGTTTTGGGATTTTCCTGTGTCAGGCGCAAACAGTGCCGGGCTTATTTTGTGAGGTCACATCGGGTGACAGGTCTTCGCAAACCAAACGGGAAGGTGGAAGTTTAGTTTAGTACATTTGTGTATGTTGGTACCTAGCATTCATCCTTGTATCTTTTTCCAAAATTATAATTCCTACCAACAAATGCTTTTTTTCCCTATCTTATTGTAGTATATGAGTGTAGTGGTGTAGAATGCCACACGAAAAGACCGCGTTCATTCGGAGATGGTCGGTCGGCGCTGAGTGTTTCCGAACGTGCGTACAAGTAGAGCAGTAGGCCGTTCGGCGAACCGTGGTCAGACCTAATTAGAGATCGCCTGTAAACAGACGCTACTAACAATATTTCTTCCTAATATAATTTGCAATAAACCAGTAAAAAGAACTTACGTTGTAATCATTACATTGTGGGCTAGTGAGCCACAACCCAAATCAAAGAACATTACAATTATGCTAATTAAATCATGTATCATCGTATTCAGTTAAAAATTAATAATCGTCCTGTCAACACACATTGTGAGTGTTGATTACGGAGTTTTGTTTACGTGATAAATAAATAAGAACCATCGTGAACTTGCGAGTTTGGTGGTTAAGGCGCAGCAAACGGCCTCAAAAAGAAGAAGATGGAGAGATATGAAAATAAGAAAGTTAGAGGAGCGCGCTAGTATTTAAAGCGACAAAATCGATGCGAACATTGTGAAAATGTTTAATAAAACACGACTCGTTTAAAATAGAGCAAAAATCTGGCGGAGCTGGTCTTAAAAAGCATTTAAAGAAACACTGTGATTTTTTTTCATGCATATAACTTGTAAAATAACTGAAACAAACGTGTTAATAATAATTTTTGGAGCATACTTTGCGATTTTTTTTTCTATGGAGGGAATTTTATATAATTTGCGTTTAGATATTATCTTAAAAAATAAAATATATTGTTTTAAGAGCTTTAAAACTTAACGTGTTTAAGGGAGATATGTAAGAAATCGGTAGAAATTCGGGTAGCGGTGCACCAGCGGAATTTAAACTAGCTAACGAAGAAAGCAGTGTACGAGTAAGTCAGCATTCTTTGATTATCCCGTATCTCTTTAAGTCCCTAACAGTTTATGTATATTTACAAGACAAAGTTTAAGATTGTGAAAGCTAAACTAATCAATTTCTTAAAAATATGTTTTTTCCCACAAATCCATAATGACTATCAGATTGCATGTGTTAATTATATAAACCTATTCTTTCCAAAAGTTGTATGGTAATTTATTTTTGGGGTATTGCGCTTATATGCCGTGTTGCGCTTTCTACTTCATTAGCCAACATTTCGGACAGCGTTATGGTGCCTATCATCAGGGCAGATGTGTAAATAGTGGTGGAGTGTATGTTTACATGCGTAGAAATGATACCGTGTTGCGCGCAATGATCGTATATTATATTAGTAAAATTAATGTGCTTTTCAACGTTAAGCTTGGATGCAGCCGTCGATTTGGGAGGTACCACCACTCCGGGAAGAATTTATTGGATAATCAACATCCCTGCCGTAGACCGCAAGAAGATCGTTACGTTTGGTGATGATTTTACAGGCGAGCCCGGGTTTATGAGGTGAGGTTTGTCTAGGTCTTGGTGGCCAATGCGTTTGCCCACCTTTTGCGTGGCGGTTTGGACCTAACCTAAACCTTTCCAGTCGGAATCTCTCGACCCATCATCGCCTTGCGATGCAGTGGGAGAAATGGATTCATGCGTCCGTCACTCCTGGATACATTAACCCACAGATTCTTCCCCACCCCTCATAAATTTTTTCTATCCAGAACCTTATTTTCCATTAACATACCCTCCACATAGCATAGGCTGAGGGAATTATTAACCTTTGGCTGCTGACGTGATTTTTTTAAACGTATTCTCTGGCGTGGGGCGTGGGCGCCCGTTACTTTAAATGACTATACATTAGAGATCTATGAAAATTTTGAGATTCGAATTATTATTTATAGGACAATTTAAATATATTTAAATAAAATATTTTTTTATTGTCATGTAACTTATATTTTACAACTTGGATATTATGAAATAATTTTTGGCAAAAATCACTTGAGATCAGAAATCAGTCTGTATTATTTAATTAACTAAATAAAAATGAACTCACTTGTATTACAATATTTCAATAGTGTCACGAATAAACTGCATATATAAAACTTTAGTAAGGTTGTTTATGTTTATTTTTTTATAGTAAAAATCAACTTAAAAAAGTCACGTAAGTACGGACGATAGATCAGAGAGGCCAGCAAAAAAAATTGAAATGAATTTTAACACAGAAATTGGTGTCACTAAATTTGAAACTACTAGAAACGGCGTACGCTTCACGCGCGAAAAGAGGGCAGTATTTCGATATTGTTATTATTGCTGGGCCTGATCGGCCCCCCGTCAGCAGTCAAAGGTTAAGTTAAGCCCCGTCACCTTTGTTAACGTGTATAATAAAATAAATAAATCACGATTAAACCCTATTTATGAGAAATATTTGAGTAATTTCATGAATACTCGATTGCATTATTATTTTGTTTCAACTCCCATCTTACTCAGCAAAATGCTTAAATTTCTAAATAATTTATTTTGATCCTTAATCCTTCTTCCCGCTCGTCCTCGTTAGCGTCATCAGCCTTAATGTGTAGGGAACAGGGAACAGGGAAAAGTGTCGACACATTATCATTATGCCCCTCGTTCGTCGCTCCAGAATGATGGACGTCTAAATTATAATAATATCTGGATTATGATTATTAGATCCTTGAAATCTGCAATTAGTTCCCGTGGAATTCAACGGAGTACAAAATTACCAGAACCACCAGAGTTTGCAAATTGTAAAGGAATACAGAGGGCTGCAGAACAAATATATAACACGCTGAAGCACCCGGCGTTACCCAGGCTGTATTCTGATTTAAGCCGCTACATACACCACTTGTACAGATTTATTACATAAGTACCTTAAACACTTTAAGTTTTAAAGCTGTTAAAAATATGTGTTATTCTTTAGAATAACATGTGCCGAAATGCAGAATATATGATATTTCCTCTATAAAAAATCACAAAACATGCTCATAAAATTATTATAAACATGTTTGTTTCAGTTATTTGACACGTTACATGTATGAAAAAAATCTGTTTTTTTTAATGCTGTTTTAGACAATCCCGCGAGATTTTTGATCTATTTTAAACAACTCGTGTTTTATTAAACATTTTCATAATTTTCGCTTAAATATTATCGATTCCTCTCCATCTTCTTCTTTGGAGCGGGTTTACCGCGCCTAGGGGTGGAAAAAGTAGAGGGGTGTTTTTGATAACTTTTATTTTGACCGCAACACCAGGACAATTTACTTTATATAATACAGTCAGATACATAGCTGAAGTCCCCGATGTTATATATATCCTATAGATGTAGTATGTGTTTGTCTGTTTTTGGTGTCGCTATTTTTCGGTTCATCGAGTTTAAAATCACAAGGGTAATAAAGAATTTTTTGCTTCCAAAACATTAGTTGACTTTAAACAGGTAAACAAAATTTGTGACGTACATACTAATAGTTACCTACTTAACACATATTATATCGTGTAATCTTGGAGTCGGTCATAGGGAAGAATTCGATCTTGGTAGCGGGAAGGTTAAACATTTTGTTAAAACGTTCTCTCTTTATGAAACAAAATTGTATAAATTGATAAATTTTAAAAGCTTAATAGATTATCTTTTATTAAGTACTTTCGTTCAAAATGTACATTCATCCTAAATTAACTTAATTAAATAACAGCATTTCTTATATAACATTAAATTCCCATTTAGGTATTCAATATCCAATATTACTCTCATTCCAGGAAATCGTGAATTAAAATTAACGATAAAATTCATACGACGAAGTACATCCTCTTAGAGTCATGAATTTATTCCATTTTGGCCGATTGCCCGTAGCTTTAGCCAACCATCCATAAAATTCACGTCAATAAATCCATTGAAAAAATTCTATAGAATTATCTGCAATTCGTTATTTGCGCAGACGTACACGTACGTACTAGGTACCTTAATTAAAATGTCAAGAATTATCATGTATTAGTCAATTACAATCGCGGGATGTACCTTGAATCACTACGAGATAAAATGAGAAATTAATTTTTACCGAATCAAACAACATTCCACGTATCAAATACAGAAAGAGAATCGATCGATGACATATATTGTTGGTAGGTAAATGCAAACACTACCTGTTTAATCCCTCTGGCTAATTTGTTCTCTTTTGGGAACAACTCAAATAGGTCTCTACTATCATAGTGATAAATATGATCCAAACAGTGTCAGAAAGAGAAAACGCCACGCTTTATATTCTAATCAAAAAGTAAACCTCAAAAGAATTAAAATGTACCCCTTTATCAAACCAAAGGTTTCCGACGGCGATTAAAAAAAAGGAGCTGTGTGAATATTTTATTAATTATTTTAACATGAAACGACAAAAAGTGAAATGATAGTAATATTTAAATTATTATATTGTCTAATAACGTACGTGTGTTTTTTTAATGTTTTTTTTATTTATCAGTAATTTTAGCTCGAAAAAACGAATGGCTAGTTTTTACTTTTCTTTTTTATATTTGCACTCAAAATATTTATATTTAAAAAATTACATGTTTATTTTTAATAACCAAATTTGAAAGCGTATTTCATTAACTTTCAAAAACTGAATTTTTTAATACGTTCACAATTATTCCATTTATTGGGATTTTATTGCAAAGGGAAATATGTTGACGTTCTGATTGAACATGGCCGAGGTCGGAGGTGTTAAAACAAATCTGATTGATTGTTTATTTTCACGATCACCTATTTTTTTGGCTGTAAAAAATTGAAAAATCAACTTTTTGACACTTTTTTTCAATTTGTTCGATTTGAAGGTTATATTTCTATTAGTTTTTAGCTTTAAATGCTGAAAAAAAAACAGTTTTTCCAAACAATCCTCCATAACTTTTTTGTACGATACCAAATGGAATTCACATTTTTTTTTTCTTAATCTACACAAAAAACAAACAATTTAAAAAAAAAAGTAATGTTTTGAATTTTATTTTGTGATTAATTACTGCCATGGTGTTAATTAAAACAATTCTCACAAAGTAATATTGATGTAAAATTATTTCCCTATATTAGAAATGAAAGAAAATTAAACGTCGAGTTTGTGGCGTGAATAAAACTATAATAGATAATTTGTAGAAACGTGAATTTATTTAGCATGCAAAGAAAAAAAAAGTTTTCAAAATCTGTAGTTAAAACGATTTCAATTATTAAAAATCCGCCGTAAATGAAACATTTAAAAAAATCATGAAGATTGGTTCAATTTTAGATTTTTTATCGCCCAAAAAGCAAGTGACCGTAAAACTGTACAATTTCCCAAATTTTAATATATTTTAATACCTCACAATACCATACAACCTATATGAGGAAATTGTATCTCATGCAATGATGAAAGATTTGAAATGAAAACGAAGCGCGAAGGACATTATTACTCGTACACTAACTAATCACAAGGATATTACATTTTAAAATAGCAAAGCTAGGTTGAAGAAGGGAAAGACTAGGAAAATATATAATAGTAGCTGGTACCCGGCATACATTGCAATGTCATTCAAACAAATAAATTGAATCTCCCTGCATGTCCTTTCCAGAGCGTCCCCTTTTCCTTCCACCTTCCCGACCTTCCCCTCCCTCGTCTCTCTCATCTCCGCGAGCCCCACCTTCCCCCTGCCTTTCCTTCCTGCCGCTAAAATATATGAAATACACACATTTTCATTTATACAAAATTCATGACGCCAGAGCTTACCATTATATTCGGCCTATGTTAGTCGATGATAATGTAGCTTTCTATTGGTGAAAGAATTTTTAAAATCTGCTTTGTGGTTTAGGCGTGAAAGCGTAACAAACAAACACATTCGCATTTATGATATTAGTATAGATTATAGATTATAGACGGATATTTTCCGATCCTTAGTACCCTCAAGAAACCGAAATAATAAATTATTCAGGGATTTAGCAAGATTATTTTTATTACATATGGATAATAACGTATGAATAATGAGTTAAATAGTGTTCATGTCATTATTAAAGAATCAAGTCAAACCTGGCACCATTAAAAAATGGTAAATTTAAAAATTGTAATGGTATATATGTCGCAGGCAAATCGTAAAATCAGGCCGATCGTGATGCGCCTGAGGCACTTCATGAAGTAGCTAGGCGCATCATGATCTGCCTGATTTTACGATCGGCCTCCGACATAAACATAAATTATTCACTCACTTGATTTGGCATTCGGAGAACTTAACACTTAACAATCTTAATATGTATATAAAACAAAGTTGTGTTAGTTACACCATTTATAACTAAAGAACGGCTGGACCGATTTTTATGATCATTGAATTGTTGGATAGCAAAATCATCGAAAAAATCCACGAAAATAAAAATTATGAAGAAAATTCTTTTCCTCATACATTTTGTATTGAAAGAATTCTCATCTTTTGAAAGAACTGCAGGAATATTGCGATAAGTACCTATAATGTTAAAAAATAGTGGGTAAATTCCAAAATTCAAAAACGTCAAATGTCAATGCGCTGATGGTTTTGCCCTTAAGTTTATAATGCTGCCCCTCTTTTTTACATATTAAATATCATCAGTCGAAAATGAGAACGGTAAACGTATGTCTGCACCGCTCCAAAGGAAAAAATATAATAATTATAATAAATGTCACGTATAAAGAAAATGAAATGCAATTCCCGTAAGTAAGTGGAAAAATAAGAAAATCCGTAAACAACGCCATCTCTGATCTCTGATACTGACAAAAACAAAACACGGGCAGTTGCGCATCGATAATTGCTTCATTGTGTAATTTTTAGGTTAATAAAAAAACTGAATTTAATTCAGCTAATAAGTCAACACAACATTATTGATTCTGAGGCGGTACAAAGTTCGCCGTGTCAGCTAGTAACATTATAAAATTTTATTTAATTTCTAATTCTTTTAATAAATAAATAAAATAATGTTTATTCCGGTATGTGGGGAGAATAGTGCAATCCCATACATTCCATAAGGGTTATAATACATAATATACAAAATATTTGAAGAAAAAAAAAATAAGAAAAACAGGTAAATATGATTATAAATGCATGAAACAAAGGTGATAAGATTTAAGATATAGGAAAATAAGAAGATAGTAATAATTATTGGGTTTTAGAATTCTCTGACCACATTAATAAAAGATTTATTTATTTCTATAATTATTAACATTTTTATCTTTATCTTAATATATAAAACAAAGTCGGGTTAGTTACACTATTTATAACTCGAGAACGGCTGGACAGATTTTGATGATCTTTGATTTGTTGGATTTGTCTCCGCCCCGGATAGGATAATAACTATTAAAACATCACAAAGGTTAACGAAATAAATAGTTATAATGAAAATTATTTTCCCCATACATTTTGTATGGAACGAATTCTCCTATTTTGAAAGAACTGCAGCAATATATTGAGGGGTATAATATTGAACTGTGCATGAATTCCAAACATTCAAAAACGTCAAATGTCAATGCGTTGATTGTTGTGCATTTGTTTTTAATCATATAATGCTGCCCTTCTTTCTTACACACTCAATGTCAATAGTCGAAAATGAGACAAATGGTGAACGTATGTCGGCACACCTCCAAAGGAAAAATACAATAATTATAATAAATCTCTGAAATGAAACGCATTTTTTACTTAAGCTCCACACAGGAGGCCCTGAGGAAAATAATTTCTCTCAGGACCTATGTCATCTTAGGGGATGCTGTGTGGAGGTTCTTTTTAAGGAATTGGGAGGATAGAAAGTTCTGGGAAGGAAAAAGGTATGAGAGGTGGGTAGGAATCTGGGGGTCAGTGTGTTCGGGAGTGACGGACGTATGAATCCATCCCTCCAACTGTGGTGCAAGGCAATGGGTCGTGAGAGTCCGGCTGGAAAGGTCAAAAGGCTTCCCTCAACCAGTCTCTCTCGATCCGGCCCGCCACGCAGCAGGTGGGCAGGCGCATCAACTGCCAAGACCCGGACATAAGTCACCTCATGAACCCGGGCACCCCTGCTAAATCACCAAACGTAGCGAACCACTTGGGGTGATCTATGGCAGAGGTGTTGGTTATTCAATAAATGGTTCCCGGGACGGCGGCACCCGTATCCGCCTCCCGAATTCCCGTAAGTAATTGTAAAAGTAATAAAATCACAAAAATATAAATCCGTACACAACGCCATCTCTGATACTGACAAAAACAAAACACGGACAGTTGCGCATTGATAATTGCTTCATTGCGTAATTTTAACTTAATAAAAAAACTGAATTTAATTCAACAGCTATTGATTCTGAGGCGGTACGAAGTTCGTCGGGTCAGCTAGTATAATATATTTTGAACTTTTATTATGTTGAGTGTAAGGCGGGTTTGAGAAGGAGAAACTTACTGTGGTTGTGTAAAATTGTATGTTTCGTGAACATCTCACTAGAAGAACCTGTGCTGAGGTGTTTACGGGGTTATGATTAAGTGTGACTAGTATTAATGTGTTGTAGTAGAAAGTTAGTTGTAGTATATTATATAAATTTAAAAAAAATTACTGAATTCCACGAAAACACAATAACAAATTAATAAGAGGAATAATGAAAATTACATTGAGATTGGTTTTCCTAACCAAGATGAGATTCGACCTAGACCACCATAAAATTTGCATAATTAATACCATATCTAGTCAAGTGGTTTCATGGTAAAGTGGTGATGACTCCCACCCCTCGAGAGCTGGAGATCAGGAGGGGGAGGGAGATCGAGAACGATGCTTGATCGGCTTACATATGGAGGTATTAGGGCCAAATGCAAGGCTAATGAAGACGATTAGATTGGATTACAGAAATGCTGAGATGGCTCGGACATGTTGAACAGAAGATAATGGAAGAAAGAAGGAGATGTATTATGAAGTAAAGAGAACGTGAAAATAAACTGACAATTGCTAGCTATTGGAGAATGGAAAGAATGCATTGGTACGGAAAATGGAAGACGGTGTAGATATTTCCGCTCACCATGCATCGCTTTGCACTCATTGACCTCTTTCTTGTTCATCAAAAATACTAATTTAGGTTTTAGTCTTGTCTCTAAATCCGGTTCAATGAAATATAAAACTTGGGTTTGCTTTAAATTTAAGTTTCATTTTCATACTGGAATTTTTTACCTGAATACCCACTGCTTCCAACCGTCTGAGGCGACTGTGGCATCCCTAACTGGGGTTATTTCGTCAATGACCCGACAATTGATCCGATGACAGTTGGCCCGCTGACAATTGATAACCGAATAGTTGATTCTTCTGCCAATGATCCTTCGGACAGTTGATCCCCGAAAGATTATTTCTTCAAGTAAGTATGCAAAGAGGATGTACGATCACACAACCAAAGTCTGCAAATTTTGCAATGTTTTTCTTCAATAAACTAGTACACTTATAATATTATAGATTTATTAAACGCCCGTGAGGCTTTCGCCGACATTTTTATACATTTATTATGCATACTTTCAATATTTACAAACATTATTATTTTAAAACATATCAGTTCGTACATACAAATATTTTAAAAAAAATCGAGTGCAGTTTACACGCGGTAGAAGCGGAACTTTACCAAAACAATCTCTAAGAATACTTGAAAAGTGAGGTCATAATCAAAACGGCCTGTTAGTTCACACCTAGCGTCATTTCTGTTTCATATCTCAACCAATAGGAGCCTTGAAAAGTGACATCGTAATCAAAGCGGCCAATGAGCGCAGTTTGATGCTTCGCAGGTCGTCAAGCGTCATTTCCATTTCATCCGAATTCCAAATCACAGCGGGGCTAAAAAACTTTCACTTCAAAAAATACTTATCGTTTTACGCTTAAAAAACTATATTTCGTTGAATTGTTTAGGAAAGTAAAACGATAAAATATCGATACAAATACTACAGAAAAAAAACGATAAATTAATAACTTAGACAATGGTTTCATGTTTCATATTGTTTCTAAAAGGCCGAGACTGTATTGAGGGTCGCAAAACAATCTACAATAATTTCATCCCCAGATATTTGATACAAAAAGGCGCAATCAGCAGCTTTGGATGCCAACGTAATGAATAACAGAGGAAACAATAATGTAAAAAACAAAGCTTGCGGGAAATGGAATCTCGTACGGAAAATAAGTCCCAGTAGCTAAAGCCAAAGGAGGAAAGGAAAATGCCAGAACAGTGTCCTAGGCTTTTTCATTTAGTAGACTGGTGTTCCGAGATTTCTATAATATGAAAAAATGGTGTGTTTCTTGAATTTGCGATTTATTCTCTTCATTCTACATACTTGTGTGTGTTGTTGGAGTAAGGTACAAAAATATTACTAACAGTAAAGCAGAAAAGCTGTTTATTTGAAACAGACAAAAAAACGGTAAGTTATTGAGTCAAGAATACTTGCATATACATGATTTGAGATTTGCACTGCAAAAATGTTACGGTGTATTGTTTTGGGGTAATTGTTCCATGTTACGATTATTCTTTAGTCAACGTTTCGGACTGCGTTACAGTGTTCATCAACGTACTATAAGACTAATGGTACTGACACAAGTGCTCATGTCATAAATGAGCGTGCTTATTTCCCATTTAACCCGCGAATCCAGTAGCCACTCGGGCGACAGACCAATTTTAAAACATTTTCCTTTTCACTTTTTGGTGATCATTTTGAATATTTTCCGCCCACATTAAAAAAACCATACCTTAACTTAATAATTCAAACTAAGTACAAAATTGCCTAAAGCTGGCAGCAAAGCACTCGGAGGTATTTTAAATAGTGCCATATTGTGGCAAAAAGCGCTCCAGTGGGTAGAATGCTCAGGAATCAACAGCCAGTTGATTTGTAAGCACGCTTATTTGGGTATGACACACGTGCTACTAGATATCATTTTTGATCATTAGTTTCAAGAGAGCATGCTACTGATGAGAACGCCTGTCAGTAGCATAATGGATCTGGAATCCTAGTGTGATCGTTAACTTTTTAATTTTCGATGACTTTTTTTCTATTTTTATAAGAATAAATTTTTATAACTTTTGTAGGTTAATCCCATCAATTTTATGTGTCATTGAAGAAGATAACACTAATACTCTAAACGAAAATACGAAAGTGAACAAGGCACAGAAAAAAAGATAACGGTCGCAACTGGGACTCGAACCCAGTAAATTATTTTTATTTTTTTTGTTAATTCTGCAATTTGAAATATAAGATTGACAAATATGACGTTTAAATAAGAGGTGGCAATAGCCGAATTGGTAAGGCGTTTGTCCAGATAAGACGAGTGGTTCTGTGGTCGAGTCCCAGTTGCGACCGTTATCTTTTTTTTCTGTCTTGTTCTCTTTCATATTTTCGTTTAGATTATTTGCGTTATCTTCTTCTTCAATGAAGTTTTTTTTTATTTTCTTAATATTATATTATGATCAACAAAAAATCAATAAGATAATATGTAATGCTAGCTAACCGGCAAACGTTGTTCTACCATATAAATTATTTCTATGTATTCAACAAAATAAATAATTTCGTTGTGTTTGAAATAAGAACGACGCGACGGTTAAATTTGTTCGTACAAAAAAAACTAATATCCCCCATTAAAAAATGGTAGGGACGGGGTAGAAGGATGAAAATTTGGGGTTTAAGGTATTTTTTGATGCCAAAAAAAAAATCTGGATAGAGGATAGACAGATAGATAGATAGACCTAATCACCTAGTGGTATGAAATATACTTTACGATCTAATCTCATACCTACCAAATATACATTACAATGTTCATAAAAATCGATCTAGCCGTTTCAGAGGAGTGCGGCCACAAACACCGTGACACGAGATTTTTATATATATAGATTCTTTTGCTATCCATTTCCTACTACTAGATTTTTTTTTACTTTGTGTTTGAATCTTGTCGAATGTTTAAATGAAATTTTATTCTTTCATTGAAGACAATGTTAGCGACTCACAAACGAAAAATTGAAAAAGAAAAATCAGACGAATATGCGGCCTTATCTAGGAACTGAACCCAAGACATTAACTTTGAGGGGACTCTGCTCTAACCACTGATCTAATTCGACCCTATCCCCTTCAGACACATTTAACTGTATTCTAAGAACTACCATAATTTTATTAACACATATTTTTTTTAGTGCTATCTTTATGTATGATTGTATGTAAGTTTCTTCCCGAACTAAATGCAAACTAAATGGCGTCTTGGACAAAAAAATCCATATTTTTTGTTGTTGAAATAACTCAATGACTCAAATTTCAAATTGTATTATTTGATTATTAAAAATAATCAAACGAAAATGTGAAACAGAGAAAAGATGCGGTCGCATCCATGAATTGAACCAGGACCAAATATAACTGTCAAGTATTTTAAAAATAATATAATTCCCAAACTGATTTCAAACTGAATTTAAAAAAAACAGCACTTAATTTAAAAAAAGGTTTTGTCGACACATATATTTGACGTCAATTCACCTGACGTTTTGAGGGCATTACAAGTACTTTCAACTACGTAGTAGCTCGTTAGTGATGAGAGTAACACATACCTTCGTTTTGACGATTGCAATCTAGTTTTTTTTAGATTGAAAAAAGGCTGTTTATTAATTTGAACACAATTTATTGCGTGAATTTTGTAAATAAAAATCACCAATCAAAACAATTTTCATTTAGTTTCTAAGAAATGATAAGATCTTTTTAATGTCTGGAAATATGAAGTTGTCTACGTTCTTGGAACAAGTGTCACCTTAAGAGAATATTTTATGTTTATTCGACAGTTTAATAGATTGGCCATTAAAAACGAGTAGATTTAGAAAGATTCGATTCTAGGAATTTTAGTTTAGTAGTGGTTCTAAGAAATCTTATCCTCGTAGAGAGGTGCGTAAATAAAATAATTAGGTACCGAAATAATAAAACATCTTAATAAGAAATACATCTTTTAAATCATTTTAGTAGGATTTATGGGTGCGTGAATTCTACTTCCAATTAATATAATGTAACTACTACAAAAGAAAAATAAATTTATATTTTCATTTGGTGGTTTAGTACTGGTACAGTTTTCAGCTATGACTCCGGAGATCGACGGTTCAAATTCCGGCGTGAGCAAGTAAATATTATTTGATAAATTAAAAAATAATATGTAGTATATTTGCGGCACGTTCCAGGGTGGTAGATGCTTTCAATTTTGCCAAAAGACTGCCATTCAGAAACAAAACGTATCTTGAAATGACTTTTAGCGGTGTTTGATGGCTAGATATGAATAGCTGGATACTTCCACACTTTCTTTTCATCTCGCAATTACCTTCAGTCTTATAATATACTCCACTTGGAGATGCCATAGTCTCACTAGATCCTGGCATATGAAAATCTTACTTCCTAACGTACCTATAAATCATTTTAAGCATTGGTTGACTATAATGCATTGGTATTTTATTTCATTTTGTGACACTAAGCACGAGATAAGGTTTTAATCTTTTTAGGTGTTTCTATAAAATTAAGTGTTTGTAAGTTTATGTCAAACTACTTTTTTAGATCATTGATACACGTGTTGGCGACGTTATTATTGATTTCCGTCAATGTATTAGCATTTTGAAATAGTTACAGTATCGTCTACGTACGAGATAATTTATTCATATTTAAAGAAGTTAAATATATGTCTTTGACATACATAATAAACAGCGAAGGGCCCAATAATGTACCTTGCGGTATTGAAAATTCACTTCATTCAGAGTCACTAACTGTATGAAGTTATTGTACATCTTCGTTTCTTTTATTTAGTTAGCTAGTTATGCAAGCTCTCTGTTTATTTCAATTGATACTATTTTTTTATTAGTTTTTATGTGACATACCGTCGAAGGCCTTATTTAAATCAATAAATATTCTTTAGACATTTTTCATTAGAATCTAGGGCGGTGTTTAGATAATTCGTTAATTTAGGCATACATTCAATCATTTCAAAATTGTGATGTTTAAGTTCTAACGACAATTAAGAAGACGCTGAAGATCGACTGAAATATTTATTTTGTCAAATTTATAAAAGTTATAAAGAATTTATGTCCCCAAGTTACGAAGGTCCCCGAGAGGGTTCGCCGGAAACGTACTTCAAAAGATTTCCAGAAATATCGGCCGTAAACAAAGTAAAAGCAACGAACCAGGAAATATTTTTAACACCTTTTCTAAAAGACATAAATACATAACTTTCCTTTTTCCTTTTCTCCTTTCTCGGCTCTGCTTCTGTATTAAGTGCGTTTCACGTTTAGCGAGAATTATTGAGGTAATTAGAAACTTTTCCTTTTAGTTAAAATTAAGGACATTTTTTGTACGCGCTTTGTCTTGCGTAGTTCTAAGAGAAGGGCGGAAATTATAACGCCCGGATAAGGTTGCCGATAGAAATAGCAGAATAATCAGTTATTAAAAATGCTGTTTTCGTTATCTGCCCGATAAATGGAGAAGTCGGTAAGAGTTAATGTCTGAAGGTGTAATTAGATGGTGCAGCATGGAAAATATTTGATACATTGTTTTATAAAGATACATACATATATTAATATTGCAACATTAATATATAGGATATATTTAAAAAAAAAAAAAAAATGAAACCTTAAAATAAATAAAACAGATGAGGCAAAAAATGACAGCAGTATGCCAGTCAGAAGCCTCGATTAAATATTATAATATAAAAAAAGGTGTAATTCTCCAAAAGGTGGCCAATAGTTACTTTTCATTTATATTGCAACCAAAAAGTTAGTTTTTTGGCTCTTAAATCACCAAAGTTAAGTCACCACTCTTAAGTCACTCCCATCAAATTTAAAAAAACCGTATCGAATACCTCTCTGAAGTGGTTAACAATCTATTTTGATTTTATTTCCCTAATCCCAAGAGACTGAAGGAAGGGTACTTACAGGAAAAATATGCAGAAATATCAATGATTTTCAGAGAAAATTCCAAACATAGAATTTTTTTATATTAGCTCCGTACAGGAGGCTCTTAGGAAAAAAATGCTTTCAGGGCCTATGTCATCTTTGAGGTTGCTGCATGGAGGGTATTTTTAGAAAAGAGAGTTCTGGGAAGGAAAAAGGCCTAAGAGGTGGGTAGAAATCTGGGGTCAGCATGTAATCTATCCCTCACACTGCGGTAAGGCGATGTTCCGAGAGAGTCCTGCTGAAACGATCAAATGATCTCCATCAACCAGTCTCTACCGATCCGGCCCACCACGCAGTTGGTGGGCAGACGCATCCGCCGCCAAGATACGGATAAATATCACCCCATGAATCTGGGCTCTATTGCAAAGTCACCAAACGCAGGTAACCAGAGTATGGCAGAGGTGTTGGATATCCAAAAAATGGTTCCCGAGGCAGCGGTGCCCAAAATCGCTTCCCAAATTATGCAAAACGAACGTCATAGCGCATAGCACACAGCATACAGTGAACATACATCTACATCACAAACAAGCTCTCAAACTTTGTGAAACATACGTTTCCTACATAAAATGTAATATTTATCCACAGCAACTTTCGGAGGCTGCGGCGGGATGCTTATTAAAATATCTGCGCTTTAATGAGCTTTTGGGTATGGGAAATTACGAAGCTGGAAATTAGCTCCAGAGACAATATTGCAGAGATCATTTATGGAGGTCTTGATTAAAATTCTGCGAACATGTCAGTTGATATGAGGCGAGTTTATTAATGAGAAAAGAGGTGAGGAAGGGATGCTGCGTGCTGTGTAGCCTCAAGGCTTTTAAACATCAGTTAAGTAATAAAGACAGGAGGAAAATAAACGAAAGTATGTCAATGTTAATAAATTTTAAATAAAAAAAACTTGTCGTCGAATAGTGAAACTAACATAAACTACAAAAAATATCAAGATGCGAAAATTACGTGGTTGTTTATTATTCATCATCAATTTTTTTTAGTATCCTAATCAAGAGTCCCAACTGCTTCCGTCTGGATAAGGTATGTTCCCATTTGAGGTATATTGTGAAGCTGAAGGTAGTTGGGGGAAGAGGAAGGTGGGGAAATAACAGGCTATTCAGATCTGGTCACCATACACGGCTAAAGCCGTTTCAAGCATCGTTTCAATTCTGAATGGTGAACTCACAACAGTGAGATCCTAAGATATATATATTTTAATTCAAATTAATTGATTGTGAAATAACAAAAATTAAAATTTTATTTAATTTTGCACACCGGGATTCGATTCCGCGACCTTCGGATTGCGAGTTAAGAGCTTCACCCCTCGACCACGAAGGCCTATAAACGTATTTGCTAAGTAAACTAGTACTTCCGTACGATAAACGAACCAAAAAAGGGTCCAATTTAAAGAAAGTTTTAAAAGACTCGTGTAACCGACGTTTTACGTACCCTCGTTTGTTTTTTTCAGCAAAAGTCATCGCTGCCGGCATCCTCTACATTTAGTGGTCATTTCTTTGAAATTTCTTCCGAAATTTCTGGCCACTAAACTCGTTAGTACCGTGCCGCCAGCGACGATCTTTCTCCGAAATATTTTAATTTTCATTATTATCCTTTTTATTATGTACAATGCCCCGGTGCAACAAATAAATACTTGCGTGCTAAGGTTGCCACCGGGAGACATTTTAACTTTATCATTTACAAATGTATAATTGTTATTCTATTATGTTAAAACCCTGCGAGCCAGACCTCCAGGCAAAAGAGCAAATCGGAGTCACTCCCTTTGCCTGCTTCGCCGCAGCCAAGTAAACCTGCAGAAGGCCAACCTTTAAAATGTATATTTTTTCACTTAATTTAACTCCACAACCCGCAGGACAATGAAATAAACATATTTCATTCCAAAGTCCTGCCGGGCATTCAGGGAAAGAGAATTTGAGTCTCTGACCCCTAAACTCGCAATGCTAGGGGGTTTTTAGCGCAGAAAAAAGACTTAGAAAAATTCCTTGCAAAAATACGTTTTTTCCCATTTCAAAAATCCAGGGACCTCGCAAGACGATGAAATAAACAGGTTTCAGTAGCTAGTCTTGCGAGGGACCTGAAAAAAATACTAGATTCTTTATTTAACTTCCCACAATTAGCCAAACAGTAAAAACCTAGCACAAAATTGTAAACTTGCCTAAAAATTGCCACAAACTCACCAAAACAAAAATCTAGGGATAAATAATGCCCATATAAATATGTTACAATTAAGATATGTACATGTATATACCAATTTTACCCTGTAGAATTATTTCTAATTCGCAATTTTAAGCGACGACTTTCATGGGCGACACCGACAAAATAAGGTGTGACGGAAACGCCGCCCTATTTATACTTACGGGCAAGGTCAAACCTCCCACCACAAATTTGTACCACGTGGTCACACTTTACCCCAAATTTGGGTAAAAAAGGACCCACATTTGTGACAATAAATCAGTTCATCTCTACTTGACAACTCGTGTTTGATTCTTCGGAAGTTTTTCTACAACAAGCTGCCTCCCCCGCCGACCTCTGCCTGTCTTCAGTCCTGGTGCCAACCTCTTCAAGAAAAGCCGGCCCTACTTCAAGCAACCGCCAGGCGCCAGGATCAGGCAGAGGATTAGGCACATCCAGTGTCCTTCACACATCAGGCACTGGGTACTGGGAGGTCAGTTTTTATTATTTTTCTCATTTCATCATCCTGAACGTGCACTAAAAACCCGGTACTTTTTTACAGTCTTGTGAAGACGCTGATACGTCTGTTACAACTCGGATGTTTATCCTCTTTGGTGAACCGAACAGATGTTCGAATAAGTAATTTTTGTATTTTCCATTGATATAAATTGTATCACAAGAGCCTACAGCTAAAACATAGTTCATCAAAAATAATTTTTCATTTAAACTTTTAATGGAAATTTTCCAATGAAAACAACGAAGTTTCACAAAATTTTGTCGTATTAAATATGTTCGGTGACCCGAAAGTTGACACGCCGACAATTGCCCCCGAAGATATTTCCTAAAAATATTTTTTTTTGCGAATTATTTACCAATTTCAAACGTCAAATCGACTTCAACAATACCTGTAATAATAGGTTGGTTTGGATATCAAACGAATTTATATATACAGTGGATTTTTCGTACTTATACGCTGGTAGGTATATACAGTATACAGACAAGCAGTTTTATCCTCGACGCATTTGAATGAAAATACTTTTTATACTTTTGTTATTTGGCGGTACATTCACTTTGCAACCCCGTCAGGGTCACTTAGTTATATTTTGTGTAAGTAGGAATACCGTATTTTCCCTAATCTACTGCATATTGTAAATAAGAACACCGGGGGGGCCTCCTGTCGGCGGATGAAAAGTGTCCCATCTTTCAAAGTGCGCATATTTCATCGTATTTACCTTCGTATGCAAACAACTTTACGAACTCGGTATTCGAAATACACGCCATGCTCAAAATATAAACATGCTTGATAACTCATAGAGAATGCACACGTAAAAATGGATGCATACATTGAATGTTATGTTTGTGCTGGGAAATGGTGAACTAAAATCTGAGTTATTATAATGCTTCTATTTTAATGCTCGTTTGTATGATTTCCTTAGTGTGTTTTTAAACCAAATTTGATGACGAAGCGCCCTAAATCAATGACCTAGACGAGCATAAGGCACCAGATTATACGAAGGTAGGCTGAAAAGTAATGCACACATGCTTGTACAGCGCGAACAAAATGACCTTCGGAAGGACGCCAGGTTTAATATGAATGTGACATTCCTCCTCTACATGTATGCGCAAGTTTGAGGTCATTGAATTCATCTAATGTATTTTGAGAAGCGGAAGTATGGAGACGTGTTTTATTGTTATGTGAACCCAAGGTAAACAAGCTGCTGTTATCGAATTTTTAACTGCTAAAGAAGTGACTCCTACTGAGATTCATCGTCGTTTAAAGGATGTTTATGGTGATGATGCTGTTGATAAGTCTACTGTAAATCGATGGGTAGTAAAATATTATGATTGTGAGCCTGGAAAAGCAATAATTATTGATGAAACACGCATCGGACATCCGATCATTGATATAGACGATAATAATCATATAATAATCGATAAACAATCCAAATTTGTCCACGATTTGATTCAAAATGACCGGAGAATCACTCAAAAGCGTATCACAAATAATTTTGGAATATCTAAGAAACGTTTCGACTTCATTGTTGAACAATTAGGATACCGTAAAATCTATGGACGATATGTACTACGTTGTTGCACAGATGAGAACAAACAGCGTCGATTAGTGCCTATGCAAAACCTGAAGTTTGAACCGATTCCATACCCTTCTCACTCCCCCGATCTTTATTTTTTTCCTTTTCTCAAGGGTAATCATTACACCTCGGACGATGAGGTGAAGCCAGAGTCCTAGATTCGAGAAATATCGGAATAATTTTTCAGTTACGACATGAAAAGAACTTGTTAAACGTTGATATAAAAACTTTAGCCTTAACGGTGACTATGTTGAAAAATGAATACATGATTTTGAATTGTCGGCGGGATGAACTGTCGGCAGGATGAACTGTCGGCAGGATGAACTGTAGGCCGGATGAACTGTCGCAGGATGAACTGTCGCTGGATGAATTGTCGCAGGACGAATTGTCGGGTCAACAATACTAATATACAGTAGATTTAACCGTGGGACAGCAGAGTAATAATTACTAGCAGTTAAAAACTTTCTCTGCTGGCGGCTTTTGGTTCGGTTTCGCCCAATTTAAGTGTGGGTGACCATTTTATAAATCCGATAGGAACTGGTTCCAAAAATAGCCGGTTCCTCGGAACCAGTGACAGCTAGTCACCGGGACAAAGTAACCGCATCAGGCAATGACGTCATATATAAATATATTGAAGCGTGATATTATTATTCACAACTGCCAAATACAATAATAATCACAACATTATCATAAATCTCTCCATACCCGAAGAGATTCACAGAATTACCAATAGTAGTTACGCGTTCCTCACGCTAGCTGTTAACGTAAGAAGCG
The DNA here is from genome assembly GCA_929108145.2 of Limnephilus rhombicus. Taxonomy (NCBI): domain Eukaryota; kingdom Metazoa; phylum Arthropoda; class Insecta; order Trichoptera; family Limnephilidae; genus Limnephilus; species Limnephilus rhombicus. The sequence continues at coordinate 13,006,448 of OV815292.1, read as the reverse complement.
CCATTTTTTGCCATTATTGGCTACTTGCTTGAATTCGGTTCTATTACAAAAGTATCTTTTTAACAAACTTCAAGTACGTACGAAGATAGTTTTGCTGAAGGCGCGGCGTCAGAGATGTATTCATAGTCGGGTTATTAGTTATTACATTTCTAGCGTACAGACGCAAGGCTATTTATTAAGAGCGTTTAACCAGCCAGCGGACAAAAATCCACATTTCGTCGAAAGTTGTTCTTACGATCGTGCAGGGCGGTTACAATGAGAAAGATTAATTATTATCCGTACCAGCTTTTTAAAATTATTATTCAATATCGAATTTATTTCAATCCAAATTAGCTTTAATTTATACCTTCATCCAAAAATGCTGAAAGGTGTGATGATAAAACAATTAAAATAATGTACTTTTTGTAATTATTTTTTGATTATAAGTATTTATCATTTTTCAATAATGTCTAAATTTAATAAGAATGTTAAAAAAATCTGAAATATATTTGTTTGTAAGTGCGCAAATAAATACACAAATGGACCAATTTTCGTCAAGAAACACATGTACGTACATATTTTTTAATGATTTTATTGAAACTAAAATTAAAATTCTAAAACATGCGTTTGCTAGATAATGTATTGGTTTATTTTACTGCATGATTACATTATTTGAAATGGGTGTGGTATAATACAAAATCTTTTTTGAAAATTTAACAAATCTGCCAACGACCTATGGTATAACCTTATTATATTAAAAACTACTTCATTTTATACTATGTAAAGAAGATAAACATTTTTTCTCAAAATTTAAAATATGCAAATGCTAGATAAAAGAACAATCTTTCGAAATCCATTTATAATTTTTTGTGGAAAAGAGTCAATACGTCTAAAATCTGATTTGAAAATGACATATTTCTGGTTTTCTCTGGTAATGCCTTCTTCATTACGTCCGATTATTGATTTATATGGAAAAAAATTCCATTAACTTTGCAGATTTCTGTATTTTGCAATACCATTCTCAAAATTTTCAATCAATGGTCGTTTTTTTTTTATTTTTTATTTTATTAACGCCCTAGTGGGCTTTTAAAAGTAATAAAAAGAATCGAGATTAGTTGATTTTTGAAACATTCAAAACTGTCAATACTAAATATATCTATAGATTCGCAGTATTTATTCGCAAGGTTATGGATTCTTGGTATTGGTGAGTATATAGAGTAATTAGTGTTGAGTTTATTGTTGCATTTAAAAGTATCTTTACTACGAGTTTGTCTAGCGGGTATGCTAATGCAAATTAGTTCCAACAAATTAGGGCTGTCAATTAAAGATTTTATAATTTTGTATAAAAATAATAAATCAATTAACACTCTTCTATCTGATAATTTAAGAAGTCTGGTTTCAGCGCGTAAGTAATTATAATTTATAAATTCGATTGGTATTTTCATTTTAAAATTGATGTACCGGAGAAAATTGTTTTGTACCTTTTCCAATGATTGAGAATGAACATTGTAGTATGGTGACCATACAGAGGAATTGTATTCTAATCTGCTTCGTACTAGTGAGCAATACAGATACTTTAATGTTAACATACTTTTAAAATTTGCCCCCATTCTCAAGATAAAACCTAGTATTCTCATTGCATCGCTTGTTATTTCATCGATGTGTACATTGAACTGTAGACTCTCGTGGAATATAACACCAAGATCACGAATCTGCGATACACGAAGAAGATTAACACCATTCATATCATAAGAAAATTTAAAAGGATTTTCACCTCTGTAAAAACTAATGATCTGGCATTTACCAATATTTAGTTGTAAATCATTGACAGAACACCACGCGCATAGTTTGTTCAGGCTAAACTGCAGAATGGCGCGATCGTCATCGTTTCTAATTGTTCTGTAAATCTTCAGATCATCAGCAAATAATAGGACTTTGACATTACTAAAAATATTAACTATATCATTTATGAATAAGCAAAATAATATCGGGCCCAAATGAGATCCCTGTGGTACCCCACTCGATGCAGCAAATGTATAAGAAGTAAACGAATCAACTTTGACCGCTAAGTACCTTTCCAATAGATTACTCTTAAACCATTCCAAAATACTCCCTCTCATTCCCAACAACTTCAGTTTTCGTAATAAGAGTCTGTGGTTAATATCAAATGCCTTACTGAAATCAGTATATATGGAATCAGTTTGATGTGATGAAGTCAAGGCATTAACAATGTCATTCGTGTATAATATTAAATTGGACAGGGTTGATCTTCCTCTGATAAATCCATGTTGAAGCGGTGAGATGGTTTGATTGATTTGGGATATCAATTTGTCTAGTACCAGGCTTTCAAAGAGTTTGGGTAATGTTGACATGGTGCATATTGGCCTATAGTTTGTTACGTCGCTCTTATTTCCTTTTTTAAAAATGGGTGTCAAAAGACTAAACTTCCAAAGGTCAGGGAACACACCTGATGAGAGTGACTATGTAAATAACTTATGTATGGGATACGATAATGTGTGCATACAATTAACTAAGAATCTGGGTGGAATTTTGTCAGGTCCTGCGGATTTGCGGGAATTGAGACTCTTCAGCTTGGATATAATATCATCTATGGTTAGAGTACAATCAGATATATCAAGAGTCTCAACTAAATTAGAGCAAGAGACATTGCTATCTACATTTGCATTAACATATACACCGCTAAAGAAATCGGCGAACAGATTAACAGTTTCCTGAAGATTTTGGGATAGTTTAGAATCGAATGACATAATACTAGGTATACAAGTACCGTTTTCTTTTTGGGATTTAACATATTTCCAAAAAAATTTGAGTCGTTCATGATAGAGCCTTCAACATCACGTATGAAAGTTTTGTAACATTCTGCAGAGAGCTTATTGCAGTCTCCCCTCAATTTTTGAAACACGGAATAATCGATAGCCAGGCGACTTTGTTTGAATTTCTTATGAGATATTTTTTTGAGGTATATTAAGTCAATCAGTTCTTTTGAGAACCACTTTGGGTATTGAGTTTCCCTGTAAGCCGTAAAAGGTACAAATTTTTCAATTGCAGAATTAATAATGGAGTAAAAAAAGTTAAGGTGTGCATTGATATCAGCCTCGCTATTCAAGAATGACCAGTCAATCTGGTTGAGATAGTTGGAAATTTGTACATAGTCTGGTTTTTTTAAATTTCTAGTTTTTACTACCCTTTTTTTAATAGGAATTGGTTTGAGGTTAGACATGCATATTTCTAGTGGTGGATGGTAAACATCAACAGATAATAGTATTTCGGTACTTCTCGCAACACAGATGTCAGACACATTTGACAATGCCAAATCCAATGTACGACCACCGATATTATGAATACTATTATACTGAGTTAGTCCTAAGAAGAGAGCCATATCTCTAATTACACAAATATTAACATTAGAACAATAATTGTCAGAATTCATATTACACCAATCGTATTGAGGCAGGTTGTAGTCACCAACTAGAAGTAATTTAGTGTTAGGGTTTTTAGCACAGATTGATTCAACCTCGTCACAGTGATTGCTGTAGCTTTGGACGTTAGAATTTGGAGGTAAATATGCACATCCCACTATTAATTTACCACTATAAGTGTTCACTTTGACAAAAAGTTGCTCTATGGATGGGTACTTCGTGGATATTTTTAAGGAGCTGAAATTTTTTGAGATAGCTATGACCACTCCGCCACCTCTTGATTTGGCACTTGTTTTCGAGTTTCTATTCATACGATAAATATTAAAATTAGGGAAGCCTAATTCAGCCGAATTAATTCCTGAATCGAGCCATGTTTCCGTTAATATGAAAATATCACTGGTGATAGTTGCCGCAATTGTAATTCTATATCTGCCCACTCACCAAGCACATACAAAAAAAGCCTCAGTTGTTTTTCGTTTATTTAATCTATCACACACGTGAATTTTAGGAAAACTAAGATGGTTTTTATGAGGATATCGTATTTCTCACAAAGATATCTTATTTCTTCTATTTAGAACGCTTTGGCAGTGAAGAACTAAAATAGAATGAATTCGAAATTTCTGATTAAATTTGAATTTAAATGATCATTTCTGAAAACGTTCCGAACGTTATTTTACTCTGCGTAGGGTAAATAACATTACGAAATGAAAGGAAAGCTTTATGAAAAAAAAGAGTATTTATTTACGAAATAAAAATGAAAAGAGTTGCGTTTGATTATGAAAATAACGGACGTTGGGCGCCATTCCGAATTCAAATCTCTGGTGAATGCTCTGACTGTTCTGTAAACAGGTGCTGGGAAAAATAAAACATTAGCTCGGTCATTTTATGAAATAACTGTTTCATTATTTTGAAAAACATTTTGTGATGTGAAAAAGCAGGTAGCTAAAATCCGACACAATAATAACGATGGTTTTAAAAAATCCGTGTTGTTACGGTCTAGAGAACAAATCGGAAGTGTGAATAAAACATTGAAAGAATCACTGAAAATCCGACAAAATGGTCGAAATAAAATAAAAACATTTTTTTTTATTATTTTGGATACCGCCTCCCCGGGAACCATTTATTGGATAACGCACACCTCTGCCATAGGTCACCCCAAGTGGATCGCTACGTTTGGTGACTTAGCAGTGGTGGCCGGGTTCGTGCGGTGAGGTTTGTCCGGGTCGCGTATTTCTAAAACCAATACCGGATCAATTTAAATATTTATAAATAAAAAATTTCATTTCTAATATGCACATTGGAAATATTATTTAATCTTTATTTAAGAACTTTTTTTTTTGCAAAGTGATAAAAAATAACCAATATAAAGGTGAATTTATCATACAGGGTGTCCGGGGGTAAAGTACATTAACTTCAGGAGGTGATTCTACATGATAGTACAAGTAAAAAAGATAAATAACTTTTCTCGCAATTCCAACCTTTAGGGGTAGTTTTGAGGTAAAAATATAAAATTAGTCCGCTATTTTCCGCTGTTACGATACGGGCCAATCACAATCGAGTTGGGCGCCCGGCAGGCTCTCAGCAAGTAAGATCGTACCTCACACTAAGGATTTTTAGTAGGTACGTCTTTTTGTATGGGAAAAAAAAGTTGAAATTTCGGAAAAAGTTGTTTATCTTTTTACTCCTACCATCATGTAGAATCACCTCCCGAAGTTAATGCACTTTATTACCCCCGGACTTCCTGTATAATGAATGCGAGTTACATCAAGATTAAAAAATTTCGAAATAAAATTATTAATCTATATCTATCTATCTATCTATTTTCTATATATATATAAATAAAAATGAATCGCCGAAATGTATGTACGCGCATAACTTCCGAACGACTGCACCAAATTGGATAATTTTTTTTTTTTTGTATGTTCGTTATTGCCAGGACAAGGTTTGTATAAAAGAAGCAGGGAGCTCTGGCATAATAAAATTTGCATAAAAAATTGCAATAGGTGGTTCGCGAGCTGCTTGAAAACTGAATATGGGACTGAACGTATGGAATGCGAGAGGGAGAGGGGAGACAGGAACTCGGGAGGGGGGAGGGGAACTCGAGAGGGGGGTTTGCGGGACGTGGGAAGCAGGAGAGGGAAGTGGGGGGAGGGAAAGCGGAGTGGGGACGCGTGAGGGGTAGGGGGTGCGGGAGATGAAGGGGAGGCGGAAGGGGAATGGGACGAATGGAAAAGATACGCAGGGAGAAACAATTTATTTATTAAATGGCATAGCAACGCATGCCGGGATCTAGCTAGTTTCTAATAAAAACATTGGAAAGATTATTTTATTAAAATTTTAGAACAATTTTTGTTTTTGCAAAGTGTTAAAAATTACCAATATAGAGGTGTATTTGAAATGCAAATTGTCACTACCACTACTGAACCGGTATAGGTTTTGTAAATACGCGTCCGGGTCTTGTCATGCCGGATACGTCTACCCACCAGCTGCATGGCAGGCCGGATCGGGAGAGAATGGTTGAGGGAGTCCCTTTGACTTCTCCAGCCGTACTCTTTCGGAACATCGCCTTGCACCGCAGTGGGAGAGATGGATTCATACATCCGTCACTCCTGGACACGCTGATCCCCAGATTCCTACCCACGCCTAATACCCTTTTCCTTCCCAGAACTTCTTCTCTTTCCTTTCCTAAAAAGACCCTCCACACAGCATCCCTAGAGGCCCTGAGGGTAATTATTTTCCTCAGGGCCTTATGTGTGGAGGTAATGTAAAAAAAGCATGAAATGAGCACGATATTAAATAGAGATGAATTTTTCTAGTTCGTAAAATAGGGTTACTTTGATAAATATTCGTGTTTGAAACTACGTAAATAAAATAAATATTTTTGTCGGAAAAATTGATGTCCAATTTATTGGATATGTTTAAACCATCAAAAATCTTAATTATTTGAGTTTTTAGCATGTAATTAACTTACCAGGTCAATATAAACCTATGGATTTCTGGCTTCACTTCAATAGTATTCCTTCCCGTTGTGTATTTACTAGGTCCAATGAATCACGAGCTTACCTGAAACAAAAACATACAGATTTTTAGTACTTATATATACATATATATTTTAAGAAGAGGTAGGTACAACACTAGACTAGACTTATAGAGTCAACAAATAACTAAGTAACACAGCAAAGATGAAATTTAGACATGATAAATTAAACAAAATTTTGATATATTAATTTTAAGACATTAAATAATTTGAACATGGCAAACTTCAAACACAATAATATAATAATAATTGGAAGATTTGCAGAGCGCCGTTTGTGTGAAAAATAACCTCAAGTATGTCTAAATAATTTATATTTATATTTTTGAATGTAGCTATAACTTTGTGGTTATCCATTATAGAAACATGAAACAATTCAACTTTGTATAAACCACTTATATAATGCGTAAATCCGACCGGTTTCGGAACAAACGTTCCTTCTTCAGGGAAAGCTTATACTAATTTGACAGTTTAGAACGAATGTTTTATTATAGTATTGGTGGAGCCGTTGCTAGTTATTAATGTAGATTGGGTGGGTAGTTATTAATGTAGAGTGGGTGGGTAGTTATTAATGTAGAGTGGGTGGGTAGTTATTAATGCAGATTGGGTGGGTAGTTATTAATGTAGAGTGGGTGGGTAGTTATTAATGTAGAGTGGGTGGGTAGTTATTAATGTAGATTGGGTGGGTAGTTATTAATGTAGAGTGGGTGGGTAGGGGAACAAATCCATGATTGGGCTATAAGATAATATTTTTTGTTTGTTGATAATAGATTCATTATTTTTTTAGGGATTTTTTAATTTCCAAGGCTTCCAAGTCATCTAAACGTTTTCCTTTATGATTAATATGAAGAATATTTACCCCTGTATTTTTTTCAAAACTATGGTTATTTTCAATGATATGGTTAGTGAACTCAGAAAAATTATTATTATTAAGACACCTTAAATGTTTTTTGATTCTGATTTCAAATTTACGAGTTGTTTTTCCAAAATAAAATGAGGGAAAATCATTGCATTTGAATCAGCTTTCCCTGAAGAAGGAACGTTTGTTTTGAAACCGGTCGGATTTACGCATTATGTAAGTGGTTTATACAAAGTTGAATTGTTTCATTTTTCTAATTTATATTTAGTTTATATTATTAACATTATTGTTGACATAAAGGATTTTGGCAGATTATTTATTGTAATCAATATATATTATAAAAAAAGTCGAAAAAAATATGTAAAACTCAGAAACGAGTCCAGGTACGATCAAGTGACCTTATATGGTGTGGAAGCCCTCTCTCCCCCCTCCAGGATGAGAGGTCCCGTTAAACCTAAAGGGCGTGCTTTTGAAGATATAAGGGCTGGAAGTTTCACCTTCTAGAAATTTCAAAAACAGTCTTCCTGAAAGTTCTAGAAGGTTTTGGAAGGAATGGCGGAGTATGTCGTAGAGCCTAGAAGGTTCCAAAACGTTCTGTATGGCTTGTAAATGCTCTAGAAAGTTATGGAAGGAGAAAGTTCAGTTATGAGTGGCGGTGAGTCTAGAAGGTTCTTTAAAGTTCTATAAGGTTCGATAATCTTAATTTTAATCAATGTAAATATATTATTAAAAGTATTCGAGAGCATTCCACAACATTCCAGAACATCCCGTAACATTCTGGAATGTTGTGGAATGTTCGGGAATGGGGAATCAGGAACATCATTGTGTAACATTCCAAAACACTCTCGAATGTTTGATTGACCCCAGCTAGTTTATATATATTTTGGTTGCCTACTTATATTTTATGAACTCTTTATTTTCATTGCAATTTTGTTTAAAGATCTAAGTACAGTGCTGTGCGTGAAAGCCCCGTGGATGTTTAAATAATAAAAAAATAAACATTAAAAATAAATGGCATTTGAAATAAAATACCAAAAATATTTGAACAAATAGTGTACCGACTATGAAGGAACCCTGAATATCATCATGAAAAGAATTTACAGTTATTGAAGAGGTAATTAAAGAACAATTTTTTTCACAATTTTCAAACAATTTAGTAGGCCTTGAGTTCTCTAATGACGCATAAAATCTTTGGGCGGAAAGCAATTGTATTCTTTTTATAATCGATAATAATAAGTAATTTGCATGTATTTACAAATGAAATGTTATTCCTTCGCTTTTACGACTGTTTACCGTGTAATGGAAACATTTTTTCATCACACAGGAGGGAATTTTGGTGCTTTTTAATGCAATTTACTTACTAGTAGGACACGACCTTACTCGACGCGTGGCAGTTTAGTACTAAAGTACTAGAAATCGAGTACTCTACAATTGTCTTGTTGTTGGCTTCCCATTTTGAGATTTCTACCCCGCGTCTAAAGTATGTAACGTCTTTGCAGGCAGAGTTTTGTTTTAACCAAATCTAATTCTAAAACAACAGACATTCACCTTTTAGATTTTATTTTGAAATAAGAACAAATACACGTTACCAACTTGCGTTACCAATACGTAGCCAACTAGCGTTACCAATACGTAGCCAACTAGCGTGAGAAAGAACTTGTCGCCTGGTTACGATTTATGGCACACACATTAAAAGATTTCCGGCTACATATTTCTTGCCCCTAGATCATTATCATTATCATCATTACATTACATAGTATAAAATGAAGTCGCTCAAAATGTATGTGCGCGTTAATCTTTTAAACTACGCTACGGATTTTCATACGGTTTTCACCAATAGATAGAGTGATTGAAGAGAAATGTTTATATGTATAATACATGTAAATTATATTAGAGAAAAGTCGAGAAATTCAAAGAAAACATATTTTTGTGCGATTTAAAGCGGCTGGCGGGCCGTAGGTACTATAGTCACTTTTGAAATTCGTTCTACGGAAGAAATTGGAAAATAGATGTCCTAGAGTAAGTAGGTATTTGATTTTCCCTTTTCAAATACCCAGTGTTGCATTGCAAGCATTTTATAATTAGTGGCGAGTTAATTAGTTTATACGTATAATACATGCTTATTATAGTAGAGAAAAGCCGATAAATTCAAATATTCAATTCAAGCGGGTGGTGAGGATTTTATAAAGATTGGGTAATGGCGTTGTGTTTCGTTAGCCACAGCAACGTGTGGCCGGGTGTGCTAATATTATATATATTGGATAACCGACACCCCTACCTTAGATATGATTTTAGATTTTCAGGGCCAAAAGTATTTTTGTTGTTTGTTTTTGGGGTGTTGTGCCCTGTTACGCTACCCCCTCCTTTAGTCAACGTTTCGGACAGCGTTTCGGACAGATGTGTGAAGGAGGTAGCGCAACACGGCATAACACCCCAAAAACAAATAATAAAAAAACTCGTACCTTAGTTCACCGATGTGAACACATTTTGTGACTGAGCACGAAGTGAGGTTTGTCCAAGTCTTGGCGGTGGATGCATTTGCACACCTACTGCGTGGCTGACCGGATCGTTAGAGACTGGTTGAGGGAGACTTTTTGATCTCTCCAGCCGGATACCCATCGCCTTGCACCGCAGTGGGAGGGATGGATTCTTGGTCCGTAACTCCTGGACACATTGACCCCCAGATTCCTGCTTACCCCTCATATTCTTTTCCTTGCCAGAACTTCCTCTCTTTATTTTCCCTTAAAACACCCTCCATACAGCATCCTGTGTGGTGCTAATGCCAAAAGTATTTATAAAAATATTTGCTAATAGGATTAAGAAATAAGAATATTCGATTAATTCAATAGGTGCCGGTCAAAATTTTACCCATTGTATTGCAATATTTCACTGATTATTGCAATTTTTTATGAAAGCAAGCAATGGGCCTCATAGCTAATATTACGTCAATTACTTAAATTTTTCCATGAAAATAAAATTGAAAATAATAATGAAACTCTTTTTGCATCATGAACACGAATGAAACACTCTACTTGACGAAATTTAACTTTTCGGCAGGTGGAATTAAGTATATTATGAAAGTAATATTTTCTGCGAAACCAATGAAAAAAGCTGAAATGCAATATAAAAATTAGATACTACTTGGAGATGTGGAAACTCAAGTGGAAGCAATGGTATTGGAGTTGGCTTTATTACGTCATTTTCTCATTTGAGTTACCCCAGAAAAAAATTGTAAGGACAGGAGGAGAACTTAAAATTTATTTAATGTACTTCCAATTTGTGAATTTTTAAAGGACGTTTTGGATGCCCTTCGCATATATATTCTATAAGGCGTATCATATTATTTTATCGTCAAAGTAAAACTGACCGGATAATCAGAACAGCAAACTGAATAATGTCTAATAAAATGAAACAATGCAACGTTGTATTATTTATTTTTTGAAATTTTGCTAAGTTTTTTATTTAGGATGTTATCAATTAATTATGAACCAAAATTAATTGATAACATCCTAAATAAATTTCCCTTCTAATATTAAACCAGCGTTTTATATAAGAAATAATATCGGTAATTTTTTGAGAAATACTAAAGATAAAGACCATAAATTGACTAATTCTGGAATATATAAACTCAAATGCAATGATTGTCCCTCATTTTATATTGGAAAAACAACTCGTAATTTTGAAATCAGAATCAAAGAACATTTAAGGTGTCTTAATAATAATAATTTTTCTGAGTTCGCTAACCATATCATTGAAAATAACCATAGTTTTGAAAAAAACACAGGGATAAATATTCTTCATATTAATCATAAAGGAAAACGTTTAGATAACTTAGAAGCTTTGGAAATTAAAAAATCCCTTAAAAATAATGAATCTATTATCAACAAACAAAAAATATTGTCATATAGCCCAATCATGGATTTGTTCCCCTACCCACCCACTCTACACTAATACCTACCCACCCAATCTACATTATTAACTAACAACGGCTCCACCCCTACCCTAATAAAACATTGTTCTAAACTGTCAAATTAGTATAAGCTTTCCCTGACGAAGGAACGTTTGTTCCGAAACCGGTCAGATTTGCACATTTTATAAGTGGTTTATACAAAGTTGCATTGTTTCATTTTATTATAATGGATAACCACAAAGTAATAGCTACATTCAAAAATATGAATAATGTCTATTATGTTTTTTTTTTACATTAACTCCTGGGCATACTGAACCCCAGTTTCCTATTCACTCGTCATAAGGAAAAAGTACCAGAATTTTCTCTCCATCCTTTACTAAACAGACCGCCCACATATCATCCCCAAAGATGACAAAGATGACAATGCTTCTTGTGTGGAGTTAATATAAGATAAATGTAATTGACCGGTCAAGTTGAGGTCACCGGCTGAGTTGGCATCGCGTTTTGGTTCCACCCAGGCTTCGCGTATTCGATTCATCGACTGGTTAAGTCTTCCATCACGACACAAGCAACATTTTCCACTCACATGGTTGTTTCATAACGCTGATTGGTTTCATTAGTTTTATGCTCCGATCGGCATACAGGATCGGAGAAATCCAGATTTTCGGAATTCCGCACATTAAGGGTGCCTACCTACACGGTAGACAGGAGTCAAGTACCACATTATCTCCAGTCCGTTGCTAACCATCATCGAATCGTGACATTTCGCTCTACGTTGAAGTGTTATATATCTCATCGTAACATAAAGTGTAAACCCTATCGTATTGTATCGTATGCTTTGTGTGAACTTCTTATGTGAATCGACTCGTGACTCAGATTTTTATCGTAGATTATAAAATAACCCCAATTATCGCGCGCTTATGGACACATCTGTGACTGTCACCAAATGAAAACCAAGCCAGAAGACATAATAGCAGTGAGTACCACTTAATTTTGAATTACCTATCTTCTTTGGTGTTTGGGCATAATTTGTATCGAAAACCATTAGCGTTTTTAAATAGCAAGGTTATTCTGACCCCCGTGCACTGTCACGAATCAATGATAGTAGAAGATTTTCAAACTCTGTCAGGTTTTCTGTAACCCGAAAATTTTTTTCATTAAAAAAAAAGTCTATAGTGTAAGTTTTTATCCCCCAGATGGTAGCATGCTGCCGTTTAATGTATTTTTGAGAGAAGTTTATAATGTCTTACTTCCTAATGATAAAAGATACCAAAATTTTACGATTCTATGATATTTTCTCTCGATACATGCAGCGGTCTTCCTTTATGGAATATTACGACCTTACCTACCCTCAGCAGGAAATTAGCGGTGCTTATAATGGGTTTTAATCTGGCAAACGGCTATATAAATAATTGAGAGTGACATATATGTAAAAAAATTTAAATGATCCTGATACTTGCCATATTATGAAAAAGAATTCTACATGCTGCGAAAATATACGTCCATTAATGCTGCCTCCGCCTCAAATACTTAAAAAAATTAAAGTGTATTCTTTTCATATCTTCGTATACATCACAGGCCCGATTTATCACAAAACTGTACTTTTTTATATAGATTGAACAAAACTAATAACTATGTTTTTTTTTAAATATTATACATTTTCATAAAAATAAAAAAGATACGAGACCATCTCATCGCAAATACTATCTGCTTCAAGGCGACCCAACGTACTACGAAATTGAGGAAAGAGCACTGGTGAAGTGCGCTCGAATTTGTTGAAGACATCGCCGCTTAACTCTTACCCAGCACTTTCGGTTACTCGATGTGACTTTAGGTCCTTATTGAAGAAGGTAGATAATAAAATCAATGCAATCAGACAGTAGGTGAGTTTTATGCACGCATAAATATTGTCAAAATTATTTTGAAGTGATAAAAGCAAAGGGATGAAGATGGAGTAGAGGAAGGTCGTGGTTAGGAATATAACTAAAGTTATTTTAAGCATCGTGGTCACTCAGCAATATTGTGATTCCTACCACATTAATTTGGTGTTTTTCCAAAGTTTCACTAAATTAAACAAAAAACTAGTGCTTTTTGCCGCAATATGGCACTAATTAAAATACCTAGGATTGCTTTGCTGCCAATTTTGGCAAACTTTCCATAATTTGTAGGTAATTAAGTAGAAGTTGACGATTTTATAATATTTTTTTATTAATTCTACGAATATATAATAATCGACAAAATATAGATGAAATCATTGGCTGTGTAGAACTATAATCAGTTTGTATGTCTCGACATCTAAATTCGGAGGTATGATTTTTTTTTTTTTAAATTAAATGAAGACAATATTAGCGAAACTCAGTCGAAAATCTGAGACAGAAAAATCAGAAAAGATATTGGCTCCGCCAGATATTGACCCTTTGCTTACATGGCAAGAGCTCTACCGATTGAGCCCCGGAACCCATATAAAATTCGGTCACTTTTAACTGTATCATACTTCGACTAAAAACTACCAACATTATGGTCATTTTCTTAACGCACATATTATTGGCTGCTATCTTTATATATGAATCTTGCAATCATATATAAAGATAGCAGCCAATAATATGAATCAATATGAATCTTGCAATCATATATAAAGAATAAAGATATCAGCCAATAATATGAATCAATATGAATCTTGCAATCATATATAAAGATAGCAGCCAATAATATGTGCGTTAAAAAAATGAAGATAATGTTGGTAGTTCTTAATCGAAGTATGATACAATTAAAAGTGACCGAATTTCATATGGGTTCCGTAGCTCAATCGGTAGAGCTCTTGCTATGTAAGGAAAGGGTCCTGGGTTCGAGTCCCAGTGGAGCCAATATCTTTTCTGATTTTTCTGTCTCAGATTTTCGATTGAGTTTCGCTAATATTGTCTTCATTTAATTAAATATTATAATTTGAGATTTTACTCATAAAGGTTAAAAAATTAAAATAAATATGATTTTTTTAATGTGGTCGGAAAGTATTCAAAATGATCACCAAAACATATCGAGCAATCGGAGAAAAAAGTTTTGAATTGTGCTGTCGCTCCTGTGGATAAAAACACAGAGAAATGTGTGTGTATGCGCGTGTATATGCATGATTATAATGCACTGTGACGAAGAGTTTATCTGCCGAGTTTCAGCTTGATAGAATGTCGGGAAGTGGGCTAATTTCCATTTTTTTATAATTCAAGTTTGGATTCATTAAAAAAAAAATCGACCGGTTAATGGCTGAGTTGGCATCGCGTTTGGGTCCCGCCCAGGAGTCTCGTTTTCGATTCCTAGGCTGGCTAAGTCCTCCATCACGATACAAGCAACATTTACCGCTTACTGTGGTGGTAGTAGGAGATTTTCAAATATTATCGGGTTATTCGTAACCAAGGAATGTTTGTCTTTCTTTAAAAAAAGTATAAATTATATTAATCTTTTGAATTGACGTGAAACCATTTTTTTTTAAACTTATAAACGTGATCTTATATTTAAAAAATGGTGAAATTCTCTTGTAGGGGATATTATAATATGGTATATTATAATTTTAACCTATATTTAAGCTTACGGTTCTCCCTCACCTTGAATATGCTAGTGTCATTTGGTCTCCTTTCTACGCTGTCCACATTTGTCACATCGAATCCGTACAACATCGTTTCCTAAGAGGAATTGCTTGGAGGTTGGGTCTTGAAAGAGGCAAGTACTCATATAATGAAATTGAACACATTTTAAACATGCCTTCTTTAGAAAAACGTAGAAAGAACTCTGATCTAATTTGCATATTTAAAATTATCAACAGTATTACAGATACACCTGCATTGTTACAACTCATCCAGTTTAACATCCCTTCCCGTAGGCTTCGAAATAATGAATTGCTGTTCCTCAATCAACATTCTACTAATTACGGATACCATTCTCCCTTATCCAGAATGTCGAGACTTGTCAACGCAAGTCAAAGCATTGATTTTTTTGGTGTAAAACTAAATGACTTTCGGCAGTCGTTACGCAATATTTAAATGCTTCTTCATGCTTTGAATTGTAGTGTCTCTATATGTACTTTTTATATTTTATATTGTCATTGGTATTAATTTTTATGTGCTCTCCCTTCACTGTCATCTCTGTTTATTTTAATTTTTATTCGTTTTATTATTATGTTTTTAATGGACTGTTGTCCGTAAATTAATAAATAAATAAATAATATTTGGATGTGCGTAAAATATCGTTTGTAGATACTTGCGGTGTTCGTTTAAGTGCTGCGTAATTATACTTTCTATATATAAAGTATGAGCCTTTTCCTGTGCCGTTGTTAATCTTTTCTTAATCCCCTAATTTATTACTCCACAGTTGTACTGCCGTTAATATTGTGACCACAATGAGACGTTCGTAAATTAATTCCAACAACCAAAATGGTTAAAACATGACCGAAGGATTGAACTCAATAATTTTCATATTGTATTTTTTAAAACAACTTTGTTTCAATTCTTTAGAACTGGCTTAACCCTGACACTGGAATTTTCATAAAGCACATTTAAAAACTTATGCCATTTTTCTACAGATTATTTATTTTAGGGGAAATCAACAGTTTAAAATTTGATTATGTTATACATGTATAATATTTACCTTACTTAGAAAGCAATTATAGATTTCCTCATTATACTATTACATTGTGTATCTAGAAATTGATAGTCAACTCAAACTGAAATCGTACAACAACTAAAAGATATTACATATAACAGGAAGTAGGTAGTACATAATATATGGCATTACATAATATATCATTACATTTACGTAGTTTTGTACTCATTTAATACATTTTAATACACTTTTGATAGAATTTTTATATTTACTTTCGTCCTAATGGAAGATATCTATATCAGAGAAAATCTAATATATAAAATTCTCGTGTCACGGTGTTTGTTATTATAATTTTGATGAAATTTTGTGTGCTTATCTGGTAGGTCTGAGAATCGACCAACATTTATTTTTCATACCCCTTAAAGTAAAGGGTGTTCCACTCCGAATTTTTTTTTTTTTTTAGGGTTTTAGGGTTGCATGTATTTTTTTTCATTAAAAAATACATGCAACCCTAAATTTTCACCCTTCTACCATTAACCCCTATTTTTTAAAAGTGATATTAGTAATTCAAACCGGTGTCACTTCTGACCCGATGAGAACGAGGCCGGCCTCTTTTCTCTAATTTTAAATTTTTTGAGAATCGACCAACATCTATTTTTCATACCCCTAAAATTAAAGGGTGTTCCACTCCGAATTTTTATTTTATTTTTTTTGGACAAATTTTTTATTTTTTATTTTTTTGTGGTGAGGCATTAAAAAATACATGCAACTCTAAATAATCACCCTTCTACCATTAACCCCTATTTTTTAAAAGTGATATTAGTAATTCAAACCGGTGTCACTTCTGACCCGATGAGAACGAAGCCGGCCTCTTTTCTCTAATTTTAAATTTTTTACTAATCAATTACTGTTTGATATTGTTATTACAAACATGATTCACGGTCCATGCAGTAATTTGAATCGTTCATCGCCTTGCATGGTAGACGGAAATTGTACAAAGAGTTTTATTAAAGATTTCACCAACGATACGGTCACACATGTTGAAGGATATGCAATATATCGTCGAAGAAATACCGATAATGGCGGACAATCTTTCATTAAAAATATCAGTAACATAGACATTTACATTGACAATCGTTGGGTGGTACCATATGCACCTCTGTTGAGAAAAAAAGTGGGAAGGAAAAAGGCATGAGAAGTGGGTAGGAATCTGGAGGTCATTGTATCCGGGAGTGAATCCATCCCTCCAACTGCGATGCAAGACCATTGCCTTGAGCGGAATTGACCTTTTACCTTGACCTTTCCAGCCTCGACCCATTGGTCGAGAGAATCCGGCTGGAAAGGTCAAAAGGCCTCCCTCAACCAGTCTCTCTCGATCCAGTCCGCCACGCAGCAGGTGGGCAGACGCATCCGCCGCCAAGACCCGGAAAAAAGTCACCCTTGCTAAATCACCAAACGTAGCGAACCGCTTGGGGTGACCTATGGCAGAGGTGTTGGTTATCCAATAAATGGTTCCCGGGGCGGCGGCAGCCGTACCCGCTTCCTTTCAAAAATTCCCGTAAGTAAGTGGAATAGTAAGAAAATCACAAAAAATATAAATTCATACAGAACGCCATTTCTGATACTGACAAAAACAAAACACGGACAGATAAGTTTTAAGATTTTCACGGCCAAAAGCATTTTCGTTATTTGTTTTTGGGGTGTTATGCCGTGTTGCGCTACCTCCTTCTTTAGCCAACGTTTCGGACATCGTTGCAGTGTCCATCATCAGGGCAGATCCTACCCTGACTGATCTACCGGATCTGCCGGATCTGCCCTGATGATGGACACTGCAACGATGTCCGAAACGTTGGCTAAAGAAGGAGGTAGCGCAACACGGCATAACACCCCAAAAACAAATAACGAAAAAAACACGGACAGTTGGGCATCGATAATTGCTTCATTGTGCATTTTTTAACTTAATAAAAATACTTAATTTAATTCAACAGTTATTGATTCTGAGGCGGTACGAAGTTCGTCGGGTCAGCTAGTATTATTATATATATGTAGAGCACAGTCTTATAAGGTAAGCATTTTGGTTTCAACTGGTTTTATAGTTTTTCTCTTTAAAAGTATTACACGAACGTGTGTGCCGTGTAGGTACTTTGAAATCTACTCTGTTCAATAATTCAGGACAGTCAGTTATGTTATTTACGATTTTATATAGCAACATCACATCAGAGAATTGTCTGCGTACACTCAATGCATCAATTTTGAAAAAAAATGTTGCATCATGATAATTATTAAATCGATTGTGCGATTTGTAAGACAGGCATTTTATGATTTGTTTCTGAATCGATTCAATTTTATGAAATTTAAGTCCTCCTACGCGTCTGACTGTCTGTCTGTTCACGATAAACTCAAAACTAATGAAAGGATTTTAATACGCTTTTCACCAATATATAGAGTGATTCATGAGGAAGGTTATGGTATATAATTTATCAAGGTTTTGTGCAAATTGGTTGAAATTTATATTATATAAAGGGAGCGGGCTGACAAGCGAATTAACAGATGGCGTTGGTTATAAGGTTGAGTAAGTTTCATAAATTATGTAAATGCAAGTGTGTGCATTTTATGTTATATTAGACGTTTTAGTTGGTTAACGTTACATTTTTTCATTTTTTATATATTTCTCAGATTTTTTAACATTAATCCCACATATTATTTTATCAACATTATAAGGAGCACTGTAGGATTATTTTTAAATTTATTATAGTTAGGCGCACTTGAAGTGAAATGACACAAAACTGTGCTATATAAATATAATATTATTATTATTATTATTATTATATAATCAAAATAATTTCTCTCAGAGCCTATGTTATCTTTAGAGATGATGTGTGGAGTGTCATTTTAAGGAAAGGAAGGAAGGAGGAATTCAGGGAAGGAAAACGGTAAGACAGGTGAGTAGGAATGTAGGAGTCACTGACGTATAAATTCAACTCTTCCGTTGAAGTGCAAGACAATAGTTCAAGAGAGATAAGCTGGAACGGTCAAAGGGTCTTCCCAAACCGGCACCTCCCGTGTAATGGTCCGTCACCCCTGGCTTTTGACACCAATTGTGATGAACCCTACCTAATTGATTAACTTTTCTAAGCTTCTACCTCGTATTTCAAATCTCGTAGCTACGTTCATAATTCTACCCTTATGTCCTACTGATCACACCCCTAGGTATGATGGCCTGACTTAACCCTCTTTCCGGTTTGTTTCTACCTCAGGCTCGTGATTTTTCTAACCCCTATACTTTATAATCTAGCTGAACCTACCCTATTTTCTCAAATCCCTGCGATTTTCTCGCAGTAAACAAGATTTAAGATTTTTTGTTCACATTATTTCTATATTCTTCGTTGTGTATTTTTTTGTTTTAGAATTTACATCTGTTTGCATACTTAATATGCACACATATGTAGAGAAGATAATGTATTACGTGTGGTAACCCCTAGATTCTTTTAGAGAAAGTGTGAGAATTTCCCGATCCATTTAGTTATTATTATTTTAGTATATTAAACCGAGTTTGATAAAATAGCCTCACCCTTAAACCTCGTGTCAACTTGATTTCCGTAGGAATTTTTGTTTGTTAATTTAATCCTTCCTATCACCGCTGATGCGTCGATAACATAAACCAACAGTTAATAAATTAAACATTTCAAGGAAAAAACCTTACCTTTGTAGGATGGTCGTATTTGAAGGTCCAGTTTTATCACTCGAAGTCCTTGTCTGCAACTTCCCCTAACATAGTGTTTTGTATTCATGGTTAGTATTCATGGTTAGTATTAGCAAAATTGTAGAAAAGGTAGGAATGGATGGACATGGATGGATATGGGGATAATATGTTTGCTGAAAAGTCGGCTCCTCCGCTAACCAAGTGAAAACCGATGAACAACAATTACAAACCGGATTCTCCCCAGTACGTTTGCTAGGCTTGTCCTTAGATCCGAGTTTTACCCTTTTCAACGGGCGTCTCATGCTATGAAAGGGGCCCTTCACGCCAGCAGGAGGAATACCTAGTCTTCATGACGTTTTTCTGTCTTACTCCGACTTCCGTCTCCTCCGGATTGAATTTAACTCTACTGAGTCTAGAAGGGGTATTTCATGTCTTCCCTTATCATGCCTCTATCCGTTGAATGTGGCGTAAGCTTGTGACGGGCAGATCCATCCTCCCACGTGACCGACCCAGCGTTACACTCCACCTCTGACTAGCTGACATAAAACGCACCTCGTGAGCCTTATGTTTGCTTTCAGGTTCGACAAGGACTTACGGTATGCAAATAACCTGCAGCTTTAATGCCGCGTCAGCGTACTGTCCGCATACGTCCTTCCTCTTCCCCGTATGCCCACCTCGACAATACCGCCACAGGATCAAAGCTCTCCGACCAGAAAGGTTGACACTTACATTTCCGGATAGCCAACACTCACATACAGAAGCCTTGAAGTCTAGATACGTGTGCAAATTCGGATTTAGGACTGTATGAGTATTTGAACACCAGTGTTTTTTAAATGAGGTCACTAGTTCCTCGTGTGTTAGGTATTTAGGATTGCGGATGATTATGGATTCCTGGATACCTACTTCCTATAAGAGAAATTTATAAAATGAGATAAATCATGTTTTCATTGAATCAATGACCTCCTGAATAATAATGATGAGCTCTTTTGAGTTTAAAGCTAGTCGCGGTACTTTACTTTGCGAAATTTTTGCATGCTGTAACAATGCTACCTATTGGCGATCGCTCTAGTATAATCAAGTTGTTTAGAATTGAATGAATTTAAACGTCAATGTTGCTATCACATATTGAATGCAGATTTCGTCGTAAGCTATAATTGATAAACTTGTCCCTTGGCATTTATGCTTTGTTTTGTTTATCTATTGATGGGATCTAGGTGACTGTGTCAATGGATGACATTGAACTCCAATCGAATTTTTAGATACACAATCGAAGAATATCAACATACCCTAATCATGCTGGTGAGAGAAAGCTAATAGGTATTTGTTTTACAAGTACGCTAGGATACCAAAATTGATTTAGTGATGCGTTTCTACCTAATTATTTGTTAAGTATTTGTTTTATTTAATGTATGTGTTGTTGTTTATTTTTCCCTCATCTTATTATTGTCCTTATTTTGTAATTTTAAAATGTGGAATGTATTGCATTGCAACTTCCCCTGCATACATTCTGGAATAAATTATTATTATTGTTATTATTATTATACAAATATGCCAATGTACCTAAAATTGATTGAGAGGCGCATTTCTATCACACCGAGTAATACCTAATTACATTGCGCCAATAGTTAATTAACTCCGATGAACGAATGAACGATAAGGGATAGATACATCATTTTTTATGGTTTATTTGTTTACACTTCACATAGACGACCTTCGGTGTAATGACCTACTTTGGAGATTGTTAATTTCTACGGTCATTGTCCTTTTGAAACACGATTCATTGTTTAACTAATTCTTTTATATTTTATTTGCCCTAGTTTTTACCCAAACATTGGTCGTTTAAGTAGGTACTTTGCTAACCTAAGAGGTATCTGGATGACCTGGTTTCAACTAAGGTGTAATTTGCTTGACCTAGTTTTGAGAAATATGGGTGTTTCGGTTACGAATCAAACTGATATCTTATGTCGCCGTATCCTTATGCGCGCTTAAATAAACAATAGACCTACCTAACTAAAACAAGTACTTGTATGACGTAATTTTTAAATAGGTATTTCCTGTTTGTCCTGATTTTAAGACGCACGGTTACTCCCGCATACGAAATATAGAATAAGGAGACTCCTCAATAGTCATTCATTACGTTCTACGCGCCTCGATTCGTTTTATACGAGCTATAATAAATTAGCGTATTTCTAAAGCAGATATTTCCTATTTGACCTACCTTCGAGCAAGTGGGAATTGTTATCAGTGTGTTAGTGACTAAACTTTAAAGCTCCGATTGATTTTTTGGTGATGCCGCCCGTTCTTTCCTTCTCTGTCTCTGAAAATAATTAATAATTGGTTAAATCTTACCAGCCTCGATCGATTACAATTTTTCAAGTCGGGAATTTTATGACAACGACATTGTGATCAAGGCTTCCCTTTTTGTTTCCTAGCTAACGGATTCCTATCGGTCTTCTTGAGGAATGACTCTGATGATGAAAAAAAAACTCTTCAAATATCTGTCTGTTTAAGATTCACTTCGGTATTTCACTTAGTTTCTCAAACTCGTATTAACTATTGTTTTTATTTCATTCGATTCGAAAATGATTTATCAAATTGAAATTCAGATGTTTTAATTTTAAAATCCGGAGTTTGGTAAATTATTATTTATTCTCAATATTTTAAAATCACTTTAGAATTAATAACCGTAGATACGCACGTTTTCTAAGTGTTCGAATTATTATCACTATTGTTTATTGTAATTAGTTATTTAAATCACAATGAAATTTTAAGGCATATTATTATGGAAACACTGTCGCAAAACCATCACTCGAGAAATTCGTTATTGTTATTTATTTCACCGATGTTAAGTAATTTAAAGTAGAATTATACTTTAATTATTATATCACCTTTAGTAAGTTTTAAAAATAATCGCGTTATATGTTTTCTTTTATCCGGTAAACTGTATTTATTTTAAGACACTGTATTTTTGTTAAATATTAGAAAGTCAATAACTATATGTTGTAAAAGAAACCCGAATATTATTAAATTCTTATTTACTAACTTTAACCACTTTCAATATAAAACAAAACACCCGAACGTATTATTTTTAAGCACTTTTTCGGATTTTTTATTCCTCAATTTAAAAGGGAGATTATATACCGAATTTACTCCTTTGCAAACACTTGTAGAAATTTCAACTTTTAATAAAGAGTTATACGTTTGTTCCTGGACCCCGGTCTGTATCCCAACTGCCAACGGACTCCCAACGAACTCTCAAAAAAACTCCCCTTTCTTTATCAAACCATGGTGTTTTAAAGACTTTTTAGAGCTCTCCTTTCGTAGGAAAATGACTTCTGATCACCCAGACTTCCATAGAAAAAACCCCAAATTCGGTTCCTCCGTATACGACCTTTTGTCAAATCTCTGATAATCTCCTATCTCATGTTTTAGACCGAAATCAGTCTAACATCTCTCTCACGTAGGAAATCACATAAATTTCCTCGTTGACATGTATTTATTTAAAAATTTTATGTACTTTGGTAATAAGTCATTGTTAATGTGTTTGTAATAAAGTTTTATGGGAATTCTGTAGTCTAAACATTACGTTAGAGCAATGATAATTTTTATTGCCCTTTTTAATCGCTAATGGGCCTTGTGTAAATAAAAGGCATGTTCGGATCTTCATTGTTTTTGAAAACAAAATACATGTGTGGTCGACAACCATTTCCTGCGTCCACTTTGTCAGTAGCCAAGCTCAATTATGTGATCCTTTCAACGGCACAAATGACATAAAACGACCATTTCTGTTGAATAAAATCATCCGTAATTTGTCCGGTATTGTTACTTGACCCCAGACACTTAACAATACTAATTGTATTCCTTTGAGATTGCAACTAGCACACTCTATGCCCCCAACGAAACCACCATCTTTTTAATAAATTTTCTTCTAAAAATCGTCTTTCTAATATCTCCGTTTCATTTAGAATTGATAACAATAATTTTCCACTGTTTTATGTATATTTTTCATTTTTCCTTTCGTCAGACTACGTTAAGCATCTTTTCCTGCGATTTGCTTTAATTGTAGAGTGACCAAAATGTACTGCGGTCTTAGATATAATTTTCTCAATCTCCTGTTTTTTGTAAATGGTGTTGTCAGAACAGAGTTATCCTTATACCAGTACCTATTCAAGTAGTTCCAATTAGTTTTCTCTTGAGATATTTGGTTCTAATTACTTCGTTTCACCGTTCCATCACCATATAAATAGGGTTTTCCCCCTTTCCCAGGCTATTATATTCAGCTTTGAAATTTTCCGAGATTCCACCCGTTTTTTGCCATCATTACAGGTCGGTTTTAATCAAATCGTCCCCTGGGACCATTCATGTTACGTTTTCCGTGCCCTTATCGGTGATATTTATCTTCAACATTCCCGTCTAAGATTTTTTTGTTTCCATTTGAAACTTTTGGCGCCCAAAACCTCCAGTTTTCGATCTCGCCTTATGTAAACACGATCCGGGGTTAATAATCCTTCAATCCTTTGTCTAAAGGTTTGTTTATTATACAGTTCGTTCACCCTACGTTCCTGTGAGAATTTATTCAAGGCCACTCAATCTGATCAAAGTCCACTAACCCTATACACGCCTCTATTTTCTCTGATTGGTTCAGATTATTATTAATCGTTTTGCACAATCTCTCA
This sequence comes from Limnephilus rhombicus, assembly GCA_929108145.2. Taxonomy (NCBI): domain Eukaryota; kingdom Metazoa; phylum Arthropoda; class Insecta; order Trichoptera; family Limnephilidae; genus Limnephilus; species Limnephilus rhombicus. The sequence goes on along the minus strand of OV815292.1, from coordinate 12,982,257 downwards.
TTGGTAGAATGTCAACTTTCTTTGTTCTCGAGACAATTATGATACGGGGTTTCCCTCGCTTCAGTCTTTATACAGATCTCTGTAATAGTTCCCAACTGCTCGGACAGATGTCGCCGAATGTACCGAATTCTCTACATAGTATTAAGGAGAAAAAAATTTCCTTGTGGGCTTCTCGTAGATTGAAGGTTAGCATTCATCACACCCGATCCGTCCTGTCACGCCGGTGGGCAGCACATCCAGGACCTGGACACACTTCACCGATGAACACGAACACTCCTTCAAATCGCCAGACTTAGCGAACCACTTGGGGTGACCCTAGGCAGAGGTCAATAAATGGTTACCGGGATGGCGGTACCGATACCGCCTTCCAAATTTCATTGAATTTTTCCAAGTAATACAGGTAAGGTTAATCAAACAGACACAAAGCGAATTTTTTTTTTACCAAAAAACTTCTTTAAGGTCAAGAAAACTCTCAACAACGCTTTTGTATCATGAACCTAAGAAAGATTTTTTCGGCCAATTTTCTAGAAGGTATTTTGGCAATATTTTTTTAAAAAGATTGATAGATTCATTTTTCTCAATTGTTTTACGACAAAAATGATTTTTTGTGAATCCAGCTAGTAACTAGCTCTTAGTGTTTTATTATTTATTATTATTTTAAGAAGTGGGATCGGGTGCAAAATTGAGTAATCAGAAAGTTTGTTGCCTGTTGTATGTTAATGATCCGGTTCTGATTTCTAACAATGTGGATTATCTTGGATTTTCTTAACCAAAATGAGAAACAAATTACCATGTCTACTCTTCGGAGTCATATTAAGGACACAATGCATAAAATAAATATGGCTTTCATCACAATAAACCAAACAATACATCTTCAATAACATCGGTTTCTGATAACATTTATTCGTGATTTGATAACAGCATGCGAGTTCTGCGTAAGTCAAGTTTAGTATTAATATATCTACGTCCACTGAACTGATAATACCGCGAAGTGAGATCTCAGATATATTATGGTTCCGCGACTTTTCATACCAAAAATATCCCCGATAAAATATTCTCCAACAAAATATCCACTAAAACCTAACCTAACCTATTGCCTATCCTGACCTAACCTAACATAACCTCAACTAACGAAATAGATATCTTGTTGGAGGATTTTTGTCCACTACATAATATCACCGACAAAATATCCTACGGACAAAACATCCCCCAACAAAATATCTACTAAAAAATAACCCAACCTAATCTAACCTAACCTAATCCAGCAAAATAGATATTTTGTTAAAAATATCCTCTTCTTAAATATCCTCCGACAAAATATCTACTAAAACCTAACCTAACCTAACCTATCCTAACCTAACCTAACATAACCTAATCTAACAAAATGGATATTTTTTGTTGGAGGATGTTTGTCCGCGACAAAATATCCTTCGGACAAAAGATATAAAATTGTCCCCGGACAAAATATCTACTAAAACCTAACCTATCCTAACCTAACCTAACCTAACCTAACCTAACCGTACCTAACCTAACCTAACCATACCTGACCTTACCTAACCTGACAAAGTAGATATTTTGTTAATAATATCCTATTACAAAATATCCTCCGACAAAATATACAATGGACAAAACATCCTCCAACAAAATATACAACGGACAAAATATCCTCCAACAAAATATCCACTAAAACCTAACCTAGCAAAATATATATTTTGTTGGAGGATGTTTTGTCCGCGATTTTTATTTTTTTTTTATGTGTGCTCCACACAGGAGGCCCTCAGGAAAATAATTTCCCTCAGGGCCTATGTCATCTTTGGGGATACTGTGTGTAGGGATTTTTTTTAAGGAAAGGAAGGAGAGGAAGGAAAATGGTTTAAGGGATGGGTAGGAATCTGGGGTTCAGTGTGTCCTGGTCATCCGCCTCCAAGACCTAGACAAACCTCACCCCATGAACCCGGGCACCCCTGCTAAATCACCAGATAAAATATATGTGAACGATTTCATTGCAAGTAAGAAATAACTGGTCTTTTTTTACGTTAGCACCATACAGGAGGCCCTGAGGAAAAAACCTGAAGGCCTATGTCATCTTTGGGGTAATGTGTGGAGAATCTTTTAAGGGAAAGGAAGGAGAGGAAGATCTGGGAAGGAAAAAGGATCGAGGGGTGGGTAGGAATCTGGAGGTCAATGTTCAGGAGGGACGGACCTATCAATATCCCTCAAACTGCGGTGCAGAGTGTTGGATCGAGAGGTCCGGCTTGAGAGGTCTAGGTTAAGTATCCCTTAACCTGTCTCTCCACCACGCAGTAGATGGGCAAACGCATTCGCCGCCAAGACCTAGACAAACCTCACCCCATGAGCCCGGGTACCCCCGCTAGGTCACCAAACTTAGAGAACCACAAGGGATGACTTATGACAGAGGTGTTGGTTATCAATTAAATGGTTCCCGGAGCGGCGGTACCCACACCCGCCTCCCAATGTCCAAGGACTTTATTTGAGCGCACGGACGCTCCCATAACACACTTCTATCCGTTTATTTCTTCAGTGTCCTTAACCCAGTCCGCATAATACTGCTGAGAATTACGAGACAATTCTGTGCGGGCGGCGAGCGATCTCCGCGCAATTTGGCCCATAAAAATGGAAATGAGAATCATAAAATATTCGGCCTGCTAGTCAAATATTCCCAAAAGCTCCAAACGCTTGAATCGAGAAGGTTTGATTGTATTTCTGGCCCCATTGCAATTAATATCAGTCGAACTGTTCGGCCGTTTGAGACATAAATATTACACTCTGTAAAAGGGTTACACATAGGATCGCAGCCTAATTATAATGGAATAGATAAGGAAGTTTTGCAGATTTTAGTATGCTCAAAGTAAATGAGTGGAGAACAATGGAAATTTCAAACATTTGATGGTTTAGTAACTTAGTAACATTCGTAACTTAGCAAATACGTGACTTAAGGTTAACGGCCGCTATCGCCAATCAAACTGAGAAATTTTAAAATTAAAATTAGGCCCTAAGCGGACGAACGCTATGTCCCGATTCCACTAACACCAAAATTGTTAAAGGGTCAACCGTATTATTTAGTTAACTTAAGTTGATGTAAGTATGTATTTTTATGTAAAATAAGTTTTTTTTAAAGAAAGACAAATTTTCCCGAGTTACGATTGTAACGTACAACCGGACAATCTCCTACTACCGCCACGTTAAGCAAAAAACGTGGCCTGTGTTGTGTTGGAGGAACCGGTCACACTCACGATGCCTGAGTGGGACCCAAATGCAATGCCAACTCAGCCACTGATTGGTCAGCAAGTTTTAGTTAAGTCCGCGTTTATGTGGTAATGATATTATTTATGTATCTAAGTACATATTTTAATATATAGATATAGTTTTATTTAGTTGTGTAATTAAAAATTAAGCATTATAAGTCAATGTATGTATTGAATTAAAGTAATGGGCATCACTATTATTTATTTATGCGTGTGACATCCCCACCACGCAAACGAAAACATCTCTGGATCGCTCCGGCGATGACCGAGCAAATTATTCCGTCTCCAGCGCTCGACCCCGCCGGCCACTCGCGTTTTGTACCTCTATACCCGTTTCATACGTGAACGCAAAATCGTGTAAAGTATTTAATCTCAAATAAATGTTAATCACTCAAACATGAGCAAAATGTTATCACTCATCTTCCAATATAATTACTGAACACTGGATCGCGGCCTAGAAGTACCGTGATTCCCAGGAGCCTGACTATTCCTTATGGTAAAGTATTGGGACTACCTCGTCTGATGAGAAGACGGAGCACAGGTCAAACATTCTCCACCAGCTCCTCAACCCTTGCAAACAACACTTCTAACAAAGTATTTAAGAAAGAACGAAAGGAATAATCAGGCGAATTTGTTCGGTTTTCTGAACAACTCGTATAGGTCTCATAGAAATCTTTGTGTCTCCCTTACTAAAATGGTTAAAAATATGATCTAAACAGTGTAAGAAAGAGAAAACACTACGTTTTATATTCTAATCTAAAAGTTAACCTCGAAATAATCAAAACGCACACTTTTTTTAATCCAAAGTTTCCGACCGCGATTTGAAATAAAAAAAGTTTAATTTTATTTTATATTTATTATTATTTTTACTTGAAACGACAAAAAAATTAATTAATGATAAAGTTTGTAATATATTTGCCCAAAAAAAAAAGGTTTTTTCAGTAATTTTAGTGATGTAGATAAAACGTAAGGTGAGCCACTTTTAAAACTTTTTTATGTTTGCATTTTAAAATTTTATTTTTAAAAATTATAGGTTTATTTGGATTTATAAAATTTTAAAGCCTTCAAAATTTTAAAGAATTTTAAAGCTTTCAAAAATAGTTTTTAGTTTTCGGATGCGTTCAGAAATACTCCGTTTATTTGTATTTTATTGCCGTAAAATAATAATACCGAAATATTATGACTTTTTGAGAAAACAGGCTCGAGGTCTGAGTGGTTATAAGCACCAGAACCATTTTTTCTAGGATTAAAGAGAATATATCAATCAAGGTGATCGTCGGAAATAGCTTACTAAACGTCGATAAGGCTACTTCAAGATTAATATTTATTTAAAATTATTTTGGAATATTCGTAAGTTCTTGGATTAATTAACCAATTTGTAAAACATTTGTAGGTATTATTTTTTATTATTTTTTTAACTAAAAAAAAAGAAAAACAAACATTCCCGGGTTACGAATAACCCAACAATGTTTGAAAATCTCCTACTACCACACTAAGCGGAAAATGTTGCTTGTATCGTGATGCATGTTTAAAATCCTGAAATTTTTCCGACTCGCAGCGATAACTTACCCATGTTACGTGTTTATATGTAAACTTACTGTTTTTGGTGTTAGTGTTACAATTGATAACCCTGGTATTTCTAAATGTATATTAGTTGTAAATATGTGAGTCACTAGGTCACACTAGTTTAAGGTCAGCATTTATAAGTCTTATTCATAAGTCACTAGCTACGAGTATAAGTCTTAGATGTAAGTCACTAGTTATAATTATAAATCTTAGTTGTAAATCATTGTTATACTAATTCTTTTGTATACATATTTGTTTGTACAGCGCCCTTTAGGAAATTTTTCACAAAAACCAAAGCCAAAAATTTTAGCCAATGCGTGACGTGAGGTAGCGAATGCGTGACGAGAGCGTTACGAAAAGCAGGGCGAACGCTTCGTATATTACTGTAAAGGCAAGAGAGAGAGGTTCGAGCACACATTTTCTTTCTCTTTTTCTCTCCTAGCCAGTTACGTTACACAGTCCAGGCCACTGTATCACACTGTAGGAGCAAGATAGAGCAGTGCACGCGAAAATTTTCTTTCTCTCTTCCTATCATATAGATGGAGCAGATTTTTTACTTCAGTTGTGTGGTCTAAAGCACACTTAGCCAGCCGAGGAATTGAACACGCGACGCCCGGGTGGAACCCAAACGCGATGCCCACTCAGCTACTGACCGGTCATTATTCACAATAAATTAAATTCACTTTCAAGGATCGAACCAAAATACATAATTATGAAGAAATGTCGAAAACAATGCAAATTTTCTCTTAATAAAAGCTTTCAAAACATCGAAGTACAATAAATGAAAGAGCATGTTTCCTTCGTCTGATCTAAAATATAATCTCTAATTTCAGCAGACTGCGGTATCGGTGCCAAACCCCACCTAAACCAGGGTAAACCCAAAACGTATGGTGCTTTCCTTCAAATCAATAAATCTCTTACAAAAACCTTTATTCTCAGCCTTTCAGAGGTACGGGAGATAGCGGGAAAGGGTTGATTATTAATTAAGATTGTAAGGGATGGATTCAAGATTTGGTTTTGCAGTGGTTATCGCACGATGTGACAAAGGAAGGGACTGGGATCAATTTCTCACGTTCATGAAGGTACTTTTTTCAAAAATCAGCTTTGCGCGAAAGCTCAAGTCTATAGGTACCTATCCATCGACAAAAAAGAGCTTTGCAAGAAATTATTCCTTTTTAAAAAGAAAATACGTACGTATTAAAATCTGACATTTTGTCATCGAAGTAGCTAATTGATTTATGAATATCTATGGATCGTCCCGTTGATTAGTCAGACATCTACGAAAAATCGAAATTTGATTTGAGTATGCAATTATACGTAAAAATGTTCCTCTGATTCTGTAGGTCTGACTCAGATTACTCATAAACACCACCAAATCAATTATAATGCATTAAAATTCATAGTGAATTAAATTAAATGTTGAAAGGTTTCTGGGCCACTAGAAGGATATTTCAAATTTTTTTAAATATGAACCAAACAGTTATGCCTCCCGGTGTTATTTTATAGCATATTTAATGTGTAAAACACGAACACGTGTAAATAATAGTGAATTTATGGTGAGCATTCAAATATTGCTCTCCTCATTATTTCCCAACCTAGTTTTTGTAGATGTCTGACTAATCAACCAGACAACCGATATATGTAAAATGTACCAAAATAAAATAAATAATTACTCAAAGAAAGATATAATTCAGAAATCAAACTTGGCTTATACGATAATAGTCACTGAAGAGTTTCAACATAAGTCTGTTGTTTTGTAACTTTGGTGTTTGTATGTACACATTTAAAACCACTAGAGCGATCGTAAAACGCGAAATTTCCCAGAAGATCATTTTTTTAATTTTTCACCATCATTAAAAAAATCATACTGTTATGAAAATATTTAATAATTGCATAACAACTGCGATTAGGTACTGAGATTGCCAATCTTATAACTGTCTATGGTTTTTTTTGTACAACCATATATCGGTGCGAGAAGGGAGATAATAAGTTTTTGACGGGTAACGACACTTTCTACTGGAGCCGGTATCGGGCACACCGACTCGAGTAAAACGTCACGGGGCCATGTTTTAAAAAAGTATTAAAGTCGAGCGTATAAAAATTCTTTTAACAAGACGGGACGTACAATATCTGTAAATGCATTCCTTTCCTACAATCACGTTCAATCGGTGCAATATAATGGAATTGTGAAGCAAGCAAGTTCCGAGCCGCGAACCAAAAACTGGCATTATCCGGAAGTGAAAAAAAAACAACCTCACGCAAAATCGAGGGAATTTAAAAGTCATCCTCGCTCGCTTCGGTATGTTAATATGCCGAGATCGTATAAGTAACAGATTACAACCGGACGTGGTCAGTATTTGAGAGGCGATTCCGCGCCTTTGCTCTCGCCGAATTCACTCTGGAAGGCGCGTTGGCGTTCTAGAAGGATCTTTGTTGGAGACCATCCGCCCAGCTCGGGGGACTCATAAGCGGGACATCACAGGACGGGACGTGGGGTGATCCTGGCGGGCTGTCCGCCCGATTCCAGCGCTTCGACCGGATGCGGCCGTGGACCAGGGAGAGCTGCAGTCGATCACCAGCGGTTAATTTAGATAGCTTAGAATAGTAATCATACGGTCTGGAATGATGGGGGGTAAGTTCGAAACTCTTATGTCATCATTTGTGTTTTTTAAGAAATACAGTATTTAATTTGTTTTAAATGTAAAAACTATCGTGTTTCATTCCAACATGCCTGCCAACCTGATGTAAATGCGAATGATTCAAATATGCCCACCACTTGAAAAGAGTCTCTTGTATACAATTAAAAATACAGAAGGGTGAGCATCCGGAGTACACGGCATAACTTTACAGTTATGGCGCGAAGGTTCTAACCTCAATGCTGTGTACGAAGGAGCCACAAGGTATTTACCACATCTACCATCATCTTATTTTATGATACAAAATATTAGAATTGCCAGTCACACCTTATTACTACCCTCGCAACAATAAAGCGGACCAGGTGCCGTTATAATACCTTCGAATTTTAACAAGGAAACCTAAAAACTTATTATGGTGCTATACAGGCAATGAAATAACCTGTATTTTACCGTTTATTTTATATTTGTAGGATTAATTAAAAAAATATCTCTCTTTATGTCTCTGGTGTACCTGATAATGAAAGGTGCATATCTAGCAGCTGATTTATTTTTAACATCCACATAAAATAGTCTACGAAGTTCGGGTTTGCGACATCTATGGTCATAACAGATAAATAATCTCAATAGTTTCATTTTAAAATAATTGGCTGGCCATGGAAATGTTTTAAATAATTGCCATAAATGTTTTACGAATGGTAGGAAAATGTTGTCCAATTTTGGACCGCTATCAATCGCAGAAAAGTGAAAGTGGTCGATTTTTTTACCATAATCGCTCCTTAAGTTAATTGTACAGTTGAAAGGAAAGAATACTAGACAACAAGTATATAGTGACGTTATGGAATATTTATTTTGAATATCTAAATAGCTGGAAATATTAAAAGCATATCTAGCCTTGTCTCCATCACCGAGTTTACTGAAATTATTTATTTTACATTATTATTGTTCATTGTTCATTGAATTCTCTATTTATATGACAAAACCTTTTCTGAACCCTTTCCTATCTTTTCCATTATGTTAATTCCGATTCCACATTCTTTTCTCATCCCTTATCGGCCTTCCTTTCTCCGAGCACAGCCGCCTGAGAGAACCATATTCAGATTACTAAATTATTTGCTCTTTATCCATCTGTTTCTTCGTCATATTTTCTTATTCACAAGCCTTCATAAAAGGATTAATAAAAATGTTATTGCTGGCCCAGTTTGTCAAATAGCGGCTGATAAACAAAAGCTTTGCTGAATCGAGAATCCAGCAAAGGGATAAAATACATACAATATTTAGTTTTTATGACATTTACAGATGTACACCTACGAGTATTTTTTATGTTCATATCATAAAAGAGAGAATTCCAAAATCTACCGCGCTCATCAGTACTAGTTCAGTTCAATAAGAACAAAAATGAGTGAGCTTACATATTACGTATCCGTTGGAAGGTAATGAGACTATCAATTTTGAAAGAATCTTAGTTGTCATTTTATCATAATTTGAAACTTGGGTATTTTATACCCATCGCAAGAGCTGACGGTTAAAAAAATCTGGGAACAATCACTACTGTAGTGTATGAGTGTAGTGGTGTAGAATGTCACAAGAAAAGACCGCGTTCGTTCGTAGATGGTCGAGCGGCGTCGAGTGTTTCCGAACGAGCGTACAAGTAGTAGCAGTAGTTCGGCGTACCGTTGTCAGACCTAATTAGAGATCGCCTGTAAACAGACACTACTAACCATATTTTTTCCTAATATAATTCGCAATAAACCAGTAAAAAGAACTTACGTTGTAATCATTACATTACACAATCACTACACAAATCAAATAACATTACAACTACATATTTCCGGAATCTTGCCATTAGTGGATTTTACTATGTAGTCAACACATTTGTTTTTTTGGAAAAGAATTTCAAAAGTTTCAAGGTTTCTTAGTAGACGGTGAATGATATTGATTTTCATCGGAGCTAAGAGAGAAGATTTTCAATGGTTATTTACAATTTTTAAAAGAAGTTTGGTGTCTTTTTGTCACGACGCGACGTTCATTTGGTCAGTAAGTGTTGTGTCTCTTATTGTCCAATATTAAATACCTTGAGAAGTGTTGGGTTTCTTCCAATAAGTTTAAGACTTCGATTGGTAACTAGTTTGATTATTAGTTATCGTTTATATTTACAATGTTATGATTTACTAGATGAGATCCTAAATAGTTATCTTAGTTCTGATGCTCCCGGCCGACTGACAGCAGCAGCCGCCCTAACTTACTGGAATCTTCGGCCATCTTCGTAGCTATTCATGCCAAAGACACGGACGGCGATAGATGATGCTCAATGATAATACTTATTTAGCTGCCATCTATTCGGATATGGCAGAAGTTCTAACCTATCGACAACTATTAAAAGAAGCTGATACTATGTGAATAAAATCAATACACTCCAGTAAGCATTGTGGATAATCCGGTTCTATAGGATGTGGTTAGCGAACAACGTAGCACATTCGCGACGCGACTAACTCCTATTGGCTATTCGTACTCCAATACCGGAAACAGACCTTTTTACCACCAGCGACGGGTGCCGAACTAAAAGAAAATTTATTCTGTTTGCGATTGCCATCGATCCAACCTTTCGCGAATAGCTCTGTATTCGCTTCCCACTTTCCGATTAATACAAATGTAAATTATGGTGTTGAATATTGTTGAATAAACCTGTATTTACACACGCAATACACATTCATGCCTATATATAAAGATAAAGATAATGCTAGAGCAAATGGCCATATAAGGATAATGCTAGAGTTAGTATCGTTTGATTTGATTCGATTGCAGTAAAAATTCCTGAAATATCTTATTTACAAAAATGATTAAAGCTTTTTTCTGTTTTTCAAGAACGCTAGTCAGCTCAAATAAAGTACTTATATATACTATACTTGCTTGGTTTTTGATAAGTACTGGAGAAAGGACAACAAAACCTTTCGTTAAAGGTTCAACTTCAAGCAATAACAATGCCAATCACCAAAGTAATTGCAAATAACTTTATTATCATACGTACCTTCCTACTTTCAGCGATTTGTTGTAAAAAAATAGGACTGAGGGACATAATTAGGAAACATTTATTGGAAATCAATTTGGATCCCGTATGTTTCACATTTAAGTAAACAGCTGACAGAAATATATCAGTCGAACAAAATTTACGTTTACACATTAATGCCAAACAATAAATACTCCAAACTAAAACTCGCCTACCAACATGAAATTTCACGAATGTCTAGAAGAACCCCGCAAACTTGTTTTCCAATAAACCTTGTTATTTACAATTCCCTTATATTCCGTACACAAAGACCGCCAATATACCTTCAATATATATCGTTTCCATTGTGATACAGTCGAACGCAGCCGGGCGTCTAGCGGTTTCAACAAAAATGTATTCAATATAAGATACTTAACGTCAGCTCGAATCCGTATTAGTTTTTCGATTTTAATGGGACGGAATAAGTGGGTGAAAATGACTACATTGTGGTTATGCTAACAATGGAGATGAGTAGAAATACCTTTAATGTATTCAACTGAATGATTTTCTGTAATTATTGACATGTTTGATCAGGTGAAAAGGAGTAAAGGTACCTATTACAAAGCTTTTCGGAAAACTGCTTATACTTGTCAAAACAACATTCTAGAAAATATTAGGTCCTTACATATGAAATTGGCGTTTTGCCGTACTGGCAACTTTGATCTGAAATATCTTCTCTTTGGTTAGGAGTAAAGGTACCTATTATAAAGCTTTTCGGAAAACTGTTTATACTTGTCAAAACAACATTCTAGAAAATATTAGGTCCTTACATATGAAATTGGCGTTTTGCCGTACTGGCAACTTTGATCTCAAATATCTTCTCTTTGGTTAGGAATTCCAAATTCAAACTTATACAGTTATTTACTCATGTATTTGTGTTTCGAAAATTATAATTCATTTGTTTTTTCCTTAATTGTTTTTTTTCTTTGCGTCATTTAGTTTACATAATGGAAAACTTGAAATATCGCGTTATTTACGAGTACGAGTTCCACCGTGGCACCAGTGCTGCAGAAACGGCTCGAAGGATTAATTATGTGTATGGCGACGGTGCCGCAAAAGAAAACACAGTGCGTTTTTGGTTGCAACGTTTTCGTTCTGGAAATTTCGACATGCAGAACAAGCCCCCGTGGACGGCCGGAGACCAAATTTGATAATGAAGAATTGAAGGCTGTTGTGGAAGCGGATCCATCGCAAACCTCGTCCGAGTTAGCTGCAGGCTGCGGTGTTAGTGATAAAACTGTTTTAATTTACTTGAAGCAAATTGGGAAGGTGAAAAAGCTTGAAAGGTGGGTACCTCACGAATTGAGTGAAGCAAATCAACAAACGCGCGTTGACCGCTAGACCACACACTGCACAACAGACGGCTACCAAATTAGAGGAGCTTCAATTGGGTCTAAGACATCCACCGTACTCTCCGGACCTTGCCCCAACAGATTACCATTTTTTTCGAAATTTGGATAACTTCTTGCATGGGAAAAAATTGGACTCCAATGGGGCAGTCCAAACCGCCTTCAAAGATTTTATTGATTCCCGTCCGAATGGTTTTTTTAGTAAAGGGATCGGTGAACTACCTATGAGATGGCAAAAATGCATAGATAGCAATGGTACATACTTTGATTAAATAAATATATTATATTTAAAAAAATCGACTTTATGTTCTTCCCATACAAAACGCCAATTTCATATGTAAGGACCTAATATATGTATGCCATTCAATTTTCAAATCATATTCTTTTTGTACAATTTGGTCCTGCGATCCGGAATTTTTTTTTTTGTCCAATTGACTTATAAATCGACCCTTACTATCGTATCTTCAAAATCTCAATTGTTGAGGAGAGCAGTTTGCCGTAAAACCTATTAGCCGATTACAGTCAAACTTTCAACAAATACTTTCATTTTATATATTATTCGGTTGTCAATTGATGTTGTGTCATTAAATATACCGGTTTTTATTAGTGACTTTCGGGAAGGTAGGAAAAAAGTATAGCATAAACTCAATGCAGCAGGAAATGTTGTCATTTGTCCAATTTCCATTTTTCACTTTGCACCGATCAACACAGTTGTAATTTTGAAGTTTTTTCACGGAACTCATAATTTATCAAAGAAGTAAAATACTGATAATAGAACGCTGCTTTCACTTTGAAGACTGTCACGGCTGAGCTTGTGACTTCACCGTTTTAGGTAGGGGCAAATGTGGATAGGAGTCAGGAAAATGACAGGAATAATACTTAACAGATTTTGCAATAATGCACATACGACTTTATACGTTTACAAATTTCAGAATTGTGACAAATATCTTATTTATCGAATACGAAAATTTACGCTGGGGTTAAATGAACATGTTTTATTGTACGTATTACTATCGTTATATAGTTAGTTATTAGTTACTATTGTTATTTAGTTTTAAGTTGTTATGCCGTGTTGCGCTACCTTCTTCTTTTTAGCCAACATTCCGTACAGCTTTATTTTGTCCAACATCAGGGAAGATGTGTATTAGATACCAAAATTTGCGTGGAGTTTGGATAAATATTTTTATGACATGTGTACCTTTCATACGCTTTTACTTGGTTTTTACACTTTTGTGGAGTAAAAAATATTTTTCCATCGAAATTTTTTTTTCAAATCAATTAAATTAAAGTTTTTTAAAAAGAAACGTTTATTTATTCAAACTAATATTGACGGATAAAACGAATCATTTTTGGAAATGTTAAAATGCTAAAATCAGAGAAATTAACAGTCCGAGTAAAACCCTTAATCAGTATTATTCTTCAGATTAGCAAAAACAATAATTTTATCAACCAAAGACAAAACCACTTTTACGCATGTTTATATTTTTTAGCTTTATGAAATGGGTTAGTACACATTTCAAAAGGTAGGAGTAGCTCGTTGGTGATCACAAACGTAGATATTTACCCCTAAAACAAAAAAGTTATTACTTAATGAATCGTAGGTTTTGTTATTTATTTTTAACTAGCAGACCCGGCCACACGTTGCTGTGGCTAACGAAACACAACGCCATTACCCAATCTTTATAAAATCCACACCACCCGCTTGCCAGCTGCCCGCTGCCTGAATCGAATATTTGAATTTATCGGCTTTTCTCTACTATAATAAGCATGTATTATACATATAAACTAATTAACTCGCCACTAATTATACAATGCTTGCAATGCAACACTGGATATTTGAAAAGGGAAAATCAAATACCTACTTACTCTAGGACATCTATTTTCCAATTTCTTCCGTAGAACGAATTTCAAAAGTGACTATATAGTACGGCCCGCCAGCCATTTTAAATCGCATAAAAATGTGTTTTCTTTGAATTTCTCGGTTTTTTTCTAATATAATTTACATGTTTTATACATATAAACATTCCTCTTTACTCATTTTGAGCGACTTCATTTTATATTATGTAATGATGATGATGATGCTAGCAAACCACAAAGTAGATACCTAGGTACTTTAAAATTCGTGAACACGGCTCTCTAATTCTTCATGTCCCTTTTCTAAAAAGGACTACTTTACCTCAACGTAGGTTCACTCACATTAAGGTTCACTCATTCTTCTCCTCAAAAAAACCCTCGACAAAGCATCCGCAAATATGACGTGATCCCTGAAGGAAATCATTTTTCGCAGGGCCTCCTGTATGGAGTCAATGTAAAAAACTTCAAAATAAAAAAAAGATTTTGGTGATGTTCTGATACACAAAACCTTCAATTTTTCAAGATTTCAACATCTTCGTGCTTTAAGGGGATATTTTAGTATCTTGGATGTTCAAGAATATCTCCTCAGAAGGATTTTTCAAAATTCGAATTATTTTTAACGTTGTAGGCAAAGATATTGAAATATAAGTAGATGTGCTATCTGCAGTTTTTACTAGGTGGGACTGCGCTTCCGGGTGTCGCCGATATTGTTTACCAATTAACAAATAAACTAAACGAACGAATAATTTACGAATAAACTAAACTAACGTTAAACTAAATTAATGAATTCTTTCCGTATTCAAACTATATTGTTAACCAATACTAATGCACATATTCAAAAAATTAACGAAATGAACAAATTATTTTGGTATGCAAACTACTCTAATTAGGGCGTAGTCCGTCGACAGTTGCGAGGACACCGTAGCATAACTCTTTTGTATTTGAATATTTTTGGTTGTAGGTAATTTAGTTTGACTGGATTATACAAAATCCAACTGGAATAGAAATCGAACAAAACTTTTACAGCGTTTTTCTCAAAACTACATTTTTCGAAACGGTTATCACGAAATCTCAAGTTCTAATTGACCGATTTTCTTTGTTTATCCCTCTATGGTAGAAAGCATTAAAAAAAAAATTAATTCGAAAAAGTTAAAAATAACTGAAATAATCTTTTTTTTGGTGTAGCCGCCATTTAGCGAGATTTTTTTTTTGTCATTTTTGTTTTCTATCATAATGACATTTGTACTGATAAAGAAACTACCTTTTTCATTTTTAAAATAACCAGAAGGATTGGGATCGTGACAAGATGGTCACGCTCTTTTTTTCCCCTTCTACTTCAATAGCGTGTAACTTCGTGAAATATATAGGTACATATTTTTTTGTGAATTCTTAAAATGTTAATATATAAACTATAAAAAATGTACGCCTAAAATATTAATGGTTTTTATTATCGACCGTCAAAAAACGGCCGAAATTTGAGCTTCTAGACGGGAATGCTCCCTTAATATAAGTCTAGATAGTTAGATTAGTAGATACAACTGTGGCCCATTCTTGTTCGCAAAAGACTAACCTGAATGTGAGGATATAGCACGTGGGTATGAACGCGTATCGCGCGTGTGTGCCAATGAATGTAGGGTAAAGCACGAAGCTTACAATAATAATTTATTGAACTACTTAAATTAACTATCGACCAAACTTTACACATTAAAATCATTGTTCAGACCAATTTAGCTGCATTCCCTCTCAATATATTTTCCCCAAACCCAGATCTTCCTAGTCACTACTACAGCCTCAGAAACTAAACTTATCTCAGGTGGCTTCATGATTAGTAGCATCAACCCTTGTAAGTAGATCGACATTATTTGTTCGGGCTAAGTGGAACTTTGCATTCGAAATCCTGGTTACTTCTCCGTTCTCTCGTTAAATTTATGGTTATTGTAAGAAATAAAAAATCAAATATTTTGTAACAACATACAATAATAAAATTAAATTCGACAAATAAAAACATTAGTACATTTATTTTAATTAAGGCTACAAGAGGAGATTCTTAAAATATTCAATAGCATCAGACTCTAAAATGATTCTCTCAATTCTCAGGCGTGGAGAATAACATAAAAGAGAGAGAATTCTAGTAAAATTGTAGTATTTAACAGCAGGGCGCCAGTCAAGCGTTAACAATCTAAACAAAATTTATAAACAGTAATCCTCTAATGTAAAATAATCTCGATTTAAGTGAATGGCTCTCTCACGCATGCTTCATCGAAGAAACCGCCATCACACGGATCGTACACAATCAGCCTTTCTTCACTCCGGCTCTGAACCAAATCTTGGTAAAGTTATATTTGATGAAAAACTAGAATTTGTACACTACATACAAATTTTGCAACAGTCGAGCTCCGAATTAATAATAAAAAATGTTTATCCTTCGCCGATCCTCAAGTGTATTTTTAACATATTTAAAAAAGTGTAGTAAATTTATTCGGAGGCGATATTTAACAAAAGAGAACTCCAGTCTAATTTTTTTTATTGAATATCGACCTTAACTTAAATAACTGCATATATATATATTTTTAAGAGTTATTTTTAATAGTTAAAATAATTGTCAAAGTTTTAATTTTTCAAGATCCCCGAAAACCACCTCGTATTGTGTTGTGAATCGTGTGACGTCATCACTCCTGAAAAGTTATTTTTATTTTCAACAGGTGTTGTCATTTTGTATGATAATTATACGGAAGAAAGATGATACTATTCGATAAGTTAAAACATTATTTAGGTCGAATTATTTATTCATTATATTAGATTTATTATATTTTTGAATATTATTACGGAGAGTGGTATAAAATTGATTGAAATTATACTTCTTTTAGCTTTTAAAATCAATATTATCAAAAACGAAACATCACCCACAAAAGTGTAGGCAAACGATATCAGCTGATCGATTGCGGCCATTTTGATTCGGCCGTGGAGTAGTAGGTAGCATTATGATATAGTATATTTATACGATTTTTTCGTACAGTTTAAAGACTTTCAATATTTTAACAATAGAGATAAACTAATAGAGATACCTCTATTTTTGATACTGAATTATTTAGGCCTAAATAATGTTTCAATAGACACAACAACTAAATCTCTATAAACAGTATGTAAATAAATGAATAAATTAATACGATGGCTTTTGTCATTCCTATATTCCCGAACATTTCCCATACAATGACTTTACGGTAACGTTACGACACGAGGAACAGAACACGATTTTTTTAAAAACTCTGTATTTAATATTATTAAACAAAACTTATATATTCAAAATCAGCGTTTATTGGTCTATATGAACATATTTTTTTAAAGACATAATATTTTTCGCTGGAGTTCCTTATTGATAAATCGTAGAAAATTTCGCTGAATTCTTTCGTCATTTTTTTTATTAATTTTATGGTGAGATAACCAAATGATGGAATCAGGTTGGTCTGGAAGGTGTTGTTTCATCTTAATTCGTAGAAATAATATTTTATCGCAAGTGTCTATACTGTAACGGTCATGGTACGTAGTAGTCTTTTGAGATTAGTCATAATCTTAAAGGACTAGTACATCGAGTAGTCAGATGAGGAAAATTTGCTGGAATAAAAAATAACACACAGAGGCGACCCAGTTTAGCCAACGCCAAAAGCATTCCATTACTGGTGAGTACATATTTGGTAATGATTTCCTTCTATTTACACGGTTAATGAATTTCACATGGCAGATGCAAGAAATCTCGTCTAGAAAAGCAACAAATGCTCAACCATCCGATACGCACGGCTGCGTTTGAAATATTAAAAGATAAGTAGTGTGTTTTGGATTTAACCCAAAGCATGGTTAATTTTCCCTTACTTCGAGTGTTATTGATATAACTTTTTTCTAGTAGTTCCGTCAACTGCAGACCACGCGTAACGTTGATTATTCCAATTTGACAATTTCTAACGCTCATGCGAATACTGGCAGAGTAAAAGGGATACACGGATACCATCTTGGCATGCAAAACATCCACACAAATCCAAATATAAACATACAGTATAAACATACAAATATCAATATCCATACAAATCCATACATCCATACAAATACAACGTCTATACAAATTTAGAAAAAGGCGAA
Organism: Limnephilus rhombicus; assembly: GCA_929108145.2. Taxonomy (NCBI): domain Eukaryota; kingdom Metazoa; phylum Arthropoda; class Insecta; order Trichoptera; family Limnephilidae; genus Limnephilus; species Limnephilus rhombicus. The sequence goes on along the minus strand of OV815292.1, from coordinate 12,964,412 downwards.
ATGCTAAGCGCTCAGGTTAAAACAAAAATTTGCTACACTCAGTAAAAAAAACCAGAATTATTTATTCAACATAATTATAATTTCCATTTCCATTTTTTTTAAATTAGCTCCACGCAGGAGGCTCTAAAGGAAAAAAAATCCCCCAGTTTCATCATTGGGGATGCTGTGTGGAGGGCCTCTTTAGGGAAAGGAAAGAAAATAAGTTCTGGGAAGTAAAAAGATACGAGTGGTGGGTAGTTGATGGTCAATGTGTCCAGGAGTGATGGACGTATTAATCCATCACTCTCACTGCGGTTCAAGAGTCTGGCTGGAGAGGTGTAGGTTATATCTCCCTTGACCATTCTCTTCCGATCCGACCCGCCACGCAGTAGGTGGGCAAACGCATTCGCCGCCAAGACCTAGAAAAAACCTCACCCCTGTTAAGTCATCAAACGTGACCTTAGGATGACCTATGTCAGGGGTGTCCAATAAATGGTTCCCGGGGCGGCGGTACCCATACCTCCCAAGTCCAAGGTCTAGCAGCTAAAAGATTTTATGATAGTGTGTCTATTAGCGACACGAGTTTAAATCACACTTCTCGAAGATTTGTTCAGTACTTCCAGAACCTCATCACCAGAAACGCATTTGTGTATGTTTAGGTAGGTACTCAGAACAATAATTGTGAGCATGACAAAGTTCAGTAACCATGTCCCTTACCCCAAGGAAGCTAGAAGTTTCTTTCGATTATTTTTATTGCCTTTAGTAAACCACCCTTTTATAGTCTTCTTCTATCTCGGGAATAAAGATAAACAGTAAAAATAAAGCCCACTTTGAGGACAGCACTTATTTTTTTATGAGAATGCAACAAATTCAGCAGGAAATATTACTTCGAGTTTCATATCTCAATAATTTAATTGTTCATTATCATTCAATATCTCATTTAATGTAATCATTTTTTTTTCATTTAACATTGTGATTTTATCTTTCCACCGTGTGTAACTCAATAGCCATAATCATAATGCAAGTGATGTACTTTTTCAATGGTTGTCACCTGTCAAAAGTAAAAAAGAAACCAAACCGAGCTTCTTTCTGACTTATTTATAATCAAATAGTAAACAACATACTGCATTTGTCTTGCTGTATAAATTGAGTCCCTAGAAAATTATGTACATTCATCGCCATACAACTAAAGTTTAACCAAAAAATCATCTGATTGAGATCAAAACCTTAACACTAAATATAACTTCAGTTTCAAAACAAAGCCCCAGGATTTACGACTCTTGGACCAAACTGATGAACTGGCGAAAATTACGCTTATATAATATATTTTGCTATATGTATTATGGACCGATGGGTCCAAAACATTGGTATCCCACTCAGACACTGCAGGCTAGATACTCTGCTACTCAAGTCATCCCATATTTAGGCTTTATTTGTTCTTATAATGTTTTATACGCTTATTTAATCTTTTACCCTTATGAGTTGCAGGAATAATGTCAGGTTATTAATTTGTGAACCGGGAAGGATTGTGAATTACCAGTTTGTGTTTGTATTCATTAGTTAATACTTATCCTGATGCGGTCATGAAAAATATGAATTCATTCATTTGTATTATCAGTGCATCACAAAATATTTTTCGCAGTATAAACATAAAGTTAATGATTCCACTGATTTCTTTACCAAATCAATCAAGAACTCTCCTCTCCTTCCTTTTCCTAAAAAAACCCTCCACACAGCATCCCCAAAGATGACATAGGCCCTGAGGAAAATTATTTTCCTCAGCGCCTCCTGTGTGGAGCTCATGTAAAAAAAAAAAAAAAAGTAATTCTAAATATTTTTATAAAGCACGTGTACAATATTGGATTTTCGAAAGGGGATGAGCGTACTTCAAAGAATACACGAGTTCTTAACACTTAATTTTAATTTTTAATTTTTGCATTTTAAAATTTTTATTTCCGTTTTTATTTCCATTTTTCTTTATAAATATTTTTTTTTCTCTTGGTTTTTCACTTAATTTTATTTATGTTTTAATTTATATGCCTATATGTTTTAATTTATATATTTGATTATTTATGCATTAAACCGCTTACTCGTTAAAACGGAATACTTTTTATCCAAACAGTTAGATTTAGCTTTATTACTACGAAAAGTGAGTATTTATGTCGGGGAGACCAAAAAACATGCAAAAAATATGCATTTAACATTTTAATTTTGTTAAAATTAATTCACTCGCGCGGTAACGACATGTTTATTCATCGTTTTTATTTTGACATTTCATCAATGCTGCCAATCATAGAAAAAATATTTTTGCGTAAAACAAAGTGAATTTTTTTTTTTTTTTTTTTTACATTAACTCCACACAGGAGGCCCTGAGGAAAATAATTTCCCTCAGGGCCTATGTCATCTGGGATGCTGTGTGGAGGGTCTTTTTGAGGAGAGGAAGGAATGAACATTGGTCTTGAAGAGACCCATGTTGTAGGAAGGAGGAAACACAGAGGCCGGCAAATCATTCCACAGCCGAGCTGTTGAACATAAGAACGAGTCGAAGAAACGACCCGTTCTCATGTGACTAATGTCAACTGTGTACAAATGTTGGGCACGCGTTTGGCGTGTTTCCCGACTATGCACCGGTGCCGAAGGGATCAATGATGCTAGTTCCTCGGAGCATCTTCCATTGTAATACCGGTAGAACAAGGATAGCATTCCCACCCGACGCCTGTGCTCTAAAGATTGCAATCCGTCTGTTAAGATGGGAGAATCTATCAAACGGACCGCCCGTTGCATTGACAAGTTTGTACCTGTATACAACAGTAGAATATGGAAAGAAATGTTTTATTTTTATTTTAACTTTTAAAGTAAATCCTCAAATTGTAACATTTAATTAAATGAAGACAATATAAGCGAAACTCAATCGAAAATCTGGAAACAGAAAAATCAGAAAAAGATATTGACACCTCTGTGACCTCTTGCTTTCCGGGCAAACGCGCTAACCACTGCGCCACGGTGCCGATATCAAATTCGGTCATTTTTAACTGTATCATACTTCGACTAAGAACCACCCACATTATCTTCATTTTCTTAACGCGTCCCAGAGGTGTCAATATCTTTTTCTGATTTTTCTGTTTCCAGATTTGCGATTGAGTTTCGCTTTTATTGTCTTCATTTAATTAAATGGAAAGAAATGTATTAAAATAATTACACAAACCCGCTAGACAAACCCTGCTTTGCCAACAAACCATTCAAAACCTGGGATATTTTTTAAAAGTATGATAAAAAGCGAGTTTATTTTAGAGAATTTATTTTTACTTCCGACAAATGTCATATTTGATTGTCTATTAGTTAAAAAAGGAACATTCCGTATTATCCGTGCATCAAACTTCGACAACACGAACGTTCCGTATTATCCGTGGGGTGGACTAACTGCATATTTACCTATATGTGTATAGAACACACGAGTTCTTAACACTTAATCTTTATTATTAGTTCATGTTTTTCAAAATTTAAATTTTCATTTTTATTTCTATTTTTCACTAACTTTTATGTATTTCTTAATTTTTATTTAGCATGTTTAATTATCTGTTTCAAAAAAATTGTATTTATTAATTCCTAATTAAAATATTAAACGTATGACTACCATAACACGGGCATTAGCCTAGTGTGGTAGCTAAAAAAAAAAACAAAAAATCTGTTACCAATAAAATTTTATGAAATAAAAATAAATAAAAATATAAAATGCATTTCCTCGAAATCCAATGCTTTCGATGAGTTTCCCATTTCAAACAATGTCCTTCCCCAAAACAAAACAATGCACGTTTAGGAATTGATCAAAATATAATTTGGGTAAATTGAAAATGTCAAGAGAATCAATCGTGATTTAACAATAATTAGAAAAGTTTTAATATAACCCAACCCGTTTACTGAAAAGGGTTGTAATAATTAATATTAAACCAACATTTTCTCACAGAGACCTCTGCTTGTTTGTTAAATATATTTATCCTTTTACAATACATAATTTATGAGGCAACCTTCCCTCTTTTAGGGGTGGTAAATTAATTTCTATTCAATGGCTTCCCTTCCCCAGGCTCCTTACATACGCTACAGAGAAACAATAGATTAAAAGCCTTGCGTAAGCCTCCAAGATAACACGCATATTGGTCCCGGGAGGCTTTGACGTAATAATCGATAAAGCATTAACACAGTTATGTGTACTGTATGTATTACTATTAGAGGACATATATTTTTTTCCAATTAGGCACTAAATTCAGGATTGCAGCTAACGAAGTAAATCCTGCAAACCAGTCCAAAAAAAAAAATCTTTTTGAAAAATATTGCTTTGTGAGAGATGGTAAAATTTTAAATCTGATTAATTCTAGAAAACTAGACATCGGATTGTAAAATAGTCAAAATAAAAATACCTAAAATTATTACCAATTCAAAAATTTTTCGCATTGTACTGGAAATGTTTAATTAAAAAGGTTACGAAAAGTCTTCGTAACATGTTTTTTTTGGATTTTTTTACGTTAGCTCCACACAGGAGGCACAAAGAAAATAATTTCCCTGGGGGTCTGTGTTATCTTTGGGGATGCTGTGTGGAGGGTCTTTTTAGGGAAAGGAAAGTTAAGAAATTCTGGGAAGGAAAAAAGTATGAGGGGTGGATAAGAATCTGGGGTTCATTATGGTCAAGGTCATGTTCCGAGAAACTTCTGCTGGAGGGGTTAAAAGAGCTCCCTCAAGCAGTCTCTCCCGATCCGGCCTGTCACGCATTTGGTGGGCAGACCCACCCGCCGCCAAGATCCAGTCAAACCTCACCCCATGAAACCGGGCATCCATTCAAGTCACCAAATTCAGCGAACCACTTGGGGTGACCAATGGCAGAGGTGTTGGTTGTACGACTGGTAGATATCAATACCACCACAAATTCACAGATTAAAAATTTACTACCCAGTTATATATTTTTATTTGATGCCTAAAAATCGACACTATGTGTATTCACACATCATATATTCAAAAACATTCTGAAATATATGTCACCTATAATTTAATTTCATTATTCCGAATTCGTCTATTTCTCCATTATTAGGCTCAAGTCCTTATCGACTTGAAACAATGCTCGTATATTATTTTCATAAAACATGAAACCTATGTATGAAATGCCATATATCATGAAAATGAATGTGCACAGATTTTCCACCGTGATAATAAAGTCGCTATTTCATTACAAAACAAGGATTTCAACATTTTGATAACGTTTGTAATGGATTACAAAAAATTGTAAAAATATTTTTATTCGAAATATTTTTATGATTCTCTGTTCGTTCGTTTACATTCAATTACTCATATTTTGAAAAGTTCATACTCCGAGTGAAGATTTTACAACAGCCACTCTGTCATGTCGCCCTTCTGCCCGCTGGCATTTTCTACTCCACACCCTGTATTGCTGTAAGTAGGTACCTAAATTGCTAGTATTTTGCTGGTAGGTTTATTAAACTTGCAATATACGTGGTGGATATTAATTCATTATTCATATTCTTAGATTGTCGCTTTCCATATTATGAAACAAAAAACTTGTTTGATCTCTTATACCAGCGCTGTCAATATGTTTCCATCTATACGCAACAAAAAGTGGTTTATTTAATTAATGAAGACAGTATTTTTTTTTACATTAACTCCACACAGGAGGCCCTGAGGAAAATAACTTCCCTCAGGGCCTATGTCATCTTTGAAGATGCTGTGTGGAGGGTCTTTTTGAGGAAAGGAGGGAGTGAACACGGGTCTTGAAGAGACCCATGTTGGAGGGAGGAAACACAGAGGCCCGCAAATCGTTCCACAGCCGAGCCGTTGAACTCAAGAACGAGTCATAGAAACGACCCGTTCTCATGTGACTAATGTCAACCGTGTACAAATGTTGGGCGGGTGTTTGGCGTGTTTTCCGACTATGCTTGTCCCTCGGAGCATCTTCCATTGTAATACCGATAGAACAAGGACAGCATTTCTACCTGACGCCTGTGCTCTAAAGTTAGCTTTAAAGTTAGTCCGTCTGTTAAGATGGGAGAATCTATCAAACGGACAGCCCGTTTCTGCACATAGTCAAGGGTTTTTTTAATTAATTTTTTTTTTTTTAACAACCGAAAAACAAACAAACTCAATCGAAAATCTGGAACAGAAAAATTCCATCTAGTAATCAAACCCAGGACCGTAGTTTTGCCGGGCGGTACTCTACCACTAATCTAGTGGGGCCCTAACCGATTTTTTTTCTGATTTTTTGTTTTTAAGATTTTCAATTGAGTGTTACTAATTTACTAATATTGTATTTATTAATTAAATATTACAATTTGAGGTTTTACTCATTAAGTTAAAAATTAAATTAAATAGTTTTTATTTGAAAACATACTTTTTATCCATTACACCATTAAACTATCAATTCTCTTGGGCTTTTCCCACTTTAATTTCGATTGAATTGTAATTTTTTGGAGTTCTTTGTACCTTTCATTGTAAGTTCGGGATATCTACCAACTCATGCCTAAGTCGGATACGAAATGGGAATACAACGTAAGCCCTTTTTTGTATGGTTCTGTTCATCACCGGGAAAATGTGCGAAAAAAAATCAGAACAGGAAAATCCAAGGAAAGCACAGATCAATTGAAGGAACCATAACAGGTATTGTTCGTCGGTAAAAATAATATTTTGTAACTTTTCACGCCCCTAGAGCAAAAGTTCCAATTATCGAAAGGTTGGATTAAGTAACTCCTGTCAATGGATTTGTCAAGCTTAAAAAAGAAAGTTGGAAATCGTGGTAGGTTGTAAGCTACAAGTGTGATATTAGATAATATAATAATAATTGTTTCCTCGGGATTGTTAGTTGTCTGAAATATAGGTCGTAGCATTTTTTTTTGCTGGTGAGAGGCTGAGAAAAGCTTCTACGTGAATAAAAAACTACAGGATTTTATCTAATAAGATCAATCAAGTGAAAATCGAAAGTTTTTTTTAGATCAACTATGAAAAGAATTATTAATCGGAATATTTATTGCTAGCTTGCATTTCTGTATGAAGTAACGTTGCATCTGTAAGGGGAAACGGTGGTTTTACGGCGTGGTTTGACACAACAAAAGGTGTTAAGGCTCTGCAACCGGGCCCGAAAAGAAAAAGATGGAGAGATACGAAATAACGAATGTTAGAGAAGAGCGCTAACATTTACAGCCACAAAATCGATGCAAAATTTGCGAATATGTTTAATAAAACACGACTCGTTTAAACAGCATTTAAAGAAACATTGTGAATTTTTTCATACATATAACTTGTAAAATAACTAAAACAAACGTGATAATAATAATTTTTGGAGCATACTTTGCGATTTTTTCTATCGATGGAATTTTATATAATTTGCGTTTCGACGCGGGCAAAGTCTAGATATTATCTTCAAGAATAACATATATATATATTTTTAAGAGCTTTAAAACTTACCGTGTTTAAGGGAAATATGTAATAAATCGGTACAAATCCGGTATGCGGGCTCTTAAGGTGTTAACCAGCCAACAGTCGAAAATCCACATTTTGTCGAAAGATGTTCTTACGATCGTACAGGGCGGTTCCAATGAGAAAGTTTAATTACTCTCCGTACCAGCTTTTCAAAATTATAACTCAATGTCGATTTTATTTCATTCCAAATTTGCTTTAATTTATACCTACAACCATAAACGCTGAAAGGCGTGATGATAGTGCAAAAAAATCTGAAATATATTATTTTGTATTACCGTAAATAGATGGACAAAATAGAGAAATTTTCGACATAAATAAGTGTTCGGATATATTTTTTAATGATTTTATTTGAACTAAAATTAAAATTTTGAAACATGCCTTTACTAGATAAGGTATTGATTTACAATAATGTATGATTACACGTCTTGTAAAATAAGATTTTTCGTTTGAAATTTAAAAAAAATCTGTAACCTTAATATGCTAATAATTAACATTTTTTCTCAAAATTTGAAACATGCGTTTACTAGATAACAGAACAATATTTCGAAAGCAATTTTTTTTTTGTGGAAAAGAGTCAATACGTCTAAAATGTGATTAAAAAATGAGATATTTCCGGTTTTCTCTGGGTATACCCTCTTAAGCAAGGCTGCCTAATGTCATCGTGGTTATTCAATCAACACATGGATAATTGTATGCAATAATTGAAAGAGGTGGGATTGGGCGCCAAATAGTGTAATCTGAAAGTACGTTGCCCGTTGTATGCTGATGATGCAGTGCTGATTTCTAACAGTATGAAAGAGCTATAATCTTTCAACAATGAACTAAATATGTATCAATATTGCGTTAATGATGAATGTAAGTAAGTCTAAAGTCATGGTGTTTGAAAGAGAGAGTACGAAAACAGTGGGCAAGATAGTTGTGAATGATGAAGACTTGGAGCAGGTGGATGAGTTTTTGTATCTGGGTAGTATGTTTACGAGAAATGGGAACGCCGATAGAGATGTTGAAAGAAGGGTAAATGCAGGAAACTCTAATATTGGAGAATTGAATGCCGTTGGCGCTAACAACAAAACTGCTGCAGAAGCTAGCAGTCCACAATGGAGTGCTGGTACTTACCCTGATGTATGGCAGTGAGAAGAATGAAAATAGACTGAATGCCGTAGAAATGAGATTCTTTAGGCGTAAGTGTGAGGTAAAGGTTGCAAAATTCAAATGCCAATTTTAATTTAGTATGAAAAAGGCCGCGCAGCCATTCCCCGGTTATTTAAAGAAGAATTATAATTATAATTCTTCTTTAATTAACCGCGAATGAATATAATTTTAGAATATAATTATAATTATAAGAAAAATGCAAAAATCGGTAATTTTAAATACATGTAGGATTACAAAAGATTTTTTAAATATTTATATTGAGGGATCAGTAGGATTTATAGGTTCAATTAGGAATTCCACAGAGCCGAACCCTCTGATATGAAAATATCTGGAGTCGGTGAATTATTTTCCCATCTGGTCTCTGGTAGGTTGACATGTTGTTCTTGTATTGTTTTGTAATTATAATACTTATATAGTGCAATTGCATAACGTGGATTGACCAGATGATCATTTGGGAAGTGTGTGAAAGGGTTTAGTTTTTCCTGTGGGGAAAATTAAACCCGGACATTTAAATCTGGTGCGTAAAATAAAATCACATCTACCGTTTCAGAAACTTCATTCAACATCACAATTCTTATTTTCACGCGATGCTGTGTTAGAACATGTTTTCTGCGGTGTGGTGTCTTGAACAAGTGGCGACGACTACGTCTGAAGTTTTCAGGCACGTGTTGCGAGGTTTGAATTTAAGTATTGCGAAATTTGCATAACGTCTGGTTTCTAAGCTAAATTTGTTTATTGTATGAAAAAAAATACAGATTTTATTTAAATAATTGATTTTGAGAAGAACAAAAATGCGCTTGGAAAATCATTTCATAAAATTAATTTTGTCAAAATTTTTCAAATCAGGCCCTCGTATTTTAGGAAACTTTTCGACACAAATCTCGGGGTACGTTGGTCATTTCTTGATGGATGTTCTCCTTTAATTACAGTAAAGTTGTTCGTTTATTTACGTAGACTCGATTTGTAATATAAATATATATATATATATATATATATATATATATATATATATATATATATATATATATATATATATATATATATATATATATACAAATATATCCCATTAAAAAAAATCAGCTGGGGTTAGATCCGGGCTGCGAGGAAGACATGGAATATCTCCTCTGCACGAGATCAGTTTGTTAAGGAAAATTACTTTAACCGATTTCTTTTGCCCCATAGCTGCCCTGTTTGTTTTCACCTACAACAGATTGTTAAATTAAAACTTTTTCTCACTATTCTGCGACAGCATTCAGGTCATTTTGCATTTGTAAACATTTGTAACTGTGTTATGAAGCATTATTCAATTTTGTAAGATTGTCATCACTTGAATAATAACAGAAATTGAATAGAACATTCACAGAACCTGAAATGTTAATAGAAATTTGAGTAATTATTCAAATTCTCTGAAAAAACCCGTCCTTAATGTTGCATTGAGTGGTGTTTATGTTATGTACATGAATATGTACACCACTTGTGAATATCCCCGTGTGCAGCTACCCTTATATATGACGGGGAATGATCTAAAAAAAAATTACGTTAAGATGGCACGAGTTTCACAACTGCGCTCGCTTGGAGACAGTGAGTCTATTGCATTCATAATCGGGGAATATTGTGAGACTGAAGACGAAGGTGGGGAAGAGCCCGGTTATTCAGATCTGGTCACGAACACTATTAAAGCCCTTTCAAGCAATTTTCAATTCTGAATAGTCTTACACCAGGACAATATTGCGTAAATTTTACACAAATTAATCATATCGCAGATACTTCAATAGTACACAATTGCTAACCCTGTACAAATCACAAGTGCACCCCACTGTTGAATTTGGCAGCCACCTCTGGTCTGGAGCTCCAAAATGCCTGAAAAATACCCTCGACTCTGTGCAGAAACGGGCGGTCCGTTTAATAGATTATCCCATCTTAACAGACGGATTGCAATCTTTAGAGCACAGGCGTCGGGTGGGGAAGCTATCCTTGTTCTACCGGTATTACAATGGAATGTGCTCCAAGGAACTAGCGTCATTGATCGCTTTGGCACCGGTGCATAGTCGGGAAACACGACAAACGCGTGCCCAACATTTGTACACGGTTGACATTTGTCACATGAGAACGGGTCATTTCTTCGACTCGTTCTTGTGTTCAACAGCTCAGCTGTGGAATGATTTGCCGGCCTCTGCGTTTCCCCCTTCCTACAACATTGGTATCTTCAAGACAAATGTTTATTCCTTCCTCTCCTCAAAAAGATCCTCCACACAGCATCCCAGATGATAGGCCCTGAGGGAAATTATTTTCCTCAAGGCCTCCTGTGTGGAGTTAATGTAAAAAAAAAATCAATCAACATTTAGTGCGCACTCTGGGACTCGACTAGTCGAGAGTCTTACTCCTCGACCACGAAGCCCGTCAAAAGGATGCATGTCGCATTTGGTTTTCAAATACAGAGGATATTTATTTTTGGAAAATGCACTATCGATTGGCTTCCAGCAGCTTTTCCCCGCCTGCCTCGCAGTGTTTTTTTAATGAAGGTAAATAAAACACACCACAATTCTAGACGCCGAGAATACAACGAGGCAAATAAATGCTTTCAACAAAAAATATCTGATTTCGCTTTTGTCTTTACATCATTCTTTACATCTAGTCGGTAAATTAGATATTGCCGTACAATAAAACGAATTTACGGGGCTTTTCGTGCTAGCATGTTTATCAGTCATTTACGTTTTGGGTTTACGGCATTATATTAGAAAACGACAATACATATTCTCTGATCCTCTTTTTGACTCCATAAAACTAGTTTATTTCCATCGAAAGTTCTACGTGGAAATCGGTAAGGCTTTGTATTTTCTTAAATGTTACCTGAAGCTGGTGTGGTCGAGCGGTAAGGCTCTTGACTCGCAATCCGAAGGTCGCGGGATCGAATCCCGGCGTGGGCAAATAAATTTAATTTGATAAATTTGTTGAGTCTATTTTTTGAACTGTTCATTCGTGGTGGAATTCCATTTTTGAATTTGAAATTAAAGCACTTTTGTAATTTCTTTCACTTATTTATTTTTACCAGGACCGGTTTCATCCTACTACGAACATTTTCAGACTGGTACTTGAAATTCTTATGCTACGGTATTTACACAAAACTTATAATTTGAACTACTAGTCTGAAAATGTCCGTAGTAGGATTAAACCGGTCCTGGTGAAAATAAATTAGTGGAAGAAAGTACAAAAGTGTTTATTTCAAATTCTGATAAATTTGCGTTATTTCACAATTAATTCATTTAAAATAATATTTAGTGTATTTGCAGCACGTTACAGAGTGGAAGATACTCTCAGTATCGCCCTGGTGTAAGATCACCATTCAGAATTGAAACGTTTCTTGAAATGGCTTTAGCCGTGTTTGGTGACCAGATCTGAATATCTAGGTAAACCCTCCTCCTCCCTTTCTCCTTCCCCTCCCTACTGCCTTCAGTCTCACAACATACCACAATTGGGGATGCCGTAGTCTCATTGGCATTTTTTTACAATTTTCCTCGGGGCCTATGTCATATTTAGGAATGCTGTCTTTCTTGCGAAAAGGAAGGAGAAAAAGTTCTGGGAAAGAAAAAGGTATGAGTGGTGGGTAGGAATCTGGGGTTCAGTGAGTTCAGAAGTGACGGACGAATGACCTCCCACTGCGGCGGAAGGTAGGTCGATGAAAATCACAACCAGTCTCACCTGATCTGGCCCGCCACGCAAAAGGTGGGCAAACGCATCCGCCGCCAAGACCTAGGCAAATCTCACCCCATTAACCATATATCAATGCTTGTGATTAACGAGAGAAAAAAAATAAAGGATTCTTTTTGCACAATGATTAATAATGAGAGAGCGTGAAGAGTTCAAAAGAAGCTAAAAATATATTAATTAAAGGAAACAATCACTTTGTTTGTAACCACGATTTATTGATTTAATTTTTATTTACCAACCGGTTTCGCTTAATACAAGCATCTTCAGGGTATAAATTAAAACTGATGAAAAAATACATTGTGTGAGCTTATATATACATACAGACAGAGACAAAACATAATATAAAGTAAGAGTGAGAGAGTGTAATTAACATCCTACATAGTGATAGAGAGAAAGAGACGGGTATATCTATTGAATAATTACATTATATCTACCGGGACAAAACGTCATTTGAACAGGTGATTAAGGAATAAAGTGGCTACAGGTTTTTTTAGTTTATGGGAAATATTCCTAATATCGGACTATTGGACACATTTAACTGATTCAATAAATCGTGGTTACAAACAAAGTGATTGTTTCCTTTAATTAATATGTCGAACTACAAATTGACTTCTTTCTACCAAAATATAAAAATATATTATTTTAGACTCTAAAATTCTGCCATCAAAATATACTACGAGTATCAAGGTTGCACGCTTTATTCTTGTACGTGAAAGTAATAAATTATTAAATACCGAACCTTTAAATTACGCGCGTCCCTTCCGGTTAATATTAATTATGTACACATATACCTACCTACTTTCAAATAACTGGAAATTTACATAATGAATTTAAAATCCTGATGCTGAAAAATATACGTTCAGGAGGCCCGAATTTTGCGTGGGGTTTCGCGTGCTTTCGTTTCAGCCATATTTAAATTTAATTTTTACGTCCCGGAGTTTGCCTACGAAATTTCCATAAATATCAATCTTTGGCCATATAACCTATTATAGCAAGGAAATTTTGGAAATTGAGGCCAATAAAGTTTATTCTTTCTTACAATTAATTACCAACTGCGGAAGTGGGACCACATTAGAAAGATGAACCGATATAAACAGTTTTCAAACGGAATATAACAATGTTAATCATTATCCAATTTTAAGGCCGTTTCCTTAACTTTTTGTTTTAAAAAAATAAAGTATACTTGTACAACTTGCTGGTAAACTTAATATTTTTTGTTCATTGATGGCAGAGCAAAAAAAATCATTCACACGTAATTCACACGCGGTAGAAGTGAAACTAGAAAGTCTCTAGATGTCTCTAGAAGTGTTTTCAAGATGGCATATTTATTTCAAAAAAATAAAAAGGTTCTTTTTGGATTTCGTAGGATTCGAACCTCCGTTCACTTGATGTCTGTCTCTCTGTGACTTGTCAGGCGCCTTGCCCGCTACACTATGGAAGGCCCGCGCCGAAGCGCAAATTTACCGCATTGTATTAGAACCGAGGACCCGCCAAATTATAAATTTGTGACGCATTTCCGTTTCATCCGAATTTCAAATAACTGACGGGGCTAAAGAAGTTGCACTTCATAAAATATTATTATCGACTCATGGCTCGAATATAGCTGAAAGAAAATTTTATTAGATGACAATAACAAACTTGTTTATTTATAAATATACAATTTTTTTATAAATATAAATATTTCGCCAATATACAAATGGCTTAAACAAAGTAACATTGTTTCATTTATCTTGTATATTTATTTTTGTCGAGATTAATTTATGGAACTCCATTTAATTTTTATTTCTTTTTTATATTCAATAATATTATTATTCAATTTATAAAAACAGTTTGTTTATAAAAAAAGTTCTGCTGTGTAATGATTATTACGATTGATAGCTGTTGCGCCTTCTGAAGGCATTATTTGTTTAAGTTTTTATTTCAGCGGGACTGGGAGGATGAGGCAATCCCAGTCTGCCATATTACTATACCTAATACGAGTATAATAATATTTTACAAAGTAAATAAAAAAAAACTAAAAAAAATAAAATATGATTACATGTTAGGTAGGTACCTAATGAAACATTTTAGGTAGGTACCTAATGAAACCTAATGAAATTATCAATCTCTGGTTAGGCCACTTACAGACAATATATTTACATTATTTCTATACCGGTCCTTACAATGAAAAAAATAATTGCTTTTATTTTTATTACCTACACCCTGAATGATTTCTGAGGAAAACTAATTATTAGTGAATATTAATTAACCTTTAAAGTTTCCCCAATTACTGCATTGTTTAAATTTAACTAAAGGTGTTTCCAAATCTGACTCAGTGTTTTTATCCTGCTTAATTATATATTTTTGCGCTCTTTAACAATTGAAGTTAGCTTAACTTATAAGAGCTTTTTTTGTTCATTTATCAAAATAGATTTCGGTTTATTATTAGAAATTTTATTAATTTCCAATTGCTTCAAACTTCTTATTTAAAGGCCATTATTTATATAGTACGTGTAACAGAGTTGGCTAATTAATATTCCATTAAATTTAACGTTTATTACAGAACTAATGAAAGAACAAGTCCAAACAATTTCTATGAAAAAATAAAGTTGATTGAATAAGTAAATGATTCCTTGCGGGGCTAAAGGGCTATACCTACTATCCAAGCTCTGTTGGCTTCAAGTATCTACCCTTTACTTATAATGGAAGTTTTATTCGATTTTCTTCAAATATCCACTATCAATCTATTTTTAAGTAGTACTTTACAAAGAAGACGTTTTTTCAATGATTCTTATACCTAAAAGTTGACAACAAAAAGTTCTGAGAACGGAATAAGTGAGCAGGAAAAATAACTTAATTTAACATCTAAATATAACCTAAGATTTCCATGCCGTGGTGTTTGACGTCTGGATGACAATTTGATCAAAAACTGAAATGGGTCGATAATTGGCATCGAGAATCTTTCAAGTGTTCAACCATTAAAATGTTCAGCCGTTCAATTTGGATAGCCAATACCTCTACCATAGGTCACCCTAAACGGTTAGTGATTTATAAATTGTGAGAATGGTTTTGGTGGTACTCCTGCTTTTCAAATGTGCAAGAGCAAGACTGCAGAAACCGGGTATAACAGATGATGGATGTTATGTTAGGTTGGTTCTCTTCTTAATCTCCGTTAGCTCTATTAGCTAGCACGTAGCTTTACAACGTTTTGTGACTAAGCAGATGTGCCCTGGTTCATCGAGTGAGGTGTATTCAGATCTTGACGGCGGGTGCGTACACCAGCTCCATGGCAGGCAGGATTGATCCAGTTTAGAGAAACCCTTTGACTTCTCCTGCCGGTGTCTCTCGACTCATCGTCTTGCTCCACAGCGGAAGGAATGGATTCACATGTCCGTCACTCCTGCTCACACTGGCCCCTAGATTCCTTCCCACACCACGTACCTTTTTTTTTCCAAAACTTCCTATTCTTCCTTACTTTAAAAAACTCACCACAGCTCATTTCCAAAGATGATATAGGCCCTGAGGGAAATTATTTAACAAAAAAAATATTTAAATAAAAATGGCACTGATCGACGGCGGTTAAATATGAAAGATTTTAAAACACCCTAAAATTCATAAAAAAACTGAGGTTAACAGTTAAAATGAAACAAATATTATTAGATAAACTCTTCCCGTTAACTCGGGTATAAACTTTACTACTCGAATCTCCGTACGATTGTTCCCTTGGGAGCTATAAAATGACTTAGAGTTTCTCCTCGTAGGTACAGCGGAATACCTCTCCATAACGTATGATGTGATTTTTAATTGCCATTATTATTTTTCCGTCGCATGCGGCTTAAGGCTGTTGAACATTAGCCACCACTTTATGGCCCTCACCTTCAACCCGCTATGAATCACCCTAAAATTGCACCACCCCCATACATTAACATAAAATGTTAATTCTACCCCCCGGGTTACTTAAAACCTCAGTGGCTCCTGTAAAGCAAGGAACTACGAAATTGAATGGACGGTCTCGGCGGATAAGAAAACCTATCTTTCTTTATACATCAATCAAAAGTATTTGTAGAGTTTACCGATCAAACGTCAGCTAATCGTTGTACATATGTGTAATATATAGGATTATTAGTTTTGATCAGTTCTTTTGTTGAAAATGCTGTGCTCGGATTACACGGTGTCAGTTACGATGTGTGCTGAAGATAACCAATTAGAGAGAGACAAGTCATTCTAATTACGGGAGCTTACCAGAAAAAATCTTGTTAGCGAGTTATAAGGACGTGTGTTCTCTCAAACCATATTTGTATTGTGCACTATAACAACAAACAGTCAATAATGTGATTTCAAAGAACCAAAGTCTTTTCGTCAAATAACGCAGTACTGAGATGAGGTCCAGTGGCGAAGAAATGAACTACCTCCTCGCTAAAATAGAGGAAGACAGCCGTTTTCCAGGTCTACCGATCAATATGACCAAAACATTGATATGACGACGGCGCAAAAGGTAATTACGTATTACTCGTAATTCAACAATAAAATTGGATGAACGTTTTCTTCCCAACAAAATTTAGGGAGATAATGAAGACTTGAGCTTGGTAGAATAGTTATTGTCTTATTTTTGACTCCATGGTTTTGATAACGTTATTTGGTTGTTTCCACTTGTCTTTAAACAATTATGTTTAAAATGAAGCCATTTTATAAATCTGAATGTTTATTTAGTAAACTGGTTTAATTTACTTTTAATAATTACAGAAGTTTTCTGTTGAAAAAAAATCTATATTTAATCTACTATGACTTAGTTCAATCCACTTCACAATACGCTATTATTAGTTGGGGATCCGCGTATAAATGTAACCTTCTTCCAATGGAAATTGTACAAAGAACAATTATTAAAATTATATTAAAAATCCTTGCACTACCCAATAGAACATCTGTTTGAAGAATTTAAAGAACCCACATTTAAAGATTCATGTATTAAAAATGCATTAATTCAAATTATAAAAGAAATAAATAAATATCCATTTTTAAATGAAAACAGCACTCGACTTAAACATGTTTTTCAATTCCCAAAACCAAATACGTCTTTTGCACAACATCATTACATTACTAGAAGAAATCAGAAGTATTAATTATAAAACCCGAATACTGCTCTCTGTCAATAGACATTTTAAAAATATTCTTAAGAAAAAACTAGTGTCACTTAATTAATCTTACAAATATCCTTAGTTTTCCATACCATTCTTTCTTTTTTTAAATACAAACTATTATCAACATAAATACTGCAGCACACATATATTTATGTACAATGAATTATTTAAATACTAACTAATAATATGTATATGTACTTGTACACTCCCCTTCCATACACAAGCAAATGCTTTCAATGGAAGGGTAGTAAAAAACCTGAGATGTAAAATTATCATGTAAATAACATATAAAACAAATTGTTAAAAAAGAAAAAATAATAAAAGTTTTATTTATTTATTTCGAGAGCTTCTAGATTATAAGACCCATCCCATTTCTATGTAGCACATCTTTTCCATCTTTATTTATTAAGTGTGTTGCGAATTCTGAAAAACCTAAACTTTTTAGGCACCTCGAATTTGGTGTTCAACCACCCTCATTTGTCATTTTACATAAGTAAAATACTGGACAATCATCATTTTTATAGATTGGATTTTGGTGCTGCGCAATCTCTACATTTATTACTGGTGAGTTACATATGGTATTCAATCAAAATTGTTTTTTTGTAGTTATTATAATTAATAATTGTTTATACCAACAATGTATTAGCTACACGTGAAAGTAAAATAAAAAAAAATTACAATCTTCTCGATTATTGCAGTATCCACGTTAGTCTAAACCCGGTGTACAAAACCAACTACTAGGTACGGGGTAAGACCACGGGAATCCAAGAAGCCTTTGATAAATTACCGGCCCGATTGTGAAGTGGATAACTTGGGCTGGCTGCAGATTCCAGCATCCCTCCATCCCACATCCCTCGACCGCTCCCTCGCATCGTCTCTTCCAGCCGGTTTACATGGCTTACGTACGCGTATTACGTTTCATTGGTTATTTGTAACCTTTGATGAGATTACTGCCGGAGTACAAGTAGAATTACCCCGTTTGATTGAATTAAAAGGATCAATTGTGGCCATTTTCCTAACAACATACAAAGCTTTTATTCATCAAGCGGTAAATTTTATTGTGAGTTTATTAAACTACTAGAACCTTCCCATAGCCTTCCACGGAAGTTCTTCGAACGCAATTTATAGTTCTGTCGTGCAAAGAATTACACACAGAAAGAGCAGAGCAGATTTAAAACGAGTCTTGTTAGAAACTGTTATAACTTTTTGATGATCAATCAAGAACAGATTGCATGTTTCATAGGTAATAATAAGATCTTTGACAATGTCATAACGATTTTTTAAAACTTACTTCTAAGCGTGTGAAATATAATATACTCGTAGTTGTTTTTTTAATCATATTTGAAATTGAAAAAAAAGTCATTGAAAAAGTCACCGGAGACCAAAATTTCATTTATATTTTGTTGTATGTCTAAACGCTTCCGAGCTTGTAACATAGAGGGCAGTGCTAAGAGCTGTCCCGAAAGTCCGCAAGATGGCGGTTAGTTTAATTCGGAGTTTGTGTAGCAGGGGGGCCGAGGGCCGGGGTGCAGTTTGCAGGAGCTCACATAATTCAGATCCATTCCAGCTAGCTTCTAGTTAGGTTGACTACTCGCAGTCACAACATTTGTAATACACGTAGTATTGATAAATCCAGATTAACATAAAGAACTCTATTATTCCAAAGAAGTAATCTCCTTCCAAGACGAGTTAGAGAACCTGATTGTGAGAATACAAGAACCAGTGAACACATCCCATTTTTACTCCAAATAATGTCGGGGATCACAGGTTAAAGTAAGTCAAGTGCGTGCCTTAATACCCTGTACGTAAATACTTAGCATAAGCTTGTCATAGCGAGGTTAAAAATTTAAAAAATGTTTAAAATCAAAGAGTTAGGTATTTACAATGTCATGTCGACTGGTTTCCGAAGAATCTTTCATTCGTCGGGACAAAAGTGACAATATTATAATATTGAACTGGCTTTTTACGAACATGAAGTTTTGTGAGTGGTTGTTAGCGGAACTCGTCAAAATTATAAAGTTCAATTTGAAATTCACTAATCCATCATATTAAACTAATTAGATGGAAATTCAATTAAAAACTACTAATCTAGAAGTTGAAGAACATCTTGAAATATCGGAATGAGAAATGGTCCGAAGGCTTTTAGGCAGTAGATAGTTGTACATCTTTCAGGAGGCACTTATCAAGAGAAAACTTGGTATTTTTCTTGCGGATTAAGTTTCGTAATGCCGTCCGACTGAAACATGAAATAGAGTGTCTTAATTTTTCAGCAAAAAGTGGGTTCATCAGGGGAAAAGTTTCAGTTAGGGGGAACATTAATCATTTTTAAAAGTTCTAGTCTTTGTGCATTCGCTGGGGAACTTTCCTGGGGACAAAAGGCCGCGGAGAAAAATAAAATTGGAGTGAATTGAGTTTGGAGTTAGTCATTTTAGAAGCGGAGTTCTTTCTAGGTATGTCTAATACAGGCGTGACGAACTTTTGCCTCCGTAATTCATTGCCTCGCACTTCGATAAGCAATAATAAACGTACGTGTCTATATAAAATTTTAAAAATCTTAGTATTCACAATATAGTAATATTATTATAGCCATAGCAGATGGTTCACGGAAGAGTAGCTAATGATAGAGAGAAATGGCGACAATTGGAGGAAGCCTTTGTCAACTAGTGACATACAGACAGGAAGTTATCATTATCATTATCTATGTTCTTCTATCTTCTATATAATACAAATACTAATAAAAATGATTAGCCGAAATGTACGTACGCGCATAACTTCCGAACGATTGCACCAAATTGAATAATTATTTTTTTTTGTGTTCCTTATTGTCATGACAAGTTTTGCATAAAACTCCTGGTGAACTCTGGCATTATTAAATTTGCAATAAGTGAATAAGGATTGAATGTATGGAATGCGGCAGGGGGAAGGGGAACTTGGGTAGGGGGTTCGCGGGAGGGGAGGGGGAACCTAGGAGGGGGAAAGTGAACTCGAGAGGGGGGTTCGCGGGACGGGGGAAGGGGGGGAGTAGAGTGGGCAGAGGGAAGGTGGAGAAGGCGGAGTGGCACCGCGAGAGGGGAAGGTGACGTGGGAGAGGAAGGGACAAATAGGAAAGGACACGCAGGGAGAAAAAAATTCTTAATTAAATGACATACCAGCTAGTATTCATTAAAAATTTAGCATTATTTAATTTTATTTACTTGCTATTGGTTTCGAAACATCCGTTTCATTCATTAGCGTTCTTAAAACTAACTTAAAAATTATACAAGTACAGAAATGATTAGACACTGTTAGGTGAGGATAGTGGGAGTGGTGATTTGGGGGAGAGGAAAATGGTGGGATAAGTCAAAGTAACAAAGAAACATGGTTATCAATCACAAAATCATATACAAAAAATCAGTGTTAATTTATATTTTTTTATCAGCGATTTAAGTTAAATATCATAGAACTTGAAAAATCAAAAGTTAATCGTCTCTCTGTATAGATTGCTAAACAGAATGTTAGAAAACATAGTGGTGAATCTATGGGAATTTTGGAATAATTCTCTATTATCCCATGTAACATAATGATGTTCATAAATACACAAGTAGTTTTGAAATAAAGTAACAACAATGAAGTTAAAGTGTTTTTATTTTATTTTGGATAACAGAGTTTCTAGCATTTAGGGAGGAAATTGTGGAACATTTTGTTTGAGTGTCTAAAACTGTTAAAAGATATTTTAATAAACGCGGATTTATCCGTTTTGAAAATGAACAGAATAGAGAAAAATAGAAAATATTGTTAAAAATTCGGGGTGCGTGTATGGGTAGTATCTCCACACCATCGTTACTCTTTTGCTTGAAAACTTATTTCGTTCGTCACTGCTCACGTATTTTAGAACACCTCAAGATATACAAGATGACGTACGTGTACAACTAATGTAAACCTTTTCATTGCGGAGCTATGACTGATTATTTAGTCGTGTAGAATGAATTTTGATGCTCTTATCTGACCCCAGGTTGACGACGCGACGTAAGTGCTATTTACGTTTACTTTTAAAATACACGCGCCATTTGGCACCACAACCTGAAAGGGAATCAAGTTCTGGTACAATATAATAGGAGTGTAATTTTATACGGCAGAGCAGAGACCAGGGCTCAGGATTATGGAAAAGGTATTTTTCTGTCAAGTAAGTGAGAAATCAGAAAATAAAAGAAGATGAATCTTATAAAACTATATTGTATGCAATAAAAAACAAACATGAGAGTGCAAATTTAAAAAAATACAAAGCAATAACATACCAGATGGACTCCTGAACACGCTAACCTATCTAAACGAATTTACGACGGATGTCGACCGCGAAGTTGCTTAGTAGAGAGAAGACGAGAAGACACTTCCAGGGTCCTTAACCGGGGACGTCGCGCAATCCCGAGATCCTAGATCATCCTTCTTTGTAGGAAGAAGGCTGCTACGCCTCCAAGGAGTGTATTTAGCTTAGGGATATCTTAACAAGCTCCATGAAAAAAGCACATGGTCCCAACTGATCACCAAGACCTGCGTCTCTCGGTAGAACCGTCAACCGTCCGTGACTTCACGACGCGGGGTCACAAAGGCATATTATTCTGCCACCTCAAGGACCAATCCCTTTACAAGTTCATTTCCAGAACACATTTCCACAAAATGGCCAACCGCCAACAACGGAAAAAAGTGGGATTTACATATCCACTAAAAATAATACCGTACACGAACTTCTCGTGTTACGTAAAAAACACCCCGCGCCTTTTTAAGATAAGATCGACTTAAATCCACATGATATAATGAAATTGAAACACTTTTTAAGTGAGTGACTAATTCACGAACAGCTAGCCCATCGCTGCCCGGGAGGAAGTGACCATAAACAAAAAGAGCTTCTCTCTTTCCCAAAAAATTACCAGTCTCAAAAAAAAAACACCATAGACAAAAAAACCAAATAGACAAGAACTGCACTAGTCACATAATATTTATGTGACAAACCCTTGGGCCACGAGATATTTTTAGATTTTGGTAGCAACAAAAATTATCAACCCATACTTGAAGGGACCTTAGTATGGGAGAATCATAGACATCAGAATTCAATAGACCAGAAGATACAGATGAGGGATAAAACCAAACTATGGGGGGCGAAGAGAGAAAAAATGACTGTGATTCGTTAAAAAATCAATCCGACAGTTTATAGGCATCTCGCATTATAATATCACCATTTAGTTCTTAAAAGCAAAATCTGCTTTGAATGAATAGACCTTTTTACATGGGAGCGCGAATTGCTTGCCACGATAATAACATATTTGCTAAGGCCAAATGCTCGCCCCGAAAAGATTCGCCCCAATTCACATAGCAATATTTTGTTGCCGTGTTTAGTTAAGACACTTTTACAAATGTTTCATAATTTACTTACCCCTGTAACCAGCGACAAGCACACTGGAGAACCGCCCACAATCGCTATGTCCATATAATATGTGGGTATAATGTATAGCACAAGCTACCGTTTTTGGCGTGTTATTTCGTAAAATGTATAGATGTTACTTCCGCGCTGTTCAGGACAAGAATGATGACGTCACATATTTTAGATTCAAGCGAGGCTCTCTCCCCTCCCCATGGAGCGAGCTGGCTCCAAGGGGGAGCTCCAGCTGGCTCCATGGCGAGGGGGAAATAATACGTTTTTATCACTTAGGGCAGGTCCAGATATATTCATATGTCCTTGGGGAGAATCTAAAAAAAAATAACCTTTAAAAGTACTGGAGGAAATCACTGCACATCCCAGTGAGATAGTGCTAATTTGTTCCTACTTACAACTTCCACGGTTCAAACACTATCTCGTAAATGAATAATAGCAGAAATCAATTGAATTTTCTAATATAATGCAAATGATATAACAGGTAAGAAACAATATGTACTTTCATTTAGAATTATTACGTAGCAAGCAATTTGTTTGAATTAAACTACCCGCCTGCCGATAAATCAAAATTTAACAGTTTGTACCTGACTCGAGCAAGTAAGCACCTACGATACCTGCTGCAATAACTCACAAGTCTCCAGCAAACAGGTGAAACTAGGGTCGTTTCAAATTAGTGCCAGATACGATCTGGAACAATTTGCGTACTTGTTTGGAACATTATTATTTCTGTAGTAACTACAGGTCGGCGAAGATCTGCTAATGTGCAAAATGGGGCTATTTGTCGTTTCCGCGCACTTGATTTATTAATTGTTTCGACAATGAAGCGGAGTGAGAAAAACTGACAATTTGAAAATGTTGATGGATAGAAGCTCATCAAGGTTTATTATATTTTTTAATTAAAACTAAAATCTTCACAAAGGAAAATGAATATTTCTTAGTTTTCATATCATTAATCCGATTGCGATGAAAATTTTGTGAATCGTCCTGCACACGCCCGGGAAGTTTTCTATATATGTAATGGTAAGCTTAGACGTCATGAAATTATTTCCAATACCATTCATCCGATTTCGATGAAATTTTGATGACTTGTTATGCGCACGCCCGCGAAGGTTTCTATTTAAATACTGGTGAGCTCTGGCGTTATGAATTTTGTTTAAAAAAATAACACAAGGGGGCGTGAGAGTTCTTTGTAAAATATGTGTATTTCATGTGGGACGTGGAAGGGGCTAAGGCGGGGAAGACGGAAGGAGAATCCAGGTTATGAATGCGGGAGAAGGGTGAGGAACGCAGGATGAGGGGTCGTGGGAGGGGAGAACGTGGAAGGGGAACGCGGGAGGGGAAGGAAACGCGGAAAAGGGAACGAGGGCGGGATTGGGGACAGCAACTGGGACGAGTGTGAAAGGACACGCAGGGGTGGGGTGATGGAGAGGTGGGGGAGGTGGGAGGTGCAAAGTACACATAATTCAGCACACTTAATTAAAAACAAGCCCATTCACTCTTTGAGTGGCATTACAAAGCATGTCGGGCACTCACTAGTTATTTTACTTATAAAAAAAGTACCTACTTGACAAAAAAATGAGGTATGTATTTAAAATCCTTAGATATAACTGTTGGTGGGATTTATTATGTACTATCGTTTCCAGATTATGATTTTAAACGTTGAATTGACATTGTAATAAAAAAATCAGAGTGTGTAAATCACACGCGGTAGAAATGAAACTAGTAAGTCGCTAGATGTCGCTTTCTTTTCTTTTGCCCGTTTATTTTAAAGTGGTTTGAAGATTGGATACTGATTTCACAAAAAATAAAAATATTTTTTTTTGGATTTTGTAGGATTTGAACCTCCGTTCGCTTAAAGTCTGACTCTCTGGCCACTAAGATTTGCCAGGCCCCTTTCCCACTGCGTTATTGGAGGCACGCTCAGAGTTGCGCATTTTCCGCATTATATTAGAACCGACGACCCCCAAATAATACCTACATTTGTGACGCGTTTTTGTTTCATCTGAATTTCAAATAACTAACGGTACTATAGAGGTTTCACTTGAAAAAATCTGTTCGAAGACGAACAGCTTTATCGATTCTTAAAAAGCTACCCATTCGAAACAGTCTGTCAACAGTGTCTATCGACTACCTACCTTTCTTATCCTTACCAATATCAAATTTTATAGTGCCAGGCAAATACGAGTAGGTAGAGGTAAGGGAGTGGGTTGGTGTTTGACTTTGGCAACAACCCAATTGGCATTCAGCTACATAATATATTGTTGGTGGGTAATCGGTATTTCTAAAACATTTTCCCTGTCGTTTGCTTTGGAAGTTTTAACCTATTTTTACGACGTCATTCGTTTACGTCTTTTTTTGGATAACATATTTATTTTAAAAAGTAAACATGCCAATAAAAATAATTCATTGTTAACATAATTTGTTTGATGGATTCTCCTATCTTAACAATGGATTGCAATCTTTAGAGCACAGGCGACAGGTGGGAATCTGCCCTTATTCTACCTGTATTTCAATGGAAGATTCTCCGAAAAACTAGCGTCATTGATCCCCTCGGCACCTGATCTCTTCAAGACCCATGTTCATTCCTTTTCCTCCTCCCAAAAGACCTTCCACACAGCGTCTTCAAAGAATACATATGCCCGGATTCCACTACGAGCCCGGGCACTCCTACTATATCACCAAACGTAACGAACCACTTGGGGTGATAGGGGTGGGTGTTTTTCAGCCAATAAATGGTTCCCAGGGAGGTGGTACCCATCCCCGTCTCCAAAATCCTTAATAAAATACACCACTAATATTCTAATTAAACATCAATTCATTTCTATGGAGGGGTGAGGAGAGATGATGAAATGGGCGGATACATTCACATACGTACTTCATCTGACTCTTAAAATGACCCGAGTATTAAATTACTTGATAGTTTCATGTCCTCTTCGAGCATTCTCCACTTACTTATATAATTCACTTTCATTGTTATAATATTGTACTGGCTGCCATCTTTAGTGCGTTCGCTCTAAATATCCAATCCATCCAATTTTTTCCAAACATGCTTCCCAAATACACAAAGTTATCCGAAAATGCTTCCCAAATACAATAACTCCTCCTAACCTAACATGCTTCCAAAATTTAAAAAAAATCCTAACATGCTTCCCAAATACACGTACTGCATCCTAGCTGCAAACATTCATATTAATTAACCATATTAAACCATGTGTGAACGTGCAATTAAAATTTAAATGACCGGTGCATTGACTGATAAAATTAGTAGGTATAAATTGAATGAAAATTAGTAGCATCGGAATTACACCAGGGTTAACCATTGAATGAGAATATGATTTAAAATTGGGGAAAAGTAGGTACGATAATTACGAACGACGTTTGAAAACCGTTTGCGAAAGAAAAACATGGTCACGCATTATTTTTAAATATCTCCACTTTTTCATTTTTAATAACCCTGTAAGAAAACGCAAATAAAAAGCCAAGTATGATTTTTAATGTCCATGCAATTTGGCAAATGAACCCTTTGTTTTAATATTCCATATAAAATCCTAGTTATTAAATTAACTTTTTCTGTTACATTAATCGACGTTAAAACACCATTGCTTGCCATATTTTTGTAATATTTCTTCTTCAATGTCGCAATATTACAATACGCCTTTGACATGAATCCAAAATTTTGGAAGCATTTACTCCGGTGTTGTAGATATATTTAATTCAAAAATATTGCAATATAAGCTGGCTTTAGTGCAACTTTTGTCATCGAATAGAGCTGATTTATAAAAGGAAATTGTTCAATTCTGAATGTCCAAAAGAACGTTTTTTGATCAAATCAAACAAAAATGTCTTTCTTTATCGTTTATGTTTATGAAATACATGATATAAAATATTCAAACTTGCATGTATAGGTCTATTTAACGGGAATAAAAAGAGAAATTAATAACATAATACACTGTTTGAACTCATTTGTGCAAAATTTTATGATAATGTTCAAAGTAAGATAAAAGGCATTTATTGTACCTATTGATATATATTATATATTGACTGTGTATATTTAATATTTCCGCAGTACGTAAAGTTTGTAAAAGCCATAAGGCGTTAAATAAGTGCTTACGAAATATGTTAGTTTTTTAAACAGTAAAAGTGGTTAAAATTAAGTGTTTGTGTCAAAATTAAAATGGCGCCACAAAATAAGTTTGCCGAATTTGCAGAAGTAAATATATTACTTTTAAAATTAGAATGTTGATTATCCAAAAACACATGAAGTGAATGGTAGAAGAAGTAAGGAATACTCGAGGAAGACATTTCATGACAAAGTGAATCAAAAACTTGAGTCAAGTAACTCCAAAAATGTAAGAATTAAAGAAGAACATATATTTGACAACGATGTACAAGGTGGCGTAAAATTAATCACCCTATCGAAAGATGTTATAGTTTTTGCAATCGGCGTCGTACCTCCATCATATTTGACAAGTAATGGAGTGCCACACTCCGCAAGAGCGTGGAATAATTGTGTCGATTTTAGCTTTAATGCTTTTAGCGATTTTTTGTCGAATGTCATCATGAGCGACAAGGCGCATTTTTACTTAAGCTTCCACAATATGCAAAATCTTCGTTTTTGGGGCACTGAAAATCCGCATGTGATGCACGAAGAGCTATTACATCCACTACCTCAATGCCACTGTGTGGTGCGGCGTTCACGCAGGAGGAGTGATTGGGTCGTATTTTTTGAGGACGCCATTGGCAATACGGTCACTGTTACTGGCGAACGCTACAGGGCCATGATAAACGGCTTCTTACTGCCGGAATTGGATGAGCGGTTCTTGTTGAATATGTGGTTTCAAAAAGACGGTGCAACCGCACACACAGCACGAGCTACAATTACGATATTGTGAATGAAGAGTTTTCTGGTCGCGTTATCTTCCATTTTGGCGATTTGGAATGGTCAGCAAGATCGCCCGATTTAACCATCTCAGACTTGTTTTTTGGGGCTACTTGAATTCGCGGGTTTTAGCCAACAAACCTCAGACAATCGCAGCCCTTTAGGAGAATATTCGACAGGAATGCGAACTGTTAACACCGGAAATCTTGCGGAAAGTCATGGACAATGCGATAAAACGGGCACAAATGTGTATCAACACTGGCGGCAGCCACTTGATGGATATCATCTTTTCCACTCAACAGAAAACTCAGAAACAACTCAGAATGCCAACTCAGAATGAAACCAACTCAGAAACACCTCAGAAAGGTCAAACCCCTCCGCAACGTAAGCAGATATAAGCGTTAAAAATAGGACAGCAGTCAAGTACAATAAGCGTGCTTATACGTCAGCGCGTGTGTTTCCATAGAAATCGTTCTAACTCCGTTATTGTTTTAGTTACATCCCTAAAACAAAAAGTAAAAGGTCGATAGTAGATCAAGCTGCACACCCCTATCAAGTTGTTTATGGAATTACATAACAGGAATCAGCTGTCAGTCGTGTAGTTGACAAAAATATTTACCCGCGCAAATTTGCTACCGGCAGCTCCACCGCGCTCCACATTTTAAATTTTTATTAAATATTTTTATATGAAATGATAAAAATTGAGGTGACAAAAGTGTTTATTCTACATATGTACAATAGAATAAGTATTTTTGTTTACATAATCTGTGATTTTAGTACCGTTTTTACATAAAAACATCACGTGAGTCTTTTTTACCTATTTTTAATGTTTGCGTTCTAAATTTTAATACATAGGTACAAATGCTAACATTTATTTGTAATATAATAATTTGAAAGCCTATTTTGTAACCTTTCTAAAACAGTTTTTACTATTCGGCTACGTTCAGAAATGTTTCATTTATAGAGCTTTAATTGTGAAGCGGTAATAACAAAAAGTTTTCGTAAAATGTCATTTTGTTAAAGACACCAAAAGCGAATATTCTCGAAAATTCGGAGGGGTTAATATAGGTATATGCATAAAATAATGGCGTTGTACAAGTATTTGAATCAAGGGAGCCAAATTTCCCGAAACATGAACTTACTGTTTTTTTTTGCACTTCTAACAAAAAAATGTTACCTCCAAAATAATAATATTTCATAAATTGTGAAGAAATACACGCTATAATAGCACGGTGCCTTTAACAGCATAGTTCATTTCACGAACGGCTCTAATAACCATGTTCACCATAATACTTTATGCCGATGTAATACTCCGTTAGAATCACGTCAAATCACGCAATTTGCAGATTAAGCTTATCTCTACCTCTTCCTAAATACACCCCCTTTCCGTAATAGGGGTGGCTTTTATTGTGCCCGGTCATTTACATACAATCGTCGACGGGTATTTGTGCCGTGGAAAGCGAGGAAATCGATTAGTCGGGTAGGTATGAATAAAAGACTGCCTAATCATGTTTCTTGTGGCCCATTTAAGAAAAAAACAAATCATTTATCAAGTAAGGGGTACGGATTGAGACATATTACGCCCAACGCATTATTCGTAATAGGCACTGACTTCCTCTTTAAGACCTCTATTGGGGAGTAATGAGGTTTTTGAGACGACTGCTCTAGTCTAAAGGTCACTTTAAAAATTATTAAATAACTAGCTGAAAAACGTTGTTCTGCCGTATAAATTATTTCTAGTGAATATTTTGGTTGTTAAATAAAAAAAATAATGAATATATTGTAAGTGTGTGGGGATGGGATCTATGACAGAAAGAGGAATGGAGCGCTGTAGACGATGGCCGCCGATAAAAACAAAAAAACACCAACTGAAGTAGGAAAACGTGATAAAGAAAATCAATGTGAATTTCGAAGAGCAATTGAGTGTACGATATTTTATGTCAGTCCGTCTTTAGCCAACACAAATAAGCTCGATGGTTTGCCAACGCGAGAACATGATGCCGAATGAAATATCAAATGAAGCGACGCTTCTCGTGAATATCTTGCACATGTGTGGATGAAAGTTTAATGAGGCGAACGTAGCGCCATCTGTCATTTAACAACATAATAATTTAGTTCTGTTTGAAATACTAAAGACGATTAAATTTTTTCAAACAAAAATCGCGATTAAAAAAATGGAAGGGGTGGGGATAAAAGAGTTAAAATTTGGGGTTATAGGTATTTTTCATGCTAAATAAAAATTTAAAAACAAAAAAAAAAAACAAAAAAAAAATGTTAAAAAAATAAATTGTTATTTTTTCTGGGGGACACCCTAATCACCCTAATCGCCTACCTCATAAACATTAAAAAATTCATACAAATCAGTCAATTCGTTTCGGAGGAGTGCGACCACAAACACCGTGACACGAGATTTTTATGTATAAGATTATTCTGTATTTTGAAATGCATATTTATTTCCTGTTTTTTTTTGCTCTTAAAAAATGCAATTTTATATACCTCTCATAAGAAGATAATTGGCAATATTTTTTTTTAACGTCATCCTGAGTAATTTATTTTTTAAATACTCTCTTTCAACTACACAAATCGTACAATAGATATAATATCCCCACATTTTTCAGGGGTCTGCGCGCTAGTAAAATACCAAAATAGGTAGGTATATGCAAGCCGTAATAATAACATTTAAAAATTAATTTTCACGAATTAAGCACAATACCAGTAAATAAAGTACGAATTTGTGAGGTGGGTATGACTACCGCCGCTCCGGGAACCATTTAATGAATTACTGACACCCCTTTCAAAGGTCACCCCGAGTGGTTCGCTACATATGGTGACTTAGCAGGGGTGCCCGGTCAATGGGGTGAGGTTTGTCTAGGTTTTGGTGGTGAATGCGTTTGCCCTCCTACTGCATAGCGAGATTGGGAGAGTCTGGATGAGGGAGCTCTATCCTAGACCCTATCCAGCCAGACTCTCTCTACCCATCGCCTTGCAACCCAGTGTGAGGGACGGATTTAGACATGTTAAGCCCCATAATTCCTACCCACCTCCCACACCTTTTTTCCTTCCCAGAACTTCCTTTCTTTCCTTTTCCCAAATAGATCCTCCACACAGTATCCCCAAAGATGATAATAGGTCCCAGGGAAAATGTTTTCCTCAGGGCCTCCCGTATGGAACCTGATGTAAAAAAGCTACAAAAATCCTGGAATATTATAATACACCGTAATTTTTCACGGGTGGTGCACAAGACCCGTAGGCCTGCACAAAAACTGTAAACAATAAGCGCCGCCTCACAGACGCCCGACAATTGCTATGTCTTGATAGAGACGTTTTCACTCCTTCGCAGCTGTTTAAGTTCCATAGAGTATCTGGTTACTGAAGCGTCTATGCTGGACGGGCTCTTCAGTCGCGCACTGAGGCGTAGTGCTATTGCGTCTTTCATAGTGTATTGGGAGATGGAATGCTCTTGCATCGGAGCATGTAGGCCGCGGTGGACGCTGGTTGCTAGTAATCGAAACAGTCTGCGCCCTCGATGGTGATGCTGTTATGTATCCAAGGGAACAGCATTCAAAGCTGGCCTGATCGCTTGATGTTGAGCCGCAGCATTCACGGCTGGGAGCAGGTCAGCAATCTGCTTGGCGTAGTTATTTCAAAGGTTGCTTGTGGCAATGTGGACCGCGCTCCAGATGTTGCGTTGTCGTGGATGGCTGCATATCTGGCACCAGCATCAAAAGGAGGTGGTCGCAGCAACTCACAAGTAGGCTGGTTTGTCTTGCGTGGTGGTGGGTTGCTAGCATCCTAGGCTGGGGCGGTTGCAGCCACTCACCCTGTATCGGTCTGCATTGTAATGGGCGTGCTACGGGTGCATAGCACGCATCTCCAAATGGTGTCAACATTTGACAGACGTGGCGTCATCATCAGGTAGGTCTACATTCTATTGGGCGTAGCGGGAGTCCTTATCATGCATGACTTGGCATAGCGCACACAGTGTTTCCTCGTTTGATTCGAATTGTATATCATCTTTAATGGATTTCTGGCAGTTTCAGACAATAAAAGTGTAGCCCAAGATGGAGCCCCGGGGCGGTAGGGTTCAATGCTGGGACTTCAGCATCAGAGCAGAGAAATGCGAGGCTCGATACAAGAGCGCCTCAGGCTAGCAGCCCGGAGCAAGATGGCCAGGGGTAGCGCAGCGACTTCAAGAACTTGGTAAGAATCATCAAAGGAGCCCAAAGATGGCCATGGGGCTTAGGTGTTATCATCAGGGCAGAGAGATGCAAGGCTCAATGCAAGGGGGCCCCGGGCTACCAGCCCGGAGCAAGATGGCCAGGGGTAGCGCAGTGACTTCAAGGGCTTGGTAAGAATCAGCAAGTTCAAAGAAGCCCAAGGTCTTAGGCGTTATCATCAGGGCAGAGAGATGCAAGGCTCGATGCAAGGGAGCCCCGGGCTAGCAGCCCGGAGCAAGATGGCCAGGGCTCAAGCGTCAGCGTTTTGTAGGTATTATCCCATCGGATGCTCGAGGTGAAAGAGTGGTATCATGGAGCTTCAAACGGTGACGGCGGGACTGGCGTCTTCAAGCTCCAACCGGTGACGGCGAGACGGGTGTCTTGAATCGAGCAGCGTTTCGATGTCGAAGATCTTCAGGTAGTAAGTTTGTAGAGATGTTTCTTTGATCGCTGACGGTGAAGACTGAATACCAACTTCTTTCTTCGCAGACCTTTTATAGTGGCAGCTCAGTTGGTTTCACAATATTTTAAATTCTTGTAATAATTTCACTTGTCACTCGCGACAAATGCCAATTCAAGCAACGCAAAGGTTTGATTCTGAATTGTGATTTAACGTTTATTGCATCCGCCGTAATTTTTTTCATAGATTCTTAATGTCTTAAACGTATTGTCACATACATACATATTTTGCTAATGACTTAACCGCGGACTTTCCCATCGGAATGCTAAACAGCTGTCACAGTACAAAAAATATCTATTGCAATTCCTGCGATTCTTGAAGATATGTGTTTGCGAACCTGTAATAACGAGTTTTTTTTCCGATTTTTTTTACATTTGCTCCACACAGGAGGCCCCGAGTAAAAATCACTTCAAGGCCTGTTGTCATCTTTGGAAATGCTGTGTGGAGGGTCTTTTTTAGGAAAGGATGTTCAGGTGGTGGGTAGTAATCGGGGGGTCAGAATGTCCAGGAGTGACGGACATATGGATCCATTCCTCCATCTGCAGTAAGGCGATGTTCCGAGACAGTCTTGATGGAGAGATTAAAATGCCTCCCTCATCCAGTCTCTTCCGATCCGGCCTGCCCCGCAGTTGGCGGTCAGACGCATCCGCCGCTGAGATCCGGACAAACCTCACCCCTTGAACCCGGGAACCTATGCTAAGTCACCAAACGAAGCGAATCACTTGGGGTGACCTACGGCAGAGGTGATGGTGGGGGCTGCATCCATTTCCGCCTCCCAAATAAAAAATTATCCATTTACTGTAATGTATAAACTTTACTGAATAAAAACATTAAAAAAAAATATATAAATGTTAATACCATTACCAGACGTCTTTCATAACGTAGTGGCATAAGTTTGCTATTTAGTTCACTAAATCACTATTTCTTGTAAAATTTAACTGCAGAATTCGCATTTGATCTTCAAAGAACGAACTGTATAGATGTTGTCAAGGTTTATTTGATTTAGAATTCAAAACAGGTTTATTTAATGGGCAATTAGGGCGCAAACTCGATATCTTTATTTACTTAAACTGTTCTTTGTCTTGGGAATATCAAAAGACTCCACGTTTTTAAACAAACGCCGCCGAAATTACATTTTTAGGTGCAGCCCCGTATTTGTATTTCACTCGTGTTTTGGTATTTTATCAAATAATACCGAATTACAGAGAATAAGATATTTGTCGTGAATGTCCAAATAAATTAAGTTATTTTGGTTGTTTTCTAAATGTGTTTATTCACAAACCATGACTTTTTTGGTTGACTTTGGGAGTCACGTACATGATTTTTTTACATAGCTCTACACAAGAGGCCCCGAGGAACGTAACTTTCCTCAAGGCCAATATCATCATTGCGGAAGCTGTGCAGAGGGTCTTTTTCCCCGGTTTCCCGCATATCTACCGATTTATTACACATTTTCCTTAAACACTTTAAGTTTTAAAGCTCTTAAAAAAATGTAAGTTATTCTTGAAGATAATGTCTATACATTCACTACGCCGAAACGGCAACTAATGATATTCTCTTGATAGAAAAAAATCACAAATTATACTCCAAAAATTATTATTAACACAGTAACGTATGAAAAAAAATGACAGTGTTTCGTTAAATGCTATTTTAGACACTCCACGCGAGATTTTTGCTCTATTTTAAACAAGTCATGTTTTATTTTTAAAAATTCGCGATTTTCGCTTAAATATTTTTTTAATATTAGCGCGCTCCCTCTAACACTCTTATTTACAAATCTCTCCGTCTTGTTTTTGAGCGAGTATACTGGACCTTAAGTAAAGAATGAGATGAGATTTGGGAAAGGAAAAAGGAATGAGGAATAGGCAGGAATCTGTGGGTCAGTGGGTCTACGATTGACGGACTTATAAATCCATCACTCCCATTGCGGAGCAAGGCGATGGGTCAAAAGGTTTCTCTGAATCAGTCTCTCCCGATCCGCACCGCCACACAATAATAGGCAGGCGCATCCTCCGCCAAGACCCATAAAAACATCACACCATAAACCTGGACTCTCCTGCTAAGTCACCAAACGTAGCGAACTACTTGAGGTGACCTTTGGGAGAGATGTTGGTTATACAATAAACGGTTCGGGGTGGCGGAAACCATAACCGCCACCCAAATTGAAGATTTATCAAAAACCATCGGAGTAAATCCATGTGACTTGATTTTTTAAACTTCCTGACTGACTATCAAGCCAACCGAAAAATTACACCAAAATACTTCTTGTTTAACCTCCATTAGGTACTTCGTTTACATTCATACTTAGTCTCACACAAACTATCCTGTAATTTCGATTATTAATATGACCCAAGTATTTGATTCGTTTAATCAATAATTCATTGATTTCACCATTGTTTTGTAGAACAATGTCTCTTTCATCCAAAAAATAATATTCATTATTTTTTCTTCAATTCTTTTCTTCTTTTTCAACTTGGGAGGTAAGTATGGGAATCGCCGCACCAGGAATCACGGGTTCATAGGGTGAAGTTTCTCTAGGTCTTGGCGTCGAATCCATCGAGAGATAGACTGGTTGAGGAAGATCTAACCTAGAATTCTCCAGCCAGAATCTCTCGACCATCGCCTTGCACCGCAGTGGGAGGGATGTATTTATACATCAGTCACTCCTTGTAATGTCTGTGTGAATTGTATGAGTGCAAACGAGATAGCATGCTTGCGTGAATCATCCTCTTTAGATTCGTCCTCTTTTGCTTAAGGCAGCTCCCTAATAAATACCAGTACAGAATACTGTTACGCTCTTCATTTAGTGTACTACCCACAATAATACTTCGTCTTACACATCTGTAAGTCCGCATCTGAATTGGCTCTGACACCACAACTGGCTCAGACGGACATTACACTCCTGGACGTATAACACCCAGACTCCTTTCCATCATTTTTCTTTACCAAAACTTCCTCTCCTTCCTTTCGATTTTTTTCTCATTGCCTCCTATGTGGAGCTAACTTAAAAAAGTCACACGTTTTAGTGATTCTTATTTGTTTTCTGAACTGCATTTATTCATTTCTAAAATAAATATGGACTGGCTCCTTCATTCTACTATATAAGAGATTTTTTTATTTTATTTTACGCCCAGAGTGCTTTTACATAAATATATAAAGGCAGTTTAACTTTTACATGATAAATAAATAATATATATAAATTTAAAATGCAAATAAAAAGTACACAAATTAAATGAAAATATAAGCTACAAAAATTTTAAGTACAGTGAGTTTTAATAACAATAAAGTTACGATAATATAGTTACGAAAAAATACATAAATACATAATATAAAAATACAAGCAACAAAAATTCAAAAGGCACGGTGATCAGAGGTTTACAAAATTGCAACATTAAACATGTCAATACCTAAGTATTGGTTTCGCACAGTGCCAAACCGATGTATCGGTGGTACCTCCTGTAAGTTGCAGGAGTTCGGAACTGTCTAATTTCGATGTTAATATTTTAGATAAGAAAGTTATTTTTTTTTTTAAAACTAAATAATACTACAGGCTATAATGGTTTATAATATTTCAATGAAAAATACATTTAATTACTACGACGCAATAATATGTTTAGTAAATTTGTCGATGTAGTTTGATAAAGTTATCAAAGAATTTCCTTAGTGAGTACTTGTATCATGGATAATTGATATCATTAGTTCACATTTATATTGAATTAAAGACATATCCATACATCTATGTGCGAATACATAGTTTTGAATTCTGTGTGGTGGTATATTGAATTGTGCCCTGGTCGTAGTATTACCACAGTAAAATGGTATTACTTACCTTGTGCTCCTCGCCGACACATTAAAATTTATGAGCGCCAAGAATTCAGGGCTGTCAATTGTATTATGCAAGATTTTAAATAAAGAATACTAGATCAAAAACAGTTCTTCTGTCACTCAAATTAAACAGATTAGATAATCGCAATAGATAAGCATAGTTAAATTGTTCTTTCGGTATTTTTAGTTATAATTTAAAAAGCTTAGGATTTTTTTTGTAGTTTTCTATTGTTTAAGAATGCACTTTATAGTGAGGAGACCATATAGTTGAGTTATATTCAACCTGACCCCTCACTAGTGATGTGTACAGAAGTTTTAAAAGTAAGTTTTAGTAAAATCTTTAGCCACGCTTAGTATAAAACCTAACATTTTTAAACCTTTCTTTGAGATGTTTTCAATGTGTGGTATGAAGCTAAGTTTGGTGTCGAAAGTAAATTTATTTATTCAATGGTGAATCCAAAAATAAGTATTATTATTACTATTAGTAAAGTAGTTGCATAAACCAATGTGTAGATAGATACCCTAGGTCATAAAAAAACTAACATTGATATTTATAATAACGTAAACTTGACTCTCTCAGTTCCCTCCAAAAACTTAAAACAAGTCCTCTTCTTCATCCTGATGATCACTTTGTATGTCTTATTCGAGTATTGATAACCTCCATTCAAAGCTCTGGAAAAACTGTCACTCTGATTTGGATTCCTGGACATGTTGGCATAGTGGGTAACGATATTGCTGATTCCTTGGCAAAACAAGGAGCGTCTAACCCTACCGTTACCCTCGTAAACCATATTCCCCTGTCTGATATTTTTTCCATCATCAAAGATAGATCCCGCAATGTTTGGACAGAGTATTGGAACATTGCTAGTCAATCCAAGGGTGCCCGCTACGCCTCAATACAAAGGACTATCCCATCAAAACCGTGGTTTCAAAAATTCCCCCATTTTTCCAAAAAAGAAGTTTCCTTACTTATTCGTATGAGAATCGGACATTGTTCCGTTCCTTCTCACCTTTATAAAATTCATGTGCTTGACTCCCCAGATTGTACGTTCTGTGGTCTAGATGTGGGAACTTTAGATCACATATTTTTTGATTGTCCCTCTCTAAATAAATATCCTCTCTTCTATCAAGCGTTATCAAAAATTGCCTCTCCTCCATTCAACATCTCATCTCTTCTAAGTCTGAACTCTACTCCAATCTGCCATAAAATTCTGAAATTTGCACATTTAAATAAAATTAATATATAAATTCACCTTTCCTTTCTCTGTAATTATAAATGATGGCCTAGAACACCCTTGAAGGGTGAAAGCCAGAAATAATTGAAAAAAAAAAAACATGAAAGTTTTAATTGGTGAAACTTTGTGATATCATGAAATCGGTGACCGAACAACTCAACATTGTACAATTCCATCACTCCTTTAAAAAGTCATTAAAATCGTCGTAAAACAATGATAACTTGGTTAAATATGTTACGTTTAAAAAATTGCATAACTTTTAGTGACTTTACAAAGTGGTGTTGAAATTCTAATTTGTTGAGTTGCCGTGGATCCAAGAAATCTAACCGTGCTTAAGGCAGTTATTCTAAAACAGTGATTAATTAAATAAAGTTCTATCACGAAGCTACTAATTACGGAGTTCAGTGTTGATTTTTCCTTAGTCATTACACCGTCTTCATATCGTTAACCCCCAATCATAAGAAAACATTTCAATAGTAGAGATTTACAAGCTAATTTATTTTTACTTCAACTACAGCCTACATCCGTGTAATATGTGTGCGGAACGCCCAAAGCGTTATGTTCTTTGGAGATATATAATATTTTCCTTTAGGATGTAAATACGTATACGCTTTAAAACGTAAAAGATCCGTAAGTTAATTAATGGTCCCATGCCGTGCCATATTTAATTACGCGCGCTAGAAACGTGAGGGGATGATAATTGCCATGTAAGGGAGATGGGAAGGAGGAAGGTCTAAAATAAGGGTAGTAATATATCTAAAAGGCTTCAATTAAACACTCGCGACGTTTTGGATATCCCATCGGGTGATACAGTTAGGCGCAAATACCTATAATAACATGTACCACCATCATACATAGAGAAATATCACATGACAAGGCTTGTACGGTTTACACAGTAACTATGTATATTGTTCTACGAAATGATTTTGCTGTAAGCAGGTAAGGTAATTATAAATATGCGTGCTATCGGAGGCTCGTGAGTGTCACAGGTTATATTTTAAATTTAATTAAATCTTAACAGCTAGCTTTTAAGTGCCTTTGCATAATTAAATTAATTTGATAGGTAGTGGCGCGTGTGCGTTCCGGGAAAATCTAATGCTAAAAATGATGCGTGAAATCTGTAAAATTCAGAATTAAATATTATATTGAAGTGGCTCTTATGGCATTATTCATAACTAGCTGACACGGCGAACTTTGTACCGCCTCAGAGTCAATAACTGTTGTGTTAACTTATTAGCTGAATTGAATAGGGTATTTCCACGTGTTTTTTTTATTGCTTAAAAAAATTAAGCAAAAAATTACGATGATTACAGCATTTTTATTTTATTTTTATGTTGACGAATAAATTTTCTACAGCGAGTTAAAGTTTTCCATTTTGGAATTACCGCAAAAACGATATTTTGTGGCGTGGCTATCGTGTGACGTCATGAGTGAGGACGCTCACTGACAGTGTTTATTTATGCTAGTTCAGCTTAGCGACACTTGTGATGTCACAAACCCATTTCCCAACCATGGGCCGTTTTGATTTGATCAGTTTTAGATCGTTTTTAAAATCAATAGTATTGAATGAAAACATAAAAATCAAAGATTTTGAGTAGGATTATTAAAATCAGAAAAATAATCTTTAAATATTCCGTACATTTTCAACAGAATTCCTCGTTTATGGAAATATCCCATTCAGTTTTTTTCAGGAGGACGCCCGAGGAAGACATGACACGATCAAGTGAATCAGATACTTGAGTCGGGTCATGTCAAAAGTCAGAATAATAGAAGAGAATGCATGAGACGATGTATTAATGTGAGTGAGGCAAAGAGTGTGTGCCAAGACCGAGTTGTTTGGCGGTCTTTCCTCTCTGCCTACCCCTGCGGGGAAACAGCGCGATGGTAAGTTAGTTTTTTTTTTAGAATTCAGTTTTTTTATGAAGTTAAAAATTACAGAGCAGTTATCGATGCGCAACTGTCCGTGTTTTGTTTTTGTCAGTATCAGACATCAGATATGACGTTGTTTACGGATTTTCTTATTTTTCCGCTTACTTACGGGAATTCCGTTTCATTTTCTTTATGCGTGTGAGAGAGATTTATTATAATTATTGTATTTTTCCTTTAGAGGGGTGCAAATATACGTTCAACGTTTGTCTTTATTTTCGAGTGTTGACATTAAGTGTGTAAAAGAGGGGCAGCATTATACATGCTTAAGAACAAAAGCAAAACAATCAGCGCATTGACATTTGACTTTTTGAATTTTTGGAATTAACCCAATACTCAATATTATACTTATCACAATATTGCTGCAGTTTTTTCAAAAGATGAGAATTCGTTCCATACAAAATGTATGGGAAAAAGAATTGTCTTCATAATTTTTTATTGTGAATTTCTCTGATGTTATTCTTCTATTAGGGGCGGAGACAAATCCAACAAATCAAAGATTATAAAAATCTGTCCAGCCGTTCTTGAGTATAAATGGTGTAACTAACCCGGCTTTGTTTTATATATAAGAAAAGATGATTATTTTAGCCCTTTTCTGAATGTTTTAAAATGTTCCATACACGGACATAATATGAATATATATGGACCTGCCCTAAGTGATAAAAACGTATTATTTCCCCCTCCACATGGCGCCGGCTGGAGGTCCTCCTTGGAACCGGTTCGCTCCATGGGGAGGGGATAGAGCCTCGCTTGAATCTAAAATGTGTGACGTCATCATTCTTACCGTGAACAGCTAGAAGCTAACATCCATACATTTAACGAAATATAATGCCAAAACGGTAGCGTATGCTGTACAATATATCTACATATCAATGTGCACATAGCGAATGTGGGCGGTTCTTCTGTGTGCTCGTCGCTGGTTACAGGGGTAAGTAAATTATGAAACATTTGTAAAAGTGTTTTAACTAAACACGGCAACAAAATATTGCTATGTGTATTGGGGCGAGTCTTTTTGGGGCGAGCATTTGGCCTTAGCAAATATGTTATTATCGTGGCAAGCAATTCGCGCTCCCATGTAAAAAGGTCTATTCATTCAAAGCAGATTTTGCTTTTAAGAACTAAATGGTGATATTGTAATGCGAGATGCCTATTTACTGTCAGATTGATTGTATAACGAATCACAGTCATCTTTCCCCTCTTCGCCCTCCATAGTTTGGTTTTACCCCTCATCTGTAACTGCTTGTCTATCCATTTGGATGTCTATGGTTCCATAGTAAAATAACGGAGCAAACAAGTCGGCCAATTTAGTCCAGCAAAATATGATGCGAAATTATTA
The DNA here is from genome assembly GCA_929108145.2 of Limnephilus rhombicus. Lineage (NCBI taxonomy): Eukaryota > Metazoa > Arthropoda > Insecta > Trichoptera > Limnephilidae > Limnephilus > Limnephilus rhombicus. The sequence continues at coordinate 12,923,695 of OV815292.1, read as the reverse complement.
TCAGAAAATGACTGAACAGTGTTTTTAAGTATATCCTAATTGAAGTACACACCGTATCCAAATTTTGCAGTTGTTGAAATCCCTTTATCCAAAATACTTATGACTACGAAAATATTTCATAATTATAGCCATTTCCGTGTTTATAGCTTACACTACCTGGTTGGGCGTTTACACAATTCATAGCTACACTCAACTACATACATCTACATTTATCATAGACTCTGTGCTTGTAATTTGATCGTCACAAGTTCCTTACCTTTCCATCCCTATCATTTTACCCATCCTGTCCCATCCCTATGAACCTGTTATTTCGTTACCATAACAAATCAGTGTCGTCAATCGAAACCGTGAAAGCATATAATTTTCCGTTCCAGCATTCTCTACCCGCATATCACAGTACCGCGATTAATGATTATACCAGTGTATGAACAAAAGCCACCCATGAGAGAAGAGAAGTGCCACAAGGTTCCACAGTAAGTCCCTTCCTTCCTATCCCTTTATGTGCATTCATTTTTACTTGTGCAGTGGTCTATCATACATCTCAAAACACATTCAAGGTCCTTCGATATCCGCATCCACACAAAACACACATCACTACCTTATTAAAATCACAAATTTATTCAGAAATTAGTAAAAAAAATCTAAATATACTATTTTCTTATTTTTTCAAAAACTACTGACGGAAATGAAAACGTGACGACAACTTAATTAACAGTTACGGATCACGAACCCCGTTAATAAGCATAACGATGTTATTTTGTCCCCTATTGACTAAAATGCATCGTTAGGTTAGTGCCATTAAAGCTACATTATGAAATGTGGGTCAAATCCTGGCTTATAGAAAGACTGAAGGAAAGTAGCCGGAATGAGACAAGGTAGATTGTTCATTGATGGTCCAAGCCCTTAGCAAGCTATTAAAGTACACAATGTGGATATAAGCTCTCTGAGGGATCTGGTAGGACTATTAACGGGACACTGCAACCTTAGAAGACAAAATGGTACATAGGGGTGGGGAGGGGCTTTTAAGGCTTCCTTACAGCCCATAATTTTAATTCAAAGAATAATTATAAAAATCTTCCTTAGGAAACCATACAACTTCCCTACTATAGAGATATTTCGGAAATTTAATGTACCAACTATCACAGAATTGTATAAAAGAAACGCCTTATATATATATATATCAAATTTATAAAGAATATTTTATTTAAAAAATTCACACCTCAGATAGTTAAAACCAATAGATTAAAACGAATGGCTTAAAAGCCATTCCTATGCTTAGAACGACCACGGCTCAGCACCACTGTTTGTATTTATGTGTAAGATGGTGCAATATATTATTGTCGAAAAACAAAATTAGTATAGGTAACAGAAACACTGAAATATGAATTATTCAAAAAGCAAATTAGGTCCCTGAAATTAAATAATGATGTATTGTCCGTACTTATACTGTAATATTCAATAGTTAAATAAATATGTATTGTTATTGCCCTTCTATAACTATTTTTTTCTAAATTGTGTACCTATCTAAAATAATGTTGATATTTATTTCGTAAGTTCTTCAATAATGGTTTAAACATTTCATTGGAACATTATTATTATTTTTTTGCATGTAAATACTCCTCCCATAAACACGAGCTCCTAGAGCTCAACTTATGGAGTAGTAGAATGAAATGTGAATTATTTTATAACCTTGCATATGTAATCATTTCTAATGTATAAACAAAATTGTTGAAATAAATAAAAAAAATGAAGAAATAAAATAAATAAAATAGTAATAGTTGTCATATGGTGAAAAGCAAACACTAAAGTACCTAAGAATCGTGAAGTGGTTGAAAAAAATAATAATTGTTTGAAGGTGTTTCAATATTTATTATTACTTTTCACTTCAATTTACTTATTGTTTAAAAACATTACAAAATTGTATATTTTATTGCGTTTGTAAAATAAATTTGTTAAAGAGTATTACAGAAAACATAAACATTAGGTCATATCTGTCATACATCGATATCCGAATTGATTCAAGGCGATACTGGAAGTATGTTCCACTCTGGAACGTGCCGTAAATATAGAATATATTTATTTTAATTAATTATTTGTGAAATAACACGAATTAATCAAATAAAATTTATTTACCCATGCCTGGATTTGATCCCGCGACCTTCGGATTGCGAGTCGAGAGCCTTACCCCTAGACCATTCCGGTGGTCGGAGATAACCATCGGGAACATAAATATGAATGATCTACATGATCATTCATTCATCTCCATGATAGCCGAGTTTTCAAATCATCTCTTCCTACCTACATAATATGGATGGTTATCAATATATAGTTGCTAGGATAGAGCCAAAGGTAGTAGCCAAACTCCCTCATGTAGAGAAATTCTCACCATGACGAGAAGAAGAATCAGATAACTAAGAGACATGCAGAAAAACCAAAAGGCATCGCCAAATAACCGATAATATACATAAAGTTAAAACTACGTTCATGGTAATAATATGGTCTTGGTACCAACGCACTTTAAATCAATAATGAATTTCAACGTTGCTGGATTAAAAAAAAATGATTGACATGCGGTATATTATTTCATGATTCCATAAGAGACCATGCAGTGAAGAATATGCAAGGAAGAGCAATGTTGTAATAATTTCATTATCAGGTTTTGTCACTAAACTTGTAAATTAGAGATGCGGTTATTGTCACCCTGGGAACCATTCATTGGATAACCAACACTTCTATCAAATGTCACCCAAAGTTTGATACGTTTGGTGGGTTCATCGGGAGGGGATGCGCTTGCCCACCAGCTGCGTGGCGGATCGGATCGGGAGAGGCAGATGTAGAGAGATTTAGAGGCAGATTTGCACCGCACCGGAAGGGAAGGATTCATTAAGTCCGCCACTTCTGGACACACTGACCCCTAAATTCCAACCCATCCCGCACAACCTTTTTCTTCCCAGTTTCCCTCTCCTTTCTTTATTTTAAAAGACCCTCCACACAGCACTCATAAAGGTGACACAGGCCCTGAAGTAAGATATTTTTTCTCAGGGCCTTCTGTGTTGGGTAAAAGTTAAAAAAAAAAATTAAATTTTTCAATTCCAAACGATAGATTTTCACCATTACCATATTTACTTCCACTCACAACGAGTTGTAAGATATATGTTTTTTAAATATCAAACTTATGTATCATTTTAGATCATCAACAGGTATTTTTTTGCAAAATATTATATTAATGTGTAATAGGGTACTATTACAGCCTCATTACAATATTTTTATTAACCACGTCAACATTGTCAAAGTAATTACTGCGAAGGTTGATGGACCTAACGTAATAAACTATAGCCTGTTACAAGTGTCGTCCGGGTGATAACATTATAATCTATTCATCCCTCGTATGAAAATATCCGTTGACCGAAATCCATCAAAGGGTGGTTTAGCATGCAGTCGTTATCATTCCTTACGCTCTATGGAGGGTAGTTCGGTAGTTAAGGACCTTGCCGACCTACCCTTAAATAGACTGAATTTGTAATTTATCAAACGTGGGTTAAATCCGGAATCACGGATTTACACTTACTTTGCGATATGAATCAACATTAGTTTCAAGATAAAATCATTTTTAGATGAAAAGGACAATCACTCTTTGAACTTGAGCAGTTCATTTAACGGGGTCAATTATTTTAAAGTTCATCGTATATTATTATGTATCAAAGTCCCAGTTAAGTAAAATATTTGCAAATGTGGAGTTTTGTTAAGATATTAATTTGGAACATTTTAGTAGCGCTTCGATTACTTCAGTGGCGTAGGGGGTGAATCATAATGTGTGGGCCTGGGGTGTGTAAATAACCACAAATTCTCTGGACGTAATACCCTAAAAACTATTTTATAGAAGATTTACTCGCGGACAAAATATATCAACAAAATGGTAACCAGCACTGGTCTAAATGCACAACTGCTCTATCTGTTGCGAGTGCTGCGTAGGCGGCCCTATGGTTATTTTCCAGTCCAAGTTAGATTAACCACTCACCACGCACAATTTCATAATATTTTATGACGGGAACCGATCAAGTTAACATGTTCATCCGGAAAGAATAAATTTCATAATGCTTCAAAGTGCAATGATTAGGCAGTTTGCGTTTTGTGATGTTGCAATAAAATGTCAATAAATTAAAGTTTTTATACAAAAGGACACTTCAGCGACATTAATGGCCATGTTGTCGTCATTTTGCAGTTCACGAGCACAATACAACTTAATATCTCTGATGGTACACAGAGATCGCCAAACCACCACTTTGTGATACAAATTATAATCGAGATAAAAAAAACTAAAACACATCACGATGCCTAACCAGGGGGCAAGACTCTTGTAGCAAGAACAATATCTTTGCGCCAAGGGTTTAAAGCTTTGTGGGAGTTTCCAAAAATCCATTAAATATAAATATATAAATACTTTATTGATTTTTGGTGGTTTTATAAAAGATGGAATATCTATTAATATCACGTAATGTGAGCCTATAAATTTATAAAGCTTACGCAGAAGCTTTATATATTCGTTTTTTGTATTCACAAAATTTTAAATCGGATTATATTTCATGTAAAAACATTAATCGTACTGTGACATTTAGCCTTCCTTACCAGCCGTTTAAAATAAAATTTCTTAGAAGCCAAGCCTATTTAAAGTTTAAAAAAAATCGCGAAATATGTTACGCCAAAAACATGTATTTATAGTCAATGACATCATAAAACCATAAGAGGATTTATATTCATTTTACTCGAATAAAATATTTAGCACCGCTTATGAAAAAGTCAGCCTTTCAGAGAATATTTGTGTTATTGTTTTTTACGTTAAAAGGCCTCAGAACCATGTCATCTTTGGGGATGCTGTGTAGTGGGTCTTTTTAGGGAGAGGAAAGAGAGGAAGTCCTGGGAAGGAAACGGTGTGAGGGGTGGGTAAGGATCTGGGAGTCACTGTGTCCAGGAGTGACGGACTTATGAATCCATCCCTCTCGCTGATGTGCAATGCAATGGGTCGTGAGAGTCTGACTTGAGAGAAATCTATAATTAGAGTATATACTTACTCTGCGTATCAAATTTTCACAAATTCATTAAAATAGTTAAAACTTCAGTGCAAATCAATACAATATCAGAGTTGCATATACTCACAGTGAAAGATCACCATAAATTATGTTAAAAACGGTTTTTGCCGTGTTACATAAGAAGATCTTTTTTTTTTTTTTTAATTGAAATAATAGATAATACATAATATAATCAACAAACAAGTCCTGCTAAGCCAATTGAATCGGCTTACCAACAGGTGCTTATATTTTAGTTACATATTTATACATTTTTTAAATTTAAAATTTACATCTTATATCTACAGATTCAACATTTTTTCATACATATCAAAATCAATATAAATCTTTTTATTCCGATAGCCAATTTTTCACCATATATTTAACCTTATTCATAGAATTACATTGCTTTATAGTGTCAGGTAATAAATTAAATATCTTCGGTAGGATGTATTCAAACGTTCTCTGTCCGTACTTATTGTTAAATTTCGGAACTATTAACCCGTCGTTACGCGTGAATCTAGTGCTGTATTTATGTTCTAATTTCTCTTTATGCTGCGGGGTAAATATATGCTGAATTATAATTTTGTGCCAAAGTATTGCCTTTACAGGGAAAATTTTGAATAGCCTTCTTCTTAATCTCTCTCTAAAAACAAAATATTACTACCTTTTTAAGGACTCCGAATAAGCGTTTTAACGATAACAAATTACAAACAAAGAATACACTTGAATAAATGCGAATATTACAATTAACATGCTACTTTATTCTAAAAATATTATCTCACTTAAATATTCCTATTGATGTTGTAATCCGCTTAAATTTAATTTTATCCTTCTGTTGACAAAAGCCACATCCGCTGTAAAAACATTCCTGTGAAAACACCTCACCAATACAAGGGTTAAAGTGCCACCAGTACAGGAGTGTACAATAGTATAATTGGAGTATTTTATGCCAGTCACGAAGTACACCTCCACACGTTACTTCATTAAGTAGGTAAAATAAACTTGATCCAATCGTCACCTTTCAGATTCCTCGGGGTTGTAATCACCCCATAGAAAACGTTACAATTTACATTTAATCATAATAAAAATCATTCTCAATTAGGGTTTAAACCTCCGGTTAATTTGGTTGTACGGTAAAATTTCGGAGAAAGCCGTTTTAATTTTATGTCATTTTACGTTCTAATAATAAACGAATAAACGTAATCGGATTTTATTCCGTTATTTTATATGCGTAACACGGCCTTAAAGCGTTCGGATGGTTTTCAGTTGAACACACAAGGTGGATTTCGACTTGTAAATAAACCTATTATTTTCTTTGTGTTTATATGAACTGAATTATATTTATGAGACCACATAAAGGTTGCAACTATTTCGAGCCATAGTAACTATGCCGTACTCATTTTGAGTATGTTCCATGAGTTATGAGTCTTCGGGAATTGTGAATACAGGGGAGACAAGAGGTAGACCTAGCAGCGGTGTCCAGGTTCATGGGTTGAGGTTTGTCTAAGTCTTGGCGGCGGATGGCCTGAACACACTGAACCAACACTGAACAGGTTGGGACGTATTCGAGAATTATGATCGGGTCACCTAACCTGGCGTAAGTCAAAATTTAAATATAAGTTATAATCCGGCTCGAAGGACCAAATTTTGCAGCGGGGTCAAATGCTCCCACTACAGGGATCAAGGGATCAAATGTTGCGGTAATGCGTGGACTGTATGCGGTTCTAATACATTATCTTTAAAATCTTTCATTATGATTAAAATCTCGCTTACCAAAAGTGCATTCTGCTTTCCACTTTATTGGTGTTCACCGGGAAGATAAGTGTTAGTTGGAGAGATTTTAAGGAAAGTATTGGTGAACAGGAATAAACGTTTGAATGCGGAATAATGATTTCAAAGTATTAAACAGCGGCACGCGGTACTATTTAAAACCTGCGATATACTGCGGTTATTGCGAATATTGCGAATTACGTGCTTCTTTTACTTGAACTGACCTATTGAGCTGGATAGCACAAAATAGGTAGTTGCCAAAATCAACATGCAACACTAAAAGCGCGAACAATTCTCATTGGTGTTTTCTTACCAAGATGGTACTGATAGGCAAGAAATAACTTATTTTTTCCATTCCAGAAAATGTAATATATTTAATAACCTTATTTTTAAATCATTTACAACATTCACACTCGACTGTCTTTGAAGTGAAAGCTAAAATATTAATTATTAGGTTTATAACAATAACAAAAAATGTTGTTGGAAAAAATGGGTCCTTTTCGAAAAAACTTAGATCTATCTAGCCTTTTATTCGTCAATGCTTTAAATATAGCATTTACCGTTTTTAAAGCTGATTTTGAGGTTAATATAAACTATTAAGAAATTAACTCTTTTAAATCCAGAAGTCGCGGGATCAAATTCCAGCCAGGACATACCGAAGTTTAATGTGTTTATTTGGATTTTTCACTTTCAAAATTTAATAGGTCTAACGATCTCAGTAGCCTAGAGATACTTGACTTCAAAACTAGAGGTCACAGATTCAAATCCGACGTGCAAAAGTATTTTTTATTTTATTTTATTATGGATATTACATATGTGATTTCACGAAATTAGTTTACGAGTCATTATAAAATAGAACCAAACGGGATAATAAATTATTGTATTTAAACTACCATATATATTTTATTATCTCCACACAGTAGGTCTTGAAGCAAAATCCATCCGGGCCTAAGTCATCTTTAGGAATGCTGCGCGGAGTGTCTTTTTAGTGAAATGATGGAGAGGAAGTTCCGGGAACGAAAAAGTTTGCAAAAGGTGTGTAGTAATTTCAATCCATCTCTCCCACTACGGTGCAAGGCGATAGAGTCTGGCTGGAGAGGTCAAAAGGTCTTCCTCAACCAGTCTCTCCCGATCCGGCTCACCACACAGAAGGTGGGCAAAAGCATCTGCTGGCAGGACCTAGACAAACCTCACCCCATGAACCCGGGCAGCCCTTCTAAGTCACCGGTAGCGAACCACGTGAAGTGTTGGTTATCCAATAAATGATTCCCGGTGCAGCGGTACCCGTACCCCCTTCCAGAATTGTGAATGAACACTATCAACATTTAGTGTGCGATGATTTATTTTCGTATTCATTTCGACTCTTTTGCCTTTTTTATCTACAGAAAATGGACCACGCAAAAGGTATACTGTTCACCATTATTTTGGTCTTTGTTAAATTGTTTGCTTTTAGTTAATACTGTCAATAGTACTTTTAGGTAACCCGAATAATTGGAAATTAAATCGTAAAAATGTACAGCAGTTAATGTCCCTCGAATGATTTGATCGCCTGTCGGAGGGATCCTTCCAAAACATAAAATTAAATCATAAAAAATAACCTTTCGCTCAGAGTTGTTTTTCAAATTTGACGATTTATTGCTACGGACGTTAATGCTGGTTAAATACATGGGAAATATCGGCTCTTTCGGGAACCCGTTAAATTTCAAACGCAACAATATATCACCGGATTCGAAGCACCTACTTAAGGTTTTATTGCTAAATTCGAAAAATGGGAACGGTTATTTTCACCACACATTACAATAAGCGTTTCTTTCTATATTAAATGGTTTAGATAATTTACTACCCTTTTAATCATTACACCTATAACAACGTAGGTTGCTATTATTTATTTATTTATTTAATACAAACGGCATAAGTATGCCATAAACACTAATTATGTGTCACAAATTCATATGAAAAATATTAGTAATAATAAAAAAAGTGTATGCATAATAGTTAATTGTGGCGTTACATTGGGAAGTGACACCAGAGATACATTTGCATGCAAAAATCAATGATATAAATAAAATTAGTATTGATTGAAAAAATGTGATAGCATAGCCTTCTTGTACCTACGTTCCGTGCAATTAATATATCTATCACATCTGCATATTTTTAAGTAACTTCATGCAACCTTGGTAAATGCGAGAGTTTCGTATACTCATACTCAGTTCGATTATTATTGCATTTAAAAAGGATTTTAGAACGAGTGGTTCTCGTGGGAATATGAAATTCAATGAGCTTAGTCAAATCATTACTGTCTTTTCTACCATTTACAATTTTGAACATAATATTAAGTCGGATATAATTCTTTGATCTGAGAAATAAATTTAATTCTTTTATCAAGTAATTATAATTTATGTTTTAAAATTAAATTAATGTGTCTTAGGAATTTGTGTTGAATTTTTTCGATTGAATCTGAATGTATTTTAAAATGGGGGGATTATATCTAGGAGTTTTATTCGACTTGACTACGTACTACGGATGTATACAAAAATTTTAAAGTTGAAATATTGCTGAAACCTCTGGAATTTCTAAGAATGAAGCCAAGCATTTTGATTCCTTTATTATAGATTGGGTTTATATGGGATATAAAGTTTAATTTAGAGTCTGCTCTATGCTATTATGTTGTGTATTAAAATAAAACAATAACTTTATAGACACCACTTTTTTAATACGTAATGCCGACCATGTTTGGCTTCGACCGTAGTAGCTTCGTCAGGGCAGTAGATGTAAAAGTCCACTAAAATGAAGATATTTTTATCAGCGAAAACATGTTTTTAGTTATTATTTTTAATTGTTAAACTAACGTTTAAGACAAGATTTTTATGCATAGCACAAAGGGTAATAATTATTATAAGCAATAATTATCAGCCTGAAAAGATACATGGCGCCACGCTATCTTTTCTCGGAAGATTTTTCAATGTGGATGAGTGTTTCAGGCTGATAATTATTGCTTATAATAATTGTTACCCTTTGTGCTATGGATAAAAATTTTGTCTTAAACGTTAGTTTAACAATTAAAAATAATAATTAATATTCGACAAGTTTAAGTATTTCCCCAATAAATGAAGACATAATTTGTCTCGACGCCACCTAGCGACGGATTTAACACTAACAGTGTCTCTCTCGCAAAAATAAAGTTGGTTGTTTTCAGGTGGAAAAAATATAATAAGCAGTAATTGTTGAATGAAATACTAGTATATATTGAATCATTTGGCGGGTATAAGATAAGCCGCCATAGCTCAATTGGGAGAACAGCTGACCGGCAATCAGAAGGGCACGAGTTCATGTCCCGTTGGCGTCATGTATCTGTCTGCGTCTGTGTCATATGTGTTTCAGGCTGATAATTATTGCTTATTATATATGTTTTTAGGCTTGCTGTTTTATTTTAGCACTCTTTTTTTAAGTATCTTTGTAAAGCTGTTTGTTTTCCAAATAAATATATTATTATTATTAAAGTTTTGTTCTGCCCTGTCAAAGCCGTGGTTGTTAAGAAGGTATAACGAGAGAAAACCAGAAAAATGTAATTTTTAAATCAGATTTTAGACGTATTGACTCTTTTCCACAAAAAAGTATAAATTGATTTCGAAAGATTTTTTTTTATCTAGTAAACGTATGTTTTAAATTTTGAGAACAAATGTTTATTTTTAGTATAATAAGGTTATACCAAAGATATTCAAATACAAAAGAGATATGCTATTATGTCCACGTAACTGTCGGCGGACTACGACCTAATCAGTGTAGTTTGCAAACGAAAAGAATTAGTTCATTTCGTTGATTTTTTGGTGTGCAATTAGTATTGGTTAACAATATAGTTTGAATGTGGAAAGAATTCGCTCATTTAGTTTAACGTTCGTTTGGTCTATTCGTTAATTATTCGTTTTTTAGTTTATTTGTTAATTGGTAAACAATATCGGTGACACCCGGAAGCGCAGTCCCCACCTAGTAAAAACTGAAGACGGTACCTACATCTATTATATTTCAATATTATACCATAAGTCATTGGCAGATTTGTTAAATTTTCCAAAAAAATTTTGTATTATACAACACCTATTTCAAATCATATAATCATGCAATAAAATAAATCAATACATTATCCGATGAACGCATGTTTCAGAATTTTAATTATAGTTTAAATAAAATCATTAAAAAATATATACGTACATGTGTTTCTTCACTTACAAACTAATATATTTCAGATATTTTAACATTCTTATTTTGCTTAGACATTATTGAAAAATGATAAATACTTATGATCAAAAAATAATTCCAAAACGTACATAATTTTAGTGGTTTTATCATCACGCCTTTCAGCATTTTTGGATGTAGGTATAAATAGAAGCAAGTTTGGAATGAAATAAAATCGATCTTGATTATAATTTTAAAAAGCTGCTACGGAGAATACTTAATCATTCTCATTGGTACCGCCCTGTACGATCGTAAGGACATCTTTCGACGAAATCTGGATTTTCGGCCACTGGCTAGTTAAACGCCCTTAATTCGGTTCTTGTATGTTAATTTAAAAAAAATATGAAACAAAGAAATCTCTCAAATTAGTTCCTTTTCAATTTGTTTTATATATTAGTTCTACATCGGAGGCTCTGAGGGAAAAATCAAATTCTTTATAGTGGTTTGAAAATTGGATATTGATTTCACAAAATAATAATGTTTTTGTTTTGGATTTCGTCGGATTTGAACCCCCATTCGCTTGGTGTCTGTCTCTCTGGCCACTGAGACTTGTCATGCACCTTGCCAATTACGCTATGGAAGGCACGCGCCGAGGTGCGATTTTATAGCATTAAATTAGAACCGAGTATTTGTGTAGAACTCAGTTGTGACTAAAGAAGTTTCACCTCAAAAAATCGCTCAGGGTATTTGTCATCTTTAGGGATGCTGTAAGAAAAGTCTTTTTACGGAAAGAAAGGAGACGAAGTTTGGAGAAGGAAATAGCTGTGCGGGGTGTAATAATATATAGTATATTTGCGGCACGTTACAGAGTGGAAGATACTCTCAGTATCGCTTTGATATAAGACCATCATTCGGAATTGAAACGTTGCTTGAAATTTCTTGAGATCTGAATTATTTGTAAAATAACACAAATTAATAAAATTTATTTGCACACGCAAGTATTTGAACCTGCAACCTTCAGAATGACAGTAGAGAGCCTTACCTCACGACCACGGAGGCCGTGAAAATGATAGTTCAGATGGCATACCACGAATTTTCATCAACATTTTCTAAAAATATGTGTACAAATTCTATTTTAAAACTTTTCCAATTTCAGAGAAACGAAGAGACCTCTTTATAAAATATTTTGGTAAACACTTTGGAATGGAAAATTATAACTTGGAACACTTTTTCTTCATGTACACTCTATTAATAATAATAATAATTGGATAATTTGTAGAGCGCCGTTTTTGTGACAAATCACCTCAAGAGCGCTGTTATTATTTATTTATGAAATAACACCTAGAAATTATATATATATAATTATATTTATATATGACGTAGGTATACACAGGTTGCGTATATATTAATTTATTGGTGTCAAAAAAATAAATTGAATGTCACGTATCGGAAACATTCAAAATTTCAAAATAAATTGTTTCTCCCCGCGTGTCCTTTCCCAATCGTCCCGTTCCCCTTCTTCCACCCTTTCTCCTTCCATGTCCCCTTCCCCGCTTTCCCTCACCCTTCCCCGCTCCCGCCAACCCGTTCCATATATTCAGTCCCACTACAATCAGTTTTTAAACAGCTCGCGTACCACCTAACACAATTTTTTTATTTAAATTTTTGTTTTTCGTATATTACAAGTATTCATTTTTTTATATTATAAGAACAATCAATTAAATTTGTTACCTAACACAGGTACATATTCAAAATTCCTTTATTTCTTACATACGTAGTACCGACATTAGTTAATTCAGTTATTTAAAGAGTTTATTCAAAAATTGATTTTTTTATTAAACATTCGATGGTTTGCAAAATGTCATTCTCAAATTATGAAATTTTTGATAGTTTCCCAAGAGTTTTCGTGATGATTAAAAAACTTTTCAGATGTATTGTCATGTGGTTGTAATAATCCAGACACCTTCGCGGGGGTAGAAATAGGGTATTTTCAAAGTTTCAAAAGATACCCATTACTATGTTAAATTTGTTCAAGAGAATCGTACTATTATTAGCAAATATTTTTTATTCCACCATGCCCGACACTTAAAAACCATCCCTTTTAATTCGATGACTCGCTTCTCAGAAAAAATTACAAGCTGGAATTCTAAATTATAAATTCTAATTTCAGAATCCTAATATCTTCTGTGTGCTGTCGGGTGTAAGCATGCGTGTTGCCTTTAGAGCCAGTGTTTGTATTAGCGGCTTGCACGTGCATATTATCCGTTAACCCCCTGCGCGCTGGGCTAGGCGGTGCATGAAATTAATGTTTTCCCATTAAGGGGTCTGGCCTGTGAATTGTTTGATCTCGGTATAACCGAGCGAGAAGCAGAAACATTATTTGGGTCTATATGAACAAGGTAGCAAAAAGAGTGGATTTTAATTAAAATCTAGCAGATTTACTGATTACGTTCGTAAAAAAACAATGTTTTGGCTTAAAACCTGCATATAAATAAATAAAATTTAAATATTATCAGAAAAATATTTGTGTTACACATTTCACAAAATGACAATTTTTGAGTGGATACCGCACAACAGTACCAACTAATCCCGACTGTCTAGAAAAATTGAGGCTAAGGCTTCAACACTTATGGTATGTTGTGAGGCTGGAGAGAGTATAAAAGAAAGGAGATTGGAAACTACCTGGCTATTCGTATCCGGTCACAAAACACGGATAAAGCAATTTTAATCAACTTTTTGAATGTGGTTTTTCACCAGGGTGATACCGAGATTACCTACGACGCAATTATTATTTTAACTCCATTATTTAGATTTTTTTTTTACTTCATGGGCTCTGAAAATTTATTTAAATAATATCATTTAAAATTCACGTATTTTGATCATATTTTTAAAGTCTTATAGGTAAGTAGGTACAAAAAAAAATTTTTTTTTTCGGATACTGATAGAGTGTAAAGTTAATCGTACTTTCAGTACCTACTTAAGGGCCCGCAACCCGGATTTCTACCGATTTATTACATATTTCCCTTAAACACGATAAGTTTTAAAGCTCTTAAAAAATATATGTTATTCTTGAAGATAATATCTAGACTTTCCCCTCGCCGAAACGCAAATTATATAAAATTCCCTCGTTAGAAAAAATCGCAAAGTACGCTCCAAAAATTATTATAAACACGTTTGTTTCAGTTATTTTACAAGTTATATATATGAAAAAATTCACAGTGTTTCTTTAAATGCTGTTTAAGATAATGCCTGCAAGATTTTTGCTCTATTTTAAACGAGTCGTGTTTTATTAAACATTTTCGCAATTTTTGCGTCGATTTTGTCGCTGTAAATGTTAGCGCTCTCCTCTAACATTCGTAATTTCGTATCTCTGCATCTTCTTCTTTTCAAACCCGGTTGCAAAGCCTTAATAAAGAATGCGAAAAAAGCGTTTACGTAAAATGGTGTCTTCAAAAATACAAGTTAAAATAATATGAAGGTCACAAGGTCACTAATCATAAAAAACAGAACCATATTGGTTGCGGTCTCTTAAAGTTTCTACGTAGAACGAATTTGTTAATCACCAGAAATTTAAACGGGACGAGAGAAATGACCGTAAAGCATAAAATAAACCCTTTGGGACTGAGCTATTTCATTAACGAAACAGATCGATCATATGCTCTTTACAGTGTTTAATGTAAAATTATTTCTATAAGAAAATAGCGTCCTTTCATCGTGGATTGGAAAAATCGAGTAGCTTCATTTTTATCGTTTTTCCCTCCTCCAAGAGAGATCTCTTCGCGGACGGTTTGCGGAAAGGGTTGCGGGGTATTTGAAAGGAAACTGCACCGATGAAAAATTCAATTTGAAATGTTATGCTTTGAAATATAACGGGAACATTGGTTGAGAGATTTCTGTCACTGTACAATTTCCTTTTGTGTGCGAATCGCGGATTCTACTTCAGGGAATTGAAAATTGAACGGAAGGGAAAAAGTATGTCTAAATGGATTTTATTTCCGGCGGCTGTCGGCGACGACATCAGAACAAGCCACGGAACTCAGAATTTGTGCTGTCACGTACGATTGACCTTGTGGCAGAAGTGCAGTAAAGTTGTAATGAGAAAAGCAAAAATGCATATATGGTACAAAATATTGTAAATTCTTGTTTATTTTTTTAAAATATTTTTTTTTGGGGCTGGGTTATAATTGGAGCTTACAACAAAAGTCTGTGAGCGCTTTCAATGAGATAAATACTTTAAAAAATATATATTATTGATATTTTTTACATTAGCTCCACACAGGAAGGAGGCCCTGAGAAAAATAAATTCACCTCAGGACATATGTGATAGAAAAGGGGTCGATAGGAATCTGGGAGTCAGTGTGTCCAGTAGAAACAGGCGTATGAATCCATTCCTCCCACTACCGTGCTAGGCGATGTTCCGAGAGAGTACGGTTGGAGAAGTCAAAGGGACTCCTTCAATCATTCTCTCCGAATCCGGCCTGCCATGCAGCTAGTGGACACACGCAACCACCGCCAAGTCACGTACAAACCTCACCGCATGTGCCCAATACCGGCTCCAGTAGAAAGTGTCGTTGCCCGTCAAAAACTTATTTTCTCCCTTCTCGCGCCGATATATGGTTGTCCAAAAAACCATAGACAATTCTAAGATTGGTAATCTCAGTACCTAATCACAGTTGTTATGCAATTATTAAATATTTTCATAACAATTTTTACGGCCAAAAAGCTCGTTTATTAACGTCTTCAATGGTTTTACGCATTAATTAACAGAATTTTAAAGATATAAGTAAGTACTTTACAAGTCGGTATTTAGTTTAATTATAAAGTTTAAAAAGGGAATTCAATAAGTTTAAGTATATTATGAGTAAAAAAAAAGTACTTAAGATACTTTGAAAGTAGTTACATAATGTATAGTAACTTTGATGATATCATTATAAACATAAACATGAAAAGTTTTTTTGTAAAATAAATTTTTAATTAGCAAACATTTATTTCGACAAATTGGATGTTTTACAGAACTTAGCTAAATAAACACAGCGATGAAAGATGCCGATTAAAAAAATGTAAGAAAGACTTAAGAAGATAGTGCAATACAAGTATGTAGTTACATTATTAGGGAAAGTTAAACAGATTAGTTCGATAAGTGTATAATACAATAGTGTAATTGCGAAAGTACAACAAGTTATGTATGCGTAAGTAGTTAAAGTAGGTTTATGATATTATTATTATTCAATTAAACACGAAAAGTTTTTTATAAAGCATGTTTATAATTAGCAACCATAGAATATTAGTAAAAGCGTATTATTTCCCCCTCCCCATACCGGTTCCATTGGAACCGGCTCAGATTGAGTATGGCTTGGCGTGAATCTAAAAAATGAGACGTCATCATTCTTCTGCGAGCCAGCGTCGAGCGCTCATCGGTGCATTTTACGAAATAACACCGCAAAAACATGGTTTGTGTTTTGAAAACGTGTAAATATATACTATCACTCGAGATATGTTTATTGGGGTAAGTAAATTATGAAACATTTGTAAAAGTGTCCTAATTAAATACGGCAACAAAATATTGGAGTCTGAAAATATGCGAACTTTACTTTGCCATATTTAGACTTCGCAAATTCGCGCTCCCGTGTAAAAAGGTCTATTCATTCAAAAGCAGAGTTTACTTTTAAAACCTGTCAAAGGCCAGAAAATTCCAGGAAAAATACGGAAATTTCGTAACAAAACACGATTTTAAATTTTGAATTGAATGTTTTATTGATTAATTTTGAGCTATTGTATATTTTATTGACTGAAACACGTTCCTTGAATAATAAACCATGTACCAAAACAACATTACTTGCGTTAATTACGTAAATTAATAGGTTTTACGATGTTTTAGTCGCGGAACACTCATTAATTGCGACGGTTAAATTCGCGGCAAATTCTGACAGGTCAATGCCATAGACGAAATCGTTTTAAAAATATTCTGGGGTTGCAAGGTGAATGAAACTAGTGGCTATATCATCTATGATGTTAGCGCAAGCGATTCTGACCGTGTTTTTCATACAAATTCTGTACATAGAAGGGCCAAAATCGCAGACCAAAAGTTTTTTGTCGAAAATTATATTCAAATATTTTAATTATTTTCTCGCGCATGCGCATATGACACGCGCGCCGGCGCGTCTTCGGCCTGTCACGAACTAAATGGTGATATTATAATGCGAGTTGCCTATATACTGTCTTATTGAGTTATCGACGAATCACATATCTCCCCAGTCAACTTCCCGCACTGCGCCCCGCTGAAGCTGTTGTCTACTCCTCACCTTTATGTTCTGGTCTAGTAATATTCATATGTCTATGTTAGCAACCTTTATTACGCCAGAATGGGTGTTTTGTAGAACATATTCGTAGCTTAATTAATATAACGATAAAAGGTGCACATGAGAAAAAATATAGATCTGTTACACACGTTCTAATAGACTAAATTTTAGTTTTGCCACTGATTGGTGAAGGTAAGTGATTTATTTTCGGGGTATTATGTCGTGTTGCGCTATCTCCTTTTTTAGCTAACGTTTCGGATAGAAAGTAGATTTGTAATCAAAGATTGTGGTGAAGTGTGTGCTTTTACTTAACAATAATACGTTATTCTCGTTTTTTCTGAGAAAAGAGGGGGAATGTACCTACCGACACGTTTGAAGTTTGAACATTTAAAATTCACAAATCAAATCAAAACTTTTAGCAATAAAAGGCATTTTGCAAAATCGCAATAGTCAATGAATCAATAATACTTTCCGGAGCAAAAAATAGCGGGTGCCTCTGACGC
The DNA here is from genome assembly GCA_929108145.2 of Limnephilus rhombicus. Taxonomy (NCBI): domain Eukaryota; kingdom Metazoa; phylum Arthropoda; class Insecta; order Trichoptera; family Limnephilidae; genus Limnephilus; species Limnephilus rhombicus. The sequence continues at coordinate 12,905,887 of OV815292.1, read as the reverse complement.
TTGATTTACCCGGGCCGCATTATTTGCATAACCTTTCGGGTTAGGTAAATTTGTTTGACGAATTGCCTTTGGTCTGACATGTGATATGACACGAGCAAAACAAATATTAATCCAACGGTATTAGCACATTTTTGTTTAACCCTTCACCGTCCAGCGGGGTTAGATGATTTACGACCGACCGGATAAAAAAAGGAGTCCGGTTCGAAAAACATAAAAAATCTTAACGGGATCCGGTTCGTGATTAATTCGTATTGTGTGATTTTTAACTGCTATCGTTAATTTGGCTAATGGTCATTACGGAGTTGATGTTGTTAAATCGAATTTATTTTTTCCCTTAATAATCCGCCTAACCGAATCAGAATTATTGTTATGGCCTCATTTAGGTTTATTTTTATCTTTACGGGAATTCCGTCCCGAGTTACACAACGGATCGAGATTGTTCTTTGCAAAGGGATGTTGTAAATTGTAAAGTATCGTACTAATTATGTTGATTCTGACTTTAAAAATACACGATTTTTTTCTGGTTGAAGTATGTAAAACCACTTTACTTGGTTTCATGCCAACTAAATAAAGTCAATTCAACACCTCTTTCAAAAGTCATTTAAAACTATAAAAAAATCATTTTAAAATAGCCGATAACCCTAACCTATTTAACCATTTAAAAAAAATATATATATTATCACACTTCATCGCGTTTCTGAGGTGGTTCTGAATTGGTTTCATTCCGAGTTGCGTTAAGGAAGTGCCTTTCCATCATCTGAAAAATATTAAATCTAATGTCTGTATATATAAAAATCTAAATATTTTTGTTTCTGGGTTTGTATGTATATATATGTATGTCCGCTATGCATTTCTAAACCATCCATCCGATTGCGATGAAACTTTGGGGATTTGATGTGGCCATGCCCGCGATGGTTTCTGTATACAATAGTAAGCTCTGGCATCATGAAATTATGCATTGGCACGCAAGCTGTTTGAAAACTAAATGTGCAGGGAATGCAGGAGGCGGGAGGGGAAATCGGGAGTGGGGGTCATGGGACGGGGAAAGCGGAGATGGGAACGCGTGAGGGGAAGGGGAGGCGGAAAATGAATGGGACGAAGGGAAAGGACACGCAGGGAGAAACAATATCTTTATTAAGTGTCATAGCAACGCATACCGAAAACTACAAACCCAGAAGCTAGCACATTTAGATTTTTATATTTATAGATTTTCCCCTAAAACCATGCGAGCGAAGCCGCTGGTAAAAGCTAGTAAGATATAAAATTCTGACAGATAAAGAAAAATATATAGGCTTTGGAGTAAGCGGTAAAACCATGTATAAAAATAAAGTGGTTTAAATTGAATTAATTATGGCAAGCCAAAAAATATAAATTCTTTTTTTCTAAAAAGACAATGAATTAAAATATAATTTATCTTTTTAAAATCCTTTATAGTTTACGTAAAAGATATTTTATGTCTTAAAAAATTGACATTACCTAATCTAGAAGAATCTCTATAACTTTTCCAACAATACACAAATCCGATTTTTCGGTCTGAAATTTAGCTAATGCAAAGACCCCGGGCTTAAAGGCTTCTACTACAAATTGGTTTTCTTTTCTAAATTTACAATTTTAGACTAAAACATTTGATTGTCTGAATCTGTTGTTTGTTTGGAGGGATTCACGAAAAATATAGAAAAAAAACTATGATGATAATATTTTTTCGTTAGAGTCCAAAAATAAAAGAAATGATAATTTTTTTGAATGATGTATAAAGCGTTCGTTAAATACACTTTTATGAATGTTATTTCTTCCCACTCGGTCAGCTGTTTTTTTTAAGATTTAAAATTTGGGGGAAGCTATTATTTCGCAAAAGTAAACGTAAATCGGACATTAAAACTAGATAATTTTTATAACAACTTTTTTTGGTACGTAATTAAAATTCCATTTCTTAAAAAACTTTAAAAGATTTTTTTTCAAGATTCTAGAAAAAAATGGGAACACAGCAACACTTTATTTTCCAAAATTTTGTTGTGCTTGTTCAAAATTTGAAATGTGTTCATAGATTTTTTACAAGACCTGCAAAATAGCTCTTTTTTCATATGTATAACGTTTCCTTTTAAAAAATTGTTGAATGTTAGGTTAACTAACAACTTAGTTATAGTTAAAATATTTTGTTATAATTTATTAATTTTATTACCGAATGTACACAATTTCATAACATTTTAATTGGTCTCTCACTATGACTAAACAAAATACGTAAGAGAAGAACTTGGAAAACAGATCAAAATACATACCGAAAATTCTGTTCAAATGATTATACAAAAATGGCGGCCCATATGGCCGCAACGCCGGACCGTTTTCAAAGTCACTGAATAATAATATCTGTTGGTAACCATGGAAACAATGTATTTCGGCAGCCATCTTAGCCGCCATTTTTGTATAACCGTTTGGACAGTTTTTTTTTTATTGGTATACCAAGTCCTCTCTCAGGGTATTTTATTTAGTCATTGATCCCTCATAAATTTTTTGCTTCATTCGCTTTTCATAAATAATCATATTAAATCATGCCTTGGGGTTTCTCGGTATAGCCCTTGAAACACGGCATTGCATAAACACTTTGTTGACAAAGTACTCTTTTTAGGTTAAATTGTCTATTTAAAAAAAAAATTCGAGTGCAGTTCGAGCGTAATTTCCATTTCATATCTAAACCAATAGGAGCCTTTAAAAGTGACAGCATAATCAAAGCGACCAATGAGGGCAGTTGATGCTTCGCAGATGCAGTAATCGTCATTTCCGTTTCATCCGAAATCCAAATCACAGCGGGGCTATAGAAGTTTCACTTCAAAATAACATGGTGTTAGTTATATTGGTTTTAGTCCTACAATTAGTAAAAATCAAAAAACCGACTTGACCGGCCTTTTTTGGCGCCAACTCGCCGCCTAGAAGTGCCACGTGATTTGAAACGCGCCGCGCCGCGCGCCTACCGCCCATTGACCGGGAGATTTATGACATGGAATTTATTATTCAATGAACTGTGAATTATGGCGGACTGTATTCTTTACTGCGCCCGCAAGTTTTATGTACCCTTTTGTTCACTGAAAAGATAAACCGATAGAAACGTGTTGTGGGCGTGACCGTATGCCTAAAGAAAGCTTAAATATTATCTTATTTTTCAAAAAATTCTTGAAACGAATACTCAACTTCAACTTTATCCATTATAACAATATAAGCGACTTTCGAACAAAAATTTAAAACAGAAAAACGATTCGGTTGCATCTAGGAATAAGCCACATTATTTGATTTTATTTTTTTAACCCTGGCAATTTTTTGAAAATTACAATCCGAAAAATCAGACAATTTTTGATAAACCGGAAAGACCGGACAAAATTTTATGGGTGTGAAAGAAAGATAATTACATATAACGTCACTTAAAACATAAAATTTTACATGCTTAACTATTAAATGCCACAATCAGTAAAAACTAAGTATATATTTAATCTACAAAAAAAAAAACACTTTATTTTTATTTTTTGTACAGAATACATTTTTTGCATTTTTCACCAGCATTTGGTTCCTTAGAACTAATATAGACAAATAAGACATAATAACACTTGTATACATTTTAATATTTACAGTTATTTTGAAATATTATTATTATGTTATTTTGCTGTATAAATGTATCTTATGTAGTAAATAAATAAAATAAAAATAAAATAGCCGAAAATCATTTAAAAAATAACGTTTCCACACGAATGGCATACGAGAATGACGAGGTAGGTATTCCATAAATATTGCATATCACAAATATTCTTTTCCTTGATCCATCTTATTGATCATTAAGCCCCCTACATAGTTAAGTTAAATGAAATACGTGTATAAAAAGATATTTTATTTAATTTATCGGGGGGCTAGAATTCCAATAATCCATGCGCTTGATAGCTGCAAGACGAGTTGTTATCGAGCCTCATAAGTTAAGTAAATTCTAATGTAAAATCCATGCTTACTTGTACAAAACAGCGCTATGTCAGTTGTCCAAATTTATTTATTTTATTATTATTTATTTATTAAAACCCCTGGGAGGCCATGGGGACACCGGTGTCCCCCTATGAAATTTCAAAAATAAAAACTTTTATATGCGATTTTGACCCTTATGTATAAATAAATTGTATGAGAACAAGGTCAAAATCGCTTGCGTCAAATATTCCTCTAAGTAGGGTAAAAGATTTCATTCATGTGGCAACTTTAGTTTTTTTGTAATTAATTTATCTGTGACTTCAGACCGCTGTCAAAACTGAAAAGTCGTGAGTTTTAGCATTTTTTTTCCTTTTTCAAATGGATATAAAGGTATTTATTTATTATCAATCACCTTTGAAATGTGTTTTTTCACGTAGGATGTCTATTCAGGTTCATGTAAAAATAACAATATCAATTATTACAAGCAATAATTGTCAGCCTGAAACACTCATTTACATTGAAAAATCTTCCGAGAAAAGATACTTGCCGCCAACGGGACTTGAACCCGTGTCCTTCCGATTGCCGGTCGAATGCTCTGAGCTATGGCGGCTTATCAAATACCCGCCAAATAATTCAATATATACTAGTGTTTCATTCAACAATTACTGCTTGTTATATTTTTTCCACCTGAAAACAACCAACTTTATTTTTGCGAGGAAGACATTGTTAGTGTTAAATCCCTCGCTAGGTGGCGTCGAGACACATTATGTCTGCATTTATTGGGGAAATACTTAAACTTGTTAAATATTAATTATTATTTTTTTAATTTATAAACTGTCCTGACAGGACACGGGTTCAAGTCCCGTTGGCGGCAAGTATCTTTTCTCGGAAGATTTTTCAATGTAAATGAGTGTTTCAGGCTGACAATTATTGCTTGTAATAATTGTTACCCTTTGTGCTAGGCATAAAAATCTTGTCTAAACGTTTGTTTATAAATTAAAAAAATAATAAATAACAATATCAGTTCATTTTCGTATTCATACGGATATTTAAGCAAAATTCGGGAAGCAAAATTTTCGCGCCTTGTTTCAAATTAGGCCGTGCCCTTGGCTTCCAAGGGGTTTCATTTTAATGTTCAACGTCTCCCTCCATCGATATGCTTGGTGTAACTATAAGTGACCAGCTCAGGTACGGGGGCTCCATTGAAACCAGAGTTAAGTTAGCCTCTCAGAAACTGGGCGAACTGTACAGGGCCCGCAGGTACTTTAATAGTACACAACAGCTTATCCTGTACAAATCGCAAGTGCGCCCCACGGTTGAATTTGGCAGCCACCTATGGTCTGGAGCTCCAAAATACCTAAAAAAAACTTGACTCTGTACAGAAACGGGCGGTCCGTTTGATAGATTCTCCCATCTTAATAGATGGATTGCAATCTTTAGAGCACAGGCGTCAGGTGGGAATGCTGTCCAAGTTCTACCGGTATTACAATGGAAGATGCTCCGAGGAACTAGCGTCATTGATCCCCTCGGCACCGGTGCATAGTCTGAAAACACGCCAAACGCGTGCCCAACATTTGTACACGGTTGACATTTGTCACATGAGAACGGGTCGTTTCTTCGACTCTTTCTTGTGTTCAACAGCTCGGCTGTGGAATGATTTGCCGGCCTCTGTGTTTCCTCCTTCCTACAACATGGGTCTCTTCAAGACCAATGTTCATTACTTCCTCTCGTCAAAAAGACCCTCCACACAGCATCCCAGATGATATAGGCCCTGAGGGAAATCATTTTCCTCAGGGCCTCCTGTGTGGAGTGAATGTAAAAAAAAAAAAATAATAAATCATTGTGGAATTTTACAAAATTAATATAACATATATTTATACATTTCATATAGTGACGTCACGAGGCCAAATAATGGAATTATTTATTTAAAAAAAACTGTACATTTCTAAAAAAATTTACTAACATTTTCGTAATCTTAGTAAAAAAAAATCAATCCACACGGTTTTTTTAAAGTCGTTATGAAATCCATGCATGTGGCCTATTGAAGCCAGGATGTTATTTATCCAGAAGCAGTTTACATTATTAAAACAAAAAAATCATAATATGAATTGAAGCTTTTCTAATGGTTTTGAAAGAACAATTAAAATACAAAAGTTAATTCACGTTTTTAGAAATATACGATATAATTTCAACAGTTAAAATAAAATTGTTAATTACGTTTGTAGAAACATAAAGGGTAACTAAATACAAAAAAAAATATTAAAAAGGCATGAACCGTTATAAAAAACAAAAAAAAGTCTACTTATTTTTTTCCTTATAAAATTATTTGGGTTTAAAATGAATAAAAACTTCTTTTGCGTTTAAATCTTTCATTTCTTGATTCCGCTTGCCAAGCGATTTTTATGCGTATTACCTGTATTCGTGGTGATATTGTTTTGAAAATAATTAGAATGCCCAAGTTATTATTTTCCTGTTCTAAATTACCCCAGGATTATTAATATTTGTTTACATTAATAACTCCAATTATTTTTACTGGCCACTTAAGGTTTCACCTTTTCTCCGATTAGTTAAACTTTCAAACGACAGGGGGTTCTTCATCGATTTCCGTTACTCTTTGGATTCGCGTCTTGAGGGCAGGATGCAGGTGCAAGAGGGCAGTCATGTGCACCAATTCACTGCTACGCGGATGACAGTACAGTTCATGATAGCTTTTTGTTTGACAAGCCCCCAAAGGGCTCACAAACTCCAACAGCTCGTAAGGCTTTGAAGCAAAGAATGGACGGTTACCTCGAGAGTGTTTTCTCTTGGGGTAAAAATAATCTCGTTGAATTTAATGTTTCAAAGACCCAATCTTGTCTGATTACGTCTAAAAGGGATCGCAATGAAAATCTAGTCTCTTTCAACGGAAGCAATCTTCCGAACAGGCCCTCCATTGATTTGCTTGGTGTAACCCTAAGTGACCAGCTCAGGTATGGGGGCTCCATCGAAGCCAGAGAAAAGTTAGCCTCCCAAAAACTGGGCGTACTGTACAGGGCCCGCAGATACTTTAAAAGTACACAACTGCTAACCCTGTACAAATCGCAAGTGCGCCCCACGGTTGAATTTGGCAGCCACCTCTGGTCTGGAGCTCCAAAATACCTGAAAAATACCCTCGACTCTGTGCAGAAACGGGCGGTCCGTTTGATAGATTCTCCCATCTTAACAGACGGATTGCAATCTTTAGAGCACAGGCGTCGGGTGGGAATGCTATCCTTGTTCTACCGGTATTACAATGGAAGATGCTCCGAGGAACTAGCATCATTGATCCCTTCGGCACCGGTGCATAGTCGGGAAACACGCCAAACGCGTGCCCAACATTTGTACACAGTTGACATTAGTCACATGAGAACGGGTCGTTTCTTCGACTCTTTCTTATGTTCAACAGCTCGGCTGTGGAATGATTTGCCGGCCTCTGTGTTTCCTCCTTCCTACAACATGGGTCTCTTCAAGACCAATGTTCATTCCTTCCTCTCCTCAAAAAGACTCTCCACACAGCATCCCAGATGACATAGGCCCTGAGGGAAATTATTTTCCTCAGGGCCTCCTGTGTGGAGTTAATGTAAAAAAAAAAAAAAAAAGGATGTGAATCCGACAGTCAACAAGTGGATTTAAATTTAAAATGTAAATTGTTTAATCGGCGGGTTTTTCAGTTTAATTTAATATGTGAACGATAAGTTTATTAAATTCTCAGCCGGTACAATGTGATAGCGACTGCAGAACCTATATTTTACGGGTATTCAAGTGTAAAATCCCGATGTGCTAAAATGGCGGCTTGACCCAGCAAGCTTAATCATAATCATCGATTATATACACCATCCGTCGAGATGAATCACCAATAATTCAACGGCACACAACCCGACCGCTCATTCCACGCCGTATATTTCTACCCTGATGGGACCTGAACCATATGATGGAGGATGCCATGGGCATGGCGTTCTCATACTCAAAAATTACCTAAGATGGATAGAGAAGCTCGAAAAACCTGGCGATGATGCAATGTGAGGGAGGTAGGGTCCCCTCGCTATGCATCTGGATTCGCCGCAGCAACGTTATAGGTTTTAGCTAGTAGCTCGTTACGTACGGTCCACAGGTATGCTTAATCTTTTAATATATAAATCTTTGTTATACATCCACTCTTTTATTTTATATTTCCAAGTTTCACAACATTGATTAAAATAACAGTGCCCACGCTCTGATGGGAGTAATCCATGCCTACCGACAGTTCAGCATATCTCGTACCAACGAGATTTGGCGTCCAAGATCCCATGGGATTAAAGCTGATAACTGTGTACCTTTATGTACCACTCAATAAGAGGTGTATATATCATGATAAAATGACCACAAAGTAGGTACAATACCACAACATCACACAATATAAAACACATCCAGTATCGTAACCATTATATTAATACCTAACATGGTACCCTGATATTTAAATAACCCGAATCAATCTCTAATATAACATGACACCCTTCAATCTTAAAACCATAACAATATGACTAAATCTTATAAATGGACATATTTTTGATTTGTATATAGTAATGCGAAAGGACGCCACGAGCTTTTTCATTCTTATATTTGGTTTTGAAGCCAAAATACTAATCCTAAAAGAAAAAAATATTTTTCTAATCAGAAGGTTTAGTACGGATATGAATGTTTTATTTATTTGTGTTTCAAAATATAAAATATTGGCCATTAAAAAATCGATTTCTCATGATTTTAGAGATGACTTTGGCAAATATTTGTGAGTTTTATTTTTTTTTTTTTTTTTAACTTTATTTATTTCCATTTCTTTGTACATATAATGTATAATAGCAAATATTGTAAAATAACATAATATATAATAACAATTATGAACAAGAAATGAAAACCCACTAAGGCACTGCCTGAGTGTGGGTAATATTAAAACAAAATACTATATTTCCAAAGTACCCAAAGTATAAATTAGACTTAAAGAAACATATTAAATATAAAGATAGTATAAAAAATAAGTATTACATAGGTAGAATAAGTGAAAAGGGTTTTTTCAGCTATTATAAAAATAAAATAAAAATATGGAGAAAAACATACAATTTTTTTTTTTTTTAGTTATTATAAAAAAAAATAATAATAATAAAATAAACAGAAAAGATATTGTACTACAGTTTAGAAGTTACAGCAAATGAGTTGTAGAAGGATGGATAAATTTATAGAAAAAGACTTTCAACATCTACATTATTCAACCATAATTTTACCTCTTTTACATATTTTATCATTTTATTTATCATTTGAGTTTGTAGTGGTAGAAGGTTAAATGTACGAGGACCAATGAAACTGCTATGTGTCTGCAATAATTTAGTATTGGTTTGTGGGGTATAAAATATATTATTTATTCTTTTGCTCGTTCTGTTTTCATTTATTTCGAAATTATGTTTGTTTTTAAACACATATTTCAAAGTTTGTAATATAAATAATTTACGTATATTAAATATTTTAGTTTCTTTGTATAATAAGTTGGTCGAGAATGTTTTATTTATGTTATATATGACTTTAATTATGTGTTTTTGAATTATTTGTAGAGGTTTCATAAATGTATCAAGTGCACCACCCCATCCTATAATGCCATAAGTGATTGATGATTGCACCAGGGAAAAGTAGATCATTTTCAATTTTTCAATGTTTAGTACTTCCTTAAGTTTATAAAATATGTAGGTCAGATTTTTTTTTTTTTTTTTACAGTGAATACCGCACAAGAATCTCAACTGCTCCCGTCTGGAGCCAGTGAGACTATGGCATCCCCAATTGGGGTATGTTGTGAGGCTGAAGGTAGTGGGGAGGGGAAGGAGGTGGGGAGGGGAAGGAGGTGGGGAAGAGGAAGGTTGGGAAGTACCTGGCTATTCAGATCTGGCCACTAAACACGGCTAAAGCCATTTTCAAGCAACGTTTCAATTCTGAATGGTGGTCTTACACCAGGGCGATACTGATAGTATCTTCCACTCTGGAACATGCCGCAAATATACTATATATTATTTTAAATGAATTAATTGTGAAATAAAACAAATTAATCAAATAAAATTTATTTGCGCATGCCGGGTTCGAACCCGCGACCTCCGGATTGTGAGTCAAGAGTCTTACCCACTGAACTACGGAGATCGTCACGGAGATATCTTAATTTAGAAGTGATTTGATTAATATGTGATTTCCAATTAAGATTTATATCTATTGATACTCCTAAATATTTTATATTTTCGACATCAGTGAGTTCGTTGCACATGAAGCACATTTCTTGATTGCAACTAGTATTATGGATTCTAATTTTAAGGTTGTCTTTAGGTTTATTTTTAATGGTTTTATAAAAAGGTAAGTAAAATGTTTTGCTATAGTTTAAAACGAGTTTGTTGTATTTTAACCATGTTGAAACCAAATAAATACAATCAGTTGCTTTCGAAAAAGTTTCTTTCCAATGATTACCATCCACTATTATTGCCGTGTCATCTGCGTAAGAAACAATTTTACCAGGGATTACAAAATTACATAAATCATTAATATACATTAAGAATAAAATCGGGCCAAGCACAGTTCCCTGTGGAACCCCATTTTTTATCTTTGACTCTGAACTGTAATTATTCCCAATTTTTGTTTTTTGTGTTCTGTCTGTAAGATAGTTAGAGAGTAGTTTTAGTGTGTCTTTTTTGAAACCTAGTTGATTTATTTTTGTAATGAGTAAATTATGATTTACGGTGTCGAAAGCTTTTCTTAAATCTAGGAATATGGCAAGACATTTCTTTTTTTTATCGATATATGAGTAAATATTTTTTATCAGTTCATATATCGCATCCTCGGTGCTTAGTTCTTTACGAAAGCCGTATTGATTTTTCGATAGAATTTTATTTTTTTCTTAGTGTTCAATGACTCTAAATTTGATGCATTTTTCGAATATTTTCGAGAGCTTTGAAACAAGAGATATTGGTCTATAATTGTCTAATTTTTTCGTATCTCCAGATTTATGAATAGGTATTATAGTGGAGATTTTAAATTGCTCTGGAAAATGACCATTTTTGAGGCATAAATTAAAAATATGTTGCAATGGAGTTAGGACATGTTGTTTTATTTTTTTAACATATCACAAGATAATCCATCATTTCCCTTAGAGTTGGATGATTTTAGGTTATCAATATATTTTTCAATTTCATTAAAAGTAACAGGAGAAAAATATTCTATGGAGTTAATTGAATCATTATTTGAATCTAATTGAGAAGATGTCTCCATATAAGCATCATTAACATTAATGCCGGATGATTCAAGTACTACGTCTACTACATTTGTTAAATAGTTATTAAAACTTTCTGCAATGGTCGATTTGTTAGTTATTATTTCATTATTTATTATAACCTCATTTACAATATTTGAAGACATACTTTTTTTGTTGGCAATTTCATTTATAATATTCCAAGTTTTTTTAGTATTATTTTTAGCATTTTCAATTTGTATACTAAAGTATTTCTTTTTGCAGTTTCGTATCAGCCTATTGAGTAAGTTACGATACATTAGATATTTTGTTTTCAGATAAGGCATTGTTCTGAGATTATTCTTTTGGCAATCTATTTGATATTTAAACATTTCTCTATATAATTTATCTCTTTGTTTAATTGATATAATTAATCCAACTGTTATCCAAGGCTTAATTTTTTTTTATATTTATTATTAGTGACAATTATTTTACTTTCACTTTTTAGAGTATGATCTCTCAGAGTTTTATAGAAATTCTCTAGGGCGAGATTTGGATTTTCTATTGATATCACATTTTCCCAGTTTTCTGACCGAAGTAAAGAGTTTAGAGTTTCATAATCAATGTCTACTTTTTCTAGATTTTCAGAATTTCGGTTTTGAGGATTATTTTTGAAATGGTGTCCATAAAAAGTCGGGTAATGATCTGTGATATTTGTTTCAAGAATTGAAGAGATGATATTAACCGCCTTGTGCGACTTGACAAATATGTGGTCTAAACATGCCGAGTGACTTAAGGTTACTCTTGTTGGTGAATTAATGTATGACATATGTCCAGAGCTTGATAAACAATCAAGATACTCATTTTGACAATTTAAATTTGTATTATTATCATTAATATTTATATTTATGTCTCCTGTCACAATGGAAAAAGTGAAATTGTTTCAGTGAAGCAAACATTAACAACCGACAATGCTTTCAATATGGATCGATCAACGACAACCTTTACATTTCCGTACAATTTATTTTTTACAAAATAGTGTTACAAATTCCGCTTTCCTTATCCGAACACTGAAAAAAAACTACGAAGTTTCTTAAAACATGTCATTCAGCAAAAAAGCGAAGAGACAACACTCGTGGAACAAGTTTCTAGGAATTGTATATGATCAGTGTCTTTGTTGGTATCCCACTGTGAGACCAATCTAAGAATTTTTATTGTTTTAGAAAAATAATAATAACGATATCATTTTTTAGACTATTCACGAAACAATGACAAACATTTTATGGGTGAAGTTTTTCGTATTATCAAAGTTTTTATAGGTAAGATGTAAGTTTCCAGCAACTGCCTAATGTTTTTTTAATGTTGCCTCAAACATTCTTTTATTACCTTTTACCGGTACTTCGAGTTTTTTAAAAGCAGATGAGGAGTGGGTTCTAGGATCCAATATTATGTTAACGTTTTTTTTAAAGAATGGTGGACGTTAATTAAGGATATGATCAAAGGAGGCAGGTGGGTAAGAGAAGGATTTTGAGTTTCAATTTTAATTTTAAATTCAATTTATTTTTATCCTTTCAAAAACATTAAATTTAACATTTTAATATATTTTTAAAATATATTTGTAACAGTATTAAACATAAATTGTAGGCATACAAACTATACAAGCATTAATAAAGCCTTTTAAAGGCAGTTTCACTAACGCCAAATATGTCGATATCCGAATTAATTCTGTTCAACAGCAAGATTGCTCTCCCTCAGGTTACTCCTTGAGGCCGGAAGATAGAACAGTCTATGCTGTCGGGGACAAAAATAACCACCGGGAACATAGAAATGAATGCTCTACAAGATAGCTGAGTTTTCAAACCATCTGCGAATCAATCTGAAGAAATCCGTAGCAATGTATATGTCGTAGGCCGATCGTAATTTCAGGCAGATCATGTTTTCTCTTGCTAACACCATTTACGTCATATTTCTCGCCATTACAATAAGGGAGCTACAACGATTTCTATGAAATCTATGACTGTTCCCAAAATCGAACAAATTAGCGTGAGGGGTTAACATTTTGTCTACGATTTAGGAGACGGGAGAATATTATCGAAATCTCAAAGTCCAAAAATTATTATTACCCATTACTTTGAAACTTCTACGTGTGGATACGATACCTAATAACACCAAATTTGTAGTGAACCCTTTGGCTACGCGCGTCATAATAATTATTGTAAATTACGGGAAAGATTTTAATCAACTGGGAAGCTTCTGAATCCAGATATGAAATGAAAATTTATGCTTCCTTCGCCGCCCAAAGTTTCACTCGGGTTATTTAATCTGCATCTCCCACTTCTTGGCCAAGTTTAACCCCTTATCAATTTGAGTCACTACTGTCATATAAAATAATATAATTCTATGGCGGTTAGGGTTCAGTTGGAGACGTAGTTTCTACACGACCGCGGCTCTTTGAGGGTTAATGTTCATGTGGTTTGGTTCCGAGGAAGAGTTCAATAGCAAGCCATTTCAAGATATAACCTTTATAAGAATAATATTATTGTCCAGCAAGTTTCGCTCTTTGAACGTTATTTTAATAACAATATTAATAATTAATCTTTTTTTTTATATCAGCCCCAAGTTGGGCGCCAAATTATAATACGAATGGTTTTTTTCGTTATTTGTTTTTGGAGTGTTATGCCATGTTGCGCTACCTCCTTCTTTAGCCAACGTTTCGGACAGCGTTGCAGTGTCCATCATCAGGGCACATCCGGTAGACGTGTAATTTTTAGTGATGAAATGTGTGTATGGGTATCACTTTTATTTATTTATACGTGTGGCATCCCCACCACGTCTCTCACAAAACATATCTGGATCGCTCCGGCGGTGACCGAGCAATTTATTCCGTCTCCAGCGCTCGATTCCGCCGGCCACTCGCGTTTTGTACCTCTCTACCCGTTTCATACGTGAACACTAAATCGTGTAAAATATTAAATCTTAAATAAATGTTAATCACTCAAATATGAGTAAAGTGTTATCAATCATCATCCAATATAATCATTGAACACTGGATCGCGGCCTAGAAGTACCGTGATCCCCAGGAGCCTGACTATTCCTTATGGTAAAGTATTGGTATACACTCATCTGATGAGAAGACGGAGCACAAGTCAAATATTCACCACCAGCTCCTCAGCCCTGGAAACAACACTTCTAACATGTGCTTGTTTACTTGGAAGCGATACCGTACGAATGGTTATAATTATTAATTTATATGAGGGTTCGAAAACTTACACATCAGTTTGTAGTAAAGTAACAAAATATTAATGAACAATATACAGTTATATATAAAAAATCAACTAGCAAGTTCCCGGCATGCGTTGCAATTCCACTTTAATAAAGAAATTGTTTCTCCCTGCGTGTCCTTTCCCAATCATCCCCGTTCCTTTTCCGCCCCTTCCCCTCTCCCATCCCCTTCCCCTCTACTTTAATATATTATACATATTATACACTTCAACCACATTGATGCGATTTGGTTGAACGGCGTATAATTGAAAGGGTGTGCTGTTTACACGTACTTTTCAGAAGGTGACCATTCAATCACATCTCTGTTCTTATATCCCTCTGATTTAATGTTCCACAGGCTTGGATAGTTTCTTAAAGTGCTCTAAGAACAGAGGCGTATGCTCTTCCCTCCATTTAAAAACCATTTTCTATGTTGACAACTCACTACAAAATAAACAGTCACAGTTTGACACTTCTGACAGTGCTGCGTGCGCATGCAACGCCGCATTCGCACATGCGCACGAATGGACAACAGAACCAATCGCATGGAAAATATTGAACAAGCTCAATATTTTCAATACGGTTGAAAGATGACGCGCAATGATATCGAAACATTCAATTTCTTGTTTACACGGTGCAATTTGGTTGCTTCTACCAAATTGCACGGCAGAATTGGAGTGTATAATATGCCCATTACACGCCTTTACCTCTCCCTCTCCACTCTATCGCTTCCCACAGCCCCGCGTCCTAACCCCCCCTTCCCCAACTTCCGCGTTTCCCTGCACCCGCCTGCATACTTCTTTCACCTTCCCTGCCGTCGCGCTCTCTCATGCGAATCTCACTCCCGGATTCCTTTACCCCTCCCTGTCGCTAATCTAAATGAAACACGCTCATTTCTCAAAAAACTCGCGTAAATTTGCATAAAAATTTCGTAACGGTAGAGCTCACCAGTATATTTACCTATATAGAAACCTTTGCGGGTATACGCACAATAACTCACCGCTATCGGATGAATGGTTCATTAAAGCAAAAGTGACCCATAAAGAAACATTAATCTTTATATAAAGATATAACTGCAACGGAAATTAGAAAAAAAATAATGAAATATTAATTAAAATAATATTCGAAAAATATATATAGTAATCATGTAATCTATTTTCACATGAATTTACTGTGCAATAAATATTTCGGAAGTCTCCGAAAATCCGCTAAACGCGTCAGCAAGTTCCGAGATTCCTCAGCTAACCACCAACTCAATCTCCAGCCAGTGACTTATGCAAATAATTCGCTGAAGGGTGGAAAATAGTATAAGGATAAGGGTTGGCAAATACTGAAATCGAACTACTTGCCCACTCTTTTATTCATCTCTTTGTAAAGGAAATATTATTTTTCCGGGACTTGGAATAGTTGAAAGGATTTTCGGATAGAAGTGTTGTTGAAACTAGTAAAAGATTTCCATGCCATTTATTAATTATTTTATTTATTTAATAGTACATTATGGTACAAGTAATAAGGAAAATAAAATAATAAACGGTTACAGTACTTACTTGTATCACTTATGTCCATGCAGTATCTTAGTAATTTATTACCATTATTATTGTGAATCGCTAGTACTGTTGTGCTTATTTAAAGACCTAAAGGTTCTTGAGATTACAGTCACTATTTATTTGCAATAAAAACATATATAAATTTGTTGTAGACCACTTTTATTTTGTAAACACTACCGGTTTCAGAGAAGCACCTTTCCTTCGTCAGGAGAATATTATAACTAAACTATGATACTGAATGTTGACAGATACACAAATTTTAGGTGTTTGAGTGGGAGGTAAGCAAAGGGGTGGGGGTAATTGCGGAATTTCCGGAAAGAATAGAGCGGTTAAATAGAAAAATATTTAGAATGGGACTTTGCTTACCTCCCACTCAAACACCTAAAATTTGTATATCTGTCAACATTCTGTATCATAGTTTAGTTCTAATATTCTCCAGACGAAGGAAGGGTGCTTCTGAAACCGGTAGAGTGTTCACAAAATAAAAGTGGTCTACAACAAATTTATATGTGGTTTTATTGTAAATTATGGCGAGCCACAAAGTTAATGCTTTTTACAAATACTATTTATTTGTGACGCACTTTACAAATTTAGGAGGAGTCATATCCTTACAACTGGGAAGCTATGTTTTGTCTGCCAGGCTGCCGCGACAGAGCACACCTGCCTTCGGGTTCCATCGAGACATCTCGTAAAACTATACCATGTAACCCGAATGACCTTTAGACTAAAACCAAACTGATCATTGACTACTTATGATATATTACGTTAACTAAACATGTGTATAATGTAATTAACTAAACATATTACTAATTCAATTAATTATAATTTAATTTTTTATAAGAAAAACTATATTTTATAACTTTTGAAGGTATTCCAATCAACGTAATATATCATTGAAGAAGAAAGGAACAATAATAATCTAAACATAATGAATAAATTCGGATACTTTTATCCGAGACGCTATCCAGGATACAACCAATCTTAGAATGATTGTTTCCAATAAAAAGGGTAGTTGCCCATAATACGGAAAAATAATTAGTTGAAAATAATAATGTTGATTCTGAAATTTTAAATATGAGATTGACTATATGACGGCTTGACAGAAGGTGGCAATAGCGAAATTGGTTAACGCGCACGTCCCGGTTAGACGAGAGGTCTGGGTTCAAGTCCCAGTTGCAACCATTGTTTTTTCTGTTTTTTGTGATTTGTTCTCTTTCATATTTTAGTTTAGATTAATTATTGTTGTCTTCTTCTTCAATAATTATAATTATAAATAAATAATATTATGAACATATTATTAACAAAGCATTTTAATAATTATTATGAAAAGGGAGAAAATGTGAGGAGAGATAAAGAGAAATTTTTAAATCAAGCTATGCATATGCTCACGATATGTTAATAAAAGTTTGTTAGGTAGCAGAACTCAGCTCTGCGAACCCCCAGCCCTACGAACCACCATACTACACCACTGGCGGACGCTAACGGCTTCCCTCACCTCCCGCGCAGCTCCACCCCCACCTTCTTTCCCCAACGCCGGGCGGCCGCCTGCATTCGCTTTGGCAGTCAAACCCCCACCTCCCTAGGCGAAGGCCGCGTCACTCAAACCCGTGCATACGCGCCATTCTAGAATATTCCGTAATACAAAACGGGCGGATTTTCGCGGCGATCCGAGAAGGATGCACGAGACTCCCGCCTAGGAAGGCACACCCTGTGCTCCCCCAAGCCCATCATGGCTTACCTGCTAAGCATAGCCCGCCCTGCAGCCTGGCTAGCACGTTACTGGGACCTCTCCACGACGGGCCCGGCTCCTGTGAGTACTGACCAAGTAATTCCTCTTTTGCTGAGTGTCCCTATAAATACGTGTACCTGTGATCGATCCTAGAGTCGGCACGATTGAGAGAGATTTTGTTAGATTTTCCCCTAGAATGGTTAGGCAATTAACTTACCTGAGCTCGATTATTTACTGTGAATGAACCCATGTTGTATTTAAACAATCCCCTACAATACAAACCATGTTTACCGCAGCTGGTGTTTTATTGCCCTGACAAGGTACATTTAGGATGGCTTTATTTTAGGTATTCCACACTTGCTCCTTAGGAAACCTACCACCCTGGTGTTGGGAGACTCTACCTGCTCTGCCGGACGAATAACCTGAGCTAGTTCTGTGGAAGAAAGTAGACACTTTCAGCGAGGTGTGCTTACAAGTTTAATTAAAAATTAAGTGTAAGTTGTCTTAAAATAATTTACATCACGCAAAAAAAAAACTAAATTAGTTTTGTATGTTAACCGACTAAGATTCATGAAAAATGCAAATATTTTTAAAATATTTTTTTTTGTAATTGTAATTTTTTGTAGAGGGTATGAGTTGTGAACGCGCGAGTAATTGGCGAGTTGCTGCATATAGATATTATTGTATTGTCAATATAATGTCTAATTTTTTTTTAAGTTATCCAGACCTTACGTTGTGTTATATTTAGATTGTATTGTATTAACTGAATTTATGAGTTTAACATTAATTTCGATGCTGTACAGGTACAGAGTGCCTTTTTGAGGAGTGAATAATGAATCTTGAAGAGCTCATGTTTTAGTTGGGAAAAAACTCAGAGGCCGGCAAATCGTTCCACAGCCGATCTGTTGAACTCAAGAACTGTGTTATAGAAATGAACCTTTATCGTGTGACAATTATCAACCGTGTACAAATGTTTGTTTTTGGTGAATTGTGGAATTTGCAAGGGTTTACTAAAATAACGCGCTAAATTAAAAAAAAAATCGTTATACAAGTAAAACTTATAAACTGTTTCAGTTGTACGACATTTATGATAAAGATTTACAGTTTTTGTAAATTGGCTTTCTAAACGTATATTCACTGAGTACATCCATGAAGTAAAGTTGAATTCGCGTTCCCGGCACACCGCACCGCCCGCGAAATTGAAAACTACCAGACTCTGCTAACCCTAATAGAAAGACTTCCCGCAGTTTATGGCATCACTTTGGAGGAAATCCGCTCCAACCGGAACTTGTCAAGTTTTAAGGCTGCTCCCTGCAACCCCCTTGGTGCCGTGAACGTAAAAACGTAAGCCGTAACAAGACTTTCACTTTATCCATCAGGAAAAAACCTATATTGTTTAGCTTTTACAGTTTATGGCTGCGAGAGATTGAAAACACAGCTTTTTGAAGCACAATCTAAAGATATCGGATGATATTATGGTGTTCCGGTTTCGAAGGTAATAGATTGGGGATACACTGAAGGCAATGGAGTGTTTGCATTTTCTTCGTAAATCAGTTACCTGATTCTTTGTGTTTAACAAGGGAGGTTCTTGCGTTTGTTTGTTCGGTGTTTTCACAGCAATGCTTTATTTTATTTTTTGCAAAAAAATGCACAACGCATATCCACTGATTTAGAAAAAAAATTGTTTTCATCTGGTTTGATTTGTAGAACTCCATTTCTTTTATTATGGTACGATTTTAGATTTTCACTACCAAAAGTATTTTCGTTATTTATTTTTGGGGTGTTATGCCTTGTTGCCCTACCTCCTTCTTTAGCCAACGTTTCGGACAGCATTACAGTATCCATCATCAGGTCAGGTCATATTTTTTTTTTTTTCAAATTATATTTAAAAAAAAAAAGATTCAATTTATTTTTAAAAATTCCATCATTTTAAAAATGGCTTTAACGAGCTGAAACCGGTTACGGTCAAATAAATTAAAGTTGAAATAAGTTTTATATTTGTTTTTTTTTTTATATATCAAAAAAAGGATTAAACATATATAAACAAGTTCTGCTGTGTAAGTATTATTAGCCGTTTCCCATTCTGAAGGTCAGTTTAATAATTTATCCAGTAGGCGAAAAAATTAACTTACATACATAATAATAATTTCAAGATCGAACTTGTTTATGGCTTCCCTCAAAACCAGCCTCATTTCAGGAGAAATCCTGAGTTGTAGCTGAGCAGTAACCCTTTTTTCAATAGAATCAATGATAAAAGAACAAAATGTGTAAAATTGTAAAAAATCTATTGATGAATAAATTTTTTTATTATTATTATTATAAATAAACTTTTTTGTTTATCAATTTTGTAATACTGCCTTTGAATATGTTATAAAAGTTCTAATCCCAAGATTTAATTAAATAATAATGGGAACAGCATCACATAACAACATATTACAGTACAATTTGTAACAATTCACGCTTTCACAGTGCACGCTTACCACAAATTATACACACCAATAAGTCCATTGTGTCTCAAGTATATACGATAATAGTTATAGGTCATACAACATTAAGGATTACGGTATACTTTCAAAGAGAATTTTTCAATTTTCCCTCTATGAGACTCTTCTAATCGACTGCAAACTAATGATGAGTTGGATAAGTTTTAAGATTTTCACGGCCAAAAGCATTTTCGTTATTTGTTTTTGGGGTGTTATGCCGTGTTGCGCTACCTCCTTCTTTAGCCAACGTTTCGGACATCGTTGCAGTGTCCATCATAAGGGCAGATCCATCACCACATCTATCTCACATCTACCGGATCTGCCGGATCTGCCCTGATGATGGACACTGCAACGATGTCCGAAACGTTGGCTAAAGAAGGAGGTAGCGCAACACGGCATAACACCCCAAAAACAAATAACGAATATAATTATGAGTTGTTTCAAAAAATTTTATGAATTCTCAAATATTTGAAGTTAATTTTCACGTTCTGTATAAGTTCTACTCGAGTTCTGTGATTATTTCAATTTTATGGATCAACTGGCCCATAATGATGAAATAACAGAACTTGAAAAGAACTTACACAGAACGTGAAAATTAACTTAAAATATTTAATGAATCCGTCAATTTTTTTTTAAGCAACCCATCTTATATTTTCGTCGGTAGGCAATCGTTGGTTTTTATAGTGTGTAGCATTTATTCTAAAGATATTCAGCTTTACTAAAAAAAAACCACAGCGCGACCGATTAACTGTGTTATTGCAATAACATAAGTAAAGCTCGTATACACTAAAAGACGTTTTATTACCAATAACGTTTCTTACGTGTTCACGCTGTTAAAACGCATTGAAAATGTGGCAACGTTGTATATGGTTTTAATTTACTAGGAAACAATGTTGTTTTAATTTTTCTCCGCAAGGGGCATTATTAGCGCGCTTATGCATTAGTTCGTCGGCCCGCGACAGTCCGCGATGACAAAACAGCTCGGTGTGTTTTATGGCGGGATATCGAAAATTTTGTGATTTTACTTAATAATTTCTATTGTAGTGACGAATTTACTCTTCTGTTCACATAATTGATATATTTACCATGTTATTTGTGTGGTTTACATCAGTTTAATCAAGTTATTGTACAAACGCCGTACTTTCAAAGTTCAACTGTCAGAATATTGTTTTTATAGGTTACTTAAAAGATAAAATTTTCATTTTAAGATCTTTATTTTAAGAGAATTTCTTAAAAGTGATAATTTTTTATAATATTAAAATCTAATACATGTGTTTGTAAACGTATCAAAAAAATTAACGTCTTTAGAGATGCAAGAAATCTGTTTTAAATTTCGGTATTATTTCTAAGTTATTTTTTTGGCAATAAAAAAAACTTTGAAATTTTTTATTATTTTTTTATTGTATACACAATGAAAAAGTGAGGTGATAGTTTCCTTCCAAATTTATTACACAAAAGGACTGTGTTTTTTAAATTTTGATTTTATTTAAATTTTTCTACATTTTGGTCAAAAATGTTATGGGAGGAAATTTTTTTCCATTTTTTTCCGAGTTTGAATCTTAAAATACGGCAGTTTTTGAAAGCTAAAGTGTATTTCAAATACTCAAATCTAAAAGGTAATTTTATCTAGTTTTCATAAATGGTATTTGTTTTTACGACACCTTCAAAAATAAGAAATATATAGAACATTCAAAATACTATGGAAAAATTACAAATATCGTTCGGACATCAATGGTTAAAACAGAGATAAACCACCCTCTCAGGCCGTGGAAACCATGTGTATTTCTTTCAAAGAACAAATTTTTAATTAGTAATGTTTTCACATCCGCGGCCGTTTGTCAATTGAATAAAATTTTCACTGGGTTTTTTAGTAAGGCTGATATGTGTGTTGTTTACTAAACTTAAATCCACAAAACAACTTTTAACAAAACAAGTCAATACTCAAATTAAACCACTTACCATAAATTGTACCAATTATCACAACCCAATGAGCACTTTTATTATTACGTAACAATCCACGATTACGGTACCGTGACGGCACAAAAAGGCAATAAACATACGTTCCTTCTCCCAATAATGTTGCAGCTCTTCCAAAGCATGAGATACACAATGTACGTGGGTCTGTTTCCTCAATAGGAAAAATGTAATCGTTTTCTTGCATATCTCTCACACACTGCAAAATGACGTCTCGGTGGACGTTTACAACAATACTAGCCGCGACGATAATTTTGAAAGTATGGAATATAGATAGGATACAAGGATAATATTGAAGTGTGAGTGAATTCTAAAAATTTAAAAACGTCAATCATCAATGCTTTGATGGTTTTGTTTTATTCATATAATGCTGCAGCTATTTTTTGCAAACTAAATAACAATAGTCGAAAATGAGACAAACGGTGAACTTCCCACAACGGTGGAACGGTGAAGTCTCCACACCTCCCTCAAAGAAAACATACAATCATTATCACACATCTCCTTCACACGTATTGTTGTGATAAGGAACGTATGTTTCAATTTGGGAGGTGGGAATGAGTACCGCCGCCCCGTAACCTTTATTGGATAATCAACACCTGTGCCATAAGACACCCCAAGAGGTTCGCTACGTTTGGTGATTTAGCAGCGGTGCCCGGGTCCATGGGGTGAGGTTTGTCTAGGTCTTGGAGGCGAATGATCTGGACACACTAAACCCCAGATTCCTACCCACCTCTTGAACTCTTTTCCTTCCCAGAACTCTTCTCTCCTTCCTTTCCTTAAAAAAACCTCCACACAGCATTCCCAAAGCTGACAAAGGCCCTGAGGGAAATAATTTTCCTCTGAGCCTCCTGTGTGGAGCTCATGTAAAAAAAAAAATCAACTATTCAAAAAAATGTTCTTGTAGTAAATCCTCGGAACAAATTGATGAGAATGGATTATTGACTATGTTCGTGAAATATGAGAAGACCAATAAGTACATTGATGGGATGGTGAATGCAGCCAATACAATTATCGGAGGACTGCATGAAATACGATATTCTCAAAGGTTGCGAGGCTAGCAGACAGCTACCTAGTTCTGGTGCAAGCCTTATCTAGGTAAATATCTATATGGCAGTTAGATATGGAATCGGTTAAGGAAACTTTCTGAAAATTGTATAAATCAGTTGTTAGATGAGTACGTATAATACATCCATGTGGGAACTAGATTTTTCTTCCTTGACACCACACAGGAGGTCCTGGGTACAATTAGCATGTATGGAGGGTATTTTTAAGGTAAGGGAGGAAAGGGAAAGGAAAATATGTAAATGGCAGGTAGGAATCTGGGTGTCAGAATATCCAGGCGTGACGGGTGTATGAATCCATCCCTCCAACTGCGGTGCAAAGGGGTGGGTCAAGAGATTCTAGATGGAAAGGTCAAAAGACTTCCCGTAACTAATCTATCTCGATCGGGGCAGCTGCCCAGAAAGTGGACAGACGAACTAGCCGCAAAGACCTAGACAAACTTCACCCCATGAACCCAGTCACTACAAGTTGCCAAATGTAGCATTTGGGGTGATCTACGGCAGAGGAGTTGGATATCCAGTAAATGGTTCCCGCCTCCTAAATTGAAATGTGATGAAGAACTGAAACTTTTAGACTCCTCGCGGCACGTCTACATAATAATATCTACGAACATGATTCTGATGACAAAATAGGTCATGAATGCTCTAGGAAGATCTGGCTTGATCCAATGATAAAAAATACGAGTGCCTGTTAAATTGAGATTCATACCAAAGTTTTAATTTTTATATACTCAGCGCCCGAAGATAGTTAAATGCCAGTGGGACTGTAAAACTAACCCAGTTGTGATATGTTGTTACGCTTGAGGGAGTAGGCAGTGAAAGGCGACAAGAAAGAGTTTAACCAGGGCGATGCTGAGAGTAACTATGTATAAAACTCTTAGTGATTTCTAGTAGAGAAGGGTGTAGTAGCATTCTATCATCTCTGCCTAAAGTAATTTTATTACCGTTACACGTCTATGTATTTAATATATTACAATATGATTTGATTTCATAAGTAATTATACAACTAACACTGGCAAGTTCTATTGCGTTCAAAGGGTTGACAATTATTCTCTCCTATGATTCCCGTGTAATCTCAAAGTTTTCATATTTCACAACCACCCCCTCTCCGTGTCCCTAGCGAAAGGTTCTAGAATCAGAGTTTGGGCGCTCGGGGGAGGGATTTGAGGGATGAGAGACGCCGGGAGATTAATGGGGGGAAAACGGGGGATGGTGGAGAAAGGGGGAAGTTGAGGATAAGCGTGGCGGGAGGAGAGGGGGGCAGGTGTGACAATGAAAGAGTACGCGAAGGATTAATTAAATCATAACCGCGCCTACAGGAAAATGTTGTGTGGGATATAATGCTGGTAATACCATTTTTGATGTTGAAACGTTATAAGTTTATGAATTCCATAAAATTTTAAATGACCATGTTTATTTTTAAGACAAAACAACAATATCACGTTATCCTTTATCCGTTATTATTAACATTTCTTAGAAAAAAATGAAAATTCAAAAAACATATTTAAAAAAAATCTTATAGACAGTGTAAATTCATTTATGATTTTTTTTATTTAATTTCGAATGTTGATAAATAATGTATGATTAACAATAATTACGCCAATTCTTTGAAAAAATAAATTGTACAATAAAATTTTATACATTTTATAGGCCAACATAGCTATTTTCAGATGGAAAACATAATTTTCATTCTCTCTTTATGTATTATAGAATAGAGGGCGTAGAAGCATGAACGAAGACGATTAGAAATAAAAGTGGTTTGTGGATTGTTTCTAATTTTTATTTTCAGATTAGATGAATTAAAATGCAAGCAGAAACTACTAATATCGCTAATTTGACTCATTTCTCTATCTCGTCTGATACCAGACACCCATTAATCCATTATGCCCATTACACTCTAAAATTCTATCGGATCTTTACTAGAACAAAAATTTTAATCAAATCCCAGAATGATTTTCTTCGAAAGTCATAATTTAGGATTTAATAAGATTCGATCAGAGGAATGTGCTGAAATATCTTGTTTCTAGTAGTCATTGACTCTCGTTGTGGAAGGGAATCGCGATCAATGAAAGCAAAATAAGGCGGTTCCCACCCGGGACTAAAGGCTAAGGGCAGGAGAGTGTGGAGAACTGGAGAGTGGTACCTACCTGACAGAAACACAGAACTTAAGAAGACATATTACTGAGATCCTTTGACGCCTGTGAAACGATTCACGGTTCGTGTAAACCGACTTTCAGGAGGCTTTTCGGCAGAAGAGAGTTAACAGGAGTTCTGTACCTTTTGGTAATGAACTTTGGAATTCAAAGTTCCTACATTAAAAAAAAATATCTGTGAAAAATTCTAACATACATATTTCAAAAAAAAGATAATCACGCAATCATAACTGGAAATCGTACTATACTATCGTTATATAATTATATTTGTTTGCCCTAAACTAAGCACTTCTTTTGCACAACCATTATACTCAGCAGGGAAATGTTTCTCTTATAAAAGAATAGAAGAAATTAGAAGAATTAATGACAAAATGAAATTATTCAACTTTGTAAAAAAAATATTTTAGAGAAATGATTAAAAAAACAACTGCTTCCCTGTTTATACTTGAAAATTACATTAATAATCCTATAAAACTCTATTTTTATCTTAATTTTTTTTTTGTCTTTCTTCTTACCATAAACATAAACGATGTTAACTACACATATCGCACATCCCGTAGAAAAGTGTCGTAAGTCAAAATTTTCTATTTTAAGTTTTATCTCTGAAAAGTAAAGTGATTGTGATTGTGATTATCTATGCCCCCATCAAAATCATATTTAAGTTAGATCACCCCATCTCTGCGAGATATCGCTAAGATCGCTTTTCTACGGGACCGCTTCTTCATAATTCATTAATTTGTTTTCGCTCTCCCGTAAAATTAACTTTTTTGAATTGCAATATTTTTATTCAGGTATTGTATTATTCAATAACCTTAAGTGCGCCTGGATGAACAGGATGATGCAGTCTGTGTGGAGCTAATGTAAAACAAAAAAAAAAAACATATCTGAAACCCGTATTTTTAAATAATACCATCTGAAATTTCATTTTATTAATTAAAACTGTGATACGATCCACTAACGTCGTGCAATAATATAAATAAAAAAATATGTAGAAAGTTGATGACCCCTGAAGAGCTTAAGGGATGACTGAAGTAGCCACAACATGATATTGTACTCTTCACACGATTTGCAGGCACCTTCGGCAGTCCTTTAGGTCAATGAAAAATGTGGCAGTGTGGATTAGCGGAATATTCCAAGGGCTTTGGGGGCACAGGACATTTACTTTCACTTTTAACGTCATTTAAATTTTGAGGGTAATTCAAGTATTGTTTCTTTTTTAAACCTTTTAACCTTCCAGTTGCCAACAGGGGTACCTTAAATCTCCGACACGAAGCCCCTTCGTGTTTAATTTTCTATGGAGATCTTCTAGGTTTTTGTTATTAGTTTTTGGGGTATTATGCCGTGTTGCACTACCTCCTTCTTTAGCCAACGTTTCGGACAGCGTTACAGTGTCCATCATCAGGGCAGATGTGTAATATTTAGGGTGATGTTTGCACTTATCTACTTAGGCGCGATACCGTGTCGCCAGCTCCACTCCTCTACGAGCTGGCGCTACAATATACTTCAACGTGTTTTTTTGCGTTTAGCCTTGATGTAACCGTCAATTACCGGATACCAAGAACTATTCAGTTTAGCTCCGTCGTTTCTATTAATATTTATAGGATTTTTGTGAATTTCAATTGCCTCCGTAATCAGGCGTGCTCTATGAGTTTTGGGTCTTCCCAGAACTTCAGGAAAAAATCCAAAGTAATGGCCGATTTCAATTAAATGCTCGGCAATTGCCGATTTGTCAGGGTGGCCAAGAATTGGCATCGTATTTGGGTTCCATCCATTCGTTCAATTCCTCGGCTAAGTAAGTCATCCGTTACTGCGTTTTCTGCTTACTGAGATGGTGGCAGTAGGTGATTTTCAAATATTGTCAGATTATTCGCAATTTGGGAATGTTAGTCATTCTTAAAAAAAATATGTTACATAAAAAATTATGTAACAAGTGAATTATTTGTGTATGGGTACTTTTGGTGTGAAGTTTGTTAACATTCAACATCTTTATATTGGTATCACTGAAATGTTTACCTTTGCTCAGTTGGTGATACTGAGGATCTGCACAGAGGGGTTCACTAGGCAGGACTGGCCGAAAGTTCTTCATTCTTTGAGCAGCCACAGGTGACCACGGCCACCGTCCCTGTGGCGGGTCGACGTAATCAAATAGTCGTAGTTCGCCATTATTTTAACAACATGAGAAGATTGATAAATCCGCGCCCACCAGCGGCATCCATTATTGAAGACTATCAGGACAATCATTTAAATCCTGGATCAGCAGCGGAGTACCATGAGAGCACATTATTTCTGCTGGATTAAAACCACATCCAGCATCTGCAGACGCAGTCATCACAAGACCTTCCGACTATACCTGGAGCCAGAGGTGCTCGCCGAGATGCGGCCGAAGATCGCTCACCTTGGCCGTCATCAACATAGTCGGCTGGCTGGCAACCGCTCTTGGACGGGACGTCGCTGGGAAACCGCGGGACTGGAGGCCTGTTCGTCGCTCCAGCCTGCCGTTCAGCACATGTCAGCAGCGGAGGGAGCTAACCGCCCATCTCCGAAGGCAGCAAGCAGCATCATGGATCGCCTACATATGGCATTCACCCATTCATCAACTCCTCAAGATTAAACGGTACTAACGCTCCATAATATGCCCATTCAGAATTTAGTCTAGCGCTGATTATTATTTGTACTTAATTAATAAATTAATTTAACTGTGTCAAAGCACAATACTATTTCATTTAAATAACCTATCCTCATACAAAGTATTACACAGCCGCCTGCTTAAGGTCCACGCCTGAGAAATTCTCCAGTAATAATTACACTTGTCTCATGCTCTCCATGTATTATATTCCTAACATTTTAGCTTCCAATGTGAAAGCTAAATATCTTCATAACATTTTGGCGTCCAACGCAAATATTTTCAAACAAATACTATTGTCAGGTCAAATGAAGAGTCAGAAATACAGAAATGCATGCAAATGACGATATACGAATGTGAATGAAGCAAGTTGTGCCAATAATGAGTTGTTTGGAGATCCATTCTCTTTATCTTCCCTCCGGAAAAAGTTAAATAAATAACCGTATGTAAAATATAATACGTATTTACTTTATGGGCCAAATTATTAATTTAAAGTAATGGAATTAATACATTTGTAGTTTGTCTTCATTGCATTTGAATTGCCAACATTGGTATATATAAAAAATATATAATGTTGTTGCTGATTGAGAGGTTTTTCAGTTGATTTGACAGTCATAACACAGAAAAAATAAGTCAGCAATCACCACGGGATAACTAAACTTGTCCACAAAGGTTTGGTCGCAATCAATAAGGAGTATATCCGTACGATAGAAATCCACAGCTCAATAGTTCAAATGGCGGGCGAGTTCCATAGGCAGTGGAGGCTTGTCGATTCATAATATTGAAAATAAATTTTTAAAAAACGAGTTTTTGTCGTGTTATCTGCCGATATATTGATATATCATAATGAAAAAAATTTAATAATCATTAAGAAGATAATACTAAAAAAACGAGTGTTTTAGACCACACGACTAAAGTAAAACTTCACTAACTTATATCACACTTTTCATAAAGCTGTCGTCACGCATTCACCAGTTTACTCCCCAAGTCAAGCTTGCGTAAAGAAGTTTTACTTAAAAAATATTGTGGTTTTCTCGGGGAAAATTAAACAATATTGAATTTTCTTCTCAATTGGTAGATATGATAGATGTATCCAAGAAAAATTGTAAAAATGTACGTCAATGTTCCTCTGATAAAACATGGTTTTTCTGTAGATAATAAGCAGTGAAAACTGACGTGCTGGGAATAGTAAGGTGGCGCTGATGGTATCCCCTCGTCATTAAGGCTTTGTAGGTAATATCCCGGAAACCCTTCTCTCATCCCACCTCCTCCTCACACCTGTCCGAAACCCTCCCAATATCTACGAAACCTACTGTCACTGCGTAACGGTGCTGGATGAAACTGTAGGCTATAATTACTTGATGCCGGAAGAGTAGGAGTGTTTTTTTTTTGTCTTAAATATACGCAAGCTTGACTTGGAGAGTAAGCTGGTGAATGCGTGACGAGAGCGTTACGAAAAGCGAGGCGAACGGTAGTTGAGAGGTAAATATAAGTTAGTGAAGATAAAAAGAGACAGAGTTACGTTTCGTATATTACTGTAGGGGCAAGGGAGAGCGGTGTAAGCACACATTTTCTTTCTCTCTTTCTCTCATAGCCAGATACGTTTCGAATATCTAAGACACAGTGTAGGCTTATTGTCTGTACCACATTGTAGGAGCAAGAGAGATCAGTGCGCGCGCACATTTGCATTCTTTGTGGTTTAAAGCACACTCGTTTTTTTTAAAATAATTTTTTTATTACTTTGTAAAGCAAATATTGTATGTACATGATGTAAATATAAAGCATAATTTAAAAATAATGTCACAGTTTTCACAGTCTATCTCACTAGGGTTTTCTGTTATTACCCTCGACTCTGTGCAGAAACGGGCGGTCCGTTTGATAAATTCTCCCATCTTAACAGACGGATTGCAATTTTTAGAGCACAGGCGTCGGGTGGGAATGCTATCCTTGTTCTACCGGTATTACAATGGAAGATGCTCCGAGGAACTAGCACCATTGATCCCTTCGGCACCGGTGCATAGTCGGGAAACACGCCAAACGCGTGGCCAACATTTGTACACAGTTGACATTTGTCACATGAGAACGGATCGTTTCTTCGACTCGTTCTTGTGTTCAACAGCTCGGCTGTGGAATGATTTGCCGGCCTTCCTACAACATGGGTCTCTTCAATGTTCATTCCTTCCTCTCCTCAAAAAGACCCTCCACACAGCATCCCAGATGACATAGGCCCTGAGGGAAATTATTTTCCTCAGGGCCTCCTGTGTGGAGTTAATGTAAAAAAAAAAAAATGTAGTTTTTTGAAATATATTTTATGCAGTTTCTTGTTGTAGGTATTTACTTTGTTAACATTGTGAAGTTAAAGTTAGCAAGTTGATAGTCACTCTGTTTTCTCATCCACGTTTTTACTTTAGTTTTATATATACGAGTATGTTTTATTTCAATTTGGGAGGTGAATATGGGTACCGCCGCCCTGGGTACCATTTATTGGATTAACTACTTATTATTATTATTATTGGATATGCCACAGGTTACTCCCAGTGGTTTGCGCCATTTGGATGTATGTTTGGTAAATTATCGGGGGTGCCCGGGTTCATGGGTGAGGTTTTTCTGAGTATTGGCGGCGGATGCGTCTGCTCAACGACTGCATGGCAGACCGAATCGGTAGAAATTGGTAGAGGGAGAGCTTTTGACCTCTCTGGTCGGAGTTTCTCGACCTCGTCTTGTACCGGAGTGTACAGCAGGTGGAATGGATTCGAAAGACCGTCATTCCTAGACACACTGACCCCTAGATCCCTACCCACTCCACATACCTTTTTCTTCCCAGAACTTCCTCTCATGCCTTCCCTAAATTATACACCATCCCCTAAGATGACACAGGCCCTGGGGATTTTTTTTCCTTAGGGCCTGTGGGCCATCCTTTTTATCCTGTGGAGATAATGTAAAAAAAAAATCGAGTGCAGTTTACATGCAATAGAAACGAAACTTTACCAAACCAATATCAACTAATACTTGAAAAGTGAGGTCATAATCAAAGCGACCAATGAGCGCAGACCAGCGTTATTTCCGTTTCATATCGCAACGAATAGGAGCCTTTAAAAGTGACATCATAATAAAAGCGGTCAATGACCGCAATGAATGCGTCGCAGTTGCAATAATCTTCATTTTCGTTTCATCCGAAATCCAAATCATCGCGGGGCCATAGAAGTGTCCCTTCAAAAATACGCAAGGGTTTTTTTGTGCGGATTTTAACCTTTCCGTTACCAAATTCAATAACTTCCTTAAGCTGCGGAGTTGACATGCCAGCATTTACGTAATTAGACTTACAGTCAAATTATTTTAAAAGTTAACGTTTGAATGTATTCATGCACACCGATAAAATAAAAAGATCAAAAAACCTTTTGAACTAGTTTGGTCGTCTCTTGTTCCGAAAATGTCCAAAGATACTGGGAGCGTAGCGACGGTTATGAATTCCACTTATGTAAATTTAGACTCGCGATTCAATTCAATAACTGTAACAGACGTACTGACTGTGTAACCTTGTCAGCATTTATGACATAGTCACAAAAAGGAACACGACTCTAAAGCGGGACTCAACTTAACCACGAGATTTTTTCATGATTTTTGTTATGCCATTCTTCAGCTTCACAAAAAAAATTATAACGAAATGAAATAATTTTTGATCCATCCAGTACAATACTAAACAAGCAAGGGTCTCTGTAAATTAATCACCTTTACACATTTATCTGCGGAATGCTATCACATAAAACAAGTTGATTTTTTTTATCAGTAGATAATATTATTGAATTAGATTAATTACAAGAATATACAATATACGTACATCTAACCAATATACATCTATCCATCTCCAATCTAACCGTCTCGTTAGACGAGGGCGTATAGTGTCGATAAAGAACATGTAAAATGTCGCAGGTCTGATCGAGCATACATATTTCCACGCAGTAACAATGTGTGGCAATCACCCGAAAAAACAAGCTTAAACTTTGACAGTTTCTGGATTTTCTAAAGTGAATTAGAAAATATGAACAGTCGCTTTTTCAAGCAAACTAAGTGATTGCAATGTTTTCGATAGAATTTAACATTTGCAATTTTAATCACGTGTCTAACTATGGCATATTATTTCACTTGTCCCTCATCAAAACACCTCACTTCTGTCATAATACCTTTTGCCCTTTCAATGTTCTTGCTTATCTGTTAAGTTCTCACCATCATTGGTCTAACCAAGTGTTCTCTGCGTTCTCTTTGCGTGATGAGATAAATCGAAATCCTGAAACACCAGCTCAAACTTGCTCACAAATTCCTTCACGGAGCAAGCATCTCGCCTTTGAAGTAAACTGACCTCATGGTACACTTAAGATGTCTTGTCAAAAGCCGAATTTAAGACAAAATTTAAGATACAAACTGATCTAATCTCATTTCAACCATAAATCTTGCTTGGTTGAAAAAAAATTATTATCTCTTGGTATTAAGACCCCGCATTCTAAATTTCTTGAGATACAAACTTTTCTTGAACACTTTACGCTTTTAACTCTCAACAGGCCAATATGCCAAACATAACGTCCGTAACCATGTGGGTCGGCCGATGACCCCATGCATTTTTTCTGTCTTATGGGCATTTAAACCATAGAAATCCCTTTTTCTTTTTGTTTCTTTTTCCCTTATACTTCTATTTATATTTTGTATAATATTAATGTAAGTACTTGCATACTACTTACTAACCCCGCATGCATGGACATTGGAGGGTCTAGAGTCGTTCAAATAAATGTAGCTTCGTTCAAAAAAAAAGTTGAGTCTTGATGTGTGCGGTGAAGGAGGAAACCATATGTTTCCATATAACGCCGTTGGGAATGTGGTCGGGTCCCCTCCAACGGGCAGGGAATATTACCTATATTTGACAAAATATTTTTTCCTGCGATCAACGATTTTTAACATTTTTTTAAGCGGCACATTATACAATATTAATCCTTTGCGTAGGATTACTAAAAAACTAGAAAATTTATTTCATATATTTAAGTAGAAATAAGGATAGTAATTTTGGGACCCAGTTGGCTGCTGGAGAGTTAATCTCTTTAAAAATAATTATTATATTTTTTATGATAATTTTTCTACGTTTCCCGAGTTGAAAAAGTAATTAAAACATGAAATTTCCTTGATGGAAACAAATCACAAAGTACTTATTAGTAGTACAAAGTGCTCCGAAAATTATTAAAAATAAAAAACTGGTTATGTTATTCTTCTTCTTTCGTATGGTGGGGGGTCAGAGGGGGACATCTAGATCTGCGAGCCAGTCTAGGGCCTCAGGCGTTGCCCTGTGGACCTCATCAATCCCGCCGGGGAATGAATGGAGCGGGCATTCGTTGACCAAATGTTCGGTGGTCTGCACCGCACCGCATTCACACGTCGCCGACTCTTTAAGGCCCCATCTATGCATCATGTGAGCATAACGGCTATGGGAGCATGTTATTGATGCTATGAGTTATGTTATTGAACATTAGGCTTTAAATAAGTTATTCCGTAAATTAGTGCTTTCTAAAACATTATTTTGTGTAGAGATTTTTGTTCCATTTAAAATAACTCACGCTTTATTCAATATTTTTGCCACCGCCTATTTTATCATTAGCTCCACACAGGAGGCCCAGAAGAAAACAATTTTCCATGGGGCCTATGTCCTCTTTGAGGATTCTGTGTGGATGATTTTTTAGGAAAAGAAAGAAGTTCTGGGAAGGAAAAGGTTATGAGGGGTGTGTAGGAATCTGGGGATTATTGTGTCCAGGAATGACGAACGTTTAAATCCATTCCTCCCTCTGCGGTTTCAAGCTATGAATCGAGAAAGTCCAACTCGAAAGTTCAAAATATCTCCCTCAACCAGTCACACCCACCACAAGAACTAGACAATCCTTACCCTATGAACCCGGGCTTTTTCAAGCAATCTTCTTCTTTTTGAACGCTTATTCACTCCAAAACATAGTATGTAACGTAATAGTCCAAAACCAAATGAATGTTTAAACCTTGAGTTCTTTCTGCTTTTATAGTTAATTCAAAATTTGTACTAACCCATACTTATGTAAATCGGATAGGAAACAGGAACATAACGTAAGTCGTTTTCTCTGTAAAGTAAAATCCTTAAGCCTACCTCCCTATATTACAGATACGTCATACCATGAACATTTTATATGTATATTGTAGTGTGTTAAATACATGTCTAATACATGCAACGAATGTAGGGATTTGCTTGTAAACACTGCCAATACAAACGCGTATAATATGAACGTATGGATGAACAATATTTGCACACATAAGTACATAGGTTCTTTCAGATTCGTCTGTCTTCAAGCAAGAAACTGTGTGATGTTGTTTTGCCGGAGCCTAAATCAAATCAAACATGGCGTAGAATGAGTAAGAGGAAATGATGTAAATAAAGGAGGATTTCACCTCCTCGTGAAATCTACTTTATCCCAAAAATCAAATAAGGAGGAATCAGTTCAGAAAATGAGAAAAACGACGAGAATAAGCCCGAACGAATTCCAATAGGAAGATTTTTGCGTTACATTGAAGGAAGAAAATTAATGATTTCGAAAAACACTTAAACTTTTTTCTAAATTATTATTAGTCGATGAATTGCGAATGAAAAGCACCTGGCTGCCAAATTTTCCGCGATCAAGGTTTCTAAAAAGACGAATACTACTTAAACAAACATGCGTCTATCAATCATTATTGTAAATTATTGAAAAAAGTATTAAAAAATTCGTACGATTTGTCACTTTTCTTGTTAAACATAATTAATAATCAAAATTTTACCATTCAACGCTTTCTGCACATCGCTGTACGAGTATATGTTAGAACTGTGGGTAGATTATACTGCATCTCAATAGCATAAGCTAAATGACGCATCGAACGTTATTAATAGCCTTGCTTATTAATTTTCAAACAAGGCTACTATTGTATTCGATTTCTAATTCAAGAATTCGTCACAAGATAACGCCAATTTCGTCCGCAAGACGCAAAAGGACGTGCTGTTCCTAGGTATGAGGTCTACGAATTTGTAAACCTGTAAATCTCCCGGATTTCGAAAGATTGACGTAATACTCAGTTGTATCAAGCAGCTGTATATTACATATGACGTCATCGCCAATCCCGGTTACTTTATCGCGGGGAATAGCCATCACTGGTTGACACGTTGACAGTGGATACGAGGAACGGGCTAATTTTTGAACCAGTCCCTATTGAATTTACAAAATGATCAACAACACTAACTGGGCGAAGCCGAACAAAAAGACGCCCGCAGGGCCTAGCAGTAGAAATCTGCGGAGCGGGTTTTAACTGCTAGTACAATCATGATTATCGCCAACTATTCCGGCTACCAAGATTCCGAAGCGCCACAGAAATGTTCCTATAGGGAAGTTCTTGAGAGAGCACTCTTTCAGAGCACTTCTGGGCTATCGCATGGAAAGTTTATGGCACAAACTACGAAAATCTAAGAATGCCATCATCACTGCTATGGTTGCCTGGATGGAAACGGTCAAATGTCCCCATAAACGGATCTCGACTCTGTGCAGAAACGGGCGGTCCGTTTGATAGATTCTTCAATCGTAACAGACGGATTGCAATCCTTGGAGCACAGACGTAGGGACGGAATGCTGTCCCTCTCCTACTGGTATTTCAATGGAAAGTGCTCCGAAGAACTATCGTCATTGGTCCTCTTAATACCGGTGCATAGTCGGGAAACACGCCAAACACGCGCCCAACATACACACACGGTTGACATTTGTCACATGAGCCCTGGCCGTTTCTACGTTTTAAAGCTCGGCTATGGAATATTTGCCGGCCTCTGTGTTTCCTCCCACCTACAATATGGGTATCTTCAAGACTCCCTGTCTCTTCCAAAAGACCCTCCACACAGCATCCACAAAAATGACGTAGGCCCTGTGGGAAATTATTTTTCTCAGGCATCCTGTGTGGAGTTATTTAAAAAAATATATAAATATATACATATAAATATATATAACATTTTTCACTTATTTTCCATTTCTATTTTATTCTTTGTATGTGTGAATTGTTATTTGTCCATAAGTGTACTTTTTCGAAATAAGGAATGTACCTTTTGCTTTGCTCTACTCCTGCACACATTCTGATGAAAATATTTTTTTTGTAGTGTTTAAACAATAGTTCTCCAACTCGCCTTGGAAGGAGATTTATTATTTGGAAAGCAATAAAGTTCTTTGGTATTAATGTAAGTTTATTTGATACTTCGCGTGAATAAGGGGTGACCACGATAGTCGACCTATCTGGAAACTGGCGAAATGGAATCTGATGCGAATAAACTCCTAGAGACTGCGCCTGGTCCCTCTGGTGCCTCAATTCCGAACTAAACTACCTGCCATCTAGCGGACTTTTGGCACAGCTCTTAGCACTGCCCTCTACGTGAAAAACTCGGAAGCTTTTAGATATACTACATTTTTGAATGTGAATACAGCCCAAGGATTCCAACTGTTTCTCAACCGTCTGGAGCCAGTAATACTATGGTGTGGTTATTAATTTATCAATGTTAATTTTTTTTGTTTTATTGTTGATACATTATTTTACAAAATTTCATATTACAATCCAGTAATGTTGGCCTCACTGGGTGTTGGCCTCACAGTAATGGATAGGTATTACGAGTACTATCGTGATTTATTTTTGATAATATAAATTCTAAATAAATCTTTTAAGAACCTGCTTTTAATTTCACATTGACGAGTTGAGTCGAAACATACGTTCTTGTTAAATTCAATTTCTGTTTCATGCAATCTAATTATAAATCCTTGGTATTTTTTGTAGAAAAAATATTGCTAGATTTTGTAAAATCAAGGTTGAAATCAAACCGGTTGGGTATCCCATGAAGAATTTGATCGGCTATTTCAAAGGAAGACCCCCAATTTCGCACCAGATAAATATAATAAAGAAAAACGAAAAAAGTTTTACCAAAATATTCAATCACAATTGAATGCGTTATTACAACATGGACAACGAAAGGCAAAGCGTTGGGAACTCGAATCAAAAACGATTTGGGAATAAATGGAAGTCCGTGTTCTTCTTGGTACTGTTGTCATGGTTTCCTTTGTCACTAGGCAAATACGGATAAAGTCCAATAAAGGCCTCAACCGATCCTTGCAAAATATATAGACACATATTATGTAGATACCAATATTAACTACGCTCCGTCCAAATAAAAGCATTGTACCAACCTTATTAAAAGTGACCCATCAAATAAGCAACACATTGTCAAAATATGGCGTCACTATAGCTGTGTAATTTCTTCTCAAATTATAACACTCAATTTCAAAGGATTAACTTTTTGTTAAGGTTTGAACTGACAAAAACTACGCGCCGTTCACAGAGCTTTGTAAAAGCACAAATTTGAAAAAAGTTTTAAATTAAAAATTAAACAACCTATTTAAAAAAAAAAGTTTCAACTAACAACGGATTAACTGAAAATATAAACCGATAGAAATTTCTTGTGGGCCTTAAGTAAACACAATAATTTTCCTCACTTCTAGTGGAGATTATTTAACTTTTAAAATGTTGGTATTATTTTTTTAAAATTTAATTGGTCCATATAAGGCCCTGTAGTCCAAAGATATTTACCAAATTTGTGTCGAACACAACCCTTTCTTGAATTTATTTAATCCATATGAAGCCATGTAGTACAAATATATTTTTAAAATCAATTTTTCTATTCGGTGTCGAACGCAATACTTTCTTGAATTTAATTGGTTCATATGAGGCCCTACAGTCCAAAGGTATTTTTAAAATCAATCTATCTCGAATTTAATTGGTCATTTTAAGACACTGTCTCCAAAGATATTTTAAATGTTTTTATTTGGTATCGCAACCCTTTCTTGAATTTAATTGGTCCATATGGGGCCCTGTAGTCCAAATATATTTAAAAAATAATATTTCTATTCGGTATTGAACGCTATACTTTCTTGAAATTAATTGGTTCATATGAGGCCCTACAGTCCAAAGGTATTTTTAAATTCATCATATCTATTCGGTGTTGCACACAATCTAATCACAATCATTAATTGGTCTTTGCGAGGCCCAGTAGTCCAAACATATTTTGTAAATCAATGTTTTTATTTGTTGTCGAACGCAACCTTTTCTTGAATTAAATTGTTCCATATGAGGTCCTTTAGTCCTAAATTCTTTAATAAATCAATGTTACCATTCGGTGACATAATCTTTGGGATAATAAATTTATTCAGTGTATTATTAAATGCCTAAACATAATAAACAAATGCATAGAAACATACAAAAAGTTTTATAATTAATTTCGTAATCAAATTTCAGATTAATTTCGTGTCATGTTCCCTAGCACGACAACACAACAGTTTCTGAAAGCATTCTTACGCTGGAGACATTTGCTAAAATTAACAAACACTTCCTCACACATGGGCAACCTAATGTTTGGATATAATTTGTACGCAAATCTTCACCATGTTTGGAGAAGGTTCTAACTGATTTTTTTTTCCAAAAATGTCATTTGAATGCCAAACTATTTCTTTTGCTCGTTTCTGTAATAAAAAAATAATGTTCTGAGACATCTGTATTGTACTTCGATAGATACTTGTATGACGAAGTTCGAACATCAAGTTTTTAAAGTTTCTATTTATTTCACAAGGTTCTAACATCACTTTGAACCTTTTGCAATTGCCATTTTGTTTGTATCTGAGAGTTGATCGTTGTTACGATTTGAGATCCCACTTAATTTTCAAGAAACACAATGTATAATTATATTTAATATCCTTTTTGAAGTGAAACTTCTATAGCACGGCTGTGATTTGGATTTCGGATGTAACGGAAATGACGATTAGTGCATCTGCGACGCATCAACTGCGCTCATCGGCCGCTTTGATAATTATGTCACTTTTAAAGGCTCCTATTGATTGAGATATGAAACGGAAATTACCCGAGGTCTGCGCTCATAGATCGCTTTGATTATGACCTCACTTTTCAAGTATTGGTTGAGATTTTTTTGGTAAAGTATCGCTTCTACCGCGTGTAAACTGCACTCGATTTTTTTTTATCTTTGTCTTTTTAAATTAATAGCATATAATACACGAACAAAAAATTATTTCTTTTTATCGTAGTCCTTTTTTAATCAATAGCATAATATATTATTTCAAATCAAATTCAAAACATGGTCACCTTACATGTTTATATTATAATTAGCTGACCCGACAAACGTTGTTCTGCTGTATAAATTATTTCTAGTGAATATTTTGTGGTTAAATAAATAATAACGACTGTATTGTAGTGTGTGGGGATGGGATCTATGACAGAAAGAGGAATGGAGCGCTGTAGACGATGACCGCCGATAAAAATAAAAAACTCTAAGTAGGAAAATGAAATAAAGAAAAAGAATATCAATTTCGAAGAGCAATCGAGTGTACGATATTTTTTGTCAGTCCGTCTTTAGCCAACACACATAAGCTCGATGTTTTGCCCACGCAAGAACATGATGCCGAATGCCTTGCGCGTGTGTGGATGAAAGTTCGATGAGGCGGACGTAGAGCAGCGTCATTCAATAACATAATCATACAAAAATACTAAAATCGCGATTAAAAATGGAAGGATTGGGGTTGGAGGGTTAAAGTTTGAGGTTATAAGTATTTTTGATTCGAAATTTAAAAAATGTACAAAAAAAATTGCTGTCAAAAACATACATTTTTTTCTGGATAGGGACACCCTAATCACTTAGCGGTATAAAATATACTTAAAAACCTATTTTTATACCTACCAAACATACCTAAAAAATTTCATCCAAATCGGTCAAGCCGTTTCGGAGGAGTGCGACCACAAACACCGTGACACCGAGATTTTTATATATAAGATATTAGCGTCCTTCAACTTAGTAAGTACTCATTATCTATTAGAAGCATTAATGAAACAATATTGTTTTTTCAAAACCTATATTATTTTGTGTTATTTTTGTAACTTTATTACATTATTAACCTAGGTTTGTTCTAGTGATGTTAAAACTGAACTGGAAATAATGGCTACCATGTAAAGACACGATAAAAAATACATAAAAGTTGTAAAAGGTGCCCTTTGTGTTGAGGAAAACTGAATGTTTGTGAGCCTTGCCATTTGCAGGAAGGCATTATTCGCTTAGTGCATTTTTTATACACATTTAGGAAATATATAATTCCAATTCTTGTCGTAAAAATACGCCTCGTAGGTACTTATTTCACTTTTTTTACTTTAAGGGTAGAAAGGCCGTGTAGTTTGGGAGTAGTCACACGCTCCTAGCTCTAATAGCATCTAAAATTTAATATGTTCCAAATATTTGTTAATGCTACACACTTTACAATAAATGCGTAACATTTCCGGAACAATAGCATGCACGTAACATTTCGGAGTGACAAATTACGCACAGGATTTCGGGCAAGTCTATCCGGAGTCTGAAATACTCCCCGCGACATTCCAGAAAATCAAAACCAAACCAAAATAATTGGATGGCTGCGTAAAATTTATTAAGACAGTAAGGATAACTTATGGAAACAAAAATGTCTGCCGGGGGTTTAAATTACTCGCATAATTCATTTTATACAATGTAGCATAATATGGTGAGATTTCGTAAATCCTTTTCAAAAATGTGACAATGGTTTGCTCGTTTTGGTGTACGACTTGATTGGTTGTTTTTTTCTGATAATAAAATAGTACATATAAAAAAAAGAAATTAGCTAATTTAGAATTAGAATGATACTAGAGGAGTCCTGTGAAAAATCACGGGATGGTCTGAATTCTCAACAATTTTAAAAATGTTATTTAGAATAATTTTCTGATTTTTAAAATTTATTTTAGGTACGTTGGTGCTTTATAACTTGTCTGAATTTTACACACAATCAGTTTCAATTTTGAAAATGACGGTTAAATAGAAAGCAAATCAGTGTTCCGGTTTATTGAGTCACAACACAGGAACGATAGTCAAATTTTAATTTGGGATA
Organism: Limnephilus rhombicus; assembly: GCA_929108145.2. Classification (NCBI taxonomy): domain Eukaryota; kingdom Metazoa; phylum Arthropoda; class Insecta; order Trichoptera; family Limnephilidae; genus Limnephilus; species Limnephilus rhombicus. The sequence continues at coordinate 12,864,867 of OV815292.1, read as the reverse complement.
CAAATTAATTGTGCTAAAACTATTTTAGTCGTTGCCTGACTGTTGGATATCAGAAATTTCCAAATCTCGAACCTACAGTACAAAATAAATTGTTTAATAATTTTTGTTTTATTTGTACATACATTATAAAAAGAATATTGTTTTAGAGTTTGCAAGATATATTCCTACAAATAAGTCACAAGACAGCTCTGCTTTTCTGCGGATTCAATCGATTCAATTTAGTAATCTTAATTTCTTATTACATCTAGTGCATTGATGGTAAATTTATTTTGATAGAAAGAAAAGTGCGTAGCCTTAATTATAATAATATATATGTCAGCGGCTGAGCGTAAAGTCAGGCAGTTCGTGATGCTCCTAGCTACTTCGTGAAGTGCCGCAGGCGCATCATGATCGGCCTGATTTCATGATTTGCCTGCGACATATACATCAATTATAAGAATAGCCGGTGCATTTTACTTTGCCTTCCTATACTCGCGCATTGGTCTCTCAGACCAACAAATCAATTAAATCATTTTATCAAAAATTAACAACAATGGGACATAAAGGTTTTAAGTAGCTTCTTAATTTGTTGTTAGGCATTGTTTAGTGTTAGGCATCATTTGTTTAGTTGCACAATTTGCACATTGGTGTGAGTATCAATTGTCCTACCCAAAAATCCTAGTAATGATTAATTCTTATTTTTGTGATATTTTATTTTTCTTGATACTTTCATTTAACACATGAAATTTTTTATTTTTTTATTAAAGTACAAAAATTATTTTCTTTTTATGAGGCTGAGTTAAAATTCCATTTCTACCAAAATAAGTAAAATTTTAAAATGTTTCTTTTTTTAAATTCAATTATACCCCCTTCTACATAATAAACATCAATAACGCTTAAAAGTAAGTATATAATTAAAATAAGAGAGGCGAGATGAAATCTCGGTCTGAGAGACCGTGCGCGAGTACACGTGCTATGTCTTTGGGCGCGAGTATAAGAAGGTTAATTATAAATATACATACTTGAAAATATTTAAATAAACCTACATGGATCATTCATTTTTTAACCATTACATGTTTTGTTAGACTGCCAAAAAACCTTCAGAACTAAATTAATTGTTAATCAACATGTTACTTCGTCCAAAACGGGAAAACATTTGGAAACTTGTATTTTACATAGAGCGACTTCTTTGTGAGCTGTTTTTAGCCGAACGGACACGAAAATTGTACTGGCCACAGAAAATCTTAATTATCGTGAAAATCAACCATTTAAAATCGGGGATACCTTGAAGACAGTCTCACCAAAAATTACTGAAGCGGAGAGTGGCCTTTTACAACAACGCCAACTTAATTGGCGTGATGATAGTGAGGGATACCTTACGAAGACCTCTCACTTACTAAGTGTTAATTTGTTCTAGAGACTTGCCCCGCAGGAGAGAATTCCTGTTACTTTTGGATCCTCTGAATTTTAGGTTTGAGGGTATACTTAAAAGTATTCTTAATCTGCTATTTCATAGATGGCGTTAGCTTAACTATTTTCGGAAAAACCACTTTTTGCTGCTTTTGCTTTTAAATACAAGGATGAATTATTTAATCATTGAAAACAACAATAGCGACTCAAACGAAAATCTGAAACAGAAATAGATTCGGTTGCATAATAATATCTAATAATAATTGGCTAATTTATATAGCGCCTTTTTCGTGAAAAATCACCTCAAGGGCGCTGTACAAATAAATATATAAAAGAATTAATATTATTGGCTTATAACTAAGATTTACAATTATAACTAGTGACTTACATTACATGATTAAATATTACAATTTCAGGTTTTACTCATTAAGTTATTACAATAAAAAAGATGTTTTATTTTAACACTAGCTGGTACCCGGCATGCGTTGCTATGCCATTTAATAAAGAAATTGTTTCTCCCTGCGTGTCGTTTCCCATTCATCCCGTTTCCATTCCGTCTCCTCTTCCTCTCCGCGTCAATTCCCCTTTTGTGTTCCCACTCCGCCTCCTCCACCTTCCCTCTCCCCATTCCACTCCCCCCGTCCCGCAAAACCCCATCCCCCTTCCCGCATTCCATACATTCAGTCCCGGTACATTCAGTTTTCAAACAGCTGGCGTGCCACCTATTGCAATTTTTTAATACAAATTTCATAATGACAGAGCTCACCATTAGTTTTATACAAACCTTGTCCTGACAATAAAGAACACACAAAAAAAAGAATTATCCAATTTGGTGCAGTCGTTAGGAAGTTATGCGCGTACATACATTTCGGCGATTAATTTTTATTTATATACCTAGATAGATTAGCTTCACACAGGAGGCCATGAGGAAAATAATTTTACTCTGGACCTATGTCATCTTAAGGGATGATGTGTGGAGGGTCTTTTGGTGGAGGAGAGGTCAAAAGACCTCCCTTAACCAGTCTCTCTCGATCCGGCCCATCACGTAGAAATTGGACAAGAGCATCCACTGCCAAGACCTACATAAACCTCACCCAATGAACGTTGTGCCCGTACATACCCAATTTGAATATAGATACATATTTTATTTATTTATTTATACGCCTTGATGGCTTTTACATGTCAGGTGAATTGTACAGGAGCATTATAACAAGTATGTAGTATTATAACAAGTTTATAGTACATAAAATAATAAACAGAGCATGACAGACATAAGTTGGCACAACACAAGTAGGTATAATTAATATAGTCCGAATACAAACTCAATTTATTTCAAGAAAAGTGTACAAATTTATGCAATATTGTATCGGTAATTTAATCCAAAATAATGTGTGTGCCTCTGTGTGAGTTTTTATAGGAACGAAACTTTTTATTTAAATTCAAATACCGTATGTTCATTGAACGCTGTAGGTACAGGCGCAAACAAATAATAATGTAAGGGCAATACGTGTTCCTCTGGACATTTCCCAGTTTTTAGTCAACTTTTTTTTTTTCTTCTAAACTATTAGCAGTTTTTTTTTATAAAATGACATATTTTGGAGGTCAGATAAATGATGTATTGTAATTTGATTTTTTATTTGCTACTTTTTTTGTATATTGTGAAATAAACGCAATTGTAGTCCGTAGTCCAGTGGGTAAGACTCTTGACTCATGATCCAGAGGTTGCGGGTTCGAACCCGGCATGCGCAAATAATTTTTTTTGATTAATTTGTGTTATTTCACAATTAATTCATTTAAAATAATATATTGTATATTTACGGCATGTTCCAGAGTGGAAGATACTATTAGTATCGCCCTGGTGTAAGACCACCATTCAGAATTGAAACGTTGCTTGAAAATGGCTTTAGCCGTGTTTGGTGACCAGATCTGAATATCCAGGTACTTCCCAACCTTCCTCTTCCCCACCTCCTTCCCCTCACCACTACCTTCAGCCTCACAACATACCCCAATTGGGGATGCCATAGTCTCACTGGCTCCAGACGGGAGCAGTTGAGATTCTTGTGCGGTATTTACTGTAAAAAAAAAAAAAAAATTGAAATAAAACTTGTTTTTTGTGTTAATGTAATGTCACTGTGTAATGATCCTCTGGAGAGTACTTTTGTTTCTCTGTACAGTGAACAATAAATGCTTTCTAAGTCATAAACAAAATAAAACAATAACAGTAATACATAGTTTATTTAAATACTAGAATAGTTGCTATAGTCTAGAATATTTTTCTTGTCATACATTTTTCTAGATTATGTACTGTCATCCTAGGTTGGTAAAACTTATTTTAGAGTCATCTATTTTTTTTTTATACAGGTGACAAAATATCCACAAAAAGGACTACTGGGGTACAATAATGGCTTATTATTCACGTGTCAAAGTATTTTTCCCGTTTTTGCCTACACAATTCCGCTAACTATTACAAAACAATATTTTATTGTAAAAAAATACATTTATTTATGCGGAATTTAACAACAAATCGTGGTTAAGAATGTGTTTCCTCGTTCTTCCCAATATACTGCGTGGCACTAAAATATTAATTAACAATAAAAAATCCTCAATTTTAATATATTCTGTAAAAGCTGTACATAAGAATCTGACATGTCCAGAGGAACAAGTAAAAAAATGTCCAGAGGAACACGGAGTGGTCAGTTGTCACAATTTCAAAAGATTCTCATTTTGAAGTTATGTTATTAGAAAGATAAATACCCTCGCGGTTTCTTGGAAAAACATGCATTCCATAGTAGCGCTTAAATAATACAGACTTTTAAGTCTTCACAACATAAAGTCACCCAATAAAAACCAAAAAAAAAAACTTTTCCCATGAAAAAAATATAATCATCGTCTCTCACTTTAGCTTTGACAGGAGAGTTGTGTTATCAACTTTAAAATGCGCGCTTGTTGGCAGTACTTAATTAATACAAAAATTGATAGTTTATGAAACAACACTGTTACTGTCCAGAGGAACAATCGTCCAGAGGAACACGTATTGCCCCTATCGTAAAGTTTTGAAGCCTAACTTGCAAAAAGTGTTTTTTCCCAAAATAATTAAGTAAGCGCCATCTACGAAAAAACAGATTATGATTACTTTTAAGTACTTCCTTAAGTAGGTAAATCCAGTGCTTTACATCGAAATAATATTAATAATATACCTACATCACCGCAAGCTTAATCGATTAATAACGAGGTTTTAATTGTCTCGACACAGGTATACCCTAGTGAGACAGGCATACAAATAAAACCATTGTAAACATATTTTATTATAGATAAATAAATAAAAAAAAATAAAAATAAAATGATTAAAGGTACACTGCTGTAGTGTACATATATGAATATGTGTGTAGATTCAATGTGTCTCAATTACATCGTTAGCGTAGGTAGTTATATGCATTTTTAATGTATGTCAACATAGGTCAGTTTGTTGTTATACATGGGAGAGACGACTGTGGAAGATATCCGATCAAATCCGATTGACAGCAAGCACGGCGTTAGGCGGCAGCTCGTTGGCAGGTAATCAAAGAGCATCCTTTAGATTGGACGTTAAGTCCAGTTAGATATTCATTATAAATACGATAATAATAAACAAGATTCGTAATCTAGACCATAAGTTCTCAACATAATAACGCGGTGATAACGCCCCCTTGGGGGCCTTTCAGACCTTCAGGAGGGCGGTAGAAGACCAAGTGAAAATTGGGGGGCGTTTCAAACTTTCAGGGGGGTGGCAGGAAACCCAGAGAAATCCATCTCACCCCATCCTGTTTTGCCCCATCCATTGCCCATTTTGGGGCCATCCGTACATAATTTCTTAAAATTTTATTTTTTCTATCCCATTACGCCTCCTCCGCTGTGGCAAATGGCAAATGTAACCCAAATGTGGTATCCCATTACGCCCCCTTCGTCATGGTATCCCGTTACGCCCCTCCCCCCGTTGTGGTCAATTGCTGTTTCAGATTCACGAGTTAGGGGGCGCTAGAAATAAAAATATTCTCAATGTGGGCGGAGGTAGATTCTCAACCTTTTTTTGCCCACCGCCTACTTTGAGAATATTTTTATTTCTAGCGCCCCCTAACTCGTGAATCGGAAACAGCAATTGACCACAACAGGATACCTCGATGGAGGGGACGTAATGGGATATCACGACAGGGTTACATTTGCCATCTAGACGAACTGAAGTATTATTAAAAACTCCCGATCATCAGAACTGTAATGTTAATCAGAAGAAAGATCACTACACCAAAACTACTTATTTACTCGGAAATTTCTGTTTAATCTCGCCCGTTAACCCATCGCCTTGGTAAAACTCAAACCTTATTATTATTTATATTTATTTACTTCTAACCAAATTGTGAGCCTTCCAGCATTAGTGCAAGAAACTTCCAGCGAATTCCTTACGCTCCTACAACCCCTCCCCCATTTCCAATTAAGCCGCATAATTCCCTACCAACGCTCACCACTTACTTAGGAAGTGAGTACCAGTTAGGTGGCATTGAATTAAAACTTCCGGAGAATATCTTAAAAATAAACAAATTTTCAAACCGCTAAATATATTTATTAAAGATTTTTCGGGGGCTGATAATTGTTCTTGCTCGACTTGGGGAATGGATAGAGTCCACAACGACGTGATATTTTTAAGCTTAACCCTCGACCCGTCGCGAGGGGTCTTTAAAAGCCCAAGTTTTACAGAAATGCTAATTATGTACATTTTAAATATTCCCACTGATTCCTTACTTTAGGTAGCTTCCCAAAAGGGACTATACTTGACGCTAGCGCCCCCAAAATTCAGTTTGCGCATGTGCGATGTGAGATACAGACTTTTGTTTCGGCATGAGGCACAAAAAATCAACAAAATGTATTTATTTATTTATTTTCTGGAAATCAACAGTTTACATTTTTCCAGTGTGTACATGTTTGTGTAGCCAAAATAAAACCAATTATGGATTTCCTCAATGTGACTTTACCTCTTATTAAACAGCATAATAACAAATTTTAAATTATAATAAAGGAGTATGAGATCAAAATTTTTATAAAACAAAATATTTAGTATATAAAACTAAAATTTACATAAAAATATCAATACATTGGTAACCATAAGAAGCCAGGTTGTACATATAAATAAAATCATAACAGAACTAAAGTATAAACGATAGAAACATAGGCACATAACATATTCATGAAACATCAGAGAAATACTCTTTTATGTACCCCTTATATTTGGAAAGTTCAGAATTGAAAATGTCTACCTTGGATTATATGCTATTGTAACTATTGCATAGTCTGTTAAGACAAGAATTTTGCTTACAGTTTGTCTTGCATTGATCTACCCTGAATAGGACAGAAGAGCGTGTTGTACGCGCAGGAACATAAAATTGAATTTTATTTAGCAACTCGGGACATTGAATATTATTGTTAACTAATTTATACAGGAATATTGCATTCATATGATGCCTTCGTACACTCAATGAATCAATTTTAAAGTATGAAGCTGCCTTTGCATAATTATTAAATCTTACATACGACTTGTAACAAAGATATTTGAGGAATACCTTAATGAGGTTAATGATATTTTTAAACTCACCATAAAATCCAAACTAATATTTTACGCTGATGACACAGCAATTTAAGCCGAGGGATCAACGTGGAATGAAACTCAGAGAACGGCGGAAGCAGATATAAATTTAATAAAAAAATGGTTTGATCAAAATTTACTATCTCTAAATACAGATAAAACTTTTATAATTCCTTTCACTCTGACTAAAAATGCTACCCCTGAAAATCTAAATATATGTATACACTCATATAATTGTAATTCAAATTCATATATCTGTAAACCTGATTGCTCTGTACTCACTGTTAAAACCAATGTTAAATACCTTGGGGTAACTATAGACAGTAACATAAAGTGGAAGATACAAATCAGTACAACAGTTGAGAGACTAAGAAAAAACTGTACATTTTCATTAGAATACGATGCATTTTAAATATTAGTATATTAAGAACTATTTACTTTTCCTTAATCCAATCAGTGCTACAGTATGGAATTGTTGGTTGGGGCGGTGCATTCAAAACTTCTCCTTTACCATTGGAAATCATTCAAAATTAATTATAAAAATAATTTAAAAAAAGCCATTTGATTACCCCACTATCAAATTATTTCAAGATTTTAAAGTAGCTTTACTTCATGTTATTTATAAAAAAATTACAATAGAGAACTCCAGTCCAATTTTTTTATTTTTTTTTATGAATAAAGACCTTCAAACTTAAATAACTGCATTTTTATTTTTATTTTTATAGTTAGTTTTAATAGTTAAAATAATTGTCAAAGTTTTAATTTTTAAAGACTCCCAGAAACGCACCGTATCTATGGTGGTCTTCACCCACCGTCCCCACCGTTAGTTTTTTTACTTTTTAAGTTGTCATTTTGAATCAGTGATGTCATGTCGAGGGAAATTTCCCTAGATCTAGGGGAGAAAAATATTTTTTAGGGATAAGGGAAATCAGGACAAAATCTAGGGAAATTTCGAACTCTGGCAAAAATTTTGGTAATTATCGGTTCGGACTGGCCACGCTTATTACGAATAATTTTTAGAAAAAAACTTTAGATTCGCCTTAATTACTATAAAAGGAAACTTTTTGGCTTTGGGGCGGCGGAAAATAATGCATTTTAATTTTCAATTGCATAAAACCAAAATTCACTTCGCGAACCGACGCAGCGAAAATCCGCGGCCGTAGCTGTCACTTGCTGTCACTGTTATGGACTGTAGCTGACTTCGTGGGATACCTACATGAAATACCGCGAATCACAAACCATGTTACACAAACCTAGCGTAGCCGCTAAGCCACTTGAAAACTGGGATGTTTTTCTTGCCTTGACGCGAGTAGGCGTTATAAAGGGGCACTTTCTTTTGTATCACAAACCATGTTACACAAACAAGCCCGCTAGACAAATTTCATAATTACGCGCCTTATCCCACGAAGTCGGCTACAGTCGTATTAGCTCTTGTTAATTTATCAAGGATACCAACATCACAGTGACATGTACGGCCGCGGATTTTCGCTGTGTCAGTAGCGAAGCGAATTTTGGTTTTATGCAATTGAAAATTAAAATGCATTATTTTCCGCCGCCCCAAAGCCAAAAAGTTTCCTTTTATAGTAATTAAGGCGAATCTAAAGTTTTTTTCCAAAAATTATTCGTAATAAGCGTGGCCAGTCCGAACCGATATTTACCAAAATTTTATTACATATGACAGTATTACTGGTATTATTTATATATATACGTATATATATTTTTTGGAATTCCTATGAATCTTAATTATTTTTCATGTACTTACATGCCATGTTATTTTTAACACTGACAACTCAAAATGATATCAAGGAACGTACCCATACTACGTGACACGTTCGGGGGGGGGGGGGGTCTTCAAAATACCACGCTTGGTACAAATGAGCGGCGGGTTGCTTATGATTTTTATTTTGCAAAGTGTTTTTTTTTTAATTTGGAATTCAGTTTCTAATTCACTGGTGAGTGTATTCGTACTTTTAAATTATTACTTCACGTACCAAAAAGTGTTTTATTTGGAAAATCACGGTATTATTAGTATATTTACCAAGTTCCGATATCTTTCCAATTAATTATCATATTAATTAATATATAACAGGATTAGTGTTACACAATCAGGTGGCTACGTAGGTAATTGCGTAAATGTGAAATTCTAGGGAAATTTCACTTCTAACTGTTGGCAACACTGTGAAGAACCCAGAATAATCATGGCGGAATGCTTTGTAATGATTTTTAGGTGTGAGGTGTGTTTTTTATTCAAGATTAACTGCTTTTAATATAGAAAAACATTGGTAAAATGTCCACATTTCACCGCTACTGTTATTGTATTTAATCAAAGTGCAATATAAAAATAATAAATCATCTCTTTCATTGCAAATACATGTGACGTCGTGTTTTGTGTCAGGCGTTACTTTGTAGATGCATTGTTTTATGTATAATACATACAGAAACACTAGTATTTATAATACACTGATCATGACGAGTGTGTAACAACTTGTATAAAAAGCCCTACACTAAAAACAATTTGAAAATACATAACTAAATGTCAAAACATGACATGACTTTAACCTCAAATAGACAAAATTTATTGCAGATTGTCCGCAAATATAGCCCTTTTCGTTAATTGTTGAGGGCCTAAATTATGTTTCAATAAACACAATAACTATTATTTATCTAAATCTCTATAAACAGTATGGAAATAAACCAAAAACACGAAATGTTGAATTGCATAGGTACGTGTGCACTTCAAGTCATTTCAAATGTCAATACAATACAATACACAGGTGACAGGTTAACTGTGACGTCACAGTTAACCATTTCAGTAATGCCAACTTAACGCTGTGTTTTGGGAAGAGGTTTAAAAATGCACTTTTTAATAATTTATTAAAAACTCTGCATTTAATATTATGAAATAAAACTTATATATTCAGAATCAGCGTTTCTTGGTCTATATGAACATATTTTTTTAAAGCCATAATATTTTTCACTGGAGTTCCTTATTCTACAAATACACAAAGATTGCTTCAATAATGAGAGCTCCACTCCTTTTTCAAACAGCATTAGAACAAATATCCTGGGCTCTATGACTGTCCCGCGTTGTAACACCACCACAGCTCAACAATACTTTAAATACATTGGAGTTAAACAGTTTAACCAATTACCAGTTAATTTAAGATTGGAAACAAATTATAAAAAAATCAAAAAATCAATAAAAGCTCTTTATATATAACTTTGTTGCAAACACAATTGTAATATATGATATCCTTTTTCTTTCTTTATTTTTCTCCTTTCTTTTTTATCTCCTCTTCATTCTGCTACATTCGTTCTATTATTTGTTTTATATATTATATAAAACTATAGATGCATATTATATGATATATACGATTTTTTTCTTTGTATACTGTTAATTTTGACGGCCGGCGTAGTGCAGCGGTAAGGCGCTTGACTAGCATTCCGAAGGTCGCGGGATCGAATCCCGGCGTGGCAAATAAATTTTATTTGATTAATTTGTGCATTTCACAATTTATTAATTTAAAATAATATATAGTATATTTGCGGCACGTTCCAGAGTGGAAGATACTCTCAGTATCGCCCTGGTGTAAGACCACCATTCAGAATTAAAACGTTGTTGAAATGGCTTCTGCCGTGTTTGGTGACCAGATCTGAATAGCCAGGTACTTCCCCACCTTCCTCTTCCCTATCTCCTTCCCCTCCCCACTACCTTCAGCCTCACAACATACCCCAATTGGGGATGCCATAGTCCCACTGGCTTCAGACGGGAGCAGTTGGGACTCTTGTGCGGTTTTCATGTAAAAAAAAAAAAAAAAGTTATCCATTAATTGATCTTTATGTATATTAAAAAAATATATATTATTTAAACTTATATAAAAATTATTATCTACATTCGTTGTCTCCGCCTTTTTAACACGAGCTTTGCTATAAAAAAGGTGTAAGACATATTAAATAATGTATATTTTTTTTACAAAAAACTTTATAGAATACACAAAAACATGTAATTTTTGTAACATTTATTAAATAAATAAAAATAAAAAATAAGAATACCATAAAAATCAAGTTTATATGTTTTTTCATCGCATTTTGTTGATTTTTTTGATGTAATAATAATAAGTCTGTATCAATCTCAAATAGTTATAAGTTTGATAGAAATTGGTTAGACTTTTTTTTTAAGTTTACCATTTAATTTACCTTAGTATGATTCAAAATTATAAAAAAAATGTTATCCTTGTTAATTTTTAAGTTGTAATATTGAAAATAAATATCTAATTTTTAATATTTCTTTTTATTTTATTGCAGTCATTATCGCCTAACTATAATCAGTTGAAATAACACATAAAATGTATGCCATAACAAGAATTCAATCATATTAATTTTTGGAGTCCTCAGCGACCCCGCTCGACATCTCGTGTTAAAAAAAAGGCGCGATGGGCGGAGGGTTTAATAATAGGTACAAAACTAACTCAGCAATCAATAACACAGAATAAATCGATGGCTTAGCGAACAAATCTGTTAGTTCCTTTTTTTAAATTAATGTTATAAGAAAACTCCAGGATAATTATTTATAAGATGTTATTATTTCCTGAACTAGACGCCCGTTTGTAGATACTTACCTCGGCATCCAGTCCAGTTTATGTTTTAGACTCACTATCACAGGAGGTAAAATAATAAGTAATAGTAATTACGCGGTATAACTTTAGTCATTTATTTCTTTCAAACTTGCGACAATATTTAATTATGACTCGGCAAATATAAAGAGCTATACGAGAATCACCACTCAGAAACAGATCACCATCGAGAATGAAAACGGGCTCGCTGATAAAAATGCAAATCATTTCGTTTCCAATCTTCGGTGTTGCACGCCCAGATAATATCTATATGGCTGTCAAGTTTTTTGCTGAATGTAGGTACCGCCACAATGTAAAGCAGCATAATGGGCTGAGGTGTACAGCGTTGAGTTGAGATGAACTGGGCATGTACAGAGAATGCCGAACACACGCGTCCTAAAAAGAATTATGACTAGACACCCAGGTGGAAGGAGAAAAGTGGGAAGACCCAGCCTGAAGGGGATGTAACACAGCTTCTCCAAGTAACAAACTGGAAATCAGCCGCTGATGACAGGAGAAGTTGGAAGCGAATATTGCAGAAGACCTAATTTCGATATGGACTGTAGCGCCATCGAAGAAGAAGAAGCATGATGAATAGCAATTTTTTCTTTTTATCCTTTGTAATGTAAATTTTCCACAAAACATCTGTTTACAAAGTAAGGAATCTTGGTAAAAGCTTTAGAAAATAGGTAATTATTTTTACTTAAGGCATCGATCGTCCAGCTGAACAGTCAGACAACTCCAAAAAAGGTTTTGAGATAATGAGAAAAGCGATATTCAAATGCTCACCACAAATCAAACATTATTTACACGTCGACCATTTGGAATAACAAGGTTTTATCTGTCGCGCTAACGTCATGCGATTATGGGACCTATATTTGAATCCTCCAGCCGCACTCTCTCAGAAAATCGTCTTGCAGTGGAAGGGATGGATTCATTTCAAATATCAATGTTTTCTTAACTAACGATATGTACCTACTACCTACTTACAATCTACATACATATTGAATAAATACAATAATATTATTTTTATTTCTAATATATCTATTCCTGTATTATCTTATATTGCATCTTATTCCAATTTTAACTCTTATTTACTTCAAGTTCATTATGTCGACTTGTCTTCATGAATATATATTTTATTAATATAAGTACTTGTAATAACATACTCTGTGTAACTATGCATTTAACAATGGCACTCCAAAATTCAAGTACGAGAAATGTTTTCTCTTTTGAATTGGGTAGTTTCATTAAAAAGAAATTTATATATTGTTATTAGTTTTAAGAATCAAATGTTTTACTATGAATCTGTATACGTATGTATTTAAAAAAAAAAAATTCGTCCGTCACTCCTAGACACACTGACCTCCCAGATTCCTACCCACCCCTAATACTTCCTGAATTTCTTCGCCTTCCTCTCCTAAAAAAACTCTCCACAACAGTATCCCCATATATGACATAGTCCCTGTGGGGAATTATTTTCCTCAGGGCCTCCTGTGTGGAGTTAACATTAAAAAAAATCACAATCAAAGGGTCGAAAAGTCTGTATTTTACATAATAAATTTGCTATAAATTAATAACGGGCCGGTACATTAGTGAGACATTTTGACATATCTTAGAAGTTGACTAGAAATTTTTATGTATTTAATTGATTTGGTGGTGTTTCTGAATAATCTGAGTATAGAAACAGAAAGAGAGCACACGTTTACATAATATATGGCTACACACTCAACTCAAATTTCCATTTTTTCGGAAATATCTAACTAACCTAAGACAAACTTTAGGTGAAAAAAATTTATTTATAGGAGTATCCGCTGTTATCATATTAATTTTTGTATGATAACAGCGGATTTTGAACCTTTTCCGAACATTGCTTTTTTTGTAATTGCTTTTCATTGACTTCCATAAAAAAAACAAAATTAAGATTTTTCTACTGAAAATTTTCGTAATTCAGTAGAAAATAATTAAAACTTCATTTATTAGTTTACCTGTAATAGACATTCACTGTTTAAATATGCTTAAATTTATTAATTTACCTGTAATAGACATTCACTGTTTAAATATGCTTAAATTTATTCAATGGATAAATAGAATATTAATTGCGAACCAATTACCAAATTAAATTAAAAAGGTTTCCCAATTTGGAATTAGCTGGTTAAAAATGCATGCTGGTGTATTTTTAGGCATTACAATCTGCACATATATTTTTGATTGAGTTTAATAAAAAAAATTGACCCAATGAAATGCTCTCGTATTCCTACTAACCAATTCAATTTGAAATATCATCATAACATATTTTCATAAGCGTTTGCAATTTCACTGTTGAATAATAATAAATTACTGTTAATTAAAAAAAAACAGACAATTTAATTCTGTTAATTGAAACCGTTCATTACGGCATGGAATGCAATAAAATGTTATTAAGGCACTACAAGCCGGGTTATGTGTGTATCCGAACAAATTGCTACGCCGGCGTAGAGCTCTACGGTTGGCGAAACGATTTATATAATAACGCTTCTACGCTAATGCAAGTCTACGGAAACCCTGGCTTGTGTCTAGTAAATGCAAAGTGGAATTGTAGCTACAAAGAGTTGCCTAAGTTTCCTTTACTTATATTAAATTTAAACACGAAGTTACGCGGATGACGTGCAATTTTTGGCGTAAAGAGTAAAATGGTCTCGTTAATCATGAACGATTCTAGGGTGTAAGTTTTTGGAGGCGAGTTTGGGTACAATTTATTTGATAACCAACACCTCTGCCAGAGGTCACCTCAAGTGTTTGGTGATGATGCAGGGGGCAACTTATGGGGTGAGGTTTGTACGGATCTTGGTGAAGGATGCATCTGTTCACCAAATGCGTGGCAAGCCGGATCAGGAGAGACTGGTGAAAAGAGACCTTTTGACCTCTCCAGCAGGACTCTCCCGGAACATCGCCTTGCAATACAATCGAACCAACCTACCCTACCCACTCCTCCCACCTATTCCTAACCACTCCTCACACTTTTTTCTTTCCTAGAACTTCCTATCCTTCCTTTTATAAAAAGACCATTCACACAGCATCCGCAAAGACGACATAGGCTCTGGGAGAATTATTTTTTCGAGGCCTCCTATGTAGGGAATGCAAATCTCGCGAGATCTCGCTTGAGCTCCGATCTCGCGAGTTTATGAATAACAATACTGCGAGATCTCGCCAATTTCGAGATCTCGCGAGATTGGCAGTTTTGTGTGTGTTTTTTTTGCAAATAGTCACAATATTTGAATAAATTAGGAAAAAAATAATAAAAATTATAAGTATTATAAGATAAACTTTTATTTTCACGAATTTTTCAAAAGACTTGTGAAAACGAGATCTCGCGAGAACGAGATTGCATTCCCTACTCCTATGTAGAGCTAATATTAAAAAAATAGGTTGCGACTCCAGGAGTGAGAAAAAATGTGTTATATTAAAGAGTATTCATTTTACAGTGATGATTTAATCAGCAAATATACTAATAAATATATTCATTATCTTCACGTACCAGACGGACTTTAAACATCAATTTGTGAACTTATTTTGGGTAAAATTAAGAACGACAAATTTTTTTTCCATAACACGTCGCCACTGCGTATAACCTAGCGACCTAGCGCAAAAATAATAATAATATTTGGATGATTTATATAGCGCCGTTTTTGTGAAAAATCACCTCAAGGGCGCTGTACAAACTTATAATACATTTCTAAAATCTAAAAAACTACAAGCTAGGAAAACAATTATAAACAACTTATTGTTAAAAATTGCATACATCGGTTCGTTGATCACCGATACGAAAATATGTGTACAATATTTTGACCAATGAACGCGATGCTGCCTAAAATTTAATGAAAACAGGACCATACTTACCTGGGAGGTCGCTTGAAATTAACTCTGTATATTGTCCATTTAAAGAAATTTAGATAGAGTTCGCACGCAGAGGACATTATTGTGAACACATGTTATTTAATCCTGAAAAATATTTTAATATTAATATGTAATGTATTCTTTGACGAGTGTATTTTGGAAAGTAAAAGCAACATGTAAAGGTGGGAGGTGCAGTAGTACCTATAAGGATTTGATCTTTCTAAATGTGATTCGTCAAGAGACAGATTGATGTGTAAGGAATCGCAACACATGAAACTTCGTCTCTTTCCAACCGCACGGGACGGAGCGTGTTTCACGTGATTTGTAGCGACGTGAAGCATCGAATAAAAATGATCACTGGACAACTAAATAAAGTATTCACTTTCTACTCCAAATTAGCTCAGTAATAGTGTGCCGGGTACGTGAAATATTCTGTATTTTTCAAATATCCGCGTATCTGAAAAGAGTATTTTCTTACGTCAGCATAACAGTATAATTTTGTATACATGGTTTGTTCGACAGATTTTGTAAGGTCTTTGGCTAAGCTCGTTGTCCTGAATACAAAATGCATCTTCGAAGATCAGTTTCCCCAGACAAACTCCAACAGACTTTATATTTAAAATAAGTATTTATAGACTTTCTTTAAATATCAAATTTTCAAGACGTGAGTGTGTTTGATTGTGCTCAGTTATTCTATAAATGTTGTTAAAAATGGAATTTCTTTTTGTTTTTTTTGGTTACTTCACGAGACAAAAATCACAAACATTTTTTATTAACAAGGAAATTTTTACAAAGACCACAGCAAAAGTTGACGGCGCTGAAAATTTTCAGTTAGACGATTAACTTTAACAACATTTTTATTAAATTCAAAGTCTTGAGGCCTTAGCAGAAATACTTGGACCCCTTTTTTGCAAAAGGTTCATAAGTAGCCTGGTTAAAAATAATAATGAAAATACTTTTAGAATAATTTTTTATTTCCCCTTTGCTTTTTTCATTATAGTTTGTTTCATGCCTGTTAGAAAATATTTTAAAAAATATGGAAGATACGTCTCTAACTATATTTGTTCAAAGAAATCTTGTAACCGATTTATTCCTTAATTTTTTTAACACTCTTTTTACAAGTTGAGAAGCAACTTAAGTCGTCCAAAAAAGTCTGAAAGATAAATAGTATCTCCTTCTTCTTCTTGTGCCCTGTTCGTTCAATGGATGTTGGCTATCATGTTGGCTATGCTACAGTAAGACTGGCCAAACCACCGTCTCAGGTTTTTCAGCCATGAGGTTCTCCTTCTTCATCATGAGATGCAAGATGTCGTACTTTCCTGGATGTCTCATCACTTGTCCAAGATATTGAAGTTTTCAGATTTTGGTTGTTTTATAACTTATTTTTCTTTATTCATCCGAACCATAACATCTTCATTCGAAACCCTGTTATTCCAGCTTATTTTAAGTATTCTTCTGTAGATAGTATCTGCATTTTCAATAATCTTCTTATTTATTTTTATTTCAAATTGGGTTCCATGACAACTCAAGACGTGACATTTCAACACTCCTTTGAAAAGTCATTAAGAGTGAGGAAAAAAATAGCCCATAACCTTACCTTAGATAACCGTTTTTAACCAAGTTTTTTTTTTTTCAATTCTTTTAATGACTTTTCAAAGGAGTGATGAAGTTGCAATTGTTGAGTAATCCAGTCATCTTCAAATTGTTATATCTGATAATTAGGACCAAATTTTGCGAGACTGAACAATGTGGAAAGTAGAATAAAACAAGAAAAGGGAAAGTATAGGGGAAGAGTTAACTTGGAAAAAAACGGACTAATCAATTAATTTCTAGAATTTCTAACTTTCTTACCTTCAGTTATAAAATTAATTAAAAAAAAAAAACATTTTGTTGTACCACCATCTTTCAACGATGTACCAACTCTCGAACAGTATTAATACCGTAGCGTCTACGTGGTTGAATTTCAGAACCCGGCTTCGAGTGCATGTCTGACGCCACGCCGTACCGCGCCGCGCCACAAATAACATCTGTGTACGTGAAATTCAAAAATTCGTCAAAAGATGTGGCCACTTCCGTCAGCAGGTCGCATGGGAACATGGCCCCCCTACGTATAAGTGCTACGAATTTGTGAATTTGAGTATCTCTTCGGATATGGAAAGATTAACGTTAATACTTAGTTTTTTGACGACCGTAGTCCAGTGGGTAAGACTCTTGACACACAATCCGGAGGTCGCGGGTTCGAACCCGGCATGCGCAAATAAATTTTATTTGATTAATTTGTGTTATTTCACAATTAATTCATTTAAAATAATATATAGTATATTTGCGGCATGTTCCAGAGTGGAAGATACTATCAGTATCGCCCTGGTGTAAGACCACCATTCAGAATTGAAACGTTGCTTGAAAATGGCTTTAGCCGTGTTTAGTGACCAGATCTGAATAGCCAGGTACTTCCCAACCTTCCTCATCCCCACCTCCTTCCCCTCCCCACTACCTTCAGCCTCACAACATACCCCAATTGGGGATGCCATAGTCTCACTGGCTCCAGACGGGAGCAGTTGAGATTCTTGTGCGGTATTCACTGTAAAAAAAAAAAGTTGTTTATTACTTTATATATCAAGCGGATATTTATTACATATGACGTCATTGCCTGTCCCGGTTACTTCGTTCCGGTGACTAGCTATTACTGGATGACAGTTGATCCGAAGAACGGGCTATTTTTGGAATCAGTTCCTATTGGATTTATACAATGGTCAACAACACCAACTGGGCGAAGCCGAACCAAAAGTCGCTCGTAGAGCCTAGCAGCAAAAACCTGCGAAGCGGGTTTGTAACTGCTAGTATTAATAAATTGTTCGCATGATTCAAATTGTTGATTTTTTCATTTAGTATGAAATATCTTCAAAGTTTTATAGAAATTGCGACGGTGCACGTGACATTACGGTTAAGTTTTTTTAAATTGTTTGATTTTGTCACCGTAAAGTCCAATCTCGCGTACTTTTTTGTCAAAATATAAGAAAGTTCAAAATAACGCTTTTCGAGAGAGTTTTGTTCCTGGATGTTTTGTTTGATTCAATGCTTCTGACGAGGCCAGCCGGATGTAATTAAAACATTTCCTTGAGCGTGAAATTGATGTGATAAGTTTGTTTTAGAATTAAATTTCGTTTCATGTTTTGTTCCGGGAAATATCTTAGTTTTTGGTGGGAATGAACGAACGCGTTCAGCTTCTAGAAAACTGACGAGATGTGTTCTATAATATCAACCAATATCTAAATATTCACGTACGCTGACACCAAACGAAAATCATAACATTAAAAAGGACAGATGAAAATTGACAAATTTTGGACAGACTAATCAACACCTTAATTTGTTTTGACAAGACTAATGTCTGAGAAGACATAATAATTTATAACTTCAACTCACAGTATAAAACATTAAATTCATCCGAGGAAGACATGGCGTGATCAAGTGAATCAAATACTTAAGTCGGGTCGTGTCGAGAGTCAACAGAATAATAAGATAACAAAAAAGTACACATCCTTCCTCTCTGTCTTACCCTTCGAAGAAACGGTGCGGCGCGTGGTGTTTATTTATTTTGTAAGGAAGACCTAACCATCTAAAATAATGAAATGAACTAAATTTCTCTGCTCCTAAAAACACAGCAAGAAACACAATAATTATTTCAACCTTTTTTACCGTGAACTCGAAATGATGCCGCAATGTGCCGTATTATTTTTCTATTTTTATAATCTTTCCCTTTGAATTAGTTACTTTCTCAGAATATAATTTTCATGTAAAGCATTTATGAATACAATTAAATTGTTTAAACAGTGTTAATTCAACCAGAATTTTGGTTTGTGATTGAACTGTTATTATCCATTATATTTTATTTATACATTTATCATACTGGATTAGTTGTTTTTCAAGTTGCCGAACTTCGTGGTCGAGGGATAATGCTCTCGACTAGCGATCCGGAGATAACGGGTTCAAATTCCGACATGTGAAATTATAATTTTTTTAAACTTTGTTATTTCACAATTTAATAATTTAAAAATATTGTAAAATATATTTGCTGCACGTTCTCAGTGTCCTGTAAGAATTGAAACGTTACTTGAAATGGCTTTAGCCGCGTGTGGTGACTAGATGTGAATAGCCATCTACTTCTCCTCCTCACTACCTTCAGCCTCAAAACTTACCCCAATTGGGGATGTCATAGTCTCACTGGCTGGAGGCTATGACGAGTTATCATAAATCAATTAATATTAAATAATGATTACACCCCACAGGTGCCAATGAAACCAGAAGCCCAGATTCGGAAGAGCAATAATTGACAACTGAATGAAATCATAACAAACACAAATAATAAAGGGAGTTCCGGTACCTACTCGCTACTGACGGCTATTGTTGAAAAGCAATAAGACTTTGTCAAATTGATTGACACCTTTCGTGATGAAAATTTCCTGCAATTCCCATCAGATCATTGAGAGTGATCATTCAACCTATTGGTTTAATACAATGAATATAAGCTTTGAAGGTTTGATAATTGAAATGTTCAAATATTTCCATTGTTAAAGAGGTAAGATTTTTGTTTCTTTATTTTAAAGGCAGCTAAAACTCTTAAACAGAGAGTTTTGGTTTATTGAAATTTGAAAACAATGCTCCTATTTTTAGCTCTAAACTGATATCATCAGTGTTTACGTAACATTCCGATAAAGTAAAAGTTGGCATGTATCGATGGTAATTTGCTAATATGTTTTATCTCATTTTTTTCCGTTTTTGTAACAGTGCAGTGATTTGAAATAATAAATTGACATCGCGCGATACAACAAAATGTTTCCATTACGAGATATATAAATTTATTCTCAGTGATAAATTTATTTTGGCCTCCTACGTAGAGTTAAAGTGATTTTTTTTTAATAATAAAATATATGGTAAAGTCTTTATATTAAGTTGAAAGCCAGATCAAAAAATTAGTTGGTACAAAAGGGCGTGTAATCACACGGCAAATAATTGAAATATTGAGAAAAAAAATTATTTCGTATTTATTTTTTATTTATTTATTTATTGCTTCTTCACAATTTAAATACATTTTTTTAGCATGTAATTATTAACCTCACTAGGTTTCGCCTGTATCGGAGTTAATAATTTCACAAATTATAAAAATAACACACGCAAATATCGGTCATTACTCATTACCAAACAGTTAAGTAAAAGCAAAAAAATAATAAAATCTTCGTCTCTATCTCTATCTCTACATACATATTATAAAGTAAAGTCCCCCGCGCCGTCTGTCTGTCTGTCTGTTCGCGATAAACTCGAAAACTACTGAGCGGATTTTCATGCGGTTTTCACCAATAGATAGAGTGTTTCATGAGGAAGGTTTAGGTATGTAATTTGTTAAGGATTTGTGTAAATTGGTTAAAACATAACTATAATTGTTAGAAGTGTCGGAAAAAGTCAAGCAGCCTGGTAGCTTTCATCGAAAACGCTGCCTAATCCTTTTGGGATATAACAAAACAATATATGGTGGGATATTCCTCTTTAATAGATCTACAAAAAAGTCCGCGAAGGCATATATCTATCTTTTACGATAGCTTAGTATATCCATTCTATCTTTGTGTCTTATACTGTTCGTTTGTCTCGCTAAAACTCGAGAACGGCTGGGCCGATTTAGGTGATTTTGGTTTTGAAATGTTTGTCGTAGTTCAGGGAAGGTTCAAACGGTGAGATAATATCAAAAAATTATGAGTAAGATAGTAAAAACAACAATTTCATTTTCTCATATAAACAGTTCCACTGTTCTACCTACTTTCAGAAAAATTGGAATGCAAAAAAAAAAGAATTCTGATTTTCGTATTTCAGTCGTCTGTCAAACGTTACCTTTTAAAATCTTTTATCATCAGTTTGTCAGTGCGTGAGAACTTTATTTACTGTTTTAATATGCTAACATATGTCGTCGAAGTCAATCAAATGGTCACCAATAGATAGAGTGTTTCGTGAGGAAGGTTTAGGTATGTAATTTGTCAAGGATTTGTGTAAATTGGTTGAAACATAACGATAATTGTTAGAAGTGTCGGAAAAAGTCAAGCCGCCTGGGAGATTTCATCAAAAACACTGCCTAATCCCTTTAAGATATAACAAAACAATGCATGCTGAGATACTCCTCTTTTATAGATCTAAAAAAAAGTCCACGAAGGTATACATCAATCTTTTACGGATAGCTTATTATACCCATTCTATCTTCTAAAAAAATGGTTACGTACAATGGGATAATTGGAAAGTTATTTAGACAGATACAGTATTAATCCTTATTAACTTAAATACGTTAGTTACCCCAAGAATTTCATTCACATTATTATAATCTTTCACACCATCTCTACGTATGTGTTATAAATTAAAGTCCTCCGCGACATCTGTCTGTCTCTTCGCGATAAACTCAAAGACGGCGGTGGTTACAAAGGTTGGGTTTTACAAAGTGTTTTATTAGCCACAGCAACGCGTGGCCGGGTCAGCTAGTTTAAAAATAAAATGATAACGGAGAAAATTATAAATGATAAAAAATATACGAATTAACAACAAAGTGTTGAGAGATCAAACAAAATGTTATCTTCCATTATATCATTATATTATATTAATCCAAAGATTGGTCTTGAATTGTATCCTGGTTACACACGAAGCTATGTGTGTGGTCATGTAACTTTTTTCTTTAAAACTTTTAGTAAGTACAAGCTTCTATACCAATAGCAAATAATATAATTTTATGTAAAGATTTTTTTAAGGGATTCTCGCGGGACTTATATATAGTTGCTATTTACTATAGTTTTTATGTAGAATATGATAGTTTCAACGAAGGTAGTTATTACGTCAATTTGTAGCCATTCCTGAATTTTAACATATCGTTTCAGGTTTCATTGGAAAATAAATCGATAAACATTATTCTCAGCACTTGATTAATTTATTCAAAGCTGTATCGGTTAATCTGTTTATTAAAGCTGTTGTGAAATTGTAAAAAATATCAAAAAACCTTTTTTCAACATCAGATTATTAAAAAAATGCCAAGAGTTCTTTCAATTCTTTCCTGCCTCTACCAATCAATCAATTTGGACACGGGGAAGTCTTCCAATGATTCAGTCATAGCAAAAACAAATCTGTTAGTAAATATAATTTATTTATTTCCGGTTCTCCATAAAACAGTTATACAACAAATTATTTTGGAGAAGATAACAAAATTTAAAAGAAGAATACAAGTCCGTGGGGGCAGTTTGACTATGTTGTGACATACTCGTATGTCGAAAGATAGTTACTGAACTCTCTATAGGTAACATTGAAGATTTTTTGTATTTCTTGGGCATTGACTATGTAACAATTTCTAGACATTTTTATTTTGAAGAGTTTTAATTTCCACCGTTCTCCCCCTCCACCAAAATCCCCCCTCCCAATACCCCCGCCTAATTAATTTTTGTACTTGTATAGAAATTTTAAGTTAGTTTTAAGTTTGCTCGTGAATGAAACGGGGGTGTCGAAACCGATCGCATAAAAATTAAAATTAAATTAAAAAATGTACATTGAAAATTAAAATTCTTCAAAACAAAAACGTTGAAGATGTCGATGCTTAATGCAGAATCGTTAAGCAGTTGAATTGCTCTGTTTAATGGCGCATTCTGAAAGGAAGAAGTTCTTGCTTTCGGAGCATAAAAAAATGCGTTGGATCTCCCACGAGTATACGCGTTAGGGACATATAGATTAATCTCCTTCAACGTAGGTCGATTCAGTACAATACCGCAGATCAGCTTAAAAAAATGTTTCCCTAAAAATATTTTTCGGCTGGCTTCTAAGGTATTAAGATCGAGCATTCCTGTTAAGAACAACGATGGATACAGGAAAGGTTAGTATGTATATTCCCTCATATACAGGTAAAGCATAAACCTTTTTTGCACTCTTTCCATTTCTAGGACACGGTTTTGATCAGAGGGAGCCCACATAATGGAAATTTATTCTAGGATGCTGCGAACAATATATTTTTATTCCGGATAAATAAATTGAATAAAACCTTACGCTTTTAAAAACACGCAGCTGTCGTAGATGTTACGTATCGGATCTTATTACATCATCACAGAGAATAAATACTAACACCGTAATTACTATCATCCCCATTGATCTGTGAAAAAAGTTCTCTGTTTAGATGACAAAGGGAAAAAATACTTCGTCCAAGATTTTTGCCAATTTCAATTGATAAATAATAAGGGTAAAAGCTATAAATATCCCGCGCGTTGAAAATCCTGCGTTTTGCAGCTTTTCTGAGGGGCGCCTCTCAATAAGGCTATCGGACAGCGTTTATCGGAAGGACGTATCACCCCCCTCCCTTCCAACCCCCTCCCACTTCTCTTATCAGCCGTAGAGCCTTATTCTGACAAAAAGTAGGCCTACGGGGGGTCTTGTTCCCAGCGGGGGCCGAACAGGCTTCTGTGCCAGAGAGGGGAGATAGAGAATACTGGCACCCTACCCTAGTTATTGGATTTTAAAATTTCAAATAATCCTGTTATTAATTTTATCTCTTTTCATAAATACAACTCATGCGTATGGAAATATGATAGCCTGATAATGTAACTTTGAACTTTAATGAAAGTGGAACACTTTTAAATAAAAATAAACATTCAGCGTAAAGTGTAAGCAAAGGTCGATCGTGAACTACCCGATCAATTTAATCCGATCACGATCCAACAATGATGGAACGGGTCATTTCTTCAAAAAATATTCTATTATTTCATCCGATGACGACCTGTGAGATCATTTGGCATCCGTGATGGGCGTGGTGAGTGACCACAGATGTATACATTTTGTAGACTGGGCGCAGTGGGCGCGTCGGGAATCCCACCCTTGCGACAAAGAAAATGAGATGGTAAATGTGTACCTAGTAACTAAATCGGATCATATTAGCAATTATACTGATAAACCTTCTGACCACCGGATACCCGCTGCAAAGGAAAATAACTGTAAAAAATATAAGTTCTATGTAATCCGTGTAATGTCTCCTGTATCAAATAATCCAACTCTCTGTGACGCGAGTTTGTGCTTCGAGTCGCTCGTTCTACACTACTCCGCACATCGATGGTCTACCTACTCCGACCAACACGGCGGCGCATCGATCATCTATTGCAATTTTTTCACGTGTGAAAGTACCGGCAAAGCGGGAAAGTACCCGATCAGAGATTATAAATATATTTTTCCACTTTGCCAATGGATTGTGATCGACCTGGATGGTGCAAAATGACCGATTAACCCAGGTTTATAAATTAAGAATACTAAGCAAAACACTCACCAAATTATTTAAATGTCAGCATGTAGTCACGTAGAACTGAAAATACTCGCTCTTTCTACTTCTATGTTGTGACATACCTGAAAGAATACAAAAAAATGTTAGTGAAAACGAAAATTTCGTTATTTCAATTGGTATACTAATAATAACAAAATAGTCTAAAATTATTCTCCTGCCTTAAGTCCGTGAGATGTATATGAGATAAATATTATAACAAGTACATGAATTTTATAAAAAAAACCTCAATGTTTTAATAATAACAAGGTTTCAGCCATTTATTAGTTGAAAAGGTTAAAAATAAGAGAACCAACAGGTGAAAATGAACAAAATAACTATTTAATAAATTTGTTTTGGCTTCCTGGAAAGAAACTGAAAGATAAACCCTTATTATGCCCAGCAAAGCAACACAGAGCAGCAAAAACCCACTAATGATTGGGTAACTCACAAATTATGATGTAGAAATCTTTGAAAAATTTACTTTATTAACCGAAAAAACTTATATTATTATATTACAGTTCCACTCTTTAATAGTTTAAGTAGAAATAAAAAGAAACTTTACACCAATAAATCGTTTTAATGAGATCCTTTCTTGTGTAATGTCGTAGGTACTGAAAGGAACAAAAATAATTTTAACAACTTAAGCATTTATCAATAAATTTATCTGTGGTTAAACATAATTATAATTTTGTTTATTTTTTTAACATTTTATTGATTTTAACCATAAATTAATATAAAATACCAACCGGTTTCGGTTCAGCCTAAACCTTCTACCGGGCTGCATAAATAGATAAATATGAGACACAAAGATGGAGAGAGAACATTATCTAAAATATGTATTTGTTTTTAACATACTCAATAAAGTTGTTAAATTTTGTTTTTTAATAAATTATTATTATAGAAGTAAATTAAATAAAAATATTTTTATTTTGTAACGTTAGTAATAATCGTGACTTTCTTATCAGGCACAAGAGCTCCTCTACTCTGATAAGGTGTACGTACCTACTAATTATGACTTTAAATATAATATTTTGTAAAATGAACTAAAGTTAACCATATATTTTTTTTATATTACATGATTATATATATATATATATATTTTTTTTAATAATTTTATTTATCTTAAAAAATGGAACATGTTACAGTGTTACTTTTCCTCCATTAAAAGCATTTGCTTGTGGATGGAGGAGCTTGTGGATACATTTTAAATATTTATATACACCGTTAAAACACAGTTTAATCATATCGCAATCAAGATCCTTTAACTAAAAGATAAAATCATCCACATGTATTCAGTAATAAGTAAAATAGGTATAATTTTTAGTGTGTCATTCATGTGGTGATGAGGGAAGCAGAAATTTTCCCGTTGGTGATTTCTCTAAAATGTTTTTTGATGGAGTTCAACAATTGTACTTTTTCATTACTGCTTCTGATTTCTACTGGAAGGTTATTAAAGAAGTATTTTCCTTGGTGTGTTGGGCAAAAGACGTGTTTAGTTTGGGGCATACAAATACATGTGTAAGTCTTGTACGATTTTCAGTTATGAATGAGAATTTATCTTTTTCTTTTATAATTTGTATGATTGAATTTTTCTCAAATAAGTTTTTAAATGTTGGAACTTTGAACTCTTCGAATATATATAAAAATGCACCTTTGCATTCATAAACCATGTGATTGATGATTTGTTTTAAGTCTATAAATTGTCTATTTATTTGATAATTTGATGTTAGCACACCCGCGAAGGTTTCTTTATATATATCTAATGGTGATTTCTAGCGTTATGAAATTTGCATAAAAAAATCACAATAGGTGGCACCTGAATTGTTTGAAAAATATGTGTATTTCGTATAGTTTAGCAGTAGAGAGGGAAGCAAGGAGGGGGAGGGAAATCCGGGAGGGGAAGTGGTTAATGAATGAGGGGGAGAGTTCACAGATGGGGCGAAGAGGGGGGGGGGTGGAAAGGAAGTTGGAAGAGACGAGACGGGGGAACGCGGTTGGTGGAAAGCGGGGAAAGAGGAAGGAGAGAGCAGGAGGAGAAGGAGACGCGGGAGGGGATCAAGGACGCATGGGAAAGGATAAGCAGGGAGAAACGATTTCTACCTTTATGTGGCCTTGCAACGTGTGTCGGGTAATCGCTAGTAAATAAATAAAATAAAAAAACATTGCTAAATTGAGTCGCGAGTCTTAATTTAAACAGAATTCATTATCGTCACGTTCAGTATCTGGACATTTGTAGGGTAAAAGGGGACTGCGGCTAGGTATTCCTAACTAGTTTGAAAAACTTTTTTGATACTTTCAGTACATAAATGATTCAAACGTGTCTCCCTTAAAATTATTTTCCTGTACTCACCTTGATATCTTCATAACATATTTCTAGCTTTCCTCAAAGTGATTATAATATGACGAGTATTTATATTATGCTCTAAGTTACGTAACATTCTTTGAAAATATTTTTTCTTGTCCTTTCGCTGTTTGTTACTGCCAATAGTACACCCTTATACCACTTCTTAGGGAGGCTGTCCAGTTTTGGGTCTAGAGGAGCTGCTGGGTGCGGAAGTGGGGGAGGGGACCGGGAGGGTTGCCAAAATGGCCGAAGAATTAAGTTACGCGTAAACAAGGGCACCTCCCCTTTTAAGTCCTACTTCTGGCAATTTCTCAAAGGAGGTCAAATAGTTTGGAGATATGTTTTATTTATTCGCTCATCCGATATATTTTTTACGCTTTTTAATTCTGCCTCATAATTTAAGTAATATTGTAAATCTAGATATAAAATACACAAGTTTCATTTAATATTTCTGATCGTTTTCATAATTTTCGTGATAAGGGGCATATTTTCTTTTTGTTTTGAAGAGTTATTTCGCAAATACATTAGCTACTTAATTTTTATTTATCTGCTACCGGTTTCGACACATCCGTGTCATTCACTAGTAATCTTAAAATTTACTTAAAAATTGTACAAATACAGAAATTATTAGATGGGGTTAGTGGGAGTGGTGATTTTGAGGGAGGGAAGAAACGGTGGGAGGAGTCAACATAACTTTTTTTTTACATTAACTCCAAACAATTTGGGAGGCGGGAATGGGTACCGCCGCCCCGGGAACCTTTATTGGATAACCAACACCTCTGCCATAGGTCACCCCAAGTGGTTCGCTACTTTTGGTGATTTAGCAGGGGTGCCCGGGTTCATTGGGTCAGGTTTGTCTAGGTCTTGGAGGCGGATGACCAAGACACACTGAACCCCAGATTCCTACCCACCCCTTAAACCCTTTTCCTTCCCAGAACTCTCCTCTCCTTTCTTTCCTTAAAAAAAACCCTCCCCACAGCATCCCCAAAGATGACATAGGCCCTGAGGGAAATTATTTTCCTCAGGGCCTCCTGTATGGAGCTCATGTAAAAAAAAAAACAGGAGGCCTGAGGAAAATAATTTCCAACAGGGCCTACGTCATCTGAGATGCTGTGTGGAGGGTCATTTTGAGGAGAGAAAGGAATGAACATTGGTCTTGAATAGAACCATGTTGTAGGAAGGAGAAAACACAGAGGCTGGCAAATTGTTCCAAGAACGAGTCAAAGAACCGACCCGTTCTTACGTGACCAATGTCAACCATGTACATATGTTGGGCACTCGTTGGCGTCTTTCCCGACTACGCACCGGTGCCGAAGGTATCAATGACGCTAGTGCCTCGGAGCATCTTCCATTGAAATTCCGGTAGAACAAGGATAGCATTCCAACCCGACGCCTGTGCTCTAAAGATTGCAATCCTTCTGTTAAATTAGGAGAATCTATGTATCAGATGGACCGCCCGTTTCTGTACAGAGTCGAAGGTTTTTTCAGGTAATTTGGGGCTCCAGACCAGAGGTGGCTGCCAAATTAAACCGTGGGGCGCACTTGTGATTTGTACAGGGTTAGCAGTTGTGTACTATTAAAGTATCTGCGGGCCTTGTACAGTACGCCCAGTTTTTGAGAGGCTAATATAACTCTGGCTTCGACGGAGGCCCTATATCTGAGCTGAAAAAAGGAAACATTGTCAATGCTGGTGATTTAAAGAATGCTATTTTATTTCATTAACTAAATAAACTTTTTATTTTGTTAAGGTTTTCTAAAGCGCATTAGTTAAAATATATATTAATATTTGAATATTTAAACTTAGTTTTTCCTTGTCGAAGCTATGGCTCCTTTCTGTTAAATGTTGTTATATAGTTAATTGCCAAGAAATATATAAAATTTATTTTCTTCTTTTATTTTTTTTAATTTTTTTTATAAAGATACGTGCTCGGAAATAAACCGACAGTAGTGTGTTATTGCAGCCGTGTCTAATGTGCCGAAAGAAAGTTCAATTTTCCCCTTGTGTGAAATTGATAAAAATTCTGAAATATTAAAATTCTTTCATGAATAGGTGATCAATTTCATTGTGCAATGTACATCATATTTCTAAAAAAACCAAAGGAATTAATTACAATTATATGGATTTTCTGATCAATGACGCACTACATAAATTCATAATGTTTATTTAGGTAATTTCATAAAATATTTCTTCAACTATATAGATCAAACAACAAAACTTATATTTTCTGTCTGGTGAACAAGATAGACGTAAATATATATTTATTAAAACATTACATAAGTAAATTCAAAATCTAGAACGAATTTGTGAAACTAACCAGAACATTACCAAGATTTTCAAACATTGTTTTTGTATCAATGTTAAAAGAAAAACGCCTACTTCTTTTTTCTATTTATTGAAGGATATCTATAATATAAAAATGAATCGCTGAATGTGTTGCTAAGCGCATAACTTTCAAACGACTGCACCAAATTGGATAATTCTTTTTTTTTGTTTTGTTATTGTCAGGACAAGGTTTTTATACAACTTCCGGTGAGCTCTGGCATTATGAAATTTGTAAAAAAAAATGCTATTGGTGGCACGCGAGGAAGCGGCTATTGCTATGAAAAGCGGGAGGGAGGGAGAGATGAGGGAGGGGAACCAGGGAGAGGGAGAGGGAGGGGAACCTGGGAGGGGGAGGGGAACTTTGGAGGGGGGTTCGCGAGACGGGGGAAGAGGGGGGAGTGAAGTGGGGAGAGGGAAGGTGGAGGTGACGGAGTGGGAACGGGAGAAAAAAAGGGGAGGCGGAAGGGGAACGGGACGAATGGGAAAGGACACTCAGGGAGAAACAATTTCTTTATTAAATGGCATAGAAACGCATGCCGGGACCAGCTAGTGATATATAAAACAGAGTCGGGTTAGTTTCACCAATTATAACGCAAGAACGGTTGGACCGATTTTTAAGATCTTTGATTTGTTGGATTTGTCTCCGCCCCGAATAGCAGAATGGCTATTATAAAACATCGGAAAAAAAGAAGAAAAAAAAATTATTAATAAAATTCTTTTCCTCATACATTTTGTATGGAACGAATCCTCATCTTTTGAAAGAGCTACAGCAATATTGTAAAAAGTTTAATATTGAATAGAGTGAATTCCAAATAGTGATCGAATTCCAAAAATTCAAAAACGTCAAAAAATGTCAGTGCGCTGATTGTTTTTCTTTTGTCCTTAAACATATAATGCTGCCCCTCTTTCTTACACACTAAATGTCATCAGTTGAAAATGAGACAAACGGTGAACGTATGTCTGCACCCTTCCAAAGGAAGAATACAAAAAAAAAAATAATAAGTCTCCCTCAAACGTATAAAGAAAATGAAACGCAATTCCCGTAAATAAATGGAAAAGTAAGAAAATCACAAAAAATATAAATCCGAACACAGCTCCATCTCTGATACTGACAAAAACAAAATACGGAGTGTTGCGCATCGATAATTGCTTTATTGTGTAATTTTTTACTTAATAAAAAAAACTGAATATAATTTAGCTAATAAGTTAAAACAACAGTTATAGATTCTGAGGCGGTACGAAGTTCGCCGGGTCGGCTAGTATTTAATAAAGATAAATCAATGTAATATTTAATCATGACTGTTATCACTCTCAACAGATGTCCTTGGAAAATGTAGTTTCAATATCTCTCAACAAATATCGTTAGATTCTCTTTCAATATCTCTCAACAGATGTCGTTAGATATATGTTGTTTCTGGAATCCTAATAAATGGATAATCCAGATTACCACAATTATGGAGGAGGTAATATTTATTAATATATCTAAATAAAATATGAAACACTGCAAGACTAAGAAAATAAATAGGTTACGGTCACAATTTGGAATCGAATCCAGGATCTCTGCCTTGCAGGGACAATAGATAAATAGACCTTTTTTACAAAAATTCTCTCCATCCTTTTTCAAAAGTAAAAATTAATACTTGTGAATATAACCGATAAATATGTTTGCAAAATGGGTTCCGTGACAACACAACAATGTCGCATTTCAATAGCCCTTTGAAAATAAATTGAAAGTGATGAAAAAATAGCCCACAACCTTCTATATTTTAAACACTTAACTATTGAGACCTACGTCTGTGATAAAAGCGTTAGTCGTCTTGTAAGATAATAATAATAATAATAATATGAACAAAAATTTAAAGATTTATATAACTATAAAAAAAGTATACAATAGTTTAAAAGTTGCATAAATACAAAAGATAATAATGGTAAACAATATACATATAACAGTAGGTACTTAAAGAAAAGAGATTTATAATTATAAACGTAGGTTTCTCGTAACCTGCCTCACTAGGCTAGCCTGTGTTGAGGCAGTAATTTTACGTCAGTTTATAATTCTGTGAAAATACCTACACCTATATTAGAAAATAATCGCACAATAGATTGGTTGCATTAATAATAACAATAACATAGGTGCAATAGTGACAGCATTGGTTCATTACTAATATCGAATTTGGGTGAGTGCACCGGTAAATGCCCTATCATTATTTTTTATCCAAACTTTTATGTTTTTTTTGAAATTTTTTTGTGAATCACATTTTTTTATACTAATTGGAAGAATGTTGTAAAGTCTTGTTGCAAGGTATTACCTACATGATAGATAGTAGTCCTGTGTGCGATCCGCAGTTGCGACCGTTATCTTTGTATTTCCGTTTGATTCTGTTTATTTATAATATTATTATCTTCTTCTTAACCTTCGTATACTCGCGCCCAACGGCATAACACATATATTCTCGCACGTATACGAGATTTTAAGTATTCCTTTAATTTATACTTTGTGAACCTGATGCGACAATCTGATATTCTGGACTCCAATTTATGATGGATCCAGATTCCTTTGATGATGATCTCAGTACAGGGTGTTGAGACAATAATAAGTCGTGGGTAGACTAGTTACGTTTATTCCGAGATATGTACAGTGTGGTTCTTCTAGGAAGCATATATGCAAAAAGGACGAATAGAGAACAATCAAACCCTTTTATACGTTACTGTTATGCTGTCTCACTCATACTCCATGTCTCTTTCATACCTTCAGACATACGTTCACCACACTTTGCATTATTGGTATTCATTACATAGAAGGGAGTATAATTGAATTTAAAAAAGATTTTTTTTTACTTTTTATCTATTTGGTAGAAACAGACTTTTAACTCAGCCTCTTAAAAACAACATATTTTTGGTGCTCTAATTTTAATAACAAAAATAAACTTTTTCATGTAATAATTTTTAAAATCTAATGATTGCTGGTATCAAAAATAATAAAATATTATAAAAATGAGATTATTAAGATTTTTGGGCAGTAATTGATACTTACCTAAAAGACCGATAAAAGTAAAGCAGTCTCAGCACCAATGTGTACGCCGCACTAAACAATGCGTAACAACAAGTTAAAAAGCTACTATAAACCTCAAAGTCCCATTCTTCTTAATTTTTGAGAAAACAACGAATTATTGATTTGTGTGTCTGAGAGACCGATGCGCGAGTATAGGAAGGTTAACTATAAGCAGGTAAGTTATTATTCGTTTTGTTTAGAAGAGTTTTGATTGCAATGTACATTAATTTGTAATTTATTTTTTAATTTATCTGCTATCGGTTTAGAGACATCCGTATCATTCCGTAAGAACCGCGATTGCACTTATTTACGGTTATCGAATCAAGCTGTGCGGTTGGCATTGTTTTCATGGCTAGGTTGGTTGCCATGATCGTGGAAGATACGAGAGGTTTCGGAAGCTAGAGTACTTGAGTGAGGTCCGGGCTGCGGTGCGCAGAGGGCGCGATACACGATGTGACTCCAAACAGAAACTCGACGGGCGGCGTGATTTTACGGAAGAATTCAACATGTCACCTTTCACGTATTATTATTTTAATTTTATTGGTTTTCTCATTTATAGATATTTGACTATTTGTCGTTTAGTAGTTTTGGGGCATTTTATAAATGACTGGCGCCTGCTTAACTTTTAACTTAGAAGCAATTTATGATAATTAATATGGCTGCTTTCTTCGAACAATCACCGCACCTTGTTGATTTATTATTTTAGATAATAAAGAGTCTTTCATGTTATTCAATCCCTGTGATAATTATTAAATATCTTACCTAAGAAAGTGTTTGATTTATTAAGTATTATTTTATCTAATTCACATGCTATCTACCTACACTGAGCTATGCATACTATTATTTCGAACAGTAACTTAACAAAACCTCAATTACACATTGCATTTAAGATGTTTAGTACGTACACCCATTATTATGGTACATTTTAGCAACCCTCTTCTTTAATACGCTATACACTAGCAAAATTAAACTGTCGATTTGTCGAAACCGGAAGCAGATATTCATATATTCAAATTTAAGTAAAAATTTACATGGAAAGTAAATTCTTCAAAACAAAATGCCAACAAATTTTTAAGTAGTTAATGCCAAATAAATACAAAAAAAAAAATTTCGTGTTCGATGAATATATCTATTTAATTTTATTAAACAACACAGCTACTTTATAAAATAATGTTTACTCGTAGGGACATTACTACCATTGTTGTTATCTATTATACGACATAAAATCAAAAAAAATCAGTTAATTACAATTTAATTGAACAATAAAAATAATATTTCCAAAAACATAAAACGATAAAGCAATTCTATATTTTTGGCCTTTAATCAGACCTTCCTACTTGTACCCCTGGTTTTGTGCAGAAACGTGCGGTCCGTTTGATAGATTCCCCTTTCTTAACAAACGGATTGCAATGTTTAGGGCACAGGCGTCAGATGGGAATGCTGTCCTTGTTCTATCGGTATTTCAATGGAAGATGCTCCTTCGCACTGGTGGGTAGTCGAGAAACACGCTAATCGCGCGCCCAACATTTGTGCACGGTTGACATTTGTCATGTGAGAAGGGGTTCTTTCTACTATTGAGTTTTATAGCTTCAATGTGGAATGATCTGCCGTCTCCGTGCTTTCTTCTATCTAAAACAAGCACACGCTTTCCTCAAAAATTTCCTCCACACAGCATCCCCAAAGATGACAGGCTTTATCATATAAATTATTTTCATCTTTCGGTTCTATCTTTGTATTTTTTCTATGCTTTTTTAACACACCTACGCAGTTTTATTTCCCGTTCTGATATTGAAAACAAATAAATTTTGTTAAAATTAAATTATTTTCACTACATGGGTATGAAATTTGCCATGTTTTGAAAATTTCTCGTCAAAAGTTCGTTCTTAGATTTCCTCTCCTTTAAACATCAAATGTATTTATTCCGCTTCTTCTCCAGCTTCCTCCCAGTTACGTCTGTGGGGGCCAATGGAAGGGATGGGGATGAGAATTATTTGTTTTGTAGGCGAAAGATGATAATATGAGATTGGTCGACATTTATTTGTTTTCCAACGAAGAAAGCAAATTAACAATTTCGTTGGAGTAGTGTCAATTGGGAGGGATTGGCCATTTTCTCTTTATTTTTACGATAACATGAACAAATAAAAAAGATTTAGGCTAACGGATACAGTTTTTCTTTATTTTTCGAGCCTTATCAACGATTTAAACGCAGTAAAAAATATTTGTTTCTTGACCCAATAAAATATTCGTAGTAAATTCCCTGAATCTTGAAGGCTTCTACAAAAGTTGTTATTTTTATAAGTGCTCTATTTGTAGTGATCAGTTGATCAGTCAGACATCTTCGAAAAATCGAAATTAAATAGTTTTTTTGTTGTTAAAAACACAGACAACATTCCCGAGTTACGAATAACCCGACAATATTCGAAAATCTCCTATTACCACCACAGTAAGCCGAAAATGTTGCTTCAGTCGTGATGGAGGACTTAGCCTACAAATACGGAATGCCTAATAGGGGACCTAAACGCAATGCCCACTCAACCACTGACCGGTTGAGTATTTGGTTAAATATGTACCCTCTATCTTGTACAATTCTCAAGATTACTCATAAACACCCCCAAATCAATTAAAATGCTGAAAACCATGTAGTGAATTTAACAAAAAAAAATTGTTTTCTGAGTTACTATTATGAAATTTCGAAATGACGTACTAATGCACTGGACCGTTATGCTTCCGGATAATTATTTTATAGCATATTTAAAATGTAAAACACAGACACGTGTAAATAATATTTGATTAATGATGAGCATTCAAAACATAGTATTTGGAGATGTCTGACTAATAAACTGGACGACCGACATATAAAATTGTTAACAATATAATGAACTACAGATTTGCGAATAAACAATGGTTCACTTTTAAAATTAGTAAACTAGGAAAATGAAAAAAAAAATGCTTTAGAATGTGAAATGTATTTGAATTTTGTAAGTAATCAGATTTAGTCACTTACCAATTTCGGTGGTTGTGTGTCTGTCAGTACTCTAGTTTTATAAATTAGAGAACTCGAAATTGTGTGAAAAATTCAGGTAACTACCTACGAAATATATCTTAACAGAAAATGATTTCATTAATTTGTCTTTTTTAGAATTTAAATGTCTGAACTGCATATAGTTATATAATTTCTGGAAATGCTCAAACTTTTTATTCTGAATGGTAAATTTTCAAACCTTTTTCTTACTTATTAGCACCAATTTTTTGTCAAAAACGTTAATAATATTAATGAATAATTAATAAGGTTCCATTTTGTTCATCGCATATTTCCCATCCAATCTGACTCACCGCTCCACCCTAGAGGTTTGTACATACTAATTGAACGATGATACATATTACTATAAATCTACTTTATATGTCTGTAACCAAATCTAAATGTGATTCAAGCACATTAAATGCACAAATTTTTACCAATTTAACAATTAGGCCCTGCCTTACTTAAACATATTTATACATCCCTTCATTAGCTAACAGCCCTGGTGATCTCATACCCGGATTTGGCCCCGGCACGCTTACGGAACAAATGTTTGCCTCTCTCACATACATTTGTTTTACTTATGACGCCTGCTTATTAGGCGGACAAAAGGTCGCCCGATAAATGTACATCTCTTTTTCTAAAGTGCCTCCTAAGCCAGTTTCCATCGAATTATACAACAAAGTTCACTCACGTTATTTGAAGGAGATTTTTCGAAAGGCAAAGAAAATGTTTTGATAGATGCGTTGTTTGATTAAAGCGAATACAAGGCCTTTCAAATCATACAGGGTATTTGTTTTACATAATTGCGTAAAGGTTCTTTGACTCTACATGTTGTTTTCTTTGTAAAAATGAATAACGTATTCTAATTTGGGAACTTCAACCTTTCACTGGTCACGTACTCAAACGAGACTAGTCAGTCTGTTTTTTGTTACTAATGTACGTTTAGATTCGATTATCGTAAAAGCTTTCTTAATTTAACATACTTAACATTTGGGAAGAACGGAACCTAAATATTTTTTTTTTAAGAATGGCTGGGCGACCATTTTATACAAAACTTAATTTTGGATTTGAGGCCAACAGACACAACCAAACCTATAAAATATACTTTTATCGAAGAAAGCAAACACTTTAATAATAATAATAATAATTGGACGACTTCTATAGCGCCATTTTTGTGAGAAAATCACCTCAAAGGAGCTTTAAACATTCATTTATACATTTACAGCCTTACTAAAAAAAAAACCACAGCGCGACCGATTAACTGTGTTATTGTAATAACATAAGTAAAGCTCGTATACACTAAAAGACGTTTTATTACCAATAACGTTTCTTACGTAGTCACGCTGTTAAAACGCATTGAAGATGTGACAACGTTGTATATGGTTTTAATTTACTAGGAAACAATTTTGTTTTAATTTTTCTCCGCAAGGGGCATTATTGGCGCGCTTATGAATTAGTTCGTCGGCCCGCAAACAGCCCGCGATGACAAAACAGCTCGGTGTGTTTTATGGCGGGATATCGAAAATTTTGTGATTTTACTTAATAATTTCTATTGTAGTGACGAATTTACTCTTCTGTTCACATAATTGATATATTTACCATGTTATTTGTGTGGTTTACATCAGTTTAATCAAGTTATTGTACAAACGCCGTACTTTCAAAGTTGAACTGTCAGAATATTGTTTTTTATAGGTTACTTGAAAGATAAAATTTTCATTTTAAGATCTTTATTTTAAGAGAATTTCTTAAAAATGATAATTTTTTATAATATTAAAATCTAATACATGTGTTCGTAAACGTATCAAAAAAAAAATTTCGGTAGTATTTCTAAGTTATTTTTTTTGCAATAAAAAAAACTTTGAAATTTTTTATTATTTTTTTATTGTATACACGATGATAAAGTGAGGTCACAGTTTCCTTCCAAATTTATTACACAAAAGGACTGTGTTTTTTAAATTTTGATTTTATTTAAATTTCTCTACATTTTGGTCAAAAATGTTGTGGGAGGAAATTTTTTTCCATTTTTTTCCGAGTTTGAATCTTAAAACACGGCAGTTTTTGAAAGCTAAAGTGTATTTCAAATACTCATCTATAAAAGGTTTTTTATCTAGTTTTCATAAATGGTATTTGTTTTTACGACACCTTCAAAAATAAGAAATATATAGAACATTCAAAATACTATGGAAAAATTACAAATATCGTTCGGACATCAATGGTTAAAACAGAGATAAACTACCCCCTCAGGCCGTGGAAACCATGTGTATTTCTTTCAAAGAACAAATTTTTAATTAGTAATGTTTTCACATCCGCGGCCGTTTGTCAATTGAATAAAATTTTCACTGGGTTTTTTAGTAAGACTGTTTATCTATACCTATATCTATAATCTATACTTTGCGGCTTGACATTATACAGAATGAAACAAGTACTTTGTTTAAAACGACATTATTTTGATTTATATTTGGTTTTGGTTTCGGTTGACCTCAACCTTCCTCAGGAGAATAAACATATAAACTAAATTACAGTAAAGATTTAAGATAATTAGGTAAATAAAATAAAAAGGGAAAGCATACAAGTGAGGGAGAGAACATTAGAGACTCGTTGGTCGAGGGTAGGAAGAGGAGTCGAGGGAGGGTGGGGGTGGGGGTTACGTAGGGAAAAAGGGTATAACTTTAAAATCAGGCTTTTGGTTAATTCTAAGTGTGTGTTTAAAATTTGGCAATTATTTTTCGTTGATTTTGAGAATCAACTGTAATTTAGTTTATATGTTTATTGTCCTGAGGAAGATTGAGATCAACCGAAATCGGTCGACAAAAATAAAGTGGTTACAAACAAAATTTATTTTTATCCTAAACGATTTTAGAGATTTTATATTTATTGTGACGGCCGTGCTGAGCTAGTGACTCAATTATGACACGGTAACAACAGTGTTTGGTTCTGAAACAGTTTTTTTTTAAACTAAATCCATATTCCCCAAGTCCTCCATCAATCATGTATTCCTTTCTCTTCCTCCTTTCCTCAAAAGTCTCTACCAGGTAAAGAAGAAGATGCTTTTCCTACCTACATGTGAAAAAATAAACAATATTGCCACCCAAGTTTAAATTACCTACTTGGGCAGTTGAAAATTCGAAGTGACATTGGTCACAGCTCGTTATTCGAAATATCGCAAATAATCGCAAAAATTCATATTTTATGAACTCAAAGTGTCATTACTTAAAACCTCAAAAGGATCGATCCTGAAGCAGTGCAGGAAGCCGTCAAAGGTAAGAGACTATTCCTCTCATAGCCTATTTCCTATGATCGATATTTTTAAAACACACTCAATGGTCTTTTACTTATCAAAAAAAAAGGATTTACAGTTACATCGTTTCGTGTCACAAACAGAGATCGCGAACTCAAGGCAGAACTTGGCATTCGGTTATTGAATTAAACTGTATGGAATTATTCCTTGTAAATAAATAAAAGTCACAGTAAGGGAAGAGGCATGCAAAGAGAGAGTTTGTTCATTAGATAGCGCCTTTCGCCGGGCACTTTCAATTTGGGTTCGATTCCAGGAATCGTGCCCGGAGCCTTACAAGTCAATTCACCAGCAACACTCGTCTCGTCTTCAACTCTCTACTCTGCTTGCCTGCCCTACCTCGTTTCCACCTGCCTCTTTTCGCCTCGTTTCTCTACTGACAATCGTCTCACCCTGGACCATGGACTTCCCTACCATTCTCTGGACCAGACCTGGCTATTAGGATATGTCGGACCAGCTCTACAGCGGGTAAAAGAGACCACGCTCTCCCTTCAAACATGATGAAAGGAACGCCATATGGAGCCTCCGTGGTTTGGAATCTTCAGCCTATTTTACATTACTTGCGTGTCACCCTACCTATCACAATAAGAAAAACATTTTAGTGGGATTTATTTTAAATTAAAAAGATCAATTAACGTTGAAACACAAATTGGTCGCTTAAAAATTTAAAAGTTCCACCCATAAAACCCTTCATTAAATTTAATTTGTGGAATGGGCGAGATTGTTTTTCTCTTATAATTATCATTCCCCCCAAAAAAATGTAGAATTTGCCATAAAAACATGAAAAATTGAATTCTTTAATTGCCTCTTTTTGTAATTTAAAACGTTTATCGAAAGTTATGCTATCAGTCCTTAACGATCGACCGTCCTAGTACAAATTAACCACAATGACGTTAGATCAATTTAAAAAAAATATTACAGAAGACTTTCTCGCAAGAATGACAGCACGACGCAACATACTAAAATAAAGCATCATTTTTCTAGGTACCTATTTTGTACTTTTTTTCTAGGTACCTATTATGTATTATAAAATAATAAATGATAGTTAAATCTACATACAATTTGTATTCCCAATGTAATTATTAAGTTGTACCCAAAGGTGTAGCCACTAGTAAGTAATTGAGGGTAATTAACCCTTACCGCGACCTGTGTAAATATACTAACTACCAGAATTCAAACACTTGGTGATAATTTCAGATTTTATCTGAACCTGTCGAATCAACTACTATATTATTTATTTTAATTTTTGATTCCACGTTATTATATTTATCGATTAGATATTGTGTAATAATTATTAATTGAATACGTAAAACACGAAAACTTCAATATCTTGGACATGTGATGAGACATCCAGAGAAGTATGAGATCCTGCATCTCATAATGCAGGGAAAGATTGCCGGAAGACGGGGCCCTGAAAGAAGGAGAACCTCATGGTTGAAAAACCTGAGACAGTGGTATGCCAGTCTACCGTGGAGCTGTTCCGGGCTGCAGTAAACAAAGTCCGCATAGCCAACATGATAGCCAACGTCCGTTGAACGGACAGGGCACAAGGAGAAGAAGAAGGTAAAAAAAAACTGACGAAATTATTTAAAAAAAAAAAAATTATTTAAAAAAAATAAAGATCCATACTAGCACTTTTGGAAAAATTAATATTACTCCGGTAAGACGAAAGGTTCTGGGTTCTAGTCCCGGGTGCGACCGTTATCTTTTTATTTTATTTTTCTGTGTCTTGTTGGCTTTCATATTCTCGTTTAGATTATTATTAGTGTGATCTTCTTCAATGGTATATTACGTTGATGGGAATAACCTTCAAAAGTTACAAAACTATTATTATTATTCTTATAAAAAATGAATATTCATTTAGATTCTTTCAAAAGGTCAAAGGAGTAACTATCCATATAAAAAATCGGACATATTTATCCGAGAAATCTAGGTTATCTAAGTTATAAACCAATTCTTCGAACAATTGTTTCCAATGAAAAAGGTAGTTGCCAATAATATGGAAAAAATATAGTCGAAAATAATTATTCATTGAAGAAGAAGATAAAACTAATAATTTGAACTAAAATATGAAAGAGAACAAGACACAGAAAAATAAAAAAAAGATAATGGTCGCAACTGAACCCAGCACCCAGAACCTCTCGTCTTACCGGAGTAATCTTAATTTTTTTTAAGTGAACAGCCCCAGTTGCGACCATTATATTTTTATATTTTTCTGTCTTGTTCTCTTTCATATTTTCGTTTAGATTATTAGGGTTATCTTCTTCATCAATGATATATTACATTGATGGGAATAACCTTCAAAAGTTATGAAAAGAGAGTTGTTCTTATAAAAAATTGAAGATAATAGTGTTAATTCTGTAATTTTAAATATGACGTTTAAATAAGAGCAGTTGTCAGTTGTCAATTTGGGAGGCGGGTATGGGTACCGCGCGCCG
Source organism: Limnephilus rhombicus (assembly GCA_929108145.2). NCBI lineage: Eukaryota > Metazoa > Arthropoda > Insecta > Trichoptera > Limnephilidae > Limnephilus > Limnephilus rhombicus. The sequence continues at coordinate 12,823,591 of OV815292.1, read as the reverse complement.
CCCCGGGAACCATTTATTGGATAACCTCTGCCATAGGTGCCAAGTGGTTCGCTACGTTTGGTGACTTAGGCTTGACAGGTCTTGGCAGTGGATTCGTCTGCCCACCAGCGGCAGGCCGGATCGGGAGAGAGTGGTTGGTTGAGAGAGTCCCTTTGACTTCTCCAACTGTACCCTCTTGGAACATCGCTTTGCACCCCAGTGGGTGGGATGGATTAATGCTTCCTTCATTCCTGGACGACCCTCCACACAGCATCCACAAAGATGACATAGGCCCTGACGGGAATTATTTTCCTCAAGGCTTTTTGTGTGGAGCTAGTGTAAAAAAAAAAGTTGCCTAATTGGTTTGTCCCGGTAAGACAAGAGGTTCTGAGTTCGAGACCCAGTTGCGACCGTTAACTTTTTATTTTCCTCTCTTTTATATTTTTGTTCAGATTATTGATTTTATCTTCTTTTTCAATGATGAATTATGTTTAACGCCGATACGAGTGTTGCGTTCATATTATATATAACGAAAAGGCTTATTATTATAGGTAAGAACTTAACAACCGTTCCAGTTATGAGTGTTTTTGTTATTGATCCGATTAATTCCCGATGTCCTATTATTAGCCTTCTCAAATGCTTCGTTTCTTTGTTTTCCTGGAATAAGTTCCTCCCCTTGTGGATGGAATTCGTGCAGTACATGATTATTATTGATTCAGACAAGTGGTTCCCAAGTATAATGTGGACATTTGTTTTATAATAAAAGTTTGCAAAAGTCAGCAGAAAAAACTTTCATAGAAGGAATAACATTGCAGATTGAAGAAGTCGACTCTTGGATGGGAGATTACACTATTTAGCTTAGAAACCTAATCAATCAACCTTTGAAATAGTTTTTTTACATAATTTAGAATGTTTTTTGTCTTCATTTTAACCTTTGTTATACATGTTTCCTGTTTCAGTACTGAATTTTTTTATGCTTTTCATTGCGTATTTTTAGCTAATTTTTCTAAATGTAAAATATGTATAAATACATTTTGACATAGTTGATATTGCAACAAATAATACTGAATAACCGCTCTATCAATTTGAATCATGAAAATTGTTTCATTAGGTATCTAAACTTCAGAAATTAACCCTTTTTTATTATCTCCACGCTGGAGGTTCTGAAGAAAATTAAATTTTCAAGGCCTATATCATCTTTGAGTGTGCTGTAAGTAGGTATTTTTAAGTAAATGAAGGAGAGGTTTTTGGGAAGGTAGAAAGGTACGAGAAGTGGTTAGGAATCTGGGGGTCCGTATGAATCCATCCCTCCTCAAGAGAGGTCAAAGAATCTCTCTTATTCGGCTCTCTCGATCCGGCCCACTACACAGCTTGTTGGACCTCGTCAAACCTTACCCCATGAAAACAGCTTTGGTTATATAACCGTTCGTCAAACCTCCTTTCTCCCTCCTTACATATTAAGGTTCATTTTTTTACAATTTTTAAGTTCTCTTCCTAAATTAGAAAGGTGATATTAACCAAAGCAGTACACAACATGAACGATTGTTTATAATTTGAGAATCTGTTGCCAAAAACATCGCCACGAATTATATTCTCCAGATAAGATTGAGATTGATTTTCCGTAGGCTTTGTATCCCTGAAAGCAGATTGTGTTTGCACTAATGAAAATATTTGATAGATTACACGACGTCGATTCAGATAAATATCTGGAAATCAATTAGTTGTTTTTTTCCAACGATATAAACTATACTAGGTAAGCATGTACGAAAAAATCAAAATTTGTGTAGAACCCACACATCAATATAACATTTTGTTGTCAGTTTCTTGTGAAAAGAAAGAAAAAGATGTTAAATTTATGATTGTATAAGATGATTATTTATTAGATAAATGATCCAGATCTAACTGATTTCACCTTGTTTTACATAATTTACTAAGGTATTTCCTTTTTAAAATACCAATGGGGAATTTTCCAAACAATTCAACAGTACGGTTATCATTGTTTTAAGTAAAATTTCTTTAGACATGCTTGACTTGGGGAGTAAGCTGGCGAATGCGTGACGAGAGCGTTACGAAAAGCGAGGCGAACGCTTCGTATAATACTTTAAGGGCAAGAGAAAGAGGTGCGAGCACACATTTCCTTTCTCTCTTTCTCTCCTAGCCAGATACGTTACACAGTGCAGGCCTATTGTCTGTATCACACTGTAGGAGCAAGAGAGAGCAGTGCGCACATTTTCTTTCTCTTAAAAGATTTATATATTTTTTGAACAGCTCCATTTGTAGAACGTGTTTCAATATGTTGGAAGATAACCAAATGCCAAAAGAGTTCTTTTTTAATAAACCTGAGAGACCCACATTAACGGAGATGTTTTCTTAAAGTTGCTACGGCTGTAAAAGTATGAGCGTTAAATATTTACTTTAGTTAAAAAATATATTTTTCAGTGGGACCTTCTAGTCAACGTTATTTCAATGTGGCAGAACCACTATGCATGATCCGCTACAAATTCATCTCTTGTAACGGAATTTCTTTAAAAAAACGTAATTACATCCATTAATTTCAGTAACAATGGTATTATCAGAAAAACAAACAAATGTTTGGGTTAAGAAAATATTCCGATAAATTCACCAGGGTAGAAAAATGCTTGCTGTGTAAATGCCATGAATATAAGTTTTATCAATCTATGAAACACGAAGGTCATTATATTTATCAGATATGTTGCTTTTTACTATCACAACTTGCTTATTTTATGTAAGTCGATATGTTTTTTTCGATTATGATTTGTAGTAATGTTTGACTCTTGTATTATGTGACATTTTGATTAAATCTATCCATCTATATAAATAAATAAAAATGAATCGCCGAAATGTATGTACGCGCATAACTTCCGAAGGACTGCACCAAATTGGATAATTCTTTTTTTGTGTTCGTCATTGTCAGGACAAGGTTTGAATAAAAAGTACTGGTGAGCTCTGTCATTATGAAATTTGTATTAAAAATGCAAGAGGTGGCACGCGAGCTGTTTGAAAACTGAATAAACCGGGACTGAATGTATGGAATGTAGGAGGGGGGAGGGGAACCCGGGAGGGTAAGGGGAACATGAAAGGAGGAGGGGAACTCCTGAGGGGGTTCGCGGGAAGAGGGAAGGGGAGGGTTTTAATAGGGCGAGGGAAGGTAGAGGAGGCGGAATGGGAATGCGAGAGGGGAAGGGGATGCAGGAAATGAAGGGGAGGCGGAAGGGAAACGGGACGAATGGGAAAGGACGCGCAGGGAGAAACAATTAATTTATTAAATGGCATAGCAAAGCATTCCGGGAACCAGCTGGTATACAGGGTGTCCGGGGGTAAAGTGCATTAACTTCGGGAGGTGATTTTACATGACAGTACTAGTAAAAAAAGATAAATAACTTTTTTCGAAATTTCAACTTTTAGGGGTTGTTTTGAGGAAAAAGATAAAATTAGTCCGGGGTGTACGGCAGGATTTATTATTTTTCGCTTTTACGATGCGGGCCAATCACAATCGAGTCGGGCGCCCGGCAGGCTCTCAGCAAGTAAGATTGTACTAAGGATTTTTTGTAGGTACGTCTTTTTGTATGGGAAAAAAATGTTGGAATTTTGGAAAAAAGTTGTTAATCTTTTTTACTCCTACCATCGTGTAGAATCACCTCCCGAAGTTAATGCTCTCTACCCCCGGACACCCTGTATACATAAATATTTTTTAAATCAACAACAAAATACAAGCAGTTCATTCAAGCAAGCTCTGTTTACCTGCATTGTTTCTGATCAACTTACAATGTTCTTGGAGTTTTTGATTTTAAGAAATTTGGTTGTTTGGAAGTGATGACGTAGGTATTAACAGAGATTATCGAATAGAAAGCAAATAATATGAAATCCTTTTTGAGTAATATCTTAAAAATAGTGGGGATATCAAATAACTTCTTAAACGATTTGTTGTGAGGTATGATTTTATGTTTTAACGGCCAAAAGTATGTTCGAAATTTATTTTTGGGGTGTTAAGCTGGCTTGCGCTTCTTTAGCCAACATTTCGGACAGCGTTACAGTGTCCATCGTCAGGGCAGATGTGTAATTGTTAGTGGTAAAGTGTGTGCTTATGTACGTATGTACAAGAGGGATGTGGTGAACGTATGTAAATTTATAATTAAAAAAAAAGAAGAATGGACAACCAACACACACCCTCTTATGGGTTACTCATACTGTCTCACTGATACACGCGTGTCTCTTTCATACCTTAAGATTACAGCACTAGATTCACGCGTAACGACGGGTTAATAGTTCCGAAATTTAACAATAAGTACGGACAGAGAACGTTTGAATATATCATACCGAAGATATTTAATTTATTACCTGACACTATAAAGCAATGTAATTCTATGAATAAGGTTAAATATATGGTGAAAAATTGGCTATCGGAAAAAAAAGATTTATATTGATTTTGATATGTATGAAAAAATGTTGTATCTGTAGATATAAGATGTAAATTTTAAATTTTAAAAATGTATAAATATGTAACTAAAATATAAGCACCTGTTGACAAGCCGATTCAATTGGCTTAGCAGGACTTGTTTGTTGATTATATTATGTATTATCTATTATTTCAATAAAAAAAAAAATAAAAAATAAAAAAAAAGACATATGTTGGCTAAAAAAGGAGGTAGCGCAATACGGCATAACACCCCTAAAATAAATAACGAACTTTTGCAGAGATGTTTAGAAATGATAGAAAAAATACAAGCATACTTAAACCCTGCATTCCGCATTTATATCCATATTTCTCTTGAACACTTTCAGTTTTTAAGTTCCTAAAACACAAAAATGTTGTTTTTGAAGATAATATCTGTTCATTTGTAGAGCCGAAACGGTAATTATATGAAATTCCATCGAAAGAAGAAAATCGTACCCTCGTAAAAGTATGCTCCTGAAATTATTAAAAACATATTTGGTTCTGTTATTTATCATATTATAGCCCATGACGTTATATAAATAGACTTGCCATAGTCTCACATACTCAAGATATAATGTGGCAATTGATCAAAACTCTTTTGTTTTCAGCGATTTTCAATAATTTCTTAATTCAAAAGTTATTCGTGTATGATAAAGATAGACGCTTAAAAGCATATGTGCATATGAACGAAACAAAAGATAGAACGCGGGCGGCATTTTCGTATTCAAAATTCAAAAGTTCCGTCGAATACTATCTCAAGGTCGACTAAAGTAAGAGGCCTGGGAACCAGTCGAATTTTGAGGTGTCAAATAGCTATTTTGAACAACGATAGTTTGCAAATGGTGTTGATTGTTATTGTATTTGTTGTTTCTGCTGATTTGTATGTTGTTTTACCGCAGGCAAGTAAATAAAGAATCATTAGATTATTATTATAAAAAGGAAATTTTACTTAGCGACGGCATGGCATCGAATTTGTAATTCGGCTTTTGCACATCCAGACCTGTACTTTAGTAGGCCTTGAGTTCTCTAATGACGCATTAAATCTTTGGGCGGAAAGCAATTGTATTATTTTTATAATCGATAATAATAAGTAATTTGCATGTATTTACAAATGAAATGTTATTCCTTCGCTTTTACGGCTGTTTACCGTGTAATGGAAACATTTTCTCATCACACAGGAGGGAATTTTGGCGCTTTTTAATGCAATTTACTAACTAGTAGGACACGACCTTACTAAAGTACTAAGTTTAGTACTAAAGTACTAGAAATCGAGTACTCTACAATTGTCTTGTTGTTGGCTTCCCATATTGAGATTTTTACCCCGCGTCTAAAGTATGTAACGTCTTTGATTATAGCAATGAAAAAAATCAAAGTTCATCTTTAAATGCAACTTAGGCATTTGTCGTGATATTTTTGCTCTATTTTATACGAGTCGTGTTTTATTAAATATTTTCACTTTTTTCGTTTAATTGTAATCATTTTTTTAATATTAGCGTGTTTCCTCATACATTCGTATTTAAATATCTCCCTTTCTTCTTCTTTTTGAACTTCTTCAGTCGAAATATAATGCAAGATCTTTGATCGATGGAAAAGTGGTAAACCAAATTTTAATTAAATGTAATACTTAAATATGTACGCAGTATAATGAAATTGCCAAAACTTTGCGAGAAATTGACTAAATGTTTGTCAATAATTTATTTATTTATGACTTCAAAATCCGAAAAAATACGCTTCCATTTCGACATTTCAATTATCTACAATTCTAAAAACTGCATGTTTTACTTTGTTACACTATCAGAACTGTCCAGCGGAATCAATAAGCTTCCACATCGGTCGATTGACTCTCCGAATCCCCTTGGTGCGCGATGCGGTGCGGTGGGAAATCTCGTGCGCTTTGTAAGCGATTAGCCGCGGTCGATCCACTGGAATTTTGGTGAAAACGGCCAGTAAATACTACAAAATAAAATACAACATTGCACATGCTTAAAAGCGAAAAAACAAATAGTCTTCATTCAAATATCTGTACTAAAATGTGCACCGTGGAGATATAATATTTATTTATTACAGCCTTACTAAAAAAAAAACTATTCACAGCCGATAACCTGTGTTATTGCAATAACATTAATGAACCCCGTGTACACTAAAACACGTTTTATTACCAATAACCTTTCTTACGTGATCACGCTGTTAAAATGCATTGAAGATCTGACAACGTTGTATGTGGTTTTAATTTACTAGGAAACAATGTTGTTTTAATTTTTCTCCGCAAGGGGCATTATTGGCGGGCTTGTGCATTCCCGCGATAGCCCGCGATGACAAAACAGCTCGGTGTGTTTATGGCGGGATATCGAAAATTTTGTTAGTACCTAAATGTTGTGACTTTACTTAATAATTTCTATTGTTGTGACGAATTTACTCTTCTGTTCACATAATTGATATATTTACCATGTTATTTGTGTGGTTTACATCAGTTAAATCAAGTTATTGTACAAACGCCGTACTTTCAAAGTTGAACTGTCAGAATATAACATATATATATATATTTACATTTTAAGATCTTTATTTTAAGAGAATTTCTTAAAAGTGATAATTTTTATAATATTAATATCTAATACATATGTTCGTAATTGTATCAAAGAAATAAACGTCTTTAGAGATGCAAGAAATCTTTTTTAAATTTCGGAAGTATTTCTAAGTTATTTTTTTGGCAATAAAAAAACTTTTAAATTTTTTATTATTTTTTTATTGTATGCACGACGAAAAAGTGAGGTGATAGTTTCTTTCCAAATTTATTACATAAAAGGACTGTATTTTTTAAATTTAAATTTTTTTAAATTTCTCTCCATTTTGGACAAAAATGTTGTGGGAGGAAATTTTTTTCCATTTTTTTCCGAGTTTGAATCTTAAAATTGGCAGTTTTTGAAAACTAAAGTGTATTTCAAATACGCTAATCTAAAAGGTAATTTTAACTAGATTTCATAAATGGTATTTGTTTTTACTACACCTTCAAAAATAAGAAATATATAGCATATTCAAAATACTTTGGAAAAATTCCAAATTTCGTTCAGACATCATTAATAAAACAGAGATAAACTACCTTCTCAGGCTGTGTAAACCACGTGTATTTTTTTCCATGAACAATTTTTTAATAAGTAATGTTTTCACATCCGCGGCCGTTTGTCAATTGAATAAAATTTTCACTGGGTTTTTTAGTAAGGCTGTTATTGATTAACGCCATTTTTACGGGGCTTTTACATATAAATGGTAAGAAATATACAGTATTCATTGTACGTAACTGAACTGCCTCGGTTGAGTAACAATATTTTATATTTGTTTAAAGATAAATTGAAGATGTCCACTGACTTGGTATAATTGTTTCCGTTCATTCTGGACAAAGAGGAGTACATATGGTAGTTAGTACAAGAATTTCCGCACTGAAATAAATCCTGACTTCTAGTATTACGTAGTGGGACCGGAAGCTTATCAATTCTAGCAATACCGGAATATCAACTAAATAATTTAAAATTTTATATAGAAATACCAAGTCAGTGAAAATTCTTCTGTCTGACAATTTGAGCATATTCATATAATTTGAAATAGTGTTGTAGTTCAACATAATTGCTGGAATACCCATTTTAAAATTTAGAAAAAGTAAGAATTTGTTTTGTATTCTTTCAACAGCTTGTTCATGTTTACTAACTATAATGTGGATTCCAGACGGGAGAGTTGTACTCAAGTTGACTTCTAACATATGTAAAATATAAGAGTTTAATACATTTTATATTGTTAAAATTTCTAGTCTAGTTATAAATCCCAACATTTTTAAGCTCTTATTAGAGATTTCTGTTATGTGGTTAACAAATGAAAGATTTGATTGAAAAGTGATGCCTAAGTCTCTAATTTGTTTTAATGCCTGAAGAGCATTTTTTATTAATCTTGTTATTAAAATACACTTGATTTTTTATTCGAGAAAATCTAACTATTTGACATTTTGGGATATTAAGGTAAAGTCTATTTTCATTACACCAAATCAACAATTTGTTGATATTATCTTGAAGAATGTTGCAATGGTAAACATTTTGAATAATTCTAAAAATTTTAATCATTAGCAAAAAGTAAGATGGATACATCATAAAATATTTTTGTATGATCATTTATAAACAAGATAAATAAGATTGGGCCAAGCTGTGAGCCCTGTGAAACTCCACTTGTCGCATAATTTATTTCCGACAGGTAGGAATTTATTCTAACAATTTTTTTTCTTCCAGTAAGATAGCTTTCAAACCAGGCTAATATATTGCCACGTAAACCAAGCTTTTATAATTTCCAAATGGGAATTTGCTTAACACGCATAATATGTATGAATAAAAGTGATGTAAATTAAATTATTTGTCTTTTTCAACGAAACAATTACATGTCACAACTTGATGTTTTTGCTTATTGAGAGATCACGACGGATCGCTTTTATAGCTCAGTTACTTTGAAAAGTTGCCCGGTAAGCTACCGTTTTTAAATACGCAGAAATTTCTAAGATTTCATAAGTTTAACATATTACTTTCACTTTTATTTTGAAAGAACACTATAGAAACGAAACGTTGCTCTAGAAGAAACATTGGCAGATTAAATTATATTTACTTATTTATATCTTGACATGCATAGTTGAATAAAATAGTTTGTATATTATACATTGGAACATTTTGTTTGAACAGCAAATTAATATCGGTAAAACCAGCAATTTTGGTAGGCGTGGTTCACAACATGAAGGTTTTAACACCGATCCATCCCGCATGAAGCCATTACCATAAAATCTAATAATAATACTTTGTAATTAAATTTTATATCATATTTATGTTTAATCAACCAAATATCTTCCCAACCAATGCTTACTTCTATTTCTATAGTCCCCATATTTTGTATTGACACTTATTTTCACTGAGTCTTTAAACTTTCTGGTTCCTTTTGGGTTCCTCTGAATGATGAGATTGGTACATAGATTTTCCATTCTCCCAGGAATTTGTCCTAAAAAGTCCACACCTACATAGAAAATTTGAAGGAATGAGTATTCATGAAAATATATTAAGTTTTATAAATATTTCATTTTTATTTTCAAATAAGGCAGAAACCTTCCTTGTATTTTTTTGTAAATCTGAGCAAATTAATTTTTTGTGCGTAATCTGGACAAGAAATTTGTGAAGCCGGGGGTACGTTTAATTATTGTCGCACAGGATACGTAATAAGAAAAACTGTGTTTTTCGTGATACCCTTGTTATCACCTTTCGTACTATTTAACCCTTGAAACACAATTTAGAGCAATTCCTGTTGTTTATTTTTGCTTTACCCATTGGTTTTTTTCAGTTTAGGCATTACAACATGTCTTTTTTCAGTTCTACTAAAATCTGATATTTTGATAAAATGATTGAGGCCTTTTTCTCATAAACGTATTAACTTTATACCAGGTAAAGGTTTTGTTTAAATTTTACTATTATGTACCTGATTTTTAAGAGAGTTTTCGTAGATTTGTGGTAGCTCCGAAATCTATTTGCAGAAATCTATAAAATCGTCAGGGTTAATCATAATATATTTGGTGAAAATTTGGCTTTCTCCGAATTGAAATGAGATCCATGGTAACTTTAAAATATCATATTTATTTGATTAATTTGTATTATTTCACATTTTTGTTAGTATTCAAGTAGAACCGTACGCGTATTTCAAAAACCTACACCGGTTCAGTCGCTTTATATTTAGAAATAAAATTATTTATACACACTGGAAAGATTATTTTATCTAAATTTTAGAACAATTTTTGTTTTTGCAATGTGATAAAAAATAACCAATATAGAGGTATATTTAAAATGTAAATTGTCGCTACCGCGACTGAATCGGTATAGGTTTTGGAAATACGCGACCCGGTCACACGTTGCTGTGGCTAACGAAGTACAACGCCACGTCATTACCCAACATTTATAACCAACGAAATCAAATCCACACCGCCCGCTTGCCAGCACGCTGCCCGCTGCCCACTGCCCGCTTGCAAGCCCATTTATATATTTCAACCAATTTACACAAAACCTTGACAAATTATATACCTTAAAACCTTCCTCATGAACTACTCTATTTATTGGTGAAAACCGCATGAAAATCCGTTGCGTAGTTCAAAAGATCTAAGCGCACAGACATTGTGAGGACTTCATTTTATACTATGTAAAGATTAACTTAGTATAAAATGCTTGAAAAACTTCGCTTGAAATGACTTTAGCTACGGTTGGTGACCAGATCTGAATGACTAAGTACTTCCCCCTTATTCTCTTCCATCTTTTTTTCCATCCGCACATCTTCAGTCTCTCAGCATATACTAATACTGCCCTGGTAAATAAAAACACAATTTCTTCTTCGAGAATCTCAATGAAGATTTCGTGTTTTTCTTACCATGGCAGAATAATTGGGGATGCCATGGTCTCGCCGGTTGGGGTAGTTGGGACTTTAATTTTGTGACACCGCCATTAAAAAATAGAAGAAAAAGATTAGTAATGTAGTTGATATTGCTTCCGAACGAATCGGAATTTAAATACGATTGACGAACCGAAATTAGTATATATAGGTAAATAGAAACTTTGGTGCCAAATTACTACAAAATATTATCACAACGATGACATATACCTAAGATAAAAAAAATAATTGAAAATAAAACGTACAAAATATACTTATTTTACGTCCGAAAGAATACCAAAACCAATACAAAAACATAACAGTAATAATATAAAAAAATTGTATAACACGTTATCCCATGGAAAATGGGGAAAATTTAGAAACAAGACAAAACAATATGTTAATGTAATGTAACGCAAAAAAACTAAGGTCAAAATGAAGTTCCTTAAAATTAAAAAAAAAAAAAAAACTTTAAAATACAACAATTGTGCAAATCATTGAATTTCATCATGATTATTTTCCCTTCTTTATACAAATGAATTGGCACTACAAAGTTTTAAAAAATCAGGCAAAACTCTTTTTTAACCAACCCTAATTATAAGAATCCCAATTTCTCGAAAGCTTAGGTAAATTTAAAATCTAACTGTATACCTACCTACGTAATAGTCCGGTGCTCTGTTTCAACTGTAACTTTGATTTTAAATTCAGGCGAGAAAGCCACGTTAATGCGATTAAGTTTTATTTTTCACCGAAAAAGAAGCGACTTCTTTGCAGAATAAAATATAAGAAATTCGCATGGATGATTTTTACTGGCAGGTCTGAGCCGTAAAGCGAATATAGGAAACGTTAAAAAGGCCGTAATTTACGATCTTTTTACGTGGCGTGAATATGGAAATACGCTTTATTTTTTACGATGACGCATATCAATACATAAGAAATTAATTTCCATAATATTGAGAATTTCCTCCAGGCCTGTTTTATGTCTTTAGACCCAAAGGTTTGAAAATAACGCGAGTTTAGTGAGCAACATAGATGCTACCTGTGGAGGGTGAACGGCGTTAAAAATAATATAAAAATAGGAATGGATGCATTCTTATAAGAAATAAATTTAATATTGATTGAGAATTTCGATCCTTTTTAAGTAATAAATAAAAACAGACTTTAGAAAATTGAGATACGATTAGATATTTTATTTATACACACGCTATTCACAAATAGATACAAATGGAAGTGCTGCCATCTATCATCAAACAGTATTAATTATGTAATCTATGTAGGTACGCGTAAAATAATATTTTCCCGCGAGTTTTTTCAGACGTTATATTAGTACGAATAAATTACAAAACTTGCGTATAGATAGCGCCACTTTCATTTGCGTCTCGCACGTGAATAATTCCAACAACCTGATTTATTATTTTTTTTTAATTGATAAACTAATGGACAAGATTTTTATGAATAGCATAAAGGGTAACAATTATTAAAAGCAATAATTATTAGCCTGAAACACTCATCTCATTGAAAAAAGGCGAATCCGGTCAACTGCTCTTAAGCTATGTCGGCTTATCTCCTGCCCGCCAAATAATTAAATATATGCTAGTGTTTCATTCAACGATTACTGCTTATTACATTTTTCCACCATTTTGCCAACATTAGTTTATCAATTAAAAAATAATAATTAATACACAAGCCCTGCTTATTTATGGGGGTACATCAAATACATGTATTATGTAATTAATTATTGTAAAAAATATATTATAATTTATGTATCTTTTTGTAAAAAAAAAAAATTAAATATTTGACGAGGTAAAGTATTTCGCCAAAAAGTGTAGACATAATTTGTCTCGACGCCATAGTGGGAGATTGAGCACTTACAATGCCTTTCCCATATAAAAAAAAGTTGGTTTGCAGGTGGAAAAATTTAATAAGCAGTAATTTGTTGAATGTTAATTGTACGTATAGAAGAACGCGGGTTCGAGTCCCGTCGGCGGCATGAATATTTTACTGGGAGATATTTTCAATGCAGATGAGTGTTTCAAGCTAATAATAAATTATTGCTTATAATAATTGTTAACCTGATTTATATAAAAAAATTAGCTTAGATCCGGTACTCTGGTTTCCCTTGAAAGAGTGACGGTAGTACTTGGTTGTATCACGCAGTTATATATTACATATGACGTCATTGCCCGTCCCGGTTACTGTGTCCCGATGACTAGCCACATTGGATCCGAGGAACGGGCTGTTTTTGGAATCAATTCGTATTGGATCCGTAATATGGTCACCAACACTAACTGGGAGAAGCCGACCAATGAATTCATTACTTTTATAGGCCTAAATATTATTGTGATTTATTTTTGGGTTATTAACCCATGTTGAGCTTTATACCTGACAGCGTACAGAGTCCATCATCAGGGCTGATGGATATGGTCGACATTATCATCACAATCTCCAACTGCGCTGCAATGAGCAGTTACGATTCTTTGATACTAATCCGGGGGTCGCGGGTTCAAAGTAAGGCGTGCGCATGTAACTTTACTTTATTAGTTGTGTTATTTCATGATTTATTCATATAAAATAATGTAAAGTATATTTGCGGCACGTTCCTGGGCGTACTGTACAAGGCCCGCAGATACTTTAATAGTACACAACTGCTAACCCTGTACAAATCACAAGTACGCCCCACGGTTTAATTTGGCAGCCACCTCTGGTGTGGAGCTCCAAGACAATATTAGCGAAACTCAATTGAAAATTTAGAGACAGAAAAATCAGAAAAATATATTGGCACCTCTGGGACTCGAACCCAAGAGCCTTTGCTTACATGGCAAGTGCTCTACCAACTGAGCTAAGCTATATCAAATTCGGCCACTTTTAACTGTATCATACTTCAACTAAGAACTACCAACATTATCTTCATTTTCTTAACGCACATATTATTGGCTGCTTATTTGCCATGTAAGCAAAAGGTCCTGGGTTCGAGTCCCAGATGTGCCAATATCTTTTATGGATTTTTCTGTCTCCACATTTTCGATCGAGTTTCGCTAATATTGTCTTCATTTAATTAAATATTATAATTTGAGATTTTACTCATAAAGTTAAGAAATTAAAAATAAATCTAAACTTATTCAACGTTTTTCCTACAAAAGGTTCGAGTTCTGGGTACAAAATGGTTACCATCCTGCTTTAGGAGAGGTTCGGGTAATACGCTCTGTTATTTTAGCAGTCAAGCACCGAATGGTACGCCTTAATAAATAAATTCTCCAATCGTGTGTTCGTTATTACATGTCTAATGAAATTTCTTCCCCCGTATCAATTCTTTCTAATTCCATTTGGCCGCGGTATGTGCTCGGAATGGGGCTGTATTGTTTTCTGTTTTCGCCCGACAAAAAGGGGAATTCCTCCAGAATTCCTGCCAGACTTAATTCTCAGGATCGGGAAGCCTGCGGTGCTTACAGCAGCCGTAACAGCTTTCTTAACGGGATTTTAATAAGGCTTGACTGTGGTAAAAATCTACCAGATTAAAAATAAATTTAATTTGAAGGATGAAACATAAATGGTACTATTTTAGTCATGTTCAGAAAAAGTTCAAATTTAATATGAAGATTCGCTGACTACAAATCGACGTTAGCGGTATTGTTTAAATGTCATAATGTCATAAATTCTGTACTACCATTTTACTATGGTAACACTACGACCAGGGCACAATTCATTATACAGTTCAGTGTCCCCAGGAATGACGGACGTACGAATCCATCCCTCCCAATGCGGTACAAGGTGATGGGTCGAGACAGTCCGACTGGAGAGGTCAAAAGGTCCCCCTCTACCAGTCTCTCCTGATCCTGTCTGCCACGCATTTGGTGGGCAAACACGTCTGTCGCCAAGACCAAGAAAAACCTCACCCCATGGACCCGGGCACCCCTGCTAAGTCACCAAACGTAGCGAACTATTTGGGGTAACCCATGGCAGAGGTGTTGGTTATCCAATAAATTGTTCCCCGGGTGGCGGTACCCATACCCGCCTTCCAAATATACTAAAATGTCATTTACATTTTTTACTCAAATAATATCAGGAATCACTAGTTAAAATAAATCAAGTACATCCATTAACTACCTTTACAATATACACGGTTTGAGAATTTGAGAATTTCGTTTTTTTTTTTTCTTTTTCCCTTTTTTCAGCAACTACTGGGTTAAAAAACCTTTTGGCACCGTGTTGTGCCTCCCCCTATGAATCACTTTAAAATTCTATAAACAGTTGATATTAACCATCTAGTAATTTGATCTTAAAAATTCCACATCGAACTGATTTCCTCGAAAAGAAAAGCTTAAATCCAAAAGAGTTATACATATAACGAAATCAATATTTAATATTATTTATTTTATTTAAAATAAATAAATAAATAATAAATAAATAAGTGTTTATTCCAGTTATTTGAATTCGTTTCAATTCATTTAATTTAATTAAACTTGAATAAAATTCTTTACAGACTTTTAAGACAGCGCATTTTAAAACTTTTTTATCCGTTTGCTCGACATTTGCAGAAGATCATTTTTAAATTTTTGCCGACATTAAAAAAATCACACCTTAAAATTTTAACACGGTGACAAAAACTACTTATTAATTGCATTTTATACAATGAAATGGAGTAATATACTCCATATATGGAGTATGTCTAAAAATATGTAAGTAATTTGGATAAATAAAATTGATGTAGCGGATTTTTGATATTCACTTCGTGATTTGTATGGAATATAGAGGCTTTTGAAACTCAACTGACCTGAGGATCACGAGCAGTTTTTTTGCCATCTTGGCAAAATAACTGATCGTGATTGGTTGAATTCCGATAAAGCAGGTTTCGATAGTAACTTCTTGAATGATTTAGCGGGTTTTGTTTCTCACTCGTAGTTTTAACATGGTTTTTGGTCGTAATGAAGGAGGTTTTGAAACTCAATTTTAGATAAGTCTTGTTCCTCGCAAAAATGTGAACAAGATGTCTTACTCAGATCATTTTGTCAAGAAATCGGGTATTGAAATTATAGGACTCATATTGTCTGTGGTATACTTTATAATGAAAAGTGCATATTTATGGAAAAAGAACTTAATTTTAACCGTAAACAGCTAATCAGAAATTCTGCTAGAAAAAAATATTTAAAAAATATATTTTTAACATTGTTCTAAAATATCTACGAAGTTTCGGATTTGCGACATATATGGTCATAATAGATAAAGCATTTCAATAGCTTTGTTTTAAGTCCAAAATAACAAACGTGAGAGTTACAAATATATGTTTTTAATTGCCGAATAAAGGAGATAATTGCCATTTTTATCCGAAAAGCAATTGGATACATTTAAAATGGCGCCAATATATGGCAAAAATCGCTCCAGTGGTTATAATATTGTAATGTTGGGCGTTATATAAAATTATAAGTGATCTAGTTGATAGTCCGGTATTGCTAGAATTGATAAGCTTCCGGACTCCACTACGTAATACTAGAATTCAGGATTCATTTCAGTGCAGAAATCCTGGGACTAACTACCATATGTATTCCTCTTTGCCCGGAATACTAATGGAGGGAAGCAATTATACCAAGTCAGTGGACATTTTCAATTTATGTTTAAACAAATATAAAATATTGTTACTGAGACAGTTCAGTTATGTACAATGAGTGCTGTGTATTTCTCATTATTCATATTTAATGTGAAACCCCCGTAAAAGGGCAAATAGATAATAATATATATATATATATATATATATATATATATATATATTTTTTTTTTTTTCAAAAGAAGCAAACAAATTGTGACGTGACATTTTCGATAAATAAAAAGAAAATACTTTGTTTTAAGTCACTTAATTATTATTTTTTTCGTCTACCGGTTTCGGTACCTCCGTACCATCATCAGGACTGAATATAAAATACTAACAAATACAGGATAATACGCATATATATTTATACAAATTGTGAAAGAAAGAGACAGTAAATTAGAGTGGGACAGTGCGGAAATATTTATGAAAGAAAGAGACAGTAAATTAGAGTGGGACAGTGCGTCAGTTGTGGGAGGGAATTGAGGGAGGAGAGAGTGAGATAATAATGAACTAAACTAAACATTCAGCCCTATTATAAGTATGTTTCCCGTTATCTCAACTAAATTTAACATTCAGCCCTATTATTCAACACTCTCTCCTCCCCCACTTCCCTCCCACAACTGACGCACTGTCCCACTCTAATTTACTGTCTCTTTCTTTCATAAATATTTCCGCACTGTCCCATTCTAATTTACTGGCTCTTTCTTTCACAATTTGTATGTATATATGTGTATTATCCTGTATTTGTTAGTATTTTATATTCAGTCCTGATGATGGTACGGAGGTACCGAAACCGGTAGACGAAAAAAATAACAATAAAGTGACTTAAGATAATAAATAAATAAATAAGTTAGTACGGGTAAGCTCACATTTCAAAATAATATAAAAATACTCCCTAACATTTTGTGTATATTCACCAGTTTTCCACTTGAACAGACATCACGTATATTATACAAAATTAATTTTAATTGTAGGAACGAAGTGTCATTTCTAAATTTTCGTTTTTGCGTCCTTTCCTGCCTCCATTTAAATAATAATATTGTATATCCTTAAAACCACACACCCAGAATTCAGATCCTTAGGCTGAGTCTCCCGTGCATAATTCTATTTTATAGGGAGGGGGCGGATTATCTGGATTATTCGCCTGCCGCATTTAACGTTGCAAATGGACCAAGAAAAATATACGACCTCCCTTATTCGAGCTGCGTGTAGGCCGGATTAACCGTCGCGGCCCTAAACAAATAATAATACAGGTAGAGGCTCTGCCGGACCTTCTGCAGGCCTTGTAGGCTTTTATTCAGAAGGATGTGATATTATATTTACAGTTGCCGACGTTATTACTAAATAAATGTCGCTAAACTTTCTGCAGAATAAAAATAACTCACTATTTAAAGTCCTTTCTGGTTGTCATTAATCTCTCTCGATGGTGAGATCTCTCTGTTTCACTTACACAGCCATTTGCAGTACTGATTGACGATGGAGTACAAATATTTCGTATTTTTTAGGTTTTTTTTTCAATTTGGGAGGCGGAAATGGGTACCGCCGCCCCGAGAACCATTTGTCGGATAAATAACACCTCTGCCATCATGGGTCACGCCAAATGGTTTGCTACTTTTGATGCTTAGTAGGGGTGCCCGGATTCATGGGGTGAGGTTTATCCGGATCTTGGTTGCGGATTTTTCTTTTTTCTTACGTTAACTCCACGCAGGAGGCCCTGAGGAAAATAATTTCCCTCAGCGCCTATGTCATCTGGGATGCTGTGTGGAGGGTCTTTTTGAGGAGAGGAAGGAATGAACATTGGTCTTGAAGAGACCCATGTTGTAGGAAGGAGGAAACACAGAGGCCGGCAAATCATTCCACAGCCGAGCTGTTGAACACAAGAACGAGTCGAAGAAACGACCCGTTCTCATGTGGCAAATGTCAACCGTGTACAAATGTTGGGCACGCGTTTGGCGTGTTTCCCGACTATGCACCGGTGCCGAAGGGATCAATGATGCTAGTTCCTCGGAGCATCTTCCATTGTAATACCGGTAGAACAAGGATAGCATTCCCAGCCGACGCCTGTGCTCTAAAGATTGCAATCCGTCTGTTAAGATGGGCGAATCTATCAAACGGACCGCCCGTTTCTGCACAGAGTCGAGGGTATTTTTCAGGTATTTTGGAGCTCCAGACCAGAGGTGGCTGCCAAATTCAACCGTGGGGCGCACTTGTGATTTTTACAGGGTTAGCAGTTGTGTACTATTAAAGTATCTGCGGGCCCTGTACAGTACGCCGCGTTTGCCCATCAACTGCGTGGTACGCCGGATCGGGAGAGATTGGTTGAGGGAGATATTTTAATATCTCCGGCAGAACTCTCTCGGCACATCACCTTAGTGCAGTGGAAGGGATGGATTCATACATCCGTCACACCTTAATTGATTGACCCCCAGATACCCTCCCCTCATGCCCATTTTCCTTCCCAGAACTTCCTCTGCTTCCTTTCCCTAAAAAGACCCTATTGTAAAATATACCACCAAACATAGTTAGTCACTTCAGGCAAAGATTTCATTCTTATGGAGATAAAAAAATGCTAAGTTTATTTAGTGTATGTAGTAAGAGGTGAGTTCAGCATCTACAAAGATGACATAGTGTCACTTTGCTTTGATAGCGTTCTAGCTTCACTTTATCTTGTTCTTAGATATGAGGTGTCTAAGTTTGCAAAGAAGATTTCTCATAATCTGGTTACTGATTTTTGATTTTGAGGATGAATTTTGTGTGAAGTATGTTAGTCATAACAGGAGAAATAAATAATTTTATTACAATTGGTCTTCACTTACCATTTTAGGATGTACCTAAACGTGCTGATGGAACCGTATGCAACTAGCTAGCGCATAATAATTCCTTACATTAGTTTTTTTTTTTTTTAATTTTACGTAATCGAAATTTAGACTTCCCCCAATGCAAATAGTTGCCTTTTAATGTAATTAAGGTGAATCAAAAAGGTTTTTTTTTTTAAAGTGCATATTAACCGTTGCCAGCGATCTCCAAAAATTAATGAATGATCTATGAATAAAACTAATACATGATTTTTACTATTCAATTCATTATTTATTAAGCTGGAAAATTTTTGAAGTAGCATTTCAGTGCCTTTTTTTGGAAGCCATATTGATTGTTATCAATAATAAAAAATCTTCTAAATATTTGATTAATTTCAGCTGAATGTATTTTTCTAAAAATTTTTCAAGTGATGGCAAAATACTAATCGGCCTATAATTACCCAGTAGAGTGTGATCACCTCCTTTATAAATAGGTCTGATAATACTGCATTTTAAGTCATCTGGAATTTTGGCTTTAAGTAAGATTCTATTTACAAAATGGGCTATAATTGGAGCTAAGATTATCATGTGTTTTTTTAATATTGCACATTCTGATATTATCAATTCCAGGAGAAGAGTTTTTAAGTTGCCTCACAATGCTTTCTATATCAGCAGTTTTGGCCCTTGGTAGGTAGATGCTTCAAAATAGTTGTCTTGAAATCACATTTGTGTAACATATTGCAGATACTATCGGATCAATAATTAACAAAATCATTTTCGTTATTTGTTTATGGGGTGTTATGCCGTGTTGCGCTACCTCCTTCTTTAGCCAACGTTTCGGACATCGTTGCAGTGTCCATCATCAGGGCAGATCCGGCAGATCCGGTAGATGTGTAATTTTTAGTCGTGAAGTGTGTGCTTGTTCCGCGGCGATGACGCCACTACCTGTCACGATTATTTTGTACTGGTGAAAGTTAACCATTGTATTGTTATTTTTTCTTAAATTCTTACCATTGTGATTTCTAATTTTAGATTTCATTAAGAGATGGAGCCACTTCCGTCGGCGTCTCGCAAACGGACTTGCCCCTGGCTAGCATAAATACCACGTTTTAATGAACTTTCTATTCCGTTCCGCGGCGATGACGCCACTGCTTGTCACGATTATTTTGTACTGGTGAAAGTTAGTGGTGCTGGCGGCACGGTATCGCTTCGAAGTAAATAAGCACACACTTCACGACTAAAAATTACACATCTACCGGATCTGCCGGATCTGCCCTGATGATGGACACTGCAACGATGTCCGAAACGTTGGCTAAAGAAGGAGGTAGCGCAACACGGCATAACACCCCAAAAACAAATAACGAAAATGCTTTTGGCCGTGAAAATCTTAAAACTTATCTAACAAAATCATTGGTTACATTTTCTTTGGTCCGGTCTTTCATCAGATATTTGGAGGCAATTTGGTCACAATCATTTTTACATTTCTTTCCTAAAATTTGATTACACTCGTCCCAAGTCTTTTTTGAGTCTTGAAATAGATTTTTGAATTTATCATTATAGTATTTTAATTTTAGTAACAATTTATTTAAAACATTTCTAAAACTTTTATATTCTTTTTCATGGTATTTGTTTGTTGGAGTATTTTTCCAACGTTTATATAAATAATCTCATTTTTTTTTAATTTTATATAGTGTATCATTAGATATCCAATCATTTATTGCATAAGGTCGGCTTTTAAATTTTTTGTTTATTTTAATTGTGCTGTTTTTACACAAGTCGTCAAAATAACTTTAAAATTTTTAAATAAATGACAGAACAATCGGTTTCCTTTAGAAGCGATTTCCAATCATAATTACAAATATGTTTTTCGATCATTTTTTGTGAAAAAATTTGGACGTTATAAGTATCGTTAGAGTCAAAATTATCTACCGTGTTATAGTGTATACTAACAGCTGTTGTGTGGTGGTCGGCAATGTTATAATCACACACGCATGCTGAGATTGTACTGCTTAATCCATTGGGTAACTTTCCGCTTAATCGGACAAAAAAGTGATCTATACATGAGCTGATAATTTTCTCTTAAACTATTACTTCCCTTGTAACACTATTTATACATTTTTGTAAATAGTAATTAGTGAGGATATTTTCATAATTTATAATGAAGCATCATTTTTATCTAATAAATTAAAATTTTTATCGCCGAAAAATATTACACTTTCATTTGATTTAATATTGTTTTCAAACACCATGGATATTTCCTAAAAAATGCTTGCTTATTTAGATTCGGGGGTCGGTATATTGCTAAGATATTTAAAGTTTTGTTATTTGAAAGTATCAATATTCCAAAGACGTTCTCAAAATATTTAGTATCCAGAAATATTTGCGAAAAGGAGAGGTTATTTTTTACAAATAACAAAATGCCTCCACCAGTTTTATGGTTTCTGCAATAGTAATACGAATTGAATCGGTGGATATCATAAAGATTCACAAGTTCACTACGAATTGCAGTTTCGCAAAGCATTAGTATGTCAATGTGATTTAAACAGTCTTTAAAATAAACATGAAATAGGTCCCAGTACTTACAAATTGATCTTAAGTTTAGTTCCACAAAATTAAGTTTATTATTTTCACATTTCATTGTATCTTATTTTTTTTAACCATTCACACAGGTCATTAACCTTACAAAAATTTATATCACTGTCATCATCAATATAACTAAAAGACATATTGTTTGTGAATAAAGTACTTAATAATTAATATATTCGTATGCTTTTTTTCCCCTGGCATTGGCATCTCATGTTGATGCACGCATTTATTATAATTAATTGTTAAATTTGAATTTGATTTTGAATGCAAGCATAAATAAATTCGCAGCAATAATAATAATGAACAATAATGGTTCAAAAATAATAATATCAAGGTTGACTTGAAATGGTTTTGTTATCAATATTGAAGAATAACCTGGCAATATATTTATAGTGATAATTTTATAAATAAGATACATAGTATGAAGTGTTATAATGTTGTTTTGAGTATATAGTATTCCACAATCGTTAACACTTTGAGAGTAGGCTAAAACTTAAGTGCTTTGTTTTTGTGTTAAAATTTTACAGTAAAATATAATTAGGTAAATAGTTTTTCAACATTTCTGATGAATCTTTAACACTTTGATGGTAGGTTAATAATATTATTATGATTTTTTTTTGTTTTAAAGTTTTACAGAAAATTATAATTAAAATTGAAGGAAGTTTAAGAAAACAGGCGCATTTTATACAAACACATAAATATTGATATTGAGTTTTTAATATTTGGGCAACCATGAGGGCTACCATTGTTAAGAAATTAAAAGTAGGTGCATACCTATTCATAATTTATAAGCCCTTGTGCAATAGTCATAATTTTTTTTAAATACGGACAATTTTTGCTGTTTGCTTTATGAATTGTATTGTTTGTAGACTTGAATGTGTTGTTTTGGAATTCACAATTTTTGCATTCTTTGTTTTTGTTAGGGCAGTCTTTCCAAGGATGATCCATGGCGCAGTGTAGGCACGTGGCATTCTTGTCCTTATTTAGGCAGTTGATAGCTGAGTGACCAAATTTCAAGCAATGATAGCATTGCATAATCGGATTTGCGTCCTCCATCCGCACTCTGTAGTATCCAATATTTATTTTCTCTTTAGATATAAGATATTCCCTTAATTTTCCACTGGTTTCTATTGTGTAGTTCGTAAGATTATTTTATGCTTTTGGCTTAAGCATTTTCACTAATTTAACGGTATTTTTATTTGGATTTTCATCCATTATGATTTTTACTCCATCGGTTTGTGTTTTAAATGATTCTATTATGTCTTCTTCTGATAAGTTGACTGGTAGGTTTCTTATGAATAATTTCGGATTCTTTTTTTCTAATTCTTTTGCAGTTAGGTTGTTTTTGAAAACCGTATTTATTTCGTCTGTAAGTTTTTTTGAATGATCCTAGGGCAAGAGATAATTAGTTTATTATATTTTTATGCTTTTTGCACCCCATTAACTGCAATACCCAATTGCGATGTTTTAATTTTTTTAACTATCATATCTCAAATATCATCAGATGTTGAATTAGTATTGTATTTTCACTTCCAATTATTAGTGAGTACTTGGCCTCTGGTATAGGTATTGAAAAGGTTGACTGATTATTTATGTTGTATTTATTTATTCTTTTTTTTTCTTTTAAATAATTTTTAATGTTTTTCTTCATTTAATATCAGTTTATTTTGTAGCTCAATTATTTTCTCTTGTAATTAAAGTTTTTCCTTGCACCATATTTCTTCTAACTGGCATTTATCTTGCTCTATGATAATTCTCTGCTTCGCCTCTTTGATATTTGAGCATTTTTTAATTTCATTTTTAATAGAGTCAATTAGTCCTTGGAGGAGCAATTCCGGGCAGCGCAAGACAGAGAGACATTCTCAAGAGTGATCGCCAACGTCGGGGGGACCTGATACGGCACGCAAAGAAGAAGAAGAATTAGTCCTTGTGCGTTCCGGTCCATAATGAGTTATTACTTTTATGCGAGCTGTCTGGCGAATAAAAACGTCAGTCAGCCTGCTAAGTTTACAACAACAATATATTTAACTGCTTAGCACTGTACATATCGGTTACTGTGTTTATCGTAGTTTCTGGGCGTGCGACCTGCACGGCGACAGAAACTGAATTGTTCTAATTACGTTTCCTTAGTACCATTCCAAGGGTTCCATCACAATTCAGAATCAAGTAATTTCAACACCACTTTGAAGAGCCATTAAAACTTATGAACAAAATAGCCCATAACCTAACCTAACGTAACCTATTAAATCAATTTTGCACAATTTGAAATTTTAATATTGTTCGCTTTGTGTAGGTTGATACGCGTAGTTCGATATCCATAACGGCTTAGCTCGTGTTTCAAAGATGACTCTTACCACTGAGCTTCTTTGGTCGCCGACACTCCGAGACACACACTAATAATCCGAGACTGATGAAATTTTGCAAACTTTGCCGTCAAATTAAGAGGAAATCGGTCTGGCGGCGTGGATTTTAAATTTATCAAATCCAGAGAAATATAACCGAGTCTGATGAAATTTGGCACACTTTGAAATTTGAAATTGTAATATTATTTGGATTGTTTAAGTTGATACGTGTAGTTTGATACCCATGACGTAGAAGTATAGGGAGGATAGGGCCACGTTCTAATAAAATATTTTCTATTAAAATATTGCTCAAATAAATTGCACAAGATTAAGCCACAAAATCAGAAATTGTTAAATAGGTTATGATAATTTGACACCTCAGAATATGGTAAGGCGAAGTTTATTTAATTATTATTTTGGTTTCAGAAATGAACAAAAAAGTGGTTTTGCATTCGGAGGACATTTTTAAAAGAAATGTTAGTTAAAACCTTGTCCAACTGAAGTAACGATAGGTCTTGGGGGAAATAAAATTGTTTTTCTCAAAGCCTCCCGTGTGGAGTTAATGCAAAAAACTTTGCAAAACGCCTTTGTGCAGAAATTATACAACATAATTTGTGTATTTATATGACGAAGATAAAGAAAATCTGGTAACCTGGAAACGTCGTAATCCGTAACATTGGCAAACACGATGTTTGAACGATGTATTGTATGGATCTCATTTTGTAGTTCAACTCGTGTATCTACGTAATCGTTTTACTGTGGAACATGCGTTTGAACACACTTTTATGTTCACTTGAGTATGTACACACAAAGTAAAAAGTACCAACGTGCGTATTACTACAATTTTATACTCGTTTGTAGGTACAATATTATATTATCACGATGCTTGGGTAGATTTCCACCACCGAACAGATATTTCGTAGATGTGAGATCTAATACATATTTACAATTTAGGAGGCTGATTTGGGTACCGCCACCCCGGGAATTATTTATTGTATTTAGTAGGGGTGCCCGGGTTCATGGAGTAACGATTATTTGGGTTTCAACGGTGAAATAACAACCTTCGGAGCGAGATTTTAACTGCTATTTATGAACATTAAATAATCGTTATTGAAAATGGTCAAGTTCTAGACACCTTAAAATATTTTGTAACAATCCAAAAAAAGCGATAAAAGAATATTTATAGACATTCTAACTAACTAACTAACTAACCATCACGCCGTTTCCCCGCAGGGGTAGGCAGAGAGGACGGACCGCCAAACAACTCGTTCTTGGCACACACTCTTTGCCTCACTCACATTCATACATCTCCTCATACATTCTCTTCGATTATTCTGACTTTTGACATGACCCGACTCAAGTATCTGATTCACTTGATCGTGCCATGTCTTCCTCGGGCGTCCCCGACTTCTTCTGCCATTCACATTCGCGTCGTATATTCTTCTTACCCTACTTCCTTCGTTCATTCGCTATAGACATTCAGCCTTACTAAATAAATAAAAAAACACTTCACGGCCGAAAGTTGTTGTTGTAACAACATAAATAAAGCCCGTACACACTCGAACTTGATCTGTTACTAATAAAGTAATAAACCCTTTAAACCCTTTTCCTTCCCAGAACTCTCCTCTCCTTCCTTTCCCTAAAAAAACCCTCCACACAGCATCCCCAAAAAAAAAAAAAAAAACTCACCTCAGCGGCCGTGCTGTTAAAACGCATTGTTTGTATTTTAGCCGCGAAATATTTGTCTCCGCGGGATGTTTGTTTCGTCTATGCTAAAAGGTGGATCCAGATATGTTATTTTTTCAATTTTTTTCCGGGTTTAAATCTTAAAATTAGGATTTTTATAAGTTTATTTCAAATACAAAAATCTAAAAGGTAATTTTATGTAGTTTTTATAATGGTATTTGTTTTTAAGATATCTTTAAAACTATAATAGAAAAAATTATATTGAACATTCAAAATACTTTGGAAAAATTCCAATATTCGTTCAGAAATGAGTAATAAAACAGGGGTATATAATAGATAAACAACCCACTTTGGCTTGTAAGCGATGTGATATCTTTCCATGAACATTTTCCTGTAATTTGTTAAAATTTAATAAGGTTTTCACATCCTAGGCCGTTTATCAATTGAATAAAATTTTCACGAGGTTTTTTAGTAAGGCTGATTGTGTTTTGATAATAATTTGTCGAACGCGTAATTAAAATGCCACCATCAAAGGGCGAAAATTTTCCTCACCAAAGACTCGATATAATATTTATGACCGCAGAGAGGTGCTTAGGTCATATTATCATAAAATAACCAGTACCTAAATATCTCAACTTTATTGAAGACATAATGAAATTGGTCGCTTTTTGCCAATAATGACAGCAATTATTGAGTTTACGCTCGCCATTAAATTAGTTTTAAAATCTTGTTGGAAATGTAAATCACTTTCAAGTCTTTTAGCGCTGTGAAGCGCCCATAAAATGAAAAGGTCACCACAAGGTTAATCGTTTCAATTCTAAATTAAATTTAACGAAACAATGATTTTAAATTTTGCGGAGATAACAGTGTGTAAGGGCTGCTACGGGGTTAAAACATTCATGTTCGCTAATTTGCGATGTAAAAATCCTTAAAGGAGCAATTCTTTGGTTAGAATTAAATAATGTTCCAATGGTCTGGTGGTTGTGTGATTACCATCAGACTACGATCCAGGAGGTCCTAAATTTAAATCGCGAAAGTTATTTGATTGATTTATGATTTACTTCAATTTTTTTTAATGAAAAAATAATACAGAGTATATTTGCGGCTCTTTCAGAGTTGTAGATATTCTTAGTATAGCCCTGGTAAAAGACCACCATTCTGAATTGAAATTATGCTTGAAATGCCGAAATGTGACTTTAGCAGTACTTAGTGACCAGATCGAATATCCAGGTCCTTCCACACCGTTCTTATTCTGTAAGAAGTAGACCCTTATCCAGTATAATATTTGTTTCTAAAAAATAAATAGCTTGAGTGATACATACCATTTTCAATTTTTTAGTAGACTTAGTAGTTTTTTTCACAAAATTGAAATAATAACAAAACTGAATAGAACTTTCAGAACTTGAAAATTAACTTTGAAATTTGATGAATTGTTTTAATTCTCCGAAAAAATCTCACCAACCGTGAAACTTTAACAAAAAATGATTACCAATTACCAATCAATGGTTGAAAGGTTATCCTGTATGCGTATTTCGTAATAATATATAATTTACTTTTTCCCACGCCAGTTTTTCCGTTAATCCTTTTTTTATCGAACCCGCGACAATTGCATTAATAGCCGAGGATCTTTATCACTCGGCTACGTCGCGCGTAGCGTTTGTCGTAAAATCTGCGTAAGTTTAAAAAAAAATGAGTGTGCTTTAGACCACATGACTGAAGTAAAACTACAAGACAAACCTCGCCCAAGGAACCCAGGTATCTCTGCTAAGTTATCAAACGTAGCGAACGGGGTGACCTATGACCTAGGGGTGACATATGACATTGGGGTGAAATATGACGATGGGTTGACCTACGACCTTGGGGTGACCTACGACCTTGGGGTGACCTAAAACCTTAGGGTGACCTATGACCTTGGGGTGACCTACGACCTTGGGGTGATTTACGACCTTGGGGTGACCTACGACATTGGGGTGATCTACGACCTTGGGATGACCATCCTTATCCTTATCCTTATCCTTATCCTTATCCTTATCCTTATTCTTATCCTCATCCCCATCCCGATCCCGATCCCGATCCCGATCCCGATCCCGATCCCGATCCCGATCCCGATCCCGATCCCGATCCCAATCCCGATCCCGATCCCGATCCCGATCCCGATCCCGATCCCGATCCCGATCCCGATCCCGATCCCCGTCCCCGTCCCCGTCCCCGTCCCCGTCCCCGTCCCCGTCCCCGTCCCCGTCCCCGTCCCCATCCCTATCCTTATCCTTATCCCTATCCTTATCCCTCCTCAAGTCAAGCGTGCGTAATGGCCCGTCCCTTCGCCTAGCAATCGATTACCGTTCGCATGATATTTATAGTAACTATCACCACTTTTCGTAACGCTTTCACCAGCTTACCCCCCAAGTCGAGCGTGCGTAAAGAAATTTTACTTCAAAAATTATATATTAATTTTTAATTTAACTTATAGACAACAATTATTGCAAACTTTGATTGCGATTCAAGCCAGATTAAACATCCTAAGTTCCAAGCTATCAAATATTAACGTAAAGATGAGTTTCACTGGTCAAAGAAAAAATATTATGAATTTACCTTCTTAGTGGAAAAAACTTCTGAAAGGTTTCCCCAAATGTATTTAGTTAGAAAAAGTTTCTGAGATTAACAAAGAAGAAATTAAACTTAATGTGAAGGATTTATTGGGCAAAGGAAAGTGCTAAGCTCATTTTTGTTGAGGGTTTTCTATCGAAATGAAAAGATTTCCATCTCTTTAGCCTATTTGATAAAAGAATCTAGTAAACATTTCCTAAATTCAGAACAAATGTTTATATTTTAACACTATACATTGATTTACTATTATGTTCCTACTTAATACATTTACCCTGTTAAAACAACAGTTCTTCTAAGTCTGTTAATCTCGCGTCCAAAGACGTAAGTTTATAATTCTCTCGCATTTATTAAATTAAATCCAAAATTTATTCTGAATTCGTACGGTTTGCAAATAGGTACAAAAATACCTACCTACTTAATTATAAGCCATGGAATTACAAGATGATTTCAATAGCGCTGTTTTTTGTGAGAAATCAACTCAAGGGCGCAAAGTATTTTTATGCGATATTTTTAAAATTTCATATAAAGAATTATACAAATTAGATAAATGAAACAATTTAACTTTATTTGAACCACTTTTATATTTGAGTAAATCCGACCGGTTTCAGAATGATCGTTCCTTCTTCAGGGCAAATGTAAAAGTACTCAAATATAAAAGTGGTCCAAACAAAGAAATTCAAATTAAACAAAGTTAAATTGTTTCATTTATCTATAATGGATAACCACAAAGTTTTAGCTACATTCAAAAGTATAATTAATAATAATTAATATTGGAAGAGATTAACTTACATATATGTACCTAATAAGTATACTAGTGGGAGATCCCATGTGCACTTTTTTATGCTCCAAAAGCGAGAATTTCTGCATACCAGAATGCGCCAATAAACAGAGCGACTCAACTTCTTAACGATTCTGCATTGACCATAGACATTTTCAATGTCACCTACTGTTAGCAACTATCTTTTCACACATGTCACAAAATAATAAAACTGCCCCCACTCACTTTTTAATTTGCAATCTTCTCCAAGATATATTGGAGTATAACTGTTTTACAGAGAGCATGAAAAATATATGAAATAAATTTCTTGCAATGTTAGCAGTTATACCAAGCCTTTTAAAATTCATTCCTCAAATGAACAGCATCTGAATCCTCATTATTTTTTGAACCCTTTTATTTCATCGTTATTTTTGCGGAATTAATATTTTGAGCTCCAATTAACAAACCCGGGCGAGTATTGTTAAGGAGATAATTAACTTTTTATCTTCAAAATGTATAAAAACAGCCTTAACTCGGCTGCCCATAAACCCTTTGTGAGGAAATTAAATACACTTTAGCTTTCCACTTGATAAATGTTTCACATTTCACGGAACTACGTTCTGCGTTGCGTTTTCCAGGAATAAAAAAATACAAGAAGAATTAAAAAATAAATGTGACCCATTTCTTCGTGTTTTGCTTTGTTTCAACCTCAGTTATGAAAGACATATTTCAGAATTTCAGTAAATGAGTCATTTTTGAGCCTTGCTTTTGGCTGAATATTCCTGCTTGAAATTTATTTTTAACGTCAAATGAAATCTTAATTAAAAAAAATAGAACTGATTGTAATTTTGACGGACTCATATTCGACACCACACGGTGTTATTTCATATATATATATTTTTAAATAACATAAGGTGTATTTGCGGTGAGTCCCAGAGTGGTAGATACTTTCAGTATCGTCCTTTCAGACCAACACTCAGAATTAAAATGTTGTTTGAAATGCCACAACACGGGCTTGCGCCCTAGCATTGTGGTCGGGAAATCAAGATAAGTAATAAATTATTCACTGAGAAAAAAATGGCGGCTTAAGCTGTGTTTGGTGACCAGATCTGAATAGTCAAGAACTTCCCCACCTTCCTCTTCCCCTTCAGCATCACAACATTCTCCAATTGGGGTTGCCACTGGCTACAGTCGGTTGGGAGCTCCGGTCGGTTCAAACCTCACCCCATGAACCGGGGCACCCAGGCTAAGTGACCTAAGGCAGAGATGTTTGTTATCCAACTAATGGTACCCGGGCGGCGGTACCCATACCCGCCTCCCAAATTTAGTTCTTTGATGTTCCACGTTATCAGTTACAATTTATTGTTTTCTATACTAAATCATATTCCACGTGCTTTTATGGGGAACACTTTCCAAGAATTTTAATTTATCATATTTTCGCGAACGACCGAATTCAAACACAGTCTTCGCTGACTTTTCATTTCACGTACGAAAATTACCATACCAACACCTCCCGCTGTAAAAATGGATAATATTGATTTTTCAAAATGCGATAAACACTAAGCTTCGTAAAAGCGAAATGTTAAAAGCGAAATGCCCCGATCCCACTGAAATGATAACCTCTAGAAGTGTAACCACTGTAAGAGATGATCTCTAAAAAAATTTAGATTCGAAGGACAGCCAGACGCACAAATATGTCCATTCTGGAAGAGCTATGCATCAACAACAGGCTTCCAACTATCTGCCTACAAATTATTTTAAGATACTTTGACACGTTGTTCGCCAAACTGAGACCACAACTTAGAGAAACTAATAGTCACTGCCATAATGGAAGGCAAAATAACCGCGAGGAGTGGAGGAACTTTGCCCACCAAGGAAATTGAGGTGGTATCAGTGGCGGATACAGAAAAATGTCAAGGGGGGGGGCGCTCAAAATATAAATAACTAAAAAATAGAAAACAGTGGGAAAAATACGAAGCACCGCACAAAGAGGAGACCGACTGTACTATCTCATTCTCTCGCAGACAAAAACATATAGATGTATGTGTTTGTCAAATAACAACAGTGCTAAAGAAGTTTTCACTTCAATAAATATGGCGGACCGCACATTTTAAAACTTGGCTGGCCACGGGGAGCAGTAGGGCTGCATTAAACAATCAAGGGAATCAAATACTTGAGTCGGGCCACGTTAAGGGTACCTTTTCATGAAACGACGTATGAATGAATGAAGCAAAATTTAAATTTAGGAGGCGAGTGTTGGTACCGCCGCCACGGGAATTATTTATTGGATAAACAGCACCTGTGCTATAAGTCATCCCAAGTGGTCGTGACTTAGCAGGGATGCCTGAGTTCATGGTATGTGGTTTTTCAAGGTAGCGGCGGATGCGTTTGCCCACACACCGCGTGGCGAGCTGGAAAGGACTGATTGGGGGAGATCATTTAACCTCTCCAGCAGGAATCTCTCGACTCATTGGCTCGCAAAGCAGTGGGAGGGTACCGCGCCCCCCCCCCCCCCCCCCCCCCATATGTATCCGCCACTGGGTGGGAGTCACGATCCTCAACAATGAGTAATATAGAACTTTTAATTACAAACAAAAGATAATTAATTCATTAACGATACTTTTCTGCTCGAGATATAATTTCTAAACCAAAAAACATTTAATGTTTATTTTTTGGGAAAACTTGTTGAGTAAAATCTCAAATTGTTATTTATTCATTGAAGACAATATCAGTGACTCCCAATCGAGAATTTGAAACAGATAAATCTGAAAAAAAGATTTTGTCACATCTAGGAATTCAACCCAGGACACCAGCCATGCGCGGGGCTTTGCCGAATCTTTTTCTGATTTTTTTGTTCAATGATGAAAATATTTTCTCCATTTCGCTAGAAGTAAGAACATATTCAGGTTATTTCGATCACAGAGATACGCTCATAACTCTGCTCACAACGCATATCAATCCCCAAATAGACCAATTAAAAATGTATTATCTGCTCATGAAGGATAACCAGCCAGCAGCGACTGAAAATCCACATTTCGTCGAAAAATGTTCTTACGATCGTACAGGGCGGTTCCATTGAGAAAGATTAATTATTCTCCGTACCAGCGTTTTAAAATTATAACTCAGTATCGATTTTATTTCATTCCAAATTTGCTTTAATTTATACCTACATCCAAAAATGCTGAAAGGCGTGATGATAAAACCATTAAAATTATGTACCTTTTGTTATTATTTTTTTATCATAAGTATTTATAATTTTTCAATAATGTCTAAACATAATAAATGTGCAAAAAAATCTGATAATTTGTAAAACCGTAAATAGATAGACAAAATAGAGAAATTTTCGTCATAAATAAGTGTTCGGATATTTTTTTCAAATGATTTTATTTGAACATTCATTTTATTTGAAAATTAAAATTTTGAAACATGCGTTTTCTAGATAACGTATTAATTTACAATAATGTATGATAACATAATATGAAATATGTTAAAATAAGACCTATGGTATAACCTTATTATACTAACAATAAACATTTCTTCTCAAAATTTAAAACATGCGTTTACTAGATTAAAGAACAATCTTTCGAGACAAATTTATAATTTTTTGTGGAAAAGAGTCAATACGTCTAAAATTTGATTTAAAAATGACATATTTCCAGTTTCCTTTGGTTATACCCTCTTTTTTGACCAATTTCACCAGAAGTAAGGTAGAGTTAAGCTATTTTGGGCATACAAACACGCCCATGGCACACTTCAATCGGTTAACATCTTAAGTGCCGGTTTCCAACCCCCCATCCGGGGCATGTAAAATGTTCAAAAACAACGAAAATCAAACAGAATTGTTTTTCTCCTCTTTCAACTTTTCTCCTTGCCACTTCATCAGCGTATCGAGGCCGATCCAAAAACAAGATAATTCAAAAGTTTCGTCAAATGCTTATGGAAAACAGACATAGATGGCATCTTATAATACATCTTCCCTGGTCGTCTCCTGGGCGGGGGAGAGGAGAGTACAATTCTCTCGCAAAGTCGGACTATTTACAATCAAAACACGTAACAAATAATCGGATGCTGCGATAAAAGATGAGATCATTTGTAAGGAGAAAAATACGACGGTTTTGTTATGAGTAAGTGTCAGTCAAAGGGCGTTCATTTTTCAGAAAACCTATTTTTATGAAGTTTCAATCTTTGGATGTCTTCTTCTTATAAGATCTTCTAATAAAAATGGGCTATTACAATACTTATTGTTTTCTTGTGCGTACGTGGGTGACATTTAAAGATTTGTTGTGAAAAAGAGCAAATTATTAAATAAATCTTTTCATATCCGTACAGATGATACTTATTTATTTTATTTATTTATTTATTGACGCCGATTATAACGGCTTTTACAAAAGAATAACAATTATTTTACATATGAATACAGAATATACATGGATAAAAGAAAAAAAAAGAAAAATATAAATATAAAATTCATAAAAGAGAACAATAGTAATGGTAGTATCAACATAAAAAAATACAATGAGTAGATTATTATAAATACAATACAACATATTATAAATCCCGGATATTATGTATTAAGAAATTAATACTTTAAATCTGTATTTGATTATAGTCAAACTGAGAAGCACTGACAGACAGTTTTAATTAAGTAGTGTTTGTATGAGGTTAAACTAGCAATGTTTATAGATTCATCCAAAACATGTTTATTTCCAAGTACATGCAGGCGATTCATTATGGAATTGAGTTCAGCATTCGATCCTGTATTGTTGCAATGATAAGGTAATTTGAAACGAACTGATCGACTACGTACATGGAACATATAAATTGAATATATATATTGTTTTACCGGACGATTATTTTTATTCTTGTAGTTTGTTAGTTTGGAAGTGTGAGATAGGTGATGCAAGAATGAGAACCCGCAAATTTTAATAAACGGCTATTGCTAATTTAGGATTGCGAGTGACAGGTCGGGTGGCATATATTAACAAAATCTATACCTTTTAGTCTTGTTAGCCGAAATGGAGTAGGGTTTATTGAGCGGAATCGTCTACAAAACCTGTACCATTTCTTACTGAAATAGTAGGGATAGACTTGTATTTTCAATTTGGGAGGCGGGTATGGGTACAACCACCACGGAAACCATTTATTGGATAATCAACACCTATGCCATAGGTCACCCCAAGTGGTTATATACGTTTGGTGACTAAGTAGGGGCGCCCGGTTTATAGGGTGAGGTTCGTTCGGGTCTTGGCGGCGAATACATCTGCCCACCATGCAATGCAATGCAGTTGCCTGGCAGGGCGGATCGGGAGAATAGTTGAGGGAGTCCCTTTGACTTCTCTAGCCATACGAATACTCTCTCGGAACATCGCCTTGCACTGCCGTGGGAGGGATGGATCCATAAGTCTGTCACTCCTGGATACACTGACACCCAGATTCCTACCCACCCTTAATATCCCTTTCCTTCCCAGAACATCCTCTCCTTCCAAAAGACCCTCCACACAGAATCCCCAAAGGTGACATAGGCCCTGAGGGGAATTATTTTCCTCAGGGCCTCCAGTGTGGAGCTAAAGTAAAAAAAAAATGTATAAATGTGTTTGAAGCAAGCAGCGTGACCGAGTTTTTTGGCGGTTAATTCTCTCAGCCTCCTATGCGGAGAAGCGGCCTGATGGTATTAAAGTATGTTGCCATGGCTGAAATTGTAGGTATTGACTTGTCCATCTTCGAAGAAAGCATGGTGACAAATTTTTTGGTGTCTATGAAAAAATTCGAATTAATACAAAAACAAATGATCATATAATTGCGTAAAAATGTCATTATACCATAGTTCCAGATATTGATCATCCTCTTCCTTCTCACAAGTCTTGTATGAAAACGAAAAAGACAGAAGATACTAAAAGGATGACGTCACGTCAGACCTATCTCTAAAACTAAGAGTACTTTAAAACTGTTACTCGATTTCGAGGCGAAATCTTTCTTTTGACATTAGAAAAACTAATCCACATATTTACAACAATTTCTCAGCATAAATGTCGCAAGCTTTTGGTATTCCATACATGCGAATACGACACGATTGATTAAGCTGCGTTGAATAATAACCCACAATAATACAAAAGTACAGCATTATTTTGTGAAATAATTTATTGTAACTTCAGCAAAAATTCTTGGTCCATTTGGGCGATGATTGGACTTGAACCTCTGTGAGAAACTGTAAGTAAGATTAATGAATCGTCAGCGAGACGTAACCGAGGCAACCAACGGGTTCATCTGTTAACTTCTAACGGCCACGACGAGAAACTTTTGGGGCGGATAAATCTGCTTAACGAATGAATTTCTTACCCACTTCGCTGGGTAATATCTTTTTTTATTTGAACGTCTCCATTGTGATGCGAATGAAGATCCAATCATTTTGTTACTTTTAAGTGCCTATCTGTAGCGATTTGAAATAAAACATTTGCTATACGATAAGTCATTTCCACTATTACTAGTCCAAAAATGGCCGCTAAAATTGACTGCACATCAAAGGATTTCGATATTATAAAGTCATATTGAAATGAAATTCCACCGTGAATGAACTATTTAAAAATTAGAAATTATTAAAAATAATCAAAATTTTATCAAAAGAAAATTACCGTAATAGAAAATGTGTAAATAATTTATAAAATGTCTGCCACAATCTAACGTCAAGTTTATAAGAGATATTGACTTTGTAATTGAATACTTGGACTTAAATTTAAAAATAATGAATTACTAGCTGGTTCCCGGCATGATGTGCAATGCCATATATTCAAAGAAATACAATTTTTCTCCCAGAATCACCTTTACCGTGCATCCCCGTTACCCTCCCACGCTAGCTTAATAAATTATAGCCTTTATATTTTTTCTGATGCGTGAGCTATATTATTGTTAAGTTTCATTAAAATCCATTCAGTAGGTTTTGCGTGAAAGAGTAACAAACATAAATATGTGTAATAATACGCTAGAGTCTGTACGATTGACATTTAAGAAACCGACATCTAGTTCATCTCTGACGCCGCACCTTATGCAAAACCATCTTCGTACGTGAAGTTTGTTACAAAGCCACTGTTGTGTCGCTCACCGCCCGCAGGGCCTAGCAGTAAAAACCCGCGGAGCGTGTTTTTAGCTGTTTTTTGCTAGTGTCAATTTTTATATAATGTTTGTAAATTATTAGCACGCACCATGATATGTGCTAATAAATAAGCTACCAGTATAACATGAGATTAATAAATAAACTAGCAGTTAAAAACCTGCTCCGCAGGCTTTTTCTGCTAGGCCCTGCGGGCGACTTTTGGGTCGGCTTCGCCCCGTTAGTGTTGGTGACCATTTTATAAATCCGATAAGAACTGGTTCCAAAAATAGCACGTTCCTCGGACCCACTGTCATCCAGTGATAGCTAGTCACCTGGACAGGCAATGACGGTAAATGTAATATACCTATAGCCGCTTGATACTATAATTCACAACTAAGTATTACCGTAAATCTTTCCATTTCCGAAGAGATATTCAAATTTACAAATTCGTAGTAGATACTTATACCTAGGGGGGCACGTCCTTACGCGACCTGCCGACGAAAGTGGCGACATCTTTTGACGAATTCTTGAATTCGAAACCAAGTTACAATGGTAGCTGTGTATGTAAATTCACGTATACAAATGTTATTTGTGGCGCGGCGCGTACGGTGTCGCGCCAGACATGCTCTCGAAGCCGGGTTCTGAAATTCAACCGCGCAGACGTTACCCTATTAAAAACGTTCGATACTTTTGAATATCACGCATAGATATGCCGCCAACACACTTCCGTTATCACATTTATTATTCCGTAACAAATTATACATTTAAAGAAATTATAAAAATAAAATAAGATAAAAAAGCACATGTCAAAAAAATACAAAAATACAACGATTTCATAGGTTTACAAAGATACAGATATGTTTAGGAATAGTTTTGGGATAAGTTTTTTACAAGATCAACAAAATTCGCCAAGTTTATGTTAAATATGTCAGCATCAACTAAGTACTGATTTCCCATAGTGTGAAATCGTTGTATCGGAGAGTGGGCAAGGTAGTTTCGCTTATGAGTACTATAGTAGAATAGTGTACGAATATTTTGTTGAGTAGTTACGTCGGTATTCGTTAGTTAATGAGTGGCAGGAGTTCGCAACAGTCAAATTTACAGTTAAGTATTTTTAATAAAAATGTCAAGTCGTTTAGTTTACGTCTATCTTCTTGTGTGTGTATTTGTAGAATATTTAATAATAAATTATATTTTAAGTCTTCTAATGGGATATTTAATTTAAAATTCATAAAACGCAGATTTTTTTTTGTATTCGTTCAGTTTTATCAATGTGAATTTTGTAAGATACTACCAAACTACCATATTTATTTTGTCATATTATTGTCAGAAAACAACTACAAAAATATTGGATTCGCTGCTAGGTACTTTAGTTATATCTGTCGTAATATTTTTCATTATGATAGATGTACACTGATTGATTCTGTAGAGACTCCCTTGATTTTCGCGGCTACGAGAGGAAGATTAAAAAGAATATAATATCTCTCAGATTCACAAGCATCTAGCTATAATATAATAAAAACAGAGAGCGATGGGCCGCTTTAATTTTTATCTCAGATATTTTATGGTGTGTCAAAGTGATGACTGGTTTGATTCATTAGATGCCAAAAAAGTTTTTTTCTGCTCAGAAGGGGACACTTTAAG
The DNA here is from genome assembly GCA_929108145.2 of Limnephilus rhombicus. NCBI lineage: Eukaryota > Metazoa > Arthropoda > Insecta > Trichoptera > Limnephilidae > Limnephilus > Limnephilus rhombicus. The sequence goes on along the minus strand of OV815292.1, from coordinate 12,785,645 downwards.
ACTTTTACGAGAAAAATATCACAGAGTTTCGTAGGAATAGAATAACAGTTTTTTTACCGTTGATTGAGTAGGCATCAAATTTAATTGCCTTTTCTTAGAAAATTATTTATTCATTAGCTAAATTAATTTATTTTTGCAAGAAGGTTGGGAATTCTGAGGATGCTTGCATTTTTGGTAACAAAAATTATAATTTAGGACTCCAAGATTCTACTTTGTTTAATATCATTTCTTTTTATGTTTAGTACAACAACTAGGCCTCACTGGGTGCCTTACTCGCTTATAAAAATATTATATTATTTTCAATGAACTCGTTCAATAAACTTAACTAAGTTTTCCTTTGAATATATGTGTCATTTTAAAAATTTGAACAAATTCAAGCGATAAACTTCCTTTTAATGTCATATTATATTATATCGATAAACTTACAACTTGGAAAGCGGGTATGGGTACCGCCGACCCGGAACCATTTATTGTCTGCCATAGGTCAATCCTAGTAGTTCACTACGTTTGGTGATGGTTTGTCCGCGTCTTGGCGGCCGATACGACTGCCCACCAGCTGCGTGGCAGGCCGGATCGGGAAAGAATGATTCAGGGGGTCCCTTTGACTTCTCCAGTCGTAATATCTCGGAACATCGCCCTACACCGCAGTGGGAGGGATGGATTCATACGTCGGCCACTCCTGGACACACTCCCAGATCCCTAAACACCCCTAATACCCTTTTCCTTCCTAGAACTTCCTCTACTTACTTTACTAAAAAGAACCTCCAACAGTATTCCCAAAGATGACATAGGCCCTGAGGGGAATTGTTTTATTCAGGACCTCTTTTCAAAAGGGTATTTATAATATCTTTACTACATCTGCGTGTATTATACGAGTATTGCAAGGGGCTATGACATTAACATTCTCTCCGTGTTGTTTCGTTTCTTTTAACATCAACTCGGCACTCATCTTCTGAGAGGCTAACTTGACTCTAACTCCATAGAACCCGCGTGCCTTAGCTTGTCTTTGTTGTGATCGATTGGGGATTGATTTGTAATGTGAGAGTATTGGAATTCTGAAAACGTTTAATATATTGTAATAGTATTGCTTACGTTTCTGGACTGTGAGGTAAACAAGGAAGGAATTTGGGGGAGAAAGCGGGATATTAGATGTTGTAAAGTGGATGCTTATCTTAAAGGCAGTCAGGATTCTCCAAAATATATAAAACCGACTGATAATTGCCAAGATAAGCGCATTTTTCATAATTTAAGTCTTAAGAAGATTCTTATCGAAAACCTTTGTTCCGTTTTTATTTCATTAACTGTAATTTATTCATTATTAAACAGATTTTAAGTTTTTTTTACTACTAATTCAATTTGTAATAACTCATATAGGTCTCACAGAAATCGTTGTGTCTCCCTTACTATCATTGTTAGAAATATGATCAAAACAGATTTGAAGGAGATAACACCATACTGTATATTCAAATCTAAAAGTTATCCACAAAATAATTAAAATGTTCATCTTTATGAAACCAAATTTTCTGACAGCAATTTAAAAAAAAACAATTTTGAAACCACAGGATTTTTTTTAAAAATTATTTTTACAAGAAACAACAAAAAGTGAGACCGTTGCATTTATGACCTTGTCATTGGCCAAATAAAATAATTGTGTGTTTTAATTTTTTTTCGTTATCACTAATTTTAGTTGAGTACAATACATAAGGTGAGTCATTTTTAAAATTTTTTTCATTTGCGATCATAATTTTTTATATTTCAAAATTAATTAATAATTTTGAACTGTAAAATTTGAAAGCATTTTTTATCACCTTTCAAAAACAGTTTTTAGATTTCGGATGCGTTTTTCGATTTTATTGCAAAGCAGTTTTCGAAAGTTCAAATATTTTGACCCTCCGAAAAAATAGGACCGAGGCTTGAACAATTAAACTGTGTCAGTAATGTCAGTATGCTTATGATTTTAGATTTTCAAGACCAAAAGTATTTTTGTTATTTGTTTTTGAGGTGATATGCCGTTTTGCGCTACCCCCTCCTTTAGCCAACGGGTCAGTATGTTCCATTATTATTATTATTAGAAGAAATATTCAATGAAGCTCTGCAAGAAGCTACTCAAGGACTTGTTATAAATGGGAAGATTCTGAACAACCTGCGTTATGCAGATGATACGGCGCTTCTAACAAGTAACAGGATTTACAACTTTTGCTGAATCAAGTAGTGAAGACTTGTGAGAATTTTGGGCTAGAACTGAATATAACGTAAACAAAATACATGCTCATAAGCAAAAATAACGCATTGGATGTAAATCTTTATATTGCTGGAACAAAACTACAGAAGATACAGAGTATTGTATACTTTGCTGCAATGTAAATGATAGATGGGATCCTTCGGTTGAAATCAAATGCCGCATTGAGCAAGCTCGTGCAACCTTTATCCGTATGAAAAAAATGTTCTGCAGTCATGATCTCAACCTTGGATTACGAATGCAAACGGTCAGATGCTATGTGTTTTCGATATTATTTTATGGAATGGAAGCATAGACGCTTACTGAAGAACTAATTAGGCGACTTGAGGCATTCGAGATGTGGATCTACAGAAGAATACTTAAAATAAGCTGGATGGACAGGGTTATAAATAAAGATGTTATGGTTCGGATGAATAAAGAAAAGGAAATAATTAAAACTATACAATTCCGAAAACTTCAATATCTTGTACATGTGATGAGACATCCAGATAAGTATGAGATCCTGTATCTTGATCCTGCGTCGGGAAAAACGTCATGGCTGAAAAACCTGAGACAGTGGTTTGGCTAGTCTACCGTAGAGCTGTTCCGGGCTGCAGTAAACAAAGTCTGCATATCCAACATGATAGCAAACGTCCGTTAAACGGACAGGGCACACGAAGAAGAAGAAGTATGTTCCAGTCCCAGATGACATTCAACACAACTCTGAGTCAAATCGTTACTTAAAATTTGTCACTGGAGAACAAAATCTCTGTGAAAAAGGCTACGGTATCCCTTTTCCATTTTTTTCATCGCCGAACATTTATTCTTGCGGGGCTTGGGAAAGTGAGGAAGGGACGGAAGAGGGAATAGGAAGAAAAAATAGAAATGATATTGTGCCCACTGCAGGCTGGCTAGTTTTGCAATTATTATTTTACCGCATATCCATCCATACCAATATTATAAATGCGAAATTGCATATGCATGTTTGTTACGCTTTCACGCCTAAACTACTAAACCGATTTTCAAAATTCTTTCACGAAAAAAAAGCTACATTATCAGCGAGTAACATAGGTTATATATAATGGTAAATTCTAGCGTTATGAAATTTGTGTAAATGAAAATGTCGGTATTTCATGTATTTTAGCGGTAGGGAGGAAAGGCAGGGGGAAGGTGGGGTTCGCAGAGAGGGAAGAGACGAGGGTGGGGGAAGGCGGGGAAGGTGGAAGGGAACGGGGACGCACGGGAAAGGACATGCAGGGAGAATTAATTTATTTCTTTGAACGGTATTGCAACGCATGCCGGGTACCAGCTAGTCCTAAATAGTTATTTACCAGTTATATATGTGTAGCTCATAGATATTTTAACAATATATGAATAGGCTATTTCCCTAATAGCACAATATACACCTTTCCCATATTCTTTCGTTCCTAATTCCACCAACCCCATAACATTGCCCGAATAAGTAATACAATGAGAAATGAAAAATTCTCTGGAAGGTTCAATTATTGTTCAATATCTCAACATTTTCTTAAAAGGTTTAGTAAATTGAAATTTTTCGAGATCGTCTTTCAAACTCCCAATTACTCTAAAAAATTTCGATCTTATTTTAATGTTTTTTTTTTCTGGATAAAAGGGTTCAAATATTATAAATATTGAAGTTCCTGGGGGTCGGAAAGCCCCAGGCAAAGATTCTACCGGATTTTTGGATAATATTGCGGCACTGGAAAAATTTTTGTGCCGCCGGGAGTAATAATTAATAATACCAGTAATGAATTTCATTTACCAATGTTTCTTAAAACTCTATTCTAGACAGAATAAAACTTCATCCTCTTCAATATTATTAAAAATGTTATTGCCTTTTTTATTATTATACGCAACGATTTCTCAGTGTGTGATTTTGACATTCCGTAATTTTTTTAACTAAATAAAGCTCTCTTAGTAGATAAATTTGAAAGGAAACTGTTTTCGACTTTCTTCGAAGTACGAATTAGATTGACGTGGAAGCTTTCATTTCCAAATTTTGTGAATATTTAAGAGTTTTTAATTTTTTTCTTTCCAAGAATATAATGGCTGTTGTAAATTATAAAGCTCAGTACTTTTCCTGCGATTAAAAAAATATACTTGAACATCTCTTTTAAAATCGAAAGCTATATTTTCACACAAAATATTATGTCAACAATGAAGCAGCAAATGATATTTGAAGCAGCAAATACTCCCCAATCAAACTCTGGTTTCGCAAAACTTGCACTATGATCGTATCGTAAAGAATCTATTGGTAGATCTTAATGTATCGAATCTATAAAATTAACTTATATATTTTCTGCCATAATTATTAGTTCCACAATAAGCTAATAAATGTTCTTAGATTTTCACGGCCAAAAGTATTTTCGTTATTTGCTTTTGGGGTGTTACGCCATGTTGCTCTTCTTCCTTCTTTAGCCAACGTTTCGGACAGCGTTGCAATGTCCATCATCAGATGTGTCTGCCGGATCTGCCCCGATATTGGACACTGCAACACCTACAAAACGTTGGCTAAAGAAGGAAATTGCACAACACGGCATAAAACCCTAAAAGCAAATAACTAAAAGTTCTTTGAACCGTCTGTCACACACATTACAATACAAAAATTTGTTATTTATTTAATTTATTTAAGATGTTTAAATAACGTCCTAAGAATTGCGTTTCTATTAAAACTGACATCTAAACTATGACAAAGCTAGTCGATGAATGAAAAACAAGAAAAATATCATTGTATCACGGCATAACCTTGAGTAAAAAATAAACTTATGTTTAACAACTTAGGTAACTTACTAAAAATTACTAAGGATGGAGATCATAAATTAAGCCACTCAGGCATTTACCAACAATGTTGCAATGATTCTTAATTGTTCTTCATTACATAGTATAAAATGAAGTCGCTCAAAATGTATGTGCGCGTTAATCTTTTAAACTACGCAACGGATATTCAAACCGTTTTCACCAATAGATAGACTGATTCAAGAGAAAGGTTTATATGTATAAAACACGCTTATTATAATAGATAAAAGTCGAGAAATTCAAATATTCAATTCAGGCAGCGGGCAGCGGGCAGCGGGCAGCGGGCAGCGGACACCTGGCAAGCGGGTGGTGTGGATTTTATAAAGGTTGGGTAATGGCGTTGTGTTTCGTCAGCCACAACAACGTGTGGCTGAGTCTGCTAGTTATAAATAAACCCACTAGAAATATAAATATTAGAATCATGAAACATTTAAAATGTTTGAATAATAATAATTTTTCAGAGTTTGCCAATCATCTCATTTCCACCGATCATACTTTTAATATGGACAAAGGGTTTAAAATTCTTCACCGTAATAAAAGAAGAACTTGAAAATAATAAAAAAAATCCCTAAATATTAACTCTAGTATACCAACCAGGAATTATTAAATTCCTGGTCAACTAAAATTATTCACGCAATACACTTCAATTATCTCAACCAAAAGTATGTTGACAAACTTTCGTCAAACAAATGGTTGAGTATTGGAGATTTGAGCGCAGAAACAGAAGGATTTATGCTTGCCATTCAATGTCAATTAATTCTAAAAATTATAGGAAGCATATCATCAAAGATTCAAATCAAATTGATGATTTGTGTAGAAAATGTTTGGCTTTTCCGGAAACTATAGAACATATTATATCAGGTTTAAAAAATAATTCACCAAAGTTTGGTAATTAAACATAACTTGATTGACTGCCGTATTATAATATCTACCATATTATGAATATGAAACAAATTCATTTTTAGAAAACGAATTTTATAAAATATATTATGATAAAAGTATACTAACGGACAGAACAATTAGTCATAACAGACCCGATATAGTTTAACATGACAAAATTGAAAAAAAAATACTAATTTCACAAGAAAATAGAAAAAAATAAGAAAATTTACATATTTAGAAAATGAGATTAAAAGAATTTAGCATTCTCAGACTATAAAAATATTACCATATGATATTTCAGCAACTGTCATTAGCTCTCATTCAAAATTTAGGCATATTAGATTTGTCAAAAAATTTATATGTAAAAATGCAAAAATCAGTCACTTTAACTACATGTCGGATTGCGAAAGATTTTTTAAATATTTATATTGAGGGATCAGTATGATTTATCAGTCCAACCAGGAGTTCTAACGTGCCGAACCCTCTGATATAAAAATATCTGGAGTCGGTGAATTATTTTCCCATTTGGTCTCTGGAAGGTTGACATGTTGTTCTTGTAATATTTTGTATTTATTATACTTATATACTGCACTTGCATAGCGAGGATTGACTAGGATGATAATTTATGGAAAAGTGTGTTGAAGGGTTTAGTTTTTCCTGTGGGGAAGATTTAACCCGGACATAAAGTCATAAATTATAAAAATAGAAAAATAACCAAATTAATTAATCTTTTAGTACTATTCTAGTAATACTAATATTTCCAGTAAACCGCGCTGTTCTTACCGGAAATCCCGTAATTAAACCTTCCCCTTTGTTCACGTCATAATCAAACTCCTAATATATATAAATATATTTTTTATATATTAGGTTTCTCAATATTTTGTATCGTTGGTTAGTTTTAATATACTCCTAATGAAGGAAGGGTTTATCTGAAACAGGTGTGACTAAAATTAAAATGGTCTAAGAACAAACGCGTTTTTAATTGTATGCAATAACATGGTTAAATGACTATGACCAATGACTAACTAACCCTTGTAGTGAATAAATTTTTAATTTAGAGAAGGGGTACAACATACGAAAAAATATAATATACGTAATAAGGAAACCTTGTAATCCCTAAAGCAATAATGGTGCCCTTTTTCCTACTCTCGAGTAGTTAATGCCTCTTTTTGCTTCGCTCAAAGCAACTCTTAGATTAATGGCAAGAGAGACACATTAGATTTAAGAGCGGAAGATAATGCCTCGGGTTTAATGTGAGTTTTGATTGAATACACGTGACGTCTGGGTTTCGCGCTGTTTCCCCTACCCCCCCCCCCCCCCATCCCCTATCCTCCATCACTCCATCCCTCCTATATCTCAACCTTTTCTCGTCTCCATTTTCTCTCAGATTAGAGCGATAAAACTCTGATGTGAAAATGCCTTTTTTGTTGTGGAAATTCGTTAATTTAGTTTTTGAATGGGTCTCTTTTGGTTGATGAGGTGATTTTATGGAATTAAATCGCCATGGTTTTGATAACAATGGAATAAACAATAGCGTGATTTTCCATTTTATGTTACCAGAATTATTCTTATCCTTGGTTTGCCCAGAAATGTTTTTAAAATTGCATTGACTTGCGTTTTTTTCTGTTACCAAAAGAAAACCTAATTATCGAGGTAAGTTTACCATCAGAATAAACATTTTTGTTCTTGAATTCATAAGAAAAATTCAATTTAGCATTCAGCCATGTATGTACATATTTATATTATGCACAGTGAACATCTGAAATAAAATATTATGTTATTAATTATTACATTAATTTAACAGTTAAATAAATATTAGGTACCAGCTAGTACCCGGCGTGCGTTGCAATGCCACTCAAAGAAAAAAAATTGTTTCTCCCTGCGTTTCAATGCGTCCACGTTCCAGACCCCTTTCCCCTCCCGCGTCCCCTACCCCTCCCGCTACCCCCTGTTCCGTGAATCCCTCACCACCCCTACACGTTCCTCTCCCCCTACTTTGTTCCCCTCCCCACCTCCCGGATTTTCCTCCCCCTCCCGCAATCCTCCTTGCCACAATACCAGATTTAAATTTATTTATTTTTACACTTTTTTTTTTCCAAATTTCCTATTTAAATTTTATTATATAAATTTCATAGTTCCAGAGCTCACCATTATATACAGAAATCTTCCCGGTTGTGCACACAACAACTTACCAAAGTTTCATCATAATCGGATGAATAGTATAGGAAATAATTTCATTATGCCAGAGCTAATTATTATATACACAAACCATCGCAAAAATTCGCATAACAAATCACCAAAGTTTCATTCCAATCGGATGAAAGGTATGACAGCGCGTTAAATATGAACAAACATGCATTTGTTCATAGACTTTGAAAGAATCGTTTGAGGCCCTTGACGTCTGGATGTCAAGAAGATATAAAAAAATTGACTAATTAAATAGTAAAACACCAATTCAAAAAAAAAACAAATGTGCTTTACACCACACGACTGAAGTAAAACTTCTTTAGCTCCATCTATACAGGGTGTTAAGGGACGTACTTGACTTACTTTAACCAGTGGTTCCTGACATTATTTGGAGTAAAAAATGTAAATGAAATTTTGGTCTCCGGTGACTTTTTTTGAGGACTTTTTTTTTTTTTTCAAAATTTTTTTCTTCAAAATCAAACAAAAAAAAATTTCTTCCCCACGTCGTCACTGGTCACTCAGCCGGGTGTCTGACGAACCTCTTACCCAGCCTCCAACTGTTCAACAACTACCATTTTTTTATGTGTTTGTAGAAAAAAAAAAAAAAAAAAAACATCAAAAATGTCACCGGAGACCAAAATTTCATTTACATTTTTTTCTCCAAATAATGTCAGGAATCACTGGTTAAAGTAAGTCAAGTACGTCCCTTAACACCCTGTATGATAGGAAGAGAGATAGAAAATGTGCGCGAAAACTGATGTCTCTTGCTCCAACAGTGTGATACAGACAATAGGCCCACACTGTGTCTTAGATATACGAAACGTAACTGGCTATGAGAGAAAAAGAGAAAGAAAATGTGTACTCGCACCTCTCTCTCTCTGGCCCCTACAGTAATATACGAAACGTAACTCTCTCTCTCTCTCTCTTTCTATCTTCACTAACTTATATCTCGCTTTCGCCTCGCCCGATCACACTTTTCGTAACGCTCTCGTCACGCATTCACCAGCTTGTTCCCCAAGTCAAGCGTGCGTAAAGAAGTTTTTCTTCAAAAATCTACGGTGAGATGTTCTCTGTTAAACATGCGTATTGCATATTGAGCACCGCCTGAAAATATATATTTTTACTTGATCTGATAATTAATTTGTAATCTAATTAAAGTATGATGTATTTTTCAGATGAATAATCCATCAAGCAAAGGCCTGCGGGCATATTTGGTCGGGTATCGAGTAAGCTTCAGTTGTCAAGCCTTTGAAATATGCAGAATATTCCGCAGCGAAGCCTCCGCGTGTATATTTTAAAACATTTATATCTACTCGTATTTTAAAATTTATCAATTTATCGTTGTCCGCCCGGCAGCGGGTATTTTCAGACGTTTCATTAAACCATTGCGAATTTGTACCGGATTATGCAAGGGGATGATTCTAGGGATGAAATTCAACCGTTCTCTTGATACAAGGGTGAGAATTAGGGTTGCATCAAACTTTTGTACATGACTATTTTTTTTTATTTGGTTTCCAGGAAAAAAAATATTTTTACTTTTGGAGAACTATTAACCTGCGCTGAGAGGTGTGAAGTCACCATTGTTTTTACCTTTTGTAAATATTTTTTTTATTTTTACATTAACTCCACACAGGAGGCCATGAGGAAAATAATTTCCCTCGTTCTCATGTGACAAATATCAACCGTGTACATATATTATGTTCGGCACGCGTTTGGCGTGTTTCTCAACTATACTCCGGTGCCGAAAGGATCAATGACCTTAGTTTCTCGGAGCATCTTCCATTGAAATACCGGTAGAACAAGAATAGCATTCCCACCCGACGCCTGTGCTCTAAAGATTGCGATCCGTCTATTAATATGAGCGAATCTTTATGGACCGCCCGTTTCTGCACAGTCGAGAGTATTTTTCAGGTATTTTGGAGCTCCAGACCGGAGGTGGCTGCCAAATTCAACCGTGGCGCTCACTTGTATTTTGTACAGGGTTAACAGTTGTAAACTATTAAAGTATCTGCGGGCCCTGTACAGTACGCCCAGTTTTTAAGAGGCAAGCTTAACAATGGCTTCGATGAAGCCCCCATATCTGAGCTTACACCAAGCATATCGATGGAGGTCCTGTTCGGAAGATTGCTTCCGTTGAAGGAGACTAGATTTTCATTTCAATCCCTTTTAGACGTAATCAGACAAGATTGGGTCTTTGAAACATTAAATTCAACGAGATTTTTTTTTACCTCAAGAGAAAACACTCTCGAGATAACCGTCCATTCTTTGCTTCAAAGCCCTCTGAGCCGTTAAAATTTTGTGAGCCCTTTGGGGGCTTGTCAAACAAAAAGCTATCATGGACTGTACTGTCATCCGCGTAACAATGAATTGGTGCACATAACGAAAGTTCGTTGATATGCAACAAAAACAAAGTCGGAGACAGAACCGCTCCCTGGGGGACGCCAGCATTTATCGAGTGCGAGGAAGAGGTGAAACCATCAGCAACCGTCTGAATCGACCTCTCCCTAAAACAATAAGCAATCCACGTACACACGGATGCGGGAAGTCCGTAAGATGGCAGTTTGTTGACAAGTCCTCGGTCCCAGACCCAGTCAAATATAGTATAGATAATATTGTATTATTTTTATTTTATTTTTTAACCAAGAAGCATGTACATTTTATTGGTGTACGCTACCTCACTAGGCTGAGCCTGTTCCGAGGTGGCAGGAATTGGAAAGAAGAATTAAAATAAATTGATAAATACAATTGAAGAAATAAATATAAAATGAATGACAGAAATAGAAAAGAAAAGTTATAAAATCGACTTCATTGTCTTCTTCTAAATAAATACATGAAGCCATATTATTATCCATAATTAGTCGTACGGTCTTGTGCTTTGATCTTCGCCTTCTGAGCCGGGCAGGATCTATCTCCTATGGCATAGTTGGAAGGTTTTTTGAATTTCATACAATTGGCGCAGGCAGCGAGCGGCCTGTGTCTTTTTGGGGCAATCCTTATAATCGTGTCCGGTTTCGGCGCAGTGGCGGCAAGTTATAGAGTCCTCGGTGCACTACTTACTAATTTATATATTTATTACACGCCCCGATAGGCTTTTCTTATAAAATTTTACATGCTATTTGTATCAAAGTAAATACTTAAAAATGAAAACAATAAAAAAATATACAGATAATGACAAAAAAAGTTGCAAAAAAAAACACACAACAAAATACAGATAGATAAAAACGTGAACAGAAACTAAGAATCCTCTCGCTTATACTAGGGCTGTCCGCAAAATAAGGTCTCCAAGGAGCTGCAGTCGCGAAAAACAATTTTACGCGCAATCTTTTAACACCTTTTTAACATGGTTTTCCCTTGCCAAATCTCCACCACGATGCACCCTCTGTGACGTTAAGTCTCGGCATGGCAGCCGTTCACGGTGGAGCTTGCGCTCGTCGCATCCGCCAGGGGTGAATTACTCTCTATAATTAGTTTTTTGTGAAAAAAAACCCTGGTCGAAATTCATTCTCAGCAACTTAAAGTATACGGAAAACAGTGTATGTGTGCGAAAACGTGCACAAATGGTGCAGAGAATTTTAAAGCAAGCCGTACGGCCATCGGTTTCAGACGAAAAAATTGCCAAAGTGGAAAAAACAATGATGGCAGATCGACGGGTGACGGTTCGGGAGCTCTGTGATATGATCCCCTTTGTCAGTAAGACCACTATTGACAAGATTTTGACAGAACATTTAGGAGACCACAAAGTCTGCCCAATGTGGGTTCCAAAATGCTCACCGAAGATCACAAAAAACAACGAGTTGAAGCAGCCCACGAGTTCCTTGGGTGCTACGACATCGATGGCGCAGAATTCTTGGACTCAATTGTGACTGGGGACGAGACCTGGATACACTACATGACACCACACACAAAGGAACAATCCCAGTGACTTTATTCGATTCGCCGAAGCAAAGTTTAAAAAAGAATTACAGGGCGTAACTCACACCTGGCTGACATTATTATTATTATTCATCAAAAGCAGGTGATATTCAACAAAAGCGTGTTTTAATTGATACACTTTATGACCCACACTAAAAGTTTATAAGCACAGTCAATTTTAACATAAGCTTATCAACCTTTTGCAGATTCAGACCTTTTTGGATTTCCTGGCAAAATGTGAATGAAATATTGAATTGATAATAAATAAATAAAAAAGCCTTTTATTTCTTACAGAAAATGCTAATTTTCAAAATTAATTAGATTTGTTAGTACCAGAATTATTGATAGTTTGTTATTTTTATGTTAGTTGTTATAATTTTATAAAAGAATTTTAAATACGTTACTAATTATTATAGTGAAAATAATCTGTAGGAACCCCTCTACGGGTAAAGGTCTCCTCCAAACGTTCATATGATGAAAGCGTTTTAACGTTTTTTGTCAGAATGTATAACGTATTTTGTGGAGTTGTTTCATTTTTCGGAGGGTTGTTTGGAGAGTTTTGGTTATGATCTTCCACCGTGACCAGCCGGCTTGGAAGATGAGTTTGGTGTTCTGATAGTGGTTGTTGTATGTTGACGTTGCGAGAGGGGGGCGGTAATTGCTATATATTAGCGTTGTTATTTTACTGCAGATCTGATGAGTTGCTCGTGTTTCTGTTAATCAGGTAATTCAGCATGCCCCATTTTAAAAATACCTTCCGATAGGCTTGAAATTCTTCTTATTTGTGTTTTTAATTTGTTTTTCTTGTTAGCCTGTGTATTTGTTTCGGCTCATTATGTGGTTTTGTTTCAGGCGAAGTTGAAAGCATTCTTTTATTATTTCCAGCTGTTTTGTTTGACAAGTTTGTCGTATTTTATTTTTACAAGGTTTCCCTTTTCCTTTTCGATTCTAACTTGTTTTTGAAGTTCTTTCATCTTCTCTAAAATATGTTATCACTAGTCCGAACCATCTTTGATCTACGATCATCTGTCAAGAAATTAGTTATTTTAGTAAGCCGGAACAGAAACTCAAGACGGCGCTAGCAAAAACATAACAGTCACTTCAATTACTCCCATATAACTTATAAAACGATTTGGAAAGTATAAAAAATGGAGGAAATTATGCATAAGCTTCGAAAAATTCAAATTGACAATACGAGTATCTAAATTGCATGAAATCAAAGCATTGAAATTTTGTAGCGGACTTAAGCTGTAGCGACTGTAACCTGCCATGTGTATTCCACAAAATGTCTATTCAGGTAGTGTTCAACCTGCAAGGAACGCTCTTTAGAATAATACCTAATCAGTGTTGGTGACCTACCGACAATGGATTTATGAAGTCAGTTCATTTAAAAAGGTCGGAAAAAAAAGTCAGTTCGTAAACCGCGAAGAAAGAATATAGAGTTAAATTGAAACAGCTTGTTCAAGATCTAGAAGAAGCATTATCACCATTTTTAAACATATTGGCACTAACATAAATATATCAAGCCATTCAAAATACATATAAATTCGCAATATTTATTCGCAAGGCTATGAATTCTTGGAATTGGTGAATAAATAGAGTAATTAGTATTGAGGTTATTGTTACATTTGAAAATATCTTTACTTCGAGTTTGTCTGGCAGGTATATTGATGCAAATTAGTTCCAATTAATTAGGGCTGACGACTAAAGATTTGATAATTTTTTATAAAAATAACAAATCAATTAACACTCTTCTATCCGATAATTTGAGAAGTCTGGTTTCAGCGCGTAAATTATTATAATTTATAAATTCGATTGGAATTTTCATTTTAAAATTGATGTACCGAAGGAATTTGTTTTGTTCCTTTTCCAATGATTGAGAATGGACTTTGTTGTATGGTGACCATACTGTGGAATTGTACTCTAATCTGCTTCGTACTAACGAGCAATACAATTTTTTTAATGTTAACATATTTTAAAATTTGCCCCAATTCTGGCTTGTTATTTCATCGATGTGAACGTTGAACTGTAGACTCTCGTGGAATATAACACCAATATCACGAATCTCCGATACATGAAGAAGATTAGCATCATTCACAGCATAAGAAAAGTTAAGGGGATTTTTACCTATGTAAAAACTAATAATCAAGTATTTACCAATATTTTGTTGTAAATCATTGTCAGAACACCACGCATATAGTTTGTTTAGATTCAACTGCAGAATGGCGTGATCGTCATCGTCTCTAATTGTTGTGTATATATTATTTTCAGATCATCAGCAAATATTGAAGAACATATATTATTTATTTCATAACTGATGGCAGTACGTCACCTCATTTATTCATTAACTAGCAGACCCGGCCACACGTTGCTTAGGCTAACGAAACAAACGCCATTACCCAACCTTCATAAAATCTACACCACCCGCTTGCCAGCTGCCCGCTGCCCGCTACCCGCTGCCTGAATTGAATATTTGAATTTCTCGGTTTTTATCTACTATAATAAGCATGTTTTATACATATAAACCTTCCTTCTTGAATCACTCTATCTATTGGTGAAAACCGCATGAAAATCCGTTGCGTAGTTTAAAAGATCTATGCGACATACATTTTGAGCGACTTCATTTTATACTATGTGATGATGATTTATTCTTGTTAAACGTATTTATGAACAAACTATAAATGTACTTATTAACTAATCATTTATGAGAAATGTTCAGCAAGTTAGAAATTGTTTTTAATTAAAGGAATAAAATTATTCAATTATTCATCTTGTTCTCGGGAAAAAGTTTCACCCCTGTCCCGGGGGTAGGAGTTTGGTAAAATAATTACTCAGAGGGGATTGAAGGCTGTGTAAATAAAATTACCACTCAGGACATCATCGTGTTTGGGGAATAAAATAATTGACTCGATTTATAAAATCATTTCACCTGAGAAAAAAGGGTTTTTATTTGCAATATCTTAGAAGAGACGGAGCAAGGCATTTAGTCGCAATAACATAATCTAACCACTAATTATTCACTTCAATAATGATGAATAAAATTGCTATAGCTTTGGCTGAAATCTGTTTCAGAATATTTTCAGTCATGTTGTAGAGTGTAGAATTATGTTATATTATGTAGGATGTAGGTAATAGATAAAGGCATTTTGAAGTGAAAACTTCTTTAGCATCGTTGTGATTTGAAACTCGATCAAACGGAAACGAGCGACAATAAAAAGAGACAAACAAATACATCTATAGGATTTATATATATTTTAAGATAGACTCATTGTTGTCTTCTTTGTGCGGTGCTTCGTAGCCTATCGGCCTCCTCTTTGTGCGGTGCTTTGTAGAATAAAATGTAAAAAAAAAAAAACTTTATAACAATCCTATTAATATTATAAAGGCGAAAGTTTGTATGGATGTTTGTTACTCTTAACTAACTAACTAACTAACTAACTAACCATCACGCCGTTTCCCCGCAGGGGTAGGCAGAGAGGACGGACCGCCAAACAACTCGGTCTTGGCACACACTCTTTGCCTCACTCACATTCATACATCGTCTCATACATACTCTTCTATTATTCTGACTTTTGACATGGCCCGTCTCAAGTATCTGATTTACTTGATCGTGCCATGTCTTCCTCGGGCGTCCCCGACTCCTTCTACCATTCACATTTGCATCATATATTCTTTTAACACTACTTTCTTCGTTCATTCGCTCTACGTGCCCAAACCATCTGAGGGTCCCTTTCTTAATTCACGCAATAAATACTGAATGAACCTTAAAAATTCTTTCACTAATAGAAAGCTACATTATTTGCTAGGAATACAGGCTGTTTATATTGGTAAGCCCTGGTGTTATGCATATAAAACATCTGAAAAATTTTTAATACAAAAACTCTTACGAAACTATCAACCATGTCACACTTTGAGTATGACTATTCGCAAACCATCGATTGTTCTTTATCAAAATTCAATTTTCGAATTAAATCGAAACTCTCTAAATTAATGAATTTAATTGAAGTACTCATCTATGAAACTCATCCAAATCGAATGGGTTCTTTAAATCTAATCAAGAATTATAAGTATTTTAAATAGGTACATTGTTAGATAACAAATTTCATTGATTGTTCTTAAGATGAATATATACGTGAAATCCTATTTAGATACTATTTTGATTAATCTTTACGACGAATCGGCTTACAGTATGAACATCAAAAATATGCTACATATAAATCGAAGCTTGTACTAGCTTTTCTACGTATTGGAATTACAATAAAATTATTATTTACGTAACAAAAAATATAAGCGTAAACCACCAAAAAAAATGTGTTTTCATGACTTAGGTAACTATGAAGTAATACAAGAAAGAATTTAAAAAAAATACCCCCTCATGGGTAAGACTATTTTTAAGGTTTTCCATTTTCTAACTTTTTTTCGTTCTTATAAAATTATGCTCAAAATAAATAAAAAACAAAAAAGGCGCTCGATTTTAAAATTTTGCAGGCAAGGGATTCGAAATATTTCTAGCGTTTATATTCTTCTTAAAATACATGAAAAATGACTGAATATTGGGAGGGGGAAGGGAAAAGGAAACGCTGTGAGAACGGGGGCGGTAACGGGGGAATGGACAAGCAGGAAGAAATTATTTATTTCTGTATG
Source organism: Limnephilus rhombicus (assembly GCA_929108145.2). Classification (NCBI taxonomy): domain Eukaryota; kingdom Metazoa; phylum Arthropoda; class Insecta; order Trichoptera; family Limnephilidae; genus Limnephilus; species Limnephilus rhombicus. The sequence goes on along the minus strand of OV815292.1, from coordinate 12,768,985 downwards.
TAGCATTGCAACGCATGCCGGGAACTCGCTAGTATTATAATAAATAAACCCTACAATAATCCTACTTCTGATACTCATTCTCTCTAAGTTTAGTTTTCTGAAGGTTTCACTTCGACCGCGTGTGAACTGCACACGTGTTTTCTTTTTTAAAGTGGACTTAAATTTGCCTTAAAGGTACCTACCACCGCAAAAGGGATTGCATTGTGAGTAGTAAGGGGGATTAGGTTGTGATTTTATACAGAATTTCAAAAGTAGCATTGTGATTAAATGACACACTTTTCACATTGAAAAGGTCTCCACTAATCGTTTCAGCATTTGAACAAATTCTCATTCGCAGAAAAGCACAACTAAAAAATTTTATGCCTATCAAGTCAACAATTTTAAAAAACCCTGAAACAGATCTAGAATAGGTGTTTAATGGGGAACTTTCTGGAAATGTGTAAACAAAAACAAAGACAAAAAAATAATAATCAGAGTGTGCAATTCACATGCCGTAGAAGTGAAGCCTTCAGAAAACTAAAGTAGACAAGAGTGGGGAGGCTACGAAGCACCGCACAAATAATAATAAAAAAATAACGTAATATTTGTATAGCGCAGTTTTGTGTTATTTAACTTAAGTGCATTAAACTATAATAAACTTAAAAGTAATAATATACTGTTTCTTTCGAATCCTTAATCCTTACAAAATATTGATAAAATAACATGAAACAAAGAATATACAGTATATATGTCGCAGGCAAATCGTAAAATCAAGCCGATCATGATGAGCCTGAGGCACTTCACTTGTCACTAGGCACTTCATGAAGTAGCTAGGCTTATCATGATCCGACTGATTTTACGATCGGCCGCCGACAAATACAAAGCCAAGATAACAAAATTAACAATAACAGTGCTGTTTTGGAACAGGTGGGGGGCACAGATAATGATAAACAAAATCTCAACCAATAGGAGCTTTGAGAAGTGAGCTCGTAATCAAAGCAGCCAATGCGGTAAGGTTTCACTCTATCCCATTCTCTCGTAGTCTAAATCCTATAGATGCATGGGTTTGTCTCTTTTTCAAATCACAACGGTGCTAAATAAGTTTCACTTAAAAAAAAAAAAAATGGCACCACCAAGTGAATCAGATACTTGGTTCGGGATACGTCAAGAGTCAGAATAATAGTAGGGCATGTTTGAGATGATGTATGAATGTGAACGAGTGGTTGAGTGGTCGCGTTTAGGTCCCACCCAGGCGTTCCGTGTTCGATTCCTCGTCTGGCTAAGTCCTCCATCATGACTAAAGCAACATTTTCGGCTTACTATGTGGTAGTGGGAGATTTACATATATTGTCGGGTTATATGTAACCCGGGAATGTTTGTCTTTCTTTTAAAAATCAAGCACGTGTAAATAATTTATTTGATTTCGAAAATCTTTTGAAAAGGAACGGTTGGGTAATCAAAGTATAATCCTATCTTAAACAAACCTAATTCGTATTTGCCATTTACATTTAAAATTTATTTGTTGAAGGCATTAAAACATTTAAATGTTGTCAAATATCTTGAGCGTCATAAATTCATTCAATGCAGAACCCCCTATTGGTTACCTTCTACCTACTGTAAAGGGTTGACTGTTGTACTTTGGTTGGCCGTTTTGTTGATCCGGAATAATGTGATTCCTTGAACAAAGGCTGGCTGGTAATTAATCAGCAGAACTGTTGAAAGATAAACCTTCCCATTGGATCATCAAGAATTCACAATGCGGCCGGCAGAAGTCCAGGAGACGTGACGTTCTAGATATGGTACAAACGAGGACCTAGCAAAGAAAACGGCGAAATATGATAATAATAATAATGTATTTCGCACATCTCGTAGAAAAGCGTAGTAAATCAAAAAAGTTGATTTTACAGAAGAGCGAATAAAAAAGAATAAATGATGAATAAGCGGTCCCGTCGAAAAGAGATACTAGCGACATCGTATGAAGATGGAGTGAAGTTACTTAAATTCTGTTTTTGTACGGTGTAGATAATTACTATCACTTAATTTTCAGAGATAAAACGTAAAATAGAAAAATTTTACCTACTTACCTAATTTAACATACAAAGTAACTGCGATAGGCGATGATGTCGTATGTAATATATAGCCGCGAGATACTATTATTCACAACTCTAAGTATTACCGTCAATCTTTCCATATCCGAAAAGACACTCAAATTCTACAAATCAGTAGTACTGATACGTAGGGGGTCATGTCCTCATGCGACCTACTAACGTAAGTGGCGCCATCCTTTGACAAATTCGTGAATTCGAAACCGAATTACAAAAGTAGCTTTTTTAGCCTATTAATAATACAGATGGCAGCACTTCCGTTTGTACCTATTCGTGAATCGAGTGTTTAGGACAGACGCATGCTATTAATACTGTTTGGTGATATAATATTATATTTAACGGCAAATAAAATACTATTCTCTTATTTTAATATTACAAATGGACATTACGCAATATTCCACAGATTAAATTATTAACGAAAATTTTAAAACGTGAGCTTTACATGACACTAAAAGTAAAATTCTTTTAAAAAATACATTCAATTACACATTACGCAAACGCGTAAGGTTATTGTCACCTCACTTTTTTCGAACTGTTTGGCGGTTTTCTGTTTTATAGAATTCCAAAACTTCCTCTCACCCATCTCCTATCTTTCCATACTATCTTCAGACTCTTAATTTAATTAAAAACAACAAATTATTTTATGTTAGAAAATACAGGAGAATTTCGTGAATGGTATATCTCACCAACTTACTTTTATTACTTTTACAAAATTATGTTTACCATCATTTTCCTTGAAGTTTATCACTTTAAACTCCAATTACTGGGCGGTAATTGGACCGGTCTATTTCTGGTAGAGTCCTTTCTCCAGAGTAAACTTCTTCTATCTTTGTTGCTTTGATACAAGTATCACCGTTTTATTTAGTAGATTCAAATAACGCTACAAAAGTCGGGGAGTCATATTTGATACTGATTAGATTAATGCAGAAATAAAATTTTCGGAATGGTTAGATGATCACAATTTTAAAACTTTCATTATTTTCAAAATTATTAGAAAGAGATGAAATAAGACACCACCTAGCGCGTTTTCTAATCTTCATATTTTCAAATATCGAATTTACTGATCATTTGTAATATCTATGTATTTGTGAAATGATATGCGCTATGGAGTGAATATGAATCTAATACAGGCATTTGTATCTATGCGTGAGGGCAGCTTTGCATGTGTTGACGGCATGGCTGCAAAATGCCACCGTGGTTATTCAAGCCGATTACTTGTGTGCGCGCATTGAGAGGGATGGGATTGGGCGCGAAATTGAGTAATCCGAAAATAGGTTTTCTATTGTATGCTGATGGTGCGGTGCAGATTTCTAACAGTGCGAAAGATCTACCGTCAATTTTGTCGAGGAAGAACAAAGTATGTATGAAGTATGAGTTAATTCACCACTAACAATTTCACATTTTTTTTTACATTAACTCCACACAGGAGGTCCTGAGGAAAATAACTTCCCTCAGGGCCTACTATGTCATCTTTGAAGATGCTGTGTGGAGGGTCTTTTTGAGGAAAGGAAGGAGTGAACACGGGTCTTGAAGAGACCCATGTTGTAGGAGGGAGGGAACACAGAGGCCGGCAAATCGTTCCACAGTCGAGCTGTTGAACTCAAGAACGAGTCGTAGAAACGACTCGTTCTCATCTGCCCTGATGATGGACACTGTAACGGTGTCCGAAACGATGGCTAAAGAAGAAGGTAGCGCAACACGGCATAACACCCCATAAACAAATAACGAAAAAAAATCGTTTGTCTAAGCATCTTTAGCATACGAAACTTTTTTTTTTACCTAACCGCATTTAACCTCAGGTGTTTATATAAATAGCTTTGTGTTATTTATATATACGAGGGTCACTCAATAAGTAATGCCTCCTATTTTTTCCTACTTAAATAAAGTTAATAAAAGTGAAAATTTTGAATGTGATGCTATTCTTCAAACCTTCTTCTACAATCTGCTGCAGTAGTAATTTTTGCGTCAACAGATGGCAGCACTGCAGTCACTTGCAAAATGACCGACATCGATGTTCGTAATAGATAGCGTTCTGTGATTGATTCTCGACTGGAGAAGGTGAAACGCAAAGATTCACATTCATGAAATACTAAAAAATGTGTACCATAATGCAACAGTAGATGTTAGCACTGCTAGACGATGGGTTCGTTACTGTAACCAAGCTGAAGGACAAATACCACTGGCTGAAGAAAAGCAGAGCGGCGCAGGCCGTCGATTGCAGCGACTGCGCTCGTTAGTGGTGATAACTGCAGGTGTCGCATTCCCTCCCTCAGTAAAGGCAGTGTGATGAAAATTAGTCGACAACTGATTTTTTAACAAAAGTTTTGCAAGGTGGGTACCAAGAATCTTAACCGGCCAGAATAAAGAAACAAGAAATATAATGGCCTCACAACACGCGCAGCTCTTAGTTTCTGGAAAAAATTGTGACCGGAGACGAAAAATGGGTTAATTTTTTTAGTCAATGGAATGGCATCACACAAACTCACCAAGGACAAAAAAAATCAAAACTATATGATCGGCGGGGAAAGTTATGGCGATGGTGTTCTGGACATGGCCGTGCTTTTTACAACATTGTGATACATGCCCTTGTTAAAAGATAGACCAAAGCTGAGGATATGGATGGAGATAATATTTAAAAATAATAAATTAATCTTCAATGGTGTGGTTTACGACCCCTGTAATTGCATTTTTTATTACTTGAAAATTAAAGGAGAAAAAAAATACGAGGCATTACTTATTGACTGGCCCTAGTATATTTTTAAATAAAATAAACCTTGGCATCATGGAATAGTGGAAGCACTACCCCAGTTGCGGCCACCTCGGTTCCAATTATGCAAGTACAACTTACTAAACCTCCAAATTTTACGAGGTTGATATTCAATCAACGTCATGATTATTTCCAAAGTGTGTGTTTTATTACCGGATTCGACTGAAATATGTAATTTTATGCCAAAATAAACCAAATTTCTAACCTTACGCCTCCAACAATTTATTGTTTTCTGTTGCTAGAATTTACAGCACCTTTATCATTTTCGCTCTTTCATTCTTGACAGCATGTCCCATAAATCTGAACCCTTTCACCACATGCTAATCCGTTACATATTTTATAAATATTATACCGAAATTCGCTTACTTTCACGTCAGTTTCAAAAATCTTTAAATTACTCCTCACTGAACAACCTCATGAGACCAACCGTTTTAAAATATCTCCTATTTGTTGAGTGTTGTGTCGTCATTTTTTAAATATTTAACTTCATTTCATACCTGCCATTTTCTATTTAAATTCGTCTTGATTCATTTCGGTTCATGGACTCTTTTACTTTCAATTGAACGTCTGTGTCATATGTTACCTTCATTTTCATACAACCAAACTGTCTGTGTATCATTTCGTATATGCTTTCACAAGAAGAAAAAAGTGGCAAATCATTTTGAAACATTGTCATCACTTCCTTGCAAATATTCAATAGATCCATTTTTAAAAGCTTTACAGCCAGCATCAGAAACCATTTCACTTTTGTTGCAAGTTATATACCTATATTATATATATATATATATATGTAGAACAATTTTCTCGGTTTACCCGCGTAACGTAGTCCTCAAAAGGACTTTTTAACTCCTGACGTTTCGGACAGATCACACTGTCCATCTTCAGAGGCCTTATGTCTTGAGTTTTTGTCTCAAACTGATAGCTTTCGCATGTCTGTTCGGTCCAAAAGCTAAAATTTAAGTGAGTTCAAGTCACTTCTTATGTCTAGAACGAAGTACCCGGGTTGCAGGTGATTGATGGTGGAGGGGGTGGGGGGTGGGGCTGGCAGTAGATACCTGATTGGTTAAGCTAATTGGAGACACTACTAGTAATTTTGGAAATGCCTTTTAAAATTTTGGAAATTTCTCGATATTTTAGTTAAAAAGAAAAAGAACGGCAGCCTTGGCCATACCGTATATCGTAAACCGACACATACAAATAGATACTTAAACACCAACTCAAATCATAACCCATCTCAGTTGTCATCAGTTATAAATACCCTAGTTACCCGGTCAAAACGACTAGCGGACCAAGATCATATTCATGAAGAACTAGATCTTCTTAGTAGTGCTCTTCAAGCAAACGACTTCTCCAAATATTTAATAGACAAATCCATAAATAAACGCAAAAAAACTATTCCTGAAACGGAAGAAGAACCCCTTTCTATAGCAATTCTTCCATTCATCAAAGGCTCGACAGATAAAATCAGTCGAATCCTCAAAAGCAATAAAATCAAAACTATTTATAAATCAGAAAATAAAATCTCGTCTCTATTAAGAAGTCCAAAGGACCACATTCTACTTGAGTCACATGGTATTTATAAAATACCTTGTGGGGCATGTGAAAAGGTGTATATTGGACGTTGCAATAAAAAAATATCATGTAGAATTGCAGAACATAAAGTAGATGTCACTAATAAACGCTTCATCCATAGTACAACACGTCCCTAATGAAGGTCATAAAATAGACTAGCATATACAATGAACCGAAAAGAATTTACCACGAAGCAATAGAAATTTATATACATAAAAATAATATGAATACTAGAAATGACTCAATCAGAATTCCCAACACCTGGAAAGTCCTAATCGACGAAAATCCCCCAAAAACGGCATTTCCAAAATTACCAGTAGTGTCTCCAATTAGCTTAACCAATCAGGTATCTACTGCCAGCCCCGCCCCCCACCCCCTCCACCATCAATCACCTGCAGCTCGGGTACTTCGTTCTAGACATAAGAAGTGACTTGCACTCACTTAAGTTTTAGCTTTTGGACCGAACAGACATGCGAAAGCTATCAGTTTGAGACAAAAACTCAAGACATAAGGCCTCTGAAGATGGACAGTGTGATCTGTCCGAAACGTCAGGAGTTAAAAAGTCCTTTTAAGGACTACGTAACGCGGGTAAAACGAGAAAATTGTTCTACATCTTACACCCGTGAAAACCTCAATCATAACATATATATATATTGGTTATTAACCTCAACCATTACTGTGCGATAAACCCCTTGCTTTGCAAGACGAAAGAAGTCAAAAGATGTCACAATCGTGAGCCGGTTTATCACAAACGTCATTTTTTCAAAACAGATGATGTTGGATGAAAAACCTAAGTCTAAGTGTCATTATCTCATTTATATAATAAAATGAGCTCCTATCATTCAAAACATATTTTTGTGTTAATTTTATTATATATGAGAGTGTAATATTAATTAGTTTTAAATAAGTAATGTGCTTTGCGGTCAATTCACAATCGCGGAGTTAAAAACAAGCGAGAATTCCATGAGATTAGTATAATAATTAGATAAGTTTCATTGTAACCATCTAAAAGAAAATTGGGAAAAAAATATCTTTTTTGGGAAGAATTCGGCAAAAACTATCTATTAAAACTGCAATCACTATCTACAAATCGATTATTGCCCCACATTTTAACTATTGCTCAACTATCCTTTTCCTATGTAACGAAAGAGAACAAAATAAGTTTCAAATTCTCCAAAACAGGGCAATGAGGATAATACTACGGCGAAATAGATTTTCAAAAGTAAACAAAATGTTAAAAGAACTGAATTGGCTAACCGTGAAACAGATGCTGACCTTGAATACGATGATATTTATACATAAAATAATTAACAACATTTTACCAAAATACTTTTCAAATAAAATTATATTCAACAAGGACATTCACGGACATAACACAAGGACATGCAAAGAAATCAGGCTTCAAAAAAAGGATAAGGCGAATACGCAGAACAGTTTACTGTACAAAGGGATGAAGTAATATAACAAGCAACCAGAAACTAAGTCCACACCAATTGGAAAGTTCAAGACGCATTGTAGGAGCTACACAAAATTACATAAAATTTAGTTAGCAATATGAAATATTATATTTAATTAGAAATTCGTAAACTTAAATGTACAAATTACTAAAATAAAATTAATAAATAAAATAAATGTACTTGTCCCAGCGAGAAACCGTACGTTATCGATCGTACGTATGATGTCATCGTTCATTCTTCTGCCTTTTTTGTTTTTAAATAAGACGCTTAAGGGCCCGCAACCGGGCTTAAAAAGAAGAAGATGAAGAGATATGAAATTACGAATGTTAGAGGAGAGCGCTAATATTTAAAGCGTCAAAATCGATGCGAAAATATCGAGGGAATTTCATATAATTTGCGTTTCGGCGTGGGCAGCATCTAGACATTATCTTCAAAAATAATATGTATTTTTTACCGATTTCTTACATATCTCCCTTAAACATTTGAAGTTTTTAAGCTCTTGTTTTCAATTTCGGAGGCTGGAATGGGTACTGCCGCCCCGGGATTTTTTATTGGATAACCAACACCTCTGCCATAGGTCACCCCAAGTGGTTCGCTACGTTTGGTGATTTAGCAGGGGTGCCCTTGTTCATGGGGTGAGGTTTGTCTAGGTCTTGGAGGCTGATGACCAGGACACACTGAACCCCAGATTCCTACCCACCCCTTAAACCCCTTTCCTTCCCAGAACTCTCCTCTCCTTCCTTTTCATAAAAAACCCTCTACACAGCATCTGAGGGAAATTATTTTCCTAAGGGCCTCCTGTATGGAGCTAATGTAAAAAAAATAAGATACGCTAAAAATTGCACGAAGGGCACCATTAATTTGTTTTTCAGGTTGTTCCATCTGTACCCATCACTCGTAGACTCTGGCAGGTTAAAACGGGATACTAATCCCGTTTTAACCTGCCAAAGTCTACAAGCTATGCAGGGTGACATTTTTACAAATATATTAGATTTTCGCAATGATTTATTCAAATGTCATTTCCATCTCTAACTTATCTTCGTTGATTGATCCAGAAAAGATACCATAAAAATAACAACGTGGGTGAATTGTTACGCAGAATTTTAACAATACACAAATTTTATAGTTAAAATTCAAATTCTGTTATTGTTCCAGCATGGGCCAATTGTTTATTAGTACTTGAACGGTAACATTTTTTTAAAGAAAGATAATATTCCAGGATTTTGAATAACCTGACAACATTTTTAAAATCTTTTACTACCTCCAGAGCAAACTATAAATGTTTCTTGTGTAGTCTCGGAGGACGTATTCAGTAGAGTACTTGAACTCTCGACACCTGAGTGGGACCCAGACGCGATGCCAACTCAGTCACTGACCAGTGTAATTTTAATAGGATTTTCACAGAACTTAACTCTTGTCCCGTCACGTGGGGTCTTTAAAAGCCTAGGTTTCGCAGATAAGCTAATTATGTACTAATTATTTTTAATGTTCCCACTGATTTCTTACTTTTAGCTTTATAAAAGGGACTATACTTGGCGCTATAGCCGCATACATTCAGCCTGCGAATGTGCGCTGTGAGATGCAGACGTGTTATTTCGGCATGAGGCTCAACAAAATCAACAAAATACAATGAATAACCAAGTTTCTATGTTTTTTATTGTATTTTGTTGATTTTTTTGTAATAATAATATGTCTGTATCAATCTCAACTAGTTATAAGTTTGTTAGAAATTGATTAGATTTTGTTTTTAAAGTTTACTTTTAAAAATGTGTAATTCAAAATTATGAAAAACGTTATCTGTTGATTTTTAAGCTTTAAAATTGAAAAAAATATATAATTTTTAAATATTTCTTTTCATTTCAATACAGCTCCTATCATCTGAAAACCATTAAATCATATTTATTTTTGGGGTCCTTGGAGACCCCGCACGACACCTCGCGTTAAAAAAAAGACAAATATGAACTTCTAAACTTGATGAATCGTTCAAAATATGTTAAACAACCTGTCCTTAGTTTGGATAAGTGAAAAAAAAATCCACAAATATTATCAAATTTTATGTTTTGTGAGCGTTTACGCATGTCCGAGGTATTCAAGTATGAACAATTGTTTTCAATGGTTGATTTATACTATTAAGTAAGTGCACAACATTTAATTAGCTGTTATTAAAACCTTTGTGTTAAAATCACATTATCAATATATTTGCATCATCAATTTTAAAAGTAATTCGTAAAATGTTATGATATTAATTTAAACTCAACTTTTATAACAGATTTTTCATAATACAATAATCTCAATTAAATTAATATCTGTATTTTTAAACCATTCAAATTATCTGTAACCGGATACATGTGTATGTAATTGCTCTTAATTAAATGGATTTTTGATGCCTTCATCAACAATCGAGTTTAAAACGTGGAATCAAATAAATCCCGTTACCAAAAAAATTTATTTCCGCATGTTTTTTTACCAGTGAGGTTAATGATACTAGAAGAGCCCACCAAAAAACATTTAACAAATAAATTATATTATAGGTACAAATTTATTAAAATGTCAATAGATGTCACTCCTCTCGTATTGTTGTAGGACTCTACAGTAAACTCTACTCTGCAGTACTTTACAGTAAAAAGTGGGAACGAAATCTCAGTAAGTTACAGCTCACGTGGTCAAAGCACTTCTCGATAGAATTTTAAGTTTAAGAAGACAAGATTTAGTGGGTTCAAAGGTATGCGAAAATACATTTAATGTCAATAAATAACAATTTAATAACAATATGGTTTAGAACACATAATTTATTAAGAAATTGACATATGTATGTAAACATTATTTTAAATTGCCATAACCGTATTTATGGAAACTAAATATGAAAATCAAGGCACTTACCAACCTTGCTTTTCCTTATATCCTTTTCCTCTCCGCTTCGTCCAGATTCACAACATATGTGAACCTCAATTGGGGATGCTATAGACCTACCGGCTCCGGTATTCACAAAAAACAGATATTTTACTAGAATGTAAATGTTTCCTATAACCTCAATCTATATACATACTCGTATATTAAACATTGAAACAGTGAACGCAAATCGCTGTTATTTCCATCTACAGAACCAATTAAAGTCCAGACTGCTGTCCAGAAACACGAAGATATTAGTGTATAAAACACTTATCAGACCAGTACTTACATACGCAGCTGAGACTTGGGTACTAATTAAGAGGAATGCGTGAGCACTGGACGTTTTTGAAAGAAAAATTTTGAGACGCATCTTCGAACAGGTTCTAGAAAATGGATTTTGGCGCAGACGTTATAACAATGAGCTCTTTACTTTGTTTAAGGAGCTAAACGTCGCGAAATTTATAAAACTGGGAAGACTTCGGTGGCTGGGTCATGTGGAGAGAATGACCGAGCATCAAGCACCAAAGTCCCTGCTGAACTCAAGACCAATAGGGCGAAAGAGCCTGGGAAGACCAAGACTAAGATGGAGCTACAACGTCCTCAAAGACATATCTATCTTGGAGCTTCGAAACTGGAGAGAGCTGGCACAAAACCGAGATGAGTAGAGGAAGATTCTTGAGGAGGCCAAGACCCACCAGGGGTTGTAGAGCCAATAGTGATGATGATGATATTAAACATTAGACTTAGTTATAGTATATTGCATAACTCTATTCTCTATTTAAATCCCGTTCTATTCTCTATTGAATGCTACGTCTCATATTTTGTACCTGAAAATTTCAGCCATAGTGATTGCCTCAAATTTTTCAAGATACCACACAGCAGAATGTTTGTTTTAGCACAACAAGAGAAATGTTTTTACTGAATGAAATTTCTAAAACAGTAGATATTTGAATGTAAGTAATTATACATTAAATATCCTTTTTACAAATTTATTTTTAAGTAATTATTTGTCAAACAATATAAATTAATATAATTTAAAAAAATTGCGCACACGCAAAATTTCACGCCGGCAGTCCTCGACCTGAGGATTGCTAGTCGAAAGCCTTAAGGTTAAACGTCACGTACGTTATAATTTACGCATTCACAGATGGCGCTAATTCAATAATTTTAGGTTTTTAATACTTTTTGCACGTTACGCTTTAAAAAAGTAAGGTAAATTAATTGTTTTCGCTCGTACATATTTAATATGAAAATAAATAAACAGTTTTGTCCATAAACAAACCCAAATTTTTCAAGAGAGGTTGAAAAATTCAATTTTGTATCGGTGACTCAATCCATTATTGTATTTTTCAGCCTTTCTGGTCAAAAGTATTTATTTTTAATATGTACGGGCGCAAACAATTAATTCACCTCAATATTTTAAAGCAAATCATGCAAAAAGTATTAAAAACCTAAAATTATTTAATTGGCGCCATCTGTGAACGCGTAGGTTATAACGTACGTGACGTTTAACCTTAACCTCGACCACGGAGGCCGTCTTGTACTGTAAACGGGTGATGAATTTGTCAAACAGTAATAATTTTTAAAAATAGTTCAAGAAATTGTTCAAAAACAAATATTTATATATCTCAAGTTAGACCGTTTTTTACCCATTTTTTCAGGGTGAAGGCCTATCTTGATTACACCACATCAAGTTTTTGCATCAAAAATATGAAATTTCCACCCGCCCTGGAGTTATTTGAACGTAAAAATAATTAAAAAGGCAACTTAATTAATGAGCCCACGATGAAAAATATAAATAAATCTGCATAATCACGTTACTACACAATTTATGCCGCGTAAATGAGATTTTGGATTTGACTCTAAATTGAATTTTCTCCGGGCAAAGAAATGAATCGTTTTTCATTTCGTTTATTCTAAAAACGCCAAAAGAGAGGGTTTCCCCGTAAAAAAGTGGTTCTCAAAAATTGTACTTTTATTTGTGGTCAATTTAGATTTTTGATCCTGATGTTATAAATCTTCAAAGAACGAAGACTTCAATGAGGATGTTTCTAGGTAATAGTCGTGACATTTTCCATTCATTTTGTCTGCCAGTGTGATATACGTATAGTTTTGGTAGCTATCTTTGTCTGTTATCATAGTCTGGAGGTCGAAGGCTGGATTCCAAATGTATTTGTTGGGGTAGTTTTATGTACGGTACAAACAAACATTGTGTTATTGCGAAAAGTAAATTACCAACGTAAATATTTAAACAAGAAGTAGTTACGAGTATTTTCAAAAGGTATGTTCCAAACTTTATTGGCATATGGATATGAGGCGCTGACACTGACGGTAAAGATGGCTGGATACTTTTGAAAGAAAAGTGCTGAAATATGTGGACCCGTGAAAGAGGGCGAACAGTGGCGCATCCGCCACAACGAAGAACTGTAATACGATATATATCAGGTTGAGATGGGCTGGGTATGCACATAGAATGCCGGATACACGCGTCCCAAAAATAATTAGACTGGACACCCAGGTGTAAAGAAATAGTGGGAAGACCCAGACTGAGGTGGGAAATGAAGACGGGTAAGTTCTGGGAACGAAAAATACATGAGAGTTTGAGAGAAATCTGTGGGTTAATGTGACCAGGAGTGACGGACGTATGATGTGGTATATGCCGGTGGCTTGCATTAAATCCGGCTGGAGAGGTCTAAGTTAGGTCTCTTCCGATCCGGCCCGAACGAACCTCATTCATGAACCCGGGCATTCCTGTTAACTCGCCAAACGTAGCGAATCACTAAGAGTGACCTGTGGCAGAGGTGTTAGTCATCCAAAAAATGATTCCCGGGACCGCGGCAGCCGTACTCATCTACCAAATTGAAAATAGATGTCATAGTCCCACTGGCTTCAGGCAGTTTGAACTCTTGTGCAAAGTTTGCTTAAAAAATACGAAAAGGACATATTTTTGCATACATAGTAAAATAGATATAAGAGAAAAAAAGCCTGGATTAATTATTCGTCAAAAAGATATATAATTTACTCATTTCACACAAATGTAAACTTAAAAAAATGATTTCACAGTTAAAATTTTTATACATTTTCCTTTTATTTTTAATTGAACGTGAAAAAGTTTGTATTTTAACGAAGGTCGCAACACAAATTATGCATAACCCCCCATCGTAACTAGACGCAAAATGAACAGAGTCAGGAAAATTATTTATGAACCTGGCACTCCACGGACGATGACGGGTGGCGCGGTGGGGTAGGGAAATATTCAAACCTAACATCATGAATAGCGTTATCTTACGGGACCAACAGCGGCGGTCAATGACCGCCACCCCTCCACCCCCTGGCGAGAGGATTAATAGCCATTTTTCGAAATTACCATTGCAAAATTTATGTTAATAATTTATTATTTTAACATGTTTTTGTGATATTCAATTGGGATGGAAATTTATAATGTGCCTGCGGTGAGAATGCTTGAACGAATAACAATATGGAAAACACACAACAAATATTAAATACGATGTATGAACGTTTTATTTTGTAGGCTTGCCATGTTTTCCAAGAATCTTATGCTTTTTCGTTTTTGGGCAAAAATGTTTTCAGATTTTTATGGCAGAAAGTGTTATCATGATTAATTTTTGGTTTATTGTGCCATGTTGCGGGCGTTGATTGTTTCCATATTTCTGTACGAAGAGGAAACACTGATATTTAGAAAAGCCATCGAAAGAAAGCGGAAAGATACCCTTGGAATGTGGTACTGGAGAAAAATGATCATGATTTCATAAGCATGAACAGTCAGACGTACCAACTTGTCCATTCTGTAAGAGATATACATCTACAATAAAGTGGGTTATTTAAAAAAAAGTTTTTTTAAATTCTAAGAACGATAAAACGGTGCGAAATGGATTCAAAACGATGTGTTTAAAATTGTTCAAATTTCTGATACGATCTTTTTCCTCCGGATTCACTTCAAAGTGTTCAAAATTTTCATTTTAAGGGGTTATTTCTAGTGTATATAAAAGTTACCACGAATCCTTAAAACTATATTTTTTGTAATCTTCTTCATCTGTGATTTTGTTGGTATTTGAATACACTGCCTTGGGATAATTTGAATTATATTATTAATAAACAGAAGAATCCGTGTATTATGACTATGCCTATATTGATCAACCGCTTAATATGAAGAAATTACACAGCAAAGTTTGGTTTTCATATAAAAATCTTAATAACAAAGTCGGATGTCATGACTTCGCTTATGGTGACATGTCACTTATTATGACCGATTTTTAATAAATTATGTCCTTATTTCATGGAAAATTATGTCGGTTATAGTGACCGACATTGGAGAAAGACTTTAAGCAGGTGGATGAATTTGTGTATCTGGGTACTATGTTTACGAGAGATGGGAAGGCTGATAGATATATTGAAAGAAGGGTTTTTTTTTTTTTTACAGTTAATACCGCACAAGAATCTCAACTGCTCCCGTCTGGAGCCAGTGAGACTATGGCATCCCCAATTGGGATATGTTGTGAGGCTTAAGGTAGTGGGGAGGGGAAGGAGGTGGGGAAGAGGAAGGTTGGGAAGTACCTGGCTATTCAGATCTGGTCACTAAACACGGCTAAAGCCATTTTCAAGCAACGTTTCAATTCTGAATGGTGGTCTTACACCAGGGCGATACTGATAGTATCTTCCACTCTGGAACATGCCGCAAATATACTATATATTATTTTAAATTAATTAATTGTGAAATAAGACAAATTATTCAAATAAAATTTATTTGCGCATGCCGGGTTCGAACCCGCGACCTCCGGATTGTGAGTCAAGAGTCTTACCCACTGGACTACGGAGGTCATCAGGGTAAATGCAAGACTGAATTAATGGAGGACTGAATGCGGTTGACGCTAATAAAAAACTATCAAAAGAAGCGTAACTAGCAGTCCACAACAGAGTCCTGGTACCTACCCTGATGTACGGCAGTAAGGCATGGAACTGGCAGAGGATGGATGAAAGCAGACTGAATGCTGTTAAAATAAGATCCCTGTGGCATATGTGTGGTAAAACCATGTATGATCGTGCGAAAAATGTGTAGATCTACATAGAATGCAAGGCAGATGTAAGCGTAATGATTAAGACAGGGACCCTCAGATGGTTTTGAACAAAGAAAGTAGTGTAAGATGAATATATAACGCACATGTAAATGGTCGAAGAAGTCGGGGACGCCCGAGGAAGACATGACACGATCAAGTGAATCAGATACTTGAGTCATGCCATGTCAAGAGTCAGAATAATAATAAACATAACGATCCACTCTGCACCAAACACTCAACAACACCACTGTAACTTACTGTGTACTAATATTGAAATGAAAACTTCAACCAAATATCTAGGAATCACTATTGACCATTGTCTAAAATGGATACAGCATATAACCATTCATAAAAACAGAGTACGAAAATTGACCTATATTTTTAGCTGTTTGGGACACATTCTAAATAAAGAACTCACTGAGAATAACGTACTTCTCTTTCTGTCAATCCATAATCCAATATGGTATAACATAATGGGGTGGCGCCTATAACACTCACACACAATCTGTTTACATTGCACAAAAACTAATAATTAAAATAATATAAAAAAACGATCATTTTTATATCCTATTTTTAATTTTTAACTTTATGAGTAAAACCTCAAATTGTAATATTTAAATAAATGAAGAAAATATAAGCGAAACTCAATCGAAAATCTGGAAACAGAAAAATCAGAAAAACATATTGACACCTCTGGGACTGCTTGACCTCAGCAAGAGGTCCTGGGTTCGAGTCCCAGAGGTGTCAATATGTTTTTCTGATTTTTCTGTTTCCAGATTTTCGATTGAGTTTTGCTTATATTGTCTTCATTTATTTAAATTTTTATATCTATCTAAACTCATCTTCAAAGAATTTTAAGTGAGAAAATTAAATATTCTTTTCCTGTATCATTCAACCTTACAAGTTTACAAAGAGGATATCCTAAGCAAAACCAAACCTTTCAAAAATACAGCAAATCTCAGGCAAAAATACACGTTACCAATTCCCATTTGTAAAAAAACTTTGGGTCAACAAAAGAACAAATTGCTTTAATAAATTACCAGAAAATATAAGATCCCTTAATGACACTTTCAAATTTAAAAACACAATTAAAAAAATATAAGGTGAGTTGGGATAAGAGCACTGTATAAAATGAATAGATGAAGTTTAAAGTAATCCCATATGTCACAGCATTATCCCATCGCATTAATTTTTTTATACAAGGAATTTTAACTATTCCTTAATCAAATGGTTTTATCACCAGAATTTAATCTACTGTTTTTATTTGATTTTTCAGTATTAAAAAAAGTCTTGATAGATCCACCTACCCCGCCTTCGGGGTAAGTGGATCTAACTTCAATATTATTATTAATGGCAAAATAATAAAAATTGTTAGTTGCCAATCCAATCAAACGCACTAAACACACAATTTCGCTATGTAAAAATATTGAATATAGTGGAATATCCATCATAAATCAAACATTATTTGGCAGATTGGGGTAAGTGCAACATTTAATGGCTAGTGATGGGGCAAAAAAAAACAAACTTTTTTTTATGTGTTAGTATTATTTTTCACAATATTTAGTTAAAATGTTATATAATAATAAATATTGACTACTAATAACTTAACATGTTTATAGGTATAGGAACTATTTTTTTGGTTGCGCATTCCAATTGTGACTTAGTTTATCTATTTTTATGTTTTCCTCATCAATACACATTTCAAAATCAGTAGTAGTTATTACTTCTATGTCTGATACATTCGTTGATTTTTTTTTCAGAATCATATTTTTGCCAGTGTGCTAAAGATAAAGGATCGAATTTTTCCATATTTATAGCCATCCTATCTAGTGGATGAATCCCACTTTTTTTAAACCATTTTTTATTACCTGAGGATCCAGATTATTCCATATATCTGTTAAAATCAATGAAAATTTTTTTTTGGTAATTTGGAACCTACATGCAGCCATTGCCATTTCACAAGTTTTTCATCCCGAGCATCTTTCATTGACTTCATCACACTCAGGTCTAATGGCTGGAGTATGTGACTGGAATGAGGTGGTAATTTTAATATGGTTACATTCTGTTTTCTGACCTCCTCTATTAAAATTAAGCTTATGTGTGTAGTATGGCCATCATAAATAAGTAGAATTGGCCCTGTTGCTGGAAGGAAACCATCGGTAAAAAAATTTCAAAAACTGTTGTCTCCGTAGCAGCATACCGCGTAGCTGAATTCTTTTCAGGATTGGTCCACTCATCCCATACATACTTGCCCTTTAAGACAATCAGGGATGGACATTTATCTCCGCCTGCACTACACCCCAATAAAACAGTAGTATTGTCTCTTCCTGGTGAACTAATTATTCTGGTCGAAGGATATCCAACAAGACCAACTACTTTGTTTTGCTAGGATCTTTAGAGAAACTTCAATTTCATCCAAGTTCCAAATTTGATGAGGACGGTTTTCAATGTCTAGTTTTTCGATTGTGTCTATCAAAATATCAAAATATTCATTAATTATGAATGGATCTAACACCCTTTTCCTGGCATATTCAACAGGCTGGGGTTTTTTAATTGACAAATTATTGCGTTTTGAAAACTCCGCAAACCAATCGTGACCTGGAACGCCATTTTTGAAAGGGGTTTTCAAATTATTTCACGCAATATATTTAGAAACTAACTCAATCACTTCTTTTTTGAAAGACCGAATCCGTATTTCTCCATAATGTGTAGATTTTCAGGTAATTGTTTTTCAACTTCAAACGGTAGGGCTGTACTTCGCCCCATGGTGGTAGATTTCTTACCTCGCCTTCCAGAAACATAAACCATAATAGTTAATCTGGGTAAAACGAAAAATTTCTCAGTCTGATAACCACTCATGCGACCGCTTTTTACTTCTTCCACTGCTTCCAACAGTTTTTCTTTCGTTTAAGAAGTAGCCTTAGAAGTCTTTCTTACACAATTCCTGGTCATTTTACTTTCTGAAAAAAAAAAAACCTTCAAGGGTATTATTTGTCAAGATAGTATTTAGATACTTCATTTTATATTTTATATTTGAAATATCATAATAATTAACTAATCTCGTTTGTAAAATACATTTATTTATTTATTTTATTCAATGTTTGTTTACATGGAAGGTTTTATAAATTTCATTGCAATATATTTAACCTCGTTAGGACAAGCCTGTGTTGAGGTTAATAATTTTATGATGTGTTAAAAAATAACACATAATAATATAGGTATTGAAAGAACAGTATTGTTACATTAATGTACCCACTCATAAACATTATAATATTGATAAGTAAAGCTACATCCATGTTCCTTACAAACATGGATTATTTTTGTTAATCTCTGTCATATTTCTAATGGTACTAATTAAGCTTACGTTTCGTTTTTTTAAAAGTAGTATGCACATCACTAGTAACATTTGCGTCCATACAAAAATATCAGGAGGAAGTGGATCTACAGTTTAGTAGCACTTACCCCAGCACGTAATTTTATGGGGGAAGTAAATCTAGTCTTATAAATCACAATTTTTTAATATATTCATAATTCAAATATATAAACATCAAACCTCAATTCAATTATAGAGTACTCACCAATTTGTAGCATCCTAGCACAAGTTTCTGTGAAGTTATAGACAAATTAAGGCAGCACTCACAACTCGAACACTGACTAAAACCAACCGCCAAAATTCGAAGCTTTCTAACAACTCTCTGTGTTTACGAAGCAGCGCCATCTATACGTCAGAGTGAGAATTTAGCTAATTTTTTTTTTTTTTACATTAACTCCACACAGGAGGCCCTGAGGAAAATAATTTCCCTCAGGGCCTATGTCATCTGGGATGCTGTGTGGAGGGTCTCTTTGAGGAGAGGAAGGAATGAACACTGGTCTTGAAGAGACCCATGTTGTAGGAAGGAGGAAACACAGAGGCCGGCAAATCATTCCACAGCCGAGCTGTTGAACACAAGAACGAGTCGAAGAAACGACCCGTTCTCATGTGACAAATGTCAACTGTGTACAAATGTTGGGCACGCGTTTGGCGTGTTTCCCGACTATGCACCGGTGCCGAAGGGATCAATGATGCTAGTTCCTCGGAGCATCTTCCATTGTAATACCGGTAGAACAAGGATAGAATTCCCACCCGACGCCTGTGCTCTAAAGATTGCAATCCGTCTGTTAAGATGGGAGAATCTATCAAACGGACCGCCCGTTTCTGCACAGAGTCGAGGGTACCCTCCACACAGCATCCCAGATGACATAGGCCCTGAGGGTAATTATTTTCCTCAGGGCCTCCTGTGTGGAGTTAATGTAAAAAAAAAAAAAAAATTCAGGTATTTTGGAGCTCCAGACAAGAGGTGGCTGCCAAATTCAACCGTGGGGCGCACTTGCGATTTGTACAGGGTTAGCAGTTGTGTACTATTAAAGTATCTGCGGGCCCTGTACAGTACGCCCAGTTTTTGGGAGGCTAACTTTACTCTGGCTTCGATGGAGCCCCCCCCATACCTGAGCTGGTCACTTAGGGTTACACCAAGCATATCAATGGAGGGCCTGTTCGGAAGATTGCTTCCGTTGAAAGAGACTAGATTTTCATTGCGATCCCTTTTAGACGTAATCAGACAAGATTCAGACGTCTTTGAAACATTAAATTCAACGAGATTATTTTTACCCCAAGAGAAAACACTCTCGAGGTAACCGTCCATTCTTTGCTTCAAAGCCTTACGAGCTGTTGGAGTTTGTGAGCCCTTTGGGGGTTTGTCAAACAAAAAGCTATCATGAACTGTACTGTCATCCGCGTAATAGTGAATTGGTGCACATGACAAAAAGTCGTTGATGTGCAACAAAAACAGAGTTGGAGAGAGAACCGATCCCTGCGGGACGCCAGCATTTATCGAGTGAGAGGAAGAGGTGAAACCATCGACTACCGTCTGAATCGACCTCTCCCTCAAGAAGTCGGCAATCCACGTACACAAGGATGCGGGAAGTCCGTAAGAATGCAGTTTGTTGACAAGTCCTCGGTGCCAAACCCGGTCAAAGGCCTTGGATATGTCCA
Source organism: Limnephilus rhombicus (assembly GCA_929108145.2). NCBI lineage: Eukaryota > Metazoa > Arthropoda > Insecta > Trichoptera > Limnephilidae > Limnephilus > Limnephilus rhombicus. The sequence goes on along the minus strand of OV815292.1, from coordinate 12,748,109 downwards.
GTGTAACCGTTTGGGTCTCACCCATAGACATCCAAATGACTAGACAAGCAGTTACGGGTGAGGGGTCAAACCAAACCATGGAGGGGGAAGAGGAGAAAGATGACTGTGATTCGTTATACAATCAATCTGACAGTAAATAGGCATCTCGCATTACAATATCACCATTTAGTTCTTAAAAGCAAAATCTGCTTTTAATGAATAGACCTTTTTACATGGGAGCGCGAATTGCTTGCCACGATAATAACATATTTGCTAAGGTCAAATGCTCGCCTCAAAAAGACTCGCCCCAATACACATAGCAATATTTTGTTGCCGTGTTAAAACACTATTACAAATGTTTCATAATTTACTTACCCCTGTAACCATCGATGAGCACACTGGAGAACCGCCCACATTCGCTATGTGCACATTGATATGTAGATATATTGTATAGAATACGCTACTGTTTTGGCGTTGTATTTCGTTAAATGTATGGATGTTACCTTCTAGCTGATCACGGCAAGAATGATGACGTCACACATTTTAGATTCAAGCGAGGCTCTATCCCCTCCCCATGGAGCGAGCCGGTTCCAAGGAGGTGCTTCAGCCGGCGCCATGTGGAGGGGGAAATAATACGTTTTTATCACTTAGGGCAGGTCCATGTATATTCATATGTCCGTGGTCTCACCGAAACGTTCCAGGCATCGCCCCCAAACATGCGTCACATACGCGAGAAGATCACCGCACGAGCGGTTCCGCCGGAATCCGTATTGACGGTCGTTAATAATTTTGTTCTTCTCGAGGTATGTGAGCAGTTTGTCGTTGATCACACGTTCCATCACCTTAGACAGAACTGATGTGATCGCTATGGGGCGGTAGTTGGCTGGGTTGGAGCGGTCACCCTTCTTTGGAATAGGATGGGTAACTGCTTTTTTCCAACCAGAGGGCATAGAGCCAGTCTTCAGCGACAGTTTTAAAAGCTTCGTCAAAATTGAAGCTATTTCTGCAGCGCACCTTTGTAGTACCAGGGCAGGTATTCCGTCAGGCCCACTAGCTTTATTAACATCGAGCCCTCGTAAAACATTGAGTACTTCCGGATGCCGGATCCTCAGCTTTTTCATACGAAAACCGCAGTGAGGAACCGACGTCGGGACAGCACCTTGGTCATCTAGGGTTGAGTTATCCGCAAACATTTTACCTAGTCAGTTAGCCTTTTCGGTGGCGGTGTTTGCTAGTGAGCCGTCAGGTCTGGTAAGAGGTGGCAGACTGGATTTGCAGAAATTGCGACCTATTGAGCCCGCAAGCGACCAGAATTGCCTGCTGCCATGCGGGCATGCAGTCAGCTTTCTGCTGATCTGCTGGTCGTGCTCGAATTTTGACCTATTTATGATTCTCTTGGTTTCCTTTGCCATTTTGTTGTAAGCTGTTCTGTCTTCGGATGTTCTAGATGTGTTGTAGGCTCGGTAAGCCGCGTTTTTTCGTCGCACTGCTTCAGCGCATTGTCGACTGAACCACGGCTTTGAGCCTACACCAGTTTCCTTAACAGTAGATTGTATGAAGCCATCCATCGCGGATGTGATGACCTCACCAATTTCCTGGGCACATCTTGAGGGATCCGAAGTCCGAAAACAGACAGCTGTCCACGGGAAAGCATTAAAATGTGCCCGCAGACCGAACCAATCTGCTGACCTATAGTGCCACACTTTTCTCTTCAGCATCTCGTTTGGTGGTCTGAAGTTTACAGGGATTGATGTGGTCACCAGGCAGTGGTCGGACGATCCTAAAGGCGCTGTGACTTCAATACTGTAACCGTGTGGCACAGTAGTTAAAAATAGGTCTAACAGATTGGAACGGTGAGTCTGGACATCAGGAATCCTTGTAGGCTCCTGAACCATTTGCTCCAATCCGTAGCAAAGGGCAAAGGATTCCGCTTGGCGTCCAGCCGAGTCTGTTGATCCTGAGAACTTCAACCAAAGTTCGTTATGAACATTGAAGTCCCCCAGGACCACAAACTCTGCCATAGGGTAGCGGGGCAAGAGGTCATCAATAGTGTCGCTTAAATGTTTGAAGAGCTCGGACGTATCTGATTCGCTAAGGTTCGGTGAGCGGTATAAACACGCGTAGAATCTTACCGTACTGGCAAGATTGACGCGTACCCACATTACGTCGAATCTGGAGTTTTCCAGATTCAACAGTCGCACACAGTTGACGTCAGCTCGACTATAGAGACAGACACCTCCTTTAGGTCTGAACTTGCTTGCGAGGGTGAAGCCCGGGCAGTCTAGATAGGAGGCGTCTACAGGCTCGGCTATCTGCGTTTCAGACAGGAATAGTAGGTTGGGGCGTTGAGAAAAAAGGTGGTGGTGGATTACAACATATTCTCTATAGATGGCAGCGCTTGAATATTGTATTCAAAGAAGTTAGAAGGTCTAGATGTACTTCCCCCAAAATGTCACTTACCCTAACTCACCTTACTGAAAACCTTAACTAAAAAAAAAAAAATAATAAAAAAAAAACATATAAATTTCCAGAAGTACTAAATTTAAATAATATTTATAAATAAACACCAATAAAACAACAAAAAAAAAACAAAATAACCAAACAAATAATACTTCCTCCCGTACACTCAAGCATTTGCTTATTATGGGAGAATATTTAAAAAAAATATATAATTGTATTAAGCTTTTTATAAACTTTAATTATGTTTATGTATATATTGTATGTATTGTACCAAAAAAAATTTTTTCAATTAAAAAAAATAATCAAAAAATGGTAAAGTTTTAAAAAAACGAGTCTGTAACATAAATACTTACCTTCTAAAAACACAGTGCATGCCTTTGGTTTTAACTCAATAGTTCATCACCCCCATTTACGCAAAAACAAAAAAAAACAAACGTAGGAAGCTTGCCATTCTCACTTTTCTAGGCAGTTTTTACGTACGTCTAGTGAACGTAGCAAAACATAACTTTTTTCGTTATGCTTTGTAAATTATAGTCTCGGCTAGACCGTTAGTTCCCGCGGCTGTTCGAGTTCTAGCGTTTTCTTCACTTATTATGTATTCATGCCACCCCAAGTCGAGAGCTTTCCTAAAAGCCTATTACGTATCTGAAGAATATCAGAAGCCTTCAGGCAGTGTGTAATGCTGCGGGCTTGGAAAACAACTTGTTCTTGTACTTTCCTAGCGTGAAAGCCCGAAGATTAATATTACTTGTCGTTATGCGTAATTCGTTTATGACGTAATAAACTGAGGAATTTCGCAGATATTGGAAGGTGTTTTAATACGCTTGACGAAAATAACGATAGTCCGCTGTTTACGAAAAAAAAAACAAAGTGTGCAATTCACACGCGGTAGAAGTGAAATTTTCAGAAAACTAAGGTAGACAAGAGTGGGGAGGCTAAGAAGCATCGCACAAATAGGAGACCGATTAGTCTATCTCATTCTCTCAAACTTTTTTACATTAGCTCCACTTAGGAGGCCCTGAGGAATTCCCCTCAGGTCCTATGTCATCTTTGGGGATGCTATGTGGAGGATATTTTTAGGAAAGGACAGAGAAGAAGTTCTTGGAAGGAAAAGGATATTAGGGGTGGGTAGAAATCTGGGTGTCAGTGTGTCCAGAACTGACGGACGTATGAATCCATCCTTCCCTTTGCAGTACAAGGCAATGTTCCGAGAGTGTACGGTTGGAGAAGTCAAAGGGACTCCCTCAACCATTCTCTCCGGATCCGCTCTGCCAGTCTACTGGTGGGCAGATGCATTCGCCGCCAAGACCCGGACAAACCTCACCCCATGAACCCGGGCACCCCTGATAAGTCACCAAATAATTTAGGAGGCGGGAATGGGTACCGCCGCCCGGGGAACCTTTATTGGATAACCAACACCTCTGTAATAGGTCACCCAAAGTGGTTCGCTACTTTTGGTGATTTAGCAGGGGTGCCCGGCTTCATGGGGTGAGGTTTATCTAGGTCTTGAAGGCGGATGACCAGGACACACTGAACCCCAGATTCCTACCCACTCCTTAAACTCTTTCCTTCCCAGAACTCTCCTCTCCTTCTTTCCTTAAAAAAACCCCTCTACACAGCATCCCCAAAGATGACATAGGCCGTGAGAGAAATTATTTTTCTTAGGGCCTCCTGTGTGGTGCTCATGTAAAAAAAACGTAGATAACCACTTGAGGTGACCTATGGCAGAGGTGTTGGATATCCAATAAATGGTTCCCGGAGCGGCGGTACCCATACCGCCTCCCAAATTCTCTAAATCCTATGTGTTTGTCTCTTTTTAGTGTCTCTTTTTCGTTTCATCGAGTTTCAAATCACAACGGTGCTAAAGAAATTTTCTGTTAAAAAATTATTTTTTAGCATTGTTCATCAGCCCATTACTTATTTATTTATTTAATTTCAACGGTATACATAGACCAAAAGAACTGATTACATATCACAAAATGAAAAATAATAATTTAGAAATAATAAAAAAAAAATTGTTTTAACAGATAATTTATTGTGGCATTTGAATGAGAAATGACACCAGAGAGACAATTACGTACAAAAATCTATAGTACAAAAAGAAATTATATTGACTGAAAAGATTTGATAGCATAGCCCTCTTGTACATTAGTATCAACTATGCCTGGCATATGACCAGAAGTATCTTTGCCCTTATCGATGTAGCTCGTATGACCTTGCCGTCTACATAGCTAATATTATTCACGCATACCCCGGCAATATGGCATCCAAGTTTTTTTCAGTGTTTTACTAAGCTCACATTTACGATGAACAGCACTGGGTACACTGAGCCTCCTTGTGTAGCGCCGCACTCTAATTTAGCTACTCATCTGATAGGCTACCATTCCATATGTCAAAGTTCTTGTAGTACTTCTCAATTTAAATTTGTTTTTGATAAAGCGAATTTTAAAAATTACGTTAGCAATTAAGACTGCCAAAATACCTTATAAAGTTTAAAAATGTGTTTCGTTTTCGATATTCTTTTCTCGGAATGTAATTAATTCTTTTCTACTTACCGTTGAACATTTTTGCAAAAACCGGAGATTAATCGAAGGAACCCAAATTGAAATTGCCGAAAATAATTATTATTAAGCCTCCAATCAGTAACCTCCAACATTTTCTCTTTTTTATTATTTTATTAAAGGTGAAATATATTTTTTATTAACTTTTGTACTTGAAGCGACTGTCCAGACTTTTAAGGATGCTAATAACCTTTTCACAATTAAAAGCCACTGTCGGCTTCATCAACCAAAAATAAAATGGTTATTCGATTCTTAGTTCTTTTATTTTTGTTTTATTATGTTGAAGAATAAAACAGTTATTAGTTGTAAAATGTTAGTAAGTTGGTAAGTACATTACCACCGGTGACCAGACAACTCAGAATGAAACCAACTCAGAAGCACCTCAGAAAGGTCATTAGAGTGATAATAAAAAAAATATATAAAAAAATTGGTTAAATAGGTTAAGTTAGGTGAGGGTTACCGGCTATTTTAAAATTATTTTTTCGTAGCTTTTAATGACCTTTCTGAGGTGTTTCTGAGTTGGTTTCATTCTGAGTTGCCATGGAACCTGTTTTGATAACGTGATATTATTATGTGTAGACCCAGTAAAAAGGTGCCAATTTTTATAAGTAAACTATTTATATATCAACCCCAAACAATTATTACCATTCAAATACAAATTCAGAAATAGACATTTAAAATATTAAACGAATAAGAATTCGTATATTAATATCAGAAATTAATAAAAATATTCTCTCTCACTTTTAATTTTCCACAGTTCTGAGAAATCAACAAAATGTATCTCAGAAGGTAACCATTAAAAAACATTATTCTAACGGAATAAAATCTATTTATAAGAACACCCAAATTTTCTGGACTTTTTCTAGAAACTTAAAATTTTTAACCTTTAAAAACATTTAAGGTTAAAATTAACCTGAAAATTGTGTGTGAGTGTCGGTGTATTTTAAAGGATACATTTTAATTTGAAATTATAATTAAGGAAAGAAGTTTTAGAACACCATAAATAATTTATTATTAATAATAATTACATTTACACATATCAATCCCCAATGTAAAATAGTTATGAGACTCTACTAAAAACACAATTAATATCAGCCTGCACTTACAAGAACTAAATAGTTGCTTAAAAAACTCAAAAACTAATGTCACTTGATCCAATAGGATAAAAAGTTTGTAATAATTAAATTTACGTAACATTCATGCTAAAGAAAAATGGGCGCCAGTTCACATTAATTAGTAAACGAATTGAAGGTAATTTAACCAATAGAAATAATTCTTATCTCAATTCTAAAATGTTGGAGAAAGCTTACGAATTGAAGATTGTGCCATCAATCCCGCAGATGACCCGTGTTGTGATTAACCAGTCACTAACCACCAGGGTTGCCCAAGAACTCACAATGGCTTCGAAATAAGCAAATTGAAACAAGCCGGCCGAAGCTACCCGCAAGCATCCGAATGGCTTCAATATTCAATTCACGGTCTTGTTTCTGTTTGCCAGAAACTTCTGATGATAAACGTGGCAGGTAGAAACAATCTGCTACAAACTTTATTAAACGAGCTATTTTTTGCACTGCGATCATTATCGATAGCTTCGTATCTCATACTTATATTATGTCACTTTAATTCCGTAAATCTTGTTCCTGACAAAAGCATACTCTTTTACCACAAGAGCAAGCGGTTCGCACGTATTAATAAAGAGAATAGTGCACAAAGCGCAGTATTTCACTCGATTACTTTTTATGAGCACTATCATACTAATTAACTTATGAAAATAACGACAATTAATATCTTTACAAATATTCTTAAATTTCATTTCAGGCTATTTTAGTGCAAGACAATTTAGACAAGAAGTACGTAACGCCTAAAAACACATCATATTTCTTCTTTTAGAAAACCAGTTACAGTTTTTGAAATTAAACTTCCTTAGCCCCGTTAGTGATTCGGAATTCGGATGAAACGGAAATGACGCGTACAGCACCTGCAAAGCATTATACTTCTATAAAGGCTTCTATTGGTTGAGATATAAAACGGAAACGAAGCGAGGTCTGCGCTCATTGGCCTGCTCACTGCGCTTTGATTATGACCTCACTTTTCAAGGCTCCTTGTTCTTCACAATTTGAGATTGTTTTGGTAAAGTTTCGCTTCTACCGCGTGTTAACTGCACTCGATTTTTTTTTTTATAAACAGTTACAATTGTCCGGAGACTAGCTGTGAGGTTGAATGGAGTGGGGAGGGAAGGAGATCAAAGGATGGAGGGTCTAGGATGAAGGTTCAAAAGTAATCGACGGCCGGCGTAGTCCAGCGGTTAGGCTCTTGACTCGCACATCGAAGGTCGCGGGATCGAATCCTGGCGTGGCAAATAAATTTTATTTGATTAATTTGTGTTATTTCACAATTTATTCATTTAAAATAATATGTAGTATATTTTTAATGTAGCTATCACTTTGTGGTTATCCATTAAAAAAAAAATGAAACAATACAACTTAACAATAAAACGGCTCCATCCCTACCCATAATAAAACATTGTTCAAAACTGTCAAATTAGTATAAGCTTTCCCCGAAGAAGGAACGTTTGTTCCGAAACCGGTACGATTTACGCATTATTTAAGTGGTTTATACAAAGTTGTATTGTTTCATTTTTCTAATATGTAGTATATTTGCGGCACGTTCCAGAGTGGAAGATACGCCTGGTGTAAGACCACCATTCAGAATTGAAACGTTGCATGAAATGGTATAAGCCGTGTTTGGTGACCAGATCTAAATAGCCAGATACTTCCCCACCTACCTCTTCCCTATCTCCTTTCCCTCCCCACTACCTTCAGCCTCACAACATATATACATAATACCCCAATTGGGGATGCCATAGTCTCACTGGCTTCACACGGAGCAATTGGGACTCTTGTGCGGTATTCATATAAAAAAAATTAAAAAACTGCATTGCTTTTCCGATCTGGTCACCAAATGCAACCATGTGGCACCATTTTAAGCGACTTTTCGATTCTGAATGATTTTTTACCAGGGCGATACTAAGATAATTTTGAACCATGGCACATATTATTTTCTTTATTTAAATTTACACATCTTCTCAAATATCTTCTTCTATTAATCGAACTCCGACATCAGATCAGTAAAAATATCTTCTTACGATAATGGTTAAATGTCAATCAATGATAGTTTTTTTTTAAAGATAATTTCCTATAATTTAAGCTTTTTTTAAAAGATCAAACTCGGTTAAAACAAGTTTTTATATTTCCAAATTTAAATGATAATTCCCATTTGTTAAGAAGAGCTTGGAAATTGTATACTTTGATCAATTTTGCTAGCAGTTCAAGCAATAATGTCCAAAATGAAAACAGTTTCAAAAGAAAATCGTGGGTCGAATCAAACCTGCTAGAATTTTATATTAAATTCACGGGGGAATAAAAATCAAATAGACTCCATCTACACAGATTCTTCAAAAGCCTTCGATAAAATTAATATCGAACTGCTGCGAAGGAGGCCGTATAAAATAGCGATTTGGGGTGACCTTTACAAATGGTTCAGCTCTTGTGTCAGCTACAGGAGTCAAGCTGCTCGAGTCAAAGGAATCTCTTTAAGGTTTCATAGGATTGGCGGTAAAACGTATGTCGTATGTAGGACCTTGAACTCGTATATTTTTATTTTTTAACTTGATTAGTTTTAGCGCTGTATTTGCAAAAAATTGTCCACGAATCAATTTGTGGTTCTTTTGGTAAAGTGAACTGTAATCAATGTTTATAACTTTTCAAATTGACAAAACTAAGAGAATATCTGGGTAACAATTAGAATTAGAAAAATATTGGGTCTTACTTCTGGTCTTTGATATTATATCTTGCGAATCAATATTTTAGCTTTGAGGGACACTGCGGGTAATAATCATTGCATATGATTCCGTAAGAGACTCGAATTAAACGAACTGAAAGCCAGCTCTGCTATTAGGATGTTCAATGCACAGGTTTCTTAACAGACTGGTTTGTACAGCAGTTGCAATGTCTTTAACGTAGGTATGTATTACAGACATTGTCAGACAGATACAGATAATTGAGTAAGAGGTTGAGTGGGAAAAGAGGGAACATGTGTTAGAGGAAGATGCAAATAGATGCGTCAACATGTGCATTAAGGAAGGAAAATATGAGCAGAATGTTTAAAGAGAATAACATTATTAAAAAAAAAAAAAAAATTATTCAGTTTCCGCTGTATACAAAAACTATATTCCAGCTACGCCAAGGGTACCAACCTAAAAGGAGAGAAAGCTTCTCAAAATATTATGTATCACATGATTTTGAATTTTAGTAATTTGTGTTGTTTTTTAAAATAGCTCCGACAGGAGGCTCAGAAGAAAATAATTCCCCTCAGGGCCTATGTCATCTTTGGGAATGCCGTGTGGAGGGTCTTTTTAAAGGAAGGTGAGGATGTTCTAGGAAGGAAAAAGGTAATATGAGGGGTGGGTAGGAATCTGGGGGTCAGTGAGCCCAGGAGTGAAGGACGAATGATTCTATCCCTCACCCTGCTATGCAAGGCGATGTTCCGAGAGAGCCCTGATGGAGAAGTCAAAAGGTCTCCCTCAACCAGTCTCTCCCGATTAATTGGTTGGCAGACGCATTCGCCGCGAAGACCGGGACAAAACTCACCCCATAAACCTGGGCACCCCTGAGAAGTCACCAAACGTAGCGAACCACCTGGTGTGACCTTTGGCAGAGGTGTTGGCCCATTAAATGGTTTCCAGAGCGGCGGTACCCATACCCGCCTTCAAATAGCATAAAATTTTTCGAATTAAGAGCATGGAATAGGAGAAATGAAAATCTATGGAATGGGTGGCTTGTAAAATTACAAATAAAGCTTTCTACCTACTCTACGTAGATTCGTATCTCCGTAAAACAAAATAACGATATTTGAAAAGAAATAAAACTCAACACACCAGTATTTGTATAATTTAAAAGCAAGTTTTTTATTCTCTATATTTTCTGACAGAATAAATAATAAAAGGTCATGAAATTCTGCCCTAAAAACACAATTTTCATTACCAGACAGCAAAGGCACGCTTACAAAAAAAAACTTGATATAATGTACAACACGAGTACAAAACCTACGAAGTCAAATTGTCACCATCTTACATTATTTTATTAGCGTCAAAGTTTTGTTGTTGCTTTTCGTATTTTTTTGATATCTATTTTAATATATTATAATAAAATGAATATAAAACTTTTTTCCACTAGATTATAATGGAATTCCACCATGAATTGAGAGTCTCAAAACTAGACCTATCCATTTTCTGTAAATAAAGGAGAGTTTCTTTGGCAGGTGGCATGGATATTTTTTTTTTAATCGTTGATACTTTATTTTATAAAATTTCGTAGTACAATCCAGTAATGTTGCCCTCACTGGGTTGTTTACCTGTGCTAAGGCCCCCATTTTATAATATAATAATTTATACGTAATACAGTTTGAAAAAAAAAGAAATATACAATGTTGGTGACGAAACAGAAAAAAAAACAATTAAAATAAAGATAAATTTAAACAAAAAATAGAGATCAAAAATTTAAATTAAATTAAATTAACAGATTAAAAAAAAAATTAAATGAAAATCGGCGTATATTATGTAAGTGTTACGTGTTTTATATTGGTTTTGTGTGCTGCGTGTAAGTGTTTTATTCTTTCATGTTATAAAATTTTGGTAATATTGTCTTATAATATTTATAAAAATCTGCAATTTTGTTCCGATACTTTTGAAATTTTATACACTTAAAAGAAGGTCACTGCTTACTTGATTTTTTTTAAAAGCACCCCCGTCCCCTTTCCCACCTTTCAAAGCAGAACTTTGGTAAAATTTTGTACACTTAACCACCCAAACAAGGGGAAAATCACTGTCTGTATTAAATTTCGAAAACTCTGTGAAAGTCCAGGCAACGTTCTTAAATAAAAAAATAAAAAGCACACTAGCTCCCAGGGTGACCCGACAGTTGATCCGCCGACAATTGCCCCCCCCCCCCCGCTGGTATACACAGTATAAATAAAAGCAGATTTTTCCTCGATAAATTTGAATGAAAATATGTTTTATACTTTGTTATTCGGCGGTACATCCTCTCTGTACATCCCTTCGGGGTCACTTAGTAACATTTTGTGTAATAAGTAATAAGGAATACCGTATTTTTCTTAATCCGACTGCATATTGTGTATAAGTACGCCGGGGGCCAATTTTTTTTACATTAACTCCACACAGGAGGCCCTGAGGAAAATAACTTCCCTCAGGGCCTATGTCATCTTTGAAGATGCTGTGTGGAGGGTCTTTTTGAGGAAAGGAAGGAGTGAGGACGGGTCTTGAGGAGACCCATGTCGTAGGAGGGAGGAAATACAGAGGCCGGCAAATCGTTCCACAGCCGAGCCGTTGAACTCAAGAACGAGTCATAGGAACGACCCGTTCTCATGTGACTAATGTTAACCGCGTACAAATGTTGGGCGCATGTTTGGCGTGTTTCCCGACTACGCACCGGTGCCGAGGGGATCAATGACGCTAGTTCCTCGGAGCATCTTCCATTGTAATACCGGTAGAACAAGGACAGCATTCCCACCTGACGCCTGTGCTCTAAAGATTGCAGTCCGTCTGTTAAGATGGGAGAATCTATCAAACGGACGGCCCGTTTCTGCACAGAGTCAAGGGTTTTTATATGGTCATTTAACTGTCATGGAACCAACTCTCAGAAGTGCGATATATGCTGACATGAAAGTGATAACAGTGTTGCTAATCTAAGAAAGGCAAACATTCCCTAGTTACGAATAACCCGAAAATATTTTAAAATCTTCCACTACCACCACAGAAGGTCGAAAATAATGCTTGAGTCGGGATGGAGGACTTAGCCAACCGAGGAATCTAACACGGAACACCTGGGTGGGACCCAAACGCGATGCCCACTCAACCACTGACCGGTCGGTGTACAGGACCTTTCAACTTGGAGCGTAGCCCTGACAAGACAACAAAATTGATTATTTATTTTAAAAAAATACAATATCGATGCGTCAAAATATTTATTCAATTGTATCAAAAAAATAAAGATAAACATGCATAATCCACCACACATTTTCTTCTTCTTCGGTTTTTCTTGTGGTTGTCGTAATATTTTATGAAAATATTGGCACATGCAAGTCAACATTACGGTACGAGTATTTTCTGTACGTGATGTATTGAAATATAAATCCCGTTTTACCGCTACGTGCAATGTGCATTCTGTAGCACGAAATGTAATTTCTTATTGAATGGATGAACACAATTTAATATAAATGACTTTGCAAATCCGTTATTCAAAAGTCTTTCCGCCATTATATCCAGATATCAGTGAGGGACCATGATTCGAAATTGATACGTGTCTTCAAATTACTGCAATTATAAATATTTGTATAATAAAAAAATAATTATTTGATAAGAAAAACCATTTGTTGTTTAAAATACAATTATTTGAAGGCGACCAGATTTTCCAACCATCTCCTTAAAGCAGACATTTGTTTTTTCCCCAGCTAAATCTCTCAATTGTTGAGTTTTGTCGTCATGAAATTGGTATAGCTTTTTGCCAATCAGAATCATTTCCAAGGAATCACTGAATAATTTCAAGCCGTTTAGACAAAAGATTAAATATAATATTCGTTGATTTTTATCGAAATATAAGTGTGTTGAAATTGGGGCATAGTCGGGTTGTAAGTTTTTTATGTGAATACCGCACAATAGTCTCAACAGCCCTCAATCGCTTGAAGCCAGAGAGACTATGGCATCCCCAATGTTGTACGTTGTAGGGCAGAAGGTAAGTGGGGAGGGGAAGGAGTTAAATTACAGGAAAATGGGAAAGTAACGAACATTTCAAATTTAGTCACCGAACCGACTAAAGCCATTTCTGTGGTCTTACACCAGGGCGATGATGAGATTTGAACCCTAGCCCTCCGGGTCTCTATTCGAGAACCTTACCCCTTGACTACGGAGGCCGTCAAATAAGTAATATTATTGCCAAATAATTATTGAAGTGCTGAAACTCTCAATTTTTTATGTGTGTATTAATAATATATTTTAAGAGCATTCACATAATTAAATACTCGTATAACTAATAAATTGAACACGGCAAAAATACACCGTTAAATCATTTAAAAAATATATATTTTCATGAAGTTATCTCCAAACCTTTTTTTAGCACAAAGAGTTCGACGTACCTGTAAACAACAAACAACGTTTCAATCGAAAATCACACCTCGTTTTTTTCGAATAAAATATAAAATTTAACCCTTATCAATTTTTTTCTTCCCAAGCTCTCCGCGGCCCTGATAAATCCACCTTACCGAGGGTTATGAATAAAAGAACCGATCCTGTTCCCCTCCCCTCTTGTGCGACCCCTCCGCATTCCTCTGGCGAGGCTTTGCCCTAATAATGCGAATACCGGAAGCCTTCAGGGCATTCGGAACCTTTTTCCTCATCGACGAAGGAGGTCCTATCTGACTTCCAATGTATTCCGAATAAAATCTTCATTTATATTAAGATGTGCCTCTCTTAATGAGTGTTTTAATAAAATATATATTTTAATGGTGGGTGGACTATTTACCAAAAAACTGATGTTAATCTTCCGATAGGAATTTATTGCTTAATATGAGAATATTTTTGGAGAAAGAATGAAGAGGAAAATTCTGGGAGAGAAAATGGTACGAGGGGTGAGTAGGTTTCTGGGGGTCAGTGTGTCCAGAAGTAACAGATGAATGAATTTTTTTGTTTTTTTTATTTTTGGGGTGTTATTCTGTGTGAATGCGATCTGGAAAGTGATAAAGACGAAGATTATAACTACGGCAGAGGAAACTATAGGCAAGGAAAAACCCCAAGCACGGAAGGAATGGATAACCGATGAGATCTTAAATATGATAAAGGATAGAAGAGAGCTCAAAAATGATAAAAGAGCTGAATCACAAGAGAAATAAAAAGTGCCGAGAAACCAAATAAATAGAGAATCAAGAATAGCCAAAGAAACATTCTACCAGAATAAATGCGATGAGATAAATGACGACCTCAAGAGAGGAAATGTAGAAAGAGCTCACGCTGCGGTGAAAGACTTCTTTGGGATGAGAGTTGGAAAGGGTATTGCAATTGAAGGAGAAGACGGCAAAATACTTTTCGAAAATCACCAAATAGGAGAGAGATGGAAAAGATATCTCGAAATGCTGTACAATGCAAAGGGAAATAATGACAACGAAACATTGATAGAAAGAGAAAATGAGGTAGACGCAGATGATTTGGGAGATCCAATCACTAGAGAAGAGTTTGACCTCGCACTGAAAAATCTCAAAAACGGGAAAGCACCCGGAATCGATGACGTTCCGGCTGAACTAATTAAGCCAGCAGGAAAAGGAACTATAGATGCCCTGTTTAAAATGATACAGACAATGTATAAGACTGGAAAGATACCAGAGGATTTCGAGAAATGCCTAATTGTCGCATTACCAAAGAAGGTGGGCACGACGAAATGTGAACAACACAGAACTCTTAGCCTTATATCCCATGCCTCAAAAATATTGACTAATATCATTCTAAAAAGAATCGAACCAAAAGTAGAGAACATCCTTTCCGGAGACCAGTTTGGCTTTAGAAGAGGTGTAGGAACCAGAGAAGCAATATTGTCGCTACGAATACTACTAGAAAAAAGATTAAAAAGAAACCAAAACACATTCATCGCATTCATAGACCTGGAGAAGGCTTTCGACAAAGTAGAATGGAAAATACTCTTCGAGATTCTGAAGAGAATTGACATCAAATATAGAGATAGACGAATAATCCAGGCGTTATACAAGAATGAGGCCGCTATAATTAGATGTGACAATGATACAAAAGAAGCCAGTATAAGACAAGGGGTGAGTCAGGGATGCTCTCTGTCACCTGTTCTTTTTAACGCATATATACAAAGTGCGATTGATGACTTGAGGGAGAGAATGAGTCACAGAAAAGGTGTAAAGATACACGGGCAAAAGGTGGATGTGATAAGGTTTGCTGACGATATTGCTTTGGTTGCTGAAAGCGAAGAAGAACTGCAAGAGGCCTTAACAACCATGCAAAGCATTCTTCAAAATAATTACAACATGAGGATAAATAAAGACAAAACAAAGCTGCTGACTGTAGGCCGAACGCAACATCAGATGAGAGTAGAGATGTCAGGAGTTCCACTAAAGAACACCAAGGAGTTTGTGTACCTCGGGAGCAAAATAACATGGGACGGTCGGTCTAAGAGCGAGGTCGACAGCCGTATACACCAGGCTAGGCTTGCATTCAATAAAAGGTCGAAAATAATAGAATCGAATAATATAGACCTGAAACTGAGAATACTCCTCATCAAGACCTATGTATGGAGTATCTTGATGTATGGTTGCGAAACATGGTGCTTATCCGAAAGAGATAAACGGAGACTAGAGGCTTTTGAGATGTGGTCCTATAGAAGACTACTAGGAATTTCTTGGAGAGACCACATCACAAATGAGGAGGTTCTCCAAAAAATCGAAGGAGGAAGGCACCTGCTCAGGACCTTGTCCGAAAGGCGCGCAAGATGGATCGGCCATGCAATAAGACAAGAAGGCCTCTTGCATGCCATAATGGAGGGTATGACCGAGGGGACAAACACTAGGGGACGCCCACGCCGAGAGTACCTGGAGGACCTGCTGGTGGACGTGCGCTGCTTATCATATGCAGAATTCAAAAGAGCCGCACAAGACAGGGAAGAGTGGAAGAAACGAATAGATGAAATTGCTGCAAACCAATCCCAGGATTGAAACCAGAGAGAGAGATTCTGTGTTCCGCTACCTCCTTCTTTAGCCTCCTTCTTCATCATCATCATCACACATCTGCCCTGATGATGGACACTGTAACGCTGTCCGAAACGTTAGCTAAATAAGGACGTAGCGTAACACGGTTGGTGACGTCTCCGTCACCAAGACCTACACAAACCTCACCCTCATGAACCCGGGCATCCCTGTGAAGTCAACAAAAGTAGTGAACCATTTGGAGTGATCTATGGCAGGCGTGTTGGTTATCCAATAAATTATTCCCGGGGCGGCACCGCGGCGGTACACATACACATTTCCCAATTTTGAATTTGAAATAATAATGTAGTGTAGACTTAAATTATGTAAAGTTATTAATGTGATTTTCCCAGAACTGAGAGAGACATGTAGATAATAAAGTATATTGCACTTGCCAATAAACAACAAGTTGATTCCATATGTGCCGACTTTAGTAAGTCGTTTGATAAGGTTTGTCATAAAAATCTTATTAACAAGCTTTCGAAACTTGGCATTAATGGGGACCTATTATTCTGGTTTAAGAGTTACTTATTTAGGCGTCAGTTAACTGTCTGCTTACATGATCATTTATCTCACACGTTTGAAGCTTCCAGTGGCGTACCCCAAGGTTCGCATCTCAGACCTTTACTTTTTAATTTATTTACAAACGACGTAACTAACATATTAACCCATGTTCTTATTTTAATTTTCGCAGTTGATTTGAAGATATATAAAATTATTGATAATATCGAGGACTGTCTGTCCCTACAATCTAATCTTAATTGCTTTTCCAATTGGTGTTTTAAAAATAAATTAACTTATGTAAAAAATGTTAAGTTATGAGATTCCACAGGACAAAAATAGCATCGTGGTTCGCTTACTTTCTCAATGATCATACCTTTTTATCTGTTGTTGAATTAAGAGACCTTGGTATTGTCTTTGACATTAAATTAACATTAAACATTTTTAATAAATGTTCATTTAGTAAAAGCAAAAAAAAGGGCGTTAAAAAATAAATAAAATGTCCAGTAAAGCAAGGCAAATGTTGGGATTAATCTTACGGATTTGGAACGATTTAAAAAAATTAAAAACTGTCGAATTAACTTTGCACTTCTGTTGTTAGAAGCCAACTAGAATTTAACTCCACCATTCGGAATCCGTGTTACAGCTTGTATGAACATTCCCGTGAGCATGTCCACCATAAATTCTTACGTAACATTAATTTTAAATTGGGAATATTCATTGAAAATATTAATTTCTTCTCTCTGTAATAGCTACTGGGACTCTATACATTAAAAGAAATAAGTTTTTTCTGACCTACTTTATTTATTTAAAATTGTTAATACTGAACTTCTTTCGTTAATATGTGTTCATTTATCGAGTAGACCTGCTCATCATAAATTACCTTACCATTATAACAATACAGAATCAAATGCTGAATTATATTCCATAATAAATCGCCTGCATAAACATGATAATAAATTTGTTGTCGATGATGTGGTAAATATTGAAAGAATATCAACATACAAATATTATTTGATTAAAGCTGTTTGTCAGCGCTTCTCAGTTGTATAGACATTGCGTAAATATAATCTTCTGTTATTTTAACATATTCCAACATTCTATTCGTAAAGATTTCACAGTATGTATTTTTTGGTTTTGTCACAAATTTGTATCAAACAACACGATGTATTTATTACATACATCATAAATTGTTTTATGTTAGGTCTTATATAAACCTAGAATATTATTTAAATATTGTTCAACTATTTTATTTTTGTTATTATTATAATACTCTCCTGTGTACCAATGTATCGTGTATCACTTGAATGTAAAAGCCATTTTATGGCGTTTAAATAATCTCGCTCTATCATATCTCAGCTCATAGATAGACAATACGTATCTTGTAATCGGATAAACGATAAATGCGATCTCTAAAGTAACGCCCATCATTTCATCTGCCCGCATATATAATATGTATAACATAAATTTTGACGGACCTAACGAAAATGATCTTACGTCAGTTATGATGAATTATTTAAAAAATATTATGTCTTACCATTAAATAACTGGAACTCATTGAGTTATTTCTGAAGTGGGAACATACCTAAAACAAAAAGAAAACATTTATTAGTTAATCATATATAGTAATCTCATTGTAAATTTTTAGGGAGCATATCCGGCAGATGTGTAATTGTTAGTGGTGTAAGGTGTGCTTATGTATTTGGAAGCGACACCGTATTTATTTATTTATTTTTCGCCCAGATGGCTTTTACATATATAAAGACAGTACAATTTTAATATAAGAAAGAAAAATATTATATAAATAAAGTTACGATAGAAAACAAAAACACATACATGAAATTTAAAAGTACAGTGAGAAATAAAAACAATAAAGTTAAGTACAATACAAATTCTATTGATCTACGTACCAATAGACTCAGTGATAATCTAACACCTCAATCTGTTTAATGTTGTGCGGTGAATCATCTTAATACGGTAAAGATTGGCGATTAATTTCAATAATTTATTTAAGATATCCATACGTTTTCGTAAATCCGATAATTTTTGCGTCCATGTCCTTAAAAAGTAATATTATGTAAAAACTTCCTTCTTCTTCTGGCGCTGTGGATGATTCTGGCGAAAGTATAACATGTATAAAATGTGTAGAAGTATTTTTAAATGTAAATACTTATATGTTAGTTGTAAATCTCTAACTTTAAGTCATGATTGTAAACATGTATGTCATTGAGTTCAGTTTAGGTTAGCGTCTATATGTCTTAGTCATAAGCCACTAGCTATAAGTCTTAGATGTAAGTCACTAGTAATAATTGTAAATCTTAGTTGTAAGCCAGTAATTTTATTATTTTATGTATTTATTTGTACAGCGCCCTTGAGGTGATTTTTCGCGAAAACGGCGCTATATAAATTAGCCAAATATTATTATTATTATTATGAATGATATAAATATACAAGTAACCAAAATTTTAAAGAACGTTGATCAGATGTGTTTACAAATTTACAACAATAATCATGAATAACATCTAAGTACTTAGGTTTCTCATAGCGTGAAACCGCTATGTGCAGATGTAGGTTCGAAGTTGCAGGAGTTCGGAACAGTTCAATTTGAATTTTAATATTTAAGATAAAAAAAAGTTTAGTAAGTTTGTCGATGTAGTAAATTTACAAAAAAAAGTGTTGTCAGCTCCACTCCACTACGAGATGATATTACAGTATACTTAAATATTGGTTGTAGATTTTGCCTCCGTAATCAGGCGTGCTTCAATATAAAAAACGTTTGAATGTTAGTCTAAGTTATTTATTCCCGGATTACGAATAACCTAACAATAATTTGAAAATCTCTACTACCACTACTGTAAGCGAAAAATATTTGTGTCGTGATAAATCGAACTCAAGACGCCAGAGTGGGAACCGTGACGCCATTGACTTATATTTCAAAAGATTTTAATTACTTCTTCAAATTTAGCAAATTCACTTTGTTAATTACTTTATTATTAATACTTCATTACAGGGATATTAATTTTAGTGTTTTAATATGGTTGGCTTATTGCTTGGTGGCAATTTATTCAAAAAAAAACTGAGAAACCACTTAAAACAGGAATAAATTAAATATACACATACGTTTCGGTTTTTCCGCTTAATGTGAATTTTTTAACAAAAAATAAAATTAAATGTCTCCGCAAAGGAAAGAATGGTGGAAATATCAAATGAATGTGATTTAACAGAAGATAACATTAGGTTGCGTAAAGAAAATCAATTTCGTGTTTTATTTTCTCCACATTACCAGCATATCTACTCATTGCGGGTTCGTTTTTCTTGATTGCCAACGTTTCTCTCCCTATACAGGGTGTATGTAACAGGACATACCCGTGGGATTTTAACCAGCGATTCCTGAGCATATTTGGAGTAAAAAATGTGCATGTCATTTTGCTGTCCAATGACATTTTTTTCTATTAAAAACAAAAAATATATGTTTCAATCACATGTCACCACTATTCCCATCGCTATGGGATCGTCCCAACGCGGTGGGTGTGAGTGTTTTGTCTGTTTTGTCTGTTTCGAGTATTAACATTGTGTTAGAATGAGATGCAACGCTTATCAAATGACCGCTAGGCTATAAACGTGCCAATTTCCTAATTAGTCGGTGACGACGTGTGATGGAAAAATATTATGTTTTTAATAGAAAAAAATGTCATCAGATAGCAAAATGACCTGTACATTTTTTACTCCAAATATGCTCAGGAATCGCTGGTTAAAATCCCTCGGGTACGACCTGTTACATCCTGTATTCTACATCTCCGACCTACAGTGCTTTCAAAAACAGATAATGTTAAATAAAACATATTATTATTATTTATTTTGATTGCACATCACCCATCTAACAAGTGTTATTCTGTAAAAGTAAAGAGGGTTACATCCCAAGACGGTTAAATGAGACACTTTTTGACCAAAAAATAATAAAATTTAATGGCTGATTTAATCATTGATTGATGTCAGACTGTCTTGCAGTGACTATCAGGGTAATAAAAGTGGAGAAAGCGTAATGTTTTTAATAAAAATAAGAAATGTGTTGGTCAAATTAATATAATTGGTTGATGACAGTTAACCTTGCAATGTTCATCAGAGAAGATGTTGGAAAAAAATAGGATTTTTTTATTTCCTGCTATAGAAAAATCTCGACGAGCTAAAAAATAGATTTTCGGGCGGGAGGTATTTACAACACGCAAATGGGAGGTAATACAATTTTACAAAAGAATTTTGGTAAATCAAAATAAAAATCACATACAACATACAAAAATTAAAAAGAGAGAAGCGAACAATAATTATGTAAAACAGAAAAAAGAAACAATCAAAAATATGCATACATAAGCATGTCAGAAAAAAATTCCTGGATGCGACTGTATCTTTTTCTCATGCTTCTGTTTCAAATTTTCGTTTGTGAGTTGCTAATAATGTCTTTAATGGTAACCGACGAGTTCATCGAAAATCAATTCATCGAAAGCAAATTCATCGAAAACGAGTTCATCGAAAATCAATTCATCGAAAGCAAATTCATCGAAAACGAGTTCATCGAAAATCCATTCATCGAAAATCAATTCATCGAATGATCAATTCATCGAATCGCCAATTCATCGAAAAACATTTTTTTTTGTGGATATTAGAGCTGTCAAAATTAAATACCCAAAAAGGTCTGTTTAACTGAGTTAAATGTGTTTAGCAAATGTCAGTTTCGTAGTGACAATGTAAAATTTATAGATTATCTCTTCGATTTCCGATTGTCTGACACTGCAAAAAAGGGATATCTAAGAAACGGTGACCAGACAACTCATAATGAAACCAACTCATAAACAACTCAGAAAGGTCATTAAGAGTGATGATAAAAAAATATTTAAAAATTGGTTAAATAGGTTAAGGTAGGTTAGGTAAGGTTAGGTTAGTTAAGGTTGACCAATGCTTTTTTAACTTTTCGGTCCGCTCGGCATTTCTCTCAAATATCAACAAAATATATTTTTTCGATGAATTGGCGATTCTATGAATTGATCATTCGATGAATTGGTTTTCAACGAATTGATTTTCGATTAATTGGTTTTCGATGAACTCGTTTTCGATGAATTTGCTTTCGATGAATTGATTTTAGATCAATTGATTTCCGATGAATTCGTTTTCGATGAACTCGTCGTAAACCGTCTCTAATGATAAAAAATAAATTAAACACCAACAATTTAGGAGACAAGTATTACGTTCTACTAACACCCTCAACAATTCATCGTACGCCCCATTAATTACGTCCATATTCATAGGTTTCTCTTATTTTCCAAAATGACCTTCTGTAATTGGTAATAATATAATTTTCATACAACAATAGCTCCACACAGGATCCCCAGAGAAAAATAATTCAACGCAGGGCTATTTCATCTTTGGGGACGCAGGAGGGTCATGTGGGTGGGACTGGGACTGGAGGGACATATGGAGGATCTTTTTTAAAAAGGTATGAAAGTAAGTTCGATACGGTTGATCATAAGATTCTGTTAAAAAAGCTTGAATATCTGGGCATCGTGGGCAACAATCTAAAACTTTTATCTAGTTACCTTACGGGTAGGTGCTGTTCGGTTGTTATTGGAAAAAATTCAAGTGATCATAGAAATATAACATGTGGTGTACCACATGGCTCGATTCTCGGGCCATTATTATTTTTAATTTATATAAATGATATTGCAAAATGGGGAGTGAAAGGTACACTTCAACTTTATGCTGATGACACAATATTATTCTATCATAATACTAATTTAAACGAAATGGAAAAGGACATGGAAAGAGATTTGGCTCATCTAGCCGAGTGGTTGAGAATTAATAAACTTAGTCTTAATATTAAAAAGACTCACTATGTGCTATTCGGGAATAAGAGAGAACAACGCCTAAACATTTCCCTTGGACTAAACAAATTGGAACAAACAGATCTCGCAAAGAATCTAGGACTTATAATTGACTCACGGCTTTCATGGAAAAATCATTTTGACCATGTTAAATCAAAGATTGCTCCGGTGACCGGTGTAATGTACAGGCTACGTAGATTGCTTCCCACAGCCATACTGCGATCATTGTACTATGCTATGATTCACTCCCACTTGGCATACCTTTCGGGTATCTGGGGTTTTGCTACCAAAAAATTGATATCGGAGGTACAAATAATCCAAAATAGAGCCCTACGTAACATTTTTGGCTTGCCTTGGGATACACATGTTAAAGATATTTACCGTCACGCACTTGTATTACCATTTAAGATTGTTCCTAGCTTTGAGATAACAAACACCATCTTAAATATTATTCAGTGCAACACCCACACAAATATAAAACTGAACTATAACAACGACGTCCACCAATATGATACATGACAACACAACAAACTACATTTATCAAAAATACACTCAACAAAGTTCGGACTGAAATCATTAGAATACATTGCGTACACTAACTATAACAAATTGCCTGAAGAATTAAGACAGGCCTCTAACAAATCTCGAAACGATATATTGAAATCCTATTTTTTCAAATGTTATTTGGAAAACGAGTCATAAGTAGGTACAAACTCTGTTCTGATAGCTATCCTGATTAACTCCAAGTACCAAACTTTGTACATCCAGATATGATGGGCGCAGTTTATATCTTTTTTAAATCTTATCATGTATTTTTTATGTAAACATCTTGTATTAGGTCTGTGTATTTTTGAGCATGTACCTTTTATTGTATTTTTCCTGATTTGTTTTTTATGCATTTCTATAGTCCATCATGGAGGATACTTGATTTTAACTTTGTGACACCAACAGTACATAAATCAAATGAGTGGTTATAATATTATTCATAAAATCTTATAAGACATGTTTCTGTGAAATATTTGTAAAGTGATTCTTCATATGTTTGTGTCTGTATGTTGCTTCTGTAAAATGTTTTGTAAATTTTTTCTTTATTTATTGTGTCTGCATATTGGGTTGGGTTGGGTTTATCTTTTCAAATGTACCAATTGGCGATTCCTTAATGAGTTTTGATAACTCATGGGAACGCAACTTCGTTGTATGTTTTATTTAAAAAAAAAAAAAAAAAAAAAGTTCTGGGAAGGAAAAATGTAAGAGGGGTGGGCAGAAATCTAGGGTTCAGTGTAACCAGGACACAGTCGGCAGATCCATCCACCGCCAAGGACCGAACAAACTTCATTCACCCCATGAAAGACAGACGCCCCTGCTAAGGGTTCACGACGAGCTCATCGAAAACGAATTCATCAAAAATCAATTCATCGAAAATCAATTCATCGAAAGCAAATTCATCGAAAACGAGTTCATCGAAAACCAATTCATCTAAAATCAATTCATCGAAAACCAAATCATCGAATGATCAATTCATCGAAACGCCAAATCATCGAAAAAATATATTTTGTTGATATTTGAGAGAAATGCCGAGCGGACCGAGAAGTTAAAAAGCATTGGTCAACCTAAACTAACCCAACCTAACCTAACCTAATCTAACCTAACTTAACCTATTTAACCAATTTTTAAATATTTTTTTATCATCACTCTTAATGACCTTTCAGAGTTGTTTATGAGTTGGTTTCATTATGAGTTGTCCGGTCACCGTTCCTTAGATATCCCTTTTTTGCAGTATCGGACAAGCGGAAATCGAAGAGATAACCCATAAATTTTACATTGTCACTACGAAACTGACATTTGCTAAACACATTTAACTCAGTTAAACAGACCTTTTTGGGTATTTAATTTTGACAGCTCTAATATCCACAAAAGAAATGTTTTTAGATGAATTGGCGATTCGATGAATTGATCATTTGATGAATTGGTTTTCGATGAATTGATTTTCGATGAACTCGTTTCCGATGAATTTGCTTTCGATGAATTGATTTTCGATGAACTCGTCGGTTACCCCTTCTAAGTCACCGAACCACTCGAGGTGACCTACGGCAGAGATGCCGGTTTTCCAATAAATGGTTCTCGGGGCGGCAGCACCCATACCCGCCTCCCAAATTGGAAATTCATCAAACATCATCTGTTTCAAGGATTGAATATCTAATGCATTCTTTTTTATCCTTATTTTGCATGTTAGCTGCCAACAATTAGAGTAAAAACGCAATGTTGAATCTCTAGCACCACTTTCTTATAACTTATGTATACCGAGCAACGAGTATGTCGAATTTAAGTTATTATTTTTGTAAACGTGCATACTTATATCTCATTTATTTACATATGACATGGAGGAAACCGACGAGTTCATCGAAAATCAATTCATCGAAAGCAAATTCATCGAAAACGAGTTCATCGAAACCGAGTTCATCGAAATCGAGTTCATCGAAAACCAATTCATCGAAAACCAATTGATCGAATGATCAATTCATCGATTTGCCAATTCATCGAAAAAAAAGGTTAGGTTAGGTTAGGTTAGTTTCCTTGTCCAAAGTTTTATTATTTATTTTTTTATATATAAATTTATTAATTAAAGGAAAACAATCACTTTGTTTGTAACCACGATTTATTGATTTAATTTTTATTTACCGACCGGTTTCGCTTAATACAAGCATCATCAGGGTATAAATTAAAACTGATGAAAAAATACATTGTGTGAGCTTATATATACATACAGACAGAGACAAAACATAATATAAAGTAAGAGTGAGAGATTGTAATTAACATCCTACATAGTGATAGAGAGAAAGAGACGGGTATATCTAATGAATAATTACATTATATCTACCGGGACAAAATGTACGGTAGATATAATGTAATTATTCATTAGATATACCCGTCTCTTTCTCTCTATCACTATGTAGGATGTTAATTACAATCTCTCACTCTTACTTTATATTATGTTTTGTCTCTGTCTGTATGTATATATAAGCTCACACAATGTATTTTTTCATCAGTTTTAATTTATACCCTGATGATGCTTGTATTAAGCGAAACCGGTCGGTAAATAAAAATTAAATCAATAAATCGTGGTTACAAACAAAGTGATTGTTTTCCTTTAATTAATATGTCAAACCACAAAGTGACTGCTTTCTACCAAAATATAAATTTATTGTCAACTTTTATTGATCAATGCTTTTTTAACTTCCCTCTCAAATATCTACAAATATTTTTTTTTCGATGAATTGGCGATTCGCTAAATTGATCATTCGATAAATTGGTTTTCGATGAATTGATTTTCGATTAACTCGTTTTCGGTGAACTCGTTTTCGATGAATTTGCTTTCGATGAATTGATTTTCGATGAACTAGCCGTGAACCGTCATGGATGTTATCCATAACCCAGAAAAGTATAGGTATTATAGGACTACCATTCGTAAAATTTTTCTAAGCGTACAAATATCAATTGAAACGAAAAACCTTAGATATATCTTTAGGGGATAAAGTTGCTCGAGAACTTTGACCCCGAGAAGAACCGGTATTAAAAAAGCTCTTGGCGGGAGTTATGCCTATGACATTTCCCGCTGTCAACAACTTGGTACATAAGTAGCCAGTAGCTACTGAGACGGGAACAATAAACCAAGGATATTTTCTTAAAAATAAACGATTGTTTTTAAGTCACCCTATTCCTACAAAGAAAAGGAAGAAAGAAGACCGGGAAAGAAGCGTAATTGAGACGCGGAGTACGTGATAAATTTTATGATGAATTTTCTAAGAAACGGGAGCGGAATACATAAAATCTCAAACGATAATCTTTTTTTAAGAGGATACGCTGGAGGACTTTTTCTTTCTTGTTTATTTCTTTTTTAAATTTAGATTTCCTTCTCCACTCTATTCGGCCCCGTTTCCCAACGTGTCGGAAACCACCTAGAGCCTTAGTCGGAGAAGTGACAGCCTATTCGGAAATGACGAAAACAAAAGTTACGACCTCGTGAACGATTTAAATGACAAGGATAGTTGTGTTTTTTCGACGTTTTATTAAAATTTGAAGCCTCTTGACGAGTGACACTAATGTTTGTGAAGCTTGTAGTTTTTGGCGTTGGTATTTATAAGAAGTTTTTGTTATTTTAAATATTGACAATGATTATGGTATATTGGGAACCAATTTGCGTTACAACGCTGTAACAATATTATATTGCTGGGTGTAAAAATATTAATTATTATATTTTTAGTCAACAGCAATGAATTTGCGCCACAGTTCTTATAATAGTTTGGCGGTGTAATGGTCAGCACAGATGCCTTCTAAGCGGGTGGTTGTGGTATGATTTTCGGCTCTTGATTTTTTTTATTTTGTGTCACGATATTGAATTATTATTTTGTATAATTATTACTTAACATAATTCTTATATTTTCAGCACACGTAAGGAATTTATGCCACCGTGAACGGGTTTGTTTCTCAACGGTGGCAATTTATTTTTATTTTGTGTAAGCTTTTATTTTGTTTTATATTTATGAAATACAAATTAAAATGGACTTTAAAAATCATTTTTATTTATATTTGGAAGTCCGTTTTTTAATTGCGGATGATTAAAGAAAAAAATATAATGTAAGTCATAGGTCAGTCGAGGGTAAATAAATTCCATTTTATTTCTAACAAAATTGATTAAAAATAAGGAAGAACAAAGCATGACATTTGAAACACTGTAGAAATAGGTTTATAATTATAATAATCGAAACATTTATATAGCGCCGTTTTTGTGGAAAATCGCCCCAACGGACCAAAAGTTCTAACAACAAGATGAATACTGTTTTCTTCAAATGCCCTCTCATATTGAAAACGCTATCCTTATATTACGAAGACAATAAAACTAATAAATAAATTATAACATGAATACCCATTAATTTTAAATTTTATCATTGAGATATTCAATAAAAAAAGTGTTTTTATCTTGTCCAGGCCTAATGGCAGGGTGCGCCCCAAGCCACCGTAGTACAAGGGCTTTTATATGGCGGATAGAGTATTGCTCTTACCGCTCTAACAGCTGGCTGAAATAAACCAAAAATATTATTATTTCCGAAAAATAAAAGATTAGAATTCAGTAACCCTGAAGCGTTCGCATTTAGTGCACCCTTCAACCAATTAACAGTTGCCCAAAACCCCAAAGAATCACTAAACTTTCCCAAACTGCAGAATGGGAATAGTTTCACCTAACAGATAAGCGGAAGTAGGAAGAAGACAAACCGGAAGGGAAGTAGACAAAGGAAGTGGTTACCCCCCGCTCCCCTTTTGAGAAGATACCGTTGATTTATTGGTGGGCCGACGCGCCCGGAGCTCTCAATAATTCTCAGGCCGTAGTCCCGATTTCCAGAACCGAGCGCAAATCTTTTTCACATCAAGGTTAGCACTGCTTTATTCCAAGTATGAACCTGCGTCAGTAGACGGTTTGTCACTATTGATAGCTCAAATTTTCTGTGATCTGTTTTTTTCTCTCCAAAAACTTAAAAATCGTTTGTAAAGTGCAACTGAGTAGAAGTATCTACCCACAAGACGCCCGAGGAAGACATGGGACGGTCAAATATTTAATTTCTAATCTCGAGTTTAATTTTCAAAATCCACACTAACTATGACACCGACTGCCAAATTAACCATATAAAGCTGTGAATGTTTAATGCATTACTATCGCAACAACACTCTTGTCCTGAATAAAGTATCTACCTATACAGTTGTGTTACTTTGTTATAAATTGGTTATTCCACTTAATGAAAGAAAATTCTAGTGAAATAGAAGAAAAATCAATTTTAATACAACACAAAAACATAGCCACTGGAAAATTATCGAACTTTGTTTAGTTGCCGTCCCGTTTTCGCTTAAAACAATAAGTAGGTGTAAGTAAGACAGAACGATATTTTTCAGTGACACGACGTTAACAAGGTTACCACTGTTGAAAGTAAATGCGTAGAATATGAGCAATATAGAAAATACTAAGCTTGTGTTGTTTGGTAATCTCTAATTATGCTATCTATAATAGTCAATAAGCATTTTTAAGTACATAGACATAATAATGCGTCAGGCGCTCGGAGCAGCCTGACGCATTCTGGCCGGTCTCGTTATCCCTTATTAAATAAGGGGGATAATTAACATTTTGAGACCTTAAAAGTGTCAAATAATGTTTATTACTCTGTGTACATTACATATGTGAACTCAAAATAATTTTATCGTAAGCAGTGTGGACGTATAACGAGTTTTAAGAATATGTGCAGATTGTTATCGTGATTCATAAGATGCGAAGTGTTTAAAACCCAGGATGGGTAGCGAACATTTACCAGATGTGGTCATTTGTTCGGTCGTTGGGTGTCGTAGCCGTACCCCTGCGCACCCCGCACCTTTACTGCAACCCCCGCTGCTTCCCGCTACGCCCGCAGTCGTTGTATTTACGACTGTGGACCATATGACCCATGGAACTAAGATTGAAGGGAAGCGGCAATACTTTCGGAATATTACGGGGATAAGCGAAAAACCTATGTAGCTCTCCAAATTTGTAGCCGTCTAGTGGGAGGGGATAGAAACGGGGAATGTGGCTAGCTTGCGGGGGGAAGGCGGCGCTCTGGAGATAAGGGCCGAACTGTGAATGGGAATCATTATTATTTTTATATTTTTTAAACTTTCGTTAATTTTTTATTACATTTTGGACATAAAATATAATAGCTTAATTGAAAAATAAGTAATGAAATGAGGAGAGGGTAGTAACAAGGAGACTGGAGACTTATGTGTTGTTTAATTTTTATTGTTCCCTATACAAGTTATTTTAAGTTACCTTCATCTACTAGGACGTACTTAACTTATTTTTTGCGAAATCAAGATTTGTGAAGCGCTTGTCGAAATACATCGACCTCACTTTTCACTTGACAAGTGCAAGTGGGTAAAAAAACTAGTGTTATGAACTCACTGTAACTCAAGGCACCATTCCTAGGTGCTATCATTGCTTAACTCATCAGTTTGAAATAGATTTTAATTTATCATATAAATAGTAAGTATGGTTTTTTATACGTATTTTATAAAATCAACAGACTTGCAGTGAAAATTTTTGTGCGTTCTATTCTGATGTAAGCTGGTGCTTGTGTTTTAAGAAAGGAGTGCTCGATATTAATCTTATAAAATAACTGTATTTACAGTTTTACAATGATAACAAAAAAATAAGTGATAGGAACAAACACTGCTTGACTTATTTGCGTGGGCAAATAAATTTTATTTGATTAATTTGTGTTATTTCATAATTAATTTATTTAAAAATAATGTACATATTATTTTATACTAGCAGATCCGGCCACACGTTGCTGTGGCTAACATAAAAAAATGCCACGCCATTACCCAACCTTTAAAACCAACGCCATCTGTTAAATTAAATCCACACCGCCCATATTTGCCAGCCCATTGCCCGCTGCCCGCTGCCGCTTAACCAGGGGTCCTAGCACACTGAAATCGTTATCTTTACAATATCGAATCGATATGGCATAACAACCGACGATTTTGTACCGAACCGATATTGATGGGCAATGTAAGGTAATCAAAAAGAAATTGTTATACGCTGGCAACACTTGAGGTACTTTCTACGTAGCTGTCACAATGTCTATGGTATCGCAGTTATAGACCGGGAGCCGGTACATAAATCTTACGTCACAAACCTTACGAGTACAAGGATGAAACTACTTTTGTAGTGATAATGGACATTTAGTAAGCCTTAAAAAAGCTGGTGTGCCGCGCCTCTTGGCAGATTCCGCGCAGTCATGAAACTAGTGAAATTCTTCAATGGGATGGGTTTAGAATCTAGACTACAGTTATTCCTTGGTTTCATTCGTGTACTCGATGACGTAAAATTTACTAATTTCTATCCCAATTTGGCAGACCTGCTAATTTTCTCATCTACCAATCGACCTTTATCATATGAAACCATTCCCGTTCGTGTACCCGATGGCGCAATTTTTTCGAAAAAAAAAAGAGTGTGCCTTAGTTCAGACCACACGACTGAAGTAAAACTTCACTAACTTATGCCGGGTACCCGTTGTATATAATGTTATATAGCATGGAACCATTACAGTTGACCGCGAGGTTACAGGAGCCTTGCAACGCATGCCGGGTCCCCATCCCCATCCCCATCCCCATCCCCATCCCCATCCCCATCCCCATCCCCATCCCCATCCCCATCCCCATCCCCATCCCCATCCCCATCCCCATCCCCATCCCCATCCCCATCCCCATCCCCATCCCCATCCCCATCCCCATCCCCATCCCCATCCCCATCCCCATCCCCATCCCCATCCCCATCCCCATCCCCATCCCCATCCCCATCCCCATCCCCATCCCCATCCCCATCCCCATCCCCATCCCCATCCCCATCCCCATCCCCATCCCCATCCCCATCCCCATCCCCATCCCCATCCCCATCCCCATCCCCATCCCCATCCCCATCCCCATCCCCATCCCCATCCCCATCCCCATCCCCATCCCCATCCCCATCCCCATCCCCATCCCCATCCCCATCCCCATCCCCATCCCCATCCCCATCCCCATCCCCATCCCCATCCCCATCCCCATCCCCATCCCCATCCCCATCCCCATCCCCATCCCCATCCCCATCCCCATCCCCATCCCCATGTCGATCGTGCGTAAAGAAGTTTTACTTCAAAAATCGCTCACTATTTCCATGACTGCGTGGAACCTGCCAAGAGGTGCACCGGCAGACTAGCTTTTTTATGGCTTACTAAATGTCCATTATCACTAGAAAGTAGTTTCACCAGTGTACTCGACGACGTGGGTTTGTATAGCCAGGCTCCCGGTCTATAATACCTGTCAAAAATATCGTAATCCATTAATGGAATAATATGACAACTAACTAATAATCTTCTCTTTTGAACATTTAAAGATCCATTTGCATCGAGATTTTTGCTGAGATTTCATAATAATATTAAATACACACACTTTAATATATGTTGGAAGTCCGCATGAATTTTGTGACAATAAAAAAAGGAGTTAATTGGACAATGAGATCATTTGCCGTAATACGAGATATATTCGTATGTACGAAACTGTCAAACGAAAACGTCTGAATTCCGATTTAATTCAATCCTGCAATCTTCGATAATCTGCCTCCGTTCATTAATAAACCAGTAATTATGCAGAAAGAATGTCATTATTAATAAAGTTGTGTAGATATATCGCCAGTTAAATAAAGGACAGAGTGATTTACAATCTCGTATCGATAACGAACCGATTGCCCTAGCACGCTTGCACCATCGATAGGCAGACCGACGTCGAAGGGAAATAAATAAGGAATCGACATACGATGGCAACACTGGGGATCTTTTGAATGAATTTTCGTTTCTTAATTTGAACAAATGAAAAATACCAATAAATTGACAATTTCGAATTGAAATACGAACTCAAATAAATATTGACGTTTCGCATGTTGATACTGTTTGAGACTAAACGACATTTTAACAAATTTCGTTTCTCGAAATTGAAAGCAATTAATTGATCGCCTTTTAAATGAATTAACTGAGTCTATGGGTCTCGTATACGATTTCTTTAAATTCTAAGAGTTTTTTTAGTTCACCTCTACTCATTAATTAGCCAGTTATTTTGCGTAACAAACGACATTATTTTTAAAAATCTGTACATTGACAGCTTATCTGTCACTCCGAAAGCCACGGTAAAAACGGCGTCTTTGTCAACCGACTGTCGGAATTGTGTGTTTACTGTGCTCGCAAATATCGCTAACTGACCATAGACAACGGATTTATTACATTTCGTATTAATATTGGGGTTTTATCCATACAAGAATGCATACGATTTGGTGGGCTTTTGTCAATCGTCGGTCGGGATATCCCTTATCAATTGTTGAGCGTGCTAGCACATATTGATAACTGACGGATTATACCGATATCGTATTGATATAGGGTTATATCGATCGACCATGCTAGGACCCCAGATATGTTACATATTTCAATAAATTTACACAAAACCTTGACAAATTATATACCTTAACCTTTCTCATGAATCACTCTATCTATTGGTGAAAACCGCATGAAAATCCGTTTGGGTAGTTTTTGAGTTTATCGCGAATAGACAGACAGACAGACGCGGTGAATAACTTTGTTTTATAATATGTAGAGATATACCATATAATATATCACAAGAATCCCAACTGCTTCCGTCTGTAGCATGTACGTTGTGAGGCTGAAGGTAAATGGTGAGGGGAAATAAATGGTGGAGAGAAAGCTGGAGAAGTACTCGGCTATTCAGATCTAGTCGACAAACACGGCTAAATTAATTTCAAGCAACATTTCAATTCTGAATGGTGGTCTTACCTACGCCAGAGCGATACTGAGAATGTCTTCCACCTGGAACGTGCCGGAAATATATCTTATAATGTTTTTAATTATAAAATGTTGAAAACACAGATCAATTGAATAAAATTTATTTCGGGATTTGAACCCGCGACCTCCAGATTGTTAGTCAAGAGCTTTACCCCTCGACCACGAGGGCATGTCAATGTGACTTTTACATAACATTACAGTGATTATAAACTTTGAATTGACGTTGTAAACATATGTAAAAGGAGTGGTAAATTAGTAGGAAGAAAATCTAAAAATAACAGTGCAAAAAAGACAAAGTAAAAATTTTAAAAAATGAATAAGCTAAATGATAAAAAACATATACCTATGACATGTGTGAATCACAACTTTATATTTGTGCGTTATGATTAATAAAAACATAAAAGTATTTTGGTAATTTTTAATTATTATAATTTAAGTTGACTGATTCGGCCCATTGGCAGTCGGAGTTCACGTGAAAACATCGGGCTCATGGCGATGGCGGTTGAAATGAACACGCCGAAAATTATAAAATGTATATTTAAGCTATGTTTAAACACTTACATGTGAAAGGTAAGACTTTCTTTCTTCTTAAAGGTCTTCATAGAACTACTTTTACACAATTTTACGGCACAGTGGACCATTTTTCTATGTTTTATGAACGTTTTTCTGTGAGCTCTATGCGCGACCGAGGTGTAAAAGCCAATGTCAGCCATCAAACCGTTCGGTAAAATTTTTGAAAAGGCATGCTATGGGCAGAGGGGCACACTTTACATGCCGTCTCTCTAGTATCCATACTCTTAGATATGACCCGTTCGGTGTGTGGGCCACCGAAGCGGCCTTCTAAGAAACGCACCCGAGAAGAGAACTAACTGATGACCTCTGCTATCTCTACATCCCTAGCTGCCCCCGCTGCCAACCGCCCGCGCCTGCCCCCCGCCCCTAAGCACATGGTCTAGGAAGTTATCGGACTGAGCCCGCGCCCTTCGGTTTCTACCAGTGTCGTACGTATGAAGTGATAAATGACAAATTAAAATACCTAAGAGATAGTGTTTAAAACAACAATCAATAATAATAAACAGTTCACATTGACAATTATTACAGTGTATTCGAGTATATACATTTTCTCGTTAGCGTTGATTACATGTTATTTTTATGGTTTCTTTGCAATTGTTGTTATGAACTGCAGATTTATTAAATATAGGTTTTGAGTATGTGTGATTAAGATTAAGTTAGGTTAGGTTAGATTAAGTAGATTAAGTTAGATTAAGTTAGATTAAGCTAGACTAAGGATGTTAAGTAGATTACTAAATACATAAGGTAAATGTATTATTGCGGGGCAAGAATTCCAATAATCCATGCGCTTGATAGTTGCAAGACGAGTTGTTATCTATCCTCCTACACAGTTAAGTAAATTAAAATACGTACATATAAAAAGATATTTTATTTGATTTATTGGGGGCTAGAATTCCAACAATCCATGCGCTTGATATCTGCAAGACGAGTGGTTATCTAGCCCCCCCCATAGTTAAGTAAATTGAAATACGTGTATAAAAAGATATTTTATTTAATTTATCGGGGGGCTAGAATTCCAATAATCCATGCGCTTGATAGCTGCAAGACGAGTTGTTATCGAGCCTCCTAAGTTAAGTGAATTCTAATGTAAAATCCATGCTAATTTGTGCTGCGCTTTTGAGGCGATTTTTCGCAAAAACAGCGCTATGTAAGTTGTCCAAATTTATTATTATTATTATTATTATATATAAAGACAACCGAAGAATTAATTTTAACATTTGGTGTGGCCAGAAAGAAACAAAAAAGTGTTATGATCGCCATAAAACCTGCTCACTCTACGAGAAAGAAATTCGTAGCTGTAAAGAAAAGAGAACGAAAAGGAGTGGAATAAACTTTTGGATGTCTTCATCCACCAAAGGGTAAACTGTGGCTAATTATTATGAAAATAAAAACAACACTTTCTGGGAGATGGAAACTCGTAGCTGAAAGAACAGAGAACGAAGAAGAGTGTAAGAAGCCTTTAGATGTCTTCATCCAGCAAAGGGTAAACAGTGGCCAATGATTATGAAGACCTGAAATTTATTGCTTCAATCGGAGCGACTTACGTGTTCCAGATAATGATCAAATTATCCAACGATGGTAGAATCTACGGCAATATTCAATTAACAACTGCTTAACTATTACGTATAAAGTTAAGGATCTCAGTAAATTGAAACATGGAATTCAAAACTCATATTAGAGAGTTCTCTAAATTAACTATTCCGACTTGAAGCTAAGGGAATTGATATCGGGAGTTCTATCAGCCAATTTGACTTCGATTACCAGATAATTGATACGGGAATTCATAAACTGTAACATAGATCAAATCTTGACTTAGTACATTAATTCACGCAGATTTACGATAAATCTAGTCTCGAAGATGCTTTTAGTGTGAGAGCTACAGGATCGAATAATTATTTTTTTATTAAAATACAATTATCTCCGAACCCTTATCTTTCTTTTCTAATTACCTTTCTGACAACTTCAATTTTTACAATATTTCCATAAATTTGAAAATATTGTAAAATCTTTGGAGCAGTTGGAAAACTTACAATTAAAGAAAAGAAAAAAATTCTAAAAAGTCAGGTTGTTTAAAGACCCGTCACATTTGACGTCATCACACATCAGTGGTCAGCGCCAATATAATTTTTTTGATAATTATACGCTTTTCTTTATTTCTTAGATGTTTTTTGAGAATACTGCTGAAGAGTCCCAACTGCTCTTAACACCTAGAGCCAGTGAGACTATGGCATTCTCGATTGGGGTATGTTATGATGCTGAATGTTGTGACGAGAAGAAGAAGATGGGAAAGAAGAAGTTCCTGGCTATTCAGATCTGATCAAGACACGTCTAAAGTCTTTTCAAACAACGCTTCGATTCACTCTGGAACGTGCCGCAAATAAAGGTACTTACCTTATATTATTTTAAATTATTTATTGAATAGAGAAAAAAAAACACAAATCAATTAAACAAAATTTACCTACATGCGCATGCCGGTATATCAACTCGCGACTTTCGGATTGATTGCAAGTCGAGCGCCTTACCCCTCGAACACGAAGGCCGTCACTTACCGCCTATTTTTGTTCCGGTTAGCACTTCATCAAATATCCTATTCGGTTGTTTGATTTGTTTTTTGATTGTATTATGTGTAAATTCTTATACTGTAAAAAGCGCGGGAAAACAACCCAGTGAAGCCAACATTACTGGATTGTACAATGAAATATTGTATCAATAATAAAAAATTTTAAAAAATAAAAATTATCGTCAAAATTTAACCAAACGCTGACGGGTCTAAAATCGAGGGTTAACGGTGACCATTCAATGTAAAAAAATCTTATTATTATTATTTGTCTATAATGTAGTTGACGATGCTAAAAAATGTTACGCTCTAAAAAATATTACAGTCTAAAAATATAACGGGCTTGGAAGCGTATCTAAAGAATTATTCAATAATATCTTCACCGAAATAAAATTTCGTTTTCTCAATTCTAAGTTACAAAAAAAATAATTAAAACACGAGAAAATACATGATAGACAGTAAAAAAACAGAACCAATTAAAGTCCAGACTGCTGTCCAGAAACACGAAGATATTAGTGTACAAATCACTTATCAGACCAGTACTTACGTACGCAACTGAGACTTGGGTTCTAACTAAGAGGAATGAGCAAGCACTGGACGTTTTTCAATGAAAATTTTTGAGACGCATCTTCGGACCGGTTCTAAAAAATGGATTTTGGCGCAGACGTTATAACAATGAGCTCTATAATTTGTTTAAGGAGCTAAACGTCGCGAAATTTATAAAACTGGGAAGACTTCGATGGCTGGGTCATGTAGAGAGAATGACCGAGCATCAAACACCAAAGTCCCTGTTGAACTCAAGACCAATATGGCGAAGGAGCCTGGGAAGATATATCTTGGAGCTTCTAAACTGGAGAGAGATGGCACAAAACCGAGATGAGTGGAGGAAGATTCTTGAGGAGGCCAAGACCCACCAGGGGTTGTAGAGCCAATAGTGATGATGATGATGAGACAGTAAAAAAAGTTTTTCCTGATAAAAATACATAAATTTCTTTTAAAAATACTTCGGTCGACTTGGCATGGGGTTGATATTTTTACGGGGATGGGTAGGTATCTGCTATAAAAGTGGTTAATGTTTCAGTTTGAAGTGCTGAAAATTAAACCCTTATCAAAATTAAAATGATACATTATGGAAACAAGCTTATTGTTTTCTGCATTAAACGTAACATAAAATACAAACGCGTGGGGATTATTTATGTACTCCATTTTATGTAACTTTGAATATTTTTTTTCATTTGCCCCGAAAAACATGGTAGGCAATAAATTTCATTGAATAAAAGAGATGAATTATCTTATCAATAAATGAAACGAAAATATATAACTTGTAAACCAACAACTTTTTTTTGAACATACCTGTTTTGCCCTGAAAAAGTAACAGTTATTCTGAAACCGGTCGGCGAACATAATTTATATATAATGGATAACCACAGTTAAATAGTATTACCATGATATATTACATGGGTATTAGGCCGTGTTGCCCTAACCCCTTAGGACAGCGTATCTTGTGCCTATTTTTTTTAATTTGTGATTTGCAAAATTTTGTCAAATATTGACATCGAGTGCACTGTACATGGTACGAAGCTAGAAAATAAAAATAAAAAAGTGTTTAAATTAGTATAAAAATTACACAGCTTTTTTACCGTTTTTTAACGTTTTTACTAACAATCGCAAGCTATAGAAGGAATCTGATTTCCAGGGATGCGTGAAAAGAGCGAGAGATTTGTGGTGAAATGTGTGCTTATGTATTTAGAAGCGATACCGTATTGTCAGATCTACTATCTACTCCACTGCTAGCTGGTATTACAGTACAGTTAAAAAAATACCAGCAAATCTAATGTATTGTATTGTAATGTAATACCAAAATGTAATGTAATACCAGTTACTAATTTCACAGTTCAAGAGATATCTCGCATTCTACGTAGCTTTTTGTTATTCAGCGAATCAGAAGT
This sequence comes from Limnephilus rhombicus, assembly GCA_929108145.2. Lineage (NCBI taxonomy): Eukaryota > Metazoa > Arthropoda > Insecta > Trichoptera > Limnephilidae > Limnephilus > Limnephilus rhombicus. The sequence goes on along the minus strand of OV815292.1, from coordinate 12,710,426 downwards.
ATTATTTTATTTCAAATCATTGATGATGTGTTTAAATATTTAAAAAAATACATGTTAGAATTTATATTTGTGGATGTGATTATCAATTAGACCGTAGACAACAAACAGAAGTCAAACTATTTAATATTCTCCAACTACAAACCCCTACGGCAGTGTAAATAATATGCAGAATTTACGCATTTATAGATTAAACAATTTTTTTATTTTTTTTTGTGAATTCTAAAAATATTGGACATGCCGTCAAATACATTCAGATTCTCTCTAACATTATAAGTACTTTTTGTGTTGAAATTCGGAGATATAATTTTTTGAATGATGTCCTGATGTCCATTCCGAAAATTATAAATAAATACCTACGGTAAACGAACCTTCACTTATCTTGCCCTTGCCATATTAAATAAGATGCCAACTGTGATGTATTGCATCAATCAACAGTGAAAATAAGAAAATATCGTAGCTTCCCACTTTAATTTAATAAAAATATATCATAAAAAAAAAAAATACACAACGTTTGATGGAGTTTAATTACAACATAAATTTGAAAATATTTACGTTCAAGGTCGTAAATAACGTATTAATCAGTTAAGTACATACATCTATAAAGATATGTAGTACAAGGGAGCTTTAAGTAGCTTTCTGTAGTTATCAAAGGAAATAAGGGTCCAATTTTCATGAAGGCTTGTGTGACGTAGGGGAGGAATTTTCATCCCTACTACACATATGCAAAGCCTTAAAAATCTAAATATCGATCAAAGCCAAGAGGGAAGTAAAAAGAAAATTATATATATATATATATATAATTTTCTTTTTACTTATATATAAAAATAAAAAAACTCAAAATATTACGACTGGTGCCAAGTACCCAGGAGTAAATAAAATAAGAATATGAGGTGTGAGAGCGAAAATATCACACAATGAACATAAAAATTGAATCAAATTGCACCACCGATATCGAAAAAAAGGTTAATAGATCAAGACTATTTGTATTGTTATTGTTTGTAAACTTATATTATGTATAAACGTGACTCTGAGTAATTTGCCAGTGTTATATATATATGTCTGTAGTTACTTGAAAGATAGTCTTCTGTATCTTTTTTTTATATTGTGGTTTGCTATTATAAAGGTGGCGCAAAACTACCGATATGGTTTGAATCTTATTACACATTGCAGTAAGATTCAAAATAAAACGGTAGTTTTGCGCCACCCTATATGTGTGCTGGTGACCCGACAGTTGATCCGCTGAAAATTGGAATGATATTTACAATAAAAATTATAATTTTTTGTTCATTATTTACCCATTTCAAATGTAATATTGACTTATTTTTTTGCATTTATTTAATTTATTTATTTAAACGCGCATAGTCTTAAAAACAGCGAAATTTTCTTTAAATTTTTTCAACATTATGAATATGAATTTTGTAAAAGGGCAAACAGACTATGGAATTCTATTAATCTTCTAACAAGGGATGTGTACAATAGTTTAATGACTTGTAGCTCTTAAGTTTTTAATTGTTCTTAATATAAAACCCAATGTTTTTATACCCCTATTTGCAGTTTGTTAAATGTTGAAGTTAGTCTAGGTTTTCTTCCATTATTATACCAAGGTCTCGAATTTCCGTTACTCTTTCCAAATTTATTTCATTTATTGAATAGTCGAAAAACAGTGATGTTTTTTTGTGGAAGAGGTCTGTGTTTTGTATTTTTCTACATTTAAATATAGATTGTATTGTGAGAACCAATTATTTAGCTTTTTTTGTATTGAAGAATTTGACAGGGATTTGGAGAGTTATTTCTTTATATAATTTAATGTCATCGTTAAAGCAGTTGACTATGTCGTTTATTAAAACAAAAAATAAAATTGGGCCAAGATGACTACCTTGCGGTATGCCACTAGCAGCGGAAAATGGTTTAGATATATAAGATTTTATTTTAACAAATAAAGTTCTACCAGATATTATGTAACTACTTAGCTAGTTTAACATATTTGCTCTGATTTCCAGAGCATGAAGTTTTCGAAACAGTATTTTGTGAGACACTTTATCAAAAGCCTTGGAGAAATTAGTATATATTCAGTAAACTTGTTTATTTTTAGAAAAATAATATTGAGTAATAAATTTGTTGCAGTTAATCGACCTCTAATGAAGCCATATTGTTTTTTATTTATTATATTATCACTGTTAACGTGGGATATATTTCATCAAGAACTAGACTTCAAAAATATCTTAAATAATAAGTTGGAATGAATATCATACGAATTTATATTAGTACAGTGTCGATTTTTTGTACTCATGCGTTGATATACACAATAAACAGACAAGTAAATTTTTCCTTGGTGGATTTGAATGAAAATATGTTTTATACTTATTATGTTATTCGACGGTACATCCTTGCACATCCCTTCGGGGTCACATTTTGTATAATTAGGTATACCGTATTTTCCTTAAACCGACTGCACATTGTATATATATTATACGTAAGTAGGCCGAGGAAGCAACTGTCGGCGGATCAACTGTCATGGAACCATGTGTGCTTTAGTGTTACGTTAATATTGTTAAATTGACCTTCTGACAAACTGCTTAGTGCGTAAAATGAAGAATAAAAAATAAAAATAAATATTATGGCGGGAAACGCTTAAAAATTTCCTAGCGCTCAAGACTGAATTTGCACAACACTCCATTGGATAAGAACGGTAGAAAAGTATGTAAGAAAGAATTTGTGTTCATTAATTTGTAAGAAAAACATTTAGCTAAATATAAATTGAATAAAAGAAACGTCTGTATGATACAATAAAAATGGTAAAAAATACTTTTTCAGTTACCGCGTTCTTCGAGGCGCATATTTCCTTGTACCTATCAGCAATATTTTCACATTTTGTAAAACGTTTTTCCAGCGGAATATCGCCAAGCCGTGTTCTAAAATTTTAATTACGGCGCTTAAAATTCTTTGGCCGTTTTGTAAAATGTGAAATATAAGGCCGTCCGCGGAATCTTAATGAGCAAACAGCATACAAAGTGACACAATGTGGCGGGAAAAGTCACGTAAGCTGGTCAAGCGTGTGCGACGTATTTAGGGAAACATGCGTTCGGAATTAAAGCTAAAATTGAAAAACGGGACATTCGGCAAAAACCAATAATATTTTGCAAATTTGAAGGGAAAAAACTTTTTTCAATAATTTACTAAACTCTTTAATATTTTTTTAATTTTCCCCAAAAGTCCCAATTCCAACGTCCGGAGCCAGTGAGACTATGGAATTCCCAATTTAGATGTGAGGATTCAGCATAATCTGAAGACAATGGGGAGGAGAAGGAAACGTAAAAGAGAAATTGGGAGATGTACCTGGCTATTCAGATATGGTCAAACACGACTTAGGCCATTTTAAACAACGCTTCAATTCTAAATAGCGATCTTTCAAAAGGACGACACTGAGAGTATCTTCCACAATGGAACAAAATTTAACTAATCAACTAATTAATTATAATTCAGAGGTCACAAGAGGAATCGAACACCGAACTCCTGGGTGGGACCACGATGAAATATGGAACGCGATGCCCACTCAACCACTGCCCGGTCGAATAACTGTAATCAAATACTGCACAGAGCACCTGGGGCGCAGAAAAAAATTATCACAATAATTCCGCTATTGCACGTGCATTGGAAATAAGTTGTTGCCGGATTTGAAAAACAGAGTAAGTGATTCTTCTTTAGCCCCGTTAGTGATTTGAAATATGGATGAAATGGAAATGCGTCACTAAAAGTTATTATATGAAGCGTCCTTGGTTTAATATAATGCGGTAAATTCACAATTCGCGCGAGCTCCCGGTGGCGCAGTGGAGTAGCGCGTGGGCACATCTCAGTGGCCAGAGAAATCCAGCGAACGGAGGTTCGAATCCTACGAAATACAAAAAAAAAAATCATTTTTGTAAATCAAAATTCAATCTTCAAACCACTTTGACATAAACAGGCAAAAGAAAAGTAAGCGACATCTAGCGACTTTCTAGTTTCACTTCTACCGCGTGTGAATTACATACTCTGATTTTTTTTATGAATACCAAATCGAAACTGAAATTATACGATCTTTATGCAATGTGTAACTAAAACACCGTTCAATAACCGTTTGAATGCATTTAACCAATAAGCGATGATGAGAATGATACTGAAGTGCCCGAAAAATCATTTAGCGTTCTTATATTTATCGCAAATATGCCAATAATGATGACCATAGTCGCTTCATCACACTCGAGACAAAGACAAAACGTATTATATTTTCCGATGAGCTTTACGTAACGTAGTAATTTAGTAAATATGAAGGACATAGGCATAAAGCAAAGTCAATAGTGACCGAATGTGGTACATTGTAGAGATGTAGAGACCCATTTGTGTAACTTTATACCATAGTACTGGGCGATTCACGCTACAGTGTTTCCCTTCGTGTTCACTTCAATTTTTGGGTACTTTATTTTATTGTTCTTTACAAATAATAAATTTATACGTCTTCAGTGACATAAGAGGTCTAAAATATTGGAGTATTTTTACGTTTTTTTTTGTAAAAGAAAAGCTTGTAGTCCAATACATTATTTATTGATAAACGACAACCGCAAAGATGAGAATTGATTCATGGCGGTGAACTCGGTTTTGAATACAGGAGAAGTTGATACAAACAATAAAATAAATATGCGATACATATAAGATATTTTTCTACACTGTTACGCGCAATACCAATTCTAATAAAAATAATTTGTGATAAGTACATATTTATTGCCCGATAGGCAATTAGCGGACTGTAAAATACTTAACCAAAAACAAAAGAACAATCGAAAGCGTTTTTTTATCATTGGGAAAAGTGAGATGGGGCAAAATCCCTAACTTCAAATGTGGCGATCTGCTCTCTCATCCACTGGTCACTTGGTAAAGTTTTTTTTAATTTTTTTTTAAATTTTTTATTAGGTTTGTCAACAGTGACTTACATCAAAGCTTTCACAGATAAAATTACACTGAACATGGTTGATGCTATCACTAATTAAAGACAAACACAGCATTGATAATATAATACTTACATATACATTACATTCATTCACACAAACACGTACTATATGTACATTAAAAAATAATAATTAACAAGTTTTACAAGGAACAAGTTTTTAGAACAATGAGTTTATAGGTTCATAAGTTTATAGAACAACGTAATAGGGAGCTTTAAAGCTTGTTAAGATTTGATTTGAAGTTGGCCAATGTTGACATTGTCAAATTAATCGAATGTTTTTTATAAGCCTCATTGAAATTACGGCACATTCTCGATAAGGCTGAGTCATACCCCAGCTTAGTTCGATATTTTTTAATATTTAACGGAACATAATTTACCAGTCGTGAACCAATTCTAGGAACATTGAACCTGATTTGATGAAGTAGAAAAGGACAGTTTATTAACCATTTACAATTTTGAATAGAAAATTTAGATCTGTATTTAGTCTTCTCTGTTCAAGGGTGCGTATATTGTAGAATTTTAGTCTATCATACATTGTATAGTTACATTATATAGTTATATTATATAGTATTCATTGTATAGTTAGACCCGATGGTGAAAATAAATAAAAAAAAGTCATACAAAACGTACAGAAAGGCGATTTTGCAAGTTTCAATTAATTGGTGTGATCATGATCGAGACGATATTTCAACAATTAATGTGGGTACTTCAAAATGATTGTACAAATAATATTTTGAATTGGCATCAGTAGGTAGGATTTAGTTATCTTCTTCTTTCTTCTGATTTCCAAGTAAGGTTTTGTAAGGAAGATGAGAAACAAAGGAGGAGAGAATATTTGAACAGGACCTTGGGATATATATGGAAAAGTCCCAAAGCTGTTTCAATACTAAACAGCACTTGTAACAGCTTCAACAATAAATTTGTTAAACCAGACATACAAGCTGATTACCTCCTAGTTACTATCGTTACAGAAGTTCATTGTTTCACATTCTAGATTCGTACACAAATTAGTGATCTCTTATCTTCTCCTCCAAAAGGATGTGCGGCAATCACCAATGCATTTGCCCACCGATGGCGGGTGGGATCGGAAGAGATTGGTTGAGGGAGACCTAACATAGAAATGGACTCTCTCGACCTATCACCTTATTGGCTTAGGGATTTTTTTCTCAAAGCCTTCAGTGTGGGGCTAATGTAAAAAATGAAAAAAATAATGGTGGTATTTTATAATGAACGACGCTGGAGAGTATATCTGTCGCAAGCTAATCGTAAAATCAGGCAGATCATGATGCGCCTCAGGCACTTCACGATCTGCCACCAGGCACTTTACGATATGGCTAGGCGCATCATGAACTATCTTATTTTATTATTCAAGGTAAAATATATATTTCTACCAATGTAAAATATCCAGCAAGTGATTTTAAGTCACTAGAATGTTTCAAAAATATTGTACACTTCTTTAGCAAGAAGCCAAGTAGAGTATAATTCGCCCATTTGGTCCCCATTTTATAAAACACATTCTGACAATATAGAAAGGGTACAGCACAAATTTATAAGATTTATTAACCTTAAGCTTAATATTCCAATTCGAAATATTAACTATGTCCTTTTGATAAAACAACTCAACTTAATTACGCTGTCAGGTAGGCGGATCATCTCTGACCTTGTACTATTAAATAAAATCATTAATATTTGCATTGACAACCTTGAAATTCTTGCCAAAATAAAATTTTACGTACCGACCAGAAATACTCGTACGAGACAAAGTGCTACCTTCTTCTGCGACAATTTTAAAACAAACTATGGCGGGCTATTTCACCTATAAATAGATTACATCATTTTGGCAATAAATTTGGGAATATTGTAGACATGTTTAAAGATTCCGTATTATTTATAAAACGAAGTCTTTATAATTACTTTAATGAAATGTATGATTTTAATTTTAATTAATTTGATTATTTATTTTTAATTTAATCATTATATTAATTGTAAACTGTGTACTACGTACCTGCCTAACTATTATTACCTATCTTTTGTAAAAGCCCACTAGGTTGTTATAAATAAATAAATAAATGTTAAATGTTAAAAAACCCTGAAGAAGTGAGCGTTGCTCACGAAACATGTTGGTTTTGTAAACAATAAAAGTGGTACAAACTAAGTATTTTATTAATTTTAATAAATATTATTTGCGGCATGTTCCAGAGTGGAAGATACTATCAGTATCACCCTGGTGTAAGACCACCATTCAGAATCGAAACGTTGCTTGAAAATGGCTTTAGCCGTGTTTGGTGACCAGATCTGAATAGCCAGGTACTTCCCAACCTTCCTCTTCCTACCTCCTTCCCCTCCCCACTACATTCAGCCTCACAACATACCCCAATTGGGGATGCCATAGTCTCACTGGCTCCATACGGGAGCAGTTGAGATTCTTGTGCGGTATTCACTGTAAAAAAAAAAAATAAAAAATAAATGTGTTCAGAATTTTTTCAAAGAATCACCCTTTTCTGTTTATTATATTATTAAGACTTTCTAGGTTTCAATAAATAAATAAATACCTATATCCAGTGGCTGAAAGGATTATGTAGGGGAAGTATCTGGCTCTTCAGATCTGGTCACCAAACATGACTAATGCATGAATGGTAGTTTTTTACCAGACGATACTGAGAGTATCAACCACTCTCAATTATTATTATTTGACATAAGCTCTAGAAAAGTCATTAAAAGTTATGAAAAAAAATATCGGGACACGCCTTGTCATAAAAAAGCTAAAGAAACTGGCCACAAAAATCACGCGCTTTTATCAACATCATACCTACCAAAACGTTTTTTGGAAACAAATTAAAAAAAGGACATCTACAAAAAAACAGTGACAACTAGTGGCCACTCGAGAAACTGACGATTGGTCTAATTTGCAGTGATGGGATTTCCTTTGCAGCGTTGTTCGGGAGAGAGGGTGTGTTCGCCGCGATGGTGATGTCATTTGTCATCCTGCCACGGTGGCGCTGCCGTTTGATTTGAAAAATGGCCCGCGGGAGGATGAGTGCCGCCATTTTGTTTTCCCATCCGCCATCTTTGAGGAGTGACGTCACGAGACATCGTGGTACTTAAGGACAGAGATTATGTAAAATTCAGGATATGTAAGACTAATTTAGTTGAATAAACTATTATTATATCGTGTATACAATATACTTTGTTAAACTAGAAAATGCTTCTGATTTAAGTAAAAACATGACTATAATACTGATTATTTAATGAATTTAAACCAAAATAAGATTGGTGGAGTTTGCCATATTTTACTTCCATATCCATCTATTGTGTTTAGGTACAACTTAACTGCGGCGCTAATTTGTTGCTAATTAGCAATAATTGAGGGCACTATACTAAAATATTTATTTAATTTATCATAAGAATCAATTACTTTGTGGTTATGTATTATATTTTTACAATAAAACAAATGATTAGTATTTAACTACAAATATTTATTATTTTACAAATCGACCGGTTTCTCTTCAACCAAGCTTTAGGATATAAAAATGATTAAATAATATATTGGGTTATCGGTAATTAAATTTTTCATTTTTAAAAAATTACACAATCAAAATTTCAAAGCGTTTTTTAATAAAATATTGAGATTTGGTAAGCAGATTTAAGCAATTCAAACAATTTAAACCAATGAAGCAATCAGCAACAAATCTTGCCCTCTAAACTGTGCTTTATTGGTGTTAAACACATCGATATTTGAAGCAATCCTATTTAATAACAAGACAGCCCTCCCGACTGGCTTGACCATTGGCAAGTTAGTTCTGCAAGCATGGAGATAAAATAGTATATGCTGTCGGTGTCGGAGACAATCATCAGGTACGTAGAAACTAATGCTCTCCATGATAGTCGAGTTTTCAAACCATCCACGAATCAGTCTGAAGAAATGTATTACAATGAACATATTGCAAAGAATAAGAAGAACGTTGCTTAGGTAGAGCCACAGGTAGTAGCCATACTCCCACAGGTAGAGAAATCTCAAAAATTTCTTCTGAACCTTCTCCAACATGAGGGAATAGTTTACTTGGTGTGGGCTCCAAACCATCGATCCACTCTCAAGCCTACTTCTAACCAAAGCATTATATAGTACTGTAAGAACCCGGGTGTCTCTGAAATTCTAGCAGAGCGTAGGATAAATCTCAGCAATCTCAGTGAAGTACTACACAGTAATATACAGGGTGTCCGGGGGTAAAGTACATTAACATCGGGAGGTGATTCTACGTGATAGTACAAGTAAAAAAGATAAATAACTTTTTTCGAAATTACAACCTTTAGGGGTAGTTTTGAGATAAAAAGATAAAATTAGTCCGGCGTGTGCGGCCAGATTTATTATTTTCCGCTGTCACGATACGGGCCAATCACAATCGAGTCGGGCGCCCGGCAGGCTCTCAGTAAGTAAGATTGTCCCTCACACTAAGGATTTTTAGTAGGTACGTCTTTTTGTATGGGAAAAAAATGTTGGAATTTTTGAAAAAGTTGTTAATCTTTTTTACTCCTACCATCATGTAGAATCACCTCCCGAAGTTAATGCACTTTACCCACGGACACCCTGTATATTACTGTGCAGTACTACATAGTAGAGGTAGAGATATGGGGAACAACATGAATATAGGACTATAGATTTTATGTTTTGATTGCTCATGGATGCGTTATATTGTCGATTCCAGGTGTATAATTGTTAATATATATCACTTAAAATACATCACACGTTCAATACCGTATTATACATCCGTGAACTTATCATCATACAGCTAATTATTGTATTTTTTGTGTTATGTAAAATACATTACATTCCATATCTTATTATAAATCCATTGACTTGTTATTATGTGTCTACTTATTGTAATATAAAATACATCACATTTTCAATATCTCATTATACCTATATCGATTAACATGTAGATAATAACATAATATATAATTATTGTAATGTGAAATACATCACATTCAATATCTTATTATAAATCCATTGACTTGTTATTATGTGTCTACTTATTGTAAGATAAAATACTTTACATTTTCAATATCTCATTATACCTATATCGATTAACATGTAGATAATAACATAATATATAATTATTGTAATGTGAAATACATCACATTCAATATCTTATTATAAATCCTTTTTTTTTTTTCATAAGTTTTTATTCCAGTAAAAAAGAGAATAACATTTTCACTTACTTAACTAGAATATTACATAGTTTTTACATTTCATAACCTTACATTACATTAGATTGGAATACTAACATTTATATGATATTATATTACCATACGATATTATTCACTATCTCTACTTTGTTTTTTGTGAATAAACATGAACAATTTTTTTTTGAATTTGCACACACTTTTTTCGTTTTTGATATCATCTGGAAGGCAATTATATAAATTGCCCCCCTCGTAATTAATTGATTGTTTACCGTAGTTAGTATGAATGGTGTTTAAACGTATGTTATCGTGTTGTCGTGTAAAATCTTTGTGTACTTGACTCATTGACTTTTTATTATGTGTCTACTTATTGTAATATAAAATACATCACATTTTCAATATCTCATTATACATATATCGATTAACATGTAGATAATAACATAATATATAATTATTGTAATGTGAAATACATCACACGTTCAATATCTCTTTATATAAAGATTAAATTATTTCAAATCTAATTACTGTTATTATTATACCAATGTAAAATACATCACACGCTCATCCTTATATGTCAATTAGTTTGTTATTATTTATCTAATTATTGTAATTTTCAATGTAAAGTAAAATACACCACACCATCAATAACTCATTAAATCCATTAACTTGTTATTAAATATCTGTATTGAAATCTTTTTTGCAGATGATGTAGTACTGATAGCAGATAATCATTGTGACTTACAGAATAGCCTGGAAAGGTGGAGAAAGATCCTGGAGGATAATGGCCTAAAAATTAGCAGGAAAAAGACTGAATATTTGTATTTACCATTTGAAGACACAAATGCTGTAACTCCTTCGATGCAACAGGAATATTGTGTGACTCCAAAATGCCTATAAAACTGAAAGGAAAGATATACCAGACTATTGTAAGACCCGCAATAATGTATGGCTCCGATGCTGGACTATGTACAACTCCTACACTAGGCAACTTGAAACAGCAGAAATGCGAATGCTTAGATGGTCGCAGGAGTATCACTAAAAGATAAGATCAAAAGTTCACGCATTCGTGGTAGCCTGGGTGTCACAGACATAAATAGTAAGCTGGAAGAACGACAGTTGAGATGGTATGGACACATAAGACGGAGACCATCAGACCACACAGTGAGGCAGGCAATGTATATGGAGCTTCATCGACTGTCATCCAGAGGAAGACCGAAGAACTCCTTTTTTTTTTTTTTTATTCCAGTTAAAAGAAAATTACATTTTCACTCATTTAACTAGAAATAATTATACACATTAAGATAAAATAAATATTTCAATACAGCGCTATTCTATTTCATTATTTTGTTTATCAAGAATAAATATAAATAAATGTTTTTTAAATTTACCCAGCTTCTTTTCGTTTTTAATGTCATTTGGGAGGCAATTATATAAGTTGCCCCCCTCGTAACCAATGGATTGTTTACCATAGTTAGTGTGGATGGTATTTAAATGTATGTTATCGCGTTGTCGTGTAAAGTATTTGTGTATTTGGGACGTTTGAATGAATTCTGTGTTTGTGTGTACGAGATTATTTTGTATTTTGTATATAAGGAGACATGTATTGTATTCATACAGTTTTCTTAATGTTAATAGTTTTGTTTCCATTTATATTTTTTTGTGGATGTTCTGGGCTTGTAATTAAATAGTTTTTTGATTATCTTGTTTTGTATTACCTGTAATTCATTTATGTGTGTTTCACATGCGTTTCCCCAGATTTCAATCAAATAATTTAAATGTGATTGTACGAGACTATAATATAAACCTATTTTTAATTTATTTGGCAACAGATATGATAGCCGGCTAAATACGCTAATTAAGGGGATGATTTTATCTTTAATACCTTGTATGTATTGTTTAAATGTCAAATGCTGATCAATGCACAACCCAAGATATTTTTCCTGGATCAGGTTTTGCAAGTCGTTGTTTTCAATTTTTAAGGGTACATGAGGAGGAATTATTTTACGGGTTGAGCTTAAGATCATGTATCCTGTTTTTTTAACATTCATTGTTAAAACATTTGATTGGAGCCAACTATTGATTTTTTCTAGATCTGTTTGTGCATTTTATAGTAAGATATCTAAATCTTTACCCCAGTAAAAAATTGCTGTATCATCTGCGTATAAAAAGATTTCACCATTTAAAATTAATTGCGATATATCATTGATATAAATTTGGAATAGTAGTGGACCTAGTATGGACCCCTGCGGAACTCCATAGTTTATTGGAACGTAGTTGCTATTTTGATTATTAATGCGAACGAATTGCTTTCTATTGCTAAGATATGATTTGAGTATATTGAGAGCAGGAGCAGGAGTCATCCAGGAAACATCTCAAGAAACTCGAGAAAATTGGTGTAGTTGGTCCTTTTACATTAACTCCACTCAGGGCCCCCTGTGTGGAGTTAATGTAAAAGGACCAACTACACCAATTTTCTCGAGTTTCTTGAGATGTTTCCTGGATGACTCAATGTTCCAAAATTCTTCAGAGAAACGGCCTGGATGAAGGCGATACCCACAACAGAAGATATTACAACCTGAGAACGAGAAGAGCCGACCCCAACAGCCTACCTAGGCAATGAGTTGGGACAGCACAAGGAAGAAGATCTGTATTGAAATTTTTATTGTAATGCAAATTACACCACACTTTCAATTTCTAATTATATGTAATCGATTAACTTGTTCATACATTGTCTTGTGATTAGATACATATTGTTGTTCCCCTCCAAATTTAATTATCAATTATTTATTGTTATCTCTTTCAAATATTTTGTATCTATCTAGTACACATTCTTCTGTAATAAATATTTTTTTTTCTTTTAAGTCTGTTTCAGCTTTTGAACAAATTGTAATGAGCAGAAGAGGGAAACCATCCTGTTGTTACGGTTATCAGTACAATTTTGTGAAATGTACCTCACCTCAAACGGAATCGAAACATATTTATTTATTTAGTTTCTCATTAGATATCTCAGAGCGAGGTTTTTTTTTGCTGTTTTTGGGGGGTTAGGTTATGTACAGTGTCACGTTTTTTTTTCGCACTAGAGCCTGCTCCCAACCGTCTGAAGCCTGTGAGTCTATGGCATTCCCATTTGGGGTATGTTGTGAGGCTGAAGGCAGTGGTGGGGGGAAGGGAGGGGATGGTGAAGATAAAGGTGGGAAGGTACCTGACTATTCAGAACAAGTCACTAAAGTAACGTTTCATTTCTGAATGGTGGTCTCACGCCAACGCGATACTAACAGTATCTTTCACTCTGAAACCTGCTGCAAACACAATTTTTATTATTTTTGGTGAATTATTTGTGAAATACCCAAATCAATCAAATAAAATTTATTTGCGTAAGCCGGGATTTTAACCCGCCACCTTTAGATTACTAGTCGAGAGCGTTATCCCTCGACCACGGAGGCCGTCAAACACATAAAAAAAGATTTACAAAAAAATTCACTACATCATATTGATCCTTCCAGAAGAGTTATACCAGCGCTAAAATTATAACATCGTAAACCTTGCCACCATTTCTCCTAGTAAAATACTTAACCATTATGTTGGGTTAATCGTGCCAGAAATGCGAAATGACTTCACTAAACACGGCTAAAGCCCGTAAAATTAAATCATTTTAAATACGAAACTACGGAAGTAGTTAATTCAGTAATTATAATTATGTTTCCTAAACATGCAAGCAAAACGAACACCGTAGAAGTATTTGAAAAATGTGCTGATATCTTTTGTAACGCACCTCTCTGGAATATTTTCATCATTATAATGCGAGTGTGACGTCACTAGAAGACACTTTGTAACAAGTGACTACTCCAGGCAGTAGGTATTACATCTCGGCAGAATTAATTTGTCAAAGCAGCTTGTATACAGGGAGGTACCAACTGTACACTGCAGATCAGACGCTGTTTTATGCTAGAACAAAATGAGCAAATAAAAACACTTCTGTTTTTACAGCTTTTATGCAAAGATGCAATTTAAAATACAAGGAAATCATGTTTCACAAAGGAAGCAGAACGGAATGTTTCAAAGCTATTTTGCTTAATAAAACTTTGTATATAGGTACTATAGAGTGATTAAATTGTTGGAACTTTTAGACGCCTTGGCGCTGAGAATGTCTTAATTTTTTGTGGTTGTAAATAAGGTCTTCAATTCTAATTGAAATATTTTCAATTGATTTTTGTCCATTCTTTGTATTTGAATTCAATTTATATCAACATTTCAAAATAATATTGTGATCTTATTAACTTTGCCATCAAATTTTTTACATTAGCTCCACACTTTTAATTTGCGAACCATTTATTGGATAACCAAAACCTTTGCCATAGGTCTCCCCAAGTGGTTTGCTGCGTTTGGTGACTTAGAACCTCCCCAAAGATGATATAGGCCCTTAGAGAAAATATTTTGCTATCGTAAAAAAAACAACAGAGGCCCTTCGAAAAATAATTTCCCTTAGGGACTGTGTTATTTTTGAAGATGCTGTGTGGAGGGTCTTTTTGAGGAAAGGAAGGAATGGATATGAATCTTGACAAGATCCATGTTCACTCTTCCTCTCCTGAGATGAACGTAAAGTTAAGCTAATGGGTTATTATGTTATTGAAGTGAAAACTTCTTTAGCACGGTTGTGAATTGAAACTCGATGAAACGGAAGCAAGCGATACAAAAAAGAGCTAAACACATACATATTTATCTATAGAGAATGAGATAGCAATAAAATATTTCTTTATTTCACAGGAACTCGGTTCCAATATAATACGATAAATCCACGGTCCCACGTAAGTCTTCTTTAGTCTATTGGTGCAAAGCGCCCTTCAAACCTTAGCGGCCTTGAATCCTACGAAATCCAATATAATGAATATTTTTATTTTTGTAAAATCAATATCCAATCTTCAAACCACTCCAAAATGAACGGATAACGGAAACACAAAAGAAATCCATATCTTATCCGAAAAACAAAACACAAATACTAATAAGATGACCAAATGCATAAGAAAAGGTGCACTGCAATTCGACGACAAAAAATTGGAAAAAATCATCCTTTCATTGATAAAAAAAGTGCTTCGTAGCCTCCCCACTGTTGTCTACTTGATATTTCACTTCTACCGCGTGTGAATTGCACACTCTGATTTTGTTAACATGAAATTCATATAAAAATATTAATTTTAAAAAATTGGTGTGAAATTTCTACGTATAATTACATATTAATAAATGGATAATACCTTCCCGCATCAAGCCGTGGCGCATGGCCGGTATTAACTCCGGAATATTCATATTCGCGTAGGTACGCTTACATAAATTTTACCCAACGCATAAATAACTTTACTGTTTTAACGCCCATAAAATAATAAAGGTTTCATGTAGTCGCATGGGGAAACACCTACCGAAAAAGTGTCCCACTTTGTCCCTTAAGGGGTAACATTGACCCATTTAAAAAAATGTTTTGAAATTGTTGTGAAAAGTGCAAAAAAATCTGCTCGAATTTTCAAAATTCGCACAGTGTTTATTTCAGTGACGTAATGACAAATTTAGTACATTATTAATTTAGAGTCGAACCACGAATTATGGAAACGAAACCAATCAACCAATTAATTATATTTATCGTTAGACAGCTTTTAGAGTAGATATATCATAATATTGTATGCTAAGTTTTTCTCTTTTAATTGCACTTATAACATTCATTCTTATAAAACTTTCACAAATGCAATAATAACGGTGCAGACTGTTATTATTTTGTAGTTTTCTTATTGCATTTATTCAGTTTCTCTTTTGAAATACCTTAATTTATATTTGACTAGCAGACCCGGCCACACGTTGCAGTGGCTAACGAAACACAACGCCATTACCCAATCTTTAAAAAATCCACACCACCCGCTGGCCAGCTGCCCGCTGCCCGCTGCCTGAATTGAATATTTGAATTTATCGGCTTTTCTCTACTTTAATAAGCATGTATTATACATATAAACTAATTAACTTGCCACTAATTATACAATGCTTGCAATGCAACACTGGATATTTGAAAAGGGAAAATCAAATACCTACTTACTCTAGGACATCTGTTTTCTAATTTCTTCCGTAGAACGAATTTCAAGTGACTATAGTACGGCCCGCCAGCCGTTTTAAATCGCACAAAAATATGTTTTTTTTTTAATTTCTCAGCTTTTCTCTAATATAATTTACATGTATTATACATATAAACATTTCTATTGGTGAAAACCGTATGAAAATCCGTTGCGTAGTTTAAAAGATTAACGCGCACATACATTTTGAGCGACTTCATTTTATACTATATATTTAAATCTCCACTTTAACCATAGAAGTATAATAAAAATCTATATAATACCCACGTACCTACAGGTGTTGCCTTTGCGGGATTTTTTTGTTCATACATTTTTGTCGCGAAAATGCGACTCCACTGTATTGTTTGGCGGTTAACTGCTGCTGAGCGAAGCCCTACGCGACACACCCGAAAGACCAGTCCCGAAACTACGTTGATCGCTAAGTAATAAACCTGATGGATAGTATCAGTCGAATAGTTCGGATCTGGGCTTCTGGAAAATAAGATAAGCCCAGATTGGAAGAAAGGAAAAAGGGACTCACCGGTCGCAGTTGGGCCCTTGGGTCACCAGCGCCTTTCGCGATGTTTGCGGTTGTTTCGTACCTTTTCATCACATGCTTTCCATGTGACAAGTTCCATTTATAAAGTATATGACTTTTCGTCTCACGTACCGTAAAATTTTATGATAATACTAAATTAAGAAAATTTCAAGCACATCTTTTTCTTGCACGATTTATTCTTGAGTTCAATTCATTTGTCGGTCTTTGTGTTTCCTCTCTTTAACAGCATGGACCCTTCAAGAACCATAATATATTCACTCCTTCCTATCCTCAAAAAGACCTTACTCACGGCTTTCACGGGAAAAACTTTCCCTCAATGCAGTTAATGTAAAAAAAGTTAAACCCGGTAACTTTTTGTCGGAGGAAATGTGAATATTTTTTTTTATGTGCGGCAATGCCACACTTTTTGGTGCAAAGTTAGATATCTTTACGGTACCCTGCAATATAAATACAGTAAATTCGTTCATTTTTGATTTTAAGTAAGGTTTTGACATTCTGCGATATTTGCAAAAATATTTGGCAGATTTTTTGCCACTTCGCTGAGTTGGTCCAGGGATTTCCCTTGGGCCCTCTATAGAACTGGATATCGTGTTTGACAGGATTCACATAAACCTATGAACGGACTTTTTGTTTGGTCAAACTTTATTTTAGTTTCTTACCGAATAACGCTTGATTTCTTTTGAGGGTTTTTTTGCGCTTGTTAAAGGGGTATTTTTTATTAAATTCAACAAAAAAGGTGTATTTCTTACCTTTTCTCAATGGACTTGTATTTAATATAATACTGTTCCATTGCTTAAACGTAGATTTTCATCATCGTTGACGGGCAGTTTCGGGTATACGAGCAAACATAGCAATAACTTATATTTTGTGCGGCCTCTGTGTTTCCTCCCTCCTACAACATGGGTCTCTTCAAGACCCGTGTTCACTCCTTCCTTTCCTCAAAAAGACCCTCCATACAGCATCTTCAAATATGACATAGGCCCTGAGGGAAGTTATTTTCCTCAGGGCCTCCTGTGTGGAGTTAATGTTAAAAAAATATATATTTTAAACTTTTTAACTCTTCAATTTGGGAGGCGGCTATAGGTACCACTGACCCGGTAACCATTTAACCAATACCCCTTCCATAGGTCACTCCAAGTGGTTCGTTAAGTTGTGTGTATTAACATGGGTGCCCGGATTCATGGGGTGAGGTTTGTCTAGACTCTAGATCTTCGCGGTGGATGCATTTGAACACCCACGACGCGGCTGGCCGGTTCGAAGAGACTAGTTGAGGAAAACCTTTTAAAAGTTCCAGTCAGACGCTCCCAACCCGTGCACCGCAGTGGAAGGGATGGTTTCATACGTGCATCACTCTGAACACAATGACTCCCAGATACCTACCCACCCCTCACATCTTCTTCCTTCGTACAACTTCCTTTGCTTCCTTTCCCTAAAAGACCCTTCTCACAGCATCTCCAAAGATGACACACTCAAGGCCTACTGTGTGAAACTAATATATTTTTAAAATACCAAATGGCTTCATTACCGCAATTCGCCTCAACGAGTTTCGACTCAACGATTTGATTGAACACTTATCAAAGAATGCATAACAGTTTAAAAATATAACCCAATGCCCTATTTCTGCAGTCCCATGGAATAACAATATTCCATCTGTCGTGGTAACGTCATATGATAATGAACTTTAAAGAACTTTGGATTTGTTTCTGAAGTCATGGGAATACCCAAAATCCATGGAGCACGCCTAAATACGGAGGCAATTGAAATCCACAAAACCCAATTAATATTAATAGAGACGAGGGAGCCAAGCTCAATAGTTCTTGGTATCTTGTTATACCAAATACGGCTATACCAAAGCTAAACACAAAACACCATTGTCAAGTACACTGAAATACCAGCTCGTAGTGGAGTGGAGCTGGCAACACGGTATCGCCTCTAAGTATATAAGCACACCACTAACAATTAGATAACAATTTTTCCCTACCGATGAAACACGAGACCTTTAAGACTATAATAGCCAGGTAACATTTTTAAATACCCACATGAGGTAAAAATTGCAAAGCGCAAATGACGCCGTTCTATTTATAAAGAACTTTAAATTCAGTAAAATTAAAGTAAAATTAAAATGAAAAAAAAATACACATCTGTCCTGACGATGGAAACTGTAACGCTTTCAGAAACGTTGGCTAAAGGAGAAAGTAGCGCAACACGGCATAACACCCCAAAAATAAATACAAAAAAAACTATAAAGAAAGCTTATTATAGATCCCATTATCGTACACCATAGATGGAACCTTGTTATTCTACAGGGTCGATATCTCAAAGTTGTTGAAAGGATTGTTGGAAAAGACGTAACGAAAAATGCTTTGCAAATATCACGATCTCTCATTATCTGCAACATTGATTATACGGTAGCATCAATATCTACCTCAAGCTCCCAAATTTTATCATTTTACTTTGGTATTTCGGCACAATTTATAAACCAAAGATTCTGGTTGTCAAATCTGAAACTAAAAATACATCAATGCTGCTACATAAATAATAAATTACGATTTATATTTACGGGCTGGATGCTAAAACCGCGCTCAGTAAGCTATTAGTCATTCCGAATATCTTTACTGTCTGCGAATAAAAACTCAGATTCCCGAAGAGGGTGTTTTATTCTTCCAGGAAAGAATATTTCACGTGTCTGTATGAATATTGTGAAAGCGATATTATTCATGTTTTGTGTTTAGAGAAATATGCGAACGGCAATAAGAGGGAGAATACTTCTGAAGCACAGTTATTTTATTCAGAGTCTACCAGATATTATTTATGAGAACTTCAGTTGGTACCTAGTGGAGATTGCCAAAAATCCGATGGTCAGAAAATATCCATCAGAATGATGCTAAAATTTTATATGTCGGTAATGGGTTTGGCAGTCTGGGCCAGATTTTCGTCAAGTAAAGGGGTAAATTAGGGGGTGAAGGACGTTCTGCAAAATTCAAAGCTCGAATAGAGATATTATATGAGTTTTCCAGTTCCGATTGTTCACAATTTTAGTTTAGAGGGAAAGACGTCAAGTTGGCCGCTCCAAACTATTTTGGGGAAAGCCACATCAGAATCTGTACGAGGAGAGTATGTACATTCAAACTTACAAACTTTTTTCAATTCAATTATTTTATTCATTTTAAAAACAAACTGTGAGAATGGTTTTGGTGGTACGCCTGCCTTTTAAATATGCAAGAGCGAGACATCAGAAGCAGGGTATAAAAGGTGATGGATGTCCCTGCTCGCTCTCCTTAAAGGCTCTCCTCACGACACTGCATGCAGGCTTGCAGGGACTCTGCCGCAGAGAGTCCCTGCATGCGTCTCGTTCTTGCGGCTCTTTAAAAAACGAGACAGCGCTAGTTAGCTCAAACCCATGCACACTGCAGGCAGTGTCGTGTGGAGAGCCCATTAACCTCCAACAGCTCTATTAATAATTATTCTGTCTCATTAGAACCGCCTATAATTAATCATAGGCGGATAATTATTCTTTCTCGTTAGAACCGCCTTGTACGGTCGTAAGAATATCTTTAGACGAAATTTGGATTCTTGGCCCTTAAGGGCCTTTAACCAGACAGCAGCCAGCCAAGATAGCTCTTCCCATCGGCATGACTATTGGTAAGTTAATCCTGCAGACCAGGAGATAAAATAGTGCACGTCGTCGATGACGGAGAAGACCATCGGGAACGTAGAAATTAATTATCTCCATGATTGTCGAGTTTTCGAACCATCCACTGATCAGGCTGAAGACATGTGAAGATGCATATCCTTTCTGACGCGTAAATGGTTCATTCTGAGCATACCTTAGAGAATGTCATTAGGAAAAAGCAACTGATAGTAACCAAACTCCCTGATAAAGAAATCTCGAAAATTTCTTCTGGACGTTCTCCAGCGTGAAGGAATACTACACCTGGTATGGGCTCCAAACCTCCGACCACGTCTCAAGCCTACACATAACCAGTACCGGATTACCCCTAAGGCAGAGTAGGCAACTGCCTAGGGGCTCCGCATCGGCTAGGGGCCCCGCGTCCCGAGAAAAAATGATTTGCTTCAATAAGTGAGCAACGAAGTTTCGGAAAAAGTCAGCTTTCAAGATGTTTTAATTTTTTTATTAGGAACATTTACAAGTTAATAATATTAGGTACTCGCATTAAAGAAAACAACAAATTATAATACATATTTTATAACCCAATAAATAACTAATCTTCACATCATTCACAAATAATAAATAAAAAGTCTACGATTAAAACAAATACATAAAAATAGTTGTATTTTACTTTTTTTCCTTCTATTTGTTGCAACATTACTTAGTATCTGAAGTGGTTGAAAGTGCCGTGTGTGGTTTATATTGGCATTTGTTTTGTTTTATTTTTTGCTTTTATTTCTAATTATATCTTTAAAATATAAATGTTGTACAAGCTTCAGTATGTACTACCTATCTGCTTGCTAAAATTTGTTATGCGGTGAACTCCCCAGATCATTTGAAACAAAAAAATCGAAATGCATTTAAAAGGTAATATGTTACAAGATTTTGAGTTATGATTACATGTTGTACATTCTGAATTTTTTTTTTAAGTTTAAAAACCTTATCCCCCCCCCCCCCCCCTTAAGCCTTGTTAAGGATTTGATCAAGGGAACAAGGAGGCGTTTGGAGGCCCCTTCAACCCCCTCCCCCCGTTAGTCCGCCATTGGTAAAGGGGCCCCGAGACGTGCATTGCCTAGGGGCCCCGACATGGTTAATCCGACCCTGCACATAACCAACCTTCAATGGCAGGCTGATAATATGAATATGATACGCCTGAAGCGCCTTGTCGAAGCAATAATAAAGGGAAGGCTTGGAATGAACCATCTACGGGTTAAAAGGGACGTACACATTGCTATGCATTTCTTCAGATTGATTCGCAAATGGTTTGAAAATTGGACTATCACTAAGAGGATTCAGTTCTATGTTCGCCACCGATAAGACTGTTCCATCTTCCGGCCTGCAGGACTAACTTGCCAATGGTCATGCCGGTCAGAAGAGCAATCATGCTATTGAACAGAATTAATTCGAATATCGACATATTTAACGTTAGTAAAGCTGTCTTTAAAAGGCAAGCTCTATTCATTCTTGTATGCGAGTAGTTTGTATACCTACCACTTTTGTTCAATATAGAACCGTAACAAATGTATTTTAAAAATGTATTAAAATGTAAAATTTTGTAATGTGCTTTAAATAATAAAATTGAATTGAATTGAAATGAAGACGATGATAAATAACCCAACCGAACATTTTTAAATAAGAGTTTTTTTTTTCATGAAAGTGACAATTCATTTAGACTTCCAATATTCTACTTCATTTGCTGAGAATTTCGAAACAGTTTTCCAAAATCACATAAACCTATCCACACAAATAATTGTTTCTAAACCAAAATCTAAACACAGATTGATAAAGCCATGGATAACCCATGGACTAGTAATTTCAATCAGAAATAAAGAAAAATACTACCACCAGTCTAGAAAATTCCCTAATGATGAAAAAATCAACACCTTCTACAAGAAATACCGTAACAAACTTGCGCTTTTAATTAGACTGACAAAAGAAAAGTATTTTCGTAATAAAATAAAAAATGCTGGTCAAGACAGCAAAGAGTTTTGGAAAATCATCAATACAATAACCAACAAAAGCACGAAAAAAAAGTTACCTAAAGAAATTACTCATCACGGAATCAACACTGACGCCGAAAAAAATCCAAAACTGTGTGGTAACATTTATAATGAATATTTTGCTAATGTCGGCCCTAATCTTGCTCGTAATATTATCCTAGACAACAAACAAACACAACAACCAGAGCACAACTCAACTATTGAAGAAGGTTTCCACACATTTGCTTCAGTAACTGATAAGGAAGTCGAAAGCGCTGTAATGGGTTTGCGAGGATCAGCAAGCCCTGGCTATGACAATATAACCGTAAAAACATTAAAAGCCGTTCATGAGATAATCAGCAAACCGATTGCTCATATAATAAATGTAAGTCTAAAGAAGGGTGTATTCCCGAACAACTATAAGAAGACTATTGTCACACCTGTTTATAAATCTGGAGATGAAAAAAATATCTCCAACTATCGTCCCATAGCACTCACATCAAACATTGCAAAAATCTATGAAAAAATTGTTAAAAAACAACTCAACAATTACATAAAAGAAAAAAAGATAATGAGCCCAAACCAATTTGGGTTTAGGGACAATCTCAGCACTTAAGATGCAATTGCTAAATTAACTTCAACAATAATACAAAAATTAGATAATGGAGAAAGGTGTCTTGGTATATTTATCGACTTACGCAAGGCATTTGATAGCATATCACACTCCAAACTAAATGAGAAACTCATGCAAATTGGATTGGACGGAACAGTACTGTCATGGTTCCAAAGCTATCTAAAAGAGAGATTACAATACGTCAAAATAAATAATACACTAAGTGAACCTAAAACCTCATCATTTGGTATACCACAAGGAACTGTCATCGGTCCTATCCTTTTTATTATATATGTAAATCAAATGTTCACTCTTCCCATAGTTGGAGATATCATATCTTATGCAGACGACACTGTAGTTATCACTAAAGGTAAATCATGGGAGGAAACAATGAGTATAGCAAATATCAATATAAACATACTCAAAACATGGTTTGACCTAAATTGTCTCTCACTTAATACGGAGAAAACTTATTTTATTCCTTTTTCTTTGAAAGAAAAAAATGTCGAGAACAATATAACTATTAAAATCCATTCATCACAGTGTGAAAATAAAAAGGAATGCAACGATGAAAATTGCCTACCAATAACTTGCAAAAATAGTATAAAGTATCTGGGTGTCATAGTAGATAGACACTTAAAATGGAAAGAACAAGTCCGAAATACAGTAACCAGAATAAGAAAACTTATATACATATTTATTAGACTGAGAAACATCTTATCATCCAATTTGATCAAAACTATCTATTTCTCTCTTGCCCAATCTATACTACAATATGGTATAATCGGGTGGGGTGGGACTTTCAAAACAAACCTCTTACCTGTAGAAAGGGTACAGAGGTTGATTTTGAAAGTCATCTTACGAAAACCATCTGTATTTCCAACAACACAGCTATTTGACTCTTTCAGGGTTCTCAGTCTTAATAAAATTTTCAAAAAGAACTCATTATTGCAAACTCATAAAGATCATTTCAATTCATCAACAATAACATTCACAAACATAAACAACCGACCACGATCACAGGGCAATTTATAAATTCCAAAATTTAAAACGAGTGCTTCCCAACACCATTATGCTTATCAAGGTATAAAATTTTTCAATGCTCTCCCATATAAAATCAAGTCTGAAAAAAATTATAAAGTTTTTAAATCCCAAATAAAAACACTAATAGACCAACCCGACACTAATTATAAGTTTTTAATTCACCATCACAATAATAACAACAACAAAAAAATAAACTAGAACATAATCTCTAAAAATATTTCATCACCATATCAAATTGAAAGCAAGTACATACGCATTATTTGCAGGCACCAAATTGTTACAACTTTATTATATGTACCTACTCTGACAATACTTTCAGTTATTATGTCCACTTGTCTTCATGAATATATATTTTATTAATATAAGTACTTGTAATAACATACTCTGTGTAACTATGCATTTTACACTCCAAAATTCAAGCACGAGAAATATTTTCTCTTTTGAATTGTGAAGTTTCATTAAAAAGAAATTTACATATTGTTATTAGCCTTAAGAACCAAATGTTTTACTATGAATCTGTATACGTATGTATTTTTTTAAATAAAAAAATAAAAAAATTTAGAAGTCAATAGTTCCATACAAATAAAATCGGATGTATTTATCTGTGACGCCATCCAGGTTACAAACCAATTCTTAGAATGATTGTTTCCAATAAAAAGAGTAGTTGCCTAAATATGTAAAATAATAGTTGAAGATAATATTGTTTATTCTAAAATTTGAAATATGAGATTGACTATTATGACGACTGGACAGTAGGTAATTGGTAAACGCACGTCCCGGATAGACGAGAGGTTCTGGGTTCGAGTCCCAGTTGCGACCATTATCTTTTTTTCTGTGTCTTCTTCTCTTTCACAGATTTAGATTATTATTATTATCTTCCTTTGCCATGAATATTTTTCTTATGTGAACAGTATATTAAGCACAGTGAATCCAAAAGGATAAAAAATAAGAAACTTACGAGAAAGATTATTTAATGCATGAAAGAATAATGCAATTTCAAACGAAAGTAGAATTGAAAAATACTACTTGCATCAACTACCTACAATAAAATACAATTCTTCAAACCTTAAAGTAAATAAAAACTTCATTATTTTCCTAAATTGGACCATCCCGGTTCTCATTTCTTTATTTATCTCACCCCCCATCGTCAGCAATTATCGATTGGAGGTAGGCGAATTCCTTTGGCATTTCAGTCCGTTGAAGCTTGGGGCAAGGAAGCGCACGGCGGCGATCGATGGTCATTAGCTCCGCTTTTGAAGTGTTTATCTCGAGATCGAGCTTTTTGCTCGCTTATTCGACCCGTCGCAGGAGCAGAGCCATTACGTTTTTCCGTGTGGCAATTAGTGTCTTGTGTATTTAATGATAAGGACGAGAAAACACTACAAAAAGGATGCTCCTTTCTGGCAACTGGAAAAGGTCAGGCTTCATTGGTTTCAACGGTTTATGTAACCTTCAAAGAAAAAGAGTTTATTTTCTTATTTTTCATTACCATCAAAGATTTCTTAATGATGCTCCCAGATATGGAAAATTTTGGATATTTATTTATCAAGGACCTTCAGTAAAAAACATCAGAGTATGCAATTCACACGCGGTAGAAGTGAAACCTTCAGCAAACTAGAGAAGACAGGAGTGGGGAGACTACGAACCACTTTTTCTATCAATATGAAGGATGATTTTCATATTTTTGTCATCAAAATCCGGTGCACCTTTTCCTGCACATTTGGTCATCCTATGTTTTCTTCTTCGGAGTTGCTTGATGTCGCTTTTTGTGTTTTATTTGCCTGTTCATTTTGGATTGATTGAAGATTGCATATTGATTTTACAAATATGTATATAAACATTTTTTTTGGATTTCTTAGGATTCGATCCTTGGTCCGCTGAGGTTCTTCAGGAGCTTTATACCACAAGACCAAAGGAGACTTGCACGGGACCGTGGATTTATCGTATTTTATTGGAACGGAGTACCCGTCAAATAAATAAACATATTATTGCTATCTCATTCTCTCGCAGGATAAATCCTATGGATGGATGTGTTTGTCTCTTTTTAGTGTCGCTCGCTTCCGTTTCATCGAATTTCACATTACAGTGGTGCCAAAGAAGTTTTCACTCCAAAAATGAATGGCTATAATATAGAGTGAGAAAAAATGATGTGAGTTCTGAATTTTTTTTTTTATTATGTTAGACGCCCGTTTAGACGCCCGAGTTTTTTAAGAACATAATATCGTGCGGTAAGTACTCCAACTAGGTAACTCTGAAATTAGCTTGGTTGTGAAATTGTGTTATAAGATGGTAATCAATCTGATAAATCGGTTTTTGCATATTTATATTGATAAGTACGGTTAGATTATATTAGATTAATGTGTTGGGAACCGTAATACTTATTTTTTGGAAATAAGTAAATGGCTTATCATGTTTATATGTATTTATTTATAGAAATTGAAAAACTTACCTACTTTTTTTTACAAAAATGCAACGAAATCAACATAATCAATTCCATATTTTAGTGCTGCAACCAGCTTAGTCTAGTTGCCTAATTGAAACATGGAAAAACACTGGTGGCAACGAGAGTTACCTAATAAATTAATTAACGATACTGTTTTTTGGAGATACCCACTAAAACATGTTCAAATAACTTGATGATTCCAATTTTCTAAGACTTTTTGAAGTGAAACTTCTTATAGTCCCGTTGTGATTAGGAATTCGGATGAAACGTAAATGACGCATACAGCACCTGCGAAGCATAAAACTCCTATCAAGGCTCCTATTGGTGATATATAAAACGGAAACGGCGCCAGGTCTGCGTTCATTGGCTGCTTTGATTATGACCTCACTTTTCAAGGCTCTTTGGTTCTTCATTAGTTGAGATTGTTTTGGTAAAGTTTCGCTTCTACCGCATGTTAGCTGCACTCGATTTTTTTTATTCGTAGCATATCCTAGAAACAGTTATGATTTTAGTGTGTAACTCAAAAACACTAATTCCGGAGTTACCTAGTTGTAATAATTACCCCACGATAAGATATATAAATAATAATTCAGTGCTACAGAAATCACGAAGTTAAATTGAGCTATAGCAATTATGTAGAATCCTGGAATATACAGAAGAACAATATTATGTTAACATTAGTAATTAGTCAAGAGCAGTGGCGGTCCTTTCTTCAGGTCAATTGGTCAAAAACCTCCAAAAATTATAAGATGACAGTAAGACATTGTGAAATATTATGCTAATCAAAAAAACTGATATTATGATAATGTACTTGAAATGCACCGCTAGATAGCCGGCAGCGGAAAGCAGTGACATCTAACATCTTAAATGGAAGCTTCCTTTCCTATACACTATGATTGGCTCGGTAAATTTTTCAAATGTTCTAATATCATGTCTTTTGTCTCTTTACGCGCCATCAAATAAACGAGATCACACTATACCGCCTAGAAAAAATGTTTTCGGATTCTGAAGACAGTTTGGGTCATGGCCGTGAGCGAGAGAAAGCAAGATGAATATTATGCGTCTGAAAGAGATGGTTTGATTAACATTGGTTGATTTTGCATATTATAGGCTTGTCGCATGAAATAATTTACTATATTAATACGTAATTTGAATCTGAAACTCGTGAGGTAATTACAAGTGAATGTTATAGAATTTAATATGATAATTTTTTTAAATGACCTTCCACTTCTGTACCCCGAAAGCCGTCTCTGTCAATAGGTATGTTGTTATAGACTTCTTGTAACTACGTGTAATAAAAAATTACAGAATTGGTATTAGGTATTCAAGAAAAAAAGTAAAAACATTTTTAAAAAATACTGTAAAATCTTAACGTGAACAAAACAATAGTAATTTCTTTCGTACCATATTTATATTTTTATTTTACCACATAAACATCCTTTACCTTAAATATTATATTTCCATTGTATGAAGAATACAAATTACAATTTTTATTACTAGTAGGTACACTTTATGATATTATTTTTTTCTCCTACGCCAAACTCAAAAGCTACTCGTAATTCTCTTTATCGTTATAAAAATACGAATTGTAATATTTCTTCGCCTTTCTACCCTTACATTATATATTTTTGAAACATTATTATAATTTAAATAAATGTAAAAAATATATATGTCCCGTGCAATTGAACAGTTGAACACGTCTACCATTTATGCGAAAGTATTGCCAACTGTGTGCAACCTTGGTACAGGCGAGTATCTAAATGTGTCAGTCCTTATATTATTGTTAAAATTTAAAATAATTTTGGATCGAGTAGTTCTAGATGGTAAAATACAAGCCAAATACAAGTTCTATATGTGAGAGATTGACCCGTTTTAATTATTTCATCAAGTGATGAAATTAATGTGGCTCGTGTTTAAAGTTAATGTTAACAAACGTACTTGATACTTTGGGCATGTTGCTTGTCAAACTGAGGACTCGAACTTGGAGAAACTCACAGTCACTCGCAAAGTGTTTGGCTCTTCACGCAAACCGCAAGGAGTGGAGAAATCTTGTCCACCAGGAAAATTAGAGTGTTCGATCCTCAGCAATGAGGAGGAGGTAATTCATGTACAATAAAATGCCCCTGGTGTCATATGACCCCAATCTCAAAATTTTGGGGAAATTGACAATTACTATTGTGACTTTTCCTATATCGGTGGAGCTCTTTATACTTTAAAAAAGATCCGTTTTCAAGAAAAGAAAATTATTTATGTAGATACTTTACTATTATGGCATTTTTTTAGAAAAATAAACTGAAATTTGTTCAAATTTGTTACTCAACTCACATGAAAACATTTAATGTCAAAATTCATCCTGCGGTTGCGTAAGGAGAAATGCTTACGTCTAAAAGTTTGTTCCACTTCGATAACGATCATTGGAATGATAAAAAAGTTGAGTACTTTAAGTAAGAGTATCTTAGATCTAAGATGTAAAATGATCTGACAACTCTTTTGTTGGGTACAATCTTTTCGATCTTTAGAGACAAATAAAACTGGAGACCAGAAATGTTTTACTCACTTGTGTTTTTAAGAGGGTAGTTTTAAAAGGGTAGGTATTTATATATATATTTTTTATCTACGATCACACGCAAACCATCCTCATTTAAAATGGACGTTGTCGTCCTTGGCTCGTCCCAAAACCCAACATTTATAAAAACTGGTGGATTTTTAGGTACGTACCTTAGTACATTTTTTCTGAATATTAAATATAAAAGTACACGTTTTAGTAATACAGCAATACATCTTTTTTCATTTAAAATAAAACAATAACTTTGTAAACACCACATTAAAGTGGTGTTTACAAAGTTATTGTTTTATTTTAAATTAATAATGTCACATCACAAAGTATCCGCTTCATATGAACAAAAAAAAAAAAAAAAACATCTTTTTTCAGTTTCTCATGGTACCTACATATTTTTTAATTTGATGTCATAATTATGTATAAACATAAACATTTTTGGTTTTATTCTACCTTTACCCTCTATCAACTATCATCATTAGGTTTGTTTCTTCGGTGGTTGTTGTCGCTTTTTACAATGCTGTGCATGCATTGAATTTTCTATATGCCCACAATGTGTAAATCTGTCTTTCAGTTTCCGGAAATAATCCATTATGCTTAACCTTCGTATACTCGCGCCCTACGGCATAACACATATACTCACGCACAGTGTCTTAGACCGAGATTTTATATCGTGTCTATCGTTTTAATTATATGCTTTTGGTTTTATTGGTATTTATTATACAGAGCGGTGTATAATTGAGATAAAATAGGAAAAAATCTTAAAATTTTACTTTATTTGATAGAAACTGAATTTCAATTCAGCCTCTTAAAAAGGACATAATTTTTGTTTTCTATCTTTAACAAAAATAATCTTTTTCATGTATTAATTAAAAAAAGCTTTGATATCCAATAAATTAAAAAGTCAAGATTAATAATATATTATAAAAATAAGAAATAAATCAGTTTTAGAATTTTTGAGTAGTACTTGTTACTTACCTAAAAGACCGATAACAGTACATAAGTGTCAAAGGTCCACTCAGCAGCAATGCGCGCGCTGCACAAAACAATGCTTAACAATACATTAAGAAGCTAATAAAAACTTCAAAGTCCCATTGTTTTTAATATTTGAGAGAACAAGGAATTATTGATTTGTCGGTCTGAGAGTCCAACGCGCGAGTATAGGAAAGTTAATAATTAAAAGTTATTATTGTAACCATTTCAATATGAAACCAGTAGAAAACACAGTGCCCGTCTTAAAAAAAAAAAAAAACAAATAACTGCTAAGAAAATCTGTTGCGCTAGATAGTGGAACAATGGTTGTGCAATAGATTTTCTGCAGAACCAGTGTTCGTCTTGCATTATGTAGTTGGTCATCTGTTTCACATTTTGAGCTCCACAGTCCATAGTAAGTTACGTGCTCACGTTCAATAATGTCCCAAATCACAGCGTCCGGACGAAAGCATCTGAACTGCGCATCTAGAACCGCCAAACTTAAGCTTGCATTTCTGTAATATCTACTTTGGACTATTCTTATGAACACGAATAGGTAATAAACATTTGTGTTTTATCTCTAAAGCGTCTGGAATTACTCAGAATCGTGTCCCGGCATCACCAAGGTCAAAATCTTTTAATCATTAAAAAAAAACCAAAACAAATCTTTTGCGAAATGCTAAGTTTATGGGATCTCGCTGTTCCAAACATCGTATCTAAAACTTATAAGAATGAAAAGCAAGAAAAGCAGTGAAAGCAGTTAGCATATCTAGAAAATTTTATGAGGGAATAAACAGAAACATAGAATGGAAGAAATAAACACATTGTCATAGTAACATACCTACAAAGAAAAGAACACGCAAACTCGTATCTGTTTTATGTTCTGTTTGTGATAAGTGAGTACCCGTTAAGGGTGTAGGTACTTAGTGACATTTGACAAGTGAGTTCGCTTTTAATGATGTTTTAAATTAAATGGGATCCTTTACTTGTTTGATATTTTGTGGTAAATTAATGTCTACCTTTATTGCCATGTAATTAGCTCCCTCAAGAAGGATAGTCTTGGGTATTAGGAGATTCTGTAAATTAATCGTGCTTTATTTATTAATTTCGTAAATCGTATTTCAATTTTATTTTGGTTTCCACTTTATTATATTATTTTATTTTTATTTAAGCGACCTTATAAAATAGTACGTACTAAATATAATCGTGAATTAAAGTACAGTAATGGTATTTCTTAATCCTCATCATTAGTCCTCGGGGGTCCTGCGCGAGGCGGACTAAAGATATTGGATTCTAGTTTATTTGTCTTCTATATGCCGTTCTAGTGTTTTTTGTGGATTTTTTGTTGTCCTCTTTCAGCCAAATATTTATTCTTGATTTCCACTCATTAAATTGTCTTAAATTTCTGGGGAATTAAATTAATTGTCTGGGGAAAGAATGTTGTAAAGTTTGGTTGCAGAATAAGTGTATTTTTTGTCCGTATGTGGTTTAATAATTGCTTTTCTTTCTTTTAGAGTCAGTTTCGCCTTAACCCGCGAACACTCGCTCTATGAGCATTTCCCTCACGGTGAATTGAAAATTAGCACCATTTATAATCATATTTACCTGCTTTTCTTATTTATTTTTTCTCATCAAATATTTTGTATATTATGTATTATAACACTTATGGAATGTGTGGGATTGCACTGTTCTCCCCACATACCGGAATAAACATTTATTTATTTATTTATTAAGCAAAAATGGGCATACCTACCTCGTTCGTCCAATAGCACAGTTTTTTCTTCCCCCGTCTCGCGCATAACGGTTTTTTCATCTAGGGTATACCAGTTTGTTTGGCCGGGTCCTGTCGCGCGATATTTTGGTCATCACACGAGTGACAACGTAAGTATTATTTTTTAGTTAATTCTAAAACATTTTAGTTTCAGTTATGTACAGAACATGCTTTTACTTTTTGTGACACATGTAAAGCTCATGTATATGATGAAGGTTATATTTTGTTATTTATTCCTTAATTTTTTTTAATTGATGTTATTTTTTTTTGATTATTCCAAAAGTGCAGTTAGGAAATGCCAATGTAGTTTTTATATTTGTTATTAAAATATTATAGTATAACAGATGTTATTTATTAAATATAAACATTGTTTTTTGATTTTCATGATTTTTATATTATATATTCGTAATTATATAATTAAATATGCTACAATTTATGTACTTTTTGGCTATTTATAAGACGTGAGCAAAATGCTCTATGCGCGAGTGCTCGTGTGAGTTTTAAAGGCGCAGTGCTCGCGGGTTAAGAAGCCCTTCAATGTTAAGGCGCCGCAACCGCGCTCAAAAAGAAGAAGATGGAGAGATATGTAATTACAAATGTTAGAGGAGTGCGCTAATATTGCAAGCGATAAAATCGATGCGAAAATTGTGAAAATTTTAATAAAATACGACTCGTTTAAAATAGAGCGAAAAATCTCGTGGAAGGCGTCATAAGTATCATTCAAAGAAACATTGTGAGTTTTTTTTACAACTATAACTTGTAAAATAACTGAAACAAACGTGTTTATAATAATTTTCGGAGCATACTTTGCGATTTTTTTCTATCGAGGGAATTTCATATAAGTTGCGTTTCGGCGTGGAACGCGTCTATATATATTTGTTTAGAGCTTAAAAACTTCAAATGTTTCAGGGAGATATGTAATAAATCGGTAGAAATTTGGGTTGCGGCGACTTAATTCACGATGTTCACAGCAGTAGTTTTTTGGTAGGAATGCTTATTGCAATCCCTGAGGAAAAAGTTGCAATTGAATCCTTAATTCACTCGTTTTGAATTTGTTTATTATAAATATTTAGAAGAAACTTGCCCGGAGATGTCAACATAACGAGGCATATCTCATAACCATTGGCTACCATTCCGTTTCGATAAATTTGTCTCTTACCAGAAAATATTTACTATCCACGACCAGCAAAATCATTAAAAAGCAAGAAGTGGTTCTTCAGAATAGATTTATCGTTAGTATTTTGATCCAAAATTCGTCTCAGGTGCTTATGCAAAGTGCGTATCGAAGGAAATACTTTAAATTCCGTTTACCAAATCACACTTACAACATTTCGTCGAGTTGTTTTTCACTCAGTGGTTTGTTTCTTCTCTCTGAAGAGACGGAAGTGGAAAGCAGAGAGTAGAGACTGATGATCTCAGGTTTGGAATTGACACTTGAATTTATTCATAGACGTGGAGATAGAGGGAGTAAGACGGATGAACACAGAGTACCCTGTCGTCATATTGATAAATGATGAAGCACGTACCTATCTACAAGGAAGCACACAACATCCAGTTCCCTATACCTAGTATCCAGTTCTATCCAGCTACTGTCTCCCACTGTAAGTGATGGCGTCCTGGGTGATATAAAGAGGATGAGGTTATAATAAATTAGTAAACTGTTGAAATCTTAAGCATGTATAGAGTGTATAAATACATTTAAACGATATGTATTTTTTAATTGTTTGTAAATCGAATAGTACTTGGTAGTTAATATGAACCAGTGTTATATTATCGAACTCATATCAAATATCCGTAAATATCCAAAAAATATGAACTGCATTCAGTAAAACGAAATCGCTCTTCCGCAATGACAATATCAATTTAATACTAAAGGCGGAATTATATTTATCTGTCGTGACGTGTCGTGACGCGTCATAACGGTATCGGTTTCATACATTTAGTATGGTGATGATTATATTAGTCTGTCGTGTCATGATGCGTTCTGTCGTGACGCGACAGAAGCTATCGCGATTTTCGACAGAACGGAAAGGTGAGGGGCGCGGGACGGCCACGTCTTGGCTAGTGTGCACGTACCACGTGCTGTGTAGTGACGCATATATATAAATATCGTCATAAGGCTTACGAACCAGTCATTCCGTAGTTTTACCTTGCAAAAGGTCATGCAGTAGCGATTTTGATATATGTTGTTAAGATTGAGACTTTAAAGAAGAAAAAAAAAGATTTTGACCTCGGGAGGGTCGAGCTCGATCCGCTATCTTGGATTGAAGGTCCCAAAATTCGTTTTTTTTAAATAATTATGAAATGGTTGATTTTACAACCAAGTTGTTCATGGCGAACTTGAAGAAAACTAAATTATGTATATTTTATAAAGAATGTTTTTTTTGTAAGTCTAATAGGTAACGAGTTACAGCGGAAGAAAGAAGACGATTTTGACAAAAAATTGTAAAACTCAAGTTTTCTTGATAAATTTTTGTGAGAACATATTAAAAAATATCATTTTAACGTATTCCCACAAACAATATACTTATATAGCATCATCCGTGTGCTCGATGACGTTGATTGACGTTGTTATAGTGGGCTCCTAGTCTATAGCTGACTTGGCAACACTGATTGAGTCCTGATTACTGGACGATGCCTGGACGCTCGGTCACTCAGTCTCAGTGTGCTCGTGGCTCGTGGCTCGTGGCTCGTGGCTAGCGGTCCGGTTGAACGTGCTTTCCTTGTGTCTTGCTATGGCGAATCCCGAAGCGAATTTTTGTTTTATTTGTGAAAAAACTTTAAATGAAGGTGACTCTGTTGTTGTGAAAAAGAGAGGCGTGCAAACCCTTCTCAAATCGAGTGAGATACGAGAAAATCGCGAACATGTGCGCATTTTAAAAACGTTATCCTCAGTAACTGTGCATGCTCTATGTCAAAAGAATTATAGTAATGAAAAAGTGATAGCCGCACATCTTCGTAAAACAGTCAATGTACCTCCAGTGCCGTCAACGTCACGTCGATCTATTACTCCGAGTTTTGACTTTAAAACACAATGTTTTTTGTGTGCTGAAGAAATACCAGTCGATTAAAAAAAAACAGTTAAAAAAACTTTTATCGTACCGACATAACATAATTTATCAGGTGGAGATATTAAAAGCGATAGACACAATTTTAAAAGCAGCTGAAAAACGCTCTGATGAATGGGGACGGCAGATAATACAACGCATTCAACACGTGACTGACTTGATTGCTGTGGAGGGAAGGTATCATCTGTCATGCCAGAAGCGGCTGCATTGTCTAACACCATCGGGACAGAAAAGAGGATATCGTCCATCAAGTAACGTTGACCAGCGATGGAGAATATTTTTTCATACTTTGCCGAAAATTCCGAAGAATGTCAATTCTCCCTTGATGACCTCATGAACCAAATTGAAGGGGAATACCGCCCGGATGTTAGGACTGTAAAATTTTACAATTTCTCACGAAGAAGTATGGCGAGGATATACTAATCATCGACAAAAATAACCGGTCAAATATCGTCTCATGAAGAAGTATGGCGAGGATATACTAATCATCGACAAAAATAACCGGTCGACAAAATAACCGGTCGTCTGTCATTTGCTTCCAAGACACAGGACATAAACTTCTTTTGAACAACTGGTACACGGCAAAAAAGCCAAATCCCGAGGAAGAACGGCTTCGAGTCGTTAAAGAAGCAGCTGCCATTATTTTGGCGGATATCCGTTCACAGGACTATGACATGTCACAATATCCACCATCCGACCGCTTTTTAAATGATGTTAATTCTGTAATTCCACAATCTTTGCTAGTTTTCTTCCAAGAAATAGTTTTGAAGAAGAAACGCGCCTCTTTTGATAAATGGAATAGGATATGCGAAGCGTTATTGCATGCTGTAGTTTATGCGGCAAGACCTCGATCTTTTTTGTCGTCACTTCCAATTGGAGTTAGTGCATACGTATATAAAAAAATTCGGATCAAAAAAACTTATCAACCTGCTCTCATCGTTGGGCTTCGCGGCATCTTACACTGAAACTGCACTTTTCGAAACACCTATAATTATGCGTCCTGATGTATCGATTGATCGAAATTCATTCTCTCAAGTTATTTGTGATAATGCGGACCACAACATCAACACTATTGATGGTTTACATACCGTTCACATTATGGGAGCTGTCCGGTGTGTGACACCTTATGATGCTGTATTACCAGATAATACCTCATTTGACAAAATTACCATCAGCACAGATGGTAGGAGAGTTTGACTCCGTTCCGCTCTCATTTTTTAATAAAAATGAGAATTCGGGTTTTAAAATAATCAAAATTGAAGACGTTGAGGAAAAAAACCCTCTTTCAAAGTAAATATTGCCTTCTTCTCCCGACTTGCTTTGGCTTTTTGGCAAGTGGTCAAAATTGCAACTTTCAGGATGCTTCACGGCATTCTTGGATGCTTCTCGGCTTCATGGAACAGGCAACGGCTAATAAATCATACAAGCGATCGAGGATAACATGTCTCCCATTCATAAACTTTAAGTCCGGAAACAAGTCGAATATTGGAAATTACAGACCGATATCAATTATATCTAATATTCCAAAAATATTTGAGTCGATAATTACAAAGAAAATTACTCCTGTTTTCAAAAGTGTTCTAATTGAGGAACAGCATGGATTTAGATCGGCGAAATCTACAACAACAAATTTACTTTCCTTTACAAGTACCATTGTGAAAGCCTTAGAAGATAACACTCAGGTTGATGTTCTATACACTGACTTCTCCAAAGCCTTCGACAAAGTTAATCACCGTATTCTCATGGCCAAACTTTATGCTATAGGCATTAGAAACCCTTTGTTATCATTCTTTCACTCTTACTTGACAGATAGAAAACAAAGGGTTAAAATAAATAACTTTGAATCCTTTAACATTGATGTAACTTCCGGCGTTCCCCAAGGAGCCCATTTGGCCCCGCTTCTTTTTAACCTTTTTATTAATGATATCACAAAAGTTTTTTCTCACACACGTTTCTGGCTATTTGCTGATGATAATAAGATTATTAAATTCTACCTTGACTATTTACTATTTCATCTTGATATTGATTCATTTAACGATTGGTGCAAAATTAACTGCATGGAACTTAATGTTGATAAATGCAAAATTTTGTCCTTTTATAGAACCAAAAAACCTATTCAGTTTGATTATAAACTAAATAGTGTTTGTCTATCTACTGTCACATCTATCAAGGACCTTGGGGTCACTCTAGACTGCAAACTTTCTTTCCGTGATCACATAAATAATATCGTAAATAAATCACTTAAACTACTCGGCTTCATTCATAGAATTACCTCTGACTTCAAACATATAAGTACACTTAAAACTCTTTACTGTTCGCTGGTTCACCCTCACCTTGAATATGCTAGTGTCATTTGGTCTCCTTTCTACGCTGTCCACATTTGTCACATCGAATCCATACAACATCGTTTCCTAAGAGGAATTGCTTGAAGGTTGGGTCTTGAAAGAGGCAAGTACTCATATGATGAAATTGAACACATTTTAAACATGCCTTCTTTAGAAAAACGTAGAAAGGACTCTGATCTAATTTGCATATTTAAAATTATCAACAGTATTACAGATACACCTGCATTGTTACAACTCATCCAGTTTAACATCCCTTCCCGTAGGCTTCGAAATAATGAATTGCTGTTCCTCAATCAACATTCTACTAATTACGGATACCATTCTCCCTTATCCAGAATATCGAGACTTGTCAACGCAAGTCAAAGCATTGATTTTTTTGGTGTAAAACTAAAAGACTTTCGGCAGTCGTTACGCAATATTTAAATGCTTCTTCATGCTTTGACTTGTAGTGTCTCTATATGTACTTTTTATATTTTATATTGTCATTGCTATTAATTTTTATGTGCTCTCCCTTCACTGTCATCTCTGTTTTTTTTATTTTTTATTCGTGTTATTATTATGTTTTTAATGGACTGTTGTCCGTAAAATTAATAAATAAATAAATAAATAAACTTTCCACCCAGCCAATTTGATACCATACATACAGCTATTCTCTCCGCTGTCAAAAAATGTAAGATGTCCAACTACAAAACGTGTTTCATCACTTTCGATCAGCCTCTCTATGCGAAAGCTCAAGAAATTATCTCGAATAATCCCAAATTCAAAAATGTCATTGTGCGACTTGGAGGATTCCACTTGCTAATGTCTTTATTAGGTGCCATTGGATACATAATGGCCGGAAACAGATTAAACGATCTCTTTACCACCATTTACGCGGAGAATAGTGTAGACAAAATGCTAACTGGTCACGCATACGCTCGTGCAATCCGTGCAAAAATATTATGTCATCTTGCTTTGGCGCACTTAATTCTGGAATCCTTTGTATTTACAGACGACGATCGTACCGTGATGGAACTGCTAGGTGATTAAGATAAATCTAAGATTCTCAGAGCCGATGAAAGCGAGGCATATAGAGTTGTTGCGTCAAAATTCAAAGAAGCGCTTATCAAATTGGAAAATAATGGTCCTACAGCCAAATTATGGGTTCAGTATTTCCAAATGATTACTCTTGTGAAGCATTTCATTGAAGCTGAGCGAATGGGAAACTGGCAACTACATCTCGACACTGTCCAAAGAATGCTTCCCTATTTTCATGCAAGCGGTCAATTCTTTTATGCAAAGTCTACTCATCTGTATTTACAAGACATGCTAGATTTGGAAGGAAAAATGGATCCTATTGAATACCAAAAATTTACGACGGAAGGCTATTTCACGATTAGACGCTCGGACAAGTTTTGGTCAGGGATATGGTCTGACATGACCATCGAACAAACTTTGATGCGGATTATGCATAGCTGTGGGGGTCTTACTCGTGGCCGTGAAATCAGTGACAGCGTACTCGCCCTGTGGACTTTAGGAATAATATCTTTGCATAACGTTTGTGACGCCATTGAGGAATATAGTAACGTTAATCTACATACATGCGAGCAACATGTCGATATGAGAACTTCCCGTATCACTCGAGACGATCAAGACTTGAAAAAGCTGTTGGATTGGTTTTCTCAGCATTCTCCCTTCCCCGAAATCAATTCACTTCTTTCTATCAGTACTGGAATTGTCGGGGATGAAAAGATTAATTGTCATTTATCCAGAGAAATAGGTACCGAGAGGATGTCGAACATGGTTACCAGGTATAAAAATTTTGAATCTATTAAATTCAAACGTAAGGACAAAGTTATTCCATTAGTAGCAGTCAACAGCAGCATCAAGATCGGCGAAACAACTATTTCCATCAACCCACTAATGTTGTTCCAGAGAATGTGTATTTTGAAGAAATCCGACGAAAAATTGAAGGATTATCTTAAATTCGAACTTGCCCCATTTCCTTTGTCGCTTTTCTCTGAAGAAGAAATACGCAAAAGGTACGAAATCATCATTTTATGCTGTTTTTGAACAACTTCCAGAAGGCGTGCAACTTGAAGGTAGCAAAATTAATGTTGTGGATGGAGGATACCTTTTACATAAAGTTGTATGGAATGGTAATGATTTTTTCGGGTCAATTTGCGAGAAGTACGTTCACTATGTAAGACATCACTATGGATCACATGCAGTTATTGTTTTCGATGGATATCCGCTAGATGATGGTGAAAAAAATACAAAAACCGCAGAAAGACTTCGCCGATCGAAGAAGCAGTCTGCAGATGTTCTTTTCGATGAAGTCTGCAGATGTAAGAAGAAGAAGTCTGCAGATGTTATTTTCGATGAAACAATGCCAGTTCAAGTTTCACAAGAACGTTTTTTAGCCAATGAAAATAACAAAATCCGTCTGATTTCGATGCTTACAAAGCAATTTATACAGGCTGATTTTACAGTTAAGCAGGCTGAAAAAGATGCTGATGAGTTGATTGTCAATACTGCGATTTCCTTGTGTTCATCATTTGACGCTGTATTTGTTATCCCGCGATCCGCCCGCGCCTCCCCCATCGACATGCGTTGGCCTGAGGCGTAACCGTGCGGTCTCGATGTCCTTCCGTGAGGTCTTCAGAGGCTTCCCCTTCTCTCCCAAGTACATTTCTTCGAGGCAAAATCGGGGAACCGGCTAAAGGACGCGGACTTCGAGCATCGTCTGCGGTTGGGCAGATAGCTATACGCATTCTCATTGGGACTGCCCGGTGGTCTATGGAATACTTTCTCTGGCTTTTTTTTATTAATATATTTTATTTTATTTCCGCTGCTATAGTAATAACTTACATTATAACATAATCATATAACTGTTTTTTCCTCATTACTTATTTTATTCACAGAAGGTTTCTTCGACTGGTCATAGCCGTTATTTTTATTTTTCTTTTTCTTTTAATAACACTATTATCTCTTTTTGATGTTACCTATTTCAGAAGAATTATTCCACGGGCTGCTACTTCTATTTATCTTTTGTATAATGTTAATTTAAGTACTTGCATACTGCTTACTAACCCCGTATGCATGGACATTGGAGGGTCTAGAGTCGTTCAAATAAATGTAGCTTCGTTCAAAAAAAAGTAGAGTCTTGACGTGTGCGGTGAAGGAGGAAACCATATGTTTCCTTATTTTTATTTTTTTTTATTTATTTAAGTTTTTATTCCAGCAAGACTGGGAGGGTAGTGCAATCCCAGTCTGCCATATTACATAAACAACTATAAAAGAAAAGAAAAAAAAATAGTTTAAATATTAGGTAGGTACCTATTTAAAGCATAAAATGATAACAAAATTCATCACACAAATAATAAAAAATAAGCATAAAATTAAAATAAATAATAAGTAGACAGAATTAAAAATAAAAAGATATTTTGGGATAGTCCATCATGGAGGTCGCCTCATAATCTGCATCCACCGCTCATTTAATGGGGAACTGAGCCACTCGGATGCAGCCACGACAATGATATTGGTTGAAGTCCGTATCCTGCTCCAGAAGCTGGCTAGTCGGTGGCGAAGTAGGGCTGGGAATGAGTGCACCCTCCCCTCGGTGAACATCGTGGAGGCACTGCAGAACCTCGGTAGTTGCATAAGTTGCCTGTATGCATTATTGTAGCACACCCTCAGTTTGTCCCATTGCGCTGCTGGGTATTGTGTCCACAGTTCTGACGTGTACAGGGCAGTACAGTATGTCTTGAATAGTAATTTTCTGACATCTTCGCTACAGTGGTAGAACCGCCTTGAGAGCATTCCGGCCCGTATATTAATTGCTCTTCTTTGTCGTTCCATATCTTCTATATCCTTCATGTCTTCGGTTAGGATATGTCCCAGATACTTAACCTGTGAGGCCACAAGCAGTTCAATTCCTTCTAAATATATTGGAGGAATATGTGATGGCTCCTTATTGTGTTTGAAAGCGACGATGACTGACTTTTTAGAATTGTACAACAGGTTATGAGAGTTTGCGTACTCTTCGCATATTTGCACAAGTCGTCTCATCGCTTTAATCGAAGGTGCAAGCAGCACCATGTCATCGGCGTAATTAATGTTGTTACTTCCTTGTCCGCAGATATGACAACCGATTCGTGTATCGTTCAACTCTTGTAAGAGGTCGTTAATGTACACATTAAATAGAGTTGGAGACATATTCCCCCCTTGCCTGACACCGCTCTTAAGGAATAAAGGTCTTGAAGAAGCTCCTGCCCATTGAATGTGATTTTCCTGTTGTCCGTACCAAATAGCCAGCATATTGACCACTGCTGCTGGAACATCTCGCTTTATGAGTTTTTCCCATAATAATTGATGGGAGACACGATCAAACGCCTTGCTTAGGTCAAGAAAACACCCATAGACTGTGGTTTTTCTTTTTTTGTAATAGGCTATTGTTTGTTTTACTCCATAAATGGCCATATCGGTTGATGAGGCGCTCTTGAAGCCGAATTGGTTATCAAGGGTAAATAGTTTCTCTTTAACTAGCGCGAATAAGATTTTTTCAAATAGTCTCGAAAGCATTGTCGCCAAGGAAATCGGTCGGTAATTTCCTAATACCGATGCATCCAGCTGATTGGATTTCAGGATTGGTACGATAATAGTTTTGCTCATATCCATCGGCATGTGTGTGTGTCTTAGGAGGCTTGAGTACAGGGCGGCTAGAATAGTATGAAGTTGATCTCCTGCGTATTTTATATGCTCAATACCAATGGCGTCGTATCCTGGACTTTTACCATGGGCGGTTTGCTTAATTGCGCTTTCAATCATTTCATGAGTAACATTCATGACCAGGTCATCATTGGCCGCAGGCGGGCATGTCATTATCGAAGGTTTCATGGTATCTCCTTGATCCTCGCTTAAAGAGAAAAAGTCTCTAAATTCATTGGCTATGTTTTCATCACCCGTAATGTTGTTGACGCATAGTGGAACTTTGCTCTTGGCTTTCAGCACAGTTGAAGTTTTTTGCCAAAACTTTCTGAAATCTTTGTTATGCATAGACGTAGCTATGCTATCCATTCGTGCTTTGTTTTCCGAGTGTTGACATTTTCGGAGAGCAATTTTAAAAGATTTCTTACTAGTTTTCCTTTCGTCTGCGAAACGGCCTTCCGTAGGCCTTCCGGCTTGAACCCAGCAGAGGAATGCATGTCTTGAATGGCGGTACAAAGTGGAGACTTCATTATTCCACCCAGGAACAATTTCAAACATTTTTTTGGGTTCTTTCCTTCTGAATGCTTTTATGGCGGAGTTTCTTAGTATATGGACAATATTACCGTAGAGAGAATCTAGTTCAAGTTTATGAGTTTCGTTATCACAGTTAAGTCTTTGACATCTTACGGCTTCTGGGGGTTTCATTTTTAACAATAGTTTATTGGCAAGGGCGTTGTAAGTTTTAATATCATTTTCGGATTTCGCCGTCCATTTTCCAAAAACCTTTGATCGATTCTGTCTGTTGGAAATAATGGGGGTTAGATTTAGATCTATTTCCACAGTTAGTGGGAGATGATCTGACCACGTCGCATCGGCTGTGATTTTTACGCTCCTCACTGCACGATTCAACCCCTGTGTCATAATACAGTGATCAAGCCATCTGGTGGTTCCGTGGGCGTCACTTACATAAGTAAATGTATCAGAGCTTAAATGCACAATATCGGTGTATGTATAGCTATTTTCTATACAGAAATGTGCAAGTTCACGGCCAAAAAGTGACCTCGGATCCGCGTTGAAATCTCCTATAATCATGGAGTTGGAGCTGTTTTGTTCCTCAATAATGGCGTGTATTTTTCCCAGACAGTCTGCGAATTCCGGTAAGTTCTCAGCTGAATTGGTCGGCATATAAACCGTGACTATAAGGAGAGTTCCATTTGCTGACTCCAGTTCAATAGCCGTGATTCTTGGATCTCTACAGTCAATCAGAATGGCTTTTATTGTATTGCGCCATAAAATTGCAACGCCTCCGTAGGGGCGGCCAATTAATGGAGCGTCTGAGAGATTCACCGCAGATGTTCCATGACTGAGAAATTCTGGATGTATTGACGACAGATATCCCAAGTCTGTAGGTAACAGCCAGGTTTCCTGTAATGCAATGATGTCATTACAACCACATAATTCATTTATGAAGTGTTCTGTTCGACGAATTGATCTGCAATTGAATGAGATAATTTTTAGAGTCTTGGTACTTATGTGATCCATTTTGAATATTATTTTGAATCATTGGTTTGCGTTGTCGGCATTCGGAAAATGTATTTTCTCACAACTGAGAATTTCGGCCATATACTCGCATCCATAAGTTTTTCGTATGTTGA
This sequence comes from Limnephilus rhombicus, assembly GCA_929108145.2. Taxonomy (NCBI): domain Eukaryota; kingdom Metazoa; phylum Arthropoda; class Insecta; order Trichoptera; family Limnephilidae; genus Limnephilus; species Limnephilus rhombicus. The sequence continues at coordinate 12,666,813 of OV815292.1, read as the reverse complement.
CTCAGGAGTCCCAACTTTGAATGCTCGATATTCGCCAGATTTTGTCTGTAGTTCGTAGGCGACCGCATTAATACCGTTTTGCTTGAGAAAAGCGATAACATCTTCACAGGTTGTTGTTTTCTCCAGTCTTGTGACGAGAGCATATTTCGTCCTCTGCAAACCTTTGATTTCTGCATTTTCGTTACTGCCCAAAATGATGTTTTTTCTTTTTTTTGGTGGTGGTTGTGGCTTTTTATACGTCTTCTTTTTCATGGATTTCCATTCTTGATTATCTTGATTTTCGTTTTCATTTGAAGGGATGGTGTTGGCGACATCTGCAAATGATTTCGGGCGATTAAATGGTTTTTCGGTTAGAGGTGGGTCAAGTTTTGGATCTTTCTCCATAGATGGCATTGCGATGATTTCATCTTTCGTGGGTTTGACCTTGGTATGAGGCTTTGGCGTTTCGTCAACAGATGGCACGATAATCATGTTATTACATGGTTTTGTTAGTTCATTGACATTAAGTTTGAGACTTTTTATTTCTGATTTTAATAAATCAATTTGTTCCTTAATCGCCAAATTCTTATCGTGGTCTGATTCATCTTTCAGTTTCTGTACATCACTTTTAATTATTATTAAGTCTCTTAAGAACGCAGTTGCGTCAATATAATCAAAAGTCACCGGCGGTAGTTTGTTTATGTTTAAAACTGCAAATTTTGGTATATTGTTCGGATCAGTTTCTTTAAGAATTTTAATTATGTCACTTAAAATACGTTTTTTCTTACCTTCACCTACTCTCCTGGCAAAGGTTTTTTCCGGTACACATTTATTGAGAACGGTTTTTGCGGACTCAATGTCTTCTTCGGTGAATGATTTATCACATATTATGTGCATAGTTTGCTCGTCCATCACGTCCATCTTTTGTTGTATAAACGCAAGGATCTCGTTCACAACAATCCCGCACGGGCAGCCTCCGATTAGAGGCATTCTCGGTTATTTTTCGTGTTGTTTTTATTATTTATTTACTTTTAGTTCGCGGAGTACGGAATACGAGTTGTAATCGCGAAGCCACCTAGCCTATAACGCCGTTGGGAAAGTGGTGGGTCCCCTCCAATGTATTTGTTATTGGCGAAGACGTTGATCTCCTAGTTCTGCTAACAGCATTGGCACCACCCGAAAGTAGTATATATCTTCGCAAACCCGGGAGAGGCAAAACTTTTGAAAGACTGTATTCCGCGAATAGTGTGAAATACAAAGAAGCGGCTGAGAATATTTTGTTTCTCCATGCCTTTAGTGGCTGCGATACAAAATCGTCCTTCTTCAACCAAGGAAAAACAAAATTTTGTTCACTTGTACAGAACGACACAACACTAAATGCCATGATAGGAATCTTCAAACAACATGATGCAAAACCAGAAGACATAGCAGATGCAGGAACACGCTTTCTTGTTGCTTTGTACGGGGGTGACATGGATAAGGAAACCTTGGAAGAAGTCCGCTACCAACGTTTCGCAAAGTCAACAACAAAAAGCAAATTCAATCTTGCCTCTTTGCCACCAACGAACGACGCTGCACAGTACCATGCATTTAGGACGTAACACCAAGTCCAAAAATGGTATGGAATCCAAAAAAATCCAGAAAACTGGGGCTGGAAACGTGGCACCAACGGGCTTGTTCCAGTAAAAATGACAAAGAAACCAGCACCTGAGACTTTATTGAAATTTATTTCATGTAATTTTAAAAAAGGATGCGGCGTTGCACGTGGCTGCAGGAAAGCTAGATTGAATTGTTCTATTGTGTGTGGGTGCTGTAATGGTCAAATATGCCGAAATTCGCCAGAGGTTCATATCGATGTCGAGAAAGAAGATGAAGAAATTTTGTCAATGGAAGCCCAGAATCTCAGTACCACAGGCAATGAATTAGAAGATGACATTGATGAAGACTGTTATTAAGATATCGATATCAACCAACCGGCAACAACAAAAAAATATCATTACGCAATAGCCATATAAAATAATTTCGAAATCGCAATAGCCAATAATTACGCAATAGCCAATATATCTGTGGAGTAGACCTACAGGGGATACCACAATAAAAAATGGGCCATGTTCTCTACCTCATGGTGGTGAGGAAATGAGTTAACAAAATTATTATAATTATATGATAAAAAAATATATTATTATAATATAATTATGTATAAAATGGTCACCAACACTAACTGGGCGAAGCCAAACCAAAAGCTGCCTACAGGACCTAGCAGTAAAACCCTACAGATCGGGTTTTTAACAGCTAGTTTTGTAATGAATAACCCGAAAAAATAACACAAATTGGGAATTTCATCACTTTTTAGAAAAATATTCACATTTCCGCCACTCTAACTCTTTACCTATAGACTTACAAAAAAAAACTTTAGACATAAAATGTACTTAATTTAGTTTTCTTAAAGTTCACCCTGAGCAACTTGGTTGTAAAATCGACCATTTCATAATTATTTTGAAAAAAACGAATTTTGAATTTTGGGACCTTCAATCCAAGATGGCGGATCGAGCTCGACCCTCCCGAGGTCGAAAACTTTTTTTTTCTTTGAGTTCTAATCTTAACAACATATATCAAAATCGCTACTACATTACTTTTTGCAAGCTAAAGGCCTTTTTTATCCCCCACTGACTGGGCTACACGACTTACAGATGTGAACGCTAGCCATCACGACACAACATATCACGAAACAACACGCCTGACAAATGTAATCCCACCATAAGGCAGAGGATGCTAAAATGTTATGTGTGGTCAGTCTTGCTGTATGGATGTGAGACATGGACCTTGAAGGTAAATACCATGAACAGGTTAGAGGCTTTTGAAATGTGGCTTCACCGGAGAATGCTCAAGGTCCCATGGACCGGCTGAGCAGATATAGAGCTGTTTACATTGGTGAAAGTCAGGAAAATTTCATATCTGGGTCAAATACTTCGAGGGTAGAAGTATCACGTGCTACAATTGGTATTGAAAGAAAAGATAGAGGGTCGACGAGCGCCTGGTAGGAGACAAATGTCTTGGCTGCGAAATGTACGAGAGTGGACCACTATTAGAAGTGTGGAGGAGCTATTCCGGGCGGCGCAAGACAGAGATACATTTTCCAGAGTGATCGCCAACGTCGGGGGGTCCTGATAGGGCACACTCAGAAGAAGATCCAAAAATATCTATGAGAATCCATAGGTATCCAATAATATCCATAACTTCAAAATCATCTATAAATATCCACAGCTTTACATGACAATGTCATCTATCGCACACAAGAGAAGCCTCCACTTATTTGGCTGGCAGTACCTACCTGACTACGTGATCTAAAATGCGAGACGAAAGAATTCTTCAAAATTTTACGATATTGAAATCTAAGTCATTTTTCTCGGGGCGCGGTGATTTAAAATAAATCTCGGCCTCAGTTTCACCCCAAAATCATATTATTTATTTTTTTTTTTTTTTTTTTTTTTTTTTTTATTATTATTTATTGAAACATTTATTATAATTACAATTTTACAACAAAATATTTTTTTTTACAGGTTTTTTTTTACTACTCTTCCATTAAAAGCATTTGCTTGTGTATGAAAGGGGAGTGTACATAAATGCTATTAGTTATTAGTTAGGTATAAGTTAGTACTTAAATAATGAATTGTACATAAATATATGTGAGCTGCAGTATTTATTTGATAATGGTGTGTTTTTTTTTTTTTTTAAAGAAAGAATGTTATGGAGAACTAAGATATTTGTAAGATTAGTTGACAGTAGTTTTTTTTTTAAGAATATTTTTAAAATGTCTCTTGACAGAGAGCAGTAAAAAAGGACTTTAACGGGTCGGCGTGTCATTTTGTTATTTATAGACTGAAGAAGAGTTTTTCAAAATTTGTGAATGCAAATACGAATATTATTCAAAAAAATAAAACCTTTCTGAAGAAAAAATTACGCAGATATTTTTTAATATGTAGTATAAACCTTATGTCCCATTTCAATTAAAAAACATAAATATATAAACATAACATATTGGTGGGTACGTAATAACATTAAAATATTCTAGTCATGGGTAGTTCTAATTTTGTTTTAATGGTAAATCATTTTACATAGACCCATTAGTTTTAGCTTGTGTAGTATGTGTCGGTATCGTGGTGTGGGTACTGGGTGGATCAAAAAATAATTTAATTTTATAAAAACGTGTCGTTTTTGTTTGGACGTTGAAGAATGAAAAAAAATATTTGAAAGGAATTATTGAATTTTGCTACGCACCGTGTATCATTGGCATTCGCAGGGTAAGAGAGGACTGTGGGCTGGTGTTCAAAACAAGTTTCATTATATTTTTAAATTTCCAAAAACATTCCTACATTTGGTCACTGGTGTCGCGAAACTGCAACTCTACTGTATCTTTGGCGGTTAAGTGTTGCAGAGTAAAGCCCTATACAACCCCCGAAGGACCAGTCCCGAAACTACGTTGCTCGCTAAGTTAATGGGACGATATGCATAAACTCGCAAACCTGATTGGTAGTGTCTGTCAACGGTTCAAATCTGGGCTTCTGGAAAATAAGATAAGCCCAGATTTGATAAAGGAAAATAGGACTCACCGTTGCAGATAGGGCCTCACTGGTCTCCAGGTTGTGGTGCACACTTCACAAATTGAATTTAAAATTTTGAAATCATAATATTTCTTATAGAAAAATGTTACATCATATATGCGCTCTGTCTGAGATGTTAATTTACACCAAGTTCCAAAGCACACTGTCACTTCTCTAAAGTTGGATACTTTTTCTTGCAACAATTGCCTTTTTTCATGGTGACATTTAGGATGGGAAGATTAGGTAGGTAAGATAATTTCAGGATTTTGACATTTGCTACCCACCAAGTCTGCGAATACAATACCTAACCAATCCCTTATAATAATGCGCGAACAGTCTCCTCACTATAAAATTGACATAAAAAATGTCCAAAGAATTCATCGAAAGTTTCTACGATTTATTAATTTCAAGTTAAATATTCCCTTAGAACTTAGAACGAATTAACTACACTTCTTTTATTAAATACCTTAAAATACATTCACTTGAGGATTGGCGAAGGATAAGCGAACTATTTTTCTTTTTCCCTCTTTTGGACCTCGACTGTTAACTCTTGAGTATAGTCAATTTAAGAATACTTACTAGACTCACTAGGCACAAGGACAAGGACCTATTTCAATGCCACCATTCACAGACAAATTAGGTGGTAAACTCGCCAACTCCTCGCTTACATATTTTAACAAACCAATATTCAAATGATATGGATATTTTAACAATTTCTGCGTTTAAAACAAACTTATTTTAACATATTTATTTTAACATAAATTCAAAAGACATTCATCAAACTTCCGATATGTACAGAAATATATTCTAATGTTTCTCTGTAAAACGTTTTGCCGGTATATACTTCTCTTACCCAACCGTTTTGCAATTACATTTTAAACACGATTAGGTAAAGCAAAAAGGTTTTCAAAAACCGAATCCATTAGTATTGACAAGTAAGATAAAATCTCCGGGTGATTAATGAAGAGGCCTTCCATCGAATTACGAATAATCGAAAATTTCTGTGAGGCATTAAAAAATGGTAATATCTTAGCCAGATACTAGGATATTTAGGTAAGAATTAAGGGAAATGTTGAATTAACACGCTGTAGAATAATTTGGTGCTCATGAGTTCTAAGGTTATTGATCAAAGTTCTGCTGAGTTGTTCCAATTCATAATTCTTTAAAATTTTATTTTTGCTCCACATAGGGGGCCCTGAGTAAAATAATATAAATGACAGCCTATATCAACTTAGGGGATGACGTGTAGGGGGCTTTTTTAAGGAAATAGGGTAGAGGAAGTTCTGTGAAGGAAAAAGGAATAAAGGATGTGCAGGAATCTGGGAGTCAATATGTCCAAGAGTGATAGACGAACGAATCCATCTCTCCAAATGCTGTGCAAGGTGGTTCCATGAGAGTTGATCCCCCGACAATTGTTGTACAATATATGTACATGTTTAGAGAAAATTCGGTATGCCTACTTGCACAAAATATAAGGAAGTTTTCAAAATGGATGTGAGGAGAAGATCTACCGCCGAATAACACAAGTATAAATTACATAATATTTTCATTCAAGTACTTGTTTATGTACTATATATAATACCAGCGTATAAGTACAAAAAATTGACACTGTAAAGAAATTCGATTGATTTTTATACCAACTTAGTAATAAAGATTTAATTACATACAAGTCATTAAATTATGATATGTATCTCTAGTTAAAAGCCTAATGGAATATAACTCGGTAGTTTGGTCTCCATCTTACAAAATTCACATTAATACCATTGAGCGAATACAAAAAAAATTTCTGCGTTTTATAAATTTTAAATTAAATATCCCACTAGAAGACTTGAAATATAATTTATTATGAAATGTTTTACAAATACACACACTAGAAGACAGACGTAAAATAAACAACTTAACAATTTTATTTAAAATACTTAACTCTAAATTTGACTGTTGCGAACTACTGCAACTCATAAACTTATGAATACCGACAGTAACTACACGACAAAATACACTATTCTACTGTAGTATTCATAAGCGGAACTACATTGCCCACTCTCCGATTTCACACTGTGGGAAATCAGTACTTAGGTGATATTGACATATTAAACATAAACTTGGCGAAATTTTTTGATCTTGTAAAAAACTTATTCCAAAACTATTCCTAAACCTATCTGTTTTTCTAAAAACCTATATAATCGCTGTATTTTTGTATTTTTATGACTTGTGTGCTTTTTTATCAAATTTTATTTATATTATTTCTGTATATGTTAAATAATCTGCCATGAATTATTTGTACTACCAAAATGTAAAAGCCCATTGGGCGTTAAATAAATAAATAATAAATAATAATAAAAGATATTTTTGAAGACGATTTTAGGTTATTATATATATTATATTGTAATAATTTTATAAAAATATCATTTAGGGAGCTAACTGTTGGGGGTTGAGGGTCGAGGCCAATGGTAGGGCCACCATGCAAAGATGTGATGGTTCAAGATTCCGGTTCGAGATCTGCACAAACAAACATCAAGAATCCGGCACCTCTGTTAAATCACCAAACGTAGCGAACACTTAGGTTGACCTACGGGAGAGGTGTTGATTATACAATAAATACATACGCGCCCCCCAAATTGCGAAAATTCGTAATTTTCAGAAAGGAGAAAATATAAAAATTAAGTAAGAACAAATACTAGATATTGCAGCACTTTAAAGTGTGAGGTAGGTAAGTACTCTTCGATGACATTTCTCTACAGTTTTTGCAATTATCCTAAAAGTTCCACAAAATAATGTTTCAATTTATCTAATAAGCACCAAATATTCAATCTCTCACAAACAAGCATCATTGATCCCTTCGGCACCGGTGCATAGTCGGGAAACACGCCAAACGCGTGCCCAACATTTGTACACGGTTGACATTTATCACATGAGAACGGGTCATTTCTTCGACTCGTTCTTGTGTTCAACACCCCGGCTGTGGAATGATTTGCCGGCCTCTGTGTTTCCTCCTTCCTACAACATGGGTCTTTTCAAGACCAATGTTCATTCCTTCCTCTCCTCAATAAGACCCTCCACACAGCATCCCAGATGACATAGGCCCTGAGGGAAATTATTTTCCTCAGGGCCTCCTGTGTGGAGTTAATGTAAAAAAAAAAGCTTCAAAACACAGCAGCAATTGCAGCTCCTGTACCAAAACTCTCATCGATTACTTACATCGAGTCCCTTGAAATTGGCTGAAACCCCAAATCGGATCAAAGAGTGAATCAATCATGTTCGAAACAATACTACTCGAAATGCGAATTTTCCGGATCCGGTCATGTGATGAAATCTCCATTCTGCCCCATTTGACATTCGGGCCCTACCCTTCCTTGCTCCCTTTGGACCTCCTCACCCCTCTCAACTTCTCCAACTTGTCGAGTGACCCAGACAGTGTAATTATTACAAAGGTCAGAGGGAGAGGAGGGGAAGGAGTTGAACCGTAGGATTTAGGGATGAAATGACGCTATTTGTAAACATCGTTAGAATTTAGAAAATACCCTAGGAAAACAACGTTTTATCTAAGCTTTTGCAGTCGGGTTTAAACTGGTCGGGAAAGACGAAAATAGAATAAATGCAATGGAGGTTAGAGGATTACATACCTACAAATCGTGAACAATAAAAATATGCTCCATTTTGAATACATGAATTTTGCATTATTCTTGTTCTGCACAAGTCAATTTTTCAATTTCTTTTATTTTATTTTTTATATGCGGCCCATAATAATTCCTCTTCTTAAAATGTGATTAAGCGAAACCAAAATTTACCCCTGGCTCACAGGCTGGTTAGAATATTTAATTCATTTAAAAAGCTCTGGTTTGTGTGGTGGTGCACCGGAGAGATACAATATAAAGACCAGTATCCATGCACGTCCATGCTTGATAGTTTTACGCGCATTCAACACTATGTACGGTCTTGTTCGATGCTTTTTTGTTCAATAACAAGCAAATGGATCGATGCGAAAAAAATTAACGCCCATAATTCTTGCTTTGAAAGAAATTTACGCTAGACCGTCTTGTTGGTATATCTAAAGCGTCTTGTATCGAGCTGCTTGAGTGTTTGGACGCAACGACGACCTTGGTTTCAAGTCAACACGTTCGAGCCAATCGAGCCAAACTGTCGAGCATGAATATACGTGTGAAATTCTTTAAATAAAAAATTCTCTTCATTTCTCCCCACGCTTTCGTCCTGTTTATTACTTTTTGTTATTATTACATACTCATGCCTACATTAATTGCGATTAAGAACTATTTATTCTCATCCCAGAAGCTCTAGCACAGTAAAGTCGATAAATTTACAATATCGGATCTATAAACATAACTTCCGATCATTTCATCGATGCTCCAAGCACGGTTTCACCATTGAAAGTCGAGCCGATATTGACAGGGAATAAATTAAAAATCAATTTACGCTGGCAACACTAGAGATATCTTATTTGAATTGACACTCCGAAATGTCAAACGCCAAACGATTACATAAACATATTAATAAATCGGCAATGTAGAATTGAAATACTAACCTAAATACGCATTGGCAATCCCCATTTACGTTTTGACACTAAACAGGAGTTGATTAGTTTATAAGTAGTCTTTAGTCATATTTCAACCAATTTCGATTCTCAAAGATCGAGTGGAATAAATCGAAGTCGTATTTGAATTATGTCTATGGATCGCGTATAAGATTTTCAATTCTCAGAGCTTTGTTAGTTGAACTCCGTTCATCAATAAGCCAATAATTTAGCATAACGATCTATATTGACAGTTAACAGAAACTTAACTGATACTAAGGAGACCGGGCTAAAAATTATTAATCGTCGATCGGAATGTCTCTTATCAATTATGGACCGTGTTCGCAAATATTGATGACCATAGATGATGACCACAGTCCATATCGTCTGGATATAGGTGTTGGATGTTAAGTGTTGTGATTGTCCTATTTCATATTTAACTTCATTTAGCACCGAACACTTTTAATTTCTCGTTTTGCTAATCTCGATGTGTCGAGCCTCTTACCTTAAACTTTCCTGTCGATGCCACCTTTTATTCAAACATTACCTTAATTTCTATGTCTATGCTCTCTTTTTTCTGTGGCCGCGTCAAACTTTCTCATTTTGAAAGAAGCCACCAAAGCAGCTCAAATTACACCCTGTTTGCAGACTATCTGGAGACTACACCTGGGGATTTGCGCAATAGGTTTTTATCGATCGTCCATGCTAGGCCACCAAAAGATATTAACAAGACGTTGCATGGATATACGTAATAGGTACAATTTAATACACATGGCAAAACATCGATATTAATTCCAAATGATATATTAAAGTTAGTTGTTTAACATGAATTTTCATGAAATCCCTCAAGAGAGTCGACCTTTTTCACCGCATCTTGATCCGGCATTTCAACAACTCAATCCAAAACAGATCTCTACATATATATCTGAAGGATCCAAAACCAAGTACCTGCTACACGGTCCAGCCTGATTATTTGATTGCGTAGGCTTACGTTGGATATGTATGCGCGATTCCGTGTTGTTGTCTTAGTGGTGGGATTGAACAAGGTACAGGATTACAGTTAGTTAACGAAAGCAGAACCATATCTTGCTATAGTCGTATCTACGATATCTGGGATCGAGATTATGCCCCGCGGCTGGGAAACTGACCCAGTTCGAATCTTTATGCGAAGTATCAGAGAAATGTAATTAATCCAGCCATAATTTGTGTATTCACGTTTATTGATACTGACTAGCACATACTTAAAGATTTTCTCCATAATGAACCAAATATCCTTGTAATAAATCGATGAAGAAGAAGATACTTCTAACAAATCTAAACGGAATCAATCTCATTGTCAATCTCATATTTCAAATTCAGAAAAAATTTTGGAGGCGGGAATGGGTACCGCCGCCCCGGGAACCTTTATTGGATAACCAAGACCTCTGCCATAGATCACCCCAAGTGGTTCGCTACGTTTGGTGATTTAGCAGGGGTGCCCGAGTTCATGGGGTGAGGTTTGTCTAGGTCTTGGAGGCGGATGACCAAGACACACTGAACCCCAGATTCCTACCCACCCCTTAAACCCTTTTCCTTCCCAGAACTCTCCTCTCCTTCCTTTTCCTAAAAAACCCTCCACACAGCATCCCCAAAGATGACATAGGCCCTGAGGAAAATTATTTTCCTCAGCGCCTCCTGTGTGGAGCTCATGTAAAAAAAAAAAATTAACAACTTCGACTATTTTTAACCATATTTTTGGCAGTTACCTTTTTAAATGGAAACAATTGTTCGAAGAACTGGTTTGTAACCTGGATAGTGTCTCGGATAAACATATCCAATTTTATTTATATGGGACACCTATTGACCTCTTTCTAAATGTCTAAATAGATATTTAATTTTTTATTAGAATAAATCCTTTTTAAATAACTTTTGAAGGTTATTCCCATTAATTAGAGGATAATTAAAAAAAAAATTGAAAAAAAAACAATATACAGAAAAATTAAAAGCTAACGGTCGCAACTAAGACTCGAACCCAGGATCTGTCGTAATTTACAATTTAGATTTATAATAACTTTTGTATAACCTTCAGAAGTTATAAAAGAGTTATTCTAATTCTAAGTTATAATTCAAAATCATACCTAATTATAATAAGATTTCATTTCAATAAATTTGTTTCCTACAACGTAATTTCCTACAATATTTTTGCAAATATGTTGAATTTTTGGAAAATGCCAATGATGTAAGATCTAAAAATATTCATAATTTCGGCCGTCCGATAAGCATGTGAAACCGCGGTATATGCGCGTCGGTACTGCAGTATTGACATTTGATTTTTTTTTAAAGAAAGACAAACATTCCCGGGTTACGAATAACCCGACAATATTTGAAAATCTCCTACTACCACCATAGTAAGCCGAAAATATTGCTTGAGTCGTGATGGAGGACTTAGCCAGCCGAGGAATCGAACACGCGACGCCCGGGTGGGACCCAAACGCGATGCAAACTCAGCCACTGACCGGTCGAATTATGACAAGTACTCGTGTGACACGAGACACAATATTCATACGTTTCTTACAAGTTCATTTTGAAAGTTCATAACTACATCATTTTTTGAAATATCGAAAAGCAAATTTTACTATTGTTAAAATCTTTCCCTGATAAACAACCATTTACCAGGTACAAACATTTCCGCAGGACATATTTAAACATTATCTTAGAAATATGATTCACCAAAAATTTTCGATTATCAACTGATCACCTAAGTGTCAATAACGACTTGCCGCAGAACATTTTCAAGCTACTTTAGAGAAAAATTTTAAATAATAATGTCTTTCAACTGTGGAGTGAGTTTTTGTCCGATTTAAGGTTTACCTAAATCCGGGGTTCCAGTTAAGCAGAGATCATCCCCGCAACCCTGCTTCCCACTACCCGCTAGTCCACCCTAATATTGGAGGCTTTGGGAAGGGTTTCCGGACGAAGCCTTTGAATAAATTGACACCGCTGAGGATAGATGATGAAGACCCCGTGATCTGAAGTAGATTTTAAATGGGATTAGGCAAAATGTAAATATGTTATGAACTTTACGAGCCCGTGTTGGAAAAGTAATAAGGCCGAGTGGACTGAATACAATTTTCAATTCTCAAAAAGGTCCTCCGTCGCTGCGATTAGAAAAGTTGCTAGAACCCGCTAAAATGAAAAACGGATAGAAATGTTGACGTACCTTTTGTTCCCGAAATCAGCTGGATGTTGCCTTACTTATGGAGAATTTCATCAAATCATTTCAAAACCAAAATTGCTTTCTTCAGATTCAGATTTCAAACTGCTCGCGTGCCACCTATTGCAATTTTTTATACAAATTTCATAATGCCAGAGCTCATCAGTAGGTTTATACAAAAAAAGTATTATCCAATTTGGTGCAACCGTTCGGAAGTTATGCGCCCACACACATTTCGGCAATTCATTTTTAAAGATAGATATTAACTACGACGTTTACAATACTCACCCCATGAACCTGGACGCTAAGTTGCCAAACGAAGCGAACCACTTAAAGTTACCTATGGAAGAGGTGTTGGTTATTAAATAAATGGTTCCCGGGGCGCGTATTTCCAAAGCCTATACCGGTTCAGTCGCGGTAGCGACGATTTACATTTTAAATACACCTTTGTATGGTTATTTTTGATCACTTTGTAACAACAAAAATTGTTCTAAAATCTAGATAACATAATCTTTTCAATGTGTATATTAGAAATTAAAAAAATTATTTTTAAATATTTAAATTTTGTTATTATTCCCATATATTGTACATATCCCTTTATAATGGGTATTTTTTATCACTTAGCAAAAACAAAAATTGTTCTAAAATCCAGATAAAATAATCTTTCCAATGTGTGCGTGTGCAATGGAAATTAATTATTTTATTTCTACATATTTAAATATTGATATTGAAAACGTAAATTGTCGGTAGCGCGACTGAAACGCGGTAGGGATTGTAAATACGCTCCCGGGGCGGCAGTACCCAAACCCGCCATCCAAAATGTGTAGGTGTATATTATAAACTAATATAAACTATATTATTTGTCATTTTAATAAAATAAATAAGGCCATCACAAAAAAATGTAAATGTAACGCTTTAAGGAATTTCATTTAAAAGCACCATTCCTCTTGCTACGTTAGAACATCTGTTCTGCCATGTTGTATCTTAAATAAGTCTTTTCGATGAGCACGGCTGATGTTTTCAATCCAAGAGGAACGGGTTACCAACATAGTTATGCACTATATAACCGGTTAGTGGCTGAGTTGGCAACTCGGCTGGTTAAGTCCTCCATCACAACACAAGCAACATTTTTCGATTTCTGTGGGGGTAGTTGAAGATTTTCAAATATTGTCGGGTTATTTGTAACCCGGGAATACATGTCTTTATTTTTAAAATAAAAAAAAATAAAAATGTTTTCGTTTTTAACTTTATGAGTAAAACCTCAAATTGTAATATTAAAACTGTTCATTGGTCAAATATTTCATTTCGTTGGACGGTTCTAAACAAACAGGCTGCATTATTAGTTTCCTTTCAAAAATTTGACGACATATTATTCACGATGAAAAGAATCCTTTTATGCCTCTCTCATAATTCCGATATGTGTTTATATTTTTGAACGGAGTTTTCGATGCCACACAACGCATAAAAATATATTTATTATATCTCAAAAGCTATTTGTTTCCGCGCACACGAGGATGGCGGTTTTATATTCATTTTTTATCTCCCAACCCCTGATTTATACAAGCCTCCTCTTCACCCCCTTGTCGACAATTTCTCGTCAATATTCGAGCAGAAATAAAAACAATTTCAGTGGAGGCGATAAATTCCCCGATAAGAAGTAAATGGATATACAGGTAAATTGGATCATCTTGGTGAAATCAATAATTATAAATAAACAGACTATTGAATTACGTTGCAGAAAATAAAAATAAAAATGAGTCGGATTAAAAATAGCTTTTGAAATGTTTATAGTGAAATGTGAAGGAAAATGAATAGAATAAGGTTGTACCTTCGGACTGTTTATAGCCCCTCCAGACTCACGGCGAGAAGCCCCGAGAACACCCGAGAAGCGTGAATGTGATGAGTTTCTCGCATTCTCTTTCTCGGGCTCACCTGTTCTCGGATAGCTGTCGGTAAATTTAACGTATGCATGGACACTGGAGGTCTAGATTCGTTCAAAATAAATAAATGTAGCTTCGTTTAATCAAAAAAATTAGAATCTTGCGAGAGCCTTGAAGGAGTAACCATCAGTTACTTATACCAGGGCGGGTAAGAGGTGGATTACCTCCACTGTCGGTAAATTTGGCCGCTTCAAAGGATTTCTCGGGCGAGAAGCGAGAAGACTACTACACTCACGTTTTGTCTCAGTGTTGTTTAGTGAGCGGTTAAGAGTGGACGTGCATCATATTTTTGTTTCGAAAATTTTGTTTCCTTGTGTTAAAAATGTGGAACAATCAACAAGAGTTGCAATTTATCGCACAGAGCCAAACCTGCAGCATTTTGAATATCGTCTGTAATGTCGTCCATACCGGATGGGAAACAGATCACGAGTGAGAAAAATGAGAGTGTGGATAAGTGCTTGTTCTCGCGAGAAGTCTCTTCGAGAAGTTCTCGCCGAGACTTCTCGCCGTGAGTCTGGAATCGCCTTTACACATTCTTAATGTACAGTTACACATATCACGACTTTCCACAAAGAGATTAAATGATGTAAAAATTACTTTTTTTTTAAGATCGAAGACGGTTTACATATACAGTCTCAGTGTATATAGTCCCCGTGAGCACTTAGGCCATAGGCCCATTGTGCTATTTCTCATTTTACCTCATTTTTTTGACAGTAACCCAGTCCCTTTTATAAAGTTCACCAGAATTGTCATTGTAAATGAAGCTATATCTTCTGATTCGACATTGTGTCTTTCCAGGTCTCATTTGAAGGCCCCACGAAGGAAGAAGGCTTAATCTCTCCTCTCCACTCCTTAGTTCCCCGAAGGCTCCACAACGGAGAGTTCACCTCCCCTTGGTTCCCTAAAGGCCCCACAAGGGAAGAGTGGTTCTCCACCTTGGTTCCCCAAGGGCCCCAGGAGGGAAGAGGACTTCATCTCTTTTGACTCCTCTTTGGTTCCCTAAAGGCCCCACAAGGGATAATTTCATGGAGGTTGCATCAGCTCTCATCTCCACGGCTTCTCCTCTTGGTTTCTAGTACAGGCTCCAGGAAGGAAGTCCACAGAGATGGCCTCAGCACTCCTAGGTTCCAACAAGGCCCCTAGATTTCGAATGGTCCAATTTTTTGTCCTATGACTGATCAGGGAAATAGAAGGTCCACTCCAGCAGAGCCCCGAGTGCTGGAGTAAGGTCTAAATACTCCGAGATGCGACCTTGTTTCTCGGAGGCACCGGTCGTGACACTGTTATCTAGGACATTCAGCCTGAGCACGCTAGCTCACACCTTGGCTTGGGATGGCTATTGATGGTTTGTGTTTCCACTCCCTGAACGAGGGGTTCGCCACACTACCTACGCTACTTAAAAATTACTTAGTTTGTACACCTAATATTTACTTCTAGTCGAGTATCTTTTAGTCGAGTATCTTTTAACTCTCATGCATACACTGTACACGCCAAAGAGACCATTTACTCCTTTACTAATTAATGTTGGCTGAAGAAACTATCGGAAAATGAACTTACTAGTATACTCAAATCATCGTCATAGAAGTTTCTGGAAAACCTTATCCAAACAATGAAGTTAAACCATAGAAGTCGTTGAAAACTTATTCAAAGCATAATCCCCCTCAGCGTAGGATCTCCTAGTGAGGAGGACTACGAATATATTTGCTATTTTATATATATATACATAACATGTTTCATATAAAAATGTAAAAAAAAATAAATATATAGTCAAATAAATGAAGACAATATAGCGAAACTCAATCGAAAATCTGGAAACAGAAAAATCACAAAAACATGTTGACACCTCTGGGACTCGAACCCAGGACCTCTTGCTGTCCGGGTTCGAGTCCCAGAGGTGTCAATACGTTTTCTGATTTTTCTGTTTCCAGATTTTCGATTGAGTTTCGCTTATATTGTCTTCATTTATTTAAATATTACAATTTGAGGTTTTACTCATAAAGTTAAAAATTTAAAATAAAATATATAGTTACTAAATAAAAAATCGTTCTCTCCAGTCATACAAAAACTGTATTTGAGGGTAGTTTCAGCTATTCATCATCAAAACTTTGGATTGAAATACCACTGTCTATGCGAACATCGACATCGTTGCAGTGCTTCAAGAAACTCTGCGGCGAAAGGTTGCAGACTACATGGTCAACCGCAAAGCAACGTAATTTATAAATTTATAATATGTTATGAAGTAGTTTCTTGAATCTTTACTTTCAACCCCTGTACAATAATTTGCGCTAGGTACTAAATTCAATAGTATTTTTTGTAAGGTTTGCCACACCGAGGTGCCCACTGATTGGCCCAGATTTCGGTGGGAGGGGCCAAAGGGACGAAGCCGGAAGGCTTGGGGTTTTTGGCAGGCTCTTCTCGTCCCAGCTTCGCTAAGAATCGGTCACGCCACCTGCGTGGTTGGCATAGATCCTTTATATCATAACAGTTTTTCAAAAACACGTGCTTAGAAATTGAAATAAATTCAGTGACGTCTTTTTGACGAGGAGCGGCCCTGCCCAGATGTAAACCGTGCGAGATAATGTACGTAAGCCTTATTTAATTATGTTATTAATTCATTCCTTTGATTGGGTTCTAAAATCATTAACTAATCCGTTCACAAAGAGGTACACGCTTTTTCCTAGTAGCGTAAAATCACCAATAAATTCTTCATAATTTAAAGCAACAAGGAATCTTTTTATTTATTATATTATAACCCTTACCTGCAATAAATGAAGCGACGATCGTTTTGAATCAAATCCGATCGAATTGAGAACACAATATCCCTGGGAAGAGCTAGCCGAGGTTTGTATTATAATTTGGTTTTGGTAAGTATTTAAATTGAACCATTGTTGTTGAGTCTTGATCATTGTGTTATTTAATTTCAAATTTGTTATAAGTTCGTAATCAGGCGGTTCGAGCCCGTCGATACGTAACACTGTCGCCTTTCAACGTGGAGCTAGATTTGGTTCATTATGATATGTCGCTTTCCTTGATTTTTTTTCATAAACTCCATGCTGTTTTTCGTGATGTATGTATAAATATGTAAATAATAATAATTTTTTCCCCTTTAAATGTATAGCTAAATAAGTGATTGTGAATAGTTTTAAAAAGTTCAAGCGTGTTTTCAAACGCCGCCATTTTGATCCACGTGTTTTTTCAACCGCCGGTATATCAAGTGTTCGAGAAGTATTTAAAAAGTTCACGCGTGTTTTAAGGATCTGCCATCTTGTCGGCCGCATCTCCGGATTAAAAAACCATCACGTGTTTTCGACTGTTTAAATCAAGTTTTTTTGTCGTTAACAACCACCATTTTGGAAGCATCTCAAATCGCCACGTGTTTTTGACCGTTAAACCAAGTTTTTTGTCGTTAACAGCCACCATTTTGGAAGCATCTCAAATCACCACGTGTTTTTGACCGGTAAATATTTAGTCATGCCGTATTTTGAAAAGATTCGTTTTGTTTTACGCGATTCTTGAAACAAAATGGTTACCGGAAATCTCAGAATTAGATACCTCAGATTAAAATCTGCTAGCGTAGGTAAATGCATTGAAGGTACGGTATACCCGCTCAAAAAGGGAGATAGTGAAATTCGAGTAAAACCACAATTCGGAATTTAAGCCTTGCTTGAAATGGATTTAGCCATATTTGGTGCATATTGTGATCTTCTGCTAAAAAAAACGGCGTTGTGGTTATTTGTTAGTTAGTTCTTTAACCCGTCTGCTTGGTTCAATATATTTGCACCTCACAAATCGGAAGCCTGGATTTTGCGCGTAAATTCTAAAACCGTCATTTTGGATTGAGATTGTAAAATATCTATGCAAGATAACTTTCATATCTCAAAGACAATAAGAAGCATTATTTCGTTCTCTTTCTGGATAAAAGAAAAATACATATGTTTGCATGAGAAGAAGAGAGATATTGAAGCTATATAGCTTTTAAAATGTAAGGTCGCTCGGGACGTTTTTGGTCTTATGAAAGTATAACGCGATTACGTGTTTTGGGATGTATTTATTCCTAAACAAGCAAATGGGTTAACAAATTTTCCTTTAGTAAGTGCCGCTCGCATAGCACGCCAATTTAAATTGTGTGACCTCAAGTTTAGTTTGCTTGACATAGGTTTTAAATATATTTGAATAATTTTAAATCGACGTAATTTACTTGCCATGTTCGAGTTTAAAATTTTACAAAAGTTAAATGGTCGGGGTGCAGGCACCTAAAAGCAGGTAGAATTCTTCAAAATATTTTTTGGAGACCTTCATAAAATTTAAGGTTCGTTTTATCACCGGGTAGCGGGAATAACGATTGTATGTTGGGTTCCTTTGGAGACAATAACTATTGTCTTTTTTTTCATAGGCAAAGAATTTATTTCAAATATCTGAAAGTACTTACCTAGTAGATGCGATTATTTTTAGAATAACGGCCATTAGTTTGAAACAGAAAGTGTGTTGAGACCACATTTTAGCGTTATTTTTCGTTGAAACGAGCTGATGATTTAGAATGGTAAAATAGTATTTACCTATTTAAACATAGATTTTTAACAGTTAAAAAAAAAAACGAACGCAAAAAAAAATTTTTAATCGAGTTCAATTCTCGTGATTTACCAGTGAGATATAATTTTTAGTGTTCAATGATACCGCCTTCCTTATGGGATATAAATACCTACCAGTTCGAATCTGGAATGATAATAATGCAACGCACTCCGACGTAATTACCTTACTTCAAAATTCAGTCGCGGGTTCGATTCCTTGCGAAATTATATATCTCCGTAACCATGCCGATCTCTCTATCGAAGAGTAGAAACCTATTAACGATTAGATAAATATGTTTGTGCCTATGATATTTTAGGGGATACTGTGTGGAGGGCCCTTTAAGGAAAGGAAGGAGAGGAAGGAAAGAGGGATGAGGGGCGGATATAAATTTAGTGGTCAGTGTCCAGGAGTGACAGACATAGGAATTCCTTTCTCCAAATTACGGTTCGACGGCAGGTAGTCAGTCCGATTTTACCCCATATGGACTCAGGCACTCGTAGCGAACGAAACACCCAAGTGTAGCGAATCCCTTAAGAGGATTACCTATAACTGAGGCGCTGGTTATACAATAGATAGTTCCGGGGCAGCGGTACCCATGCCCGCAACAACAAATTGATACGACAACGAAGTCTATGTAACGGAAGTACGATAGCTATTTTTTAAATAGATGGATATAATCGGTATCTGTTAATATTAATGTATAGGTATTACTATTAATTAATTATTTTACGGAAAAGTGATAGTGGGTTCGATTATTACTTTTGATTTTCGAGATTTTGCTCAGGATAGAACAAGTGTCTAGATTTATTCAACTAACGGTGTAGATTGATTGCATAGAAATCAATAGATGTTAATTGAAATTAAAGTTATTATTTGAAATAATAAAGATAAGAAACGAACTTATTTACAGATATTTAATAAGTTGATAGAAGAAGATCAAGACGGAATGCAACTATAATGTTGGCCCATACCAATTAGAAAATAGTTATTCAAAGAAAATCAAGATGGAATCCATCTTAGCCAAGTGGAAAATTATTTCTTCAAATAATTTTGAAATTTATTTGTTTGAGTAGAGTTTCGCGCTAAGCGACGGACGTGAATCGTATTTTGACTGATTTATCACTCAAATGGTTTTGTAGGAACCGGAGAAATCAACGTATTGTGAAAATAAGATATGAAATTGACACCACACCCTTCCACACATACCTACACTCATCGTGCTGTTTTCGAAAGGACGCTTTTGGGATAGTGCATACACGTACATTACAATCGCTTCGGAGTAATTAACCGAATGTGATAACCACTAACATTCGCCACGCACACATACACTAACCTTGACACTGTTTTCGAAGGGGCCCATTCGAAGACAGTGTGTACACACCTTACATACACACTACACTTGTATTTTATAACTATTCATGTACATCATTCGACACTCGTATTGTATTTCATATATAACTAGCCTCTGCTTGCTATTACTTTTCACCGGTCTTTCAAGCTCGAGAATGAATGTCGTTGGTGATTAATAATTGCGATTTGATGGTTTGCTCGTTCCGGGAAAAAACTAGCTGGCGCCCCGCGGCACAGCCCGCGTAAATGAAGTGGAAAAGTCCCTGACTTCTGAATTATTATTTCATTATTATTATTTTTGTCATCATTAAAAAAAATACTCTAATGCGCTGACTAAAATAATAACTTTAAATTATTGTTGTCATCATTAAAAAAATAATATAATGCGCTGACTAATAACTTCAAATATTGCCTTAAAACGCGATATATCGACGACAATTATATTACAGTGAATGTGATAAAACCTGAGGTATTATTAAGGTGTTTTCTTGAAATGTTTGAATGGTCCTGAATTATAGGACGGTGTTTGAATGGTCCTGAATTATAGGACGTTGGTTGAATGGTCCTGAATTATAGGATGTTGTATGAGTGATCCTGAATTGAATTGATGCAGGACGCTGTTTGGGTCTTTAAAGGACTCTGATTTTTGTTGTCTGTTTTATCATCTATTTTGTTTTAATATGTCGTTAACCAGTAATCCGTACTGTTAAAAAGTGGATACTGACTTAACTGAGCCATTACCTGTTCTTTAAAAGGGGGTTAAATGTGCTTTTTGTTCTACGATATGTCAATACATACATCACGACATCTAATGTGGAGTTACCTTACGCTTTGATCTCTTGTTGCTTATACATTACCATTCCGATAGTTTTGTTTACTCTTGGTGTTCGTACTTTTCTAATTATGTCATTTTTTTTGCTTTCATGTTGACGTTACTCATTGAGTCGTTCCCTGCTGCTGAGAATCATTACTGTTGCTGTAGACGCCCTGATGGACATCACTGCCTCGAAAGCTGAGTTTAACGGTGTTCCTGTCAGCCGCTTGGACGTGTTGATTTTGCTGTTTTTTGATATTTTGTCTAAACTTAATAACTTATCATGTGTCTGTAAACTGTACAACTTTTTGCCTAGGTTTTTTAATGCAGAATCTCTTTGTGAATGATGTTTTTTTGTAAAGTTTATTGTGGGAATTCTTTGAAGGGTTAAAGTCAAAAAACCTTCGTTACAACGGCGGTTTTTTGCTGGTGTTTTCGGGGATGTGTTATGAAGTAGTTTCTTGAATCTTTACTTTCAACCCCTGTACAATAATTTGCGCTAGGTACTAAATTCAATAGTATTTTTTGTAAGGTTTGCCACACCGAGGTGCCCACTGATTGGCCCAGATTTCGGTGGGAGGGGCCAAAGGGACGAAGCCGGAAGGCTTGGGGTTTTTGGCAGGCTCTTCTCGTCCCAGCTTCGCTAAGAATCGGTCACGCCACCTGCGTGGTTGGCATAGATCCTTTATATCATAACAGTTTTTCAAAAACACGTGCTTAGAAATTGAAATAAATTCAGTGACGTCTTTTTGACGAGGAGCGGCCCTGCCCAGATGTAAACCGTGCGAGATAATGTACGTAAGCCTTATTTAATTATGTTATTAATTCATTCCTTTGATTGGGTTCTAAAATCATTAACTAATCCGTTCACAAAGAGGTACACGCTTTTTCCTAGTAGCGTAAAATCACCAATAAATTCTTCATAATTTAAAGCAACAAGGAATCTTTTTATTTATTATATTATAACCCTTACCTGCAATAAATGAAGCGACGATCGTTTTGAATCAAATCCGATCGAATTGAGAACACAATATCCCTGGGAAGAGCTAGCCGAGGTTTGTATTATAATTTGGTTTTGGTAAGTATTTAAATTGAACCATTGTTGTTGAGTCTTGATCATTGTGTTATTTAATTTCAAATTTGTTATAAGTTCGTAATCAGGCGGTTCGAGCCCGTCGATACGTAACAAATATTAGGAATACCTGTGTTTGTGACTATACCTATTCTTTATTTTGAATTTCAATATTATTTATTGAAATTTTAACAGCCTTACTAAAAAACCCAGTGAAAATTTTATTCAATTGACAAATGGCCGCGGATGTGAAAACATTACTAATTAAAAATTTGTTCTTTGAAAGAAATACACATGGTTTCCACGGCCTGAGAGGGTAGTTTATCTCTGTTTTAACCATTGATGTCCGAACGATATTTGTAATTTTTCCATGGTATTTTGAATGTTCTATATATTTCTTATTTTTGAAGGTGTCGTAAAAACAAATACCATTTATGAAAACTAGATAAAATTACCTTTTAGATTTGAGTATTTGAAATACACTTTAGCTTTCAAAAACTGCCATATTTTATGATTCAAACTCGGAAAAACATGGAAAAAAATTTCCTCCGACAACATTTTTGACCAAAATGTAGAGAAATTTAAATAAAATCAAAATTTAAAAAACACAGTCCTTTTATGTAGTAAATTTGGAAGGAAACTATCACCTCACTTTTTTATCGTGTATACAATAAAAAAATAATAAAAAATTTCAAAGTTTTTTTTATTGCCAAAAAAATAACTTAGAAACAATAGCGAAATTTAAAACAGATTTCTTGCATCTCTAAAGACGTTAATTTTTTTGATACGTTTACGAACACATGTATTAGATTTTAATATTATAAAAAAATATCACTTTTAAGAAATTCTTTTAAAATAAAGATCTTAAAATGAAAATTTTATCTAAGTAACCTATAAAAAACAATATTCTGACAGTTCAACTTTGAAAGTACGGCGTTTGTACAATAACTTGATTAAACTGATGTAAGCCACACAAATAATATGGTAAATATATCAATTATGTGAACAGAAGAGTAAATTCGTCACTACAATAGAAATTATTTAGTAAAATCACAACATTTAGGCACTAACAAAATTTTCCATATCCCGCCATAAACACACCGAACTGTTTTGTCATCGCGGGCCGATATGCACCGGAGCACCAATAATGCCCCTAGCGGAGAAGAATTAAAACAACATTGTTTCCTAGGAAATTAAAACCATTTACAATGTTGTCAGATCTTAATGCATTTTAACAGCGTGATCACGCAAGAAACGTTATTGGTAATAAAACGTGATTTAGTGTATACGGGGATTAATTATGTTATTGCAATAACACAGTTAATTGGTCGCGCTGTGGTTTTTTTTAGTAAGGCTGTAGGTTTATTTAGATTTTATATATATGTACATTTTACGAGCATCAGAGGCACTGATGAAAACCAGCTGCATTCCAGAAGAAATAAGTACTAAATGTATAGCCGAGTAGGGACCAGGCGCGGCTGGCGCTAACGTGCAATGGGGCGCTGAACCGCCAAAAAAATTCAACATCATTTTACAACTCATCGTATTTCTACGTAATGTGTTTATTTATTAAATTGATAAAATTGAGCACAATCTTTAAATTTAATTATAAATATTTATCAATCTAACAATTAACAATGTATTACGGCCAAATAAACGCATTGTTCCCACCCGCCAGTTACGGCGGCTACCCGCTAGGAGCGAGGAACCGAGGTAGGTACAATGCCAAACCGCGCGCCAGAGCTAAGCGCCCCGTAATTTGAATGATCCTCGTAGTAAAAAATCCCAAAACGTCAGAAACATGTCATACTAAAAATCGGCTGACCGTGCGTTGCACGGCCGACCCGAAGAGCTTCGGCACTCTTCGGAAATATTCCGAAGCTTTGGTTCCAGCGGTAGTAAGGTTTGAGCAAGATAATATTAAGTAATAATATTTCTCTTCTAAAATGTAACCATTAGTCAAAGGGTCAGCTATGCGTCTCGTGTGACATTATCTTGTTCGAGCCCTTGGGATGTACCTTTTTGACATTATTATTTGTTTGTCACCCATTGATCGAAGTTGTCACGACAGTAAATGGCGATATTGGCGATCCACGCCGCAGAGTGTTTCTTGTGTGTTAATTATTATTATTGGATTATTGCGTTATTATTATTATCTTTGGAAGGTTGAGTATTTTTAAATGGATATCACACCCACCCTTTCCACTAATCTTCTAATAGATGTAATATCAATAGTAATGGAGTATAAAATGCTTCTAAAAATATTGATACCAGAATAATTCTGTAATAATAATTGGATAATTACTAGAGCGCCGTTTTAGTTATGTTGCGTTGTACAATTTATTATGAGTTCCTAGGCTATATGTATTTTTATTATTTGAATTTACAAACAGATACATAAAACATACCTACTTACCTGGCAGGTCAATTCACTATATTAAACTCTAGACATCAGCATGTTTTTACATCGCACGATATTTTTACTATTACAGTTACATGATATTTTTAGATACTTAGCAAATAATGTAAAATTATGCATGATGTCTAGATTTTAAAAAAAATATAATATCAACCTTTCGTTTTTTATGAATAGCTTGGTGAACCACCTATAATTTGAGGCACCGGCCGCGCCTGGTAGGGACCCATTTGTCAATAGAATCAATGTTTTAAAAGTTAAAAAAAAAATGTAAATTTGTAAAACTCTATTGAAAAACAAATGTTTTTTTATTATTATTAAATGTAATAACTCTCACAAAATCCCGGGTGTTCGGAGCTATTGAGAGTATAGATTCCCAAATTAGTGTTAGTAAGGCAGTAGAAAGTGGAGATTAGGAAGAGGCGGGTTGGGCAGGCTAGTCAAATCTAGTCCCTAAACATAGCCAAAGCCATTTCAAGTAACGTTTTGATTCTGAATGGTGGTTTTTCACCAAGCGATACTGTCTGCGTTGACCTCTTTATTTTGGATTACCTTATTTAAACATATAACCGTGTTCTTTCGTTCAGATAATGTATGAGTTCTTCCAACACCAGTGAACAGTGAAGTTTATATATTTCCTTAAGTACCTACTGAATAGCGTAAAAACAGTATTTGTTTAATTCACTTTAAGTGTGTACCTGCTTATCTTTTCTTAAAATAGTTGACCTTTTAATATGTGTTACTTTTCCCTATTATTCAGGAAGAAGCAATGCGTCATCACAACGGTGTGAATTCCCCAGGGTTACCGAGAAACCATTATACATAAAAGTCAACACGACAAAGAACTTCCAAAGACATTGAAAATGTTAACATAATCAAAAAGCAAATTTAATAGTGTCAGCACGTTGAGAAATGAAACACATATCGGGCAAAGCAAAATGGTGAAACGAATCTCAAAAATATAAAAAAATCTTTGGCCAATCCGATATTTGATCAAATTGTGATCGTCCGACAAACAAAAAACATTACAGTGATCATTAAAGGGTGTCATTTTAATGTCAAAAATGGCTACGATCGTTGATTTATTATGGGATGTAGTTTGAAACACCCCAACCTAAAAATTATTAAGTAAAGGAGAATGGGGCATGTTTTAAATATTTTTTTTATTTGTATTTAGTAACATCTTCCAAAATATAAGTATCTACCAATATTTAACTTTTTTCCCAATTTAATCATTGTTCCCCAGCATGCCATTTTATTTTAAAATGTTGATTAACTTCACTAAAATGCTGTATATCATGAATGTGTTTACTCATATGATCGAACTTACGTACAAAACAATAAAATTATTTATTTTGTCAAGATTTCACTCCGAAGAGTTTTCAATAGTAACATGCAAAATTAAAACTTTCAACCTCAACAAACACATTAAGCGTCGGACACACTCAGCTATAAAAGCGCCACTGAGCGCATACTTTGGAGTTTGCTCGCCGTACATTCCCAATTGGGATATTATGGCGAGTGACATGCTCTAATAGGCCAAACCAAATAACAACGGCGCTTTTATAGCTAAGTCTGTCGGTCCCATTATTTGTCGCAGTAATTTTGAATCATTTTGAGAATGTAAATTTTATTTGATTAATTTGTGTAATTTCACAATTTATTCATTTTGTGGAAGATACTCTCAGTATCACCTTGGTGTTAGACCACCATTCAGAATTGAAATATTGCTAGAAAAGTGGTTTTAGTCGTGTTTGGCGACCAGATCTGAATAATACATGTACCTACACGAACAACTAGACAAACATTGACATTTTATATGCGTACATCTCATTCGAACTATGATTTATATTCTCCAATACAACGTTTGCATAGAATGCATAGTCTTGGTAACAAATACTTAAACAATCTGGATGTATTTGACAATAATTTGAACTTAGCAAACTTCAAACGCCATGTGTACAACTATGTATTTCTCCCTATCCCATAAACTAATGAGAACAACAATTTTAAACATTACCTACTTTATGTCAACTCCTATATTTTGTTTCTTATATTTTATGTTACCTGTATTTTGTTAACGCTTATATTTTATGTAACCTAAATTTTTTTTTTTTTTTAACCCTTATATTTTATGTAAACTTTATTTTGTTTTTAACAAATATTATGTTACTTGTATTGTGTATTGTATTTTGTTAACCCATTCTTTTCACTGTATTGAAAAAAAAGTACTGCATTCTATGTAAAAGCCCTATGGGCGTTTAAATGAATAAATAAATTAAATAAAAAATATATAAATAAAATAAATAACCATATCCTTTCACTACCTTCAGCCTCACAACATGCCCCAATTGTAGACGCCCTAGTCTCACAGGCTCCAAACGATAAAAAATTAAATAGAAGTCCTGCTGTGACTCAACCACTTTGCATTTCGTATGTCTGAACATTTGTTTGTACGTTCCGTGTCCGGTCAATCCTGTCAAAATGGTAGTCGTGGTTGAAAGTACATATTTATCTTTGCGACTATTGAGAGCTGTCAAATCGGAGAAATTAACATTACACGAAGTCTACTAACTATTCACAAAACTACTAATTAAATGGCAAAAAATGGGAGCAGACATGTTTTTCCAAATTTTTAAAAATCAATTGTTCGAAATCGATTATTCGAATTTCAGTTTTTCGAAAGACTAATTTATCCAACAGCAATTGGCCGAAAGACATATTTTTAAAATTTTTAACCAACTTTGAAAATATATATTTCACTTGCTTATGACTAACGAGATACTGTTAGGTTAGGTCAGGTTAAGTAAGGTTAGGTTAGGTTAGGTTACGTTAGGTTAGTTGATATTGTTAATCTTGTAATAAACTCTTGTATGTACTGTATACATACCTACTTATATTAATTCGAAAAACTAGTGTTTCGGTCAATTGATGTTCGAAAAAATGAAATTCGAAAAATTGATTTTGAAAAATAGCAATTAAGCCTAGACTAGACCCGCAAAAAATACGCCATTTATGTTGGCGCATATTGCAATATCGTTGAAGTGATAAATTAACTGTGCATCTATGCACCCCGTGAATCAATATGTGCCTCGTCTCCCACTACCTGCTTTCTTCTTGTATTACTCAACTAACTTTCTTTGAGGCTTCACTGGGTGGTTGGCTAAGGGATCCGGATGCTGGGTGTGGTTTATATCATGCTGAATGCAATATGCATTTTTTATCGGCGGTACTTGCCAAATGATTTGGAACTTAATTGTTTATCGTACGTTCTATATATATTTGTACAGGTGCTTCCAGGGTTTTTCACATGATGAAATGCTGCCTCATGAGCTTATTGAATGAGTTTTGTTTTGCTTTAAATATTATTTTGCTTGTATTACTAACATGATTTGTTGTATTATGTTTTATTTTCCTGTTAAGCACTTGCATACTGCTTTTTAACAACGTATGCAGGGTCACTGGAGGTCTAGATTCGTTCAAAATAAATAAATGTAGCTTCGTTTAACAAACAAATTAGAATCTTGCGAGAGCCTTGAAGGAATAACCATCTGTTACTTACACCAGGGTGGGTAAGAGGTGAATAACCTCCACTGTTTTCTTGTATTACTGCCTACATTTTGTTTTCTTTATTGTTTTTTCATTCCTCTACCTAAAATAGGTCCAGGTAAGATTTTCTTATACTTACTAACAATTGTGCATAGTAGCACTTGCATACTGCTAGCTAACAAGGTATGTGGGGGCTATGGAGGTCTGGTATCATTTATTAAATGCAGAGTCGTTTTTATACAAAAAATTAGAGTCCTTGCAAGAGCCTTGAAGGGGTAACCATCTGTTACCTATACCAGGGCGGGTAAGTGGTGGGCCCTTCAAAGTCTTCTTGTATTATCCTCGCGTTTTATTTTATATAAATCTAATAACATGTCACAGAGATAGAAACTAGGAACTTGAGTGGTACAAAACGGAGAAAGAGAGATAGAGTGGGAGTATCATCAATCAGACAAGTTATTTGGGAAACATGGCAAAGCCATTATCAGACGTCCCGACTTTCCAATTCTAGCCTTATTGCCGGGGCAATACCGATAAGCCTTCTCGGGCTTGACAACTTGGCAGAAATAATTTATGAATGTGGTGATGTCAATGTAGAAATTACTAAAAACTACTCATAAATGTGCCCAATAAAGAAATGTTGCGTAAAATCGTTTGTTTTTTTTTTTAAATTTATTAGCAAAATATATTTAAATCGAAAGATAATTTTTATTAAATAAGTGGTGAATACAAAATGGTTCGTTTTCATTTAATTTAAATAGATATTTTTATTTTCATTTAATTAAAATAATGTCATTAAGTGAATTTGCGATTATTGAAAAATAAAATTTATATGTTTTTAAGACAAAATAATAACCGAGACCACGACCCTGCTGTGTATTCCACATGGCAGAACTGACGTGCTAGCCCAGAACAACAAGACAAGAAGTATGTGCTGCTAAATAATATCTCTAGGTCTCTTGACATTAAGTCTTATTAGGCAAGAAATTTAAAATAAAATAATTCATATATAATTTAATTAAATTAAGATAATATTAGCAAAACTCAATCAATAACTGGAAACATAAAAATTAGAAAAAGATATGGGCACATCTGGGACTCCAACCCAGGACCTTGGGGTTTCCGGGCCGCAACTTTGCAAAGTTGCTCTCAGAAATACTATATATAATTTCATACAACTTTTTTAAGGTACCTGTTCAAATTATTACAGTTTATATACTGTAATAATATCGGTAATAAATCTTTAATGAACATGAAATTAATAAAAAATAATTTATATAATATGTTCAGGAAGTATTAGCACGTACCCTATGGATTTAACCAGCGATTCTGAGCGTATTTGGAGTTCAAAATGTAAAGTTGTTTTTCTGTTCGATTATATATTTTTTTTTATTAATAATTTTTTTCTATGTCTTAATTTACTTCTGTTTCATGTTTCTTTTAAATTTATAAGTATTATATTCTCATTCAATGGTATATTACGTTGATGGGTAAAAAAACCTTCAGAAGTTATTCAAAAAAAATATTAATAATCTAGACGACCATTTAAATCACAGTACCTACTATCCTTGATTGGGAAAGAGAGACTGAAGCATTTTATTACTTAAATCGATAAAAACATAAGTTTGTTAGCAGTACCCATTTAAAAATAACCACCAAAACATGACTTACAACGTACTAACGTCTTGTTTTTCCTCTCCAATTCAAATTGATATCCGGAAAAGGGCGAAATTTTCCTCAAAGAACGTAGATTGGTAGGTACCATTTAAATAGCCGTAAGATAAAACATTATTTTTTTTTACATTGAATACTTTTTACAATTTTCTTTTCCATTCATGACTTTAAACTGTTCGGCACCACTGATATGTCCGATGTACTCTACCGCCTTACTTGTATTCTGCTGACACAAAAATTGTTATAATAAGAATTCACCGCAGTATTAATAGGTTCAACATGAATCTAACAGTTTACAATTGGATTAATTTATACATGTATAATTTACCTAACTGAGAAACCAATTATAGATTTCCTCATCATACTATTATATTGTATCTAGAAATTAAACAGTAATCTTGCAACTAAAATCAATCACATTATCAGGAGGTAAATAGTACAAATTATATGTCATTACATAATATATCATTACATTTATGCAGTTTTCTACTCATTAAATACATTTTAATGCACTCTAGTCAGAGTTTTTATATTTATTTTCGTCACAATTGAAAATATCTATACCAGATAGAATGTTATCAATTTATGCATGCTGAAGACAAGGAAAGTATTTTGGTTTGAATTTGTTTTACAGTGTTTATCTTTAAAAATATCACATGAACGTGTGATTGTTATTGCACTATACGTAAAATCGACCACCGTAACATGGGCATCAGCCTAGCATGGTGGTCGAAAAATCCACTAATTAATGTAACCATAATATTTATGCAATGAATAAAGAAAATTAAAAAAAAAAATCTTGAACCATTACCCTACGGTAGCTGTTTTCATAATATAAAAAAACTAATTTATTCATAAGTGAACCTTTGATGAACTAGTATTAATACCGTGAATGATATCAATAATATTGTCTTTGGCAGTCCTCCAGATCAATTTTCATATTAAAAGCAAACAAAGTAAAAATAACTTGATGTATTCACGAAATAAGATGAAGATAATGTCTCTGTGATATTTTCATTTCGTTTCGTAGGAAGATTCTACGTATAATTTTCCATACTTCTCTTTTGTGCTCGTTTTTTGACTAAATTTGCGGAATATATCTATGGAAATTCCTCTGAGAGGGACAGAATAATGGGAAGGTCTTTAGATATAAATACTCGTCATTCTTGACCGCTTATTTCGCAGATATTGGACGAACAAGAACGACTATTTTTGGACAGTTTATACAGCGGACAAGATGTAATTTTGTACTGGTTATATAAGATTTATGAAAAGCATTACCAACGGTGATTCAAACTACTTCTATACTAACGGTGAGAAGGACATGACATTTAGACATCTTGACGGAAATTTGTTTGAATTGTTAAAGACGACGTTTATTATTATTATATAATTTTATTTCTTATATACATTAACTCACTATGTGCCATGAATATTGGAGGTAAGATATTATCATTTGCCGATGACACGGTCTTAATATTCGAAGATGAAACGTGGCAATCCGTTATTAACAAAACTAATAATGGCCTAATAAAAGTAAAGCATTGGCTAGACACTAACCTCCTCACACTTAACATCGACAAAACACAATATATGACTTTTTCCATACGTCAAAATAATATACCTAACAACTGCCCTAAACCAATCATTCACTCATGTT
This sequence comes from Limnephilus rhombicus, assembly GCA_929108145.2. Taxonomy (NCBI): domain Eukaryota; kingdom Metazoa; phylum Arthropoda; class Insecta; order Trichoptera; family Limnephilidae; genus Limnephilus; species Limnephilus rhombicus. Next base: position 12,635,468 of record OV815292.1, on the reverse strand, counting down.
CACTCAACTTACACACTCCAGAAATCACACCGAATATTAATTGCACTTGTTCTGTTCTTAAATCATCAAAGGAAGTCAAATATCTGGGGATAATCATAGACAACCAACTGCGTTGGGAAGCTCACATAAGTGATACAGAAAAAAAACTCCGTAAACTCTGCCATATATTCTGCTCCCTTAGGTCCATCTTAGATTTACAGACCCTAAGAACCGTATACTTTGCCCTTTTCCAATCCATAGCAACATATGGTATTGTGGGATGGGGTGGTTGTGCTGAATCCATTATCAATCCAATTATTACAGTTCAAAAACTAAATTTGAGAATCATATTTAAATGCCAACCTACCCATCCCTCAAATGAACTCTTTGCTAAAATCAAGGTCTTAGACATTCGACAGATATTTACTAAGATAAGCATATGTTACATATGCCAAAAAAATCTACTGGTGGCTCCACAACATCACGCACACACACGTTTTTCATCAAACCTGGGTTGCGTGGTCCGTAAAACAAAAACCTCATTCGCCCAACGACAATTCTGGTTTATCGCTCCCAAAATGTATAATGCTCGGGGTGCCGATATAAAATCACAGAATAATTCTAAATCTCTCTTTAAAGCCCGTATCAAACATTGGATATTTGAAAAGGGAAGAGATTTCTTCAAACAACACATGAGAGCTTAATATTACAAAAAAAACAAATATATTAATATAAAAAAATATAAAAAATTAATACAAATTTAATTAATTTAACTTAACATTACATTAAAAAAATTACAAACAAAAAAATTTACTTTCTCTAACACTCTTTCCAACTTCTTTCAGAGAAAGAATATCAAAAGCGATTACAAACATGTACTCTCGTGCAGAAGAATACTTACCAATTTTTCTTTCTATTTTTATCTCAAGAATAATAATACTTACCAGAGTTTATTTCAATCTTCTTTAAATTATCTTTTTATTCTTTATTTCTTAGCTTACTTTTAATTGTTATATCTTTATTTTTATCTGTTTTTAGTTTTATTTATCCCTAAATATGTTATTTTTTCTTTCCTCTTCTCATATTTTTTTATCTGTTTATATAAAATAATATGTCATGTATGACTACCACAACACGGGCACTAGCCTAGTGTGGTAGTAAAAAAATACCAACAATGTATCATGTAAACATTTATTAAATAAAATAAAATAAAAATAAAAAAAATAATAAATAAATTATAATACTGTAAACACTATAAAGAACGAATAAGTATTACTTGATGAGATATAGATCAAGATTTCAATTTAAAAGAAATTAAGATTGTAATATTTAAATAAGTGAAGACAATATAAGCGAAACTCAATCGAAAATCTGGAAACAGAAAAATATATTGACACCTCTGGGACTCGAACCCAGGACCTCTTGCTTTCCGGGCAAACGCGCTAACCGCTGCGCCACGGTATCGATATGAAATTCGGTCATTTTTAACTGTACCATACTTCGACTAAGAACCACCTACATTATCTTCATTTTTTTAAACGCATATATTATTGGCAACTATCTTTATGTATGATTGCATGATTCATACCCGAACTAAATGCACCCTAGATAGTGTCTGGATAAATCTTTTTCCAATTTGTTTAATATGCGACATCTATCGACATTTCTGCAAGTCTAGAATGAATATTTTATTTTTTATTTTAACTTTATGAGTAAAACCTCAAATTGTAATATTTAAATAAATGAAGACAATATAAGCGAAACTCAATCGAAAATCTGGAAACAGAAAAATCAGAAAAACATATTGACACCTCTGGGAGTCGAACCCAGGACCTCTCGCTTTCCGGGCAAACGCGCTAACCACTGCGCCACGGTGTCGATATGAAATTCGGTCATTTTTAACTGTACCATACTTCGACTAAGAACCACCTACATTATCTTCATTTTTTTTAACGCATATATTATTAGCAACTATCTTTATGTATGATTGCAAGATTCAAACCCGAATTAAATGCACTCTAGATAGTGTCTGGATAAATCTTTTAAAATTTTATTTAATATGCGACATCTATCGACTTTTCTGCAAGTCTAGAATGAATATTTTATTTTTTATTTTAACTTTATGAGTAAAACCTCAAATTGTAATATTTAAATAAATGAAGACAATATAAGCGAAACTCAATCTAAAATCTGGAAACAGAAAAATCAGAAAAACATAATGCCACCTCCGGGACCCAGATTTTCGATTGAGTTCCGCTTATATTGTCTTCATTTATTTAAATATTACAATTTGAGGTTTTACTCATAAAGTTAAAATAAAATAAGAAATTAATATTGTTAAAAGCATGTTATCAATTAATTCACACATTTACTTAAACCTATGTTGATATCCGGAAAGATTGATATATGACGTATGTAGCATCGAATAACGCGTGTAGCATGCCTATGAAATCTACTGGTATGAGTGCAGTTCCACACAGTTGTTAATGGGCTGTAGCCTGCAGGATGAATTTTATTTTATTTATTTTTCCATGTTCTCCGTAAAACGGTTATTCACCAATACATTATGGAGAAGATTATAAATTAGAAAAAAAGTATAGCAAAACACATAAAAAGGTCAGTTTCACTACTTTGTGACATACGTCAAAAGATAACTGTAAAACTGCCTGTAGGTTACGTTAAAAATGTCGATGGTCAATGCAGACTCGTTGAGCAGTTCAGTCGCTCTGGTGACTGGCGCGTTCTGATGGGCAGAAGTCCTCGCTTTTGGAGCATAAAAAAGGGTATGGGACCTTCCACGAGTATACTTGTCTGGGACATATAAGTTAATCTCTTTCAAAATAGGTGGATTATGTATAGTTCCAGAGATTATCTTAAAAAAATGTTTTCCTAAAAATATTTTTCGGCGGGCTTCTAATGTATTAAGATCGAGCATTCCTGCTAAGAATAAGGATGGATACAGGAAAGGGTAGTACATATATTCCCTCATATATAGGTAACGCATGAATCTCTTTTGTACTTTTTCTATTTCGAGAATATGGTTTTGCTCAGAAGGGGCCCAGATAATGGAGCTATATTCCAGGATACTGCGAACAAGTGCTTCATACGTTCTTCGGATTGCGATACCGTTGGTAAATGATCTTGAATTACGAAGAACAAATCCAAGCATTTTGTTGGCACGGGAGACAATATCAGATATATGGGATTTGAAAGAGAGATTTGCTTCAAAAATTACGCCAAGGTCTCGAATCTCATTTATACGTGTTAATTCATGTTTATTAATGTGGTATGTTTATTAATATTGCCCTGATGCTAGCCAACCTCTGAAAGTTGAGGGTATTAGAAGAAGAAGGTTTATTTTAGAACTTAATGCTAATTTTTTTTCCATAGAACTTAAGATGTGATATTATTCTGGAGTCTCTAATTTTTTTGTCAAGATAGTCATTTTCTTATTATTTGACCTCTTATGGTAATATGATTAATCGATGGATATAATTAAATTTTAAAATTATTATAAGCAATAATTATCAGCCTGAAACATTCATCCACATTGAAAAAATCTTCCGAGAAAAAATACATGACGCCAACGGGACTTGAACCCGTGCCCTTCTATTATTTTTCTATTATTTCCTTTTATTATTATTCTTGTATTTTTTCTCGGAAGATTTTTTCAGTGTGGATGAGTGTTTCAGGCTGATAATTATTGCTTATAATAATTGTTACCCTTTGTGCTATGCATAAAAGTCTTGTCTTAAAACGTTAGTTTAACAATTAAAAAAATAATAATAAATAAATTTACCCTGACCGTTTAACTAATATTTGAATTACAACGAAAAACAAGTAGTTTTTGTTTTGGATTATTTCCAAAGAGTCATTTTATGGTTGGGAATGCTATGTTGAGGGTCTTTTTAGGTAAAGGCATGAGAGGAAGTACTGGGAAGGAAAAATTTATGAAGGGCGGTTGGGAATCTGGGGTTCACTGTGCAAGGCAATTTATCGACGGCTGGAGAAGTCAGAGTCTCCCAACTCCCAACAAACCAGTCTCTCCCGAACCGGTCCGACACGCAGCTGGTAGGCAAAAGCATTCGCCGCAAACTTCACCCCTTGATCAAAAATGTTTTAAACCACTTGGGATAGCCTATTGCAGGAGTGTTGGTTATCCAATAAATGGTTCCTGGGCGGCTGTTCCCATACCCGCCTCCCAAATTGAATTGAAGTTGTAGTCTAGATTCCAGGTATTTAAAATTTAGAAGGTTTCCAACGTCACTTCCCACCGGTGCGGTGCCGTGATGGTATCAAAACCTTACAAACACGCTAACAACGTTCCAGCAATAATAGCATAAATTTGCTTCACCGGGTAGTACAAAACCACATGTTATTTACTGCATAATCAGATTGCACAAGCGTTTGATACAAATGTACCTATTCAATTTCCAGAGGTATTATTTATACGAGAAATTCTCTTTTGTTGTTTTAGCAACACAGAGTTCCCGTCGATAAACCCTTCAGAATTTTGGCGTATTTTTCAGATGGTCAAAACATTTCCTATAAAATGCAAAAAAAAAAAATATTTCAGAACACATCCCAAAAGTAAGAACTGTTTTTGAAACGCGATAAAATACGCTTTCAAATTTCATAATTCAAAATAAACATAAAATTTTTGAAATACAAATATTTTGCATGCAAAATTGCAAACATAAAAAAGTTTTAAAAATGGCTCACCTCACGTTTTTTCTAACTAAAATTACTGATATGAAAAAAAAAAAACTTATGTGTATATATTTTATTAGACAAATGAATTATAAACGTTATTGCCATCGCACGTTTTGTCTTTTCATAGATAAAATTCACAAAATTTCAATATATTTTTTTCAAATTTCAGTTTAAATTTTTGGTTTTATAAAGGTATCCATTTTACTTTTTGGTCTTAATTTATTTTAGATTAAACTATAAAGCGTGGCGTTTTGCCTTTTTAACACCGTTTATATCATATTTATCAATCTGATAAATATGATATAAACGAGTTACAGCGATTTATATGATATACATGTGAGCTGGGACAAATATGGTCTCCTGCCATTCAAGGGAACGGATTTATTTATCAAAAATCAGATGTCACGACATCAGTGGTGGAATCGTTATCTAAACGGAGGTTGTGAGGTTCAAATCCCAGAGTGCGCAAGTAAATTTCACGTGATAAAATTGTGTTATTTCACAATTATTTACTAATTTAAAATAATAATATTACACTACCACTTTGCGGCGTGTACCCATAGCCCTGGTAAAATTTCACCATTAAGAATTGAAACGTTTCTCTAAGTGGCTATAGCCATGTTTATTTGACCGGATTTAACAGACTGCCCGGCTAAGAAATGATTTTCTGGCTTCTCCAAGACCCATGTTAATTCTTTCCTCTCCGCAAAATGACCCTCCACAAAGCATTTCCAAACATGATTTAGGTCCTGAGGTAAATTATTTATCTGAGCAGCCAGGTTCTTCCCCAACTTACTCTTCTCCATCTCCTTCCCCTCCCCACTAACATCAGCCTCAAAACATACCACAGTTGGGGACGTCATAGTCTCATCGGCTAGAGCTGTTTGGAAATAGTTGGTTGGAACAAAAAATATATTGAAACTGGGAAGGAACCCAACATTTTGTCATCAGCGGTATAATACGAATACGGAAAAAAATGGTCAAGGGAAGGAAAGAAGAAATAATATGTGGAAGAGTTAGGGTGAAAGTTGTCTGCAAATGATCCCTTAATGTTAAAGTGGTGAGAAAATGTGCACTTATCCTTTCTTGGTTTTTCACCCTTCTCGTCCTTTCTGTTGATTTGCTTATATCCGAGTATACAATCAGTTCATGCTACGCACTTTTTGTGCTGATTCCAAGAATTTCTTCTTCCAGTCTTCTGTATTTTACCGCACAATACAAATTTGAGTGGTACAGCAAAGATGGTAAGGTTATTGTTCCAACTTCTTGAAAAGCAATCACTCTGGTTGAACAATATGTTACACAAAGTATGACATTTCTTATGTACTAATAATCTCAATTTCACAATCCCAACTTGAAAATATCTTAAGTTTCTGAGAAAAAATGGTACAAGAAAATCCAGAACAAAAATAAAATTACTTCTCTCCACATAAATAAATGACTGATTTTGGTGCACTTTATTTTTGAAAATGTTCTCATTAAACCCCATTATTTAAGCAAAATGTGTCTTAAAGGGAGATTTAAAAACTAACTTCCACATCAATTCTCCGCAGGAGTTGGCAGAGAGGATGGACCGCCAACAATTATTATATCCGGGCTCAACTCTCTGCTACATTCAATCTCATACATTTTCATACTCATTTTCATTAACTCTATTTCACATAGAAGGAATTTGTTCATTTGACTACGCCATTTCTGATTCGTGTGAAAGCAAAGTAATACATGATGCTTTATTCAAAGTGTCCATTTCTTTTCTTCAAATGGTTGACAGATGCTAATATGAACTAATATGAAGATACATTACCGCGCATGTTAAAAAAAAAACTTTTTATTGAATACTTTACAAAAACTGTTAATTTTTTTTGTTATACAAGGTTTTAAGGGACGTACTTGACTTACTTTAACCAAGTGATTCCTGACATTATTTGGAGCAAAAAATGTAAATGAAATTTTGGTCTCCGATGACTTTTTGGATGATTTTTTTTTTCAATTTTTTTTTCTTCAAAATCAAACAAAAAAAAATTCTTCTGCATGTCGTCACTGGTCACTCAGCCGAGTAACCGACCAACCCCTAACCGCGTCTCCAACTGTCCAATACTTACCATTTTTTTATTAAATTAATGAAATTCACCTAACCAAATTTGGGTTGTCGTCGTTCTAGAGATTATGGTGATTTGATCCTCAAATATAAAATAAATAAAAAGTTTCACCAACAGTCCAGTGGACATACTTTAGTAGACCGTTAATATGAATATTCTTTGGATGGCTATCCTTTTTCATAAGCAGTGCTACGACATTTTGTGTTCGATTAGTAGGGTTGGGTGGGGCTAGTTGAACCAAGGGGCTTGTTGGGCCACGCCAATATCTTCGGAGCCGAAAGACTTACAAAGTATGACGAACATGTTCTGGCAAGTTAGAAGTGTGGGGACCGCGCCACCAAGCATTTAGTAGACGCATGGCGTCCGTAGCGTGTGCGCGGGGATTTTGTGTGATTTTTGCTCCAAAAGTAAAAAAATACGATCGACTGTTTTTTTGAAAATAGATACCAAGAAAAAAGGTACCAAGTCATGGTAAGTCAATTTGATATTGTTGTTTACTTAACTGTATCTTATCAATTATAAAAATGAAATACATTTAGTGGTATATGAGTTATCCGATGAAATTTGTAATAAAACATGGGTGGGGCTATTTGAACCATTTGGTTCAACTTGCCCCATTCAGATTCCTTACTGTAATTTTATACGTAATTTCCAGGAGAAGAGTGCGTTCGTTGTCACGCTAGTCTAAAGTGGGCACACCAAAAGTGCACATCTGGCACTATTCCAATGTATATCTGTGTCAATTGTGACAGCGATATCGATTAAATAATTCGAAGAAAATTTACCTGTTTTATTAGACTCGCTTTTTAAGATAAAATAATCATTCTATTACCAAATTCTGTATTCTTTCATTATTTCAATAAATTTAGTTTAATAATTTACATAATTGTTTTATTAAACCATGAGTATGAATATATGACACTATATTGTTCAACAAACCCCGTGGGTGGTTCAAATAGCCCCACCTATGAGGCAAGTTGAACCATTTCTCCTTCTGCGTGAAAATTTAAATATCTTGCCTAAGGTCAATGTATTATATCATTTCGTGAATATCATTATAATGCCAGATAATGAAACTATCTTACTAAATTGAAAAACAAAAATATCTATAGGGGTCAAATTAGCAAAATCATGTTCAACTAGCCCCGCCCTACCCTATGAATAAAACGTATCTAGTATTTTTATAACGTTAACTTGTCGAAGAAATATAGCAGATTCGCTAATGTTATTTAAAATTACACATAACTTAATCGATTGTCCTGATCTTCTTCAACGCCTATCATTCCATATTCCAAATCGCAACAGCAGGCAGTCGCTTACCTTAATCTCCCTATTTGCAAGACCAACTCCAAACAGAACTCATTTATCTACAGATCCACACACTCATTTAACTTAAATTATTACCAAATTGACATTTTTAACTCAACTTTACGTGACATGAAACGAAAACTCACCAAGCAACATGACTCAAACTAGAAAGTTCAATCCCTACATATGTTCCCGTCCTTTGCCTCTTAATCCTATTCCTATGTTCCTCCTACCCCCCCCCCCCCCTCTTTTATATTTTGTAACTAAAAAATGAAACTACGAAAATACCCTTACAATGTTACACTTTATTATTTATTATTAACTATCTTCAGTGGAAAGTTTATAATTGGCATAATTAACACCTAATTAATGCATTATATTGTAATTTTTGATTTGCTGTCAACTTTCTCCAAAATAAATAAAATAAAATAATATCATCGGAGAGATGAAATCTTTTTCCTTTTCATTTACTAAAAGTATAGTAAATTTCTAATTTTGAGAGGCAAAACACAAAGGTAATTGAGAGGCAAATTAAATTTTTTTTCAGATTCTTTCGTCTTCACAAATCTGAGATCAACGTGCGCTGTTTCGGGTGATACCATGTTGCTGGAACGGGACATTTTTTTAATGTATTTATGGCTCGTCCAAGCATGGAAGGAATTGTGAAGGAATTCTCATTTCAAATTGGAAAATGACGGGTTTTAATGCGGAACATGTCGTGTACGTATGTTTCGCAAAATTTTGGCTCGTCTGCCGGATGTGTAACGATGCCAAAGGGATTAATGAGTATTTTTCTTTAGAGTGCTTTCCGTTGGAATACTAGCAGAATAGCATACATGGCATTCACGACAATTTTCATCGATATAAACTATGTTATCATCGGGTTACCGATTATCTCAATAATTTTTTCAGTTATCGAGGAGTTTCACGTCAGAGTTGACCGACAAACTATAATCCATATACTCATTGGTGAAGATGATGAAGATGGTGAATGGATGACGATGATCATTTAGTTTGAGAAATTTGGTAGAGCTGTGGCAAAATAAATTACCGAGTGTACTGTAAAATATACTCGTAAATGTCAATAAAGGTCACGTTTTTTAAGGAATACCTGCTATATCGGACGTGCTGGATCAAATATGCTTTTTGTCATTAAGAGATAACAAGATCTCAAATTTTTACATTAATAACAATCTTTGATAAAATCATTATCACATAAAATGATATTACTAACTGGTTCCCAGCATGCGTTGCAATGCAAAATTCAATGAAGCACATCGTTTCTCCCTGAATCACCTTTCCCGTGCGTCCCCGTTCCTTTCCCGCATCCCCTTCCTAGCTAGCTTTATAAATTATAGCCCATGTGTTATTCTGATGTATGAGCTATATTATTGTAAAGTTTCATTGAAATCCATTCAGTTGTTTTTGCGTGAAAGAGTAACAAACACGCATTCATCCATACAAACTTTCGCGTTTATAATATTAGCAATCACATTATTCCTGAAATATGAGATTAGCGCAATTTATATTAAGAATTTTCGGTTTTATCAGACATTTAAAAATAATGCTCTTTTTTCAACTCCGTGAGGAAATAAGGAAGATATTAAAATAATTACCTCTATTAAACACGTGTGGAAAATGAAATGTACAATTTTTACTCGATACCTAAATAGAGAAATAACTGGTACAAACAGGCACTCCTCATCCGATAGTACTCAGGAAAAGTAATAAATTTATTAATTAAATTGACTATATTCCTACTGCTCCTACATAGCTCCTGCTGTCTTTACAGGCTGGACTTTTTTTTTGGTTTTCAAGGTACAATCTCGTTAAACCGCAATAAAGCAGTTTGTCAATAGGATATTAATGTTCAATTACAATTTAAACATACAAAATAATATTATTACTATAACTATACAGGTTGTCACAATTAACACATGAATTCATATAAACTATCTATATTTAGTAACCATTGTTTCAGCATATATCTCAATCTATTTGTAGAATCTAAATTTTTTATATTAATTGGTAACATGTTAAATATTTTTGGCGCGTTATATTCCAGGGTTCGCCGTCCGTAGTTATTATTATATTTTGGAACAAGCATTCCTTCATTCTTTGTGAGCCTTGTATTATGTTCATGTTCCACTTTCCTCTTATATTTAGACTCAGGCATATGCTGAATCAATATTTTGTACCATAATAAGGCCGGCACCGGTAATGTTGTTAAATTCCGATACAACAATGATATGTTTCGTCTTCGTGAAAAAATATGTTTTTGAAATAATAACTTATGTAACCATAGAATTTTGTACTGATTGTAGGTGGTTTAAATTAATTTTGCAGGACTGTCCCCAAGTGGTTAATCCATACCGTAAAGTTGATTTTGCGAGTGATAAGTAAATAAGTTTTAAAATCTTCACCGGAACGATACATTTCTGTTTGTACAGCCTACCCACTATCGCCCTCATCCTTTTACAAATTTTTTTTATGTGTGTATTCCATTTGATGTTGCAATCAAGAGTCACTCCCAAATAAATATATTCATTTTCCAGTTCAATACTATCACACATTCAGGGCTGTAAAATGTTTTGATGAATACATGTAAAGTCATGAGATATTTTTTTAGGCGAAATCTGAAATTAATCATCAATTTAGTTTTGTTGGTATTAATGATTAGACCTGCGTCGTGCGACCAACTCCAACCTGAACAGCTCGGGGATAAAGGTGTCCATGTATGCCGGTTTCCTATTGAATATATAATACTCGTGGGGGCTTCACTAACTTGTCTCATATACCAGACCTGCCTTAGATTTTTTTACATTTGCTAAATATTTTGTAGCATTTTAATAATGTACAACTACCACCTGTGATATAAAATACACACAATAAACTGTAATCATAGTTGATTGGAGAGCGAGAAATGCTCATTCTTTATATTTTAGATATTTATAGTAAATGGCACCATTTTCTTCTTAAGTACTTTTCTCATTGCGGAGGATGTTACACCCACTCGTATTTTCATATTGGACGAGACTTCTGCTACCCTCATATCCTAAAATACGTTGTAGGCACATAGTTGAAAGCCTATACCTAGGTACTTACTTATTCCTTATTTATTCTCTCTCCGATGGCGCTATAGCCCATATCGAGCCTTGTCCTCCCGCAACATTCGCCTCCAACTCCTCCTGGAGAAGCTGTGCTGCATCCCCTCTTACCTCGTCTTCCCACCTCGGTCTGGGTCTTCCCACTTTTCTCTTTCCACCTGGGTGTCCAGTCAAAATTCTTTTGGGACGCGCGTATTCTGCATTCTCTGTACATGCCCAGCCCATCTCAACCTGAGGAGTCCCAAATGGGCTGAGATGCTAGGGGCTTGATATATATCACACAGTTCTTTGTCGTGCCGGATGCGCCACTGTTCGCCCTCTTTCACGAGTCCAGATATTCTTCTCAGCACTTTTCTTTCAAAAGTATCCAGCATTTCAGCCATCTTTACCGTCGATGTCAGCGCCTCATATCCATAAGCCAATACAGTTCTAACAATGGTCTTATATATGGTTATTTTGGTTTTTCTGTGGATGCTACGTGACTTAAACACTGGCAGCAAAGAGAAGTATGTTTTGTTGGCTGCTGTGATTCTCCTTCTGATTTCTGCTGAATTCTCATTGTAGGTGAATTAATCGACCACTTAGTATGAGTAATTGTCTTCAAATTGTGCACTACTTCTTCTTCTGTGTGAGGGGTTCCTGCTCTGTATCATCATTTTCGTTTTGTCAACATTAACCCGCAGTCCTACTTCCCGTGCCGCTGTTTCTAAAGGGCCGAAGACCCCCTTAATGGCTGAAATTGATCTTCCGATAATGTTAATGTCATCCACATATCCGACAACTTGACTGCTCTTGAAATAAATATTGGAATCAATGTCTATTAGCGTTTTTCTTACAACTTGTTCGAGCACAATGTTGAAGAGAGTTGGAGGTTGTTTTAATCACTATTATTATATATTTACTTGTTCCTTTACTGTATTACTAAAATGATTTTCGGTTCTTAAAACATTTTAAAACGTGGGTTTGATATTATTATAACATTATTCATAGATATGATTTGGCTTCAAAGATCTTTGAAATAGATGAAACCCGCAAATAACAGCCGTAATTCGCGGAACAATTCAGCAAACGGTATCATTGTGCTGTGATGGTTCAACTTGATTGAGGTTTGTGAAGTGCTAACAATACACCTTGTGAATATTAATAACCTATAATTTATAAACGGATTCGCCTAAACCTAAATGCCCTCAGGGAGGTAATTCATCAACTAAACAAACAGAAATGTTTGGTTATTCCCTTTTGAGTAAAAATGAGATTCATTGAGGCTTTTGTACGTTAGGTCTCCGCTTTTATTGGTAAGATTGCAAGGCAGATCTTAGAATTAAGAAAAACATAAGAAAAGGATGATTATGGTTTGGATACGTATAGTTTAAGTGCTGTTACTTCCTGTACAAGTTGTGTTTTTATTTCATGTAATACAGTTCATTTTATGTGACCAATAAATACACTGCATTGTTGACACGGTTAGCCAGCCGGCTACTAACTGACGTCTGCATAATTCTTCAATAAATTACGAAGCCACAACCATAGTTTAACTCCTATATCATTATTATTACTATTATTTTCATCAGATAAGCCTCCAAACCTCCTGCGTGGCATTGCAGTTCATAAATATAGCATATACAAGTACACAAAAACACATTAGTTAGAAAGGAGTATAGTTCCAGGAGGGGCACATAATACCTTCATTATTCCCCATACCCATAACAGCAAGACGTAACTTGTAATGAAAATTGAGTTCAGACACCAATTAAGATTTCAGGCAGTAATTACTATGACGCCGAACGGTTAAATCTCCTCCGACTAACTACGCCATGAATAATACGTTAGTGACTGCTGTATTAGTCCGCGTCCATTTGGCTACACAATCCTATCGTTGCTGCTAATAGGGAACGGTGCTTACAGTTATCTGCAGTTACTTGAAAGCACAGTGCTTCATGGCATGCAGACAGGGGAGATTGAAATAGATAAACGTGCTGTCAGTCTGTGTGCTAAACCTAACGAATATAATACTCCAGGGATGCAAACATTTCTGCTGAGTCATTTCTATCCTTTTACTCGATCTTGAAGATCTTTCACTTTTGCACATGCTTTTTACGAATTTTAGTGATATCTCTTCAGCGAAGATTGAATGATCTATTATACTATAGAAATATTTAGACCATAGAAATCCGTCACTAATCAAAACTATCTTGGAATCAATACAAATCCTAAAACTGTTGTACATATTCCTTGTTAGAAACCTGATAGTACATAATTCCGTAGTCTGCTCGCCCTTCTACAAAATTCATAATGTTGAAAGAATTCAAAGAAAATTTCTACAGTTTGTAAATTTTTAACTTCACATCCCTTTGGAGCACAAAAACTATCCGTCGTTAATGAATATTTTAAATATTCCAACTTTAGAACAGAAACGAAAAATAAACGACCTAAACTTTTTATCAAAATTATTTAATACGATTAGTGTGAACTCCCACATTTAATACATCTACATTTACCTGTACGAACAACTAGACAAACATTAACATTTTATATACAACCATCTCATTTCAACTATTTGTTGTATTCTCCAGTACAACGGTTACAAAAATTTGGCCAATTTCAAACGCTGTATGTTTAATTAAGTTTAATAATTTACATAATTTGTTTTATTAAACCATGAGTGTGAACATATGACACTATATTGTTCAACAAACCCCGTGGGTGGTTCAAATAGCCCCACCTATGAGGCAAGTTGAACCATTTCTCCTTCTGCGTCAAAATTTAAATATCTTGCCTAAGGTCAATGTATTATATCATTTCGTGAATATCATTATAATGCCAGATAATGAAACTATCTTACTAAATTGAAAAAACAAAAATATCTACCGTGTAGTTAGTTTACCGTGTAGTTAGGCACCCTTATTATGCGAAATTCCAAAAATCTGGATTCCTCCGATCTCGTATGACAATCGGAGCACAAAACGAATGAAAACACCTACTAAAGTTTTATATATATAGTTTATTCGTGATACCATTAAAATATTATAATAAAAGTGAGTTCATTGTTTTTATTTAGTTTAATAGATAATACAGACTGATTTCTGATCTCAAGTGATTTTTGCCAAAAATTGTTACATAATATCCAAATTGTCAGTTACCTAACAATAGAAAAGTATTTTATTTTATCCAGCTACCCTGAATGGTGTGAACCTGCAGGTGACTGAAGGAACTAAATACCTTGGACACATAATCACCAGTAATCTGATGGACGATGACGACATCGATAGGCAAAGAAGAGCTCTCAGTGTAAAAGCTAACATGCTCAGTAGAAGATTCCGCCTTTGCAGTACTGCTGTAAAAAGGACGCTCTTCCTTTCCTTCTGCGCAACACTGTATACGTGTGAACTCTGGGCAAACTACAAGAAGAGTAGTATAGAAAGACTTCGGGTTCAGTATAACAACGCCTTCCGCATAATGTTTGGTCTCCCCAGATATTGCAGCGCTTCCCGGATGTTCACGGAGGGGCGAGTTCCTGGCTTTGCAGCCCTTATTAGATCCAGGGTGGCAGGAATTAGGGAAAGGATAACCAGCTCTGGAAACAACCTCGTCATGGAAGCCCGCCTCAGTCCATCATCCAGTATTGATGCACACTGGAGAAAAATACTGGCTCCTTACGTGCTCACAGAATCCCGAAAGCTTAATATTATTATTTCTTTTGTTTTTCCTTTTACTACTATTAGTTTATTATCTTTTTTTTGTTTCGTGAACATTCATATCCACCTTCTTTTTCTTTTTTTCCTTTCAAATTCCTTGTACATGTATGTGTATATTACCTCTATGGAATGTGTGGGATTGCACTCTCCTCCCCACATACTGGAATAAACACTTCTTTATTTGTTTTTATTTATTAACATATATTTATTTTGTCCAATAAATAATAATTTGGACCCCAAAATTTTAATGGATCTCTAATATATAAACATTTAAAGTAACAGGACGCCCAGGCCCCATGTAAGAGAATACGTAAAAAATCACGTCAGCAGTAGGTATTGTGAACTGCAATTTTAAACATTTTTTCCAACATTATTATTGATTGGATAATATTGGCAGACTATCTATTTTTACCATTCATTTCCAATTCAGTGTTAACTCTTAAATTTTATATTTTATGTTATATGTATTTTATCTTATTTTAAATCGTACTTTATTTTAATTGTGATTTAAAAGAAACATGTCCTGCATACTGCATTATATGTAAAAGCCTTGTGGGCGTATTACCACTTGAGCCCATTAGCTAAAATAATAATACCAGACATATTATGTATGACGTGTAAAGCGTATCTGACTTAAAATAAAATAAAATAAATTGTAACCCTAACGAAAACACCATTTTTAGCCAAAGCAAAATACCCACCGAATGGTATATTAGTAAAAAATTAACATATACCTATAGCTAATGGAGCCAAATATATTTCAATTCAAAGGGTGATCTTACCACAACCATGATTTCGTTAGTTTATACCTAAAACTTAAAAAAATATATATTTGTTTAAAAATAACTCAGATCCTTTTCTCGTCGTCGAAAACAATTTATAAATCATGCTACATCTTTCTTTTTACATTAGAAAAGTCGTAGAAACCACCCGTTCTTATGTGTCAACGACGGGATGTCGACCTGTGTCGTGGGGATCAATAATCAATAACGCTAGTTCCTCGGAGCATTTTCCATTGAAGTACCGGTAGAATGAGGTCAGCATTTCCACTCGAGGTGACGTACGCCATTCGTCCGTTTTTAAAGATATGAATGTTAAGATATCTACAACGATGTATCTTCCTATTTTCAAATAATGTATGCATCTCTCATTGCTCTCCCTCTAACTCAAGTGAAAGATTATTATATGCACAGTAAAAGCATTGGTTTTTTAAGTGAAACTTCTTTAGCCCCGATAGTGATTTTAAATTGGATGCGTCATAAAAAATTATTATTTGACGGTCCTCGGTTCTAATATAATGCAGTAAATTCACGACTGCGCGCGGGCCTCCAATAGCGCCGCAGTATGAAGCGCGTGACTCTCAGCGCCCAGAGATTCATCCAGCGAACGGAGGTTCAAAACTTACCTAATCCAAAAAAAAAACATTTTAATTTTTGTAATATCAATATCCAATCTTCAAACCACTTTAAAATAAACTGTCAAAAGAAAAGAAAGCGACATCTGGCGACTTTCTAGTTTCACTTCTACTGCGTGTGAATTGCACACTCTGATGTTTTATATTCAGCTCGCTAGTTAAAAATTCAATTGCAAATTTTTTTTAAATAGAAATTTTTTAAAAAATCCACAAATTTCACAGTAACGTATACAAAAATATCTGGAATATTTTACCACCCTTGTTGAAATGCGGCGAATGGGGTAAGCGCAAAACGATTGAAATATAATGAAGTTTAGACATCAACCCTTGTGCAATATTGTGCATTGTATGCGTCAATTTGCAGCGGAAATGTGACGTTAATGCATTCAGCCATACGCACGGTACGATCACCGCTGATTGATAGTGGGGATGAGGGGTGATATTCTAAAATGTGCAACGGTGCAGGGACCCAATTCTCCAATACAGGTCGCTCGAAATCACCGTCAAAAGTACGACATTGTTAATCGACATTGTTAGTCGACATTGTTAATCTCGATTCTCGTCGAAAGTACATACGCTAAACATCAAAAGTCATTTCAATCGAACCAAGAGCGGGTCGAACTTATCGGCACCGACAAAACTGTTATAATCTAGCACATTGTATTATAAAAATCCTAACCTTAGATCGTTTCCCGCGCGTTATTCGATGGAAAGTCATCGAATATTTTTACAATTTTTTTTTTACATTAGCTCCACTAGAAAGGCCCTGAGGAAAAATTTTCTCCTTAGGGTCTATGTCATCTTTGGGCATGCTGTGTGGAGGGTCTTTTCAGGAAAGGAAGGAGATGAAGTTCCGGGAAGGAAAGGGGTATTATGTTGAGTAGGAATCTGGTGGCCAGTGTTTCCAGGAGTGACGGACGTATAAATCCATCCTTCCCACTGCGGTGCAAGCAAATATTCCGAGGGAGTATGGCTGGAGAAGTCAAAGGGACTCTCTCAACCAATCTCTCCCGATCCGGCCGTCATGATGGCTGGTAGGCAGACGCATCTACCGCAAAGACCCTGATAATCCTCACCCCATGAACCCGGGAACCCCTGCTAAGTCACCAAACGTAGCGAACCACTTGGGGTGACCTATGGGCAATAACATAAGCAATAACATCAGCAATAACAGAAACATAGATAATTTTCACAGGACTAAAACATATCTCCATCCCTTCGATATTCAAGAATAAAATTTATTTAATATAAATGAATGACTTCGAGATGACGGGTAATTTTGTATTCATAATAATGGCGTAACGAATACCTCTTGATCGCTGTTGAAGAATTGAGTTCCAAATGCATCCACCGAACTAAATGCTACGAGCAATTTGATGGTGATTTTATTGTTCAGTTATGTTTTTCATTATCTGTTCTTGAAGCAATAATTGAGCTTAATTTTTTTAAAATTATTTACAATTAGCAACCTAATTGTACAACGCAACATAATCATTTAGACGGTGAGCTGAAAATATTTAAGTTTATGTTATTCACGTTTTTTATAAACTAAAATTTTTAGGTTTCCATGTCAAGACCGGGTGACATTTGTGTAGGATAACATAGATGGTGGGGTCTAAGTAATTACAAAAGAGTGATTTTTATGAAATGACTAACTAAAATTTTAAGCTTGAAGCAGAAAATTTCTAAAGCTGCAAGAACTCTGAATGGGTTTGTTATGTAATTGATGTTAATACATTTAATTAAATAATAGTGTGTGCCGAGGCAGAATTACGTGGCGGTTCATCCTTTGTGCCCACCATAAATTAAAAAAAGTTCATGAACATTTTTAATCTCATTGTATTAAAAAATAATAAGTCTATTTATTTTCACTTGTTAATGTGATTATTTTAATAATATTTTCAACAATTAAAGGTAAGGTAATAATTAATCAGATTTATATAACACGAGAAAATAAGAC
The DNA here is from genome assembly GCA_929108145.2 of Limnephilus rhombicus. Taxonomy (NCBI): domain Eukaryota; kingdom Metazoa; phylum Arthropoda; class Insecta; order Trichoptera; family Limnephilidae; genus Limnephilus; species Limnephilus rhombicus. Next base: position 12,617,193 of record OV815292.1, on the reverse strand, counting down.
ATTACTTCGTTCATAGCGAGGACTACTGTTCACAGAACTACTTGAACCATAATTATAAAATACTATCTGACCCGGCCGCGCGTTGCTGTGGCAAACAAAACACAACGCCATCTACTGGATGGTTATCCAACCTTTATAACCACCGCCGTCTCTGAGTTGATTGCGAAGAGACAGACGGACAACGCGGAGGATCTTAATTTATAATACGTAGAGATGGTGCGAAAAATTATAATAAAGTGTATGAAATGCTTAAAGTAACTAACGTATTTAAGTTAATAAGGATTAATACTGTATCCGTCTAAATAACTTTTCAATTACCGCAATGTTTTTAAAAGATAGTATGGTTATAGTAAGCTATCCGTAAAAGATAGATATATGCCTTCGCGGACTTTTTTGTAGATCTATAAAAGAGGAATATCCCACCATGCATTGTTTGGTTATATATCAAAGGGATAAGGCAGTGTTTTCGATGAAAGCTACCAGGCGGCACACAATGGGGTGGATGACCCCGAAAGTTGGCATCAAATCAGTGGTTGCAATTGCATCAAACCTTTTTCGATTTTAGTTTCGTGTAGACATGTTAATAAAAATAAGTGAAAAAAAAATTCTAAAAGTCACATATATTTAGTACAAAAATATAAAGTTGAAAAATATAAGATAAATTAAATTAGTCATAATGCTCACTTCATTTCGCAAGCTATTTATTAACAGTTATTCACAGAATAGATTGTCTTAATCGTCTTGTGACAATATACTATCATCATCACTACTTTGTTCAACTACCGAATCATGTACTGTAGTCGTATTAGGGTCCGGTATCTTTAGCATTTGCAGTACATCTTTTGGAATTGTTTTCATTGTCCTTTTGTTTTGTTTTTCGAGTTTTAGATCGCAATATCATAGTTTATTTGACGTTTTATACACTCAGATGACATAATATCAAATGACAACGCGGGTCGACCTCTTTTTTTTACTATTTCTGGTAAGGATTTGCAATTCTTAGGTGTATTAGTCCTTTCAAGCCATTATTTATTATTAAAGTCTTTACTTTCAAATCATTATTTATTATTGTTTCTGCGATACTTCTAACATCTGATTTTCAATTTACTACAACAGAAAACAACTATTTTATTAAAAAAATTTATTTTGATTCAGGTGACAATGTGTATCTAAGAGATATTTTTTCAGGAATTTTACTTTATCGTCAAATTTCTTAACGCTAGAGTTTTTCATAGTTATGTATAACTCGAATCTCGTACGAACCACTTCAGAAATTGCATCTAAAACAAAACACACTGATTATAAGACTAGATCCGCTTTTCATGAAAACTGATAGTCCTCGCTTTCAGGTACAATAATTAATAAAATAGTATACAAAAGCAACTTTTTAAAATTTATTCTAGTAGCCAAGATATTAAAGTATACAAGACAAATTATAATATGACGGAATCTAGTGGTATTTTTACTATTTGCCTTCGACATTTAATATATTGACAAAAAAATATTTCAGACGAGATACTTTTTCAAGAATTTTACTTTATCATCAAATTTCTTAATGCCAGAGTTCTTTATATGATTAAATGTGTTACATATGATTATATGTAACTTGAATCTCGTACGAACCACTTCAAAAATTGCATCTAAAACAAAACACATTGATTATAAGACTAACCGTTTTTCATGAAAACTGATAGTCCTCACTTGCAGGTGTTGTAATTAATAAAATGGTGCATTAAAGCAACTTCTTATAATTTAATCTAGTAGATAAGATACAAAAGTATACAAAAAAAAAATTATGGAATCTAGTGGATCTTTTAACTATTTGTCTCGATATTTAATATATTCACAAAAAAATATTTCATCCAAATAGGTGTTTGTTTTAATAAAAATTTTTGACATATCGTGAAAGGTTTTCAACAACTACTGTAAAATAATAAAAGTACACACCACTAGACATCGTATTCATCTTCAATTGGATCTAAACACTTTTGTAGATTTCACTTTATTTAAATTTGAAACGTATTGAAATTTACGCGACTGCAAAAACTGACACGGTCACCAGCACAAAGTTCAAGTTCAAACTGATCTCTTTCCGTCAGTATTGCGATAAGGGCGACACGCTTCGTGGGAATTATGAAACATTTAATGGACTTCAAAACTAGCATACTTGTTTCATTGTAAAGAACATTTGGCTATCTGATTTTCTGCCAACGCGGTTCATTTTCTGACACTTCTAACAATTATTGTTATTCTTCAACCAATTTACACATATCTTAACAAATTACATACCTAAACCTTCCTCAAGAAACACTATCTATTAGTGAAAACCGCATAAAAATCCGTTCAGTAGTTTTCGAGTTTAACGCGAACAGACAGACAAACAGACAGACAGACGACGCGGAGGACTTTAATTTATATTATGTAGAGAAAATAGATATTTTTTAACCAATTTACACATAATATCCTTAACAAATTACATACCAAAACCTTCCTCAAGAAACACTCTATCTATTAGTGAAAACCGCATGAAAATCCGTTCAGTAGTTTTCGAGTTTATCGCAAACAGACAGACAGACAGACGACGCGGAGGACTTTAATTTATAATATGTGGAGATACCGTACGATTCATCTAGGTTTACAAATATTTTGATGCGTTCTTGTTTCTGATAAATATAATTACGCAAATTCGGGTCCTTAATAATTCAAAACATAAAGTTGGAACAAGGTTGGAACAGAGTTAACATTGGCTTTAAAATTGGTTTTACTTCCAGCAATTCGAATAGAAGTAGAAAGTTAAGCAAATTACTGTCAAAGTATTAGAATTACGTGATGTAACATTTTCTGAATTCCAGGAAAAAATAAACTTATAATTTGATTAAGAACAAATACCTTGTAGATTTTCACACGATTTCTTTGTAAATTAGGTTTCTCCATTGAAACTGTAAATGTACGTATCACTACAATGTACTTGATTGACCAAAAACCAATGTTCTTTAACGAACTTGATGAGATTTTTTTTACCAGGAAGGGTGTTTGCAAGGGATGAGAACATGAACAAAGTAAGTGAAATCCATGGACATATCAATATATCTGGACCTGCCCTAAGTGATAAAAGCGTGTTATTTCCCCCTCCCCATAACGGTTCTATGGAGCCAGCTCGAATCGACGAGAGCCTCGCTTGAATCTAAAAAATGTGACGTCATCACTCTTCTCCTGACCAGCGCCAAGCACGCATCATACATCTTGCGAACAAAAATGAGAACCTGTGCAATACATTATACCCTAATATATGTGAATATATCGAATGTGGGCGTTTCTCCAGTGAGCTCGTCCCTGGTTACAGGGGTAAGTAAATTATGAAACATTTGTAAAAGTGTCTTAACTAAATACGGCAACAACATATTCCTCTGTGAAAAAGGTAACGAACTTTCCTTTCCCGCCTTTGGACTACGCAAACATGTTAATAACGTGGCGGGCAATTCGCGCTCCCATGTAAAAAGGTCTATTCATTCAAAAGCAGATTTTGCTTTTAAGAACTAAATGGTGATATTATAATGCGAGATGCCTATATACTGTCAGATTAATTTTTTAACGAATCACAGTCCTCTTTCCCCTCTTTGCCCTTCCACAGTTTGGTTTTACCCCTCATCTGTATCTTCTTGTCTATCTATTTGGATGTCGTGAAATCTAATAAACTATGAAAATCGCAATAGTCGATAATTCAAAATAGGGTATTTCCACTATTTGTATTCTCAAAATATATAACTTTTTTTTAAATGTGAATACCGCACAAGAGTCCCAGCTGCTCCTCTCTGGAGGCAGTGAGACTAAGGTATGTTGTGAGAATTTTGGCGGTGGGGAAGAGATGGAGATGGATAATAGGAAGGTTGGAAAGTAACTGGCTATTCAGATCTGGTCACCAATCAGGGCTAAAGCCATTTTAAGCAATATTTCAATTCTGAATGGTGGTCTTACACCAGAGTGATATCGAGAGTATCTTCCACTCTGGAACATGCCGCAAATACACTTTATATTATTTTTTATTAATTATAACAAATTATTCAAATAAAATTTATTTGCTCAAGACGGGTTCGAACCCACGACCTTTGGATTGCGAGTCGAGAGTCTTATCACGCGATAGTATGGCCGATAATGAAGATACATATTTTAAAATTATTTTTATGTTTATTAATAAATTTTGTATAACGATTTGAAATGTTCTATTTTTGTATTTTTGATAACCGCCAAAACGACTACTCATTCGTTTTTATTCGTCAATTTGACGGCGTTAATATGTCGCAACATTGGTGACAGCCGTCTTACCAGAAATTGGACTTTTTATGTCATTATCACGTTGCAGTCAGATGGAACCATTTCTGAGTTTGCGGTTTTTCAAATCAATAATGTATAAAATTAATTAATTTGAAATTAAAATTAATTAATTTCAATTTAGGGGGCGGGTATGGGTACCGCCGCCCGGGAATCATTTATTGGATAACCAACACCTCTGCCATAGGTCACCCCATGTGGTTTGCTATTTTTGGTGAGTTAGCAGGGGTGCCCAGGTTTATGGGGTGAGTTTGTCCAGGTCTTAGCGGCGGATGCGTCTGCCCACCTGCTGCATGGCTGACCGGATCAAGAGAGACTGTTTTGAACTTTCCAGCCGGACTCTCGGCCCATCGTCTTGTACCGCAGTTGGAGGGATAGGTTTATACATCCGTCACCCCTGGATACACTGACCCTCAAATTCCTACCCACCCTTCATTCATTTTTCCTTCCCAGAACCCTCTATCCTTCCCTTCCTTGAAAAAACCCTCCATCCAGCATCCCCTAAGATGACATAGGCCCTGAGGGGATTTTTCTCAGGGCCTCCTGTGTGGAGCTAATGTAAAAAAAAATATTTAAAAAAATATTATAATGAATAAAAATGTTAAAATTACACTTTTTTAGTACAAGGATCAGAATCAGAAAAAAGATTTTCAATCTTCCACACATTTTCAACGGAATTCATAGTTTGTGAAAATGCCACATTGTCAAAAGAGGGTACGCTAGATAATAAGAAATTATTATTCAATTCTTTCAATTATTCCACATTTCAACAAGGAGTGAAGCTTTGTACTAACAGATACAAATGTAGTATGAATGAATGCAAAATTAAAACCACCCTCGATTGTACGCAAGCTGAGATATGAAAAGAATCCTTGACTAACAACGGGGTAGAATACAGTGTGTAGAAAGGTGGAGAAGTACTTACCTGGCTATTCGAACCTGGTCGCCAAACACAGCTCAAAACATTTTAAGCAATTTAATTTTGTAACAAGAGAAGTAACAATCCCACCATATTTTTAAAGAATTATTTTTAATTATTTGTTCATATGAAGCGGATACTTTGTGACGTAACATTATAATCTCTTCTCTTCTTCTCTACATATTATAAATTAAAGTCCCCCGCGTCGTCTGTCTGTCTGTCTGTTCGCGGTAAACTCGAAAACTAGTGAACGGATTTTCATGCGGTTTTCACCAGTAGATAGAGTGTTTTGTGAGGAAGGTTTAAGTATGTAATTTGTCAAGGATTTGTGTAAATTGGTTGAAACATAACGATAATTGTTAGAAGTGTCGGAAAAAATCAAGCCGCCTGGTAGCTTTCATCGAAAACGCTGCCTAATCCTTTTGGGATATACCAAAACAATACATGGTGGGATATTTCTCTTTTATAGATTTACAAAAAAGTCCATGAAGGCATATATCTATCATTTACGGATAGCTTACTATACTCATTCTTTCTTCTAAAAAAATGGTCACGTACATTGGGGTAATTGAAAAGTTATTTAGACGGATACTGTATTAATCCTTATTAACTTAGATACGTTAGTTACCCCAAGCATTTCATGCACATTATTATAATCTTTCACATCATCTCTACGTATTATAAATTAAAGTCCTCCGCGGCATCTGTCTGTCTCTTCGCGATAAAATCAAAGACGGCGCGGCGGTTATAGAGGTTGGATAACCATCCAGTAGATGACGTTGTGTTTTATTAGCCACAGCAACGCGTGGCCGGGTCAGATAGTTTAGAATAAAACAATAACTTTGTAAACACGACTTTGATTTTCTTTACTTTCTCTATGTTTACACAATAATGGATTCTTGGAATTCGCAAGTCACCTCATTGAAACCGACCACAAATTCAATAAAGATTCAGGCGTCGCACTTATCACAGAAATGCGATAGGTATCAGGTTGGATATTTTAGAAGCATTATAATTAAGAAAGGCGAATAACATTAATAGTAAGGTAATTAATAATCAAATAAATTTCAATAAAAGTCAAATACTAAGGTTGTTCCCTATTGACAAAGTACATTCCTTTTCCCTTCCCTATTTTCTATATACACTTACGCCTACCTCTTCCTCGACTTGAGGAGTCCAGCCCATTTTTTAAAAAACATATATTATCTGTAACACATATAACTTCATTTTAGTAGAGTATTACACTGCCCTGAAGAAGCTACGGTGGTAGCGAAACCCGGTCGGCATAAAGTATTGAAAATAAAAGTGGTGTTTACAAAGTTATTGTTTTATTTTAAATTTAATTTAAATTAATAAATTGTAAAATTCCACGAATGAGATTTACTTGCACACGCTGTGATTTAAACCAACTACCTCCGGATTCATATCCAAAGATACCATTCATCCACGGAGGCTTCAGTCAAATGCTTTTTAATTATAGTTTTATCCATGAAGCTAACTCAATAATAAAAATAATTAGAAATACAACTTCGCTATACAAGGGGCACGTAAAAATTTTAGCATCTAATCAAAAAAATATTTAACGATGATGGGATTCCGGACAACTAGGAGTAAATATTTCATAGCCCAGGTACGACTCTGCTCCTTCTCCAAAGCGAGTCAATTAAAAAGTTAGCGAAACGCGTTTTCACCACAATGAAACAACAAGGTATTCCTTAATACTTAATGGTGGCATAAAGTTCATGATTCGTAACACTTGAAACCATTGATAAAGAAACATGTAGATGAACTTGTGAAAGTGTAATAAATGATAAGAGGAATGGAATTGATCTCACTTATGTACGGTGATTTCATGTAACTATGATCATTCGGCAAAAGTGTGAATGGTCCGAAACCCCACAAGCATAAATACACCGATGCATGAAGCATAAGTAGCAAAATAATTAGAAAAATGGAATTGATCTCACACAGGTACAGTTCAACTTATATTCAGAAGAAATATTCAATGAAGCTCTGCAAGAAGCTACTGAAGGACTTGTTATTAATGGGAAGATTCTGAACAACCTGCATCGTGCAGATGATACGGTACTTCTAACAAATAACATTAAGGATCTACAACTTTTGCAGAATCAAGTAGTGAAGACTTGTGATAATTTTGGGATAGAACTGAATATAAATAAAACAAAATACATGCTCATAAACAAAAATAATGCGTTGGATGAAAATCTTTATATTGCTGAAACAAAACTGGAGAAGGTACAGAGTATTGTATACTTGGGCTGGGATCAAGATATTATGCAGTCAAGATCTCAACCTTGGATTACGAATGCGAATGGTCAGAAGCTACGTGTTTTCTATATTATTTTATGGAATGGACGCCTGGACGCTTATTGAAGAATTAATCATGACTTGAGGCATTCGAGATGTAGAACTACAGAAGAATACTTAAAATAAGCTGGATGGACAGGGTAACGAATGAAGATGTTATGGTTCAGATGAATAAAGAAAAAGAAGTTATTTAAACAAAAAAATCCGAAAACTTCAATAAATTAGACATGTGATGAGACATCCCGAAAAGTATGTGATCTTAAGTCTCATAATGCAGGGAAAGATTGCTGGAAGACGGGGCTCTGGAAGAATGAGAACCTCATGGCTAAAAAACCTGAGACGATGGTTTGGTCAGTCTACCGTAAAGCTGTTCGCTGCAGTAAACTAAGTCCACCTAGCCAACGTGATAGTCAACGTCCGTTGAATGGACAGGGCATAAGAAGAAGAAGAAGATCAAAACTGTGAATGATCCAAACACCCACAAGCATGAAAACAAGAGCATGAAGCAAGAGTGACAAAATGATGAGGGGAATAGAAATGATCTCAAATAGGTACCTAATTGCACACAATCACGATCGTTTACCATAACTGTGAATGGTCCAAACACCCACAAGCATTAAAACACCGATGCTTTAAGCAAGAGTGACAAAATGATAAGAGGGATAGAATTGATCTAACATAGATCCATAACTTCACATAATTACGGTCATTAGCCAAAACTGTGAATGGTCCAAACACCCACAAGCATGCAAACATCGATACTTGAAGCATGAGTAACGGGAATAGAATTTATCTCACATAGGTAGGTACCGTAATTTCACATATTTACGGTTGTTCGCCAAAAATGTGAAAACACCCACAAGCATGAAAACTATACTTGAAGCATGAGTAACAAAATGATAAGGGGAATTGAAATGATCTGAAATGGGGACCGTAATGGTAACCTGTGAACGGTCCAAACACCACTAACATGAAAACACCGATGTTTAAAGCATGATTGACATCCAGTGAACAGTTTACAAACTAAATGATAAAGCATAGATTCGATGATATTGGTTTGGAAACACCCTGTGTCGGCCATATTTGTTCACTAACTTGACAACGGTCAGCGGGTGACGGATTGCACATAACCTCAACAGCTGCTAACCAATCTCTCGATTTTGATGGACCATCTACAATGTTGTGTAATTCAATTTGGTGCAATTAATATAGATTTTATATAAATATCAATGTCAAATAGTCGGACTTTCTCGAAAAAAAAATCCAGCCACCTCTAATAAGAATATTGATAACAATGCTCCTGTGACATTAACACAAAAGATTTAGGCAACACTTTTCAATCAAATCTTTCATTTGTTATCCACATAATGGAAAACTCTTAAGGCCTCTCTAATAAGACTTTACAAATGTTGGGATTTATAACTAGGCTATGGGTACCGCCTCAATTTTTGGGAGGCGGGTATGGGTACCGCCACCCCGGGAATCATTTATTGGATAACCAACACCTCTCGCCATAGGTCACTCCAAGTGGTTTGCTACGTTTTATGACTTACCAGAGGTGCCCGGATTCATTGGGTGAGGTTTGTCCAGGTCTTGGCGGCCGATGCGTCTTCCTACCTGCAGCGTGGGAGGCCGGATCGAGAGAGACTGGTTGACCTCTACAGCCAGAATCCCTCGACCCTTCGCCTGGCACTGCAGTTGGAGGGATGGATTCATACGTCTGTCACTCCTGGACACATTGACCCCCAGATTCCTATCCACCTCTATGCATGTATATTTTTTCCTTCCCAGAACTTGCTCTCCTTCCTTTCCCTAAAAAAACCTCCACAAAGCATCCTCTAAGATGACATAGGCCCAGAGGGAAATTATTTTCTTTAGGGCCTCCTTTGTGGAACTAATGTAAAAAAGGGAATAACTTTGTAGAAATTTCAACAATATTAAATTTATTAAACTTTTATATTTTGCCTTTGTTAGAAGTCACATTTAATACAATTTTCTCGTCTGGAACCCCATTATGATATTTGTGTATAGGCATGTAGGACAAATGAAATTTTTTCTTATATTTTTTGTTAAATATGTCGTCTATTAATTTGGAGTTATAACCATTATTAGATGCAATTATTTTAATGGTGTTCAACTTTAAAATTTTTCAAAAGAAGCAAACACATTGTGACTTGACATTTTTAAATAAATAAAAAGAAAACACTTTGTTTACGTCACTTTATTATTTCTTCCGTCTACCGGTTTTTTTTTATATTCAGTCCTGATGATGGTACGGAGGTACCGAAACCGGTAGACGGAAGAAATAATAAAGTGACGTAAACAAAGTGTATTCTTTTTATTTATTTAACTTTAAAATTATTTGGGGATAACGGGATATTAATTAATCTATTGATCAAATAATGGAAAGCTAAGGTTTTTGTGAAAATGGATGGTTAGATGAGTTGTGTATAATTATATCAGCGTGTGTTTCTTTTCGAAAAATATTAAATTCAATCTTATTATTAATTATAGTCAGGTTTAAATTGAATTAAAGTTCGGTTTAAATTTAAACCTAACTATAATCTTAATATATAAAACAAAGTCGGGTTAGTTACACTATTTATAACTAAAGAACGGCAGGACCGATTTTGATGATCTTTGATTTGTTGGATTATTCTCCGGCCCGGATAACAGAATAACTATTAAAACATCACTATAATTCACGAAGAAGAAAGTTATGAAGAAAATTAATTTCTTCATACATTTTGTATGGAACGAATTTTCATCTTTTGAAAGAGCTGTGGCAATGTTGTGTCAGTTGAAGTTTGCGTGAATTCCAAAAATTCAGAACCGTCAAATGTCAATGGGCTGATTATTACGCTTTTGTTCTTTAACATATAATGCTGCCTCTCTTTCTTACACACTAAATGTCAACAGTCAAAAATGAGACAAACGGTTGACGTGTGTCTTCGCCCTTCCAAAGGAAAAATACAATAATTTTAATAAATTTCCCTCACACGCATAAAAAAAATGAAACGCAATCCCCGTAAGGGGCCATCCATAAATTTCGTCACACATTAAGGGGGAGGAGGGGGGGGGGAGTAGCAAGTGCGACTAGGGGTATGGGGTGGTCATCAGCTCTGTGACTTCACATGTAAAAAAAAATTAACTACGGTTTTTATTACTTTTAGATGTCACACTAGGGGGAGGGGGTCTCATAAATGTGACGATGTGTGACAGGGACGGGGGGGGGGGGGGGGGTAAAAAATCTTGAAATTCGTGTGACGTAATTTATGGATGGCCCCTAAGTAAGTGGAAAAGTAAGAAAATCATCCGTATACAAGGTCATCTCTGATATTGGTCAGCTAGTTAATAATAAATTTGAATTTGATATTTTTTGAAAAGAAATATAGGCTGATATAATTATGCACAACTCATCTAACCATTCATTTTCACAAAAACTCTTAGCTTTCCACTATTTGATCAATAGATTAATTAATATCACGTTATCCCCAAATAATTTCAAAGCTGAACTTAACACCATTAAAATAATTGCATCTAATAAAGGTTATAACTGCAAATTAAAAGACGACATATGAAACAAAAAATACATAAAAAAATTCCATTTGCCATATATTTACCCATTGCTTAGTGATAATATTAAAAAACAATGGAGAAAAATATTGTTTGTGAATCATCAAACCTCCAATTTAATTATGAAAAAAAATCCTAATACAATACAGCCGGTTTTTATACAAATAATAAATTGTAAAATTATATTTTAAATAACAAGGACTGTTCACGCCTTTATTGTTACATGCGGTTCTTTCTAAAATACCCATTGTATGCCCTCTGCCATAGTTAGTTCAGTTGAATTCACCTCGCCGCACAGGACACAAGTCCTAAAAACCGCACCGCTTTTACAGTTGTTGTAAGTAATCAAAACGCAAACAGAACTCTTAAACAGCAGCTATTCGCAAGTACCATCGCCAGGCGTCGCCTATTCTCGCTTATTATTACGCGATTAATCGTTCATTCCCGTTCTTCCAAAATCTCTCCAAACTAACATACCTACCTTTCCAGTGAACACTGAACGAAGAGGGAAGCAGTCTGGGTAAGTGCGATTAAAATATAATAAAATAAATAAGAACCGCATACAGTCCACAACATACCGCAGCATTTGATCCCTCGATCCACTGAGAGGTAACATTATTTGCTACCCGCCGCAACAAGGACAAAGACGAAAAAATGAAAAAATCCCGAGTTTACCAATTAAATTGTAATGATTGTAACCATTTTTACATAGGTAAAACGTGCAGAAATTTTAAAACGAGGTTTAAGGAACATTTGGGATGTCTAAATAGCAATAATTATTCGGAATTTGCTAACCACCTAATTGAATTTAAACATTCATTTGATATAAATACTGTTTTTAACATTTTACACACTAACGTTAGTAGTTTTCAATTAGATCTTCTAGAAATTAGGAAAAATGTCAATAAAAATTTAAATATTATTATTAATCAAGTGAATTTTGTGAATAAACCTTTTCTTAAACATATTTCATTGTAATCTCCCCCTTCCACCTCTCTCCCCCCTACTACTTCCATTTCTACCCACGCCTGTCTTTCTATACTCGATAATTTAGTTTTTAGTACATATAATAAATAACCTGATGAAGAGAACATCGTTCTCAAAAATGTTGATTTTTTTAAATAAAGATTATCGTGGTAAAAAGAAAGTATTTTTAATTATTTTATTAATAAAATGGCGCCACAAAGTGAATTTGCAAAATTTGAAGAAAAAAATCTATCAGTATAAAAAGGGGAGAGAAAATTTGCACACTTGGCCTTCTCAACAAGAAAAAGGTCAATATCTTCCTGAGACTTCAAAACACCACCCGCAACCCCTTCTCCTACCCCCTTTAAAGAAGAATTTTGACACTCTTGTTGAAATTTTGCGTATATAACGTTCAAAATAAGCGAAACTACATTTGATTTCTAAAAACTGTGAATAGGACTAAAGTAGGTACTAATGACACTATAAAATATAATAATAATAATAATAATTGGATAATTTATAAAGCGCCGTTTTTGTGAAAAATCACCTCAAGGGCGCTGTACAATTTATTAGGAAAGCTTTGGTTCTAACTAATTTTACTATTTACAAATGGATACAGAAACATACTTACCTGGCAGGTCACTTCCAATAAACACACTTTAATTAGAAAGTTTATGCTTGGAGAAGATACGGCTTTGCACGTGGAGGACATTACAGTTAACACACTGGATATATATTTTATTGCATGATTTTACATTATTTGCTACCCTCATCACTGTTAGTAATACATTGATGAATAGATTAGTGGCAAAAGTAGAGTTGGTATTTATTTTAAAATACTGGAGAATTTAGGACTATTGGAGATTAGTGGCAAAAGTATAGTTGATATTTATCTTAAAATACTGGAGAATTTAGGACTCTTTAGGGCTGGAGAATGTTCATGAAATAACCTTCACAAATGCTTACATATTTTTTTTGTTTTTATTTTTTTATTTATTTTTTAAGTTTTTTTTTTTTTTTTTTTCTGTACGTTTTTACAGGTTAGTCGCGGGTATTGAATGTGAAGGTGAAAGATTTTGAGTTTATGGATACGACTGTCTTAACAGGTGAGTTTTAAGTCTAGCTCTAAATTCCGCCGCGTCTGTGATCATTTTTAAGTCATGTGGCAGTCCATTCCAGGCTTTAGGTCCTGACACTCCGAAAGCGCGCTCACCGAACTTAGTATCTGGTGTGCGCTTTGGTTCCTTTAACCTTCCGATAGCTGATGACGTTGCTGACCGTAGGGTTGACTGTCGAGAATTGGAATTTTCTGGAATACACAATTCCGATAAGCAAGCCGGAGCCATTCCGTTAAGGGACTTAAATACCATCCAACAGAGCTTAAACTGGATCCTTTCAGGACATTTATGGTTTTAGACTCGACTGGATCAGAGAAAGCAGAAAACAAACGAGTACGTAAGTAAGTAGATGTTATGTTATCCCAATATGTATAGATTTCTGATATATTGAATTCAAATATAACTGCTAAATACAATGTAATATGGTATTCATATTTTTGACAAAAAAGCTTAATCTCGTCTCATCTATATACATGTTGGTTTCAAACAAATCCTCGGGGATAACACAACATTAACATTACAACATAACGAACCTAACGACAAGCGTAATGTTAAAAATACAAGGCCCTGCGCGCGCACAGGGATGGGAGTGGGAGGAATGCGGACGTGAACGGGTTGGTTAATTTTATGTTTCAATGCGAACGGTTTGACAACAACAATTTTTATTGTTTTTTTGCTGTGTAGCTCGTAAAAAACGTTGAAGTAAATTTAATAGATCTAGAATTACGATGAGTTTTATCGAATTTGAACCTAATATTTTCAGTTTTACACGATTTGTCGTGACACTACATTTGACACATTTATTTGAGTCGCTCACTGTTATTTTTTCTCAAAACAACTCTACACTCGTAATAATAATTGGATAGTTTGTATTGCACCATTTTTCGTGAAAAATAATCACAAGAATGCTCAAGTCACAAGAGTATGAAAAAGTTTTATAAATTTGGGATATAATCGAACGTTTTTTGAGCTCAAATCGCATTAAATCGAAAATGTAACTATGCCACCTAAACAAAATATCAATTTTAAATTGATTTGTTTCTGCAAAATAAATAAAAAATTGGATAAATAAATATAATGGTTAATAATGAGCGCATCACTTATGAAAATGTAGGATAAATCAAAGGACTTTATAATGGTTAATGCTGAGGGTATCACTAATGAAAATACAGAATAAATAAATAAAACTTCATAATGGGTAAATAAGCGCAACACTAATAAACATGTGGTATACACGGAAGCTCGTTAAAATAGTTAAAAATAAGCGTATCAATGATGAAAATGTAGAATAAATGGAAGCACGTTACAATGGGTAAAGATAAGCGTATCAAAAATGAAAATGTAGGATAAATGGAAGCACGTTCAAATGGTCAAAGATAAGCGTATCAATAATGAAAATTTAGGATAAATGAAAGCACATTTAAAATGGTCAAAGATTAGCGTATCAATAATGAAAATGTAGGATACATGGAAGCACGTTAAAATGGTCAAAGATAAGCGGATCAATAATGAAAATGTAGGATAAATGGAAGCACGTTCAAATGGTCAAAGATAAGCGTATCGACAATGAAAATGTAGGATACATGGAAGCACGTTAAAATGGTCAAAGGTAAACGTATCAATAATGAAAATGTAGGATAAATTGAAGCACGTTCAAATGGTCAAAGATAAGCGTATCAATAATGAAAATGTAGGATAAATTGAAGCACGTTAAAATGGTCAAAGATAAGCGTATCAATAATGAAAATGTAGGATAAGTTGAAGCACGTTAAAATGGTCAAAGCTAAGCGTATCAATAATGAAAATATAGGATAAATGGAAGCACGTTAAAATGATTAATGATAAGTATATCAATAAAGAAAATGTGGGATAAATGGAAGCACTTTAAAATGGTCTAAGATAAGCGTATCAATAATGAAAATGTAGGATTTGTTCTGCTTTTTCAAATTTATTTTTTTTCCCAAGTAGAGAAGCATCTATCATAGTTGTTGAATTAATAAAAACGAAAAAAAACTTTCTCAATGAGATGCCAAATCTTTCTTGACGATGAGCAATAAAGAAGGTAAACATTTTAAATTACCTTTCTGTTTAGGAGATTAATGGAAGGACGTCGTAATGGTTAGTGATATGTGTATTCCTAATGATTTTTTGTTGCTGAACATACGCATTTATTCAAAGCCACATCAGGCAAATTTTTGATAAAAAAAAACAAGCCATATCTGTTATAATGATATTTAAATAGAAAAATGCCCCGGAATTAGCATCATCGATTCATTTGATGCACAGTCGGCAAACACGCCAAAAAATTTAAATTTGAAATTCATGAAAACAGGCCGTTTGTTAATTTTCCGTCACTGAGTGGAATAAATGTTTAAAAAAGCAATATAAAAAGGGAATATTAATTATGTTGCATTTTCGAGAACGAAACCAATAACTTATTTCTGTCCAAAACTTCGAAAATTGTTATTAGATTTACGCAGGACAAAATCGGATTTATTTAATACTATGTTAATGTTTATTATTTATCTGATAATTTATTACGAGTGCCTAGTTTTTTATCTTCACTTTTATTTTTATTTCTCAAAATTTTAATTTTTTTTCTTGCATTTGCCTTAACCTGTGAAAATAAATTAATTCCTCGACGTATTTTACGACGTCATATTATTATAGTACTAAGTAACCAAAGCCCGTGTATAATATGTCGTAGGCCGATCGTAAAATCAGGCAAATCATGATGCGCCTGAGACACTTCACGAAGTAGCTAGGCGCATCATCATATGCCTGATTTTACGATCGGCCACCGACATCTACATTATTTCGCGTAATACCATAACTTATATTTTTCTGCGTCAAATGAATTAATAATGTAGGTATATATGTATTTTAAATACTGCAGAATAAATCTTAGATTAATTATGTTTATTCAATTGATTTATTCACCTTACACTACACCACCATGTCGTTTAAGGTAT
This sequence comes from Limnephilus rhombicus, assembly GCA_929108145.2. Classification (NCBI taxonomy): domain Eukaryota; kingdom Metazoa; phylum Arthropoda; class Insecta; order Trichoptera; family Limnephilidae; genus Limnephilus; species Limnephilus rhombicus. The sequence continues at coordinate 12,600,985 of OV815292.1, read as the reverse complement.
TTCACAATACCGACTAAGAATCTCATAAGAAAAACATAAAATCAAATCAAATCGAATTATTATTTATTTATTTATATCATTAAACAATAGAAGTCTATACAGGCCTTTCACAAACATGCGATATACATAATAAATTTGCGGAACAGTAATTACGATGTAAAATAAAATGATATTTAAATTATGTAGAAGAATAGAATTATGCTATCATTGATTATTATTATTAAGGTACGCCTTCTTATAACTGGATTCCATCCAATTTAACCTGCTGTTTCCGAGAAAATATTGCCAACTGCGTGCAATGGAGTTGCAATATGAATGTATTTAGGGATCATTAAAATTGTGTTGATTGAGTTTTCTTGTCAAAAATTATCGTATTTAATGCGTTATGCCTATTGGGGAGGTGAAACGGTTATAAAAAAATTTGCGTGTCCCTTTTTGTAAATACTGCTGGTCAATTTATATACCAAAAGGCGGTAAGTAGTTACTTTCCTCCTTTGCCTTGTAAATAAATTTAAATAATTTTCCAAGAACTCAGGCCCAAGAGATTAAACTTTAAGTATTCAAGTTTCGGTTTAAATTAAGTACCCACCTCATCGACCAACCTATTATACAAGTTGGCGCAAAATTAATCACGCTATCGGAATATGTTATAATTATTGCAAATGGCGTCGTATGTCAATCATATTTGGAACTAGACAGCTGCAGAATACAAACAAACAAGCAATGGAGCGCTGTACTCCACAAGAGCGTGGAATAATTGTGTCGATTTTAGCTTTAACGCTTTTAGCGATTTTGTGTCGAAAGTCATCATGAGCGACGAGGCGCATTTCCACTTAAGCGGTTACGTCAATAAGCAAAATCTTCATTTCTGGGGAACTGAAAATCTACGTGTGATGCACGAAGAGCCATTACATCCATTCAAAGCCACTGTGTGGTGCGGTGTTCACGCGGGAGGAGTGATTTTTTGAGGACGCCATTGGCATTACGGTCACTGTTAGGTGCTGGCGAACGCTACAGGGCCATGATAAGCGGCTTTTTACTGCCGGAATTAGATGAGCGGGGCTTGGTGAACATGTGGTTTCAACAAGACGGTACAACTGCACACATAGTACGAGCCACAATGGACATTGTGAAGGAAGCGTTTCCTGGTCGCAAAAAATACGTTTTGGCGATTTGGCATGGCCAGCAAGATCGCCCGATTTAACCATCCCAGACTTCTTTCTTTGGGGCTACTTGAAGTCGGGGGTTTATTCCATCAAGCCTCAGATAATCACAGCCCTTAAGGAGAATATTCGACAGGAATGCGAACAGTTACCACCGAAAATCAGTTATTGCGGAAAGTTATGGAAAATGCGATAAAACGGGCACAAATGTGTATCAACACTGGCGGCAGCCACTTGACGAATATCATATTTTCCACTTAATGGAAAAAATTATCAATGTCCAAATAAAGATTTTCAATATTAATTTTTTATTTTTTTTATTTAGTGAAAAAGTTATTCAAAAACAAAATTGGTTGATTAATTTTGCGCCACCCTGTAGTATCTATATTCAAACCACAGAATAAAACCAAGACTTTTATAAGAAAAAAAACGCGATAATGAATCCTAAAGTTAGATACGTTTAAGAATTTAGAAGAAACTAAACCTCCATTTCATCCCCCACAGCATCCCCTCCGAAAATGACGCTACGGCAATAATCCAATAATTATTGATCATTATTGAGTTGCTTTATAATTTTATGTTATAAAACCGATTTGTTCTGTTCTTCCAAATTCTTTTTTTTTTCTTAAGTAGGGGAGCGTCTATCATTTAGTTGCTGGATTAATAAAAAGTAAAAAAAATCTTTCTCGATGAGATACCAAATCTTTCTTGACGATGAGCAACAAAGAAGGTGAAATTTTTTAAATTTTTTTTTAAGGAGACGTTTTTTGAAAACCGTTTCAAGTCAAACATATTTTGCATAATCCGAAGAAGAGTAGGTATTTTTATTGAGAATTGCAGAAATCTGAAGAATTTCGACTTAAAACAGTACTTCGTTGCCCTCATAAATTTACAGAAATTAGAATTGCAGAAATCTGAAGAATTTCGACTTAAAACAGTACTTCGTTGCCCTCAGAAATTTACAGAAATTAGAATTGCAGAATTCTGAAGAATTTCGAGTTAAAACAGGACTTCGATGCCCTCATAAATTTACAGAAATTCGAATTGCAGAATTCTGAAGTATTCAGAGTTAAAACAGGATTTCGTTGCCCTCATCAATTATCAAACTATTTAATAAAAGGCCTGCCCCTTTTCCCGAAGGAACAAATCATACACCTAACAGTACCTAACACATCAATTGTGGAAAAGTACGAGGTACAAAGAATTACTATGGATTACCGGACGCATCTATTTGTTTAGGGTTTAGGCCCCAAACCGCTTTTAGCGCGTTTTACCGCTTCATAACATATTTATCTTGAACACTTTAAATTTTTATGTTTCTTAAATAATATATATAAATATATATATATATTATTTTTGAAGATAATATCTGTACGTTTGTATAGCCGAAACGGTAATTTCCTCGATTATTAAAAACACATTTTCTTTTGTTATTTAACACGTTATGAGCATGAAAAATTCACAATGCGTCTTAAAATGTTACATAAGCATTTATCGAGAGATTTTTTCTCTATCTTAAACGATTCGTGTTTTAATAGGCATCTTCACAATTTTCTCTTAATTATTTTAGTTTTTAATATTAGCGCCCTCCCTCTAACATTCGTATGTACATATCTCCCCTTCTCTTCGTTTTGAACACTTACTACCAGGCCTTAAAGTATTAATTTCATTCGAATTAAATACTTCAAACAAATAATTATTTTTAAACATAAAATTCTCCTTACAGTATCCCTAAATAAATCAATAGCCCCAGGGAAACATCAGAGCCTCCAGTGACGAGACTAAAAATAATCATGTACCTGAACTTTGTTTTAATTTTATGGTTCTCTGATCAGAAAACATCGATCAATCGAAGTAATATAGAATGAATATCTTGTTGCCAAAATAATTATTGTATTTTTGTAATCGAAACAAACAACAGTATTAGGTTACATTATCTTTTATTGTTTTCGTTACATTTCATTACTAATTTGAAAAATAAATACGAAATTGAAAGAATCGAGTTGTTAGTTTTGATTAAAGTTTTTATCAAAAAAGTTAGCATGAAAATGACGTCAGTAGATGCCATCTGTTGACGGAGCCGAGAAGTCAAACTTGCCTAATATCGCAACTTGTTTAGTTTTTGGTCAAAGAAAAACTTTCTACAAAGAGTGAAAGACAAAATAAATCAAATTAATTTCGTGGGGTTACTGTGCTTATTTTTTTTTTGAAAACGTGTTTGGAAACAATATCTATGGAGATTAAAAAAAAATCGATTTATTGAAAGCGTTTTTTTTGCGTGTACATATTTATCTTTTTAATGTTTTAATTTCCCACAAAATTTTGATATTTAAGAAGTTTTTTTTTGTGAATACCTCACAAGAGTCTGATCTGCTCCCGTCTGAAGCCAGTGAGACTATGGCATTCCCGATTGGGGTATCTTGTGAGGCTGAAGGTAAGCGGTAAACGGACGGAGATGGTGAAGGGGAAAGTGGGGAAGTACATTGCTATTCAGATCATCTTCCATTCTGGAACGTGCCGCAAGTATAATATATAATATTATTTTTAAGTTAATTGTGAAATACCACTTTCAATTTGGGAGGCGGAAATGGGTACCGCCGCTCCGGGAACCTTTATTGGATAACCAACATCTCTGACATAGATCACTCCAAGTGATTCGCTACGTTTGGTGATTTAGCAGCGATGCCCGGATGTATGGGTTGAGGTTTGTCTAGGTCTTGGAGGCGGATGACCAGGATACACTGAACCCCAGATTCCAACTCACCCCTTAAACCTTTTTCCTCCCAGAACTCTCCTCTCCTTGCTTTCTCTAAAAAAACCCTCAACACAGCATCCTCAAAGATGACATAGGCCCTGAGGGAAATTATTTAACTCAGGGCCTCCTGTGTGGAGCTCATGTAAAAAAAAATAATAATAATCAAATAAATGTATGTGCTTACGCCGGGTTATTCGAACCCTTGACCTTTGGATCGTGAGTCGATAGCCACGGAGGCCTTAAGGGCCCTCAAAAACTAGTTTTAAAGTTAGATTATATTATTACGTTGCCGCACAGGACACTAGCCCCTTAAAAACGCATCTATCGCTGATCAATTATATTACATCACTTTCGTTTCCTACTCGGAAATCTTGCCACTCCTCGTGCTACTCTGCTAATCGTTTAAAACGCAATAATTATCGTATTCTTTCAAAAAAAATCAAAGCCAAATTTCGCCTCGTTCCTTTTCTTGTCGACAACCTTCTCCAGTGGCATTTCTTCAGTGCAACGTGGAGAGAGCAACTACCACAGGAGTGCTGTGGAAAAAATGGTAAGTGTAGTGATCTTGAATGCCAATTTGCGGTGTACGGATGTGTGGATGGAGATCTGACTTTTATAGATCCCAAGATGACTCTGATGTGAGAGAGACAATAAGTAGACGTGGGTAGTCTTACTAACGTTTATTACGAGAGCTGCACAATATGTTCTTCCAGGAAGCCTGTATGCTAAAGAGGACAAGTTGTGCATTACTCATACTCACGCTGTCTCACTGATACGCGCATGTCTATTTCATACCTTAAGACATACGTTCACTACAGTAATTTATTGATTCTAATCCTACATTGAAGTTAAATCAAAAGCATTTAAGTCCACATCAAAATCATGGCGTCCACCGCAACAAAATTAATTTCCTTAGTCCACCTCACAAGGATAATGTTCTTAAGCCATCTTGGTTTTGGACAGAGGGTTTTCATCGACTTCTGTGGTTTTACTGTAATAAGGTTCGGGTCCCCACCCGCAATTTTATTTTTAGCAACTTTTGTAATCATATTTTTTAAATATTAGTATGTTCTTTTTTATATGTATCCTTAAGCCAAAATGTGCTGTTTTTTGCAATAGTGGTTTTGATTTTATTTGATTGATATTAACAATTATTATAAGCAATAATTATCAGCCTGAAACACTCATCCACATTGAAAAAATCTTCCGAGAAAAAATACATGACGCCAACGGGATATTGAATCATTTGGCGGGTATAAGGTAAGCCGCCAAAGCTCAATTGGGAGAGCAGCTGACCGGCAATCAGAAGGGCACGGGTTCATGTCCCGTTGGCTCATGTATTTTTTCTCGGAAGATTTTTTCAATGTGGATGAGTGTTTCAGACTGATAATTATTGCTTATAATAATTGTTACCCTTTGTGGTATGCATAAAAAAAATCTTGTCTTAAACGTTAGTTTAACAATTAAAAACAAAAATTGATTGATATTAGTTATCCCACGTTGGAGTTGTAATACAGGGCTAAAAATAGTTCAATGATTATTTTTGTAGGTACTACCGGATTACATTTGCATATTAAATTTTGCTGTGTGTGGTAATATTTACCTTTTTGTATTTTTTTGTTAAAAAGTGGGTACTTAAAATCCTACAATATAAGCTTTAAATCTTTCTAAAAGTATTGCAAAAAAGATACTTACATTTATACCTTCGACTCTGTGCAGAAACGGGCGGTCCGTTTAATAGATTCTCCCATCTTAACAGACGGGTTGCAATCTTTAGAACACAGGCGTCGGGTGGGAATGCTATCATTGTTCTACTAGTATTACAATGGAAGATGCTCCGAGGAACTAGCATCATTGATCCCTTCGGCACCGGTGCATAGTCGGTAAACATGCCAAACGCGTGTCCAACATTTGTACACGGTTGACATTTGTCACATGAGAACGGGTCATTTCTTCGACTCGTTCTTGTGTTCAACAGCTCGGCTGTGGAATGATTTGCCGGCCTCTGTGTATCCTCCTTCCTACAACATGGGTCTCTTCAAGATCAATGTTCATTCCTTCCTCTACTTAAAAAAGACCCTCCACACAGCATCCCAGATGACATAGTTCCTGAGGGAAATTATTTTCCTCAGGGCCTCCTGTGCGGAGTTAATGTAAAAAAAAAGGAATAAAAGTACAGACTTTCTTACGACTATTTTATTTTCAATTTTTTAATTGCCTGCAACCTGGGTGGATACTAAATTAATAATTAATGCTATGAGACCATGAGGGCGCCATCTATGGTTTTTGTATTATATTGAATTTACCTATGTGACATTGAAATTCAGTATATTCATGCATTTTCTTACCTCTGTGAAGCAGGCAATTACTTCCGACGTGAGTGTTAGTGAAAGCCAAGAGATGTCACTCCTAGTCAGTCATTATCAAATAATTCACCCAATAATTAAATTATTGTTGTACCTAAGATTTGGCACGTATTATTAATATGCAAATTTATATTCATTTTTGAAACTTCCTTCCTGTGCTAAACACATGTTGAGATGGTGCACTTACCGCATTGGCAAAAATCGATATTTTGAATGAAAACTAGTGTCGTTTTGTGCTGGACATCGTACAAGAGCTGCATTCTCTGAGTGAGTATTGTTTTGTTTTCACTCAGGATTTTGGAATTGCTGTGTAAACTGTTTTGTGTCACATGGGGAAGAGTTCAACTTTCCTTAATTTACATAGGGTAGTTTTCCCTTGTGTCAGGGGCTATTTACACGCCCCTACACCGGGCGTTTATTGAAATAATATTATCATAATAATATACAAACAAGTAAGTAACCCGCCTCATTAGACGAGATCTGATTTGAGACGGGTAAATATAAATACACATACATACATACATACACATATGTATACACATGCAAGCACATAATCATAAAAACATAAGTATATAGAATCTAGATAAAATTATTGGAAATTGTTGATGGTTATCATAAAACCAAAACTCTGAAAAGAATTTATGGAATAAAAAGAATAAAACCGAATATTTAAAAAGAAGTATTGAAAATTTTTACATGTACATAGTATCAATATACCAAAAATCTTAATAGAATTATTGGAAATTGTTATAAGTTTTTCATGAAATGTATATATATATACTATTAACTATTAAGATTTTTTATAACTATTTATATATATATATATAAATAGTTTCATAAAATCAAGAATTTTGTTAAAAATTTAAAAACACATAGTAATGCCAAGGTCTAAATCTAAACATAGTAACAATTCAGCAAAATAATATAAATAAACGTATGCCGTAATAATAAACTTAACGTGCGTAAAACAGAAGCAACAAAGGAAAGAATAAATCTCTATAAATTTAAATTCTTCTTCTTCTTTGCGTGCAGTATCAGGTCCCCCCGACGTTGGCGATCACTCTTGAGAATGTCTCTCTGTCTTGCGCTGCCCGGAATAGCTCCTCCACACTTCTAATGCCGGTCCACTCTCGTATGTTACGCAGCCAAGACATTTGTCTCCTACCAGGCCCTCGGCGACCCTCTATCTTGCCTTTCAATATCAAATGGAGCAAGTGATACTTTTCCCCTCGAAGTATATGACCCAGATATGAAATTTTCCTGATTTTTATTAATGTAAGCAGTTCTCTATCTGCTCTAGCCCGCCTGAGAATTTCTGTGTTGGTGATCATGTCGGTCCATGGGACCTTGAGCATTCTCCGGTGAAGCCACATTTCAAAAGCCTCTAACCTGTTCATGGTATTTACTTTCAAGGTCCATGTTTCACATCCATAGAGCAAGACCGACCAGACATAACATTTTAGCATTCTCTGCCTTAGTTTTAAGCTGATATTGTCATTGCAGAAGAGGGATTTCATTTTAATGAACGCAGTTCTTGCTGCTTCAATTCTGCATCTAACCTCCACATCTGGGTCCAGAGTCTCCGTGAGAATACTGCCGAGGTATCTAAATCTTTCCACCTTTTCGACATTGCAACCATTTAACAGTATCACTGATTCAGAGTGATCTAGTCGTTCAAATGTCATCCATTTAGTTTTATTGACGTTGATTGTTAGGCCCAGTTGCTCACCAGCATTATTAACAAGATTTAATAGGTCTTGGAGGTCATCGATACAGTCAGCTAGTAATACAGTATCATCTGCGTATCTTATGTTATTAATGACGACTCCGTTGATCTTCAGACCCTTATCAGTATTACTTAGGGCTCTTTTAAAGACATAGTTGGAATAGAGATTAAACAATAGTGGCGACAGGATACAGCCTTGTCGTACTCCACGCTGAATGGCAATTGCATTATATCTCTCATTCCCATGTCTTATTTCTGCTGTTTGGAACCAATACAGGTTTTTAATTAAATTCTGGTCTTTGGTGTCAACGTTACAATCCGCAAGCATTTTTATTAGGTCAGCATGTTTTACCCTGTCAAATGCCATTTCGTAGTCAATAAAACAGGCAAAGACTTCCTTTCTTTGGTCACGACACTTTTGCAATAGTACGTCGATAGACAAAAAAGCTTCACGCGTCCCGAACGCATTTCTGAAGCCAAACTGAGTGTCATCCAAGTCCTTCTCGCACTTATTGCGTATCCTGGCATGTATTATTTTAACGAATAATTTAAGGACATGACTCATCAGGCTTATTAATCGATAGTCACTGCACTTCTTAGGGTATTGTTTTTTAGGCAATGTCACGAAGGTGGATTTTAGCCAATCTTGGGGTATATTCCCTGTGTCATATATAGGGTTAAATAACCTCAACAGGTAGTCAACATTTTCATCATTAAAGAGCTTCAACACCTCAACTGGAATATCGTCTGGTCCGCACGCTTTTCTATTGTCTGAAGTCTTTATCGCATGAAGAATTTCTGATTTTAAAATCGATGGTCCATGCAATTGATCATTAGGAATATTAATATCCGGTCTAATATCTTTGAATGTATCATGAATATACTTTTCCCATGTTTGTAGAATATCTTTTTCATCCAATATTAATTTATTGGAATCGTCAACTAAACATGATGGAGTAATTCTTCTAGAAATGTAAATTAAACATATAATATATAAATAAAGAATGAAGATTAGATGAGGATGGTATTAAAAGTAGCTTGGTGATGCATGCCCTTTTTTATGTACCTGTACCTACGTACCTATAAATAATTATCTCAATATTTGCGGAGGCTAAAATAGTGTAGTTTAGGCAAATTATAATAACAGATAAAATATATTTTCATGTTGGTATAGTACTACTGCAATTTCTATTTTAACGTTTTTTTTAAATTTTTTATTTCAAATAAACTTGCACATTATAATATTCTTTAGCTATTTCTAGGCTCATGTCCGTATCACGGCGGTGGCATTTTACAATGTAATGATAAGAATTGTAAATAAAAGAATATTTTAAAAAGATATATCAAACTTAATAAAAATGAAAACCAAAATTAACTCGAAGATGAAATAGACATTTTAAAGAAAATTGAAAAAAATTGTAAACTAGTATTAAAAAACAAGATAAAAAACGCAATAGTATATTAAAAGACTTCCTTTTGAAAGAAGTCATTTTCACAGAACTCATTACATTTAAAACTTAACTTTTCCTCGTTTCCGCATTTTCATGAATTTTATCTTAAAGAAATGGGTGATATTATCCAAGCTTAAATTTGTAGCCTTTTATAAGATTAAAACGTACAAAAGTAAGTAAAGACTGGGTATCTACTTTACACTATTTAGCGATAAAATTGCCGGAGAGGGTTGAATTATCATTATTATTCCCTTGCTACACCGGAGCATTTTTTTTCTTCGAATTAATTCGGACAAATTATTGAAAAATAAATGCCTCACTTTTGAACAAAACCTTAAGCCGCCGCTACCCGAATTTCTATCAATTTCTTACATATATCTCCCTTAAACATTTGTAGTTTGTAAGGTCTTAAAAAAATATATATATGTTATTTTTGAAGATAATATTATCTAGACGCGTTCTACGCCGAAACGTAATTTATATAAAATTCCCTCGACAGAAAAAAATCGCAAAGTATGCTCTGAAAATTATTATAAACACGTTTGTTTCAGTTATTTTACAAGTTATAATTGTGAAAAAATTCACAATGTTTTTTTAAATGATACTTAAGATACCATCCACGAGATTTTTGCTCTATTTTAAACGAGTCATGTTTAATTAAACATAATCGCAATTTTCGCATCGATTTTATCGCTTTAAATATTGGAGCGCTTCTCTAACATTCGTAATTACATATCTCTCCATCTTCTTCTTTTTGAGTGTGGGTGCAGTGTCTTAATAATATGTTTAAAAGATAATGTTTTGTTATGATGGTGTGCGGAATTAGAAAAATCAAATAATAAATAGCATCTTTGTTAAGCTTATTAAATTCCTTAAAATTTTATTCTGTTCCTTATATAATTATGCAGAATTTTCGCATTAAATCGTCAGCGGCAAATGAAATTATCCCAGCAGGGAATGCTCGTAGTAAAAAACCCAATTTACCTTTAAGTTCTTCCACTTTATACGGTTTTAAAAATTCATTATTTTAACTACACCCCTGGGTTGTTTTCAGGCTATAATAGCACCAACATTTGAATGGTGGTAGTGAAAACTTAATATCGCGGAAAACAAATTACCCTTCGTAAGTTTGCTAATAGAACTTTTATTAATGGCGGTGTTACTCCCATATCTGGTAGGATTACTTAACAGAATTTTCAAATATTAATATTACCAAAGACTGGCTTTAAAAAATTCAAAAATTTTTTTAAAAGATTTTTTATCACGAAATTCAAGCCCGAACTCATTTTAATAAGCATTTCTCCGGATGATGTCCACGATGGAGTGCTGATGCTGGTGCTTGGGTAAAGAAACTAGCAGAGTTAAGCTGAATGCAGACTGAATGCTGTAGAAATGCATTTTATGAAACGTATATTTAGTGGTACCGCGTATGACCGAGTTAAAAATGTGTAATGATATTAATTACTTAGTTACTATGAAGAGAAAATATGTGAGTACGTATCGTACAAGAGCACCAATTGCTCCCAACCATCTGTAGCCAGTATTTCCAATGGCAATATATTGTGAGGCTGAAGGTAATGAGGAGGAGATGGAGATGAACAGAGGAAGACGGGAAGCACCTGGCTATAAATAAAATCTTATGAACAAACACGGCTGGAGCCAATTTAAGCAATACTTCGGTTCTGAATGGTGATCATTCCCCAGTGGAAAACTGAAAGTATTTACCACTTTGGATCACGCCGCGAATTTACTACATATAATTTTAAATACTTCATACAATAAATAATATAAAATTTACTTGCGCACGCCGGCATTTATATCCGCGTCCAACAGATTCGTAGCCAAGTATCGTAACCCCTCAACCACGGAGATAGCCATCATTTACGATTAATATAATATTATTCTTACGGAAAAAATGTTTCTCCTAACACGGAATTAATATAAAAATAAAATTAAATTAGACAAACATCAATACTTCTTATTCCAAAATGTAATAAAACGATAGGACAGTTAAATCATAAATATCTCGGACTTAATTTTTTTAATTCACTACCTCAAAAAAATCAGAAACATGAACAATAACATAAAAAAATTTAAAACTCAGCTTAAAAATTATACTGAAAATTTGAACTGAATAAAAAATAATAAATTGAACCAATACAATAACACCCCCCATACACACAAGCCCTGCCTATTTATGGGGGTACATCAAATACATGTATTAAGTAATTAATTATTGTAAAAAATATATTATAATTTATGTATCTTTTTGTAAATAAAAATAAATAAATAAAAATACATTCTCATTACATTTACTCAAGCTTCCACCTATCTTCTGGGGTGAGAGGTGGAAGCTTGAGTGGCAATCAGCCAACGTCAAAAACGTCCATCTCGTGCAAGACCCCACTGAGAGACAGCCTGGGTTCTCATTGCCTCGCAAACTCTGGACTGCCATCAATAGGATAAGGTGCTCCCACAGCCGTTGTGCTCACATGATGCATAGATGGGGCCTTAAAGAGTCGGCGACGTGTGAATGCGGTGCGGTGCAGACCACCGAACATGTGGTCAACGAATGCCCGCTCCATTCATTCCCCGGCGGGATTGATGAGGTCCACAGGGCAACGCCTGAGGCCCTAGACTGGCTCGCAGACCTAGATGTCCCCCTCTGACCCCCCCACCATACGAAATAAGAAGAAGATTACATTTACTAAATAGGTACAAATTTAAAATACATTTTCTTATCATATACTTTAATGGGTATAAATTTAAAATACATTCTCCTTACATATATCTAACTGGTAAAATATTAAAAAAATATTCCCTTACACTTAACCAATAGACGTAATAAAAATACATTCTCCTTACATATATCTGACTGGTATAATAATAAAAAAAAACATTCTCTTACACTTAACCAATAGACGAAAAAAATACATTCTCCTTACATATATCTAACTGGTATAATAGTAAAAAATATTTTCTTACACTTAACCAATAGACGTAATAAAAATACATTCTCCTTACATATATCCAATAGGTGCAAAATTAAAATACCTTATTCTTACATATATCCAATAGGTATAATATTCAATACGTTTGGGTTAGCTCGTTTTATAAATGACATCGTCAAAACTAAAATTTTCCAGTTCTGAGTTCACCCATCAATAGAATTCCTTTTTCCAAAAGAAATTGAAACTTCACTCTGGTATGATGCATAAGTATCATTTAAAGGTTCATTCATAGAAAGCACAATATTTCGTTTATGCAGAGTAGTCATTATGATAATTAAATGATTATTTATTTTTCAGCGCTTAAAATAACAGAACACTTAAATAATTTGCTAAAATTGGCTTTTCTTACAAATGAATATGAAAAAAATTAGAGTTTAGAAATGACACTAGAAAATCGCTAGATGTCGCTTTCTTTTGCCTGTTTATAGTGTCCGACCGAAACTAGTTTTTTACGCCCGAAACCGAACCCGAAACTGAGATTCTCCGAACTCCTGCTTCGCAGGGACATTTTTTTTTTTTACTTTAACTCCACACAGGAGGCCCTGAGGAAAATGGGGCCTATGTCATCTGGGATGCTGTGTGGGGGGTCTTTTTGAGGAGAGGAAGGAATGATCATTGGTCTTGAAGAGACCCATGTTGTAGGAAGGAAGAAACACAGAGGCCGGCAAATCATTCCACAGCCGAGCTGTTGAGCACAAGAACGAGTCGAAGAAACGACCCGTTCTCATTTGACAAATGTCAACTGTGTACAAATGTTGGGCACGCGTTTGGCGTGTTTCCCGACTATGCACCGGTGCCGAAGGGATCAATGATGCTAGTTCCTCGGAGCATCTTCCATTGTAATACCGGTAGAACAAGGATAGCATTCCCACCCGACGCCTGTGCTCTAAAGATTGCAATCCGTCTGTTAAGATGGGAGAATCTATCAAACGGACCGCCCGTTTCTGCACAGAGTCGAGGGTATTTTTCACGTATTTTGGAGCTCCAGACCAGAGGTGACTGCCAAATTCAACCGTGGCGCGCACTTGAGATTTGTACAGGGCTTAAAAGTAGCTTCGTTTATATAAAAAAATAGAGTCCTTGTGAGAGCCCTGAAGGAGTAACCATGTGTTACTTTTACCAGGGCGGGAAAGCGGTTGGATTACCTCAAGTGCCCAAGGAACCATTTATTGGATGAACAATACTTCTGCACTTAGGTCACCCCAAACGGTTCGCTACGTTTGGTGACTAAGCAAGGGTGGCCAGGTTTATGAGGTGAGGTTTGTCCGGGTCTTGGCAGCGGATGTGTCAACCCACTAACTGTGTGTTAGGCCGGATCGTGAGAGACTGGTTGAGGGCAACCTTTTGACCACTCCGACAAGACTCTCTCGGTGCATCGCCGTGTACCGCAGTGGAAGGGATGGATTCATACATCCGTCACTCCTGGATATACTTACTAACCCCCAGATTCCTACCTACCCTTCATTCCCTTTTCTTTCTTTTCCTAAAAATACCCTATACATACTCAAAGATGACTTAGACCCTGAGGGAATTATTTGTTCAGGGCCTCCTGTGTAGATCTAAAGAAAAAATCAAGAGTGTTCAATTCGCACGCGGTAGAAGTGAAACTAGAAAGTCGCTGTCTTTTCTTCTGCCTGTTTATTTTAAAGTAGTATGAAGATTGGATATTAATTTTACAAAAATAAAAATGTTTATTTTTTTGAATTTGGTAGCATTCAAACCTTCGTTCACTGGATGTCTCTCTGGGCACTGAGAGTCTTGCGTTTTATACCGCTGCGCTATCGGAGGCTCGCGCATAGCCGTGAATTTACCGTATTATATTAGAACCGAGAACCGTCAAATAATAAATTTTAGTGGCCGGCCTCTGTGTTTCCTCCTTCCTACAACATGGGTCTCTTCAAGACCAATGTTCATTCCTTCCTCTCCTCAAAAAGACCCTCCACACAGCATCCCAGATGACATAGGTCCTGAGGGAAATTATTTTCCTCAGGGCCTCCTGTGTGGAGTTAATGTAAAAAAAAAAAAGTTCCGTTTCATCCGAATTTCAAATAAAAAAATTCCGCACTGGAATACCAGACGGACTTTGAAAAACACATCATCATCAACATCATCACTATTGGCTCTACAACCCCTGGTGGGTCTTGGCCTTCTCAAGAGTTTTCCTCTGCTCATCTCGGTTTTGTGCCAGCTCTCTCCAGTTTAGAAGCTCCAAGATAGATATGTCTTTGAGGACGTTGTCGCTCCATCTTAGTCTTGGTCTTCCCAGGCTCCTTCGCCCTATTGGTCTTGAGTTCAGCAGGGACTTTGGTGCTTGTTGCTCGGTCAATCTCTCCATATGACCCAGCCACCGAAGTCTTTCCAATTTTATAAATTTTGCGACGTTTGGCTCCTTAAACAAAGTATAGAGCTCATTGTTATAACGTTTGCGCCAAAATCCATTTTCTAGAACCGGTCCGAAGATGCGCCTCAAAATTTTTCTTTCAATAACTTCCAGTGCTCGCTCATTCCTCTTAGTTAGTACCCAAGTCTCAGCTGCGTACGTAAATACTGGTCTGATAAGTGTTTTTTACACTAATATCTTCCTGTTTCTGGACAGCAGTCTGGACTTTAATTGGTTTTGTAGGCGGAAATAACAGCGATTTGCGTTCACTATGCGTTTCTGGATCTACTCTGTGGTATTATTGTCGTTTTTTATCAGGGAGCCTAGGTATGTGAATCTTGGTACCGTTTCAAAATTTAAGTTTCCACGTGAGAGAGTTTGGATTTGTTGGGTTCAACCTACAGCCATATATTTGGTCTTTTGCTGGTTTACTACGAGACCCATTTTTTGCAGAGCTTTCAAGATTTATAAAGGCGTTACGTAAAGCATCTGGAGTTTTAGCTATTATGTCGATATCATCAGCGTAAGCCAATTGTTGTACAGAGTTGTCAAATATCGTTGTTCTTATCTCGATGCCTGAGTCACGAATAACTTTTTCTAAGGCTATGTTGAATAAGAGGAAGGCCAATCCATCTCCTTGTCTCATCCCGTGGAGTGCTTCAAAGGGCTCGGACAGATCACTGCCAACCCTGACTCTACACGTTACTGGGGACATTGTTAATTTCACCAGATTGATCAGCTTACGCGGTATTCCAAACTGACTCATTGCATTATAAAATGCATTCCTGTTTATGCTATCGTACGCGGCCTTGAGGTCTACAAAGAGATGATGTGTTTCGACATTGTGTTCTAGCGATTTGCCTGGCCTGAAGCCACATTGGTAGTTGCCAATGATTTCTTCAGACATTGGAAGCAATCTTTTGTACAAGATGTTGGACATAATTTTATAGCCGGTTTTTAATAGCGTTATTCCCCTGTAATTGCAGCAGTCGAGTTGGTCGCCCTTCTTATGTAGTGGACACACAATTCCTAGTCTCCACTCTTCGGGCATCTCTTCTTCTGTCCATACTTTTTGGGTAAGGGTATGCAGGTATTGAGTAAACTCTCCACCTGCTGCTTTAATTAATTCAGCCACCAGTTCGTCTGACCCGGAGGATTTGTTATTTTTCAGCTGTCTTATTGCCTGCTTCACTTCCTCCAGTGAAGGGGGTTCAGCATTGTCAATGTGAAAGTCATCTCCCGTACTCTTCACCGTGTTGTGTTCTTAAGTATCAAAGTGCCTCACCCATCTTCTCAGGATGTCAGGCTTTTCACTCAGTATCACTCCATTTTCGTCCATGCATATATTTATTTTTGGCTTAAACTCTGCATTCATGTTATTTACTTTTTTGTAGAAAAGCCTACTCTCATTCTTTAGTCTGAGTGCTTCAGCTTCTCTAATTTCTTTTTGTAAATATTCGCGTTTCTTTTTCCTGTGTATCTTCTTTTCTCTCTTCCTTGTTTCCCTATAGGTGTCCATAAATTGTCTTGTGCAGCCTTGTTGTAACGTTTTTTGATAGATTTAATTTTTCTTTTTCGTTACTCTGCGCAGTTTGAGTCAAATCAATGGTTTCTTCTTATAGGGATTTCTTTTCCCAGGGTTTCGAGAGCAGCTATTGTTTAAAGGTTTTTGCAGGCCGTCCATTGTGAGTTGATATCTTGTGTGTTACACTGCGTTATCCTGTTGAGCGTAGTTCGAAATACCATTTTGGTTTTGGGGACTTGTAATTTGTTCGTGTTAAATTTTGTGATTTTAGACCTTCTTGTTTTACCAGTATTTGATATTTTAAACCGCAGTCGACTTGCAACAAGAAAATGGTTAGAGTCTATATTAGCTCCCTTGTAAGTGCAGACATCTAGTAAATTTGATTTATGTCTGGCACTAATAAGTATATGGTCTATTTGGTTATTGATTCTGCCATTTGGATGTTTTCACGTGACTTTTTGTATATTTTTTGTGTGGAAATAACGTACCGCCTATGACCATATTGTGAGATGCTGCAAAGTTTATCAGGTGTTTCCCATTCTCGTTTGAGTTTAGGTGGAGACTATGTTTTCCGATTGTTGGTGTAAAAGCTTTCTCCAGCTTCTCAAAGAAATCTTCCTTTTCATCGGTAGGTTTGTCCTCTGTGGGTATATGGACATTTAGTATGCTCAGGTTGAAGAAACTTCCCTTTACTCTGAGATATGCCATTTGAGGGCTGAGTGCCTTAAAGTCCATGATGAGACGCTTAGCTCGTTTGCTTACCAGGAAGCTTGTTCCCTTTATGTGGTGCTTTTCGTGACAGCTGTAATACATGCAGTGGTCTCCTTTTACAAATATCCCATTTCCCAGCCATCTAATTTCCTGCAGAGCCGTGATGTCTGCTTTATATGTATTAAGTTGATCTATTAGTGTCTGGAGGGCACCAGGTTGATAGAGTGTTAGAACGTGCAAATTTTTCAAGTGCAATTTTCAAGTGCAAATTTTTAAATCGTGTGCCTTTTTACGTTTGCCGGGTCTGTTATCCTCATTCCATTTCAATGTCCGAGGCTTGTCTTGAGGCATCGTAACATTTTGTTTTTTATGGGGTAGGGTTGTTAGCCCTACGCCCAACCCCCATCCTGTAAGACCAGGGTTTTCTGTTGGTGTTTTCCTTACCTTAGCTGGGTAGTTCCCGTTTTATGGCGCCGGAATTTCTCCATTCACCCTCTCTCTATCGGCTGTGATGTAATAATGGTGGTCATCACATTGCCCAGGGTTCGCGGGGTTTTTTGATGACCTCTCGTGGACGCTAGAAAGTCGGACTTATTGGTAGTGTTTCTGATGGTATGCAACGTGGCATTTCGCAGCATTTTAAAAGCACCTTCCTTCTAGCAAAGAGTGTACCACTGCGACCCTACCAATCATTAAAAAACACATAGGCTTTTCTATAAGCTAGGAAATTTGAGAATATTTTAGACATGCGGACACGCCCTTAAAATGCTTCTATTAGTATATCCTTCAGTGCTACATACCGTAACTCATCCTTATTACTTATTATTAATGGATGCTTCATAATTAAAATTTATGTGGCACAATACAGGGGAAACTCTGTTGAACAACCAATCTAACCTTGTGAACTTCGTGTTTTCACTTAATATGCTGAAGCGCCGTGTTTCAGAGTATCAAATAAATAATACCCGTGTCTTACTTAGTCAATACTAAACGTGTACACTTAGGTGTACTTTACACGAATACAAGTATCCAAGTAATAAGCACAAGTACATTGTATTGTACTTAGGGGAGGGTTAAGGAATTTAATTCGGTGTACCTGTGTGTGTAGATTGGTATCTAAGCACCTTGTGGAATAATGCGGTAAGACGTAAAATCTCAAGGAAAGAGAAGGCACCTCGGTAATTAAGTCTGCGCGATACAAATACCTTTCATACCTTGCCAAAATATGTAGAGTGGTGGTATTTTAAAATGAAATACACTAGGCTTGACGATCTCCATGGCACATTGGTAAAATTCTTAGTTCTAAATGTTAAGCTTGCGCTTTTGAAAGTATCAATGAAATTAAAATTTATCTCAGTGATTTTGCTAAAATTGTACTTATCAAGTTTAATTTGTAAATATTAATATTAACTAAGAATTTTACCAATGTGCATTTAGTTTGCAAGCTTTACATTTAGTTCTAAATGTAAAGCTTGCGCTTTTGAAAGTATCAATGAAATTAAAATTTATCTCAGTGTTTTTGATAAAATTGTACTTATCAAATTTAATTTGTAAATATTATATATTAATTTAAACACCTAATATTATTATTTAATTTATAAAAAAACGGTTCATTTCTAAATAAGTTCTATTGTTAAATTATTATATCGCTTTCTTTATACATTATCAGCGTTGTAATAAATATCTACACTGCAACTAATTCACAAAGGTTCATAATTTTTTTCAGTCGAAAGCCTTGGTTTCATAAAGGTGTAAATTTTAATTATTTTTTAGTTAATTTTTAGATTTGAATACAAAGCGTGGTATTTTCTCTTTCCAATACCGCTTATTTCAAATTTCTCACCATTTTGATAAGTTGTTCCTAAAAAGCGAACAAATTTGCCTGAGGGCTAAAATGAAAAGTGAAAAATGGAAATCTCATTTGCCATGCATTTTTCCCATTTGCTTCTCGATGTACCTCCATCGTAGTTTCGTTTGAGCTTTCAACATTTTTCATCGAATAAACGCCAATATTCTCAGCCATCAAACTCCGTAATAAATAACAATAGCCGGGTTAATCAATTTAAAAGTTTGGTTGACAGGAGGCGTTTTTCGAATCTCAGTTAACCCGAAAACGTGCGCGTAATATTAACCCTCACTCCCAAAAATTCTCTCAGCTTTGGGGTGGCACTCACCCCCGATAAAAATACAACAAGAGTAGGTAGCTACCTCTTCTTTTATCGTTTAGAAAAGCGATCAAAAGTGAGAAATGGCTTCTTAAAACTGCGCTAAAACGTCTAATAATATTATCAGATCCTATTTAAGGGTCTTAAAACCTTAATAATATATGAGCTTTCGGGATTTTATATCCATTTCGTCGGCGATTTGAAGGAAGATTACTGCGGAGACTGGTGAAACATGTCCGTACATACTTGTTAGGAGAAATGCTCATTTTTATAACTGTTGAAAAACAGTGGATGCTTAACGGCGGTGTCCCAGGTGATAAAAAATACGTGCACATTAAAAAACCTCGTTTTGTCAACTTGTTTATTATATTGTAACGAGTTGCTTTAATGAAAGCCATGAAAGCTGTCATAGCGATGGAAAAGCAATTATCTTGGTTATATTAGCATTTGTTTATGATCTGTCGTTTGCGTAGAAGAAGATTTGAAAATGTAATTTTTATTTTTATTGGAATAACTTTTGAAGGTTCTACCCATCAACGTAATATATCATAGAAGAAGAAAATAATATTAATAAATCTAAGTAAAAATATGATATGAAATGCACAAAATAATTTGTAAGGCAGATAGAAACATTACACCTTTAAATTTATATGACGAGAATGCCAACATTCTTATAAATACTAACCAGGAATTATTAGATTCCTGGTCAAATAAAATTATTCATGCAAAACACTTCAATTATCTCAACCAAACGTATGTTGACAAACTTTCGTCAAACAAATGGTTGAGTATTGGAGAGTTGAGCGCAGAAATAGAAGGATTTATGCTTGCCATTCAAGATAGAGTCATTAATACTAAAAATTATAGGAAGCATATAATCAAAGATATAAATCAAATTGATGATTTATGTAGAAAATGTTTGGCTTTTCCGGAAACTATAGAACATATTATATCGGGATGTTCTATATTAGCGCCGTCCGAGTATACATTTAGGCACAATCAGGTTTTAAAAATAATCCACCAAAGTTTGGTAATTAAACATAACTTGATTGACTGCCGTAATATAGTACCATATTATGAATATGAACCAAATTCATTTTTAGAAAATGAATTTTATAAAATATATTATGATAAAACTATACTAACAGACAGAACAATTAGTCATAATAGACCTGATATAGTTTTACATGACAAAATTAAAAAAATAACTTATATCATTGATGTAGCTATTCCAAATTCCTGTAATATTCAAAAAACTGTTTCTGAAAAAATTAGAAAATACACAGATTTAGGAAATGAGATTAAAAGAATTTGGCATTCTCGGAATATAAAAATATTACCATTTGTTATTTCGGCTACTGGCATTATACCTAGGTCTCTGATTCAAAATTTAGGCGTATTAGATTTGTCAAAGAATTTATACATAAAAATGCAAAAATCGGTAATTTTAAATACATGTAGGATTACAAAAGATTTTTTAAATATTTATATTGAGGGATCAGTAGGATTTATAGGTTCAATTAGGAATTCCACAGAGCCGAACCCTCTGATATGAAAATATCTGGAGTCGGTGAATTATTTTCCCATCTGGTCTCTGGTAGGTTGACATGTTGTTCTTGTATTGTTTTGTAATTATAATACATATAGTGCAATTGCATAACGTGGATTGACCAGATGATCATTTGGGAAGTGTGTGAAAGGGTTTAGTTTTTCGTGTGGGGAAAATTAAACCCGGACATTTAAATCTGGTGCGTAAACAATAACAAAAAAATTAAAAGGTAACGGTCGAAACTGGGATTCGAATCCAAGACCATTGCAGGGACAAACGCTTTAGTGAACTGGGCCATTGTGAATTAATTAAAAATATTCGAAGATAATGTTTATTTATTTTTATTTAATGCCATGAAAGGCTTTTACATTTCAATGATAAGATTATAAGTTACAGTGGCACAAAGGAGAGTATCAATAGTATTAAGGACAAGGTAAGAATGAATGAGACAAAAATAATATAATATAAGAGATACAGTTGTTTTTATTTTTGGTTTTTTTGGGGTGTTAATTCTGAAATAGCAATATGAGATCGACAAAAATGACTTAATAATAAGAGGTCTCAGAGGCTAAGTTGGTTAAGGCTTTTATTTAGACCCTTACGTTTTTTACTTTTTGTATCATGTTATTCTTCATATTTTGTTTAGATTTATTAGTTTATCATCTTATTTGATAATTTAGTGTAATTTTGCTTTCATTTTTTATAACTTTAAATGTTAAATGGGTTGTGAATAATAATGTTTAGGTGTGGTGATAAAATTTGTGATACATTCTGTAATTACAGAACTTCTATAAAACAGATCTGTTAAGCGCGGACGCTGAAACATGGCGTCATACTGACAGTCTGAAGTTTGGAATTTATTTCTGAGCGCAACTATTTTTAACATCATGAACCATGCAAACAAACATTGTTGATTGCATTTCCACTTTCAGACTGCCTTGCATTTTCTATCAGTAGATATATCTGTCCTGATGATGGACATGGTAAAGTCGTCCGAAGTGTTGTTTTATAGAAACGCAGGCGTAGCCGGTATATTTTATAATAATAATTATTACTTTGCTTTAAATTATAATTTTAAGTTGATACTAATTTTTATCCAGCCAGCGACCGAGAATTCATATTTCGTCGAAAAATGTTATTACGTTCGTACAGGGCGGTTCCAAGAGAAAGATTAATTATTCTCCGTATCAGATTTTTAAACTAATAACTCAATATCGATTTTATTTTATTCAAAATTTGCTTTAATTTACACCTACATTCAAAAATGCTAAAAGGAGTGACGATAAAACTATTAAAATTAAAATTTTGTACTTTTCGTAATAATTTTTTGATCATAAGTATTTATAATTTTTCAATAATATCTAAGCAAAATAAGAATTTAAAAAAATCTTAATTATATTAGTTTGTAAGACCGTAAATAAACAGACAAATTAAAGTATTTTTGTCACAAAACACGTGTGCCGATCTTTTTTTTAATGATTTTATTTAATTAAAATTAAAATTTTTAAATTTAAATTTTAATTTTAATTTTTAAACTAAAATTAAAATTCTGAAACATAGCTTTCCCAGATAATTTATTTATTTATTTTACTGCATGATTATATAATATGATTTGAAAGGTGTGTTGTATAATACAAAATTTTGTATGAAAATTTAACAAATCTGCCAACGACCTACGGTAAAACAGCCAGTCAAACCATAAAGAATAGTCTTTCGAAAACAATTTATATTTTTTTGTGGAAAAGAAACAATACATCTAAAATTTGATTAAAAAATATATTTCCAATATTTCCATTTTTTAAATTATATTTCCGGTTTTGTCTGATTATTCAAAATCAATAATAATAAATATTACTCGTACTTCCACCAAATATGTAAGTTGTTGGCACTTTTTGATCATCCATCTTTATTCTCGAGTCATTGCTCGAAATCGCCTAACTACTCGTATATCAAATTCGTGGATTAATAATAAATATATCGTGTTAATTTGAGGTGCTGTAACAAAGAAAAATTAATCGTCAAAATACTGAAGAATATTTATTTTCTCATTACGCTCATTTTTCCATGTTTCTTTTTTAGAAAATAATAAATAAAAACAACCCTTAACGCGATACAATTAAAACTCGATTTTAAAACTTTTTTCCCTGTTTTGTTTTACGAACTTAAATTCAGCAATTTTTCCACCCCGGGAAACAATGGGAGGCGTCCGATTGGCGACAACCCTTTTTTCAACGTTTTTTCTTGTTTTCGTTTAACCCCTGATCCCGTAGGAATTACACGACCTAACCCGAAGCCGCCCAAACGTTACGGATTTTTGCCGAACATTTCCGAGCGCCCGGACAGTAAAGTACGTGAATTCAAAATCCATAAAAGTGCCTCTCAAATTTCAGGCTCCTTTCATCGGATTATTTTACGATTTGGTTTTGAGACTCGTTTCTTGACCTGTATTTCAAGTGATGTAAATAAATTCAGATATCAACGCTGAGACTAAATATAATAATATATGCAGATATCACCAGAAATATTTTGACATCAATTTTATTTTATTATACTTTCTCCAAAATGACCTTGAAAAATCACATCTTAGCGATTCAAAAAACAATTCCTTCGTTTCGAATGCAATTATTAATGTTCTCCAAAGTTATCTTGACAGAATCTCATTCTTGTGATATCTTGAACGAAACCATTCCTTTGTTAAAAATATTATGAACTAAATATGCAATTTGGTTGTTCTGAAACGATAAAGTTGGACAGATAAAGGATCATTTTGTAATGTATTGTATTGTAATATATATATATATATAAACAAAAATAAAAAATTAAATCAACATTTCATTTTTGCTGATTTTGTCCAAGATTTTGATTTAATTTGAACAATGTTTTTTTCTTGTTCTTTCATGAGTTTGTTCATCATGACGTATTATACGTAACTGACTGTTTGGCCTATCGAAGCATTGCCGAATTGCAAATATTGACATATTTATAGTTTTTGTCTTCCCTGTTTTTTTTTTTACATTAACTACACACAGGAGGCCTTGAGGAAAATAATTTCCCTCAGGGCCTATGTCATCTGGGATGCTGTGTGGAGGGTCTTTTTGAGGAGAGGAAGGAATGAACATTGGTCTTGAAGAGACCTATGTTGTAGGAAGGAGGAAACACAGAGGCCGACAAATCATTCCACAGCCGAGCTGTTGAACATAAGAACGAGTCGAAGAAACGACCCGTTCTCATGTGACAAATGTCAACCGTGAACAAATGTTGGGCACGCGTTTGGCGTGTTTCTCGACTACGCACCGGAGCCGAAGGGATCAATAATGCTAGTTCCTCGGAGCATACCGGTAGCATACTTTGTAATACCGGTAGAACAAGGATAGCATTCCCACCCGACGCCTGTGCTCTAAAGATTGCAATCCGTCTGTTAAGATGGGAGAATCTATCAAACGGACCGCCCGTTTCTGCACAGAGTCGAGGGTATTTTTCAGGTATTTTGAAGCTCCAGACCAGAGGTGGCTGTCAAATTCAACCGTGGGGCGCACTTGCCTGCTTTGTTAACTAATCAAATTTAAAAAAAAAAACATATTAGCGTTTTATGGTCCGATGGAAAAGATAGGTCATGTTCATTTAAATTTTGAATAAATACATTAAGACTACGCATTAAAGGTAGGTACTTCTGGGAAGAAAAGCCCATCAAGATACAATTCACCATCTTTCCAATAAAACGAGAATGTTTTAGAGTATTTTCTGATACAAGGAAAATTTCATATTTTCATTCAATTTTTCAAAACCATTTTAGCCAAATTCGCAGAAAGATATCTGAAACGTATTTCAAATGGAAAACAAATAAATAAATGAAAAACTGATATTGTTGAGGAAACGAGAATGAGCTATCCGGTACAAAAAAGGACGAAAAACTTATACTTAACAAATCGATTTGACAATTTGGACAATAATCGCCTCATTGTGTTGCATTAATTTTAACTCACGTTTATTTAATCTATTTACCTACCGCCACAGTCCGGATCCAGTGACTCTACGTCACACCTAATTGGGAGAACTATGACGCCGAATAGAATGAAGAGGAGAAGGAGATGGGATAGACAATGGTTTGGAAGTGCCTGGCTATTCTGTTCTGAATCGCTAAACACATATAAAACAATTTCAAATAACGCCAACGTTTCGGTTACGAATAATTGTGAATTCTCACCAAAGTAACAATGAGAAAATTTAAACTCTGGAACAAGGGGGGAAGTTTAAGTAAGTACTACACATAATTTTACTCTGTAACTTTTAAACAAATTTCATAGCATGATCAAATAAACATCCCCTTTGAAATGTGCAAGTTCAATTGAATTAACCTACATAAGACACGAGGGAAAACTTTTTCAATTATGAATAATTTTCGATGCCTAATCTGAAATCAATTTGTCATGCCATATGGCAAACATTGTTGTTGTGTGTGTTGGTATTAAAAATTTTATGAATTAATACTAAAATTACAAGTTTGTTCAGAATCACGAGGTTCCAAAATACTTTACTTGTTTTACATCCAATATAATCCTTCAAATCGTATTATTATTTTAGGTTTTATTTATTTATTTATTAATTTTCAAAGCCCTGATGGGCTTTTACATGACAAGTTTGTAATACAGAGACAGTTTTTTTTAATAAAAAAGATAAACTATAAAAATATAACTAGTAAACATTATATGAAAGGTAGGCATACAGATAAATTTAAGGAAAGATAGTGCATTACAATAAAAGAGAAAGTTTCTAAGTTGTAAAGGCATAGAAATTAACTAGTAGGTATGTCAGTAACTTTGATTATATAAATTTGAAACAAAGGATAGTAATTACAAAATTTACAGGTGACTGATTAAATGTCATGAATAATACTCGTACATGACAAAATGCAAGATACATAAAAAGAAAACGTTAACAAGTTTTTACATTGTAGATTAATATAGAAATACATAAATATATGCAATAGACCCTAGGTGATGCTCCTTAGATATCAAAATATTCTACATAAAAATATTGTTCAGATATTTCTTGAATAACGGTAAACTTGTATTAAATACATCGATATTTCAGGTGAATTTGTTCCCTAGTGTGTGTAGTCGAGAAATGGATGCATGTGTGTGGTAGTTGGTTAGAGTATTATTGTTGCAGAATAGTATGTTTTGCCTTGTCGCTCGAGTTGGTACCTTAAAGTCAATGAGATGCAGGAGTTCGCAACAATCTAATTCGGAGTGAATAATTTTAAACAAAAAAGTTAGGTCGTTTATTTTTCTTCTGTTTTCTAAGGAATGCAATTAAAGTGTATTTAGTAAAGATGTGTAGTTAATGTGTTGAATATGTATGTGTAACTTGAAGTTAACAAATCTTAAAAATTTGTGCTGCATTCTTTCGATATTTTTTATATGAATTTGAGAATATGGGGACCAAACTATGGAATTGTATTCCAGCAAGCTGCGTATGAGTGACAAATATACGATTTTTATAACTTCGCTTGTTCTGATTATAATCCTAGTGTTTTCATACCTTTGTTAGTTATATGTTGTATATGATTTATAAGATTTATACGGCACAAAACATAACTTGAAGGTGCCCGTAACCATTACACAATGCATCATATTCAATATAGTTCATGAACTAAAGTATCACTGTAATCGTAGAATAGTAAATAACAAATTTAAACATTTAATAATTTAACTAACTCTTGATTTGTGCAATTTGTATTTTCATGTCCTTTCATGTTAATTTTTACTTACTCCTCTTTCACTCTTTCAACATTTGAATTCTTTGTATTACTGCCCGTCTTAGAACATACATCGTCTTGCGAGGCGGGTAACTTCCTTGTTTGTTATGATCATTTTATGTTAATAAATGCCAGGATAGTTGGCAGTTAAATTGAATTAACTAACATTTCAAAACAAGCAAACACATTGTGATTTGACATTATAAATAAATAAAAAGAAAATACTCTGTTTTAAGTCTTTATTGTGTTTTTGTAACAGTTCTGATGAAGGTACGGAGGTACCGAAACCGGTAGACAAAAAAAATAACAATAAAGTGATTTAAAACAAAGTGTTTTCTTTTTATTTATTTGAATGAATTAAATTAATATTTTCTTTCCTTTTTATACGGACCTACCTGAGTACCTACTTCAAAATTTATTATTTTGTAACTAGTTTTATCCTTTAGCACTCACTCATTCTCACACTCCATTTCACACTCATACGTAGGTACAAGGAAATTATTATCATATTAAATTATTGTAAAATATTGATGTTTCTTTCCCTGCAATAAAACATTATTAATGTCTAATTTTTCAACGAAAAGGTTGATTAATGATGTTCCCGTTGAAAACCCTATGGTATTCTAAAAGGTTTTTGTTTATAGAAATTGTTATGTCGCCAACATACAGGACCCGAGCCACCCTAACAAACTACCCCCCCTTACATACCGCTTCTTCCCCCTCGCCATACGCACCGCGGTTGCCCCGCCGGCAGCCGGCAGGTCCGTGCTAGCTCCCAGCGCAGTAACCCGTGTCGGGCAATACCCAAATTGTCCCTGCGCGTCGAGTCGAGTTTGTTCTAGAACTTTCGGCGCCAACGGAAAAGGGACGCGACCACCTGCTTTGTGGGCGCGAGCTGGCCAGCAAGGTGCTGCTGTTGCCACCTGCTGGCGATGGACTACTGTAGTTTCCTGCTGAGCATGGACATACTCAGCTACCATGCCACCACCTCCTGGGCGCCTTCCCCGCGCGGCCGTGAGTAACGAAGCTACCTCCATTTTGTAATGTGTCCCCTCTTACCTCGCGATCTGTAAACACCCCCCGGGAGGGCGAAGAGAGAGATTTGCTTAGGATGTTTTACTCAGCTAGGCATACTTGTTTACCTGTGATTGTTAATTGATGTGAATATTACTGCCCCTTGTTGTAATTGTGTATTTACGTCAATACAGTGTTGTTCCATCCCAGACAATCTTTCATTTGACGAGATATGAGGAAGAGTGTTGGCCTATAACCATGTATCCCCCTTTTTAGCTACCTACAACCCTGTTGCAGAGCGTTTCACCTGTTCTGCCGACCTGGCTGAGCTAGCTTGGGAGGCAGAACGTGGGTGCTACGCCCGTGGCACGCAACAAAATAAATTCGTGAAAATATGTTTCTTGGCCATAATAAAAGTATTACCTTTCACATGTTCACAAATTTAACTAAAACAATACAAGGTGTAGAATATCGATTATTGAATGGGCCCTTTGCGTTTTATGTAAAATTTCGTCTCCAATAAAATTATTAAATGAGATATTATTTTCCAAATGAAGGGCCCATCTTGCATATTTGAAATCATTGGGGATTGAACGAAGATACGTAATTTCATGAAACTTTCCGAGAAACTGTTTTCGTTTCGCAAGTTTGACAACATTTTTAACATAATGCGGGCATATTTCTTTGGTCGAATTCAATTCCAAATCTTTTCAATGCGAAATTAAATTCATGTCGTAAAATGTGAATTTTCCGTATTGTAATTTTCCCATTTCAAAACTTAAAACCAATTTTACTGAAACATATAATGAATGAAATATAAATTTATTACCAGGCGTACGGGCCAATAAATTTTTATTAAAACTTCTATTGATTAGGTACTTAATTTTCATTAAAATGGTTCAATAAAATCTAATCAACACATTCTTTGACAAAAAATAGAAAGTGGACATTTTGATTGGACTTCTTTACTTTTTATGAATGGCGTTCATTTTTCATTTAAAGGATATAATTTTTGAGTGGCTTAGTTACTAATAGATTTTTTAAGGGTCCTATTCGAAGTTCATGTTTTGATTAGTTTCTTATTCCAATTTAATTTTCCTTACATTTGTATTAAAACTTAATTCTTTGTACAAGATTAAACCTAAAAATCAGAAATTGTTAAATTGGTTACGAGAAATCAATTTGTCAATTTCTGATGTCAAAAAGTGATGTTATATGTTATAAGTGATGCCCCGGGAACCGTTTATTGGATAACCAACACCTCTGCCATAAGTCACCCCAAGTGGTTCGCTACTCTTGGTGACTTAGCAGGTGTGTCCGGGTTCATGGGGTGAGATTTGTGTAGGTCTTGGCGGCGGATGCGTCTGCTCATCTACTGCGTAGCGGGCCAGATCGGGAGAGACTGTTTGAGGCAGACATAATCTAGACCTTTCCAGACGGACTCTCTTGACCAGTCGCCTTACACCGCAGTGGGAAAGATGGATTTGTAGGTCACTCCTGGACACAATAACCCCCAGTGTTTGGTTCTGAAACAGTCTTTTAAAAAACTAAATCCATATTCCCCAAGTCCTTCTTCAATCATGCATTCCTTTCTCTTCCTCCTTTCCTCAAAGTCTCTACCAGGAAAAGAAGAAGATGGTCCTACCTACATGAGGAAAAAATTAAACAATATTGTTGCCCAAGTTTACCTTAACTACTGGTGCAGTTGGATTTTGGTAGTGACATTGGTCACTGTGCTCTCGTCGAAAATATCGCAAATCATCGCAAGATTTCATATTATCTAATCAAACTGTCGTGTCTTAAAACCCCGGTGTTGTGCCGATATTGGAAACCCAGGATCGATCCTGAAACGCCATAAGAAGCCGTCAAAAGGTAAGAGACTTCCTCTCATTCCTACTCCCTACGATCGAATTTCAAAGCACAATAATTATTGGTCTTTACTCTTCAAAAAACAAAAAGGATTTACAGTCATATTCTCGTGTCGCGGTATAGGTCGTGACACCCAGATTCCTACTTCCTAATTCCTGTTTCCAAAACTTCCAATCCTTCTTTTCCATAAAAAGACCCTCCACAAAGACACTGTGGGATTTTTTTCCTCAGGACTTTCTGTATGGAGCTAATGTAAAAAATGTATGGTAAAATAAAAATAGTCGCAAACAAACAAATTGAAAATGAAATAAAATAAATATCTTAGCATGTACCACTATTTAATCAAAATAATCGACATGTCTTCAAAAATAATGGCGATCTCCACAAAATAAATGTGTAATAAAAATTAACAAATACAAGAATAGACAAAAACATATGGACAATGAATTGCCTCTAGACAAAAAAACATTACGAGGAGTGTTGCTTAATTAGTTATTATTTTGTTAATTTTTTTTTTCCAAAAATTTATATTATTTTACGAAAGTTTTTAATATACAGGATGTTAAGGTAGGTACTTTACTTGCTAAAACCATTGATTCTTAACAATATTTAGAATTAAAAATGTAAATCTAATTTTGGTTTTAAACTTTTTAGATATAAGTAATAAAAACTGGTTTAAGCAAGTCAAGTACGTATCTTTACCCTGTATACACAAATGTAATAATTACGTATTATTTAACAATTTTATTTGTATCGTTTTAACGTTAACCACACGTTCTATTATTCTCGTATTTGTAAATTTTCATGATTCTTTTATCCTGATGAAGAGACCATCGCGTTTGAAACATGTCGATTATTTTAATTAAATAGTAGTGTATTCAAAGATATTTATTTTCCATATTGGTAAAAAGCACTAACTTTGTGGCTCGCCATAATTTACAATAAAAAACACATAAATTTGTTTATTTATAATATTCTCCTGATGAAGGAAGGGTGCTTCTAAAACCGGTAGAGTGTTTTAAAATAAAAGTGGTCTTAAACAAATTTATGTGTTTTTATTGTATATTTATTTTCATTTCACCCGTTTATTTATTTATTTAAGGAACATAAACAGTCTTAATAACATAATACACATAAGAGGATGAAAAAAAATAGATCAATTATTATTGTTCACAGATAGGTATTTAGAAACATAAAAGTAACTGAATGTAAAAAAAATTATACAGGTGTAGATTCAACAAGTGATAAACCTTAATACAAAAACACAATAATAAAATAAATGCGATTATAACTGTACTAAAATAGGCTGCGAAATAGGTATTTGGATTGGGACGGGTAAGGGGAGGACAGGGATAAGGGAAATTTACCACGCAGGTAATTTAAAAATATTAGATACTTTTGAATGTAGCCGTTCCTTCTTCAGGAATACGCTTTTCCTGAAGAAGGAACGGTTGTTCCGAAACCGGTCGGATTTACTCATTGTATAAATCATGGACCTGCCCTAAGTGATAAAAACGTATTATTTCCCCCTCCACATGGCGCCGGCTGGAGCTCCTCCTTGGAACCGGCTCGCTCCATGGGGAGGGGATAGAGCCTCGCTTGAATCTAAAATGTGTGACGTCATCATTCTTGCCGTGAACAGCTAGAAGGTAACATCCATACATTTAAAGAAATACAACGCCAAAACGGTAGCGTATGCTATTCAATATATCTACATATCAATGTGCACATAGCGAATGTGGGCGGTTCTCCAGTGTGCTCGTCGCTGGTTACAGGGGTAAGTAAATTATGAAACATTTGTAATAGTGTTTTTGGGGCGAGCATTTGGCCTTAGCAAATATGTTATTATCGTGGCAAGCAATTCGCGCTCCCATGTAAAAAGGTCTATTCATTCAAAGCAGATTTTGCTTTTAAGAACTAAATGGTGATATTGTAATGCGAGATGCCTATTTACTATCAGATTGATTGTATAACGAATCACAGTCATCTTTCCCCTCTTCGCCCTCCATAGTTTGGTTCGACCCCTCACCTGTAACTGCTTGTCTATTCATTTGGATGTCTATGGTATAAGTGGTTCAAACAAAGTTAAATTGTTTCATTTATCTAAAATCATCATATGCGTCATGTGTTATTCGCACCTAGAATGTGATACAATGAAATTCTAGCAGTGAATATGTCAGTTACGTGCAAATTTAATGTTATAGTAGTTACATGTCCTTTGCATAAATTCATTTTGGTTGGAATTGGTGTTGCATCAATCAATGTAGAAAGGGGTATTTTGTCTGCTATATCGAGATTTTGTTTAATCACAGGAGACCATATTTGTCCCATACGTATCATATAAATCGTTGTTTCTCCCCCACTGTCATGGTGACAAATATGACCTTAACAGCGTTAGAAAGAAAAAAACACCACGCTTTGTATTCAAGAATTAAACCATAGAAAAATTTAAATGTGCACCTCTAAGAAGGCATAGTTTCTGATAGCAATTTGTGAATTTTTTATTCATTATTTTCTTATGAAACAACAAAAATAGAAAATAATGAATACGAAATGCGGAATGAAATGTTGCCACGAAGTGAATTTGCGATTAATGCTGAAGTGATTATAATTAATAGGTCACTCCTAAGCAGAACGTAAATAAACAACAACTTATCTGATGTAGTAACAACTCCGTCCTAAGCTCACACAGGAGATTAATTGTTGTTGAATATTGTTGTTTCCGAATACTCGCCTTAAGTAGGAAAGTTACGATCCTGTAGTCCTGTAGTCCCTTAGTGCAATATAACAGGCCAGTTCTGTGTGCACACAAATGGACGTTAATGTGTTGAGATATTAGTCTTAATTTATAATACCTGGCAGTAGTTTACTAACCAAGTATTCAGGTATAATAATTATTTCTCAGGCGTCGGTTAGTAACGTTAATAATAGTCGTTATTAGTATATATGTACATATAGAAGTCTTTAATAATAATAATGTCGTTACTGACCCATCCCAACCTAACCTAACCTAACCTAACCTTACTAACTGACTTGGGTACAGTAGTAATTGCAATATTAAAAGCCGGATAGAACATCCTATTTTTCTTCATATATTTTTTTGTACATTTATGAAGTGAAGCTTCTTTAGCGCCGTTAGTGACTTGAAATTAGGTTGAAACGCAAATGTGTCATAATTCAGTTCTACACAAATACTCGGTTCTAATATAATGCTGTAAATTCGTATCTTGGCGCGTGCCTTCAATAGCGTAATTGGAAAAGTACCTGACCAGTCTCAGCAGCCAGAGAGACAGACATTAAGCGAACGGGGGTTTGAATCACACGAAATCCAAAAAAAAAACATTTTTTGTTTTGTGAAATCAATATCCAATCTTCAAACCACTTTAAAAAAACAAGCAAACGAAAAAAAGCGATATCTAGCGACTTTCTAGTTTCACCTTCTACTTAAAATGTGACAAACTCCTCTCTATAGCAAAATATTTTATTTAACTTTTTATAAAAAACATTAAAAACAAACCTCATGATAACCTAAATATTAGAATCCATAACACAAGTTGCAATCAAGAAACATGTTCACATTGCAATGAAAATATTAAATATTTAGGTGTGTCTATTGATACACATCTTAACTGGAAATCACAAATTGATAAAACCATCTCGAAATTAAGATGTCTTACATATATATTTTACAGACTTAAGGAAGTACTCAATCTTGACAAATTGAAAGTGATCTATTTTTCCCTGGTACAATCTTCAATAATCTATGGCATTGTAGGATGGGGTGGTGCGCTTGATGCATTTATTAAGCCTTTACAAAATGCTCAAAAGCGCATCACTAAAATTATGAATATTAGAAATAAAACATTCCCGGCTGAGTTATTATTCAAAAAGACAAAAATATTCAATATCCGTAAATTATTTATATTGCAAACAATGAAATATGAATTCAAAAACAAAAATTGTTTCGTAAAAAACGAAAATAGAATTAGCGAAAGGACTAATAATGTGTTTCAAGTTCCCCAAATCAAAACCAAATTAATGCAAACGCATGGCAGTTTTTTTGGTCCTAGTACATTTAATCTTCAACCAAAACACATTCCAATGACAGATAAAATATCACTTTACATAAAAGAATTAAAATTATGGCTAAGTGATGCAAATGTTGAAACACTTTTTTTATAAACTCTATGTAAACCTTCATGCTTCACTTTTACAATTCTACTGTAACTTCAAGACTTACTCTATTTATCTTCTTGATATCGTAACAAAAAATCAACTAACTTGTATCTGTCACTTTGTTACTACAATATTTTCAAAGATACATTACCTATATTTTTAAACTTTCACTTTGAAATTTACATTTTTTACTTGTACCGCCAACTTATTGGTGTAATTTAGCACTTTGGTTTATATTACCTTAGCCTTAGTGAGTTACCATTATCTATTTTTGTCTTATATACACGGTGTCCGGAAACTCGTAGTACAAGCGGGAAACTGGTAAATCTACATCACATTCGGAGTCGATTTGTGATATAACTTTTTTGATTTGAGCTTTCGTTTTCGAGTAAATCGGGTCCGAAGTTGGAATTTTTTTGGTTAAATTTGAAAAAATTGTTCAATAGGGGGTTGATTTCAGCTGTGTAATGTCTTATAAAATGCATCAAAGTGTAAACCGGGCTCAAAAGTTTCTTTAACCCTTTATTTGCCGAAAAAATGGAAAAATAGAAAAAAAATAATATTAAAATCGAAATGCTCAGATCGAAAAAAATTTGTTTTTTGGGTTCTCTGCGTGATGTAGATTCACCAGTTTCCCGCTTGTACTACGAGTTTCCGGACACGTTGTATATATATATTTTTAACTTTTTCACATTATTTTATCTTGTGTTATGTTATATAGATTTAGAAAATGTGTAAAAATTACTTTTGAAATGTATCAAGATATAATAGGAAAAAATAAAGGAAAAATAAAACTTCTACCGCGTGTGAATTACACACTCTGATTTTTTCTTCATATTAGATCCACATGGAGCTGTTCCTGAGGAAAATAATTTTCCCTCGTGGCCTATGTCTTCTTGTAGGATGCTATATGGAGGACATTTTTATGGAAAGGAATAAAGGAAGTTCTGGGAAGGAAAGAGGTATGAATGTGGCGTGTGTGTCTAGGTTTCTAGGGGTCAGTGTGTTCAGGAGTGACGGACGTATGAATCCATCCCTCCCGCTGCTGTGCAGGACGATGGGCTAAGAAAGCTTAAAGAGACTCCGCAAACGAACTCTCCCAAAAAAATGGGGCTGAATGGCCATTTGATGACTTTGTCACACGTGAATTTCCGCGAAATAACTGGGCCTTAGTTTATACCACATCATTATATACTTCTTCTTCTTCTTGTGCCCTGTCCGTTCAACGGACGTTGGGTATCATGTTGGCTATGCGGACTTTGTTTACTGCTGCCCGGAACAGCTCTACAGTAGACTGGCCAAACTACTGTCTCAGGATTTTCAGCCATGATGTTCTCTTTCTTCCAGGGCCCGTCTTACGGTAATTTTTCCCTGCATTATGAGATGCAAGATCTCATACTTCTCTGGATGTCTCATCATATATGTCCAAGATATTGAAGTTTTCGGATTTTTATAGTTTTAATAACTTCTTTTTAATTATTATAAGCAATAATTATCAGCCTGAAACACTCATCAACATTGAAAATCTTCCGAGAAAAGATACTTGCCGCCAACGGGACTTGAACCCGTGTCCTTCTGATTGCCGGTCAGCTGTTCTTGACCACTGAGCTATGGGGGCTTATCAAATACCCGCCAAATAATTCAATATATACTAGTGTTTCATTCAACAATTACTGCTTATTATATTTTTTCCACCTGAAAACAACCAACTTTATAAAGTTGGTTGTTTTCAGGTGGAAGATTTTTCAATGTTGATGAGTGTTTCAGGTTGATAATTATTGCTTATAA
Organism: Limnephilus rhombicus; assembly: GCA_929108145.2. Taxonomy (NCBI): domain Eukaryota; kingdom Metazoa; phylum Arthropoda; class Insecta; order Trichoptera; family Limnephilidae; genus Limnephilus; species Limnephilus rhombicus. The sequence goes on along the minus strand of OV815292.1, from coordinate 12,565,578 downwards.
TAATTGTTACCCTTTGTGCTATGCATAAAAATCTTGTCTAACCACTGGAGCGACCGCGCGTTTTATAACTTTTGCCTCGGATTGCTCGTTATATTTTCGAGTCCATTTTGAATTTTTTCCGCCGACATTGAAAAAATCATATCTCCGAATTTTAATATGGAGACATGCAAACATGATTATAGTTCTATATAGCCAATAAATTAACCTATCTTTTGTTGATTTTCACATATTCGTAGGAGTTATAAAAAAAATATTATAAAATCGTAAACTTTAAAAATGTGCGAATCCTGCGTGTTAGTTCCTTTGAAATTGCCCTAAATGTTACTTTTTCAAGTCAACATTGGATATTTTTGATTTCTACACGTTGTCTATGGCCTACTTGATAACCACAGAAGCAAATATATTTTTAAACTGTCAATTTTTATGCGCAATAAGCTGATGAAATATTTTGCTAGAAATATTTTTATAGATTTTCGAGATTGCGGAGTGTCAAATTGAAATCCACTTTTTAGTATATTTAAATACATTTAACACAAAGTAACTTTATGAAATTAGAAGGATACGTTCATTGTCTACAATTATCAATAAGAATTAAAGTGATTTTTGCTTTATTTAACTAAAATAATTGTTTTACAAAAACACCCTAAATCACAGTATCAAATTCAGACTCCAGCTTTATAAACATTTGTGACCTAACGTTAGATATTTATCACCATGTTTTTATATAACGTAGTAAAACAAGAAGCAAGGGTTTTAATAAGATGTATATCATTACAATACACATTACAAATCCTCCAGAAAATACATTTCTAATTGCATAAATCTTGGATGTTTCGCCGTTTTTATTGACAAATTATGCGTTTTGACAGATTCTTAAGCTCGGTATACACCGTGAAACCTTTTAATTTAATTGGCAATTAAAAACTTGTAATAATTTTAAACCTAAAAGTTGGATTTCGACAAAAAAGTAGTAGGTAGGAAAATAATTGAGAACAAATAATTTATTTTTGTATTTATTATCGCCCTAGTGGGCTTTTACATTCATTAACATAATATTACATTTTTTTCATAACAATGGTAGAACAGTACATTGATTTAATTTAAACAATTGTTTCAGATCAAATACATTTCATTGTAATAAAAATTTATTCAATTTATATTGGTTTTTCTCATATAATTTAAATGGGTTTTTCTCATATAATTTAAACAAAACAATATATAGTATGATTGTGAATTATTGTTCCAGAGTATTGAACATTGCTTGAAAAAGCATAGTTATGGTTAGTGACTAGATCTGAAAAAAAAATCCACTCTACTAGATATATAAAAATTGACAAAATAGAGATATGACGCAAAAATATAACAAGCATTTTAATATTTACAATATACAGGGAAAACTGAGAATACATTTCAATATATTAGAATAGAGAATATATTTCAATGATCAGAATTGAAATATACATATTAAATATCCACCGAACCTTCTCCGATAGAACCTGAAAATCAAACCTTTGGGGGCTTTATCGTAAAAACATTTTTATGAATAAGTAAGTACGTATGCGGAAAGAAAGGACTTGCCCAGCTGCCTTCATAAGACATTCAAACATTATGGATTAATATGCATTATTTCCAAATTTATTCATTTTAAAATAATAAAAATATTCACGGCACGGAGCGGAAGATTTTCCCAGTAACGCCTTAGTGGAAGACCAGCATTTAAAATTGAAACGTCGCTTAAAATAGCTTTGGCCATATTTGGTGTCCAGATCTAAATAGCGAGGTCACCATCATCCTCTTTCCTATCTCCTTCCCATTCCCACTATCTTCAGCCCATAACGTACCCCGATCGGGAATACCATAGTATCACTGACTGCAGACGGACAGTTGTGACTCTCGTGCAGTTTCAAATGAAAAAGAAAAAGAAAATTAAAAAAATAACAAACCCAAGAAAAGCCTTCAAAGATTAGATTCTTCCGAATGATACGGCATCATACATTCAAAGCATAATGCTACGTTACACACATTACACTTTGTGGCGGTCTTTTTATATTTTTTTATAATTTTACACATCTCACATGCTACCCTTGTATGGATTGTCCCGATACGGATCAAGAAGTGATTGCCTTTCAGGATTGGTCGCAGAAACCTTCCAGCAGATATTGTGCTGACAGTCCGCACAGTTGTGGGAATCTGTCTGCGACAGAATAGCAGGAGATTGTCTGCAACTTCACTCCTGAAGGTTCGGTACAAAATGCGTTTATTTTCCTTGCGGAGTTTTGAGCTGTACAATATATACGCATTCTGCACCGAAGTGCTCAGTAGTCTCCTGAAAAGTTTCTTATACCAAACCAGGTTTCGCAGTCGTTCAACGGGGAAGCTTGCCAAAAGCTGATCCTTTCGGTCAACCCCCCCCATTACCTTGTTATAGTCTAGTAAAAGTTCGGGTTTATATGTCCAGGTACCATACTTTTCAACTGCCCCGATTTCTGCCTTATGGTAGGTGGACAACATACTTACCAGGTTTTTGTCTAACCAAACCATAACATTAAGGTCCCCGCAGTTCGAGAATGCGACCTCACCTTCCCTCAGTTTTGCTTTGAGATGGGACTTAAATGCAGTTGGCACGAATTCTCGGTTCAACCGCAATGTGCCCATGCAGTCCATCCCATTCTTTTTGAGGCATCGCGCCAATAATGGACTATTATAAAAATTATCCATTATCAGCGTGTACCCTTTATTAAATAGAGGGCTGGCCAGGTCGTACACTATCTTTGCAGTGGATCCAACTGGGAAGTTACCGTGAGCACTAGATAAGTTGGTCGGTGTCATGTCATCCGTCATGTCTTCTGTCATATCTTCCTGGTCTGGATTTGTCGATTCAGCCTGATTGGAAATGGTCTTCCCCGTATAAATTTGGGATTTCCAAAGATAGCCAGACTTGGACTCGCAAAGCTCGTAAGATTTTATACCTACGCCAGCCGCTTTCGTTTTGATCATCTGGACGAATCCCAGACGGCCTTTATAGCCGAGTAAGGATTCGTCCAGAGAGATGTCTTGCTCGGGCAGGTATAAGGTTTCAAACTTACTTGAGAGGTGGTCCAAGACAGGTTGAATCTTTTGTAACCTTCGCACAGATAACGGTACATCAGAAGAAAGACTTTCATTATTGGTGAAGTGAAGGAATTTTTTCAATAGAAGAAAACGATTATAATCCCTGACTCGGCTGAAATAAGGCATGGCGGTGATTTTTTTTGAATAGAAGTAGTCTTTTTCAACAGGAAGGGGAGTGATACCTTGATACATTAAAATTGCCAAGAATACATACACTTCCTCTTTATTCGTGGGAGCCCATTTATTGGTACGCGCATAGCGCTTGAATTGTTTCTTGGCAATACATTGATCTGCATACCTGTTGGTCTCTCTCGCGATCAGTTCGACGAAACCTGCATCAAAGATTTTAAGAAAGGCATCTACAGGTTTGCCCATTTCGTCAGTATTGAAAGTAGGTCTTGGCATACCTGTAAATGTCTCCCTTATCCCATTAAACCGCGAGGCATCTTTGGACCAATCGAAAGAGTAACTATCAGGCGGCAGAATCGAACGCATTGCCTCGCTGTCGTCTAGGTCTTGTCTCATTGTCGCAATGGCCATATCGGAGTCAAGGGTAGTATTAAACCGAATTTGAGAAGGTCCTGGTAGCATGCATGAGGTATCCTCATCGCTCGTTCCGTGGCTCGCTTCACTCGCTTCATCCATGTCGCTCTCAATGTCCATTTCTGAAACAATAGAAAACACAAATTAATTTAATGTGTCTATTTGTCAATTACAGACCGCCTCTGGTACGACGTTTTAAAAGAGTTAACTAATGGCACGATCAAGTGAATCAAATGCTTGTGCAATGTCAAGAGTCAGAAAGGAATGTACGAGACGATGTACAAATGTGAATGAAGGCGGAATTACACTTGTCTATCGTGTCATGACGCGTCAGAGGGGTATCGTTTTCATACATTTAGTACGGTGATGTTTATTTTAGTCTGTCGTGTTGTGGTGAAAATCACTAAATGTATGAAAACCAATACCGTTCTGTTTCGTCACGACACGACACGACAGACAAATGTAATTCCGCCCTTCATCGAATTGTGTGTTGGCGGTCCATCTTCTCTGTCTACCCCTGTAGGGAAATGGTGTGATGGTTAAGCAGGTATGCAAATGAATTTTGCAGCACTTTAATCATGCGTAATTTAATTGGGTGTCTTTTACTCTCGAGGTGATTTTTTGCGATCGCTGACGGAGAATATTTATTTATTCAATTATTTTACAAATGGTTTGTAAAATAATTGAATTAAATAAAATAATTGATATACGAATGTATGCAACGCATCCTTGTTTTATTTTTTAAAGAAAGACAAACATTCCTGGGTTACGAATAACCCGACAATATTTGAAAATTTACTACTACCACCATAGTATAAGGAAAATGTTACATGAGTTGTGATGGAGGACCTAGCCTGCCGAGGAATCGAACACAAAACGCCTTGGTGTGACCCAAGTGCAATGCCCACTGAACCACTCACAGATTTATTTAGTTGTTTAGTTTTTTTAACTCACGGTTTCCTAGTGCCGACTCTTCTTCATAGAGAGCTGCTGCGTCGATGTCGTTGGTCATTCCCACTCTGCCCATGTCTTGCACTGCAATAATAGAAAACACAGATTAATTTAATGTGTCTATATTTCAATTATGGACCGCCTCTGGTACGACGTTTTAAAAAAGTAAACTCGTGGCACGATCAAGTGAATCAAATGCTCGAGTCGTGCAATATCAAGAGTCAGAATAATAGAAGGGATTGTACGAGACGATGTACGAATGGGAATAAATCAAAGTGTGTGTTGGCGGGCTATCCTCTCGGTCTACCAAAGTAGGGAAATAGTGTGTGATGGTTAAGAAGGTATGCAAATGAATTTTGCATCACTTTGATCATCCGTAATGGACCGCCTCTGGTCTGACGTTTTAAAAATAAACTAACCGTTCTCAAACGCAGTCAAGTCTTGACAGAGTGGTACATCCACCCACAGCTCGCTATTGTAGCCAGTCTCCGGAGAGAAGAGTTCACCCCGCTGCGGTTCTCCATCCCACGATGTCTCATGTACAAGTTGCGGAATTGGAGCGGTGGGAGCAGTCAGCCAGGGAGGAGGAATAGGCGATGGTAATGTTGCCGAAGTCCCTTGTGTAAAGGGACACGCTATTCTCTCCGGAGATGGATTTCTGAAAACAAATAAATAAATTAAATTCACGGATTGTTCTCATTCATGCGTGAACTGCATCTGTAAAAAGCCAGTAGGTAAAATAAATAAACGATAATAAGCAGTGTCATGAAACAGCGTCGATTCTACTGATTGTGCATAATACAGATAACCAGAGAGCTGATCCAAATCAGTGTTGCGGAACACTCCGGAAAAACAATAACATATTATCGTGCATCTAAATACTTACTTTCTTTTAGTTTTTCTTGGTGGTGCTGTCGGGAGTAATATGCGGGCCGCCTGCTTCTGGAACTTTCTGCTTTCAAATTCCAGTTGGAATGAAGCAGACTGCGCCCGAACTGCCTTTTGGGCTCTGGCACGGTCCTCCCGAACAGTTAGCAAAGCAGGATCACTATTAAAATATTGAAAATATCATTAGCACAATACAGATTCACACCTAAGTAATACCTACTTTAAAAAATTACAAAATACTTACACTTCAGACCGAGCTGTAGCTGCAGATGAACGGCCGCATCCACGCCTACGTCCTCGTGGTGCAGGTAGTCCGGCACCAGCTGCTATTGTTATTGCAGTGGATGCAGTATCAATAGCAGCTGGTGCCAGTATCCTTCCTCTCCCCCTGCCTCTTCGGTTTCCAGACATCAGTACTCTGTGCATATTTATATTAAAAATAATGTATTACTTATATTTTGTAAAATATTGCATACTAAAATAAATTTTGTTTACCTGGTTCGTGGAGTATTCTCTTGATTGTTGGTTCTGAAATTTGAAATTAATTACAAAACTAAATAATCCTGGCTTTTTATTGTGTGGTTGCACCTTTATCAACAAAAATGGCTATTTTTTTTCTGAAATTACTGCGAAGTATTTGAACTGTAAATAACTGATTAAAATTTAACCCCACTAAATGAAATGTACATGTACATATTCGTTATGAATCACTGTAATTGAATAACTATACACACGTCAAGTAATTGGATCGATACTTGCGAAAATTTACACATTCAACAGATGAAATTTGAAATGCACATTCGGTTAATGTAAAATATTTAAAAAGTCACTAAAATTTCTGTTTGAACCCTTGAAAACACGTAAAACAGATGGATAATTGAATTGTGATAACTGTATTATATAAATTTGTACAAAACATCAATTAAAACCAACACTTACGACATTCTAATAGCACGCGCGGTTGACAGCTCTCATACAATTCCGTTGACAATTATTGTGATTTGCCGCGAAAATAATAGATCTAGAAATTTCCGTAATTAAATCATAGAAACAAAGAATTGAGACATCTCTGGAGAAAGCGCTAAAGGATTTTGTCAACTACATGATTATGCAAATTACAGATCGCGGGAGTTTTCGAAAATATTTAAATAAAATTTTTAGTGCGTCAAGGGAGAGTCTTCCGAAATTCGGAAGCTTTTCAGCTTTAGGTTTTGTAAGTGGTTCCGAAATTCGGAAAAAATCGTTCCAGTGGCTAAACGTTACTTTATAAATTAAAAATAATAACTTCTTATTCTTTATTCATCCGAACCATAACATCTTCATTTGTAACCCTGTCAATCCAACTTATTTTAAGTATTCTTCTGTAGATCCACATCTCGAATGCCTCAAATCGCCTAATTAGTTCTTCAGTAAGCGTCCATGCTTCCATTCCATAAAATAATATCGAAAACACGTAGCATCTGACCATTCGCATTCGTAATTCAAGGTTTAGATCATGACTTCAGAACATCATTTTCATGCCGATAAAGGTTGCACGAGGTTGCTCAATGCGGCATTTGATTTCAACTAAAGGATCCCATCTCACATTTACATTGCAGCCGAAGTATACAATACTCTGTACCTTCTCTAGTTTTGTTCCAGCAATATAAAGGTTTTCATCCAATGCGTTATTTTTGCTTATGAGCATGTATTTGGTTTTATTTACATACTACTTATTATATAATACTTATAATATATGTACTAATGTTGGTATATCATAAGGTACTTTATTTAACATGGTTAAGTTTTAAGATTTTAAAAATTAAAAAAAGTTGACTGTTTGAAGGACATCCAATACTCGTCGCAAATTATTATAATAATAACTAGCGCAAACCCCTGAAAAACGAAAGATACATTTAATTTTTGAAAAAACAATTATGATTTTAAAAAGAGCAATTAAAATAATTTTCCGTCCAAACACAGGTAGGCATTTTATCACTTGACTGAATTCTCGAAACAGTTACTTCCAATTAGAAAATGAAACTGAAATTCAATACAAAAATTCCAAATTTCATTGAACCAGAGTTACAGTCAGACAGAGTCACTGATATTGACTTTGACACTTTATTGTAAGTCGTAATATGTCAACTATATGAATACAATACATGTTTCCTTATAAACAAAATAAACAATAAACTCGTACATACAAACACAGAATTCATTAAAACGTCCCAAGTACACAAACACTTTACACGACAACACGATAACACACATTTATATACCATCCACACTATGGTAAACAATCCATTGGTTACGAGGGGGCCAACTTATATAATTGCCTTCCAAACGACATTAAAAACGAAAAAAACTGGGTAAATTAAAAAAAAATTATCACTTTTTATTCTTGATAAACAAAATAATGAAATAGAATAGCGCTGGATTGAAATATTTAGTTTAGTAATGTTTTTATTATTTCTAGTTAAATGAGTGAAAATGTAATTTTTTTTTATACTTAAAAAAAACACATGAATCAAAAAATACTTAACGCGCTACTGCCGCTAGTGCCGCTAGTGCCGCTAGTGCGCCAACTTTACCACGGCAATGAGGTGTAATTCAATAATGCCAACACTGATGGCGGAAAAATAAATAATAAATTAGATACACTGCGGATATCCATCACAAATCATTGACCGCCTTCATTTCCTGAAATTCTCTCAACACAATATCCTAAAAAGGACGAAGCTCTTACGTAAACCTCAGAAACTTCTCTTTGAGTAAATATATTATAAAAGTACCCATGAACACCCCTGAGGGTTCTATTTCTAGAAATAAATAACAAATCATCAACGAAATAAGGTTATATTTTTTTGGTAGAAATCACGCAAGTACTGAACCAGAACTGGGAAATTACACCCACACCCCTACTGGATCTCAACCCACGTCACAGGTGTACCGCTGGCTTTACGTATTTGCGAAAAATAGTTGCCATTTACATAAAATTTATTTCAGTAGGACGTTGAAAGGAAGCAAGAAAAAATGTTATATTCGAAACACAGGAACACACAGAGAAAATAAATAAAATTAGAATATATTTGAACCTTGGAGTAAGTTACATATTTCAACTGAAATTTGAAATCATCGAGATAATAATACTAAACTTATACTAGATACGTAGGTTACTAAGTCTCCGTAATGCGGAGTGAGCATCTTAAATAAATTCAATTTGAATAACCGTAACATAAATTGGGTTTCAAAATACGAGATAAAAAAGTGAGGTATCGAGACAATTTGTTCGTCAACTGGAAAATCAGTAAATAGTATTGAATAATGTCTTATTAGAAATGTACCTTCACATTTATGATCCAGTTATTTTTACTATTAACCGCCGCTTCGCCCGCATGGTATTAGGGAGAACTTCCTTTTTTTTAAACAAATTTTCCACAAGAATGATTTTTTTTTCCAGGATGAAAAGTAGCCTTTGTAATTTCGTAGTCTTCCAAATATCTCCATGCAAAAAATCACGTTGATCGGTCGCTCCGTTGCGACGTCAAAGAAGAACAACAAACACACTTCGCATTTACAATATTACTTTGGATTTTAGAAATATTTAAATAACAAACCTTGAGCTGGTGCGTAGATATTCAAATACAGGCAATCCTCCGACTGGTTGCCGAGGAACGGCAGTATCCTCTTCAGGTACTCCAACCTCCCCTTGGACACCCTCTTCAGCACTGCCGTCTCATTCCTGATATCAGGCAACACTTGCGGACACACCGGACTAAATTCGTCTGCCACTTTGATTCCAGACCATAAGGCTCCGGAAACAGGGGGCATAAATCTCAAGGTACCTAGCGGGGGAGAGGCGTAAGGGATGCCTCTGAACACCTCCACAGGGTCCAGATATCGCGACTCCAAAGTCACAATAACACCCCGCAAATCACCATACTTCGTTCTTACTACTCTGGAACTCAGAGTTCCGGAGCTTCTCTGACCATTTTGACTACCACTACTTCCTATGTCGCTGTTACCACTACTTCTCGATGAAGCTGCTTCGCACTTCACCGTGAAGAACTTGCTGGTGAATGGTGGAAGACTGAGAATAAGCAAGGAGTGAAAGAGAAGCATCATGAGGGATGACGCACCCTTCACGCATTTGAACCGCGTTCTGATATTTTTTCCCATCACTCTGCAATTTGACGCCACTATTTGATGAACTTTTTCATCGCTCTACAATTTGACGCCACCACAATGTTCATTTTCATCACTTGAAATTTGGCGATTCCTTATGATGATATTATTTTACACCCTTTTAATGTTGTCTTCCATCGCTCAGCAATGTGACGTCACTTTGTTATGTTCTCTTCCTTTACTTGGAAAATTGAATACACTATTTTAAGTTCGTTTCTATCACTTAAAAATGTTATGCAACTATAACTAAAACTTTAAAATAAAACATCACTTCACTAAAAGCTTAAATGTTCGAGAATCGTCATTATTATTATAAATAAAATAAAATTAATTATTATCATCAAAACTATCTATCTTATATTATTTATTATTTTATCACACCAAGTAGAGAAAGGAACGCGTTGTTTTTGAAGAGATACATCGAAGTGTTTGTAAATTTAATCTCCAGAATTAAAATATGAACAATGGTAAGAAGTTATATTTAGAATGTCTGTCGACAAGTGGGCGGAATCAGGCTGTTGTATTTCTCCTTTAGAGATTTATATCCATGGGAGGAGTTCAGTGATGCGATGAACTGAAAGTGAAAAAGAGAGAAAATTAGTCAAACCCAATAGCTGTGGCAAACTTTTAATACATGATAATTATTCAAACATTCACGTTCAAAGTGATAATGGAAATAGTTATAGGAAAGAAGATGAAAAAAAAGATATTTTCGTTATTTGTTTTTGGGGTGTTATGCCGTATTGCGCTACCTTCTTCTTTAGCCAGCGTTTCGAACAGCGTTGCAGTGTCCATCATCAGGGCAGATCCGGTAGATGTCTACACATCTCCGGTAGATGTCTACACATCTACCGGATCTGCCGGATCTGCCCTGATGATGGACACTGCAACACTGTCCGAAACGTTGTCTAAAGAAGGAGGTAGCGCAATACGGCATAACACCCCAAAAACAAATAACGAAAATAATACTTTTGGCCGTGAAAATCTTAAAACGTATAAAAAAAAGATAGTTGAATTTCACAAGGGTCAGTATTTTTTTTTTCATTTTTTTGTTTTTTTCATTGCTAATTTTTTATTTATTCATTTAATAATAACATAATTGGAAGATTTATCCACCACCGTGCTTAAAATTGAATATATTTTTTTATTATTGATTTTATAAATAGATATACAAATATCAAAATAACACAAAAACGCCAGTACTTGCAATACTTCAATAACTGTTAAACATTTAAATAACTATTAATCACACGGTTTTTATTTATCTTAAACATTAAGGCTAATGTTCCAATAATTTAATAGAATTTCCGTTTTTGTGATTTAATTACAAATTTAAAAAAAAATTTTTCCTTTCCTACGGTTTTCATATACCAAAAATAAAATGAAATTTGAAAAATTGTTAAAAAGCATTTTTTTAGTGGAATCTATAATTTTGTGTTCCGACGAAAAGCGGTTATTTTTAATTTAAAATTACGACCAAAAATGCTTGTTAATGGTTAATATTTTACTTATTTTAGATTTCACCGTACTCTTATAGTAAATGTAGTAAAAACATTTTTTTAAATAATTACGATAAACTCACAAATAATTTCCAAAACCGCCACTAGAATCAAGAAAAAAAAGTTTTTATTAATGGCCCATATTGTTTTTATTTAAACGCAAATATATAAAGTAGCACACATTCTTACTAAATATTAACTCTACCTATTTGATTAAAAAAAGAATTTTTCAGTTTGGTTGGGTATTTTGGCCTCAAATCCAAATTGATATATTGTATGAAAAAGTTTTCATTAAGGCTAGTAAATTTTTGCTTAAACAATGATATTTATAATTAATTAATTAATAAAAATTAACGATTATGTACCAGTCTTAAGCCAAACATGACTGTCCGAAACCGGTTCGGTTGGAGAGAAATAAAAGCTAGTAAAGTTTTTTTTAAATTGGTTAAAATATAAGTACTCTATTAAGGAGATGGAGCGCTAACATTTACTGCGACAAAATCGATGCGAAAATTGCGAAAATGTTTAATAAAACACGACTCGTTTAAAATAGAACAAAAATCTCAGGAGCATTATCTTAAATAGCATTTAAAGAAACACTGTGAATTTTTTTATACTTATAACTTGTAAAATAACTGAAACAAACGTGTTAATAATAATTTTTGGAGCATACTTTGGAATTTTTTTCTATCGAGGGAATTTTATATAATTTGCGTTTTGGCGCGGGCAAAGTCCAGATATTATCTTCAAGAATAACATATATTTTTTTAAGAGCTTTAAAACATAATATATTTAAGGGAAATATGTAATAAATCGGTACAAATCCGGGTTGCGGGCCCTTAAGACAATGGAGTTCCACAGTTGAAAAAAAATACTTTTTTATAATATTATAACAAAAAAATTAAGAGTACTTACACAAGGAATACTGTCATTCGAGAGTTTCAAAATTATTTATTATTAAACCAACAAATTATCAGTTTTACTTTCCAGATTTGACAAATAAATAAAGTAATAAAGCTTGTTTTATTTAAAGCAGATAGCGGGAATCGCTAGTCCTAAAGAATGGTAAATATAATGTAGAAAGCATAAAATTGAATAACTCGAGGAACAATAGGGACTGACAAGCAGGCAACATCTGTGGAAACAAGACTCGAAACGCAGTCAAGATTCAAATTCTCTGGAGAGGAAAGAACCCATCAGTAGCAGATGTAATAGATAATCAACCAAGCGTTGTGATGATAGAACTGAGACAAAAAGTCTTTGAAGATTTATTGAGTCTAACAATTAATAAATTATTCTACAACAACCAAAGTATCTGTTAAACAGGCATGGAAAACGCAAAGACTTCATTCAACACAATCCTCATAGATTGCATGTTTGTAAGTACTGGGCTGTAAACAAAGTATGTATTTGGAAATCAAAATATTACAATTTTTGGTACATAATATCCACGTTTTTTTCATTGGAATTTTAATATATATTATATTTTGCATTAGTCCGAAGTATACTGGAATGATTCGCCAATTTGGAACCCACAGTTCATAGCAGAAAACAAAGTATTCAAAACAAATTAACAAAATATCTTTCTTTTCAAATCCAACAATAACTTCGAATGAACATTTCAAGCTTTGCTACAAAGGCGAGCAGTAGCTGATAAAATTAAATTTTAAATACCTGAATAGAATTTTAAATAATAACATCGATTATACCAAACTTCTATCTCTAATTAATTTAACATACCTCTAAGGAGTAAACGCCATACAGCGCTATTCCACACGTTTAATTCGCCAACTAACCGTGCTATTGAGAAGTGGTGATCTATGAAGGGAAATGTATTGAACGGCTTATATTATTGATAAGATGATCGTATTAAATTTGGGCTGTGAATCCAAGAAAATGTCGATGTCAGAGTTTAGACAAATATTATTGAATACATGAATATTTATTATTTATTTAAGAATAAACTTAAATAAATAATAAATATTCATGTATTCAATAATATTTGTCTAAACTCTGACATCGACATTTTCTTGGATTCACAGCCCAAATTTAATACGATCATCTTATCAATAATATAAGCCGTTCAATACATTTCCCTTCATAGATCACCACTTCTCACACCCACAATCATACTCACCCTTACACACTTACCTATACACTACGCATATCACCTGGTAAATACCAAACATACATACCACAGATTTTTAAGGAATTTCAAAGACATTTTAAGGAATCGTATCATAGTTAGCCACCACGAAAAATTATCATCTAAATTATTTCATCAACAATGTACTTTGTTTCTGCAATATAAAAAATAAATGAAAAATACATGTGTTCAAAAAATTTAAATTTCGTCATTTACAGTAATTTTCAATTTGGGAGGCGGGTATGGGTACCGCCGCCCCGGAAACCTTTATTGGATAACCAACACCTCTGCCATAGGTCACCCCAAGTGGTTCGCTACGTTTGGTGATTTATCAGGGGTGCCCGGGTTCATGGAGTGAGGTGTGTCTAGGTCTTGGAGGCGGATGACCAGGACACACTAAAACCCAGATTCCTACCCACCCCTTAAACCCTTATCCTTCCCAGAACTCTCCTCTCCTTCCTTTCCTTAAAAAACCTCTACACAGTGTCCTCAAAGATGACATAGGCCCTGAGGGAAATTATTTTCCTCAATGTAAATACTAATAATTTCATATACATATAGTAAGCTGGAGGAACGACAGTTGAAATGGTATGGACACATAAGACGGAGATCATCAGACCACACAGTGAGGCAGGCAATGTCTATGGAGCTTCATCGACAGTCATCCAGAGAAAGACCGAAGAACTCCTGGGTGACTCAATGCTCCAAAATTCTTCAGAGAAACGGCCTGGATGAAGGCGATACCCAGAACAGAAGAAATTACAACCTGAGAACGAGAAGAGCCGACCCCAACAGCCTACTTAGGCAATGAGTTGGGACAGCGCAAGGAAGAAGAAGAAAAAGATTGTATGACGTATACCACCTTAATATTATTATTATTGAAAAAGTGGTTATACGCCCAACATTACCTGTGAACATTGTAGTTACATATTTTGCTCACAAACCGTCTCGGCTACAAAATAACAATATTGTATCCTTAAAAACAAACTAAAATACTGAATCTAGCCCAACGCCCGCCGGGCACAAATCGCCAGGGCCCTAATATATGGAAAAGTGCCGTAATAAATACACAAAACCTCCATATCGCATTGATCAATAGTCTCACGGATGAAGGGACAAAGCGTCAACAGAATCATTTCACCCCACTTCCTGCGGATAATATACCTTTATTCCGGGGGAAAAACTCCTGAGAAACCTTAAAAGCATATTTCCAGATAGTTTCAGGTGGAAACGACATAAAAATGCTGAATAAAAAATAGATTATTGGAATCTATGACGATAATGTCATGATTTTTTATCAGAGCTTTTAGTTAACTGTGGTTTATTTTCATGATCCAATATATTTTTGGTATTCATAATATTATGCCTATTCTATTTTGTTTCTGAATATTGAAGTGTATATATTGAAAGCAGTTTATTCGTGGTATTGGTGCCTAGCCATTCACCCTTGTACCCTTTTCTATAGTTAAAGTTTCTTCACAAATACTTTTTTTTCCTTTCCTCCCTTAAGCCGACTAAATACAATAATGTGTCATAGTGTTCAGTTGAAAATTAAATATTGTTCTGTCAACACAGAGTATTTTATTTATTGTTATCAAGTTTAATTTGTAGAACTCCAATTAAATTTTTATTTCTTTTATATATTCAATAATATTATTATCACATTAATAAAAACAGTTGATTTTTAAACAAGTTCTGCTGTCTAATCATTATTACGCGTGACAGCTGTTTCGCCTTCTGAAGACACAGTTTGATAATGCCTTCAGAAGACGAAACAGCTGTCACGCGTAATAATAATTACACAGCAGAAATTGTTTAAAAATAAACTGTTTTTGTTAATTTGATAATAATATTATTGAACATACAAAAGAAATAAAAAAATAAATAAAAAATTGTGAGTGTTGAATAGGGAGCCTTTGCCCAATCGTACCGAAATAGATAAGAACCATCGTGAGGTCGCGAGTTTAGTTAGTGAATGTGATAAACCAGCGGAATTAGACAACGAAGAAAGAAAACATGGTAATAATAATAATATTTTATTTTTTATTTTAACTTTACGAGTAAAAACATGAGTAAATATTACATTTTGAGGTTTTACTCATAAAGTTAAAATAAAAAAAAAAAATATTCATCCTAGACTTGCAGAAAAGTCGATAGATGTCGCATATTAAATAAAATGGATAAAGATTTATCCAGACACTATCTAAAGAGCATTTAGTTCGGGTTTGAATCTTGCAATCATACATAAAGATAGTTGCCAATAATATATGCGA